>JAWZYU010000023.1:21348610-22598610 GCA_038380435.1 Ryuthela nishihirai
CTTTATGAAAAGTGGATAAATGCTAGGGGCCAAAAATAAGAGTGGTCCTGGAAGGCAAAAATTAAATATATGTAATATATTGCAGAAATAAAGAAGAGAGAAGCTAAATGACAAATAGTCTTTGTTTACATTTGCCTAACAATATATTGTTTCGACAGAGAGTTGAGTTGTTTTACCTCTGAGTGGTACTTTTTGAGCACAATGGGCTAAATGGCCAGGTCACAAGGACCCCGAGGGCTCTGAGAAGGTTGGAGGAAGGGACCCATTGGAACAGCTGTTGGGATACAGATGGTAGTCTTCCGTCAAGGCCATCCAGCGTGTTCTTTAACGTCCACAGGGTATGTCTCTCCCGCATACGGAGCCACGGGTTAACGTCCCATCTGACGGACGGCGGCCTTTACAAACCCATCGGTGTCCCCTATTGACAGTGGGCAGGGCGGGGAGCTTTGCGGAGATAAATCTCAGCACTGACGCAGTTGGAACTCATTTGACAGAGGACTCACAATGATATATTAGTTTTGTTTTTACGAAATGACATAGAAATTGAGTCTGGGAAACCAAATATCCAGGTAAATGGGTTAAATGGCCGAGTCAGAGTAGAGTCAAGTCAAAATACAGATATATCATCCATATAAGTTCTTGTTTAGTCAACCTTTAAGTTACGAAAGGATAGGAGTGGCCATGCATAGGGAGAAAACGGAGAATACCAGGAAAAATTACGATTTGCCTGCTGAGGGAATATCAGAAATGTTCTCGGATTAAATAATATAAAAAAAAATACCCCCTCAAGCAGCTGCTTGCCACAGAGGTCTGACAGGAGCCTGTCAGTTTATATGTCACAGTAGAAAATCTGAGAGGATGGCAGGACCTCAGCAGAAAACAACACGAACATCCATGCTTTACCCGGGGCTCGAACCTGTAGATCAGTAGCCAAGCGCGCTAACAACCTTAATTGTACCGAAGCCCCACAGAGAGGCCTCCAAGATATCGGGCAACATTTGGTGATGCCTGACTTCCCAAGTAGCTGATTGTGGTATAAGTGGCGGATTAAGGTAATTAATAAGCTTTGTATTAGCAAAAATTCTTTAATTGAATTTAGATCGAAGGACTTGGGTTGTTTTACCTCTGAGCGGCACAACTCGAAGGCCATCCAGCGTGTTCTTTAACGTGCACAGGATATAGCTGTCCCGCACACGAGACAACGGCTTAACGTCCCATCCGACGGACGGCGGCCTTTCCAAGTCCATCGGTGTCCCCTACTGACCATGGGCAGGGCGGGGGAGTTTTGCGGAGATAAATCTCAACGTTGACCCAGCTGGAACTCGAACCTGGGAACTGCAGATTACGAGCCTGGCGCACTACCGGCTGAGCCACCCCCGCCCCAACAAAACCAGAGTGAGTATCCAATTCATTCTCAAATTGCTTACACCTCCTCCGCCAAAGGGAGGGCTTGGGATTCTGCGTCTTCTCTTTTTTGATAGATATAACTATTATCAGTTGGAGGGGAGAAGAAATCACAACGCAATCAAATTATCAGCAAGTAATTGCACCTCCATCCGAGGAGGTGTGTAACATAATAGTGGTTGTTAACCACTTGTTTATTTTTAAATGTGATTATAATAAAGGCTCTCTAATAAAAACGTATGCTCAGGTGTTTTGCCTTACCTTTTACACGTTAAAACACATCGGATGGCTTAGAAGGGAGCCATAAATGTCTCATACCACCTGCCCAAGGTTTTCCTACCTAACCCTGATCTCTTGGAGTCTTTGTGACCTAGTCATTTAGCCGATTGCAAGCACATCAGTGCCGCCTAGAAGTAAACTCAACGTATACTGGCTATAAGATATAAAATAAATATATATACATACCTGAAACTGAGCAAAAAATATATACTGAACATGAAAGGGGGGGGGGGAATATCAAATATTTAAATTTTTGCAAAAACTGAAAATTCTCATGATCTTCGTTTGTAAGGATGTGAATCTTAAAGGCGACAAGAAGAATGAAATAAAGGAGAAAGAATGGCGATAAGAGGCAGGCTCCAGAAAAGACGGTCAATGCTCTCTCACCTGAATGACTCGGAAAATTACAGAAAACTACCAATTGGCTACTTGAGCGCACGTGACCTCGTTGTTTCGCAGCTGATTGGAGACAAGAACGCACGAGGCATCGCAAAGGAGTTGCTTGGCGGGAACTATCTGATGAAGTAGTTGGCTTATAGGTTTTGGCGCCTTTTTTATTCTTTATTCTCAGGCAAACCTTTTCGTTTCTGAAAAGCAGAGTAACAAAACTTCTAGTTTTTTTGTGACACGAATCGAAAATGTTTAAGATCAACAATAAAACTTTTTAAAAGTCACCAAGTCTAATGTAACAAATTTATAACAGTACAATATATAATCTTTTATATAATATATAGTAGTTATATAATAATATAAACTACAAGTTTGAAATTCCCGAATAGTAATATTTTATTTATCAAACGAAAGAGGGACAGTAATTAGTTCGGTTGTTTTGCCTCTGAGTGGCACATTTTTGCAAACTAGGGAGTTAATGGCTAGGTCATAAGGACCCAATAGGCTCATAAACTCTAGAGCGCGACTAACAGTTGCTTTATCACATATTTTTAAATATAATTCTAATAAAGGTCGGTATGTAAAGTCAAGGTCATGTGTACGTGTAAAGGGTTTGTTTTACCTTTTCCACGTTAAAAAATACATCGGTGTCCCCAAACGACCGAGGGCAGAATGGGGAGTTTTGAGGACATAAATCTCAACAATGACCCAGGTGAGAGTGGAACCTGGGAACTGCAGATTGAGAGCCTGGCCTGCTACTGACTGAGCCATCCTCGCTCCTACCAATTAGTTGAACAAATTGCAAAAACCCTGAGAGGAAATAATTTTGTTTTAAAAATTAGTTTCTCTATGAGTGGGACTCGAACTCACATCTTCCAGTTACACGTCAGGTATTCTCCCCCCTAAACTACCAACGGCTAGCTCATTCTATCAGATACTTGGGACTTTAAATCTTCCAGATCTTGTCACTCCTGGCACCATCTATGATCGGAAATGGAAATCATTCACACATTGCCCGAATTTGATGTAAATTGAAAGCCACTCACGCTAAAGCGTTATTAATTAATGAAATAATCAGTCACTAGTAAATACCGAGATTACCTGTTGATATAACTCAAGAAATAATTCTTGAATTCTATGTCAACAGTAATCTGTGAATTTATATTGATTGAAGGGTGAATTTATATTGGTGAAGGGGATCCACTCAACAGCTATTAGGAGACAGATGGAAGCTTTCTGTAAAGAGAGTCAAGCATGTTCCTTAACGTGTACGGAGTATGGACCTCGTGCACACAGTACCGCGACTCAATATCCTCTTATCATGAAAGAATACCAAAAGATAAAAAGGCCTACTAGAAAAATCTTAAATGCCTAAGAAGCAAATGTAACTAAACATAAATAAAGGAATGAATAAATAAATAAAATTTTGAAAAAATATATAGATTGTTTTGGGTTGTTTTACCTCTCAGTGGCACTTTTTTTTCACACAATGTGCTAAATGCTAGTCACAAGGACCCTGAGGTCTCAGAGAAGGTGGGAGAGGGTACCTACTGGACTACAGTTGGGTGACATATGGTAGCCTCCCGTCAAGGCATCCAGCATGTTCTTTATAACATGCACAGGGTACGGCTCTCCCGCACACGCAACCATGGCTTAACGTCCTTTCCAAGCCTATCGGTGGAAAGCGACCTTTTCAAGCCTATCGGTGTCCCCTACTGACAGAGAACAGGGTGGGTAGTTTTGCGGAGATAAACACGTATAGTATACGCCTTCAAAATGAAGGTAACACTAGTCTATTTGGTGTGAGGAATGGCTCAGTCAATAGTGCTCCAGAATCGTTTGATATTACCATTTCCCACGTTCGGTTTCCCATTGTGCTTTTGTTGAAAATTTCCCCACTGACTCTTACCAAACCTTAGGTGAGAAAGAAAACACTGACAGCTCTTAGAAATTCCATCAGTTAAGCTATGATTCTGTTTACAGGAAGAGCCATATCATGTGTACGATTATAGGAATACATTAGATGGCCTTGAGAGACCGCCGTCTAACAGCTTGTCCAGTGGATCCTTTTCCCCTACCCACTTTTACACCTTGGTATCCTTGTGAGTACGTTGTAAGCAGAAAAGTTCATTCAGTTCGGAGATAAAACCACCCAATCGAATGGTCTTTTTCAACTAATTTCAAATAACAAAAAAGAAACGAGCCCTTGTTTTCAGTTTTCACTTGTCGTCTGCAGATCTGTAGGCATTCAACAATTTTGTTTTTCGAGATAAATGATGAATTCTTTTTCAGTAGAGAGATAGTGAAATATTAAAAACGCTATTTTTCGAATCTACAAATAGCTTCAACTTAATTTCTACCATTAGAATACATGAGACAAAAGTGTTTGGGGGAAGGTTAGAAGCCACTATCTAATTCACCTTTCGCTTCTTTCTATCCTAATACCATTACAAAACCATAAAAGTAATTAATGTAAAATTTTGAACTAATATTGTAAACGGTAAGTTTATGTTGTTCTATATTTTAAATTTTAGTGACTAAATGTTAATGTTCAAGAGTGTACTAAGTGAAAGCACCCGCCAAGTCTTCATTTGAACTATAAAGTTTTTACTGCACGATAAGATCATAATCCATCTACGCAAAGCTTTTTTATGCACCAGTAAGATCTTTATCCTCACTGCAAACACTTTGCCAAGTTTGCAAGTATGTGACCAAAAATATTATATCGTTGTATTCACTATTACATTTCTGTTCTTAGCATTAGAATCTTCAAGGTCCTTATTTATATTCGCAAAGTTTCTATTTGCAACCCCAAAGTCGTTACCTTCACCGCAAAGTCTTTATGATTATATGCAAAGTCTTTATTTTCACCCTTGATATATTTTATTCATAACCACAGAGATCTTGACCCGTTCAATAAGATTTCTATATTTATTTCAAATCATTATCTGCGTTATATCTCAAGGTCTTTATCCGTATCAGTAATCCATTCCCACATGATCTTTATCTGCACCGGCAAAGTTTTTACTTCCACCTCTAAAATCTTTAACCTCACCCACAAGATCTTTATCCATGACCGGGCGGTCTTTATCATGCTTGAAAAATTCTTCATTCTTACTGCAAGATCTCTATCTACAATCACAAAGTTTTTACCCATTGTTTCTATCTACGGATATTGTACATTCATTAATCTGTAGGAAAATTTTAGTCATTTGGTCTTCGCTATGTTCGATGTTATGTTTACAATTAAAAGAAATCAATCTAATATTTTTTTTATGAATTTTAATCCAAGGGAGAAAGTTTCGAGAAATAGTACAAATTAGAAAATATACATTATTAGCAGTAATATATTTCATTTCTTAATTTTAAATTCTCTTTAATATCTTCAATACTTGAACAAAAACGTCTATCGATACTCTAAATGTGGTTATAACCACGGATTAAGCATCTAGGACAGATAGACGCCTTCCATATATACGAGAGGCAGTGGTGACTCAGTCGGTAGTGCGCCAGGTTCGTAGTCTGCAGTTCCCAGGTTCGAGTCCCAGCTGGGCCAGCGTTGAGATTTATCTCCGAAAAATTCCCATTCTACCTTCGATCAGAAAGGAGACACTGATGAGCTTAGAAAAGACGCCCTCCGTCGGATGGGATGTTAAGCCGTGGCCCCGTGTGCACAAGAGCCTTAACCTATGCATCTTAAAGAACATGCTGTGGATGGCCTTAACGGGAGGCTACCATCTGTCTCCTAACAGCTGCTCCAGTGGGTCTACTGTCCCCAACCTTCTCTGAGCCTTAGGGGTCCTTTTGATCTGGCCATTTAGCCCATTGTTTGCAAAAAAAAAAGCGTCTCTCAGAAGTAAAATAACCCAACTCAACTGAGGATTTATCTGCCCAACTCCCTACCAGTGTACAGTTTCGCTACTTGCTTAAGCTAACATGTAACCACCTTCTCTGAGGAGACCTTATGTTCTATTTCAATATTTTTTTAAAATGTTTTTCAAACAGAAATCAAACCCAGTAGTTGAAGAGATCCTGTGGGAAAAGCAAAGAAATAGTAGTAGCATTTTTGAATCTGTTAGAACTTTTCTATTTTTGGAGAAATTCGAAATCTTCAAAAATCTATAGGCATCTACAGTACCACTCCACCTTAGAAGTTTAGCGAAATGCTCTGTGTTTCTGCCATCCAAGGTATCATGTACGCTGAAGAACGGAACAAGGTAGCCAAATTTTAAAATTATTAGCAGAATCATATATTGTAGATATACACTGAAGTGCCATTGAATTAGGGATATCAACTCTAGTAACGTGTTGGACTCCCTATGGCCTTGATAACGGCCGCCACAAGACGAGGAAAAGACTCCAGAAGGTTGGGTAAATGTTCCATAGATATGGCGACCCATGTATCCTCCAGAGTTGTCCATAATTCTCTCAAGGTCGTCGTTGATGGGACACGGACCCGAACACTCTGCTCGACGGTATCCTAAAGAGTTTGGATGGGATTTAAATCTGGGCTTCTAGGTGGCCAATTAGTTATTTCAAAGTCAATAGAATGCTCCTGCAACCATGCAGTAGCCAACCTGGACCTGTGAGATGAACAGTTGTCTTGCATTGGTTAGACGCCATCTCTAATGGGATGTATGATGACCATAAATAGGTGTAAATGGTCAGCCATGAGTTCTACGTACCAGGATGCATTGAGAGTCGTCTGTACACGTACCAAAGGTCCCACAGACGTCCAACTGAAGACACCCCAGGCCATCACTGAGCCACCACCAGCTTGTACTGTTAGGACCTGACATGCAGGATCCATGGCTTCATGGGCCATACCCTCAGTCTCCCATCGGCGTGATGAAATTTAAATCAGGATTGATCACTCCAGGCTATCCGTTGCCAATTTTCGATGGTCCAGTTTCGTTTTCGCCCAGGCAAGGTGTTGAGCATGGTGTCTTGCTGTTAGAAGTGGGACTCTCGTAGGTTGGCGGCTACTGAAGCCGAGACGAAGTGAGCGTTGCATGGTCTGTGCATTGCCTTACCAGCTGGAACCCACATTCAGATGAGAGGTGATTTCAGATAATGTCTGGCAACTATTGGTCCGTACGATATGGGTCAGACGGCGAAGCCCACGATCATTCAAGGCTGGTTGTCCTTTGCTGTTTGTCCGGGTGCTTGTTTTTTTGCAGGAATTTTCATATTCCCGGAACATCCTTGAAACTGTCGTACGAGAAAATCCAAGTTCGTTCACAATTTCGGAGATCGAGTGTCCTATCCGTCGGACACCTACAATCTGCCCTCTGTCAAATGCATCTAAATCCCGCGCCTTCCCCATTACGTTTCTCACGACGAATGCTTGGGGAAGCCAAAGCTGACAGCTATATATGACCAGAGTTTCAGCCACGCATGCGCGCAAATGCGGAACTTGCGGTACTGAATTTGGATAACGTCTCCTATCGCTAATTCAATGGCACTTCAGTGTATATATATATATGCAAATTTTATAAATATCTTCAAGGATAGATCTATGGACAGTGATCAAGGAAGAGCGGCTGCTGCTGCTTGGATCACATCGCAAAAATTTTAACTGGCAGGGAGATTGCCAGATGAGATAGAAGTCCATTTGACAGAACCTGGTGGTTATCGAAATGACTTTAAAATGGTGTTTGGAAAATAATTCTCCGAAAATTGTTATTTTAACTGATTAGTGGGATTTTTTATGTAAAATAATTATAGATAATATTTATTGAAAATAAATTTGAATTTGAATTCTCAATGGGTAATCCAGTTAGTACAGAAGTACTCAGAAAGATCAAGTAATATTGCACTACTCATAAATATTTTAAAACTGGAAAATTATGTTATGGACAAAGAAACTGAATTAATTATCAATGTTGACATGAATCAAAACCCTCTCAAGCAGTTGCTTGCCACAGAGGTCTGACAGGAGCCCCAGGCTCGTAATCTGTAGCTCCCAGGTTCGAATCCCAGCTGGGTCAGCGTTGAGATTTATCTCCGCAAAATTCCCCGCCCTGCCCACGGTCAGTAGTGGACACCGATGGGTTTGGAAAGGACGCCGTCAGTCGGATGGGACGTTAAGCCGTTGCCCGTGGTGCGGGAGAGTCATACCCTGTGCACGTTAAAGAACACGCTGGATGGCCTTGACGGGAGGCTACCATCTGTCTCCCAACAGCTGTTCCAGTGGGTCCCCTCCCCCAACCTTCTCTGAGACTTCGGGGTCCATGTGACCTGGCCATTTAGCCCATGGTGTGCAAAAAAGTGCTGCTCGGAGGTAAAACAACCCAACAACAACTGACAGGAGCCTGCGAATTTATGCGCCATAGTAGAAAGCCTGTGAGATGGAGGGGACTCAGCAGAAAAACAGCAAAAACATCATGCCCTACCTGAGGTTCCTTTTGATCAGTAACCAGGCGCGCTAGCCACTAGGTCACGGGACGACTCTTAAAAGCCTTCTCAAGCAGCTACTTGCCGCAGAGGTCTAATGGTATTTAGAGACAACGAAATTGTCGATAGAATGGCTAAGAGAACCTTGTCACATGAAGATTGCTATTCCTTTAAATTCAGGAATGACAAATTCACTACTCACTTAGCAAATGTAATTTGGTCGGTCAAGATACTGACCCGTTTCAAGACTTTGGATTTTCCAGAAACTATATTATTGCCATCACCAGACTCAGAACAGGTGTCACATGATTAAATGATCAAATGTGCTGGAAGTTTTACCTCTGAGTGGCACTTTTTTTGGACACAAAAAGTGGCCAAATAGCCAGGTCACAAGGACACCGAAGGCTCAGAAAAGTTGGGGTAGGGAACCTACTGGACACAGATGGTAGCCTCCCGTCAAGGCCATCCAGAGTGTTCTTTAACGTGCATAAGATATGGGTCTCCCGCACTCGGAGCCAGAGCTTAAATGTCCCATCCGACGGAAGGCAGTCTTTCCAAGTCCATCGGTGTCCCCTACTGACCTTGGGCAGGGCGGGGAGTTGTGCGGAGATAATGTCAACGCTGGCAGAATTGGGATTCGAATTTGGGAATTACAGATACGAGCCTGGCGCGCTACTGATTGGGCCATCCCCACTCCTCTAAATGCGAAAGATGAAGATAGTAGAATCTCTAGATTTTGAAACTTGTGGTACAAGAGAAACTGTTAGTCATATTCTGTTGAATCATGGAAATTATCTCGTCCATAGAATGCAAATGATCAACTCAATAAATAACATAGGAATTGATTAATTAACGTCAAGCAGTTTATTTGAGCACTGGAATTTAGATAAGAGGAAACTTTGTTTCATATTTATTTTAAATATTTTGGAAGCTTCAAATTTGTTTGAAAAAAATTTTACTTTGCGTTCAATGCAAGCGAAAGTGATTTTATGAATTAACACGAATCTTCGGATGGAAATTACAAAACTGTTGGAATTAATAGAGCCGTCCCGTGGCCGAGTGGTTAGCGTGCTTGGCTACTGATCTGCGGTTCGAGCCTCGGGTAAGGCATGGATGTTCGTGTTGTTTTTGTGCTGAGGTCTCGCAATCCTCACAGACTTAATGTGACATATAAACTGACAGGCTCCTGTCAGATCTCTGTGGCAAGCAGATGATTGAGGCAGTTGGTATTAAAAGACTGATCTTTGAGGTAAACATTTCTTGAAAAATTGGTTGTCCTGACTGGATTCGAACCCAGAAGAATGCCAGGCGTCTTAACCGCTAGACCATAAATGAACTAACCATCCTTTCAATAAACATTTCTTGCTTTTAAATTTGACTCTGCCAGTTTTTAATCTGAAAGGGAAAATCCCCATTTTACTGCTGAGATTTTGAAAATGCAATTCCGGTCGAAATGCCCTGAATGATTTCCGGAATAACAGTTTTATTTTGATGATGATATCTACCTATGCGTGTTTCTCTCATCATTATTTTCAGCAATTACCTCTACCACTGGTTGTTACGGGAGAAAAATAGTCTTCATGGAACGTTAATACTTTTGGCAGTTATTTCGTTCAGCTATCAGTGCATTTTAGCACTCCAAGAATCTCAATATTGAGATCTTTAAACAAATAACGAAAATTGTACAAATGCAATAATGCAAATACGCAGAATTGGTTCAAGATATTTTGCAATATTCTTTTATTTTTAGAATATTGTCCTTTTTTCTCTTGGCAGTTGCTTCACCTAATATCAGTTTTACTGAATACTCTATTAGACTGTTTGTAAGGTGATATTAGCACTCCAATGGCCTCAAAATCAGTATGTTTTTGAAAATAAGATACACAAAATTGGCGAAATAATTGCTTTTATGGCATTGTTCTGTTTTTCTTGATAATTATTCTGTTCGTCTCTAAGTTTATTGAGCGCATTTATTGAGTAAAATCGTTGATAACATTAGCACTCCAACATTTTCAAATAAATTCCATAAACTGCTGCGAATACTTCACGGTTTATTGATTTTCGCTTCTTATGATTTCGACTGGTAATTACTACGTTTGGCAATCAGTTTTATTGAGTGTCCAGCAGATTGGTTAGTAAAGTATGTTAGCACTCGAAGAATCTCAATATTGGGATATTTAAATATAAAACGAAAACTATATAAAGGTAATATTTAAGCGACCCAGAATTTAATAAGGTTTCAAATATTTTTTCTTGGTGACAACCGCTGATAACTTTAAGATAGCTTTTTTTACTCCATCTGCATCTATGAAGGTATATCAAATGATCATCAGACCGGTGATTCTCTAAGCTTCACCCATATGGGCGAATACTACACCCACCAATATTCGTAAGATTCAGGTCTTACAGAACAAGATTTTGAGAACTGCGGTCGATGCCCCCTGGTTTGTCACTAACAGACAACTTCATAAAGACCTGGGCATCGACCATACATATATATATATACATATAAAACGAACCTCAAAAAGATTTTTTGAGGCTGTAAGCAATAATCCCAATGAGATTATTTATTCTCTGATACTTTACGATCATACTGTTTTGAACAAGTACAAGAGGCCTAAAACGGTAGCGTTCTCTGAGGAGACCTACCAGTTTTAGGCCTCTTATACAATTTTACTGTGTTTTTTTTAGCTTTTCTTATGTTTGTCCTTAGAGGCCCACCTAAGGGTGGTTTACTTATATATTTCGTTCTTACTCACGCCAAATAGGCATATCTTTATGATGGAGATGGTTAGGGGTAAAATTATTACCCGGTACATCGAATACGATTATACGATCTACTAAGGTATATCAAGATACCACCTCAGTAGCTCAGTGGTATCGCGTTGGCTCGCGGTACCGAGGTACGGGTTCGAGTCCCGGTGGTCGTTTGTTCTCTCCTATCTGTTGTGATTCCCTCAATATCAAAAGTGTTTAATTATCGACGTCAAAAAATTCTATTTTCTCTCATTGGAATATAAAGCAGATAAATTGGCTATATAAGTCCCAGAATCCAGGTGTCAAGATTTCAATCTCAAGCTCTTAACCGACGTTCCTAGTTTGGAAATCTTCACTCTGACTGATTTGAAATTTTCCCTGCTATTCCCCACCCAGAATTCGGCGAGAAAGGGGAGACCCATGGGTTTAGGAAGGCTGCCGTCCATTAGATGGAACGTTAAGCTGGGGCTCTGTGTGCAGGAGAGCCATATCCTGTGCACGTTAAAGAACACACTGAATGGCTTTGAAGGAGTTTTCAAACTTGTCTCTTAATAGCTGTCCAGTGGATCTCTTTACCTAGCTCTGACCAAAGTCAAAGCCTCCTAGTTCTGTAGAGTCAAAGCCTCCTACAGTCCTGAACAGTGTAGTAACAGAAGAACTAATATTGAAATATATACTTTATGTATAGAGAGAGCAGTTTCAATTCGTTTCAATCTCAGAAAATTCTACTGGAAGTTTTCAATTTTTAAAAATTGGTAATCAATTTTAAAATATTCTTAAATATTTGAAGAAATTTGTAATGAATATATTATTTTGTTTCATAATTTTAAAAATAAATAGCTTTTAGTTAAAATTTAGACAAATTAAATTACTTACATTTTACGCCTAATTAAATTTCCTCCTTTCTACCCTCTTTTTGCTTAACGGCTGTCCAAGCGTAGTACATTACGATGGATTTGCCAGAACTCCCTAGATCAGATGGGGGATAGCTGTAAATCAGAAGAAATGAAAAAAAAAAGGATAAATTAAATATGTAAAGGTGTAGTAATTTATTTTTTTACATCTATTTATTTCAAAATAATATTAAATAATTTATTTATTATTGAATATTTTAAAATAATAACAACCAGTTAAAATTCCACAAATAGTTCTTTAATTAGAACATTTGTAAATTGTATTTTATTAAGCTGTCACGTCAGTCCTTTTTAATTGGTTCTGCCCTGAGCTTGGTGCCGTCCCATGGCCGAGTGGTTAGCGCGCTTGGCTAGTGATCTAAGGGACCTGGGTTCGAGCCCCGGGTAAGGCATGGCTGTTTGTGTCGTTTTTCTGCTGAGGGCCTGCCATCCTCTCAGACCTTCTACTATGGCATATAAACTGACAGGCTCCTGTCAGACCTCTGTGGCAAGCAGCTGCTTGAGGGGGTATTTATTTTTATTTTGAGCTTGGAGTCCTTGTGAACCGGCCAATTATTGCCGCTCAGAGGTGAAAAAACTACAATCCTTGCATTTGACCCTGAATACACTTCCTTACATCTTCTAATACTGTTTACCAGTGCCTGAATGACATCACTGGTTACGTATTTACTACCCAGAAGATGATTGGTTCTTGGCTTCTTTCACAAAAATAAATTTAAATAACACTTCAAAGTGAGCCGTGAAATCATTATTACTCATAATTCTAAGTTCAGCATTTATGTCATAAGCAACAACTCACTCAACTTGAACGATTTTTTTTTTCGTTTTGTGCAGGTTTTTCAGGTCAAGAGCAGAATCACTAAAGACGGCGACGCGAACGTGTTAATATCTTTGCCGTACGTGACAAGCCACTCGGTATGTAGGAGGTCGTCACCTTAACCAGGTATAATGGTAACTGAAATTCAGCCTCTCACCTTGGAAGCATTGGGCTCTTATCACCCACACGTGCATACCAATGATGATGAAGACATTTGTATCCTAATATCAGCGAATACTTACTGGTAGTAGATTTTATTCATTAACTGGATCAATAGCGGAAGAGAAATTTTTGCAAACAACGAAGAGATTAAAGACTGAATAAATTTCAGTTTGTTGAGGAAACAACGATTACATGCAAGCATGGATGTAGATCGTTCGATGTTTTTGATTCTTACCCTTGTTCACACAGTGGATTAAGTCACAATGGAATGGCTTAGTCGATAGCGCGCTAGGCTCCTAATCTGTAGTTCCTAGGTTTGGGTCTCAGATGGACAAGCATTGAGATTTATCTCCGCAAAAACTCCCCATCTTGCCACGGTCAGTAGGGGGCACCGATGAGCTTGGAAAGGACCGCCATCCGTCGAATGGGACGTTAAGCCGTAGTCCCGTGTGCGGGAGAGCCATACCATGTGCCCGTTAAAGAACAAGCTGGATGACCTTGACAGGAGGTTACCATCTGTCTCTTAACAGCTGTCCAATGGGTCTCCTTCTCCCAATCCTTTGAGCCCTCGGGTCCTTGTGACCTGACCATTTAGACCATTAAGTGTCCCCTTGTGGATCTCAGGTGTCTCTTTATTCGCAGATGATATTGCTTTCTTTCCGTCAAGGTCATCACGTCTGTTCTTTAACGTTCCCAGAGTACGACTCTTCTTCACACGGGGCCATGTCTTAACGTCCCATTGGACAGACAGCAGTCATTTCAAGCCCATTGAAATCTCATTTCTCACTGAAGGCAGAGTGCCGACTATCGGAGATAAACCTCAACGAAGGATGAGTTGGAATTCGGACATGGGATTTGGGTTGGGTTGTTTTACCTCTGAGCGGCACTTTTTTGCACACCATGCTAAATGGCCAGGTCACATGGACCCCGAAGGCTCAGAGAAGGTTGGGGGAGGGGACCCACTGGAACAGCTGTTGGGAGACAGATGGTAGCCTCCTGTTAAGGCGACTCAGCGTGTTCTTTAACGTGCACAGGGTATGGCTCTCCCGCACACGGGGCCACGGCTTAACGTCCCATCCGACGGACTGCGGCCTTTCCAAGCCCATCGGTGTCCCCTACTGACCGTGGGCAGGGCGGGGGAATTTTGCGGAAATAAATCTCAACGCTGACCCAGCTGGGACTCGAACCTGGTAACTACAGATTACGAGCCTGGCGCGCTACCGACTGAGCCACCCCCGCCCCTCGGACATGGGAATAGCAGATTACAAACCAGGGACGTTAGCGATTGGAATATGAACGAAGGAAGAGGGTCAAATGACCGAACTGACCCAGAAAACCCTTCGTGTATATATATATATCTTCGGAAATTATTCCTTTCAAACGGTGCGAAACTATATTTTTTCCTGTTTTTTGTGTTGTAGTGGACGTTTTTGAGAAAAATAAAAATAAAAAATTCTTATAAAATATATTTAATATATATATTTTCCAATTTTTTGTTACCGTTTCAATAATAAAAAAATATTAAAGGCAATATGATCTTTTTGAGCTTCCTTAGATCCGATGTTACTCAATTGTGATCTTATTGCTATTCCAAAACATTGTAATTAAGCATAATACAAACAATTACAATAAATAGCTAACTCAGCATTTGTGAAGGTCAAACTGCGTGTGAAAGTAATATCTGTGCTTTAAAGCAAATTAATGTTACTTCGTTATGGGGAGGGAGGTGTTGTCTCAGCTGGTACAGTCGCTCAGAAAAGTATCCGAACACTATGGTTGATTACAGAATTCTGAAAAAATATCTGGCAAAGATTTTTTTTAGAAATTAGTGATCTGGCAACCTTTGTAAGATCACTAATTTCTAAAAAAATCGTTGCCAGATATTTTTTCTGAATTCTGTAATCAACCATAGTGTTCGGATATTTTTTTGAGCGACTGTAGGTGGTCATATTATTTTGATACTAGATCGTGTGGGCTCACTCATGGAAATATTGAGCGTGTGCAGTTACCGTTCACAGCAAACTGGAGCGTGTGCAGTAACTGCACACGCTCCAGTTTGCTGTGAACGGTAACTGGAGCGTGTACAGTTGCTGTATACGCTCCAGATATTTTTCCTGAATTCTGTAATCAACCATAGTGTTCGGATATTTTTTTGAGCGGCTGTACCACTGCAAGCTGGTAACTATAGTTCGCAGATTCGAGTTTAAAATATGTTCGCACTTTCGTAATTCACCATTAAGAATTATCTCCGTTAACGCCTGTTCAGATCTCGATGAGAAAGGAGACACCGGTGGGCTTAGAGAGACCGCCGTCCGTCCTAAGGGATGTTAAGCCGTGTCCCCATCTTAAGGAGAGACAGTCCATGTTCATATTAAAGAACATGCTGGATGGCTTTGACGGGAGGCTCCCACATATCTCCTAACATATATTCAGTAGGTCCCCTTCTCCAACCTTTTCTGACTCCCACGGGGTCCTTGTGACCTGGTCATTTAGCACATTGTGAGCAAAAAGTGGTAAAACAACACAACTCAAATTTCTGAGCCCTCGGGATTCTCGTAACTTGACATTATGTGGAAAAATGCGCAGCTCAGAGGAAAAAAACAACAACCTTGGCCATTTAGCCCATGGTATGCGAAAAAGCACCTCCCAGAGGTAAAACAACCCAATATCCATTATAGAGAGAAAAAAGTCTGAAGAAATGAAATTACATTTTGCATGCCAGAATATCAGTTGTTTGGGTTGTTTTACCTCTGAGCGGCACTTTTTTGCACACCATGGGCTAAATGGCCAGGTCACATGGACCCCGAAGGCTCAGAGAAGGTTGGGGGAGGGGACCCACTGGAACAGCTGTTGGGAGACAGATGGTAGCCTCCCGTCAAGGCCATCCAGCGTGTTCTTTAACGTGCACAGAGTATGGATCTCCCGCATACGGGGCCACGGCTTAACGTCCCATCCGACTGACGGCGGCCTTTCCAAGTCCATCGGTGTCCCCTACTGACCGTAGGCAGGGCGGGGAATTTTGCGGAGATAAATCTCAACGCTGACTCAGCTGGGACTCGAACCTGGGAACTGCAGATTACGAGCCTGGCGCGCTACCGACTGAGCCACCCCCGCTCCCCAGAATATCAGGAAACTAAGAGGCGAATAAGAATAATTTTCTGCTAAGAAGTTCAGTTTTCATGGAGGTCTGGCAGCAACTTGACCTTGAGGTGTGACAGAACAATGCATCAAAAATATGCAGATGCACGAGAGGATGGAACATGAAACTTTTGACCGGTTGATAAGTGGCGCAATTGATAAAGCAGCCTAATTCTCAATGTGATGAAATAATCCCAAAAGAAACAAAGGTCTGAGGTTCGCTCAGTCGACAGAGAGATACACTTGTAACAGATGTTCTCTAGTTCGATGTCCACTGTGACTGGATAAGATTTTTCTCCGCAAAAACCTATTAACCACTTAGTCAGAAAACATTTTCGAAGGAAGAGGGGTGGGGGGAGTGGCAGCAAAACTTCAGTAGAGCTTAAAAAATAAAAAAAAATCTGATAAAAAGAAAAATTTCGATAGCTTTTACTGCTGGTAAATTTTATGCTTTCATCTAATACAATAATAAATGAATTAATAAACCAACACACACAAAAATTCGTTTATTACATCTTAGTCTTTTAAATTTTTTAGAATTTTGATAATGAGTAGTGTTACCTCTGAGTGGCACTTTTTTTTGCACACAATGGACAGGTCACAAGGACCCCCCCCCCCCCCCGAAGGGCTCAGGAAAGGGATCCATTGGAACAGCTATTGGGAGACAGATGGTATCCTCCCATCAAGTCCAACAATGTGTTCTTTAACATGCACAGGTCTCCCGCACACGGAACCACGGCTTAACGGGTAGGGAGTTTTGCGCAGATAAATCTCAACACAGACGCAGCTGGAACTCGAACCTGGAGGTTACGAGCCTGGCGCACTACTGACTGAGCCACCCCCGCCTCTCGATAATGGGGATTAGATATTGATCTATATTATATCGAGCTTGTATAGTGGATTAACGAAAGAATGAATTTTTATATGAGGGTATGTTTATTTTAAAAGAGTGTACTAAAATTACAATAATAGTTATTTATTTTTAAATATTTATAATTTTAATATAATTACAAATATCTCAGTACAGTCTTTAAAATATATTATTTTATACTATTTTTAAAAAATAAATTATAATTAAAAATTAATCGCTTAAATCTTTGTGCATGCTTAATTTTCCTCGTTCCCCCACTTTTTATTCAACGTGTAAGTCTGATCTAAGTCTCAAGAATCATTTCTCTAAGTCTTCACCTCTATTCTGTCCTCGATGAGAAAATTAAAGTCCTCAAAGCTCTCCTTTCTCAACGTCCTCTGAGCACTTGAGATCTTTGTGATATTTAGCCCATTGTGGCATAAAAGCGTTGATCAGAGTTAAAATGCCCAACCCAAAATAATAAATTGTATGATAATAAAAGACCTTTCCCAAATTAATTGTAATTGATTTCGATTCGGAAATAATGAGATTTCATCTACTTCGTTTATAATGCTCAGTCTATTAACGCTTTTTAATCGGCTATTTCATCCAGTACTTTTCTAGTATTTTTTCCAAATTGGCTACACCATATTTAAACTGGAGACATCTAAAACTTAAAAAAACTTTATTATTGAAAAACTAATAACTCATGGCTAGCACTTAAGAACAGGTTAATTTCTATTGGTTGGCCCTCAAAATCAATTGGCATTCAAGGACCAGTTGATTTCTATTTGGTTGAAACTCGAGAACCAATCGATTTCTATTTAGCTGGAACTCAAGAACCAGTTGATTTCTATTTGGTTCGAACTCAAGAACCAGTTGTTTTCTATTGATCTCTACTCAAGAACCAGTTGATTCTCTTTTCTGCTGAGTTCTCGCCATGCACACAGACCTTCTACTTTGACATATAAACTGACAGGCTCCTGTCAGATCTCTATGACAAGCAGCTGCTTGAGGGAGTATTTATTTATATTTTGGAGAATTCAAACACCCTTCCTCCAAATGTATATGTTTCAAAAATTATTTTGAATTTTCATGCTTTTGAAACATTTAGCGACTATTAAACATTGATGCAAAAAGTACCACTGATTTTTTTGTTTATTTTAGTCACCCTCCCCCCTTTTTTTTACTCATATTTACGTATTGATTTACAATGTTTGAAATTGTTGCCAATTTTCCAAAAAAATAACCATTCCGTCCCTCCCCGAAAGGTATTTTCAAAATTCGCTACTAAAGAACCAGTTGATATCCAAGATCCAGTTGCTTGTTATTGGCTCTAGAAAAAAAACAGTTGACTTTTTATTATAGATGTTCACTTGCAAACCAGTTGACTGCATTTAGATTAGCAATAATTTCGCTAACTAAAGAACTAGTTAGTTTTACATCCATTTCTCTCGTCAATCAACAGCTAATTTCTTTTTGAAAAGGAGATAAAAAAAAAAGACAGAGGACGGAGATGTTCACCACAAAATGTTTTATCGAACAAACGAAGACAGATCAAAAACAACTGTTGCAAAAATCAAATACATTTGTTCAATAAATATCTCAATTTCCTAAAAGATAATTTTTCTGATCGAAATTCTAGGGTATAGAGTCGTCTCCATTCCTCCTCTCCATCCCTAAATCTGACCCAGCCCACGAAGAACAAGAAGCATTTCCTGGAATGAAATACAATGGTGTTCTTCTGCTTGCAGCAAGCATTTTTGCTACTGCGCATGCGTTATCTGGTTGTAAGTCATCGTTGGCGATGCCGGCGAAATGCGATGGTTCATCGTGACATCAGCGGCAGAGACCGGAACTCTAGCGTCGCTATGGTAACGACTGACAAACTATGCCGCAGCAGGCCGTGTCTAAATGTCCTTGAGTCCAAGTGGTGGTAGTGGGAGATTTGGGGCTGCAGGTCCAGGAACAGTAATGACTCGTTTGTCAGTTATTTGCCTTACCTGGGAGTAAATTATGCGACTAAGAGATCACGTCTGTTTGCGCATTAGTAGTGGTTATCTCTGGTGAGTTTCCAGTTGCAATGTGCGCAACGTAAATGACAACAAATAAAGGTTGGTGTTGAGAGATAATAATTTCTGAAGAGCCATTTTTTTTTGAAGGGTTCTTTTGCTTTGTTATTGAACATTTCTTCCAGGATCAGATATATCCATTTTGATTCACAAGACAGATTTAAACAATCCACTACTAGTAAATACCAGTTCAAAAAATGGGTTTTTTTTTCATTCTTGAGAACACTGTATCGTTTTCCATAGTAAATACACATATTACTTGTAGATAAAGAATTCAATAAATACTTATGGGGGAAAATAATCCATCACGTTTAGCGAAAGATATAAGGTCACATTGCGGAAACAAGTTACGGAGCCGATGGTTGGCTTAGTGGTTAGAGCACTCTGGAATACAGGGTGAATCTGAAAAAGTGGGCAAAACTTTACGGGGTGGTAGAACGCAGCTATACGAGCAATATTCGTCATAGAATGTATGGTCGGAACGCAAGCGGTGAGAAGTTAAAAGGTAGTTTTCCACTGTCACATTTAAAGAATGAACACAAGAAGGAGAGGAGATACTTCAGAAAACATTTTATTAACAGGAATGCAATTGAGGTACATGCTCAAAGAAATTGCTGAAAAGAGTGCATATCCGCCATTTCGTGGTTAGTATAACCAGCCATCCTCTCGGCAATCCACGGTAGAAATGCCGTTGGGTGCGAGGACCGACCCTTTTATACCATTTCCAACGCCACCTAGCGGCTCGCCGTTGGGTGCGAGGACCGACCCTTTTATATCATTTCCAACGCCACCTAGCGGCTCGCCGTTTGCGTTCCGCCCATACATTCTATGACGAATATTGCTCGTAGAGCTGCGTTCTTCCACCCCGTAAAGTTTTGCCCACTTTTTCAGATTCACCCTGTATATCTAGAGTAGGGGACAGCATGCGGCTCTGAGCGCTCTGAAAAGTGGTTCTTGGCGCCAACAGCCACTTTTTAGAGCGGAGAAAATGTATTTTTTCTGCAATATAATTATATTTTCTTCGAGTATAATATTTTATTCAATAAAATATTTTTAGAAAATGTTATTAAACCAAAATGATTCAATAATCAACTCTGAAATTTTTTAAACTGTGTTCGTTAGAAAAAAACGTCAAAGCAGGTTAGCAGAAAATAGTTTAAAACCGCTGATGCAATTCAAATTCTCTAATTACACTCCAAATTTGATTAAGTTGGATGAGAAGACTCACACTCAAAAGTCACACTGATGAATGGCAGAATTTTTAATAATTCTTTTTCAATATTTCCATTATATTCACCTCAATATATCTATTTTGAAGCTAAACTTTATGATTTAATTTTTGTTAATAAAATATTCCAAGGATGGACTTATTGACTTCATAGGAAAATATTACAAAATGTGGAAGCACCATAGCTATCATAAACGTACTCAGTTTCCAGTTGTGGAAGAGACCATTTAGGTTTATTTAGACCTCTTGATTGTTGTTAATTTTCCACAAATTTCTTACTAAAGATAAGCAATTAATACTTTAATGTTTGTAGAAGGAAGCAAATCTAACTTTGGAGAAGTTGTTTTTTTAACCTTGGTTGAGTTTATGATGATGACTTAAACATCAGTTAATACAGCAAAAATCACTAATTTTTAAAAAATAGTTGAAACGAATTTCTGAAGTGCGCTCAGTAAATGGAAGAAACAAATTGTGTTTAAAAATTAACCTGGATTAGTTATTTATGCCATTCAACTGTAACAGTTTGTGCTTTGCACCATAGTAGGAAATTCAACATTATTGGAAGCCATGTAAAATAAAATTCTATTTCTGATATTACATTAGTAAACGAATCGCCAATTTTTAATTGCATATTTATTGTAAGATTTATTAAATTATATAATGAGCTGCATTATTTCATTAAAGATTATTCTGTTTATTTTTTCTATTATAGCTCTTGACTCAACAAAGATTATAATTTGCGGCTCTCAAAATTTGTTGGTTTAATATTTTTTTGCTGTTTTGGCTTTTGATCCAAAAAAAAAAGGTTCCCGACCCCTGATCTAGAGAGTTGTGGGTTCGTGTCCCGCACCTTCGGCAAAAATAATTTTTTCCCGAGAAGTATTTGTTGAACAGTATCGTCTTGGTTCCGATTCCGGTTCTAGGAAGGACAGACTCTGCAAACAGCTGATTTTTATTTTGTGCCGGTTGTGAAACAGTTGATTTAAATTTGGTTGGCATTCGGGAATCAGTTGACTTCAATTTGATTGGGATTCATTTCGGCTTGGATTGGATTGTTTTACCTCTGAGCGGCACTTTTTTGCACACCATGGGCTAAATGTCCAGGTCACATGGACCCCGAAGGCTCAGAGAAGGTTGGGGGAGGGGACCCACTGGAACAGCTGTTGGGAGACAGATGGTAGCCTCCCGTGAAGGCCATCCAGCGTGTTCTTTAACATGCACAGGGTATGGCTCTCCCACACACGGAACCACGTCTTAACGTCCCATCCGACGGACGGCGGCCTTTTCAAGCCCATCGGTGTCCCCTATTGACCGTGGGCAGGGCGGAGAAATTTTGCGGAGATAAATCTCAAATTCATTTCGGCACTAAAGATTTATAGTTAGTTGTAATTTCCTTTTCATTAGGGAAAAAGTCCGCTTTGGTTTGTTCCCAAGAACAGTTAATCTCTGTTTAGTTGTCACTGAAAAACAGGTTAATTTCTATTTAGCTGGTACTGAAGAACCAGTTGATATCTGCTTAGTTCTCAGTCAAAAATCAGTTTATTTCCTTTATTTGGCACTCAAGAAGCAACTGATTTCTTTTTAGTTGGCAATCAAGAAGCAATTGATTTCTATTTAGTTGGCAATCAAGAAGCAATTGATTTCTATTTAGTTGGCACTCAAAGAATCAGTAATTTTCGTTTGACAGGCCTTAAGAACCAGTTGATTTCTCTTTGATTGGCACTAAAAATCCAGTTGATTTCTATTTTAGTGACAGTCAAGAACCAGTTACATTTATTCGGTTGGCATTAAGAACTAGCAGATTTAAATTGGTTCGGCTCTTTGAAAACAGCGTATTTTAATTTCGTTAGCACTTGTGAAGCCATTAACTTCAATTTCGTTTTACCCAAATATATTTCGATATATACACTCATTTCATTGATCTCTGTTTACATTTGACGAGCAGTGTAAGTATTTGACAGAAGAAAGTTAACAGTTCCATGTTATCTGAACTGGGAGTCAGATTCCGAGATAAGCATTTTATGAAGAAAAATCTTTTTACGACTAAATGTGACTCAAGATAAAGATCTCATTCAACTCCAACTAAATCTCGAATTTCAATAATGTCTAATATGTAAAGAATTATGAAAGTTGGAATATTTGAGAAATCAATTTATTCATCAATTTACTCTGCAAAAATCTTATAAAATTGGCGAAGAATGAAATATTTATCAACATAAGCTGATAAAAGATATATTTTTAAATGACTTGAAAAAAATATTTAATGTTTAACTTTTAATTAACTTCTGAAAAAAATACTTATAATTGGTATTAAAAATATATAACTGGTGTCAAAATTGCTGTTGTTAAATATTCCAACTTCCATAATTCCTTTTATAAGAATTAATACTGTTAAGAAACGAGATTTGATTCGCATCGTGAACATATTTTCATTCACATTTTTCAACAAAAAGTTTTTTAGAAGTTATAGAGCTTTAAAGTTAGCTTTCCATGGATAGAGCAGAAATTTTCTAATAATTACGTTCAGCCTTTATGATTTGCAATACATATTTTATATATAATTTACATTTAATATATAGCTTATATGTATTTTCATCTATAAATCTCTAATCTTTTAGATTTATTGACCTTTGTTTTTACCTTCAGTAACACTAGAGCAGGGTTTGAAATCCAAATTCTATAAGGACAAATCAGTGACACATCAATCTATATGGCTGAGCTCATTTTATTTTAAGCAATAATATAAGAGACTAAATCAATTGAAGTAATAAAATGTGATGGGAAGATTAGAAACCCTTCAACAATGGGTTTCCTGCTATCCCAAATTAAATCAATTATTTCTCTCTCTCTCTATATATATACGAGCTGTATTTTATTTTAAGCAATCATACAGGGGTCAAATCAATTTCTTCTTAATATATGGCTAGCGGCATTTTACTTTAAGTAGTTATATAGGGGATCAAATCAATTTCTTTCGATATGTTAACTGCATTTTAAGAAACTTCACAGGGGCAAAATCAAATGCTTCTCGATATGTGTTGGGCTGCATTTTATTTGAAGTAATAATATAGAGGTCAAATCAGCTATTTTTCAATATATTGCGAGCTGCATTTTATTTCAAGCAATTATATAAGGGGCTAAATCAATTACCTCTTTTTAGCAAGCTGCATTTTATTTTATGCAATCATATAAAGACCAAATCAATTACTTCTCATTAAATAGAGAGTTGCATTTTATTTCAAGTATCATGTAGAGGTCAAATCAGTTACTTTTTAATATATGGCTGGAGGAATTTTATTTGAAACAATTATATAGGGGACCAAATCAGCTATTTCTCAATACATAGAGTGCTGTATTTCATTTTAGGTAATTATATAGGGGGCGAAATCAATTACTTCGTAATATGTAGCTAGCTACATTTTTTTTGCAATCATGTATGGATCATTTCAATTACTTCTCATTAGATTTCGATTTGCATTTTATTTCAAGCATTCATATAGGTGCCAAATAACATGGCTGGCGGTAGTTTATTTTAAATAATTAAATAGGGGCCAAATTAATTGCTTCTCAAAATATAGCGAGCTGCATTTTATTTTAAGCAATTACATAGGGGGACAAATCAATTATTTTTCAATATACGTCCGGCAGCATTTTATTTTAAGCAATATAATATTTGTTTTATTATTTAAATGTTGCATGCTTTCAAATACTAAAACATACACCTAAATTTCATTTGCAACGGCTTCATCTGCATTTGAACTCGACTCTATTCCCCATACTAATCAGATACTAGTATTATGATCTTTTTACATATAATAGACGTATTTAGGGAGAACGGGTGGATACACTGGACTTCATCGATGACAGAAAATCTAGTTTCCGCTGGTACTTGAGCGATCAGTCCCAGATTTAGTGTCATGGTCCCTCTTAGTTTTAGCGCCGTTGGGGTAACAGATTGGGTTCCTAGCTACAATGGGTCTGGAGTAAATCCTCTGAAAGTATCGTAATATTCTGGGGGCGCTGCAGTCGCCTACCATGCGAATGGAGTAGTACGTTATCTACGACAATTGAGAGTGGAGTAGTACGTTATCTACGACAGTTGAGAGTGGAGTAGTACGTTACTTACGACAATTGAGAGTGGAGTAGTACGTTACTTACGACAATTGAGAGTGGAGTAGTACATTAATGGTGAAATGCTGTGAATTAATTTATCGATGGGGGAAATTATCAATAGACATAAGTTTCGCGCCAAACGTTTGGCGTGATTTTACTAGTATCGCAGTAAAGCCAGTAAGCCCCAATTCGCTACCATGATATGATAGAACGTTCTTTTGACAAAAAAAAATATTGCTAGCGCTTGAGTTGGATTGGGTTGTTTTACCTCTGAGCGGCACTTTTTTTGCACACAATGGACTAAATGGCCAGGTCACAAGGTCCCCGAATGTTCAGAGATGATTGTTGGAGGGGCCCACTGGAACAGCTGTTGGGAAAGAGATTGTAGCCTTCCGTCAAGGCCATCAAGAGTATTCTTTAACGTGCACAGGCTATGGCTCTCCGGCACACGGAATCACGGCTTAACGTCCCATCCGATGGACGGCGGTCTTTCACGTGCTTGATACCTCTGGTTTAAAGCAATTGACATAATCCTATCCAAATTTTCAAAGCTATATTCATATTCAGATTTCGACATAAATAAATCTTCGCGATCAGCTTCTGCATTGTAAAATCCGTTCTGAGTGTCCATAGGAACATTTCCGTATACTGAGAGGAATGAAGAGCATTATTGAGCCAGTGGTAAAGTTTACCATGCCATGTACATTGCTTTTTTCCTTGATGAATGCTTTCTCTCTCTCATCCTGTCCTCTATTGAATGAAGAATCCGTTTACTTTTGTGAAAAAATGGCTCAATGCCAAGAAATGCGCAGCTCTAGGTTCATCCAGAAATTTTGAAATACTTCCGCACTTTGCATATTTTTTTCAATGGGGGTTAATGGGGGAGAAGCGTTGAAACCTATTAAACTTCAGAAGACACAGAACATATACTTTCCTCAAACGGACACTGATGAGGGGCGGGAGTGGTTCAGTCGGTAGAGCTCCAGGTCGTAATCCGAAGTTTCGAGTTTCGAGTCCTATCTGAGCCAGCGTTCAGATTTATCTACGTAAAACCCCACCCTACTTTCAGTCAATAGGGGACACCGATAGGCTTATAAAGGCCGCCGTCCGTCGGATGGGACGTTAAGCCGTGGTCCTGTGTGTGAGAGAGTTATACCCTGTGCACATTAAAGAACACACTGGATAGATTTGACGGGAAGCTACCATCTGTCTCCCAACACTTCAGTGGGTCCCTCCCCCAACTTTCTCTGAGCCCTCGGGGTCCTTGAAACCTGACCATTTAGCCTATTGTGTGCAAAAAAATGCCACTTAGAGGTAGAACAACCCAACGGATACTGATGTTCCCAGGTGGTGTTCCCAACGGATACTGACGTTCCCAGGGTTTCCCTCCCCCCCACCAATTCATATCAGGGGAATCTCCAATCCCCCTGATAATGCTGGTAAGGGTACAAGAGGCAAAAATTATTAATCTTATGAATTTTTCATGCATTTCTTAAGAAATGCTTTTAAAGAACTCTAAAACGGTGGTGGTAATGTTATATTATAATGTAAATCCAGTCTCTTGCCCGTTTTCACTTACTTCAGACTCGATTCAATTTCTTGCTTGATTGAGTTGTTTTTTCAAGTTCGATTGAGTTTCTTGTTTGTTTAGTTTAGTGAAGAACGTAAATCTTCATAAAAGCATGAATCTTGAGTACATCAAAACAAAAATCGAAAGGTCATTGGAAAGTGAGAGATTTCTTTTTTTTCACATTTACATGATTTATTTTAATAAATTTGGTATTTATTATTTCCTCAATTCAAATTTATACAGTGGACTCCAGTATAACGAACGGCTCTCAAAATGTGATTTTGCTTAACGGACGACCTACCTTAGGCACTCATGTCTCCGCATTCCGATCAAACATACTTTTTTCAATGGGGGTTGATGTGGAGGGGGGAGGAACTTCGCATCCAACCTCGTATACGACTGATTTATGACTAGGGACGCGACAGCAATTTTCGGCCAATCAATGAGGTCGAAAGTAATATGAGTAGCTTTCAGCCAATCAGCAACGTCCATTCATAAGTTGGGTTGTTTTACCTCTGAGCGGCACTTTTTTGCACACAATGGGCTAAATGGCCAGGTCACAAGGACCCCGAAGGCTCAGAGAAGGTTGGGGGAGGGGACCCACTGGAACAGCTGTTGGGAGACAGATGGTAGCCTCCCGTTAAGGCCATCCAGCGTGTTCTTTAACGTGCACAGGGTATGGCTCTCCCACACACGGGGCCACGGCTTAACGTCCCATCCGACGGACGGCGGCCTTTCCAAGCCCATCGGTGTCCCCTACTGACCGTGGGCAGGGCGGGGAATTTTACGGAGATAAATCTCAACGCTGACCAAGCTGGGACTCGAACCTGGGAACTGCAAATTACGAGCCTGGCGCGCTACCGACTGAGCCACCCCCGCTCTCCATTCATAAGTCTTAGGACTTTATTTTCATTGATTGTTGTGTTTTGATGGTATTAATAACTAATCAAATACTTTTGAGATTTAATTAAGTGACAATGGCCGCTAAAAGTCAACAAAAAGTAAAAAAGTGATTAAATTTAAAACTAAATTAGAAATTATGGAAAGGCATGACAAGGGTTGGGTTGCTTTACCTCTGAGCGGCACTTTTTTGCATACAATGGGCTAAATGACCAGGTCACAAGGACCGAGAAGGCTCAGAGAGGGTTAGGGGAAAGGGACCCACTGCACAACTGTTAGGATGGTAGCCTCTCGTCAAGGCTATCCAGCGTGTTCTTCGACGTTCACAATGAAATGGCACGTCACAGTGACGAAATGACGTTCACAGTGAAATGCCACGTCACAGTGACGAAATGACATTCACAGTGAATGTAGCTCTCGCGCACACGGACACGGCTTATCATCCCATCCGATGGACGGCGGCCTTTCCAAGCCCATCGGTGTCCTCTACTGTTCTAGAGCAAGGTTAGTATGACAAGGGTTGCAGAATAAATGAACTTTGGCCATTCTACTGTGTTTACCATATTAGAGAAATGCCAAACTCAAAGACCTAAGAATGACAGATGCTTCGGAACAAAAATGCCATTTTATATTTTTATGCATAAATCATCACTTTATTTACTAAATTGCGATCCCTATTTATGTTTTATTTCGATTAGAATAGGTATATCTATAAAAGTATAAGGTTTAAATGTTATAAAGTATGTATATTTAGGTGAAAAAGGTCCCATTCCTGTACTCTAGGAACGGATAAAGACTTTAACATGTAATTCCTACATCTGCTTAACGACCGTCGTTATGGAAACATCACGATTATATGTGAGAGTCTACTGTATACTTGATTTTTATTCAAGTCAGGATTTCTTACTTACTTTGCTGAGGACACTAAGAAAGGGAAATTCTATATGCATAAAGATTTAAGTAATTTAATTTGCTTAAATTTAATTACAAGTTATTTATTCTTAAATAGCAAAAAAAATAAAATTACTCATTTATCACGACTTTATTAAAAAATTTAATATAACAAAATTTTAAAATTAAATAGCTACCAATTAAATTTTAAGAATAAAATTTTTATGAAAGTATCAAAATATTTCTATATTTAAAAGTTACTTCTATTAGTGCAATGTGTATGTAGGTGGCTGTGGTTCGAGCCCCAAATAAGACGTTTTTTCTGTTATTGTTGTGACTTTTATATCTGACAGGCTACTATCAAATCTGTGTAGCAGGCAATTCATTGAGGTGTAAGTGATTTATTTTCTTATATTGATGGATTTTATTTTGTATTTCTCCCGTTAATATCAAGCGATTAAAAAGAAATAAAACATAACAACTCCAAGTTTTATCAACGGAAAAACAAATTCAAAGCTCTGTAATTTTGAAAATAAAGTTGATATCAAAAAATTAGACAACAGATTAATTAACTCTCCGTAAGCATTGTTCCAGTCTTGGTATTTACTAATATTCATTCAGCTTAAAAAGGTTATGATAACTTCTATATTTAAGAAAAAAATTCCGAAGTTGAATTTTTCACTAAAGTTAATTAAAATACAATAAATAATCTTTATATCAGGCAATATCCTGGAATAAAGCGATTTTTCGAATTTAAATGATTATTTTTTCAGTTTCGGGAATTTTTTGCAAAACATGTAAGGATTACTGTAAGTAGATGTTGTGCTAATAAATGTTCGAGCCGTTGAACTGGCACTCGAAAGTGAACTCTCCATTACAAAACTGGGACCAGAAAAAGTGAACTTTCTACGACACAACTGTGACTAGAAAATGTGAACTTTCTACTACAAAAACTGGGATTAGAATATGTGAACTCTCGCCGACCTAACTGAGAATAGGAATTGTGAACTCTCCACTATATAACTGGGACTAATAGATGAACCTTTGACGGCATAACTGGGATACGAGCCAGCGAAATTTCCACGACGCAACTGGGGCTAGAATGTGTGAACTCTCCACTACACAAGTGGGACTAGAAAATGTAAACTCTCCACTGTTCAATTGGAATTAGAAACTATGAAATCTCAACAATACAACTCGAACTTACGAACTCTCAATGATACAACTGGAACTCGAACTTACGAACTCTCAATTATACAACTGGAACTCGAAACTGTGAAATCTCCACTACACAACTGGGATTAGGAACTGTGAGCTCTCTACTAAACAAATGGGACTAGATGAATCTTTAACGGCAAACTGGGATACGAGCGTGCGAAATTTCCACGGCACAACTGGAAACAGAATGTGTGAATTCTCCACTACACAACTGGGACTAGGAAATAGAAATTGTATATTACACTATACAATTGGGGCTTGACACTGAAATATCAACAGTACAACTGGAACTCAAACTTGTGAACTCTCAATAATACAACTGGAACTCGAACTTGTAAACTCTCAATAATACAACTGGAACTCGAAACTGTGAACTCTCGATTACACAGTTGGGACTAGAAACTGTGAACTCTCCACTACACAACTGGGACTCGAAACTGTGAACTCTCGATTACACTGCTGCGACTAGAAATTGTGAAATCTCCACTACACAACTGGGATAGAACTTATGAACTTTTGACGGCATAACTGGCAATCAAATCTGCGAACTTTCCACGACATAATTGGGACTCGAGCCTGAGAACTTTCCACGACAAAACTGGGACTCGAACCTATGAACGTTTTACAACATAAACAGTTACAATATCGATAAAAAGTAAAAAAAAAAAACCATCCTCCAAAGGCCAATGTCAAATCCACAATTTATTCAAGTTTCCGCCCGGACTCGAAATCTGGTGTTAAGTGGGCAACTACAGGTCTGGTCATTTCTGTAGTACTCTAGTACAACCCTTGATTTACCATCATATATTAAGGACATATCACTTCTTACAGCTGAAAGGTTACTTTCTCACGCAAAACGAAAAACAAAAAATTGATCGTTTGCGCTACTGCAACCCCTATTTATAACAGCCACAAACCATTTTCGGCCAATTAGTTGTACTGCAACTTTTGCATAAAAACTCGTCAGAGTAGCTTATGCGCATAAACAGAATAATGATTTAAGTTTTCTTTTCCTACTTTTACCTTGAGAGCATTTTTACAGTTACAAGACTTGTGAAAAAGAACGTAGAAAAATGAATAAAACACCACGACAGCTTCCTTACAAGTTGTTGCGGATTGTCGCTAATGGTTGAAGAGAAAAATAACAGATACAAAAAACTGCCGTCAGACTCCGCCTGTATCGGGTAGCGATCGGCCATATTGTGGAATGCGATAATACACACACATAAGCACCAATCAGCTTAATGCAGGTGAACACGCGATGCTAGTAGCCAATTACGGAAGCCGCAAGCAAAAATTAAATGTTGGGTTTCTGTGCAGTGTGAACGGAATCGTGAATTCTAATGAGTAAATTGTGATAACAGCAGAGCTTTAAATTTACTTCCTCGTAGCTGTAAGGTTCTCATTAATTACTTTACGCAACTAAAACACTAGCGATAGATTCTGTAAAGTAATTTCCTCAACAAAATTCAGATGAAACGACAGGAAAACGTTAAAATAGTAAGAGAATTACTTGCTGCTGCTGGCACCAGGATTTGCCGGGTTTGTTTTACACGAAGGTGAAAATTAGAGAAATTTAACGTTGAATGTGTTTAGAAAAGTCAAATTCATACGTATGTCAACAACCAGGAAAAGGCTGAAGTGTCCACGGAAGCAAGGATATCAGTCAAAAGATTGTGGCACACAAAAAACTGTTTATCGTTATAAACATTTGAATATTTTCAAACTCTTTATGGCCAGTGAGGGCTCTTAGTTAATAGCAGGCCAGTCCAGGTCTGGACAGCCGTTGAACAAAAGAAGGAGAATAAAATATGTAGAAAAATTCCAATGATTTAATTTTTCTAAAATTTAACTAAACACTACAGAGTTTTAAACTATATAAAATGAAATAATTAATTTATTACGACGTTGTTAGAATGTTTAAAAATATTTTTAAATGAACTACAAAGATTTAAAAATAAATAACTACGAGCTTAATTTTCAGATATTATATTATTTTCTTAACTATGCATTATATATTTCAAAATTAATTTCTCTGTTACTGCATTATTCGGGCTCGGTATGATTATAGTAGGCTCTGACTACGCACATAATCTGTAGTTCTCTGGTTCTATTCTAGTCCACTTCTTGATGTTATCTAATCATGAAGTTTTTTCTTTTTTTCCTCCCCATCTATTTCTTTTTAAATAATTAACGGTAGGAATAATATTTATTGTTTCTGACTAGATGACAAATATGCAGTCTTCCTTCTGATATTGCTTAGCAATTCACGGTTTCTTCGTACTTTCTCCAGGACATTTTCATTTTTCATCTTTGCTGCCCACGGAATCTTCAACTTCCTTCTCTAAATCCACATTTCGAATGTTTCAATTTTCTTGATGATTGTTTATTTCAGTGTCCGCGTTTCAACACCATGAGGAGTGAGGGTGGCTCAGTTGAGAGCGCGCCAGGCTTATAATCTGAGTCCCAGCTGGGCCAGTGTCGAGATTTTTCTCCGCCAAACTCCCCGCCCTGCCGTCGGTTAGTAGAGGACACCGATGGGCTTGGAAAGGCCGCTTTCTGTCGGATGGGACGTTAATCCGTACTTCGATATGCAAGAGAGCCATATTCTTCGCACGTTAAAGAACACGCTGGATGGTCTTGACCAAAGGCCTCCATCTGTCTCAAAAGAACTGTCCAGTGGGTTCCCTTCCATAACCTTCTCTGAGCCTTCGGGGTCCCTGTGACCTGGCTATTGTGTGAAAAAAATGCCTCTGAGAAGTACAAGAACCCAAATTTAATATCCTTTTGGAATTTTAAACTAACGGAAGATGCATGATGAATTTAAACTACGAATGTAGGTAGTATCCTGTTCCATGCGAGGGATGCGTTCCTAGACCTCCATCTTTACGCAAAGACGATATTCCCATAGAAATAGTAATAAAAGGAAAGTAATCCACTTTGGAAGGTGAAAATTTTATAAAAATCAGAAATAAAAAAAATGAAAGAATCTTAGAGGCTTAAATGATCATTACAGAAGTATTTCATTTTACCATGGTTTAGAAACCAGTTTCATGGCGCATGCTTAATTTTTTTGTTTTTGTCACTCTTTTGATAATTACCTGCCACTCCTCGAGTATTATTGAAACGGGGTGCTCTGTCAGTTGGTTGGGATTGTTTTATCTCTGAGCGGTTTTTTTCACACAATGGGCTAAATGGACAGATCACAAGGACCCCGAAGGCTCAGAGAAGGTTGGGGGAGGGGACCCACTGAATAGCTGTTGGTAGACAGATGGTAGTCTCTCGTCAAGGCCATCCAGCGTGTTCTTTAATGTGCACAGGGTATGGCTCTCTCGCACACGGTGCCATGGCTTAACGTCCCATAAGACGGACGGTAGCCTTATCAAGCCAATCGGTGTCCCCTACTACCATAGGCAGGAAGGGGGGTTTTGCCCCCCCCACACACACCACTTTCGCTTCCTGCTCAGTTGGTAGCACGCCAGACTCGTAATCTGCAATTCTCAGGTTCGAGTTCCATCTGGGAAAGCTTAGAAATTTATTTCGGTTAACAACCCCCTCCCCCCCACCTTCCCCCTACTTTGAGCAGAAAGGGGACACCGATGGGCTTAGAAAGGCCGCCATCCGTGTGAAAGAAAGTTATACACTCAGCAAGTTAAAGAACACGCTAGATGACATTGTCGGAAGAGTCTCGTTTGCTTAACAACTGTCTAGCGGATCCCCTTCCCCCAACCTTCCACGAGCCTTTGGGGTCATTGTGACCTGACCATTTAAGTTCAGTATGGGCAAAAGAGTGACGAGCTTGATGCGATATCGATGAGACAACCCTCATCACAAACCCATAATCGGGGGTGGGGTGGGGATTCAGTCACCCCACCCCCGAACAGAAGGCCAATGGATCAAATTATGACGTCAGCATATGTAGTCATATAATCCAGACGCTACTTATATATTTATTTCGATTATTATTATTGTTGTATTTTTATAGCAATGTTGACTTATACTTTATTTAGAAAGAAAATTGTTTGCATCTATTAAAATTAGGATAATTGCTAATAAATACGAATAATTTTCCTTACCATTACCATTATTCAAATCCCCCACCATATTTATGAATAAACATTAGTATAACAGTACACTACTAATAATAATAGAAAGAAATAATAAGAAATATCTCGATTATAGGACTACCTATGCTGACGTGATAATTTACTCCTCCTGCCTTCTGCTTTAGGAGGTTTGAATATGATTGAATGATGCCATCCGACGTTCCACTATACAGGACAGTACTACATCTTATGGATGCACCAAAAGCCACCTTCGTGTGCTGGTTGAGGCTTATCAAAACTCTTGCCGGTTCAGTCCTCTCTGGAAAGTTCATGATTCCCCTTTACCAAGCTTTACAGTCTGAATTTTTAAAACTTTCAACTTTTGCAACTTACAAATATTCCGTTACATTTGGAAGACAACATGAGGCATAACTTTACGCCCATATAAAATTTGTTATGGCTTCGTCCATTTTGTTGTAGTCTCGCATTTTCAGTCTCTTTTCTATAAAAAACCTTTGGTCAACCTCGTAACAAACGCGAAAGACCTATCCCTATATTGGAGCGGGGGTGACTCAGTCGGTAGCGTGCCAGACTTGTAATCTGTAGTGCCCAGGTTCGAGTCCCAGCTGGGTCAGCGTTGAGATTTATCTCCGCAAAACTCCCCGCCATGCCCACGGTCAGTAGAAAACACCGATGGGCTTGGAAAGTCCGCCGTCCGTCGGATGGGACGTAAAGCTGGGGCCCCGTGTGTGGGAGAGCAATACCCTGTTCACGTTAAAGAACACGCTGGATAGCCTTGACGGGAGGCTACCATCTGTCTCCCAACAGCTGTTTCAGTGGGTCCCCTCCCGCAACCTTTTCTGAGCCTTCGGGGTTCATGTGACCTGAACATTTAGCCCATGGTGTGCAAAAAAAGTGCCGCTCACAGGTAAAACAACCCAACCCCCCTCTTGATTTGAGTTGGTAAAGGGTCTGCCCATCCCAGGAGCCATCATCAAATCCTAAAAGAACCACTCTTTGACTTTTATGTCATGCTTAAAATCCCATTTCTTAAACGGGTTTGAATTGCAAATGGCCACACTGCAGAGAACAGCAGCAGAAGAAGTCTGACAACGTTAATAAATTAGGAGAGAAAACAAAAAGCTGAGTTTGTGTTGATCATCACACCAATCCTCCTTTACACAATGAAGGCTTCAACGTCAACATACGTAGGTGGATCCAGCGATGATCGTTTCGAAACGCACAGAGGTGCCACAAGAAGCTCGCTGGGAGAAAAAAACGAAAGAACCGGTTTGGAAATAATCTGTTTCTTCTTTTTCCAACTGCTGAGATGCTTCGACCGTAAAACGGCATCAAGGGCATGAAAGGCGGTCTAACGGACGTTTCATCGAATCACTGTGTGCGTGAGCAATTAACCTTTCTTTTCGTAAATATGTGAAATTATAATCACAATTTGATTGATGCTCATTTAATCAGTCTTTAAGAGTATCACATGTATACAGTTGGGTAGTTGTGGATTCTAAACAGTACTTTTTTTTTTGTTAAAATATTTTAACTTACCGGTTTAATTACTAAAGAAGTAATACTATACAGGGAGGTATCCAGGGTAGGGGACAGGGAAGTGCCGTCTCCTCCTCTGGTAATCTCTTTTTACATCAGAAATGTTGTTTTCTTTTCAGAATTTTTTTCATGATCCGTAACTTGTCTACTTGCTTGAAAATCCAAAAGTGTATTTGTCTAATTTTATTTAGCCTTATGTTATATATGTCCAATACTAAAAAATGGATAAGAAAGAAACAAACAACTATAAAATTTTATTTCATATAGGTTTCATTTTAACCTTTTCTTTCTGGTGGAATATTTTAGTAATTGGGAAACCCTATTCAAGTCTTATTCTCAGATCCCCCTCCACTTCCCTAGAAACTATATTCTCGATTCTCCTCTCAAATTTAAATTCTCAATTCCCCTCTCGAAATTAAATTCTCAATTCCCCCCACGAAACTAAATTCTCGATTCGCCCCTCTCGAAATTAAATTCTTGATCCCCCCCCCCCCTCGAAACTAAATTCTCGAACTGCCCGATACTAAATTATCCGATCTATACACCGTATTGTCCTATGTTACATCATCCAATAATACAAAGTTCACTTTTTTTTTTATCTCAGTCCTGTTATATAAACATCTAGATAAAATAAGATAAAACAAAAAATAGGCCTTTTTTTCCTTTGGCATGCTGGGAGACTGAAGTCTTTGTTACCACCGTTCTGACCTTGGCTTGTGTTGTAGACACTTGGGTTGTTTCACCTCTGAGCGGCACTTTTTTGCACACCATGGGCTAAATGGCCAGGTCACATGAATCCCGAAGGCTCAGAGAAGGTTGGGGGAGGGGACCCACTGGAACAGCTGTTGGGAGACAGATGGTAGCCTCCCGTCAAGGCCATCCAGCGTGTTCTTTAACGTGCACAGAGTATGGATCTCCCGCATACGGGGCCACGGCTTAACGTCCCATCCGACGGACGGCGGCCTTTCTAAGCCCATCGGTGTCCCCTACTGACCGTAGGCAGGGCGGGGAATTTTGCGGAGATAAATCTCAACGCTGACCCAGCTGGGACTCGAACCTGGGAACTGCAGATTACGAGCCTGGCGCGCTACCGACTGAGCCACCCTCGCCCCGTGTTGTAGACACATCAGTAGCCATGCGCGCTAACCACTATGTCACTGGGCGGTTCCCATAATATTTAATAAAATTAAGTAGCTTTAATTTTTCCAGATCTACAAGTATAAAGGATCTAGTTAAAGCTGATATGTCTTTAAAGGTTTTGTCGCCTATTATTGCAACAATATAGTGCTGCCGAAGAGGAAGGGGCGCGGATGGCTCAGTCGGTAGTCTTCACACTCGTAATTTGCAGTTCCCAGGTTATACTCTCACCAGGGCCAGCGTTGAAATTTTTCTCCGCAAAGCTTCCCGCGCTGCCCTAGGTCAGTAGGGTTCACCGATGGGCTTGAAGAGGCCGTCGTCCGTCAGATGGGACGTTAAGTCATGGCCAGTGTGCAGCAGAGCCATACCCTGTGCACGTTAAAGAGCATGCTGGATGGCATTCACGGGAGTCAATCCTAACGGCTGTCCAGTGGATCCCCTTCCCCAACTTTCTCTGAGCCCTTGCGACCTGACCATTTAGCCCATGGTGTGGAAAAACGTGCCGCTCAGACGGTTGGTTTGTTTTACTCTGAGCAGCACTTTTTGGATACAATGGGCTAAATGGCCAGGTCACAAGGACCCGAGGGTTCAGAGAATGCTGGGGGAAGAGGACCCACTGGACAGCTGTTGGGAAACAGATGGAAGCGTCCCGTTAAGGCCATCCAACATACAGAAGGTATGGCGCTCTCGAACACACTGACCAAGTCTTTACGTTCCATCCGACGGACGGCGGCTTTTCCAAACCATCATGCCCCCTACTGAGCGAGGACAGGGCGGGAAGTTTTGCGGAGATAGCCTCTCAGAGATAAAACAACCCAACCCGAAGAGACAAAAATAAGGTATAATAACAAGCACAGAAATAAAGCCGAAGATGGTAACTCATGTAGAGCTCAAAGAATGGTTGTACCAATTGTTAATGGAACATGCATCGGTTACGGATGGAGAGACAATGGAAAGGTGAAGGACAAAAGAATAGAAATTCCAACTTCCTGTGGCAAAAAAATAGAATATACACAAGAACTTTATTTTCGTGACAACTGAAAAGTTGTTTCATGGATGCATGAGAAAAATTCCTTCCCGGGAACCAGAGACAGGTAAACAGAAACATGACATGGGAAAGGTGTTGTGTGAGAAGATGGATGTAGCCCGATGAAAAATATGTGCACTTCATTGTCTGTTTATCATGCATGACAGTCAATGGTAGGTGAAGCCGTTTTGGGCGTAGCCAGGGAAATGCTTTATGTACAAGAGAGAAAGAAAAAAAGCTGTATTTGAAAAGTGAAATAATAAGTCGGTAAGTTGGAAAAAGTAGAATTCGCACTATCTGTAGGGATATCTCTTTAAATACAAAGATTTATCCCTATTGAAGGAATTTCTCTTCAAATATAAGACTTTATCCCTATTGTAGAGATTTCTAGTTAAATATAAGGATTTATACCTATTGTAGGGAATTACCCATAGGTATATATATATATATACACATATATACTGTATATTGAAATTTATCCTTATGATAGGCATTTATTCTTGCTATTTACTTTTATATGTAGGAATTAATTCCTACATGTAAGGACATGTCTTTTTTTACTGTGTCCACACAGTGGTTTGTCTTTTATATGTAGGGCTTATTTCCAACATGTAAGGATTTACCTTTATTTATTCTTGCATATCGAGATTAATCTTTATATATAGGGATTAATATTTACATAAAGAAGTTGATCTTTGACATAGCGTAAGTGGCGACCTCAAGCGGTGTTTCGATTCGTGTCGTGCATTTGATTAAGCTGAGAAACAAACATTAAAGGGGCAAATGAACCTTGCATCAAAAAATTTATATTTAAAAAGAGGAAAAAAAAGCAACTGCACTTTGTATTTGAAAAAAAAATAATATCGTGATTTTAATAAAGGTTTATTTTCTCCATTGGAATTATTTTTTGTTGAACCAACAGTTATAAATTGAACGGATAGAGAATATTTCAATTAAGCCTGAAGTCTATTTATAGAATAAATTATTACAATTAGAAGCTCTCTAGGTACTATTCAAAACTGGGAACAGAATTCATATTAATATACTCTGTAATTTATCAATTTGTAATTCCTACGCAGGAAAAGCGAAGAGAATGGAAGTTGAAGGTATTACAGAAGTGTTGGTCCCCTGTAAAGTTCGTTTCACCCCTACGCCAAATGCACGATACTCGATTTTACATTAATCTCTATGGAAGCTGAACTTCTTCTACCTCCACATTCTTTGTGTAGGGGTAAATTTTCACCGTACTTTTTTTGTTCCAGTAGCGATTTATTTTTACATTTGAGGATACAGTACTCATTTATTCTTACATGTAGAGATTTATCTTTATATTAAGTGATAAATCATTCTAACTATGAATTATTAGATCGAAAGTTGGATACCATTGGTATGTAGGGATTAATTCCTATGGGTTAGAAATATTTACTGTAGGTATTTATTCTTACACGTCGAGATTTACGTTTATATGTAGGGATCAATCTTTACAATATGGATTTTTTGTTCATCCAAGTGTTTATCTTCACATATCAGTATCTATACCTGAGGTTAGACTTTCACTTTTACATGTAGAGATTTAACTTTACATTTGCATATTTTCGATTTTTTTTTATTCAGGGATTAATCTTTATGGCAATGTTTTATTCTTGCTCGTATTTACCCTTACTCTGGGCATTTATTGTTGCACGTAGAGATTTGCCTTTATAAGTAGGGTTGGGTTGTTTTACCTCTGAGCGGCACTTTTTTGCACACAATGGGCTAAATGGCCAGGTCACATGGACCACGAAGGCTCAGAGAAGGTTGGAGGAGGGGACCCACTGGAACAGCTGTTGGGAGACAGATGGTAGTCTCCCGTCAAGGCCATCCAGCGTGTTCTTTAACGTGCACAGGGTATGGCTCTCCCGCACACGGGGCCACGGCTTAAAGTCCCATCCGACGGACGGCGGCCTTTCCAAGCCCATCGGTGTCCCCTACTGACCGTGGGCAGGGCGGGGAATTTTGCGGAGATAAATCTCAACGCTGACCCAGCTGGGACTCGAACCTGCGAACTACAGATTACGATCCTGGCGCGCTACCGACTGAGCCATCCCCGCCCCTTTATAAGTAGGGATTAATCTTTAAAGCTCGATAGGAAAGGGGCTAAGAAACTCTCAAAGAGGTTCACCTGAACGATGTCAAGTTCAGACGAATTGACTTAAGCACGAGAAGTTGAATTGAGTTCACCTTCTCGTGTTTAGGTTGTGTTGAATGAGTTTGAGCATTGACTAGTTTGAGTTCAGTGTAATATCATACATTACTGTGGGGGCGGGTTGGCTCAGTCGGTAGCGCGCCAGGCTCGTAATCTGTAGTTCCCAGGTTCGAGTCCCAGCTGGGTCAGCGTTGAGATTTATCTCCGCAAAATTTCCCCGCCCTGCCCACGGTCAGTAGGGGACACCGATGGGCTTGAAAAGGCCGCCGTCCGTCGGATGGGACGTTAAGCCGTGGCCCCGTGTGCGGGAGAGCCATACCCTGTGCACGTTAAAGAACACGCTGGATGGCCTTGACGGGAGGCTACCATCTGTCTCCCAACAGCTGTTCCAGTGGGTCCCCTCCCCCAACCTTCTCTGAGCCTTCGGGGTCCTTGTGGCCTGGCCATTTAGCCCATGGTGTGCAAAAAAGTGCCGCTCAGAGGTAAAACAATCCAATCCATACATTACTGCCACAGTTTTACAGGAGCAGCTTATTTTACTAGTAAAAAGACAATTTTTCCTGAATATTTCTGAGCGGGCATTCAACTCCAATCTTAGAGAAAAGAGATGGGATAGAAATAAGAAAAAAATACTGACGCAAATTCTAATTATGCTCATCCCTTGTCTCAAAAACAATCAGTAGATAACAGCATATCCCGTTTCGCATTTTTCAAACAGCCTTCCTTTTTCTCTCGGTTTCTTCTGTGGAGCTGACACGCCCACAGACCACGACTGCAACGCGGATTCCAGTTCCGTCATGAGGAGCAAGGCCCAGTGATCCCTTCGCACATATCATCCCTCCTGTCCCTCCTAGTTGAAACCTTTGCAGGCAGTCTCCTAGCAACGGAAAGTACGAGATTTCTTTTTTACCACCGACGTTGTGTAGCTGAGCGAAAACCTCTTACTCACTCACTGCGCATCGAAGTTCAAAACTTTCCTCAAGATTCACGAAGTTATCTAGAGGATCATCGCCACAAAATTGCCGGGCGACGTCCTGTATGGGGTAAGAGGTGGTTTCTGGAGGGAAAAAGAGATGCCTTAAGAGAGGCTTAGATTTTATCTTTTGTTAAAAGCAGGCACAAAAAATTCGGTATGTAAAAAAAAATCACACTTTAACAGCTAATAAAATCACTACGAGCTGTTTGGGATAATGTACAGTTTTATCTTGATTGTGTTTGACATCAGCATTAGTAGCCGAAGATAAAAGGTGATCTACAAGAAAAAAAAGTTTGAACTAAACGGTTACTTGAAATATTTTTTTTTACCAAATCTGATATTTTCCATGTTCTTTTTTTCGGTTGCTCGAAAGCGATTACACATGAGTCGAATGTGAAAGAAAGAGAATACCGGAACATTTATAATATGACCAGAACAGATTATTACATACAGATTTATACAACAGATATTGGCATCTTAGACAGAACCTAAATTCTGCACTACTCCAGAAGTTGGTGATTTTAGGCAGAATATAATATATATTTCATCCCTATCTAAAATTAGCACTTGGGAAGAATTCAGTTTCAGAACCCCGAACCCTAATTTGCCACTCTGGATAGCGTTTAAATTCTGCATTTAACACAAAATTGACGATCTGAGCAAAATTTAGTTTGTGAACATCCAACTAAAAGTTGGTGTTCTGTGTAAAATTTAGATTCTACACCCGCACCCAAAGATCTCTGGGTAGAATTTAGAATATGCACCTCCACCCAAAGATATTACTCTGGAAAAAGTTTAGATTTTGCACTCTCACCCAAAGCTTATGCTCTGGAGAGAATTTAGACTCTGCCCCCCCCCCCTCATTTCTGGGGTGAATTTAGATTCTGAATCCCCCACCAGAAGTTAGCCATGAGAAGTTCCCCCGCCAGAAGTTCTTACCAAAGATTTGTGCTCTGGACAGAATTTGGGTTCTGCGTTCCTACCAAATAATTGTGCTCTGTACAGAATTTAGTTCTGTGTCACCATCCAAAGTTGGATCTCTGAACAGATTTTAGCTCCAGCATCACCACCCAAATTTAGCATGTTGGACAGAAGTTAGATTCTGTGTTCCTACCAAAAATTTGCTCTCTGGCCAGAATTTGGGTTCCGTATCTCTACTAAAACTTCTTTTTATTCTTTTTTTATACTCATCGTTTTTGTGCCGTTTTGTTTGTCCATTTTAACTTTGGTTGTGGGTTCCATAACTTTCACCCCCTTTTTGTCGTTTGTTTGGCGCAATATAGACTTAATTGCTCTTGCGCCAAAAAACAGCAACCAACCAACCAACTCTACTAAAAATTTGCACTCTGGCCAGAATTTAGTTTCTGCCCAGAAATCTCTCTCCATTCAAAGTTGACACTATAAACATATTTTACTTCCTGCACCACATCCAAAGTTGGCGTTCTGGATAGGTTTCAGATTCTTCATCCCAATTTCCTCTTCTGTCCAGAAATGAGGAATGTCGGTGATTGGGCAGTCTAAATTCTTTCTAGATTTGGGTTGGGTTGTATTACCTCTGAGCGGCACTTTTTTGCACACCATGGGCTAAATGGCCAGGTCACATGGACCCCGAAGGCTCAGAGAAGGTTGGGGGAGGGGACCCACTGGAACAGCTGTTGGGATACAGTTGGTAGCCTCCCGTCAAGGCCATCCAGCGTGTTCTATAACGTGCACAGGTTATGGCTCTCCCGCACACGGGCCAACGGCTTAACGTCCCATCCGACGGACGGCGGCCTTTCCAAGCCCATCAGTGTCCTATACTGACCGTGGGCAGGGCGGGGAGTTTTGCAAATTCTCTCTAGAACATAAGCTATAGGATTCAGAATCATATGTGTTGTCAGTAATAATAATTCTATTAATAGAAAAGCAATGTCTTTTTTCACCACACCACCTTCTTTGAATATTGCGTATCCCCATCCTGTAGACAATGTTAGACCATTGTTTTTCCTAATTGATGCTGTGCACTTGTTAAAATGTATAAGAAATAATTGGATTCATAAAAATTTGGATCAGAGGGTTTAATTGAAAGGCATGACTTTTCTACAGCAGCATTTTCAACCCTTAGAAAGCGTCATGACATTGAAAATAATAGTTTTAATTAAATATAATTATAATTTGTCTTTGAAAACCTTGTCACTTTCTAACTTAGAGAAGCAAAACGTTAAGCTGGTTCGTCAAATATTTAATTAATTTGTTGCAGAAGCACTTTTAGAAATGGGTGAAAAACATAAATTGAGGTACTGCAGAGTACATTAAGACTGTTAACACATGGTGGGATATAAAAATAAAAAATAAATACCCCCTCAAGCAGCTGCTTGCCACAGAGGTCTGACAGGAGCCTGTCAGTTTATATGCCAAAGTAGAAGGTCTGAGAGGATGGCAGGACCTCAGCAGAAAAACGACACACACAGCCATGCCTTACCCGGGGCTCGAACCCAGGTCCCTTAGATCGGTAGCCAAGCGCGCTAACCACTCGGCCATGGGACGGCTAAACATACATCCATGCCTTACTCGGTGCTCGAACCCAGGTCCCTTAATCAGTAGCCAAGCGCGCTAACCACTCGGCCATGGGACGGCTTATAGTAAATGTTAAATCTCCTTTTAAGGAAGCTCGATTAAACGACATATATAAAATGCCTCTCAGCATCATCTTTAGATGAAAGGAATATATTTTTAAATAAATTACTGGATTGGCTGGATTCATGGCATAGTGTGGGTTGCGATACAGGTATGCTGACCAAAGAAATACATACTGCTTTAAAATTATCAACACATGCTTTGTTGGAATTAGCTTCATATTGTTGTGAAAAGTTAAATATGGCATACATATTGCCTGGGAAATTCCAAACCGATTGTTTAGAAGGTAGATTTAGCAAATACAGGCAACTAGCTGGAGGCCAATCCCACCACCTATACCCTTATTGCATTTTAACTTCAATAACATGATTGACATCCATTCAAACATGCAAATACTGATATTTTGACAAAGATTCACCTAAACTAAATTTTAATTTTAATTTAAAATAATAAATTATTCTATTTCTTTTTACTTTCTAATTTATTTTCATCTTTATTTTATTTTATTTTTTTTCCTTTTATTAATCTTCCCTATCCTTGCTTCCCTTTTCTTCTTTGGGGCTGAGACCCGTCCCCATCCAAAATCTCTCTCTCATTCTGATCTTGTCTTTTACTAGTCGTGTCATGTACTTCCCTAGGAGGTCGAGGGTAGCCTTGACTCTCTACGTTTGACAAATTTTATTAGATTGAAATTTAATTGATTGTTTGGCAATTATGTTTAGGCACCGATCAAAATTCGAAAAGACCTCCCACTCACCTCAATGATTAAACACCCAGACTTATCCTGATTTATCACGGTCTTGCTCGTCATAACAGGTCCTTTCTCCGCTACGCTAATTAATCAGCGTAGCGGAGATTTACTGTACATACTGCATACAGTACGTACAGTAAATAACGTACTGTATCCAGTACGTACATGTCATGTTGTACTCTGGACAGGGGAAGGTGTCTGGACTCTGGCAGTGATCAACAGTGACTTATCTCTTAGTAGGGCATGTCCTTTTATGAGAAGGCCTGTAAAAGCTAGGAATAGCTTCCAGTATTCTTCTCTCTCCTATATGTCGCAAAAAAAAAAAAAAAACTTGCTCTAGGAAGAAGGTCAGGCTTGGACTTCGCAGCAATGGCATGGAAGCGGAAGCCACAAAAAATCATTAAGAGGCAAAGCCACCCATTGGAAACCAATGGACAAAGAAGAGATCTAGAGACAAAGAGAGTTCAACTAGAGATTTCGAAGTTCATGGCTGATCGGTGCGAGAGAGCATTAGCGGGTTGTGCACTTGGAGTTACCGGGTCCTTTTTGTGACACTTGGAGTTACCGGGTACGTCACAGTGAAGGTGTAGGGCAGGAAGCCCTGTAAAGGGCAGAAAGTGATCGGACAAGAGTCCATTAGTCTTCACGGGAAGACGTAGAAAGAAATGAAGAAATGAACTAGGTGAAAAGAAAAATCACCTGAAATAATAAATTTTTGCTCTCTACGAAGTGGAGGTAGAGTGATGGCCCAGAACTGGGGAAAAACCAGCAACCAGGATCTCAGGCCGCAAAACGTATTTAACCTCCTAATGAAATTCCATATTCTTGAAGAAACTGAAATAAAGATATTTCGCTAGATTCGGAAAATGGTTTTTGTGCTTTCTTTTGTAACATCTGCTGAAATCAGAATTTTTTACAAAGAATTGTGAGGGGAAAATAAGGAAATGCAGAAACTGGGGAAGTCGTATGAAAGAAAAGGACAATTCATTAGAGAAGTGATGCAGTGAAGATTGAATCTATTAGAGATTGGCATAACGATATGAGGATAAGACAAGATTGTTTACAGACCTGAGCAGTAAAATCAGGATAACCGTTACGTATTGGCATAATAGCGTTGGAATCCTTTACACCCAGGTTCGAATCCCATCTGGGCCAGAGTTGAAATTTATCTCCTCAAAAATCCCCGCCATGCCCTCAGTCAGTAAGGGACACCGATGGACTTGAAAAGGCCACCTCAGTCGGATGGGACGTTAAACAGTGGTCTCAGGTGCGGGAGAGCCATACCCTGTGCACGTTAAAGAATATGCTGGATGGCCTTGATGAGAGGCTACCATCTGGCTTCTAACCACTGTCCAGTGGGTCTCTTTCCCCGAACCTTCTCTGAGCCTTTGGAGTCTTTGTAACCTGACCATTTATCTCCTTGAGTGCAAAAAAGTGCCACTCAGAGGTAAAACAACCGAAGCAACCAAAATTCATCGTACGTGATTTACATTACAGTAGAACGTTAATTATCTGAAACTCGATAATCCAGTTTTCTGTTAAACAACAAAAAATGGATCACCTAGCCGGCATGGTCGTTTATGTTTCTCTTTAACCAACGAGAATTTGTTAGCATGGGTAGGATTGAATATCTTTCAGGGAGCCATCTTACTGCATATTATGTTAGATGAAACTAAAAGACAATATAGAGATTTATCTTTCGTTATATAGAGGAGCCATAGTATTAGCAGTTGAACGGTATCTTTCTCTTCCATTGCTCTTTTTAATCAAAGGAAACTTTTCTTTTTAGTTCGTTCCCCATGCGAAGTACCAAAGACAGTAAAATTAGGGCGGACGTTTTTTAAATGGGAGCGAGGGTTGGTTCAGTCGGTACTGCACCAGGCCAACACCTCTTAATAGAAGGCTGTACAACTAAGTTATGACGTCAACATAGGTTAACGTTATTGTTTAATGTTAAGTCTATATTGACGTCAACATAGACTTAACATTAAGCAATTTTTATATATTAATTAATATTATTATTTCTAGTGAATGTTTTTTTAAAACTTACTATTTATAAATATTCATTATTCGGAAAAAATTTATTCGTTTGTATTATAGTCAATCAGGCTGCCAATTTTCCCTTACTCCTGTTATCCCGTTAGGACTATCTATGCTGACATCATAACTTAGTTGTACAGCCTCGTAATCCGATGTTCCCAGGTTCGAGTCTCAGTTATCCCTGCGTTGAGATTTATCGCTTTTAATCTCCTTGTGCCCTCGATGAGAAAGGGGATACCGATGGATTAGAAAGGCTATCATCCATTGGAGAAAACGCTAAGCCGGAGACCGTGTTCAAGAGAGAGCCATATCCTGTGCACTTTGAAAAACACGTTGGACAATCTGGACGGAAGGCTTCCACCTATCTACTACAAATATCCAGTGGTTCCCCCTCATCTAACTCTGATCCCTTGGGGGTCTTTGTGACCTGGCCATTTAGCCAATTGTGTGCCCCAAAAATATCGCTGAAAAGCAACAAACAGTCATCACATCTCATCATTTTCTCATCACGTCGTAGTAGCTTATCTTTCGGATACTTAGTCACTTTTGAGGTTGTCATTTTTTTAAGGAAAGAAGCTGAAATCACAACTTTTGTCGACATGTGTTATTGTGCTTCGAAATATTCAACCATGGTTCAAAACTTAAGCACTGAATTTTTATTGCTTCCTAATACTTTTTAACACTATTGCTTCCTAATGCTTTTTAACCCTATCTATACAAGGGATACGCCAGTTACATACATAAACTTTCTAATGCTTTTTAACACTACTGCTTCCTAATGCTTTTTAACACTATTGCTTTTATACAGGCGATGGACAGAATAAATGTACACATTCTCATCTTATGTCAATAAAGTATCAAATTCGAGGCTCAGTAACTGGTTAAATAGATTTCTATGACAACACATGACAGAAGATAAATATAAGATGCCAATTAATACCCTCTCAAGCAGCTGCTTGCCACAGAGATCTGACAGGAGCCTGTCAGTTTATATGCCAAAGTAGATCTGAGAGGAGACAGGACCTCAGCAAATAAACGTCACATACATCCATGCCTTAAACCCGGGGCTCGAACCCAGGTCCCTTAGATCAGTAGCCAAGCGCGCTAACCACTTGGCCATGGGACGGTTACTGTCTAACTTTCGATTTGGACAATATCCGTTCGGTATTTAAATAGTTATAGAAGTTAGAATACAGACAGAGATGTCAGTTATAAGAATTTACCTCAGAAGTGAATTAAAACTTTAACAAAAGTATTATTTGAAACCAATTAATAAAATAAGTGTATATTTTAGAATTTGGGCAAATAGTTCTTTCAAAAATTGTCAGTTTTACACAAGTTTCTTAGGCCTGACGAAATGATGACGATGAAATTACGGATGTTCGAATTTGACTCTCCATTTGACTTAACATGGGATGTTTTCATTTTTCTGTCCAACATTTGTATGTACATTTTTCTCTACATATGGGCTGGGTATTTACATGATAAATATTTCTAAATGTGCATTGGTTTCATTATTTGCGGCATATTTCTATTATTTACAGATTATAAATTTTTCGATTTATACGAGACCCCCCCTCCCCTACATAGCTCGAATAATTGAAGTTTTATTGTATCAGCTATATTTTAATGTCCAAATTCTACTAATTTCTAAGATCTCTATAAGTTATCATGGATTGCTTTTAGGAAAAGGATAAAATTTTTTAAATTTGCACAAACTTTAATTTTTGCTCGTGACTTTTGTGAATCGTAAGATTTTTTTCCTTTCGATCATGAAAATTTCATTTGAAAGATCCTCTTACAAACAACAGTGGCATAATAGAATTACATTAACAAAATTTTCACATTTAAAAAATACTTTAGAAACTTAGAATTATTCATAAGTGGGTAGTTATTGAATTTATTCTCCTTTAAAGTTATTTGACTGAAATTCAGAATACCAGGGATGAACCGCTCCTGAAATACATCTGATGTCTCTGTAAGAAAAATATTAAAGCGAAAGAGTTCCACTATAAGGTTAAAGAATGATTTTCACAAATTAAATTTTGGTTCCGGAACTGAAATACATTACAGAAAATAAAACATGCAACACTTGCAATAAGTTATGTAACTTGACGAAATTTAGGGAGGCGGTAGTATATGGAAATGCATGGAAATGATTAGGTTTGCAGGACGATCGAAAACGATTGGACAGGTGCGAGCTGACGTCACAGGTGCGGAGCAGTCAAACACAGATAAAGGCAATCAAAGCTCCCTGGTTGACAAAATGTTGTATAAATTGTTCTAAACCGCTAAAGAAGCCCTTACGCAGATGTCGACAACCGTTCCAACAGTTAACAGACTTTGAGCGTGGAAGAATCATCGACCTTAGAGAAGCTGGTTTGTCGTATAGAGATGTGGTCAACCTCGTTGGCCGCAATCCCAGCACCATCGTACACATATGGCGCCAGTAGGTAGAAGAAGGATCCAGCACACGCTGACAAAGATCAGGAAGACGACGTATGACCATGGAGCAACTGGACGCAAGGCATTGCGTGACAGATTCGCGACTACCAACGCAACTGCAAAGGGACTGGCAACAGGTAACACATTGAATACCTACAGGTGGATGGTAAAAACAGACTTTTACAATTTTCATTGCGAGCCTATCGTCCGGCACTGCATCAGCCCCTCACATCTGCCCACAAGCAAGCAAGTCTTCAGTGGTGATTAATGTTCCAGACATAGCTGGAACGAACAAGAAATGGCGTACAGTGGTGTTTAATGACGAATCTTGTTTTTGTCTTAGTCAGCAGGACAGTAGACAACATGTTCGCAGTCATCCAGGGGAAAGGAATGCCACCCAGTGCGTGCGACTTCGTCACACAAGCTCCAGCACCTGGTGTCTTGGTGTGGGGTGCCATTAGTCGGACATCTCGGTCAGAACTGGTCATCATAAGGGGATCTCTAACTGCCCAATGATATATTACCAACATTTTGCACCCAGTGGCTGTCCCATTTGTTCAGCAGCAAGGAACCTTTTACCAGTAAGATAACGCCCGTCCCCACACAGCTCGCATTAGTCTGCAGTATCTACACGAGCAAAACGTTCAGGTACTACCATGGCCAGCACACTCGCCGGACCTTTCACTTATTGAACACGTCTGGGACATTGATGGGTCAACAACTCCAACAATACACAAGGGGTGTGCCAACCACTGTCTCTGAAATGGAGCAGCGACTTCGCGCTATTTGGCGTTCTATCCTTCTGGAGGACATTATAGAGCTGTACGCTAGCCTTCCGAGCCGAGTTCATTAATACAGTGCTGCGCGGGGGCTGTTCAACATCATACTAATTATATCACTTTACCGGTAGGTAAAGTGGTAATTTTCCGTATTTTTTTGATAATGTAATCAATCGAAACATCTCAGTGTATGTAAGCAGCTGCCTGCATTTCAATAAAATGGCTTCCAGGTGTTGGAATTTTTCTTTTCCTGTAGTGTATATTCCCTAGTAAAAACTAGGAATATGTGTACATGTTTTCCAATCATGTACACATACCTTTTTAACTTTTAGCTTTAACATTCAAATGTACAGACGTAACAAAATGATTGGGATACTTACAAAAAGTAATAAATGTTCAAATAATTTACCATCAGGCGTGTCTGAAACATTTATACAACTCTGGGCATTCATAAAACATGTAAAGCAGTGGTTCTCAACCTTTTATACTTCACGTACCCCCTGGAAATGTGTATATAACTGGAGTACCCCTTGTATAGATAGATAGATAAAACTATAGTTATAGTATAACAATGGTTATTTTTACTTTGTTACTAGATCTAGTGACTTTTGAGCTCTCACGGCGTACCCCAAAAAATTTTACCACGTACCCCACCTTGAGAACCCCTAGTGTAAAGGATAGAACGTAGATGGTGTTCATCATGATTTCCTGACCCCATCCTAAACTTTTATTTCTGGGGTATTCTAAAGAGACAGAGTATGCCAGGAAGCCAAAAACATTGGAGTAGCTTAATTTAGCTTGTATGGCTATTCCTCCAGCAGCATTCTTCCAAATGAGTTAAATTTTATGCATCTTTGGCTTCACACCTCTAGACCTCTATTTGTGGGCATTCTAAATCACACAGTAGAGACCATGAAGCTAAAAACGTTTGAAGAACTATTTCCCGAACATTAAGCCATGGAGTCTCACTCGATAAGAAATTTTTACCCAAAACGATGGAAATGGAAAATATTTTTACGCAAATTTCAAAACAATTAATTTAGAAAACGATCGAACCTAATCTAATGCTTACAATTTAGGCTTTAATTAACTTTTGTAATGAATATTGATGATTGTGAATGTTGCTTTTCCTTTTTCTAATATACATTATTCCCTAACTGTTTCGAGTAATGTACAGTCGCTCAAAAAGTATCCGAACACTATGGTTGATTTACAAAATTCAGAAAAAATATCTGGCAACGATTTTTTACTAGTAGTGATCTGGTAAACTTCGTGCCACGTGACACAAAGGTTGGGAGATCACTAATTTCTAAAAAAATCGTTGCCAGATATTTTTTCTGAATTTTGTAAATCAACCATAGTGTTCGGATACTTTTTTGAGCGACTGTATTAGGCTTGAAATTCCTAAATATTTTGCATGTTAAGGATAAGCTAAAATGTTTCCCACCCAAGTGATAGAAATCTAAAGTGATTATCATCGTCGTCACTTCCTCCTCACCACCACCTCATCATCATCACGTCGTCATCGTCACCTCATATCTTTACCACCTCCTCATCATCGTGATGGTGATAATGATCACTACCACATCATCATAACCACTCCCACAATCATAATCACCACCACAATCGTCATCATCATCAAACAAGGAAACGAATCGCTTATTTTCGTTCAGTCCTTCGAATATAAACCTTTTTCAAGGTCCAGTCAGATTAGGAAATATTTGAATGAGAATTAATATTATGATCAACATTCCTAATAAAAGCAAGATTAATAATTCGAACGGTTTGGAATTCTAATTTTACAACTCAGTTTAAGCTGACTGCATTTGCACTGATGAATCGCTCATTATTTGGGCGTATGAAGTTTTAATGACTCACTATTTGTGCACATGAAGCTTTAATGCGTCATTTGCACGGATATAACTTTACCGAGTGACCATGTGTTCAGATGAAATTTTAGCAGGTCGCCATTTAAAGAGATGAAGTGTTAATGAGTCGCAATTTGCCCAGGTGAAGCTTTAATTGGTAGTCGTAGTCAAGGAAGAAATATGTATAGGTGAAAATTTAGTGGGTCTCCATTTGCACGGTAACAAAGTTTTCTATAGCAGAGTATGCCTCAATAGTTCACTAACAAAATATCTAATTTTAAATGTGTTCCTTATGTTTTAATGTGTACTTATGTTTTAGAGAAATTAAATCGCTTTAATTTTTATGCATATTTAATTTCCCTCTTTTTTTCCCCTTCTTTTGCTAACTACTGTCTAGGCCTAATGTATCGAGGTGGTTTTGACAGAGGAGGGGCGGGGTGGCTCAGTCGGTAGCGCGCCAGGCTCGTAATCTGTAGTTCCCAGGTTCGAGTCCCAGCTGGGTCAGCGTTGAGATTTTTCTCCGCAAAATTCCCCACCCTGCCCACGGTCAGTAGGGAACTCCGATGGGCTTGGAAAGGCCGCCGTCCGTCGGATGGGACGTTAAGCCGTGGCCCCTTGTGCGGGAGAGCCATACCCTATGCACATTAAAGAACACGCTACGCTGGATGGCCTTAACGGGAGGTTACCATTTGTCTCCCAACAGCTGCTCCAATGGGTCCCCTCCCCAAACCTTCGCTGAGACTTCGGGGTCCATGTGATCTGGCCATTTAGCCCATGGTGTGCAAAAAAGTGCCGCTCACAGGTAAAACAATCCAATCCAATTTGACAGAGGAAATATTAGAAGTAGAGGTGAAGCTTTAACAGGTCTTCATTTATTCAAATAAAGCTTTAATGCATCGATATTTACGCAGATGAAGATTTAGTGGGATCACAGTTTCACAGAATAAGCATCAGTGGATTGTTGTTTCCACAAATGAAGAGTTAAGAAGTCGCTGTCTTCGCACACGGAGTTTTGACGTATCGTTATATGCATAGATAAAGCGCTAATGGACATATACAGGTGAAGCTTCGGGGAATAGCTCTTTGCACAGCTGAAGTTCTAAGGTGTCATCATTTGAACAGACGAAGTTCTCTACGTGTCATCATTTGCAAAGATGATAGCGTCTCCATATATACTGGATTGTCATTGCACAACTGAAGCTTTAGTGGGTAGCGGACAGTATGTGGGTTTTATATTTCTCTCTACTGTTAGGCTGTTTTACTTTTGAGCGGCGTTTATTCCCACAAAATGAGCTAAATGGACAAGTCACAAGGACACCGAAGGCCTGGAGAAGGTTGGGGGAGAGGATCACTGGATAGCTGTTAGGAGACAGATGGTAGTCTCCCTTCAAGAGCTCATAATCTGTAGTTCCCAGGTTCGAGTCCCAGCTGGGTCAGCGTTGAGATTTATCTCCGCAAAATTCCCCGCCTTGCCCACGGTCAGTAGGGGACACCGATGGGCTTGGACAGGCCGCCGTCCGTCGGATGGGACGTTAAGCCGTGGGACCATGTGCGAGAGAGATATACCCTGTGCACGTTAAAAGAACACATTGGATGGGCTTGACGGGAGGCTACCATCTGTCTCCCAACAGCTGTTCCAGTGGGTCCCCTCCCCCAACCTTCTCTGAGCCTTCGGGGTCCATGTGACCTCACCATTTAGCCCATGGTGTGCAAAAAAGTCCCGCTCAGAGGTAAAACAACCCAACCCAACTCCATTCAAGGCCATCCAAAGTATTCTTTAACATGCACAGGTTATGGCTCTCCATCATATGGAACCACAGCCAAACATTCCATCCGACGGACGGTAGCATTTCGAAGCCCATCGGTGTCCCCTACTGACTGAGAGCATGTTGTGGTGTTTTGCGATGATAAATCATCTCAATGCTGGCCCAGGTGGGACTCGAACCTGGAAACTGCAGATTACGAGCCTGACGCGAAACCGACTGAACTACCCAGCCCTACAAGTCGTCAGCATAGCGATTAAGCCTGTATTATTTATTGACAAAAAATTACTGGAAAGAAGTTAGAGATCCTTATCTATCCGAATTTTGAGCTTTCTTCATAGTTTTTCAATGCTTCGAATAATAAAGATAATAATGGGAAAATGCATACTCTTAAAACAGCGATGGGCTATGGAAGTCCAACCAAACTCTTATATATATCTCTCTATCTGATTAAAAACTGTAATTTTGTCTTCTAGTTAGGATTGGCGGCTGCAGGCCAATTCTAACAAGACCCTATTTGACATTGTCTACCAAAACCGCATTCTAGGTCTTCCCCCTGTTCCTGACACCTTTAGACACATTGTCCATAATTCTATTCGCTAATCTGTAGTTATGCATTCGCCAACTCGAAAATAAATTTAAAAGTTTTAAAAATATCTATCTTTCCATATCGGTTTAAAGAGTAGAAAATAAAACTAAACGTATCGGTGGTGCAATCAGTAACTGAAATTGTATTCACTGCACAGGAAAATAGAGTGCTGACAATCATGTTGAGTACGTAAATTGGAGCACTATCTTCGTTTGAAGTGAATACAAATTCAGTGACTGATTGCACCATCGATATGCTTTATTTTTCTTTTCTAATTCTTAGGCGCATGTGGGAAGGGAGACATTTCTAAAATTTTTAATTTATTTATATTTTTTCTTTTTTCACTAAAAATACCTACAGTCGCTCAAAAAGATATCCGAACACTATGGTTGATTGCAGAATTCAGTAAAAATATCTGGCAACGATTTTTTTTAGAAATTAGTGATCTGGTAACCGTGTCCAGATCACTAATTTCTAAAAAAGATCGTTACCAGATATTTTTTCTGAATTCTGTAATCAACCAGTATTCGGATATTTTTTTGAACGACTGTACTTTCAGAAACTTTCATTTGATATTTGACTCATAAACGTCGACCATATTTTTCGTTCCCCTGTTTTTGGAGTCGTGTTTAAGGTAGCCCATGACATTGAAGAATCCACAAACTTTAATTTGAGATATAACTTTCCCCCCCTTTTTTGTGGGGACAAAATTCGAAACAGTCTACGATGGTCCTCATATGAACTTTCATTTGACAGCGGAACAAAAAATAAATAAATAAATAAATCCCCCCTCAAGCAGCTGCTTGCCACAGAGGTCTGACAGGAGCCTGTCAATTTATATGCCAGAGTAGAAGGTCTGAGAGGATGGCAGGTCCTCAGCAGAAAAACTAGACAAACAGCCATGCCTTACCCGGGGCTCGAACCCAGGTCCCTTAGATCAGTAGCCAAGCGCGCTAACCACTCGGCCATGGGACGGCTTCGACAGCGGAACAATCGTGTTCATATTTCCGCCATTTTTAGGGGTAAGAAAGAGGGGGTTGGAATTTGTTTAAATCTGTAGTATTCCCTAGTCACAAGTTTTCATTTGACACATAGCTTGGGACTTCATCCCTCCGTTCCGAAGATATAGCAGAACAATCGTTTTCATATTTCTCCTTTTTAGGAGGGACGGAAACATGGAGGTCAATTTTGTATAACCTACAGTAGTTGGGACAAGCGAAGGAATGCTAAGTCTCTTCCGCTGCAGAGTCTAAACTGCTGCAAGTCTAAACTTGTTCGTAACCTTCTGCTGCAAGTCTAAACTTGTTCGTAACTTTCTGCTGCAAGTCTAAACTAATCTAACAGACGCTTCACCCCATTGAAGGAATGATGGACAGCAAAAAGTACATACATAGGCGTTCTGGAGGCAAAATTGGTCCCAACACTGCAGAAGCTGTTTCCTAACGACGATGGGGTATTTCCACAGGAACTGGCTCCATGACACAATTCTAAGCTTGCTAAGAGCTTCTTTACCCAGCAACATTTGAAGGTATTGGAGTGGCCAGGAAATTCACCCGATCTAAACTCCATTGAAAATTTGTGGGCCATTATTAAAGTGGGCATATCTAAGATGTATTGCACGACAAAAACCAAAATGATGGAAAGTGTCATGAAAGTGTGGTACCACGACCCTGAAATGAAGGAGATGTGTGGAAAGCTAGTGGCATCAATGAAGTCAAGAGAGGGTGGAAGAAGTAATTAAAGCTAAGGGGGGGGGTCACATTAAGTATTAACTGCACTATTGAACAAATAAATATTTTAGTTGTGTCTTTGTTACTACATTTTCCTATTGTCCCAACTAATTTGCACAGTACTGTATGACACTCCATTCGTCAGAAGCCTTCATTTCACGCATAACTTGTTATTTTCGGCACTCGCGTTCTGGAGATATTGCGGAAAAATCGTTTTCATATTTCCCTTTTTTAAGGGGGTAAGAAAGCATGGGGGTCTTTTTTATAGCTTATGATACTCCCCGCGTCACAAGCTTCCATTTGACACATAAATCATTAACTTTATCCGTTGCGTTTGAAAGATATGGTGGACAACTCTTTTGACAAAGCACAAACTGAGAAACCAACAATGACGAGTGAAGAGCAAAAGGAAGATAGTAATAATAAAAACAACAACTTTACAATGCTGCTCAAGAGTGGCCGCTGACTCATTTCGTCTAATCTCATCATTATTAACAAAGCCAAACCAGCTAATGCCCAAGATACTGCGTTAGCATCTAGAATCAAAGGCATCTTACGGCTATCCGCAGATGAAGGTAACCAGATGGGACACTACTGTTTTTACAATGGGTTTCGTGTGACCATTAGCAAATATCAGAGACACTAGAAGCATGACGAGATATTAAATAGGAGTAAAGCAAAAGTAACTTAATTTATTGAAAATTAAACTCTAAATTTAAAGCTTAGGTAAATAAAATAATATCTTATTACTAGTTATTAAAAACTTATTGTATATATAACTTAATTAACTGTTTAAAAATAAACAATGACCGGTAGAATTTCAATATCTAGTAATTTAATTTCTACGTATATTTAAACTTCATAAGTAAAGCGAAAATGAAGTGAGTAGTTTATAGTCATGACGATAGAGGCGCTAAAATCGGGCAAAGTGTTGTTTTCAACATTAGTGTCCTATCAAAACGGAGTTACATTAATCTATGCCTGCTATTTGCTTTTAAAGGATCCATATTTCATTACCACAGCAAACTTTAAAAGGGACCAATTTATTATATAGTCTTATTTTAGTCCTTAGGTGTATATGCCTATTTTCTCACATTTTCTAGAGATTCTTAAAAGTCCCAGTAGTAATCGGTATTCTTGTTTACCACGCCATATATCACTAGTATCTGCACATAACTCTCGAGACAATTTAATTGAGTTGTTGCTCAGGGGTGTAACCATTCAAATGAACTGAAGCACAACGAGCCTAACTAATTTTCGCCATTTTAGCACATAGTAGTAAAACGTAGTTAAATGTGAAAATATCAGAATTTATAATTTTTTTCCTAGTGAGTAAATTTGATTTTTCTTATAATAATTATGTGAAGATTTTTCTCCCGTTAAGAAAAAAATTAACGGTAATTTTTAGACTTATAATAACTACATTATAAAACACACTTTTAGTGAAGCTTTTTTTTTACTTTGAATTGTTTTATCTCTGAGAGATAATTTTTTGCTTACAATGGATTAAGCTGCCAGGTTACAAGGACTCCAAAGTGTAAGAGGTGGATAAGGTAAGAAGATCCATTAAACAGCTCTTGAAACAAATGGAAGACTTCCGTCAAGGGCATCGAACGTGCCCTACAAGGTGCACAGGTATGACTTTCCTGAACAAGGGACCATGGCTTTGACGTCCCATCCGACGGACAGCAGTCTTTTCGAGACCACTGATATCCCTTTTCTCACAAAGTGCAGAATAGAGGTTTATGGAAGAAATCCAAAAACAGGCAACGTGGAGACTCGAACCTAGGAACATCAGAATACGATCCTGACACTCTACCTATTGGGTCGACCCTCGGCCTTATTTTAATGGTTAAGTTTAAAAACAGTCGCAATTAGCATACTCTCAAATGCTTCTGTCGATAAAATTTTACACGAAATTATGCTTTACATTTAAAGAACATATGCTATATATGTTATAAGTGTTATATAGGGGAATATAAGTATAAGGTTATATAGGGGAATATATGATATAAGGGTATAATATTTTCTAATGCGCATTTTTTCCTGGTTATTTTTAACTTCCGCAAATTAACATGTTCATTTGCTACTTTCGCAAAAAACATAATAAAATCGCACATTATTTAGGAGGAATTATAAGTCAATAATTACTTACCGGTTGTTTTAAGGTATATTTCTCTTGTTCTTGAATTTGACAAAATTTCGTTGTGTTTTAATGTTATTTATGCACTAAACATCGAACTTTTTCCTTCTTCAATTTCAGAAAATGAATTTGGGAAGACTACTTCCTTTTTTCTTTTTCTTTGGAAAATTAGTCCTCCTTCAATTTGTGATTTTTCTGTTCGTTTTCTGACTCTTGGCTATTGGTCACTCATCCCAATATTTTCTACAAGAAATGAGTATGTTAATAAAAAGATATATAATAAATGATTTGTTCAATAATTTAAAAACTGTTACATTTATAACATTTTTTCACATATTTCATGTATTATTTTTAATATTCCATGATTCAAAAGCAAAAATTAGTTTCACTAGACGTTATCAAATTAATTACCGTTTCTAATATAAATAACATCAATTATAACTTTAGAAGATGGAAACGTAATGAAGTTATCGATCAACAGGGAAAAATAGTTCTTAATAATCTAAGACACACTAAAACGGACAACAGTCGTTCAGCAAAAGTTTCCAGCAAAAGCAAGTATATCTTTCAAAACATGCAAAGATGAATAGAAAAGTTTTAAACTTTAATTCTACCGAGAAATCAGATTATATAAAAACTTCATTGAATGAACTAACCTTTTCATCTGTTAGTCGTCACATCACAAACACGCACAAACGCATACAGGATACGCTAGCGGCCTCAGGTTATGCAGACAGTGACTCCAAAAATGACGCCGTTGCCCAGGGAGAAAGTCACCCCCATCGCTAAAGGTGCGATCGATTTCTCTCCGACCAGTCTGTGTGGCGTCGGCCCAAGTGACGTCACTCTTTTTGCGGCCACTCTCAGAACAAACTGCGGTGACAAGCATCGATTGCGTTGATACACCTGCGTCCAGGTACATACACGTACAGATACACACAGCCACGCACCCACAAATGTATGTACGCATGCGGACTCTACTCAGTTGCGCATTCAGCTCTGTACTGCAACGGTAAATGGTGTCGCTAACGTTAAAGTTCTGTTCTCTGCTGTGATAGAAACATTTGTTTTGATTGCTGGGTGGGGGAAGTGAAGGTTAGGGGGTAGTATATTGTCAGGTGTAGAAATCTCTACACTTCGTTTCATAGGCGTAACAAGAGTAGAAGAGTACAGTATTGTATCTTTTATTATAATTCTGTTTTTTTTTCCTCTTGTTAGATAACGTTGAATGTAGTGGGAATCGTTGCGGAAGCGAGAGTCCGTATTGCAGTATTGTGTTCTGCTGGCTTGAATGCCAAAGCTGAGTAAACACAGTGCTAGTTTTATTCACAAAAAACAAATATTGCTGCTTATTGTTTCCCTGAATATGTTGATAGTGAAAACAGGATAATTTATAGAGCACAGAGATTTTCGATTTGGAGCGAAATGTTCTAAAGAAGTGAATTATTACTCACTGTAAGAAGTCCCAACTGTGCCAACGTTGAGATATATCTCCTCTAGCCTCCACCCTTGTCTTCGGTGAGAAAAGGGACATTGATAAATTAGAAAGCTACCATCCGTCGGATGGAATATTAAGCCATGGTCCTTTGTGCAGCTGAGTCATACACTCTGCACATTAAAGAACAACTGGATGGCGTTGATGGCAGGATGTCATCTTTCCTAATAGCTATCCAGTGGGTCCCATTCTTCTCTATTCCTTGGGGTCCTTGTGACCTGGCCATTTAGCTCATTGTGTGCAAAAAAAAAAGTGCCGTTCAGAGGTAAAACAACCCAGCCGAATAAAACAAACCGTTGTATTAAACATATTAAAAAAAAACTAACACGAACTAACAACACTTATGTATGTATTGTTAAGAGATATGACATTGTATTTACTGAAAAGAAGATGCAAATAACTGAAAATAATTTGTAATGAAATTAGTCTATATCCTGCAGATAAGCTTTAAGCTTTGCGGGTCATCAGCAACAACTTAACGATTGCTTGTAAAATGTATACAAAAGACTAATAAAATTTGTTAAAAAAAAGCTCACTGTGAAAATTGCGAATACATGTGTAGAAATGCTTAACATCAGAACAATAGGCTACGAGTTTGAACGCGATGCATTTTGAGGCAACCACTGCTCTAAAGGTCCTAGTTATCCTAAAGGAAGATGTCGGAAGAATCTCACTAGAAAATGATGCCTAAGAGCATCCCATCAAGGCCATACAAAGGGTTTTAATGTATAGAGTATACGATTCTTCTGCACTCTGCATACCGTTTGACGTCCGATTATATAGACAGGTTGGGTTGAGCCTCTGAGCGGTGGGGCGGGGGTTTCCAAGCCCATTGGTGTCCCCTACTGACCGTGGGCAGGGCGGAGAATTTTGCGGAGATAAATCTCAACGCTGACCCAGCTGGGACTCGAACCTGGGAGCTACAGATTACGAGCCTGGCGCGCTACCGACTGAGCCCCCCCCCCCCCCGGCCCATATAGACGGTGTTTTGTGATAATTTACTAATTTCCAAATATACAAAGGTATTTTTTTCAGAACCACTACATTCAAAGAGAAAACCATGTCAAGGAAAAGGGGGAAATCTAAAATCTGTTTAATTGCAATTTTAGCTGTGAAATTGGATTTCCTGATTAAGCATAAAAATAAGAGGTTTATTTTTGATGTTATTTGAGTTATGCTTCTATAAACTAGATTTTGAAAGTATTTTTTACATTTCATTTCTATGAAGTGAGAAAAAGGGTCAATTTATTTTTTAAAGAGAACGTGAAGATAATACAAATAAAATAAATTAGGGGTACCGCAGAAACTGGAGATTGTGTTTTAATGTCGCAGATGTTGAATGAAGCGTAATGGAATTCGATGAACATGCTTAAGAGATGTCGTGGAAGTTGAAGGCTATGCTTAAGAATGCCGCTAGAGCTGAAGATTGTGTTTAGGAATGCTATAGAAGTTACAACTTGATGCAGCCCATGCAAGAGATTTCCTAGAAGTTGAAGATCGGTATTAGGAGTGCCACGGAAGTAAGTGAAGCCCATGCAAAGTGATTCCTCAGAAGTTGAAGATCGTGTTTAGGAGTGCCATAGAAGTAAGTGAAGAACAGAGTAAACTGAAGAATAGCTAAATTGTTTCTCGCCGTTTCATGATCATAGCACTAAATCATAGATCATAGCACATTATTTAGCATTAAAAGAACAAAGTAAAGTGAAGAATAGCTTAATTAAATTAAGTGAAGAATAGAAGTAAGTGAAGCTCATAAAAAGAGATGACGGAAAAGTTGAAGATGGTGTTTAGGGGTGCCACATGAGTAAGTTGAAATCTATGAAACGGATTCCGATGAATTTGAAGATCATGATTATGAGTCTCAGAGAAGTAAGTTGAAGGCAATGCAAAGGGATTCCGTGGAAGTTGAAGATGGTGTTTAGCGGTGCCACGGAAGTAAGTTGAAGCCCATGCAAAGAGATTCCATGGATGCTGATGATCGTGTTTAGAAGTTTCACAGAATAGTTGACGCCGATGCAAAGGTATGCATCGGGAAGATATACAGTATACTATGTTAAGAGATTCTGCACAAATTGAAGTCCATGCAAAGGAATGCCACGGAAGTTGAATATCGTGTTTCAGGGTGTCACACAAGTTGAAGACCATATAAAAGGATTCCGTGGAATTTGAAGATCATGATTATGAGTGTCAGAGAAGTAAGTTAAAGCCCATGCAAAGAGATGCCGCGGAAGTTGAATTCTATGTTAACAGATACTGCTTGATGTGAAGACCATTATTAGGGTGTCGCGTAAGTACTAGAACATGTTTTAGAAATACCGCAGGAGTTGAATGCTATGTTTAGTATCACCGCAGAAGCTGAATGCCATTTTAGGAATACCAAGGAAATTGCAGATTGCTTATATGGACAAAAGTGCTCTGATTATGAAACGGTGAGAAACATTGTCTGAAAGAGAGTTAACAATCAAAATAGTCTTTAGTGTTTAAGAAAACGAAATACTACTAGTAAATTTACTCGTCAAGACTTTAATGAAAGTAAATAAAAAAATTAATTTTTTAGCATAATTTTATTAAATTATATATATAATTTGAAACATCATCGATGATTTATACTTATAAAAATATAACAGAAACCAAATGCTTACCTTTTGTCTTGATAATTGAGGCTCAGCAATAGAAAAACTGCAATGCCCGTTCGCTCTTCACAGCACAGGAGAATTCACGGATTTTGGCAAGCCGTGAATTCTTCCAGTGCCATTAAGAGAAAGCGGAACTTACTAACGGTAGCTTTTTCTTCTGTTTCCGTTAGGACAGGAATTCTGTGACTGCGAATTATTAAAATGCTTTATGCTTCCATCAGCAATGAAAAAATATTAAAATCAAACTTCATGTACGCCCTCGGAATATATTAACTTTGTAGAAAAGTGTGTGAAACTTTTTCTATATGCTATCAGTGATTTGATACGTTTGTTGAACCTGGTAGAGATTTTCCTTTTCATACCCAATCTAATTGACAAAACTCCGGAAAGACATAATCTTAAAAAAGAAGGGAAATTTAGCAAGGTGAGGAGGTGAGTACGAATTAATCGAAATATGAATATTAAAACACTATAAAAAAAATAAATACCCCCTCAAGCAGCTGCTTGCCACAGAGGTCTGACAGGAGCCTGTCAGTTAATATGCCACAGTAGAAGGTCTGTGAGGATGGCAGAACCTCAGCAGAAAAACAACACATACAACCATGCCTTACCCGGGGTTCGAACCCAGGTCCCTTAGATCAGTAGTCAAGTGTGCTACTAATGGCTATTTATTTTAAGCAATAATATTTGCATTAAACTGTTTAAAAAATATTTTACTTTATTTCTAATAAATAAAGAGTTGTAATCCATATTTATTCAAAAATTTAGAATTTTATCAGATTTTTAAATTTTAGCATAAATTAGTTCATTTTCATTCCCACTGATAGCTTTCCCACCTTACAGAGCTATTAGGCACAGTTCATCTGGTAGCTATTAGGTGGCCATGTCCCTTCGTATAAAACATTGATTCTTGTACAAATGTTTTCAACCTATAAGATTAACTTACAAAAGAAATTTCTGCTTTCTTTTACTCTTGCACCTATAAACTACTCTATTATTTTTAGTTGATCAAGTAATGATAATTCTGATTCTACTCACTTTTTTTTACTGTGTATGAAGATTCGAGTATTTGCTCTAAATAATTCTCAAACAGTTGAGCGGTACATAGATCATTTATAAAAGTTTATACGAAGCTAAGCTGATAAATTCAAAATTTGATATATTTGGGATCTTGCTGTTACAAAATCACGGAACCTGTTTATTTTCAGAACATTAGAATACTCTTTCTTGCAAGTTTTCCTCGTTTTGATTATTTCAATAGTTAAAGATATTTCACAACTATCAGATTTATCCGATGTTTCTCGGGTTCTCGATTATCATATTTAGGACAATTGCAGAAGCTGAATGTCATGCCGTCAAGGACTGAGCAATAGTCCCCGTAAAGAGGGGACATCTGCTTGAAATTTAATTTTCAAAGTCCACTGATTGTTTTCTTCAAATATCATCACCCTAATTTATAGCCTTGTTAAATGATTAGCAATTAGAAAAGATTTTAACTAATTTGCGAGAAGTTTGAAACAGTTTAAAATTTATCGAACAGTAGTTTGGATTATATCTGTGAATCATTTTATTAATTTCGCGTTTTCTGAAGAACTTTTAATCAAATTATATTCGTCGGATTTTTGCGCATTTTCACACATGAAATTATTGTCGCCGGAACTGATCAACCTTTAGTTTTGAATTAACCGGTTGGTTGCGTTGTTTTACCTCTGAGCGGCGCTTTTTTGCACACAATGGGCTAAATGGCCAAGTCACAAGAACCCCGAAGGCTCAGAGAAGATTGGGGAAGGGGACCCACTGGAACAGTTGTTGAGAGACAGATAGTAGCTTCCCGTCAAGGTCACCCAGTCTTGATGGGAAGTGTGTTATTTAACTTGCACAGGATATGGCTCTCCCGCACACGGAGCCATGGCTTAACGTCCTATCCGACGGACGGACGGCCTTTTCAAAAATTTAATTAACCGATATTTCTTCTAATCTGGTTTCGTGTTGTTTCCGACTGTATTTCGCTTTTTTTTCTTCTTCTAATTATTACTTTATTCTTTTGGTATTGGGATATTCTATCAAAAGTATCACTTATCAACAGGTCAAAAATTTCACATTTGAACTGGAGACATATTATATATTTTTAAATAAATTCCTGTTATACAGTATAGCTTATTTATATAAGTATTGACATTACAAGCCTAATAGACATTACAAGCCTTAACTGGCATAGGGGTTAGGCAGCTAGCGACTGTTCCAGCAAGGCAAATTTTGTGTGTTGTGTTAGCTCTAACTAAGGCAGTGGTCAGCAGTGACTTCGGTCTTAGTAGGGCATGTCCTTGTATGAGAAGGCCTGTATTAAGCTAGGAGTAGCTTCCAGGATTCTTCTCTGTCCTATATGTCGCAAATCAAAAAAAAAGTGTATGTACTTCATTTAGTTATCACTTTTATTGCAGTCAATAATAATAGCACTCCAAGGATCTATAAATAAACTTATCTACAGGTGGAAAAATAAAACACGTGTCGTCTGTTGGTTCTTACATATTTTTTTCTGGCTCACATCAGTTTCAATGTCTTTTGGTTTCATATCTTTCTGGCTCACCTTGGTTTCAGTCTCTTTTTTATTACAGATTTTTTCTTGCTCACCTGATTTCAGTGTCATTTTGGCCTTCTCTCTCCCTCTAGTTATGTTGGTTTCAGTGTCTTTTTGGTTTCTTTTCCAACTATTCTTAGTTTCAGACTTTTTTTGTTTTTTTTTATCACATTTATCTTGGTTCCATCTTATCTTTGGCTTCCTTTCTGAGGCTCATTTGGGTTTCAGTCTCTTTTTTGGATTTTTTTTTTCTCACATTCACTTAGTTTCGGTCTCTTTTATAATATAAATATTTTTCTGGTGCGTCTTATAATATATAGCTGATTTTTTTTTCGATTTTATATTGTTGCAAAATTATTATATGACTATAAAAAAACTTCATTTTTTTTGTTAGAATACTACATTGAAACCCCTTCTATCCTCAGGCTGAAATAATTACATGTCCTAAACCCCCATACTGCCCTCGGTGAGAAAGGGGACATTAATGAGCTTCTTAAATCCGTAGTCCTTCGGATGGGAAGAAAAATCTGTGATTCTGTGTGCTGGTGAGCTATACCCAGTGTACGTTAAACAACTGATCAATGGGTATCTTACACCCAACATTCCTTGAGCCCTTTGAACCCTGTGACCTGGCTACACAATATATTAGATATCTCATGGGGGAACTGTTTTCTTAATTGCTATTCAGTGATCGCATTCTTCTATTGAATTCTGTGTCTTTGCGACCTGGCCATTTAGTCTATTGCATCGGAGATATAAGAACCCAACCTAGCATTCTACACTTGTTAATATTTTTTACTTAAAATTAATATCATGTTAAATTGTTTATAAGAGTAAAAACACTGAAAGTATATTATTAAAATTTTTTCGATATAAATAAACTGTTGTAACAAAACTTTTTGACAGATATGAATACGAGCTTGGGTAGATAAATAAAAACTGTAGGATATTAAAAAGAAATAGGTAGTTCAGAAATTATCCATTACCAACCAATCACGTGCATTGAAGAGGAAAGCTACGGACGACGGAGCAGTCCGATATGGCGCATGCGCAGAGTGGGCTTTCGTGCCGAGTGCCAGGTGGAGCGAAGAGTTGGCTGGAGGCAGGGCCACGCCCTTCAAGCTATATGCGGTATCGATTGGGTTGGCTGTAATCCTTCGAGAAGGAAGTGGAGATGGGAGGCCAGCGAAATTACAGTGAACTTTCTTCTTTTTTACAGTTCTTGCAGCTTTCAACACGGAAGAAAATTGGGAAAGTTTGAGAGAAAAATTTTGCTTTTGAGTGATGCGAACTCATCGTCTAGCTTTCAACTCCTTAACGTAAATTTAAAGTTTGCTCTAAAAGTTGTTTGTAAAATCAGATTGCGATTTTGGTTCATTATATTGACTGCAGTGAAATTGATGAAAACACCTTTAACACGTGAAAACAAATCTTTCATTTTTAATATATATTAATTTTTAATTAATCAGCGGTAATAATTATTTTTTCCAAGTAACTATTAATAAATTTTAAGTTTTAGGGTAAACACTTCATTTATATCATTTCGGGATAACTCTTGGTACAATACGTCATAGAAAAGATCTGTAAGGATCGAGATTCGAATCCTCTCCAACGAACCACCATTAACCGCTCATCAGACTTTATACTACAGATTTTAGACTTGGCTTCCATTAGTATCTGAATACTAAATAAATGATTTTATTCTGCCTTTTCCCATTATTATTCTGTAAGTTAACAGCCAATCAGCATAATTATCACAGATGAAAACGACCATCAAACTGGACTTCTTTTGATTTAGAGATCACTGCGAACCAAAGTTTATCATTGCACGTCACCTATGAAGAAATAAGCCTTTTCCAGTAGCAACATGCATTCATTCCTTTGCTGAAAAAGATAAATGTGCTCGTCGACATATTGCAATGAAATGTTTGTGTTTGGGGGGGGGGGTGACGCAGTGAATGGTTCGAACGGAGAAAACGGCCATCCTGCAAAAGGTGGAGGGGGGGGGGGGGAGTGAGAGACTAGATTTCCATTGCAATATAATATGTTCCCCATCTTTTACAGGTTTTTAAAACATTTCATGAAAAATGCATGAAATATGCACCAGCTACATGATTTTTTTCCTCCATTACCCGTAATAGTTTGTCGGGGTGGTGATATATTCTTTAAGTTTGTCTTTTGTGTCCCTAGGTTTCTGTGAGGCAGGTATTGGCTCAGTCGGTAGCGTCTCAAGCCGCTCGTAAATTGTAGTTCCCAGGTTCGTGTCCCAACTTTGCCAGTATTGATATATCTCCGCTAATACCCACCCTATCATCGGTGAGAAAGGGGACAGATGGACCTGGAAAGGCAGCCATCAGTCGGGTGTGGTTCGGTATGCAGGAGAGCCATAATACGGTGGATAGCACGCTGGATAGCTTCGACAGGAGACTTCCATCTATGTCCTCATAGCTGTCTAGTATGTTCCCGTCCTCTATCCAACTCTAAGCCCTTCAGACATGGGTATTTTCGCCATTGTGTTCAAAAAGTGTCGTTCAATGACAAAAGCAAGCCAATCAACACCTCCTATAACAGAACGCCATAGGAGCAAATTTATGACGTCAGCTTAAGTAGTCCTACCATATAGACACATTTTACATATTTATAGATAAACATTAGTATAAAGATTAGCTTACCAGTAATAATATTAGAATAAAAAATATTAAAGTTGTCAATATGGAGAGTTACCTAAATTATCGTCATAAATTTGATCCAATGGCCTTCAGTTATAGGAGGTTGAACAGAATACTGAATGTCTGACTATTTCCAGTTAGAATCAAGTTTCTTTTTCTAAAGCATATATAAAAAAAATCTACTAGCAACTGTTTCATATTTATCAGCAAATTTCTCCTACAATTTGCTCTAAAGAAAATATCATCATTTGAGGTTTGGCTATCCAAGGAACTTTTAAGGTGTGCTTAGAGAATCGCGTCTTAGTTGCTTTGAATCTACTTTCTGAAGTTAATGACACAAACCAGCATTCTGAGCCCTCGGTGAGAAAGGAGTTCTCAATGGACTTGAAAAGGTCCCGTGCGTCAGATAAAAATGTTATGCCGTGGTTCCGTGTGCAGGAGAGTCACACACTTTAAGCGTGTTAAAGAAACGCTGAATATGGTCATGGTTGAAGTCTTCCATCTATCTCCTAACAGCTGACTAGTGGAATCACAAATGGCCCTTACCCCATTCAATTCTGAGCCCTTGGAGTACTTTTGATCCGGTAAGGTGCGAGTCCCACCTGGGTCAGCGCCGAGATTTATTTCCGCAAAACCCTGCCCTGCCCTCGGTCAGTAGGGGACACTGATGGGCTTGGAAGAGCCGCCATCCATCGGATGGGACTTTAAGCTGTGACCCGTGTATGGGAGAGCTATACCTTGTACAGATTAAAGAACACGCTGGATGGTCTCGACGGGGGATATCATCTGTCTCCTAACAGCTGTACAGTGGATCCCCTTCCCCCAACCTTCTCTGAGTTTTAGGAGTCCTCGTGACCTGGACCTTTAGCCTATTGAATGCAAAAAAAAATGTGCCTCTCAAAGGTAAAACAATACAACCCTTTGACCTGGCCATTTATCCCATTGTGCATGCAAAAAGAAAGTTGCTTAGAGGTAAAAAAATCCAGCCCAGATGGTCTCACATTCAATCCTTATGACCTCGCTGTTTAGTCTATTTAAAGCATAAAATTGCTGCTCAAAACAATTTGACTATATGTCAGGATTGGTTGGGTTGGGTTGGGTTGTTTTACCTCTGAGCGGCACTTTTTTGCACACCATGGGCTAAATGGCCAGGTCACAAGGACCCCGAAGGCTCAGAGAAGGTTGGGGGAGGGGACCCACTGGAACAGCTGTTGGGAGACAGATGGTAGCCTCCCGTCAAGGCCATCCAGCGTGTTCTTTAACGTGCACAGGGTATGGCTCTCCCGCACACGGGGCCACGGCTTAACGTCCCATCCGACGGACGGCGGCCTTTCCAAGCCCATCGGTGTCCCCTACTGACCGTGGGCAGGGCGGGGAATTTTGCGGAGATAAATCTCAACGCTGACCCAGCTGGGACTCGAACCTGGGAACTACAGATTACGAGCCTGGCGCGCTACCGACTGAGCCACCCCCGCCCAGTCAGGATTGGTATTACCGGACTTAAAATTTTGCGAAATTAATCCCCTTAAAATTTATAAAATGCTTTTTTAATAAAAATTTACAGATATTTATGCATATTTTAGTCATTAAAATCAATTAAATTAGATTGGGTTGGATTGTTTTACCTCTGAGCGGCGCTTTTTTGCGCACAATGGGCTAAATGATCAGTCACTAGGACTCCGAGAACCCAGAGAAAGTGGGAGAGGGGACCCACTGGAACAGCTGTTAGGAGACAGATGGTAACCTGTCGTCAAGGCCATCCAGCGTGACCTTTAACGTGAACAGGGTATGCCTCTACCTCACACGGAGCCACGGCTTAAGGTCCCATCCGACGGATGGCGGACTTTCCAAGCCCATCCATGTATCCTACAGACCGAGGGCAGGGCGGGGAATTTCGCCGAGATAAATCTCAACGATGGCCCAACTGGGACTCGAAGCAGGGAACTGCAGATTACGAGACTGCGCGCTACCGACTGAGCCACCCCCGCCCCACTAAATTAGAAAGGGGCAATCAAAACAGACAGCACTATAGAATCGAAAGTGTAAATGAACTTTTGTATATTATTAAATTTCGGGAAATCAAGGTAAAATTTATTATAACACTTTAACAAAGTGAAAAATAAACAAGGAATATAAACAGAAACAAGCATGTTTTTTTTCAGTGCATTTAGCAAAAATCACATTATATTTGGTATTAACCTAATTAAAAACCCGAGATGTTTACTTAAGTAGTAGATTATACGGATTTCGAAATATTTTAATAAATAAAATGTTGGGGGGGGGGGTATCTTGGTATTTTAATATTGGTCTCTTGGTATTTTAATAAATAAAATGTCGATTTTTGACTATTTTAAGCCCCGTAAATATCGAGACCCAGGAGAGCACCTCATGCGCCTGCGCGGTAATCCTCCGCTGAACCTAAGATTTGTATTGTTTGCCTGTAGTTTGGACGATTGTAGCTACCATTTTTTGTTGTATGGGTTGGGTTGTTTTACCTCTGAGCGGCACTTTTTTGCACACCATGGGCTAAATGGCCAGGTCACATGAACCCCGAAGGCTCAGAGAAGGTTGGGGGAGGGGACCCACTGGTACAGCTGTTGGGAGACAGATGGTAGCCTCCCGTCAAGGCCATCCAGCGTGTTCTTTAACGTGCACAGGGTATGGCTCTCCAGCACACGGGGCCACGGCTTAACGTCCCATCCGACGGACGGCGGCCTTTCCAAGCCCATCGGTGTCCCCTACTGACCATGGGCAGGGCGGGGAATTTTTGCGGAGATAAATCTCAACGCTGACCCAGCTGGGACTCGAACCTGGGAACTACAGATTACGACCCTGGAGCGCTACCGACTGAGCCATCCCCGCCCCTTTTTGTTGTAAGAGGTAGATTTAATTCATATTGAAACTGATGACTTTCCTTACTCTTGTATAAAAAAACTTAGTTTATTCGAAATAGAATGATCCAGATAAAAGTTCGAGAGTTATTGATTAACAAACGGCTTTAGGAAACATCATTGCCAAACTGATATCTGATATCTTGAATTAATTTTTAGAGCTCCAAGCTTATGGCTTATATCTTGAAGTCTAAAATAGTGCCTTATTGGCATTAACAAAGTTAAAACACATAAACCCCAAAGGGACCACAAGGGCAAAACAAATTTGCTATAAAAGCACAACTAAAAGTTAAACATGGGAGTGTCAAACACGATGATCTTAGGATGCTTGAATTGGTGTAAAACCAAGAGACCGTAATTGATCAAGGATCTTATTATATCATAAGGATGATCTCCCACTACTTCAAAAAATGTCTGTAAGAGCTTTCGAATATGAGTGTAATGTGGTCAGTGCTAAAATCAGTGTGAATGGTCTTTTCACAAACCAGGGATCGCTGACCACATATCTGAATATTACTAAAGCATCATCATCATCAATCAAAAATAAATGTTTCCTCTGGATATGTTCGAGTCTTTCGACCCTCTCCTCCAGATGGCAAGGTTGGATAATGCCAAGAAGCTGATGACGTTAATGTTGCAAAACCTCGATAAAAAAATTCTTAAATCCTATGGAAAAGATTCGCATCATTTAAAAATTTGATTGTTTCATTGTAGCAAATCTTCTTGTCCAAGTATATTGTGCAGACTTAGTTCAAAGATATTTTCTCTTTGTAATCTTGCTATTAAGTTGTTTCTCTGGATCGAGTAAGCAGTACAATTCAGCAAAACATGAATCACCGTTTCCTTTATGTTGCACGTCTGACAATTGGGAGAAAGAATTGCTAAAGCAAACATCATTATTTCTTTTTATATAAAGGGTATTCTGAACATCAGCGGTAGCTTGTATGTCATTGACTATATGCCAAATAAATGAATAAACAAGAATTCTTCACATTATAGAACAAACCTTTGGAATATTTCTTCAAAGCACGTGAAGAAAAATTTCCATTCTTAATGATAGTAAGATGTAAAAAGGGATGGATAAAATACTGCCTCCAAATGAAAAACTCACACAAAAAAAGGGCACAAAAACACTAAAATGCCCATGTCATATTACATAATATCTGTCAGAGAAGATTGAAATTTCATGTAAATTAGATTAGTGTGGGCAGCAGCACTGCGAAGCTCAGCAATACATTATGCAAACAAAACTCATTGTATTAGAGAAGACACTTTGAGAATGAGCACACTCCGTGTCTTTATTGGACACAACAGAATATTATCTGGTAAACCGGTTCTGGATTGATATCTCAGTTACCTGGCGGGGTATAAAGTTCGCCATTTGACATCCGTTAGTTTTCTACTTAATAATATATGTTTTATTTTTTTTCTGTGAATTCATTTTCTTGTTGCTTGAAATGAGACATAAATTGATGAAAGAGAGACTTTGTACAATAACAAAATGGAACTCTCTTTTTAATGCTAGAGATAATTTACGATACGACAGTTCGGCTGTTTCTTGTTCTTCCCTATACCTCTAATGGTAATATTTCCACAAATTTATTCCACATATAACACCTACATAACTGAATTTTCTTTATTCATTTCGCTTACAAAGAAGTTTGACTTTAAATTAATGTTATTATGGTTTTAAAATTCTATAAGAAATTACTTGTTTTTTTAAAAAAAGCTAGCAACTAATTTTAGATTACTTTACATTGTTTTGTATAATAATATTAAGTGTAACCATCCGTGTAATGGATATAAATTAGTCAATGTTTATTACAGAAAAGCTATTTGCTTCTCATACCATAAGACTATGTTTCGCTCAAGCGGATGAGTAGCAACGCCAAGAAAATGATTTTTGGAGGCTGGGGGAGCGCCCCAGAAGTCAGAAAGTTGTACATTGCCCATTTTAAATTTAAAAGTAGCATGACATGGAGCGCTAACCAAATGGTTTGGCTCTCAAATAAACACTTCATGCATACAAGCGTTCCAGAGATCGCGAACGTGACACGACACACTATAAAGTTGAGAAACAGAAGAAAGTAGAAGGTAAATATCCTTATTCATGTAGGTTTCAAGAACTGAACTGCATTCCATGTAGCATAAATATGATTTTTCGAAGTACCAGGATAAATGATCCCATAACCTTCTCCATCTGAGGGTATCCAATAAGTGGCATGAGTCGCAAAGGACAAGAAAAAGAATCACCGAAGGTGAGCCCCAAGGGGTAGAAAAACAATGATAAATATAGTAGATCAAGGTGCTAGACTAAAAAGGTTTCCTGATCGAAAACCAGTGGTCTAGCCTGCTTTAATTTGCTCATAGGATAAATGATCAAATTTTAAAATGTTGGTAATGAAATCGTGAGGATTTATGTCCACAGCTTCTAAGAATTTCTTAGAGATCTGTTTTATATGGGTGTAAATATGTTGGACGCCTAAATCTCCATGAATTTGTCTATTGGTCACAGTCCACGGAGCATTTACTTCTTGTCTCAAGACCTTATTTTGATAAATCTGGAGTTTTTTTAATATTTGTCTTTATCGCATTAGCCTATATGGGGGCTGCATATGTTATAACAGGCTTAAGAACTGTATAGTACAATAGCAACTTATGATCAATGAGTAGGATAGAATTCCTTCCCATGAATCGGTCAAGCTGACATCCAATCAAGTTTGCTTTTTGCAGAACATTTTCATTGCGTTTGTCCCATCTGAGCTTGCTATGCAAGGTAATGTACAGAATACTCAACAGTTTTTGCCAATTAATTGGAGTGTCCAAAAAGAAATACATGTCAATCTTTTTTGAATTTTTTATAGAAATTTATTTTATTTAATTACTGGTAGGTAGTTTTATTTCACTTTTCTCCATATAGGTGTTTATTTTTACTTTTCCGAAAAACGAAATTCGGTACCTTAAAAAATAATGCGTTCAATTATTTGAACGTTATTGGAGGACAAACAACAAAAAAAGGCACACATTACAAACACAAAATGCACACAAAAAAGCAGCGTTTCTCAGTTAATGATTAGTCAATATATATTTGCATATTTTTACACTTCTTCTTTATAAATATAAAAGCTTCCTGATGCTATAGTATCGAGCAAAAAAACAAGTTAAACTTGCAGTTTTGAATTATTCAGTTAAGCTGCTCAGAGCATTAGCAACTTCATAATTAGAAATTTCGACGGTTAAACGTTAAGAAGGATGGATTAGGCCACCCGCAGCTCAAACTAAATTATGGCCTTAGCTATTAATAACTGTCTATGCAAACAATAGTTCATAAGATACTTGCCAATGCTATATTTACTAAAGATGAGATGTCAAGGGCGGTAGGTCCCATATTTCCCCCCTTTAATCCGGTTACGAAGGGAAGTTCACAGAATAACTTGAATTTAGCCAGTAGTCAGTTGCTTGCTTCGTTGTTTTACGCTTGAGTGGGAACTTAATTTTTGCTAATGGCAATAAGAAAAATGGGCAAATCACATAGATCCCTATGCCTCCTGAACTCAGAGTTAAGGAAATCTATTGGACTGTTGTTTTAGAGAGATGTAAACTTTCAACAGAGATGGTTGGCGTGTTTTTTACGCTTATGAAAAAAACTACATATTTAAAATAAAAACAGAATCAATATATTACACACGAGGCTGTTGCCTGCCACAGAAGTCTAACAGAACCCTGTTAGTATGTTTCTTGTTTATTGGAAACTAATCACCATAGAGATCTGTTAGGAAGGCCAGACAGTAGAAAGATATAGGAACATTCCTTATTCGATATATAACATATCGAATATGATTATTATCGATATATCGTTATATAATATATGGAATTCAAGCTCTCACTTTAAAGATATCGGATATCGTGATGTGATAGAATTGAGTATCGGGTTTATCCAACTCTTAACTTCATCCATCTTACTTCACCCACTAATGGAGGGCAGGGGTGGCTCAGTTGGTAGCGCGCCAGGCTCGTAATCTACAGTTCGCAGGCTCCAGTCCTGCCTTAGCCAGCGTTGAGATTTATCTCCGCAAAACTCCCCGACCTGCCTTCAGTCAGTACCTTTAAACACCGATAGGCTTGGAAAAATCGTCTTCCGTCGGATAGGACGTTATGCCGTGGCTCCGTGTGCACAAGAGCCATACCCTATGTAAGTTAAGGATCATGCTGGATGACCTTAACGGGAGGCTACCATCCTCAACAGCTGATCCAGCAAGTATCCCAACAGCTGTTTCAGTGGGTCCCCTCCCCCAACCTTCTCTGAGCCTTCGGAATCCTTGTGACCTGGCCATTTAGCCCATTGTGTGCAAAAAAAGTGCCGCTCAGAGAGATAAAACAACTCAATTCACCCAGTAACGGGAATTGAATTTTTTTGTTGTACCATAAAACCACATTTATGTGAAGCCAAACACTAAGTCTAAAGGTACTAAATACGATAAACAGCATTATGTATTAAAATACTACACGTAACTTATATCTTCAAAAAAAAAGGGTTGAAAAATTAAATATTTGATTAAATATGTATTATATTTATTTATTTAAAATTCTAGTGCCCACAACAGACCTGGGTATTGACTAGATATTAGTGAGGATATACAATTGATACATTTCATATCTTAGTACAACATACAAAACTAAACCAAAAAGAAGAAAAAAATCGTGAACTGACATATTTATACATTCAATAAAAATAAGCTTCTAATTTTAAACTCGATAATTGCTTCTTGGATTAAAATAACTTGCAGTGAGTAATTAATAAAAGAATATATTAAATATTCGTTGCATGTTGTTAAGATATTGCTCAGATAGCAGGTTTTCAATCAATAGGAAATAATCGAAATTAATTTAATTTTGGTTAATTAATTGTTAAACAATTTACTGAGAAGTGTCGTGGTTGATGTTATGTTCTTCTTTTAATTAATTTGCAGTTGCAGATGTCTGCCAATTCTCCGTGAGATTAATCACCATTAGAATTTTTAAACAAAACTTAATAATTAATTATTCAGCTATATTTACCTGCGAAATGAACCAAGATTTTTGAAGCATTTGTCTGACACTAGACAGAACCACATATAATATATCGATCACAAAAAATACACTAAAATCCAACAAATATAAAGATTTTTATATTTAATATATAGTTTTTACAATACAACTAGCAACAATTTAAATTTAAATTTTCATAATTAATATAAAATTTCATAAATAATCTAATAAAATTACATAAAAATTATTCATTTCGTACTGTTTAAAAGTAGACAGCTTTTAGTTAAATTTTATAAAAAATATATTACTGAAATCTTTATTCATATTTAATTTTTCTCCTTTTTTACCGTCCGTTGTTCAACATCTGTCTGGGCCTGTTGTATCTAGGTGGTTCAGCACTTGAGCGCTGCTCTTATGAGAAATTGAAAATAGTGGAAATGTTACTATTAACTGTATAGGGAGTCTACCCGTATATACAGTCGCTGAAAAAAGTATTCGAACACTATGGTTGATTAGAGAATTCAGAAAATATATCTGGCAACGATTTTTTTTAGAAATTAGTGATCTGGCAACCTTCGTGTCACGTGACACGAAGACGCGTCACACGTGACCGTGACCACGTGTCACGTGACACGTGACCATAGTGTTAGGATACTTTTTTCAGCGACTGTATCCTCCTAATTTTGTTAAGGAGCTACACTGGTTTCCATAAATTAAGGAAAATTCCTATGTTAAGTGAATGGGAAGCCAACGTCAAAGCTCTATAACTTCTAGAATGTTTTTTTTTGTTTTGAAAAGTGTGATTGCAGATATAAATCTCAATTAAATAAATCAATATCTCGATTTTCAACTATATTCGTTTAATATTTAATGAGTTATGAAAGTTTTAATACTTAGCGATAATAATGCCAGCCACAAAAATTTACTTCAGAAGTTAATTAAAACTTAGTAATAAGTATCGTATCAAAGCGTTTAATAAAGTAAGTTTGTATTTTAGAACTTTGTGTAAAGAATTCTTTCACTATTCTTCAGTTTTGTATGTTTCTTAAGACTGGTATTGCTGTTGCAAATAGTCAAACTTCCATAACTCATTAAATACTGAATGAATATTGTTGAAAATCGAGATATTGATTTATTTGATTGAAATTTTTATCTGCAATCACATTTTAAACTTATTTTAGAAGTTATGGAGTTTTGGCGTTAGCTTCCCATTGACTTAACATAGGGATTTTCCTTAGTTTATGTACACCAGTTTGTATATGAAATTACTATGTAGGATTCCGTTTATGACGTATTACACTTATACGTCGAATATTAACTAAGGGCTTTCCCTGGCATCTCCTTTGATTGCTGACTTAATCGGATTGTATTCTACTGTGTTTCAATTGCATTAATAGGCATGCAGCAATTTTCATGGAATCCTTCCAAAAATTTACGAAATTGGAAAAAGAAAGAATCATTTGTTACAAGCAAAAAGAAGTCATTGACTACTTTACATAACAATAAAAACTTCAGCAGAAAAATATGTTGCCGAGCACTGCAACAACGAATATTTCATAGACGTGTTCTGTAAAAATTTAGAACTCACTGAAGAACAAAAAAAGACATATTTTGCTGATGTGTCCAAACCTCCGCTTTTCTATCCTGACACTTAAAATGATTACCATAATTTACCCTTCCTTTCCATACAGACCCCACTATACATTAAAGGCTTGCCAATTTTCAACACTCCCAAGGTACCTTCCGGTTTCTTTCCCCCTCCATGCTTGATGGTACGTCGCCTTCCCTAGTACTAAAATCAGCAGAGAGTAGATTGGCCATGTAATCATTATCTGTTCCACGTCATAGCTGGTCACCCGCGTTCGTGTCTCGCATAATACGGAGACTGTCGCTTCGAGTGTTGCATGTTAATCAGCAATGGACGAAAGGGGAAAGAAGCAGAGAAAAGTAGGAGTGACAAAAAATGTATGGGGCGATGGAGTGAATGTAGGAGAAGATGGAAACAGAAGGGGAGATGAAGAAAATGCAGTGCAAGATGTTGGGAGATAGGTAGACGGAGAGAGAAGTAAGAGAGGTAGTAGGGACGACGGAGAGAAAAGTAGGGGAAAATGGGAAAAAGTAGGATACAATATGGGAAAGAGGCAAGTAACAATGGAGAAAGAAGTAAGGATGGCAGTGAGGGAAGTAGGAGAAAATGGAGAAAGAGGTAGAGACAACGGAGAGAGAAGTAGGAGACAATGTAGAAAGAAGTAGGGACGACGGAGGTAGAAGGGGATATGGAGAAATGCAATGCAAGATGCAGGAGAGATATATAGACGGAGAGAGAAGTAGGAGGCAGTAGAGAAAGAAGTATGGATGATGCAGAGAGAAGTAGGAGGGAAAACAAAGTAGGGACAACGGAGAAAGAGGTAGAGACTACGGAGAGAGAAGTAGGAGACAATGTAGAAAGAAGTAGGGACGACGGAGGTAGAAGGGGATATGGAGAAATGCAATGCAAGATGCAGGAGAGATATATAGACGGAGAGAGAAGTAGGAGGCAGTAGAGAAAGAAGTATGGATGATGCAGAGAGAAGTAGGAGGGAAAACAAAGTAGGGACAACGGAGAAAGAGGTAGAGACTACGGAGAGAGAAGTAGGAGACAATGTAGAAAGAAGTAGGGACGACGGAGGTAGAAGGGGATATGGAGAAATGCAATGCAAGATGCAGGAGAGATATATAGACGGAGAGAGAAGTAGGAGGCAGTAGAGAAAGAAGTATGGATGATGCAGAGAGAAGTAGGAGGGAAAACAAAGTAGGGACAACGGAGAAAGAGGTAGAGACTACGGAGAGAGAAGTAGGAGACAATGTAGAAAGAAGTAGGGACGACGGAGGTAGAAGGGGATATGGAGAAATGCAATGCAAGATGCAGGAGAGACATATAGACGGAGAGAGAAGTAGGAGGCAGTAGAGAAAGAAGTATGGATGATGCAGAGAGAAGTAGGAGGGAAAACAAAGTAGGGACAACGGAGACAGAAGTAGGAGAAAATGGTGAAAAAGTAGAAGGTTATGGAGAAAGAAGTAGAGACGACAGAGATAAAGGTAGAAAACAAATGAGAAAGAAGTAGGGTTGTGAAGAGAAAATGGAGAAAGAAGTAATGTCGACGGAGAGAGAAGGGGATGACTGAGATAGAAATAGAAGAAATGGAGCAAAAAGTTTGGAACACAGAGAGAAGTAGGGAGCGATAGACGAAGAAGTGGACGACTGAGGCAGAAAGAGGAAACAATGGAAAAATTAGGGGATACAGAGAGAAAACGAGGAGGTAAAGCGGAAATAAGTAGGGATGACGAAGAGAGAAATATGCGAAAATGGAAAATAAAGTAGAGAAACGGAAAAGTAGAAGGATTTGGAGATATGGGTAGAGTCGACAGAGGTAAAAGAAAAAGATAACAAAGACATACGTAGAAGCAATGGAGAAGAATCAGAGGCGAAATAAGGAAAAGCAGAAGACAATGGAGAAAGAGGTAGAGATGATGGAGAGAAAAAGGATGATTGATGGAGAAATAGGAGGCAATGGGAAAAGAAATAGAGGCTACAGAGAAAGGAATGAAACGAAAGCAAAAAAGAGAAGTAGATTACGTTTGAAAGAGAAATAGAGATGACAGAGGAAGCACCAAGAAATTGAAAAGAAGAAAATGGAGAGAAAAATAAAAGATGACAGCGGAAAAATAGGAGCTACCGTATAAAAAACAGGGACAAAGAAGAAATAAGTAAGAGGCAGCTGAGAAGGAAGTGTATCAACACAGAAAAAGAAAAGAGCAACTATGAGTAAAGAAAGGACAACGGGAAAAAATATAAATTAAAAAATTTTAAAAATACCTATCTTTCTATGCGCCCCTAAAAGTAGAAAATAAACTTAAAGCATATCGATGGTGCAATCGGTCACTGAGTTCGTATTCGCTTCGAAGGACGATAGGTCGCCAGCAATCATTTTGTGTAGGTAAATCGGCGTTCTATCTTCCTTCGAAGCGAATACGAACTCAATGGCCGATTGCACCATTGATATGCTTTAGGTTTGTTTATTTTCTACTTTCAGGGATGCATAAGTAGATAGGTACTTCTTTTAATTTTTTAATTTAATTTTTTTTTCTTGTCACTAAAAACACCTACCTTCAAAAAATTTGATATTTTCATAAACATCGAGAATATTTACCATTCTTTTGGATTCAGGTTTGAGATAGCCCACGACATTGGCGACGTCACAAGCTTTAATTTAAGATACGACTCATTAAAATCGATCACCGTGAAAATCCGCCCCCCACATTTTATCAGGGGGAAAAGTGGTGGCAAAATTCGATTTAGTTTACGAAATCATTATACGAGCTTTTATTTGGCATCTAACTTGTAACTGTAGGCCCTCGTGTTCCGATGATATTCTAGAACGACGTTCAGATTTCTAATTTTGTAGGGAGAAGAGAGCATGGGGAGGTCATTTTTTATAGTCTACGACACTCTCCGCGTCACAAGCTTTCATTCAACATATAACTCATCAGTTTCTGCACTCGCGTTGAGGAGATATAGAGGAAATATCATTTTCACATTGTCCCCATTTTTTAGGGGGAAGAAAGCATGGGGGGTCAATTTTTCATATCTAGAGCCTTCCCCGCGTCAGAAGGTTTTATTCAACGTGTAGCTTGTTACTTTAGGCCTTCGCGTTCTGGAGATATAGCTTAAGAAATGTTTTCACATTTCCCTCTTTCTTAGGGGGGAAGAAAGCATAGAGGTCAATTTTTTGTTACCTATGACATTTCCCGCTTCACAAGCTTTCATTTGGCACATAAATGATTAAGTTTGTCCATCGCGTTCGAAAGATATGGTGGAACAACATTTTGGCAAATCTACAAACCGACCAACCGACCAACCGAGAAATGTCAAAGCCAAAAGCAATAGGAAGATAGGTAAAATAGAGAGTTACAAAAGGAGGAATAGAGACAAACAAAGAAGGAAGGAATAGAGAATGGTGAAGGAATGAGTAGAGAGTTACCGAGGAAGGAATAGAAGGTGATAGCAGAAGGAATAGATAGTGATAGTGGAAGGGGTAGAAAGCAACGGAGAAAGAACTTAGGGCTATGGGGAGAAGGAATAGAGAGTGACAGAGGAAGGAATATAGAGTGATGACGAAAAGAATAATAGCTCTCGAGGAATAATATAGAGTAATAGAAGAAGGAAAAGAGAATGTGAGCGAAAGGAATAGAGAATGATAGTTTTTCTAATAATCCCAATTCGAATAGAAAATGATAGTAGAAAGAGTAGAAAGCGACGGAGAAAGAAGTTCGAAGGGGGGGAGGGATGGAGAAAGACAGATGAAGAAAACAAAGATGATGAAAGACAAGATGAAGAAGACAAGATGAAGAAAGAGAGCGACAGAGGACAGAACAAAAAGCGACTGTGGAGGAAAACGAGAGCATCAGAGAAAGGAATAGACAGCGAAAGAGAAGTAGGGCGATGAAGAAAAAGAGAGTGATGGAGAAGTTAGGACCATAGCGGAAGAAAGAGAGAACGACAGATGAAGAAAAAGAGTGACATAGGAAGGAGTAAAGAGAGAAGGAGGATAGAATAGAGAACTTCAGAGGAAGGAATAGAGAGCCGCCAGGGGGGGGGGGATGGAGAGCATTGGTGAAGTTAGGGCTGCGCAGGAAGAAGTTAGAGTTTCAGAAGAAGTTAGAGTGACAGGAAGAAAGTTAGGGCGACAGAAAAGAAACAGAGAGATGTGGAGAAATCAAAGCCACAGATGAAAAAGTCAGGGTGACGGAGAGAGAAGCAGAGAAAGCAAAGGAGAAAAAAAAAACTACGGTGGGACAGAGAGCTGTAAAAAAATCGATACAGCTTAGTCCTTCGGGTGAATGTAACTGCAACCTATGATGCTTGCCACCCAGAAAGAAATTTGCTATTCCGATCCCTTGAGTGAAAATGCATAGATGCGATGGTGTAGTTTCAGTCACTACGGATACCAATGACATGGAATGACGCTCTGGATCCTCTGCGAAGAAGGGTGAGGAGGCGGCAATTACCGAGGCAACGTCAGAGAACCCATCATTACTGCTTCGAAATCAGGTATGCTCCCACGCAGCAGTTTTGTTATTTTAGAAAGCCATCACAGCTGAAACAGAAGGACTGACTGAATTAGGCGATTTTACGAAGTTGCAATGTCATCACATATTTTATTCGTCACCTGCATCCAGCCAATCAGAGAACGCTTAGGGAGAGCGTCATCGGATCACGTGACATGGAGGCCACGCCATAGTCACATGCGAAAGAAAATTCTCTCACTATTTTCTGTTACGTAGGGTAACCTCGGATAAATCGACGGCTGATGAAAACCAATAGGAAATAGACAGTGACGTAGTGTTAGTAACTACTGGGAAGATACAGGGAAGCTTTGAGACTGCGCAGTTGCGTTTCGATAGTTTTCATAGATATTAGGTCAATTGCTTTTACTCATCTATCAATCTACCTAAGATATATGAGAATTGCTGAAGCATTAAACGCCAAGCTACTAAGATTATCAATTACGTTATTAAGATCTCGCTTGCTTGGAAGATTTTGATTTGCTATTTTTCACCTCCGAGCAGCACTTTTTGCCCACAATTGGCTAAATGGCCAGGTCACAAGGACACTAAGGGCTCAAAGAAGTTAGGGGAGAAAAGGACCCATTGGACGACTGTTAGGAGACAGATGATATTCTCCCTTCAAGGTCATCCAGTGTGATCTTCAACGTGCAGAGGATATGGCTCTCCTTCACACGGAGCCATGGATTTACGTCCCATCCGACGGACAGCGATCCTTCTGAAGGAGGCCAGGACGGGGAGTTTTATCCGAGATAAATATCAACGTTGGTCCAAATGGGACTCGACTCGAACCTGGAACTGCAAATTATGAGTCTGGAGCGCTACCGACTGAGCCATCCCCCTCCCCTATATCTTTGGTAATAAGTGTATATCTTCATAATCCATGGTTTTTGTAAAGTTCATTTTCGACTGTCAGGAGAGAGTTCTTTGAAGAGACAGAAGTCGCTATTGAGTATATTTGAAACTAATGTTTTTTACTTTCTTTTTCTATGAAGTGAAAAGGGCATAATTTTGCTGTTACGTACACAAACAAAGTTTAAAACTTGTGCTGATGCCCCTAATATGTTGGCGCCCTAGGCCTAAATTCAGCCTTGGATGGAATGTTGAGCTGTAGCCCCGTGTGCCGGGGAATCAATCATACATGTAAAGATCACACACAGTATGGACTTGACTGGTGGCTTATATCTATGATTATCTCTCCAAACAGCTAGCCAATGGATATCCTTCCAATACTCAGTTCTGAACCTTTGGGTTCCTTGTGACCTGCCCATTTAGTCCACTGGGTGAATAAAATTAACCCTTTGGGGATTGGGGTAAAACAACCCAATCCCCAAAGGTCTGATTTGCTATATAACAGTATTCAGTATATAATTCATATCAAAGAAGAAATTTCCTCAAAATAATATTGAATCCTAACAAGCTCTAACCTAGAAAAACGTAAAGCGGGGGGGGGGGGGGGGGGGAGCGCTAGAAACGGTATTTATACTGCAGTCTAACATTTCTCGCTCAGTTTTAGTGTTTTTAAAAAAAAATTCTCGAAAAATGCATGAAATATACATGTTTAATAATTTTGTTTCTATTACCCTTCCCAGCATTGTCAAGGGGGGGAGGGTATGGCCTATTTCTCCCCACCCTCTAGAGACGGCCTTGAATCCCTTAAGCCTTTATCCTCTGAACTGAAGTAGTATGCTCTCAGCATATAGCTAAAAATGTTCTCTGATAATCATTGCTCGAATAATCTCGCCGCATAAAATGCCAGCTTATAAAACATTTATGATAGATGCAGTATAACCCATTTAGTGGGACAAATATGTAGCTAATGAGAATCACACCATCTGGCAAAAAATTTCAACAACTTAATTGCACCAGTAAAATAAACTTTTATCAATAAGAGATTTCTTTTAAATATTCTTCATAAAATTACGAGTTGTCGAGGTGACGAAGAAAAAAAATAGTTCGAGTTAAAGAGAGAGAAAAATGCTATAAATGTATAAGAATTCGGTCGGGAATTTAAAAAAAAATTGAGTTAACTAGAAACTCGTGATATACAGGTTCAAGTTAATGAGAGTTGACTGCATTATACATTTCCGTTCAGGATAATTTCTCGTCCGATAGATGACGCTGTATACAAGCCACCCGTTCTGTGTTTTTTACTATCATCAAAGTCTGAGAAAATATAAATGATGTGATCTACTGTACAAGAACGTAAAGTCCAGATAATCGAATTTTACGGATACGCGAGTTTTTAGTTGTATTGTGTAAGTGGTCACTTCACTTTTGTCACCCTTTTGTGTGCAGTTTGAATAATTTTCGTGAATAACCGACTTCTATAAATCTACTTTCATAAATAGAAACAATTTCTTTTATTGACTCTCAGTCCGATAGAAAGAAACCGAGACAACCAAAATCGACTTCAAAGACGGGAGCACGCGATTTCCAGACAGGATGTTTGCAAACCTTAAAACGTAACATAGCAACGGCATAATTGCGCACGCGCACGAGGTAAATAGCAACAGTCTACAAATACGCCTTGAAAACACCTTTCATTATAAGCAGTAAGTGAGTCGATCACGATAAGTGACTAACAGAAGAAATTCCAATATGTGATAACACATTGAAATAAATACATTAAATTGGTGGAGAATCACATGTAAATTAAAAATGACGTAAAATATGATAGATGTAATTATCGAAGGCTTATAAGGGTCGAAGTTTGACTTTCTTTTCCCCAAATACTGCCAGATGGGTCAGCGTTGAGATTTATCTCCGCAGAATTCCCAGCCCTGCCCACGGTCAGTAGGGGACACCGATGGGCTTGGAAAGGCCGCCGTCCGTCGGATGGGACGTTAAGCCGTGGCTCCGTGTGCGGGAGAGACATACCGCACACGGAACCGCACGTTAAAGAACACGCTGGATGGCCTTGACGGGAGGCTACCATCTGTCTCCCAACAGCTGTTCCAGTGGGTCCCCTCCCCCAACCTTCTCTGAGCCTTCGGGGTCCTTGTGGCCTGGCCATTTAGCCCATGGTGTGCAAAAAAGTGCCGCTCAGAGGTAAAACAATCCAATCCAATCACAGACCGTCTCTATAGAGTACTATTCTGTCAGTCTGCTGTCAGCCTTTTTGTGACAAGCAGTTGCTTACGTGTAATTTATTTTCTTTTAACTATATGCTACAAATAATCCATTGAAAACTTGTGAACATCAAATCAACATTGAAGTAGAAGTTGAGTTGTGAATCAGAAGTTTGAAATCGTTGCAAAAAAAGATATGCTAGACATCAAACAAATTGGTTTCACTCTTTATTTTTGAAGGATATTAATGTATTAATGAATGAGAGAATAAAGTTTCCTATGTCGAAATATTAAGGAGAATTTTGTGTATCGGAATTCTAATGTGCGAATTCTCAGACGAAATATCTTAAGATTTTCGTCATATATACAATAAGGATAAGGTCTGTTCTTTAAACAGCGGGGCGGGGGTGGCTCATATTCTACAGTTCCCATGTTCGAGTTCCAGCTAGGTCAGCGTTGAGATTTATCTCCGCAAAAACTTCCTGCCCAAAGTTAGTAGAGGACACCGATGGGCTTGGAAAGGCCGCCGTCCTTCGGATGGGACGTTAAGCTGCGGCTGCATGTGCGGGACAACCAAACCCTGTGCACGTTAAAGAACACTCTGGATGGCCTTGATGGGAGGCTACCATCTGTCTCCCAACAGTTGTTCCAGTAGGTCCCCACCCTGAACCTTCTCGAGGTCCTTGTGATCTGGCCATTTAGCCCATTATGTGCAAAAAAAGTGTCGCTCAGAGGTAAAACAACACAACTCTTAAAGCGGCAATATTCGTACAGAAAGAGAATAGATCAATAACTATCAATTTTTCTTTTCAACAAACCTTTTGCCATTTTAAGTAATGTTTTCTTGTGAAGGTTCTCCATCAGCCCACTGTTAATCTTAGTAAGTCAACAGTAATATTGGTTCACATGTAGCAGATGTTTCTAATTTAGCATCATTGAAGAACCTAGTAAATAAACAAATTAATTATTATTCAAGTTAATAACTACAATTACTGACAAAATATTTTAAGAAATATTACAATCATGAACTAAAGCATAGTTTATCGTTTTAGGTGTTATATACAGGGTGATTCAAAACTTATCGTTCAAATTTCGTGGGGAGGTAGGGAATACGTCAGGAAACCGATTTCACATAGGAAAGTATGTCCGCAAATGTACGCATGCGTATGTAGAGGGCGCTGTGTGTATCAACCATCGGTAGAGGTGGACCGATCGCTTGGCCACCCAGGTCACCTGATTTATCGCCCAAGGATTTTTTTTTGTGGGGGGCCATGAAATACCATGTGTACGAGACCCCCGTCGACAGTGAAATGGACCTTGTTGCACGAATAGTGGCCGCCGCAGGCATTGTCCGTGATATGCCAGGCGTTTTTGAAAATGTTCGGCGGTCAATGCAACGGCGCTGTGAATCCTGTGTCCGTGTAAATGGTCGCAATTTTGAGCACCTACTGTGAACCTGTACTTTACCTAGTTGGAATAAAAGTCACATTCGTTACCACTTAACTGTACTGTTTCCTTGTGTTCACTTTACTTGTCCATTTTGTTCATGTAGATGACGTTTGCGGACATACTTTCCTATGTGAAATCGGTTTCCTGATGTATTCCCTACCTCCCCACGAAATTTGAACGATAAGTTATGAATCACCTTGTATATATTGCTAGTTGAGGGAAATGTTTTGGTAGAAACCCTCCTCCCCCATTCTAGTGGAAATGTTTTGGCACACACCACCCATCCTAGGGGAAATGTTTTTGGCAGACACTAGCTATCCTAGTGAAAATGTTTTGGCAGACACTAGTTAATCTAGTGAAAATCTTTTGGAAGACATCACCCATCCTAGTGGAAATGGTTTTGGCAGACACCACCCATCCCAGTGGAAATGTTTTTTGGCAGACATCACCCATCCTAGTGGAAATGTTTTTGGCAGACACCACCCATCCTAGTGTAAATGATTTGGCACACAGCACCCATCTCCGTGGAAATGTTTTGGCATAAATCACCCACCCCATGGGAAATTTTTTTGTCAGACATCACCCATCCCAGCGGAATTTTTTTCTCAGACATCACCCATCCTAGTGGAAATGCTTTGGTAGACACCGATCGTAGTGTAAATGTTTTGGTTCACACCCTCCAATCCTGAAGAACTTAAATTATTGAAACTGAGGCCAAAACAAAAATGCTTTAAGTATTTAATGGCAAGTAAGTTAAAAGGTTGGAAGGAGAAATCAGCCGATTGCAAAATTAAAAAAATATAAATTATTAAAAAATTAAAAAATATTTTAAATATAAGACGTAAGAGATATAATAACTATAAAAGGCTTAAAATTCGATGGAATGGTTTTTATAACCAAAAAATATTATTATAAATTATCATACATCATTATAAAATATTTATCATAAATAATTACAAGGATTGCCGGTAAATGAATAAATGTTAAATAATTTGAAACCGGGATATTAATTTCTCAACATATAGTTATGAAATAAAAAAAATAATAAAAATAAATATCCCTTCCAGCAGCTGCTTGCCACAGAGATCTGATTAAGGAATTTTTCGATAGAGAGAATGGTCAACGAAACAGAGTTCTTAATTACACCTTATCTACGAAGAGTTTGTTTTTCCAAATGACAAGTACAGATAAAGAGAGAAGAAAAAGAAATTAACAATCTCATTTCGTTGCAGCTTAAATGGGGAACAGTTATAACTCTTTACAATCAGGAAACAGATATATTTTAAAAAATTGTATTTTCAGTTGGGTTGTGTTATCTCTGAGCAACACTTTTTTTCACACAAAACTGGCTACATGAGATAGGTATAAGTGAGGTTAGGGAGACAATCACATAAGCTATGGAACGTACAGTCGCTCAAAAAAGTATCCGAACACCATGGTTGATTACAGAATTCAGATAAAATATCTTGCAACGATTTTTTTAGAAATTAGTGATCTGGCAACCTTCGTGTCACGTGACACGAAGATTGCCAGATCACTAATTTCTAAAAAAATCGTTGCAAGATATTTTTTCTGAATTCTGTAATCAACCATGGTGTTCGGATACTTTTTTGAGCGACTGTACTATACATATATTATGCATATGTGATATAAATTTTATTTTATAAAACAAATACTTATAAAAGTACTCCTTAATTTCAATTCGGTAAAAAAAAAAGAACAGTTAAGCTAATATAAGATACTATTATAAGAAAAAACCCAAAAAATATTATTTTTAACAAGGTTGTTAGCGAGGTTGTTTAATTTATTACTACAAGTTTTTAATTTAATTAAAATGCGATTCAGTTCTGTGAGAACAATTTCTCTGAGCACTCATTATTCCTCCGAAACATTTCTGAAGCACTTCTGCTGGCTATTCAGTTTCAGTACGCTTTGTTTCACAGTGCTTTCATACATCACTGGGGACCACTCCCAATAATTTTACTATAATTCTAATTCTTCACAACAATAATTCCCTGAATTGCTGGCAACGGACCTCTCACTCACCCCACTTCGATTAATCATTTACAATTCCGGGACCACTTAAAACATTACGGTGGCCGCTAGCAACTATTCTGCTGGTTACCCAGAAGCAATTTCGCTGGTCGTCCATTAGCAATTTCACTGATCGTCATTAGCAATTCTGCTGGCCACTCATTAGCAATTCCGCCGTCATTTATTAGCAATTATGATGGTCATCCATTAACAATTCCACCGTCATTTATTAGCAATTCCACCAATCATCCATTAGCAATTCTACCCGTTATACATTAACAAATTCGCTCATTAACCATTAGCAATTCCACCGATCACTAATTAGCATTTCCGCTGATGACCCATTAGAATCTCCGCTGGTCACTCATTAGCATTTCCACTGGTCATCCATTAGAATCTCCGCTGGTCACTCATTAGCATTTCAGCTGGCCACCCATTTAGCATTTCCGCTGACACTTATTAGCATTTCAGCTGGCCACCCATTTAGCATTTCCGCTGACACTTATTAGCATTTCAGCTGGTCACCCATTAGAATCTCCACTGGTCACTCATTAGGATTTCAGCTGGTCACCCATTAGAATCTCCACTGATCACTCATTAGGATTTCAGCTGATCACCCATTAAATTCTCCGCTGGTCACTCATCAGCATTTCCACTGGTCACTCATTAGCATTTCAGCTGGCCACCCATTTAGCATTTCCGCTGACACTTATTAGCATTTCAGCTGGTCACCCATTAGAATCTCCACTGGTCACTCATTAGGATTTCAGCTGATCACCCATTAAATTCTCCGCTGGTCACTCATCAGCATTTCAGCTGATTACCCATTAAAATCTCCACTGGTCACTCATTAGCATTTCCACTGGTCACCCATTAGAATCTCCGCTGGTCACTCATTAGCATTTCAGCTGGCCACCCATTTAGCATTTCCGCTGACACTTATTAGCATTTCAGCTGGCCACCCATTTAGCATTTCCGCTGACACTTATTAGCATTTCAGCTGGTCACCCATTAGAATCTCCACTGGTCACTCATTAGGATTTCAGATGGTCACCCATTAGAATCTCCACTGATCACTCATTAGGATTTCAGCTGATCACCCATTAAATTCTCCGCTGGTCACTCATCAGCATTTCCACTGGTCACTCATTAGCATTTCAGCTGGCCACCCATTTAGCATTTCCGCTGACACTTATTAGCATTTCAGCTGGTCACCCATTAGAATCTCCACTGGTCACTCATTAGGATTTCAGATGGTCACCCATTAGAATCTCCACTGATCACTCATTAGGATTTCAGCTGATCACCCATTAAATTCTCCGCTGGTCACTCATCATCATTTCCACTGGTCACTCATTAGCATTTCAGCTGGCCACCCATTTAGCATTTCCGCTGACACTTATTAGCATTTCAGCTGGTCACCCATTAGAATCTCCACTGGTCACTCATTAGGATTTCAGCTGATCACCCATTAAATTCTCCGCTGGTCACTCATCAGCATTTCAGCTGATCACCCATTAAAATCTCCGCTGGTCACTCATTAGCATTTCCGCTGGTCACTCATTAGCATTTCAGCTGGCCACCCATTTAGCATTTCCGCTGACACTTATTAGCATTTCAGCTGGCCACCCATTTAGCATTTCTGCTGACACTTATTAGCATTTCAGCTGGTCACCCATTAGAATCTCCACTGGTCACTCATTAGGATTTCAGCTGATCACCCATTAAAATCTCCGCTGGCCACTCATTAGCAATTCCTCTGGTCATTTACAATAATTCAGCATAATTACACTTTTTATATTTCATTAAACAATTTGCAATCTATTTAATTTTTTCCAATACAGCAAAAAGGAATTCCTTACCGTATATCCCCAGTGGCATCGTCCCAATTTATTAATTATTTATGGATACAATGATTTTCATTAAATAAAATGCAATCGCACCATGACATGCACATACGAATAGCATTTACGTATATTTGTTCATTATTTAAAGTTACTACTTAATAATTAACTAATTTAATCTTTATTCCCATTTGTTTTCAAATAGCTGATACGAGCCCGCTAGATAACATTAAGGTACACCTACAGTTTCTTCACAATGATTGCTAACACAATGAATTGATAAAATTATATTAAATATTCCACGCAAAAATACTCTTTTTTAAGATAGTGCTAAATATACGAATTTTCTACTTTAAAGACGTAGTTTTTACTAGGCAATTCTATTTTCATCCAGCATTCGTAGTAAAAAAAATATCCTAATTTAAATTTAGCTAAAAGTGCTGAAACTTTTCAGAATTAAATCTATATAATTCATTTTTCAATCTTTGGATCAATTTAGTTGCATATTGCAACAGTTTTGCATAATCTAAGACCGAATAAAAAAAATTATAAATAATTGTTGCGTTTGGTCAGCGAATCACTTAAAACAATTCCTGGGATCACTCAACAGTTCTGCTCTCCGCCCTATCCTCGGCTAATAGGGGATCCGATGGGCTTGGAAAGAGCATCATCCGTCGGATGGGAGGTTAAGCCGTGGGTCGGTGTGAGGGAGAGACATATCCTGTGCACGTTAAAGAACACACTGAACGTCTTGACGGGAGGCTCCAATCTGTCTTCCATCACTGTGCTCCAATCTGTCACAAGGACCCCGAGGGCTCAGAGAAGGGTTACCAATCTTTCTCTGAGCCCTCGGGGTTCTTGTGACCTGGCCATTCAGCCCATTGCGGGCAAAAAAAAGTGAGATCAAAGGTAAAACAACCCAACCAATCCAACTCAACAAATCTGTGAGTAACTCATAACAATTTTAGCAACCACTTAGGCTGGAGGTTGGCTCAGTCGGTAGCTTGCCCGGTTTGTTACCAGCTGTTCCCAGTCCGAGTCCCAAATGTGCCAGAATTCAGATTTATCTCCGCTGACACCCCCCCCCCCCCACCACCACCACCATCCTGTCCCGGGTCACAAAGGGGATACAAATGGGTTTGGAGGGTCACCGTTCGTCGGATGGAAGATTAAGCCGTTGCTCCGTGTGCAGGAGAGCCATACCCTGTGCGTGTTAAAGAACACCCAGGGTAGCCTTGAGGAGAGGATTCCATATACAGGGTGATTCAAAACTCTTGGGTCAAACTTTAAGGGGTGATAGAACACACCTAAACTAGCATTTTTCGTCATACAATGCATGGTCGGAACTCAAGCGGTGAAGCGCTAGAATGCGCTTTCCAGTGAACACATAAGCGCTGGTTTTCGCACTCGTCGTCATTTCTACCGTGGATTGCAGAAAGGATGGATTGTTTCACGAATCAGGAGAAGGCGGACATGAATTTCACGTACTGAGCTGTGGACGGTAATGCGAAGGAAGCCCAAAGACTGTGCAATCCACGGTAGAAATGACGACGAGTCACCACTTGAGTTCCGACCATACATTGTATGACGAAAAGTGCTTGCTTAGGTGTGTTCTATCACCCCTTAAAGTTTGACCCAAAAGTTTTGAATCACCCTGTATATTCTAACAGCTCTCCAGTCGATCCTCTTCCTCAACATTCTGTGATTCGTTTGAAACCTTCTGACCTAGTCATTCACTCCCTTGTGTGCAAATAAGAGCTGCTCAGAGGTAAAACAACCCAAAAGACCAACGCAACAACTCTACGAATCACTAACAGCAATTCTGGTTCATCATCAGCAATTCTGGTTCATCATCAGTAATTCTGGGTGTAGTTTACAACAATTTTTAAAATTTTTCGGACATTCAAATCATTTTCGTGGATCACTTATAACACTTTTACAGACCATTCACGACAATTCTGTTGTTGACTCGCAACAAATCTACGGATAGCTCACAATAATTCTATGTAGCACTCAATACAATTCTACAGATCGCTAACTACAGTTGACTCAAAACGAATCTACAATTGACCCAAAACAATATTACGGATCACTAACAACAAATTCTACGGTTGACTCAAAACAAATTTAGGGTTGACTCAAAAGAAAATTGCGGATGACTCAAAACAAATCTACGGATGACTAAAAACAAATCTACGTTGACCCAAAACAATTATACGGATTACTAACAACAATTCTATATGGTTAGCGCGCTTGGCTACTGATCTAAGGGCCTGGTTTCGAGTCCCGGGTGAGGCATGGACGCTTGTGTCGTTTTTTCTGCTGAGGTCCTGCCATCCTCTCAGACCGTCTACTATGGCATATAAACTGACAGGCTCCTGTCAGACCTATGTGGCAAGCAGTTGCTTGAGAGGGTATTTAGTTTATTTTTTTTTATGGTTGACTCCAAACAAATCTACGGATGACTCAGAGCAGTTCTGCGGACCACTAACAACAATTCCATGATCACTAACAGCAATTTTACGCATCTTTCACAGCATTTCTAGGGAGTACTGATAACAATTTAATGTGTCATCATAACAATTTTACGTATAGCTCACAGAAATTTGGCAGATAGTCCCCCACAATTCTGTTCACAAAAATTTCTTGGACTGCAAGTTGAAAGATTACTTTAATGGAACCAGAAACATTCGCTTCGCGAAGTAAAATCAGCGCTCAAAATCGTTACGAAAGCAATTTAATCGATAGCTTCAGCTTTCATTTCATATCTCCCTCTAAAGAGAGAAAAAAAAAGAGCATCCTTTAAGATGAACCGCGTGCCTTTAGACGTCCCAGCTGGCTAATTGGAAACTTTGCCCTGATGATGAGAGGATAATAGCTTCTGCGGTTGCCGGGGGCAACCTTGTGGCCAGCCGTCGGGATCGCTGCCGCGTGGACCGCGAAGAAGATCATGTCTGCTTATAAAACACGTCGCAATGAGTTTCATTCTCTGGAGACGGGTAAAGGATGGGAAGAGAGAGATAAATACCGTTGTTGTACATCACTTTAGCTGATGAGAGCGGAGCATGATGCGGATAAGCGACAGATGATGTAAGCACGTATTTACAACGAAAAAAATAAGATTAGCTATCGCAACGTGTTCGAACTGAAGCAGGATCTGCGACTGCAGAAACACTAATTGCTTTAACCTTTCCCAGTTGTAGCACTTGACTCTAATCGGACGCGTATCAAATATAAATGATCGAATCATGCTAAGTGTCTAGATTTTCTTTTCATCATCAAAGTCCAAATAGTGACTTTAAAAAACAAACAAATGACGCTAAATAAAAATATTTGGAAAAAATATTTTTTTATTCAAATAATCCAGTTAAGTGGAAATTTCTCGCTTAACATGAAATATTAGTATTTAAATGAATTGCATGTAATAGACATGAATTCAGACTCAAATTTCCGATCCCGACACTAAAACATCTCGATAATTACAAATTCTGAAACCGAAACATTTCCATAATTGCTGAGCCTGGGACTAAAACATTTAGATAATTATTAATATATTAGTGTTAGTGAAAAATGTTCAAAAGAAATCGCAGAAACTGAAAATTCTCGAGTAACATCATCCGAAAATTTTCGAGTAATATTTTTCGTTATGAAGGCTAAGATAAAATTTTTAATGAAATAATTAAAATATCTCTTCACAGCCGCTCTCCCCACCCCAATAATAATAATAATAATAATAATAATAAATATAGGCTGAATTTTTAATCGGTTAATTTCAAATTAATAAAGGGTTATTAAGAGTTTGAAATTAGGGCCAACAAAAATTATTTATTTTTATAATTCTTTTACAATTGCAAGGAAAATGGAAATTTAAACATGACTGATCCCGTCCCCTCCAGCGACAGAAATCATCTGTGCTCTTTTGAGCTCAACGAACACCGGGCTCGAACTTATTTAGAGCGTGCAATAATATGTTTGAGGGGATTTTTTTGTTTTTTAATAATATTTTATATTGATATGATGTTTTTTTTCACTATACCATAGTCCGTTGAGGTCCATTCGACTCAGTTACATTAGCAGCTAAATACACCTATCCCTCGATTTACACTGAAGATAAGTTCCGCACAAAACCGTGTAAATCGAAATCCGTGTAATCGAAATCAAAACCGTGTAAATCGAAACTGAGTTATGCACATTTTAGTGTTTTTTTTCGTTTTACACCGTTTTACATAGCAAAATCCAAGATTTCGATTTACACGGTTTTGTGCGGAACCTATCTTCAGTGTAAATCGAGGGATAGGTGTACAAACATTTACAATTTCAAACTTTTATAGCTATTTGTCACAAGACGAAAGAACAAAAGATACGAAGAGATCAAGTTTACACATTCTCAATAATAGAGGTGGAAGTGATGTGATAGAGATCTCAACGATCAATTTCTTATACACTCTAAGGATCATAGCAGGAGCTACTTCAGCAATAATGACAATAATCATGCCTTTCAGTTCATTAATGAGATGTGAGGGTAGATTCAGTTGGCCAGGCTCGTAATTTGCAGCTCTCAGGTTTGAGTGTGTGTAACGAAATGTTTAGCGTCATTCACCTGTGCCAGCTTTGAGATTTATTTCCTCAAAACTCCCGACCCTGCCCGCATTCAGTAGGAAACATCGATGAGCATGGAAAGGCTGCCGTTCGTCGGATGGGACGTTAAGACGTGATCCCGTGTGCAAGAAAGCCATACCCTGTGTACGTTAAAGAACAATAAACAGCCTTGACGAGAACTTTCCACCTGTCTCCTAACAGCTGTTCAGTGGGTTCTCTTCCCACAACGTTCTCCGAGCTTTCGGGGTTGTGTTGTATTACCTCTGAGCGACACGTTTTTGCAAACAATAGGCTAAATGGTCAGGTTACAAGGACCCCGAAGGCTCAGAGAAAGTTGGGGGAGGAAGACCCACTGGAACAGCTGTTGGGAGACAGAGAGCAGTCTCCCGTCAAGGCCATCCTGCGTGTTCTTTAACATGCCCAGGGTGTGGGGACGTCGGCCTTTTCAAGCCCATCGGTGTCCCTTACTGACCGTGGGAGGGCGGGAGGTTTTACGGAGATAAAGCTCAACGCTGACCCAGCTGGGACTTGAAAACCAGCCCAACTTGAAAACTGAAGATTAAGAGCTGATACGCTATCGACTGAGTCGCCCATGCCTCTGTCCAACCTTCGTGGTCCTTGGTGCCTAGCCATTTAACCCATTGTGTGCAAAACAAAAGTGCTGCTCATGGGTAAAACAACCTAACTCAATCCAACCCAGCATTAAGATTTACCACTTCTAAATCCCCCATCTTTCTTTTGTTGAGAATGGGAACACCGATGAGCTTGGAAAGGTAGCCATCTCTAGGATAGGACGTAAAGCCGTGACTTGTGCAGGAGAGCTGTACTCTGTTCCCGTAAATAAGTCGCTGGATGCGTTGTTAAGAGGCTTCCATCTGTCTCCTGTACAGTGGGTCCCCTTCTCTCAGCTTTCTCTGAGTCCCTGGGATCTGTGAAACCTGACCGTTTAGCCCATTGTGGACAAAACAAAAGTGCCTCCCGGAGGTAAAATCACTCCAACCAGTTCATTTATGAATTGTAGTAACGGCTGGGGATGTTAAATTGCGTCGTTGACGAAACTCAACAGAAACGGAGTGAGGTTAAGTCTGAGCGAAATAGGAGGCCAGTTAAGGGGACCGTCACGACTAATCTAGCTGCATGGGAATTGTTGATTTAGTCGATCTCTCACTTGCAGCAGGGGCGCGCGGGTGGCTCAGTCGGTAGCGCGCCAGGCTCGTAATCTGTAGTTCCCAGGTTCGAGTCCCAGCTGGGTCAGCGTTGAGATTTATCTCCGCAAAATTTCCCCGCCCTGTTCACGGTCAGTAGGGGACACCGATGGGCTTGAAAAGACCGCCGTCCGTCGGATGGGACTTTAAGCCGTGGCCCCGTATGCGGGAGAGCCATACCCTATGCACGTTAAAGAACACGCTGGATGGCCTTGACGGGAGGCTACCATCTGTCTCCCAACAGCTGTTCCAGTGGGTGGTTCCTTCGGGGTCCATGTGACCTGGCCATTTAGCCCATGGTGTGCAAAAAAGTGCCGCTCAGAGGTAAAACAATCCAATCTTGCAGCAGGTAATGGGGAGGTGTGCCACTTTGTGGCAAAATGATTCTCCTTTCTGGGTCGTGATAAATTTATTTGTGGCAACGAAAAGTTAATCAGCAAATCCAGATACAGTCTCTCAAAAAAATATCCGAACACTCTGGTTAATTACAGAATTCAGAAAAAATATCTGGCAAAGATTTTTTAGAAATTAGTGATCTGGCAACCTTCGTATCACGTGACACGAAGGTTGCCAGATCACTAATTTCTAAAAAATCTTTGCCAGATATTTTTTCTGAATTCTGCAATTAACCATAGTGTTCGTATATTTTTTTGGAGCGACTGTACATAACATTTACTGTTCAAGACAAGTTCAAGTTTGTAATCATTAGAAATTCTACATTAAATTTAATCAACATATAAACAACGCAAAAGCAAAAGCTTTTTAACTTCATTTTAACAATTTTACTGGATTGGGAGCAATTCCAAGAGAAAAATGAATTGTTCTTGTCACTTCATGAAATTAAACAGTGTTATCTAACTCAAAAGATGATTCCTTTATTAGAAAATATAATATTTCTCGTAATAAGATTCTGATTTTAAAACATTATCCTAAAGTTTTTCTGTATTACTTACCTTATGAGAAAAAAGGAAAATATGTTGTATGACGTATATCATACATTATGTAAAATACCCAAATCTCATAATATTTACCAGTGAATGAAAATATTTTTAGGCTACTCATCACTTATTTGTCCTACTGTACAAGAGACGCGGATTCTCGCCTTAGTCAATAGTGCGACAACAATTCAAAACAATAAACCAACCGGGTAGAAACAAGACCATTCTCACCACCATAATATAAGATACCTTCTTTACAAAGCTTTTTTTAAATGCCTTAGTAACAGATACCACTCTGGATGAAATGATATGTACTTACCATTTCAAAATTTCATTATACTGCCATCTATTGAGCTAAATGTGAAATTATTACCGTAAAATGTTAAGATATACCAAAAGTGCTGATTTTGTTCTTAGAGCATCAATACATAATTAGGCAGAACATGGCTACGTTAAAAACATACTGTTACGACAGATGGACGAGCAATAATGAAATCGTGATGTGATTTGTCATTTTGATGCTCACGTGAACTACAGCATGAGAATTACGTCACTAAACACTTCGAACGAACTTCAACTTAAAAATAAAGAATAAGTTGTTGCAATTAAGAGGAATTTGTGTGAAGGAAAATGTAGTTTGTCTTAGTCTGTGCACTGTTGTATAAAGAAGAAATGCTTTTATTTGGTGTATACGTTGGGAGGTTAAATAAGTTTATTAGTGTGAATCTTGTTAATGAACGAGTAAGAAAAAGAATTCATCGTCTTGTGCGAGGTGATCAACGTCTGAAAAAGAATTGATTCTGAGAAACCAGTATACTTAGCAGCAGTTTTGGAGAACTTGACTAAAACCTTAGAAGGAAGTCATTTAGTGTATAGTTATTTTGTTTAGGAATTGGTAAGGTTATTCTTGATAGATTGCAGGTTGCTCACAAATATGATTATTCCACTTCTCGTGTATGTGTAAAAAGCCTTATTTTATGCTTTGAGTGGAGATAAGAAGATTTATAGAGGAAACAACTCGTTGTAGGAATAGTAATAAGGTGCTATGTTCTTCTGAAGGTTTAGTTTTATACTGATGAAGATTTGTGTTGGTTGAATTTAGTTTATATAAATGTTTTCATTCATACTTTTATAATAAATTACATTTTTTTGTAATTATAATTGTTAAATATTATTTTTGAACTCACGCTAATTTTCCATCCGCTTAAATTCATAACAATACAAAGAACTGAAAAACACATTGGGTCACCGAAGTGCGCCAATATTGAATTGGGATAATTATAAGTTTTGCTCGCATCACGTGACTTTGTCGTTTCCACTTCTTATGGTTTAGTGTAAATTTCAATTATGCAACGCATGAGAAATTTAACTACGTAATTAATTTTTATAAAGAAAGGTCCAAACAGAGAATTTTCCGTTTTCGGCAATTGGCGGGATTGCAATCTGAATGAACAATATGCGAAATTCTGAATTTCTTCCGAAATGTTGTGTACCAGAGATGAGTAGGAGACGATGAGTGAATCGGAGACAAGTGGGAGGATGGATGGAAAAAGAGAGACAAGAGCCCTTGTTCCTCCCTGGACAATTTTAACAACTGGAATACAGGGATGAAAAACAATAGTAAATATAAACAATACTGATATTTTGATTGTTTTTTTAAAGACCATATGGTTGGAGAAAACATACCTTGAGCATGTTTAATGAGAAAAATCTGAAAAAATACATCAGAATAGCGTTGAGGTTCGTTCCGGTTGAATTCAGTTGCCTTCCAATTAATTATTCTCTGTTGTTTTATTTTTCTGAATTTGATCCAATTGGTTACGGTATTTTACATCCAAGTGATAGTTTTTATCCCTAGGTGAATTATCATATTATTATTATTTGAAGAAGCGGATTCAGTTGAATTTCACAGGTGACATGTATTTCTATATGCAAAATTTATTTATTTACAAATAAGAATTAGAATTTTAATCGTTTAGTAGTAATTGAATTATAATTACCCACAAATTATAATGATATATAAAAAAATAAATACCCTCTCAAGCAGCTGCTTGCCACAGAGGTCTGACAGTAGTCTGTCAGTTTAATACGCCATAGTAGAAGGTCTGTGAAGATGGCGGGACCTCAGCAGAAAAACAGCACACACATCCATGCCTTACCCAGGGCCCGCAGATCAGTAGTAGCCAAGCGTGCTAACCACTCGGCCAAATTATAGCTACCCACAAATACTTAAGGAATATTTAAATATAAAAAATAATTAAATATTTCTTTATATTTCAGAGCCAAGGAAACAAATTTCTCGCTTTCCTTGATCACTAAATCAATCATAAAAAATTTCTTTTTACAGCATCTTCTTGCCGCGATCATAAACTACATCTAAATGAAGATTTACTCTAACAAAGAAAACTCTCGCACTCATATGTGTGCCTGAACCAACGAAGCTTGCAAACCAAGAAAACAACAAAAGGAGAAACAGAAAAAAAATCCAAGAGCAAACAAAAGTGAGTTCATCGCCTCCCTATCACGCTGTAATAATAACATAGAAAGCCTGTACAGAGAGAGGGAATTTTTGTGCACGTTTGCTGGAGACAAAAGCTGAGCCGTCTCCAATGGAGCATGCAGTTGCTGTAGCAACCAGTCTCCGTCGTCTAGGATCTGAATCTCAGCCTCCGTCGTGCATCGAGTTGTTCCCTGGACTGTGACTGTCTGCCTCCTGGGGGAGTGTGGGGACTAGAAGTCATGGTGTGTTTCTGGGGGGTAGGGATGGGGGGTTAATGACCGGAAATATTATCTTGCCTTCCCTGTTTTTCTTTCTATCATACTTAGAGACATAAAGACATACAGGTTCGTTCTCTCACTCATTTATGCTTGTCAGGACTTGCTTACTTGGACAAAGCTTGGGAACGGATTAGGTTTGAACGCCAGTATTTTTTTTTATTGAAGGGTGGGAATATGGAGTGACACTTTCTGAAAGATGTGTTTTATGGTTCCTTCGTCGTAATAACAAAGATTAGCAATAAGATTGTGTCAGTAATTGTCTTGTTCCCACTTTTATCTTTGGTGAGTGTTTTATTTTATGGTTGAGTAATTCAAGTAACCAAAAGGTTATCTTTAGTCTTGTGATGAGTTGGGACTTGATGGAGCTCTAGCTGTTTCACTTTGTGAGGCTGAGCCAGAGATGTGTTGATAGGACTGGGCCTGTACAACTTACGAGCAGGAGGAAAATTTTAATGGGCAGCACAGAGAAGTTTGGGATTAAAATTCGAGTCTGATTCCTGTCGAATCAAGTTAGAGTAAAAAGAAATTTCTCCTGCGTTGTGAAACATACGTACAGCCCCGGATCTAAAAAAAAAAAAGGAGGGAGTGAGGAGTGGAAGGGTGGATTTTTCATTGGAGTGTAACCTTCTTCGCTTCGTTTTAGAAGTTTTTTTCTTAAATCCTGAAAACAATGGGGGGGAAATGCACAATTTAATCATTTTTGCTATCCTTACCATAAGCTTTAATTTTTGAAGAAATACCTTTAATTTTTGAATTGATTATTTTTAAATTTTGGTTTCCATTATCCTTACTAGCATTTTTAAAGAGGAAGGGGACATTGAGCTCCCCCCCCCACCCTAACCCCATCGATCTGGTCCTGACTGTATTCATAAAATCACCTCTGAAGCAACCGCATTCCATCGAGGTCTTACAGTATGTCAGTATAATACGCCATAGAGTAGATCTGTGAGGAAGGCAATAGCAATCATAAAAGGTCTGAACAGAAAGACAAAAAAAAAGCATATCCATACCTTGCCACTAAACTAGGGTTATACAACCTCATCCTTACCATGTGCCACTTTGGAAACTGTGTAGATTATACGTAGCAGTCTGTGCACAGGATCAGGACATGTGAAACTGGCTCCATGCTCTGCCATTCGTGGTGCAATTAATTTGCAAAATGGTAGAGAGTTTGCCTTTTGTGCTTCACTGAACACTGAAACTGACGAGAGATTTTTGAATGTCTATATCAGTGGTTCCGAGCCGGTGGTTGCGTCCAAGGTCCAGGTTGTTTGCAAATATTTAAGAAAAACACTAATACTGCATAAAAATTTGTACTTTAGTAATCCTTAAAAGTTTTAATTTTTTTTTGTCAAATGTTGACTTTAATATTAGTTTTATTTAAATAAACTGAATTTTAAGATATAGAGTATGATAAAGCAAAAGAATTTGCGTTTCTACCACAGGTGTGTCCACACTAGTTCAATAAGTAATACACTATTATAGAAGTGTATCGAGGTAAAATGGACTGTATCAGAAATGTGTCGCGGTAAAATGGATTGTTTCAGAAGTGTGTTGCAGTATAATGGACTGTTTCAGAAATGTGTCGTGGTAAAATAGACTGTTTCAGAAATGTGTCACGGTAAATTGACTATTTCAGAAGTTGCTACGGTAAAATCGACTATACAGAAGTTTTTCGCGGTAAAATGGATTGTTTCAGAAGCGTGTGGCGGTTAAATGGACTATTTCAGAAATGTATCTCGGTAAAATGGACTGCTTCAGAAGTTTTTCGCTGTAAATGAACAATTTCAGAACTGTGCCACGGTAAAATGGACTATACAGAAGTTTGTCGTGGCAGAATAGACAGTTTCAGAAGTTTGTGGCTGTAAAATGGACTGCTTCAGAAGTGTGTCTTGGTAAATGGGGTATTTCAGAAGTGTGTCGGGGTAAATTGACTATTTCAGAAGTGTGATATGTGAAAATGGAAAGTTTCAGAAGTTTGTCGCGGTGAAATGGAGAGTTTCAGAAGATTTTGGCAGTAAAATGGACTGTTTCAGAAGTTTTTCGCTGTAAATTGATTATTTCAGAACTGTGCTACGGTAAAATGGATTGTTTCAGAAGTGTGTCGAATGGACTATTTCAGAAGTGTGTCGAATGGACTATTTCAGAAGTGTGTCGAATGGACTATTTCAGAAGAGTGTCGAATGGATTGTTTCCAAAGTGTGTCGAATGGATTATTTCAGAAGTATGTCGGGGCAAAATGGACTGTTTCAGAAATGTCTCTAGGTAAATTGACTATTTCAGAAGTGTGTGGCGGTAAAATGGACTGTTTCAGAAGTGTATCACAGTAAAATGGACTGCTTTGAAGTTTTTCGCTGTAAATGAACAATCTCAGAAGTGTGTGGCGATGAAATGGACTGTTTCAGAAGTGTATCACAGTAAAATGGACTGCTTTGAAGTTTTTCACTGTAAATAAATAATTTCAGAACTGTGCCACGGTAAAACGGACTATACAGAAGTTTGTCGTGGTAAAATGGACAGTGGTATCTTTCAGCAGGATAATGCGCCATGCCACACTACCCGATTGTTCGAGAATGGTTCCAGGTAATATTAGGAAAATTTCCAGGTATTGCCCTGGCCTCCAAATTCCCCAGATATCAATCCAATCGCGTGTTTGTGGTTGTGTTGGAACAGCATATCCGATCTGTGGCGGCTCAACATGTAACTTACAAGAGTTAAAGGATCTGCTGGTAACGTGTTGGTACCAGATACCACAAGACACCTTTAGAAATCTTGTAGCGTCCATGCCTCGCCGGGTAAGAGCTGTTTTGGCGGCATGGAGGACCAACATCACACTAGGCAAGTGACCATAATGTTTTGGCTCTTCGATATATACACACACACACTCATATTATTATATAGATTGGTATATTATATTTTTAATGTTATATTATATTATTCAGGGAAGAGAATCCGGACTAAATGCAATCACTTAAAATAAACAATAAAAAGTTCTTCAGAAAAATAAATAAAAATGAAAAAAAAAAATTTGTGAAAAGAAAAATCAAATTTATTTTCTAGATTCGGATTTGGCAGGACGCCAATTAGACTTCGAATTTTCTATTGCCATATTTCATCTTCACTGCTCATCTTACTACTGTGATTTACGCGTTCTTATTCGCTAAAAGGACAGCAGGCGCTTGAAAACAGCATAGAAAGCGCGAAAACTGTGTAGAAATTATATATGACACGAAAAATTTCCCTGTGACAATTTAACATTTTAAATCAGTGGGAATTTCATGATATGACTATGAAAATAATGATTTATGTATTGACTTGAAATCGTTTTCAGTTAAAGAGTATTTTCTTGTGTACGAAGAAATATCTTGTAGTAGAAAGAATTCATATATAAAAAAAATAAAAAAAATTACTCAATTGGAATAAATCAAATGTTGCCATAATAATATTATTATGCAATATTTATCATAACAAAATTATACAATAATTTCAGCAATTTTTTCCAGCCCGAGATCGAACCATTTCGAAAATTATTGAGCCCAAGATTGAACCATTTCGAAAATTATTGAGACCAAGCTCGAACCATTTCGAAAATTATTGAGACCAAGCTCGAACCATTTCGAAAATTATTGAGACCAAGCTCAAACCATTTCGAAAATTATTGAGACCAAGCTCAAACCATTTCAAAAATTATTGAGACCACTCGAACCATTTCGAAAATTATTGAGACCAAGCTCGAACCGTTCGAACATTATTGATCCTGAGGAACAATTTCGACGATTATTAAGCCCGAGCTCGTTTTGGAGAAAACTTTTCTCTGACTTATCATACGACATATTCAGAAATGCATAACACTGATTATTTATTTTTTTCTTTATATTATTAATTTTAATCATTTTATGACAAATTATTAATTTATAAATATTGCTAATCATTGATTAAAATGTTTATGCTATTTGGAATGAAAAATATCAAAAATATTAACAGAAACTGAAATTTTATGAGCATCATCATTATAAACTCGAAAGATCCATTCATTTATTAAAGATATAAAATAAGTAAACGATTCCTCAAAAGCCGCATGGTATTTACGTTTAATTGAAATTCGGCGATTTCTTGTAGAAAACAATTGGTTTTTTACGAATATTGTTTTAGAAATTTAAATTTCAACTGAACATAAAACATTACTTTTTTAAAATTCTTTTCACAAAACTCAAACTGGTAGTTAAATTTTGAAATATTAATATTTCCACGAAAATTTATTGTTTTAAACCGCAATTAATTACAAAACATTTACCGAAGTTTTAAATTAAAATCAAGTAATATTTAATTCAGTCTTGTAAAGAGCTAACATGCAAGGCTTGCAGATCTCCGGATGCGCATGCGCAAATAGTGGGCTATTCTAGCGCAGCATCACGCAAGCGCAGTCACTTCCTCTTGTGTCGCACCGGACGTATCGTGACATAAGCGTGGAGCTCAAGCCGCAATCTGATGGGACGATAATTGAAATGGCATCTGTATTGCTGGGTCAATACACTCCCTGCCAGGTGCCCCACATGAACGCGCCTCGTGTCTGAAGCAAGTTTCTAGAAGAGGCAACAATGGATCCCATTTCTCAGCTCATTCAATAAAAGGGAAATATCGAAAAGGACGAAATTGCCGAGGAAATATTGAACTTTGTTCTATGTTTACTTGTGTAGGAATCTTTTGTGTCTAATAAGGTATATTTTTCTCTAAAGACTAAAATTTTTGATAATGACTTTCTATAAATAAATTTTTTTTACCCCTAATATTATAAGATATTAGAAAAAAAAGCGGGGATTAAAGCTTCTTGTATTAGAAGTAATAATACTTATTCGTGATGACTTATTCGTGATGATATTCGCTTATACTCGTATTTTTATACTATAGATAGAGAACTATTTCAATTTCTTGTATAAAGTGTATAGAAGGTATTATGACCATAAAAATTACTTTATATTTTACTATTAGAATAGTTTAGGTGTTTTGGAAATTGAAAAAAAATTATATTCAGCAGTGTCATCGGTCTGTGCAAATCTCTAGTTTCAGATAAGTTCAAGTTACTGATTAGAAGTTTAGTATTTTGGAATACTGATATGTCGCATAGGTATATTAATATCCATGTTAGTCGTCTTGTGAATATACATATTTGCAGCTCACAGAATGCGCTCCTAGAATCCGTGCTTAAATGAAACAGCGTTAAACGAGACCTCATATAGCATTCCGAAGGAAAATTTTTCCATATATATATATGATCTGTTAATTTTTAAGCACAGTCTGGAAATAAAAGGCTGCTAAATTGGTATAATTACACCTATTTCTTTATTAAATATTCTATAATTAATTGTTTAATCAGTTCACTTTTATATTTGCATTTGAAATTAAATTCAAATCTAAGAAAATTTAATAAAATTAAAAAAAAATATATATATCGTTACTGACCGGAGGTCTTTAGAAAATTATATAAAGTTGATTGCTTTACCCTTTTCTGTTTCTCTTTTAGCAATTCAGTGTAAGGTGATGAGTATTTATTTTATACATAAAAAGATCTTTCGAAATCAAGATCGTTCCCACTCAAAATTTCAATTGCATCTTGTATTATCTTCATATAACATTATTCGTGTCGTGTTTAAGTAGTAGGGTGCATTTTTTATTTTAAATAGCATTAACGGATATTTTATCAATTATTCTGGCAATGGCAAACTCATAGAAAAATAAAATGGATTACATTTCTTTTAAAAAAATAGCGCTATATTGAAACATCGTTAATTGAGATAGCGCTAACGAGGTTTGCCTGTATATATTGCGTTAACATAGCAAGTTAGTTATTAAAATTAAACATACTTATTTTAGAACAATTGTTTAAAATAGTGATTTTTGGAAAAATGACTTACAATTTCGATAAAATTGTACCCATTTAAAAAAAAAACTTAAATGCAGACGCTGCACAAGGTAAAGTATGTAATGTTGTTTTAGCAGAAATTTAACCCCCCCCCAAGATAAATAAAAATAAATAAATAAATAAATACCCCCTCAAGCAGCTACTTGCCACAGAGGTCTGACAGGAGACTGTCAGTTTATATGCCATAGTAGAAGGTCTGTGAGTATGGCAGGACATCAGCAGAAAAACGACACATAGATCCATACTTTACCCGGGGCTCGAACCCAGGTCCCTTAGATCAGTAGCCAAGCGCACTAACCACTCGATGGCCCCATAATGCTAACCCTTTCTTGGAATTCGTGGGGAGGAGATGGCTCAGTCGGTAGCACGCCAGGCTCATATTCTGCAGTTATCAAGTTCGAGTCCCCCCCCTGGGTTAGAGTTGAGATTTAGATAAGCTGTTAGCTTTGCGGGACATTTGTAGATAGAAATTATTTATTTGAATTTGTCCAAATAAATAAATGATTTAAAAAAAATAATAAAAACATCTTTTTTAAAAGGTTTTTCCTTTTGTATGGTAATTAAAAGTTAATTGTAAGATATAGACTAATTATTATTGTAATATATAATTAAAATAAAGAGACTGGTCTGTTAATTATATATTATAAGTTGCAAGTTATTAGTTACTTTAATTAACTTATAACTAATAAATTAGTAAGTTAATTAAATTAATTTATAAAGTTAATCATATAATTGACTTATAATTTACACGTTAAATATATTATAAATTATTTATATATTATGGTAAATTTTCTTTTGCCAACAGAAAATGGAAAAATGTTAGTAATTACGGAAATTGGTGAAGCTATTAGATTTACGTCTACGTCGCGCCATCTATCCATACGTTAAGAAGACCTAAAAAATAATCACCCCCCCCCCCTTCACACACACACACACACGCATCAGGTTGGGTCGTTTTACTTCTAAGTGGCCTTTATGTATACACAACAGGCTAATCGATCAGCTCACAAGAACCCCAAGGGCATAGAGATCCCCCCCCCCATCACGATGTTAAGTGATTTATGGACGACCCCTAGGGCATAGGTGTCTGAAAAAATAACTATATGCGTCGACTCAAGGAAAGTTTACATTTTGGTAAACTTCTATTTAAGCTAACATTAAATTAAAATGTATGCGTATAAAGTTTGTGCAATGAATGTTAACTCACTAATTTGTTATTCTAGTCAAATAGTATTTTATTTTGCTATTCTGTTTAAAAAAATCCAGTCAACAAATCAGCCGAATTTAGCCTAACAGCAGTGGAATAAATTATAAACAATAAATAATAAAACTGAAGTATTCTATGTGAAAATAGAGTTTATACGTTTTCATATTTATCTACGTTATCTCTCAATGTTATTATTAATGTGATAGTGTTGAAACTATCTCAGTTATTATTACACAGGTTTTAAAAAGATAAAGGAATTTTACATATAAAAAAATTATTAAAGTATTAGATGTTGAAGTAAAAACTGACATTTTACAAGAAATACAAGTCTAAATTGAGAATATTAATATGCATAAATGCAATATCTAAACTCTCTCAAAGAAGAAATTGTAAAATAATTTGTAAGATGAATGACGGTGATTTTTTTATTATAATAAAAAAAAGTACTTTCTTTTAAGGTAAAAAAAGAACGCAGTTTATCAAATTTATAAATATTAAGATATGTGTGAGATTAAAATAAAGATTAAGAGTCATGTCACTGCTTTAAGTGCACAGTTTATGTTTTCCGTTGATAAATATACGTTTAAAATATTGGTTTTCAAATTCCAAGTTGATGAGTATTATTTTTTACTTTCTTGAGGCTACCCCTTCTTGGAATTCGTGGGGAGGAGATGGCTCAGTCGGTAGCACGCCAGGCTCATAATCTGCAGTTACCAAGTTCGAGTCCCACCTGGGTCAGGGTTGAGATTTATCTGCGCAAAATTCCTCGCCCTAGCCTCGTTCAGTAGAGAACACCGATGGGCTTGAAAAGGCCGCCGTCCGTCCGTGGGACATAGAGCCACGGCCTAGTATGCAAGAGAGCCATACCCCTTGACGGAAAGCTACCATCTATCTCCTAACCGCTGTCCAGTGGGTCCTCTTCCCCCCAACTTTTTCTGAGCCCTTGTGGTCTTTGTGACCTGGCCATTTTATTTGTATCAGAGGTAGAACATCCTAATCTAGAATTCATAAGTTGCGACCTAGAATTAGGATATTTTATATTGCAAGCAAAATTCAGTCAATTGTTTCGGGATCCACGACTTATGCTATACAAATATATAACTACTTGGCGAGAGTTTAGTAGTTATCTAATCTGAAAATGATCGAATAAGTATTAGAACATATGGTCTTGAAGATATACACTATGTTGCAAAAAGTAACTGAACACTTCCTTGTTATGTGAATGGAAAGCCATATTCAAAACTTCCTAACTTTGAAAATAAGCTTTATACGGAAAACATGCACTAGAGGCAAATTGAAGATCTCACTCAAATCTCCTTAAATCTGAAATTTCAATAATTTTCACTTATTTTTTAGAGAGTTATTGAAGCTGGAATGTTTGGAAGAATGTGACAGCAGACGCGGCTCTCACAATTTCCTAATTATTTTTTCCTCTAAATTAATGAAAAATGAAAAAAAAATGTTTGCGAACTTCGAATATTATATTTATATTACAGGATGATTTGTTAAAATAGTAGTGTTTTATATTTTGAAGTAAATTTCCTTGAGTATTTAAAGTTACAATTAATATTTCAGCTCCCATTAGTTTTTTAAATATTAATAAATATAATAGTAGAAAGAATTGTATAATATATATATCTGTAGCAGTATTTTTTAATTCATAAAAGCTTCAAGGGAAGTTTTTTGAATGTGGCATTTAATTCACATAACATGGAATGTCTAGTTACTTTTTTGCACGGCAGATATACTTCAAATAAGTTCTTTGGAATTTGGAAAAAGAAACAGCTAAAACCACGATACCAAACTAAACATTAACTACCGTTTAAATAAATAAATGATGATTAATAAGAAGTACAAAAATGCAATCCTAAAAAAACATAATGCAATTCAAACCTCAGTGATCCAAGTGTATGGAGAAGCAATATCAACAGTTCCAAAACAAATAATGCACATCGAGGTCCATGACTATCAAAAAGCTTTTTCTTGGTCTTATCCTGCATCACTAAAAGGTCCAGAAAGAGAAGAATGCTCAAATAAAGCGTGAAGTTGATTCATAAACGCAGCGCACAACAGTTAAGTTAATGGAGAAGAAAGGTCTGGTTTTAACAATGCCGCCGTCCTATTGCCGGTGCAGGGCTTAACAATACCACGCGATCTGTTGCCGGGCCACATCACTCGCCAGCACGTGCGTCCACTTCTGCACGGTTCTGCCGCCAAATGATGGCTGAGAGGCCGAAATTTCCGCCACTGGTGGCAGCGTCGGGCAGAGTGAGTAACCGGTTCCTCTCTGCATGGTTGGATCGGCCTGCTAGACTAACTTGTTGTGAGACCGATTGTGTCTGAACGGTGGAGAGTTCATCCTTTCACAGACCGGTTTCTGAAGCCGGGTGCCTGTTACAGGTGCATCGCGCTGGAAGCGAGAGTGTGTGAGAGCGTACGCGAATACGTGTTTGAAAGAAGGGAGGCCCACTTGCTCTGGGGACGATGGCTTGCTCCTCAGAAGGATAGTAAGAGGCTGATTAGGGATTCTGCTCACGTTTGCAGTTTGATGGCATCTACGTGATAGTGTGACGGATCAACAACTAGGCAAAGGAAAGATGTCAACCTCGAGGTTGTTTGTTTGCACGTAATTCACCAATTAATTGAATTTATCCCATACGTTATTGGGTTCACCAAGTGATGCTAGGACCAATCGGTTTCGACTGCAGGAACGCTCGTCTTTCGTCGACCGGTTTCCAGTGAGGGACACCTGTGAAACATGAATCTTGTCGCAAGAGCAGAATGAACGGTTCAGTGCTCTGGTTGGAGAAACTTTATGGTGAGGCGAGACATGTCTCGAGCAATGGTTTTGAAAATGTGATCCGTGGGGGACTACAGGCTGGTCTGGGAATGCAAGTCGTTTTTTCTTTCTTAAGTCGCCAAGGAATTGAAAAATGGATAAGATACCGTGATCAGGATGCTATATTAGTCACTGTTATCCTTAAAACGAGATTTATCTCCGCAATCCTCACCCTGTTCTAAAGATGCTAATTTAACATTTATCCGATAATATTGATAGATTTTCTAAAACTATTGGTAAATTTTTATCAATAATTATGCACCACTACTGTCTAGAGGAGTTAATTATGTGTTTGGGAGAAATATCGCCCCTTTTGTGACTGATTTAAAGCAGCTCTATTCTTCCCTGGTCTGTAAATGGTAGCTAGCTATTCCCTGGAAGGAGAACTATACACCAATCCCATGTGATGATTCAGAGAACCGGCCAAACCTAGAGTCTAAAATCCGACCTGCCTACTCGTGATGCAAACCTTTAGTACCTTTCAAAAGAGATACTCTCTTGTGAAAGGGAACGGAAGGGAATGGCTGTCAGGTCAGTGTGGCGTTTTATCTGGTGCTGACCAATCTGAATGGATGATGGCTCCTTGATTATGGATCCTGAATTTGCTGCATTGGTGGTGTTCTGTTGATCTTCCGTTGTGTTGTATCTTCCGCTGTGTTTTCTGTTTATCTATGGGTTGACAGCCCCAAGTGAATAAGATTCACAGGATATGCTTTACCAGCTGGTGGATAATCCTGAGCAGAGGTCATCGCAAGACTTGAACTCTTGCTTCTACGGGCATCGTCAAAACCTACATTTGGGGAAGTCTTCTAATATAGATGACTTCAGCCTTTAGCAGTGGGAGAACGGGTCTTTTCTCCATGCCTGCGATTAGGGAGCTGTTTGATATTGTCGGCATTCCCTCTCTCAATAAACATAGTTTCTTTAACATCCCACTAACCATTTTCTCCATAGGTAGTTGGAATGTCAGGACTCTGCACAGAGCTTATTCTCTTGATGTCCTCACGCAAGAATTCCACCGTTACAATTTAGATATTCTCGACTTTTAAGAGACAAATAGACAGATAAAGGACAAATACTCGAAAATAATCCGAAATTTCTCTTTTCAGGGAGGGAAGATGGAAAGCATCTTCAAGGCGTAGGTCTGCTTCTCAGCAGACATGCTAGTGATGCTCTTCTAGGATATTAGTGCTTTAATGAAAGATTTCTTACAGCTAAATTTAAAACAAGCATAAAGACTTGCTTTTATTGTTTTGAAAAATTCATAAAATATCTGCAGCAGAAATATCTATATCAAATATATCAATATCTCGATTTTACTGACCGTGGGCAGTAAAATAAATATCTCAATCAAATATATCAATATCTCGATTTCAATAATATGCTTTCAGCATTTAATCAGTTATGGAAGTTTGAATATTTAACAACAGGAATGCCAGTCTTAAGAAACTTATACAAAACTAATGAATAAGGAAAGAATTCTTTGCGCACTACTTTTAAAATACATACATACTTCGTTTATTAAACACCTTGATGCAATACATATTACAAAGTTTTAATTAATTTCTGAAGTCAATTTTTATGATTGGAATTGGAATTCGTAAATATTGTAACTTGAATAATTCATTAAATACTGAACGAATATTGTTAAAAAAAACGAGATATTAATATATTTGATTGAGATCATTATCTGCTATGGGAAGGGGTTTGGCTCAGTCGGTAGCGCGCCAGGCTCGTAATCTGTAGTTCCCAGGTTCGAGTCCCAGCTGGGTCAGCGTTGAGATTTATCTCCGCAAAATTCCCCGCCCTGCCCACGGTCAGTAGGTGATACCGATGGGCTTGGAAAGGCCGCCGTCCGTCGGATGGGACTTAAGCCGTGGCCCCATGTGCGGGAGAGCCATACCCTGTGCACGTTAAAGAATACGCTTGATGGCCTTGACGGGAGGCTAGCATCTGTCTCCCATCAGCTGTTCCAGTGGGTCCCCTCACCCAACCTTCTCTGAGCCCTCGGGGTCCATGTGACCTGGCAATTTAGCCAATGGTGTGCAAAAAATTGCCATTCAGAGGTAAAGCAACCCAACTTATCGGCTATCACATTTTTCAAAACAAAAAAGCTTGTTTTAGAAGATATAGAGCTTTGACGTTATCTTCCCATTGACATAACATAGGGTTGTTCCTTAATTTATGGAAGCCAGTGCTTCCTTAATTTATGGAAGCCAGTGTTTGTAGGAGAACAATTTAACTGTACTGACATAGAGAAGTTCGTCATTCGTATGAATATTCACACTGAGAAGTGGATAAAAATTAAATGTAATTGTCAATACTGACAATAATAAGTTACAAGAATCATTAATCAATTTGAATAACTTCTGCAGTTTTTATGACTTAGAATATTAAAAGACTGGAGTAGTGACAATAGTAAGATTATTGAAAATAGAAACATAACTTTGTAATATGCTTCCTAAAACTTGATGCAAATAATTTTCTATCACGGGTGAAATATGAGAATTGAATTGCTCATTATCATAACAAATATACCCAGCAATAATAGCACGATATTTGATTTTTTTTACCATATATATATAGTACTGAGTTTTGCTAAAAACAAAAAAATCTGTTTTTTTAGTGTTAACTATTTCGAATTGTTGTAGTTATGAGGTAGGGGCAAGGCAAGGCTATCTCGATGATTAAGACATGGCAGATATTTTGACGGCGTCATATATTGAGGGAAAGTAGTTTTAGGATATAACCTAACAAATTAATATAATATTAATTATTCTTACGGCAATGACGCAAAATGAAAAAACTTAGTAAAATTCTTAAGGGAATATATATTTAATTATATTTGAAAAAATATTATTTTAACTTAATGTTGTTTATTTATTTGTTTGGTATATATTAAAACAGTCTGCAAGAATATTATACCAAAACAAAATAATTCGTGCATTCCTCAATAACATCAAAATAGCTGTCCTAGACTTCACGTCAAGGTAGCATTTGGGCAAGCCCACCTCGATACACACGTACAACATAGTGTACAAACGGAAATATTATTGCTGAACTATAGTAGATCGTAGATCGTTACATCATAAAATGAAATACCAGGTACAATAGTACCCATAACCTTCTTCATCTGGAAATATGCCTAATTGGCATCAGTTTGAAAAAATAAAAGTAAACAACACAATGGTGAGCCCCAAAGGGCAAATTTGTTGAACTAAATATTGTATATTTCAATTTAAATCTTAGCTATTAAAATTCTTCTGTTAGCTGTTTATTTTTGAAAATTTAGTAATTAATTCTCAAAGAGTCAGTAATATTTTAATAAACCCATAATAAATAAATTATCTTCTCATATACTCTTCTAAATAAAATAAATTGTAGTTAAATTAAAAAAAATTAAGTCCCTTATATCTTTATATATATATTTATATTTCCGACTTTCTTCCTCCTTCTGTGTGGGGCGGGGGTGGCTCAGTCGGTAGCTCGCCAGGCTCGTAATCTGCAGTTCCCAGGTTCGAGTCCCAGCTAGGTCAGTGTTGAGATTTATCTCCGCAAAAATCCTCGCCCTGCCCACGGTCAGTAAGGGACACCGTATGGGCTTGAAAAGGTAGCCGTCCGTCGGATGGGACGTTAAGCCGTGGTCCGTGTGCAGGAGAGACATACCCTGTGCACGTTCAAGATCACGCTGGGTGGCCTTGATGGGAGGTTACCATCTGTCTCCCAACAGCCGTTCCAGTGGGTCACTTCCCTCAACCTTCTCTGAGCCTTCGGGGTTCTTGTACCTAGCCATTTTTATTAGAAAAGTATTTATTAGAAGTTTTTATTAGAGTAGTATAAGAGTATATTAGTCCATGATGTGCAAAAAAGTGCCGCTCAGAGTTAAAACAACCCAACCCAAATCCTCCCTCTGTTCGATAGCTGTCCGTCTCACTGTATCGCGGTGGCTCTGGTAATGGTTGGTTTAGTCACTAGCCCGCCTGGCTCGTAACCTGATGTTCTCAAGTTGAAATTCCGACACTCCTGAAATATTCTTTGTTCTACTGCCGGTGAGAAAGAATACATCGATGGGCTTGGAAAATCTGCGGAATGGGACGTTAAGCCATGTACAGGAGGGCGATATATTGTGCACTTTAAAGAACAAGCTGGGTAACCTTGATAGTTTGGTTTACCTATGAGGGGCACTTTTTTTACTCACAATAGGTAAATGGCCAGGTCAGAAATACATCAAAGGCTCACTGGACAGCTGTTAGGAAACTGATGGAAATCTTATTTCCAAGCAGTCCAAGGTGTTCTTTAACGTGCATAGGGTTTTTGGGTTGTTTTACCTCTGAGAGGCGCTTTTTTTTACACAATGGGGAAATGGCCAGCTCACAAAGACCCCAAAGGCTCAGAGAATGTTGGAGGAAGGCGACACACTGGACAGTTCGTAGCCTCCCATAAAGGACATCCAGCGTGATCTTTAAAGTGAACAGAGTATGGCTTCTAGCACACAGGGCCACAGCTTAACGTCCCATCCGATGGACGACGGCCTTTCCAAGCCCATCGGTGTCTCCTACTGATCGAGGGCAGGTCGGGGAGTTTTGGGGAGATAAAGTAGAGGTGGAACTTGAACCTGAGAATTGAAGATTATCAGCCTGGAGCTTTACCGACTGAGCCATCCCCTCCCTCGACATGTAGAGGGTATGACAAGTCTCTACATGTACAAGGGGCTGCTGCTTTACGTCCTAGCCGACGGATGGCTTCCTTTTCAAGTCCATCGGCGTCCCCTTTCTGACTTCTGAGGGTCGGGGTTTAGAGGAGATAAATTTTAACGCTGGCACAGGTGGGACTCGAACCTGGGAACTGCAAATCAACAGCCTGACGCACTACTGGATGAACCAACTCCGCCTCTAGTAACTGCAGGTTACGAACCTGGCGCTTTACCGTCTGAGCCAATCCCCCGCCCCTGGGGAATACAGATTACAAGCCTGGCGCGCTACCAACTGAGTTAAACCCGGCCCCACCTTGACAGTAGGCTTCAATTTTTCTCTTAACTGAAGTCCAATCGATCTCGTTTCCTTAATCATTTTTGAGATATTGGGGTCTTTGTGACCTGGACATTTAGCCCATATTGCGCAAATTTAAAAATAAAAAAACTTACAGCTCAGATGTAAAACAACCCAACTTAAACTCGAGTTGCAGGACCAGACCCAATCTTTTGGGGCGGGGGTGGCTCAGTCGGTAGCGCGCCAGGCTCGTAATCTGTAGTTCCCAGGTTCGAGTCCCAGCTGGGTCAACGTTGAGATTTATCTCCGCAAAATTCCCCGCCCTGCCCACGGTCAGTAGGGGACACCGATGGGCTTGGAAATGACCGCCGTCCGTCGGATGGGACGTTAAGCCGTGGCTCCGTGTGCGGGAGAGCCATACCCTGTGCACGTTAAAGAACACGCTGGATGGCCTTGACGGGAGGCTACCATCTGTCTCCCAACAGCTATTCCAGTGGGTCCCCTCCCCCAACCTTCTCTGAGCCTTCGGGGTCCATGTGACCTGGCCATTTAGCCCATGGTGTGCAAAAAACTCAGAGGTAAAACAACCCAACCGCTCAGAGGTAAAACAACCCAACCCAATCTTTTGCTTGGAGCTTAACAATTCACGGTTCATCCCACAGTACTTTTTATTAGCTTCCCCCCCCCCCCCCGAAATTTCCACCTGTCATGGCTGACTGCATTGGGATAATTTTAGTGCACCCTCATCGACAACACAAATCGAAAACTCCTTCAACCGAAACGGTCATTAACTGCAGTCATGAAGAATATTTGGCTCTTCCTTTTTTATTCTCTCAGTGAATAAACTGGTTTGAAACGTTAAAACGAAAAACTAAGCAAGTTGCTTAATATTACCAGAGGTGAAAAAGGCGTCAAATAAGTTGGGGGGTGATAGGGGAAATGAGAAAGAAAGACATTAACTCTTCTAAGGTTTTTACGCAGGTGGGTTAGTTCCACCAGTTTGGTTTGATTTTTTGTTGGGGAAACGATATTGTATTGTTAACCTATGCAACCTCGTAAGCCGTTTTTTGTTTCGTACGTTAGTGATGACTTAGTAGCGACCAAAGTCAATAAGTCTATCGAATTAGTAAAAAATCATTATTATATTATTGATATAAAATTTCATTAATTAATTAATATCTACATTAGTTAACATTAACATTTTAAATTATAAGGAATAACTTAACAACTAGTAATTAATTTAATTAATTAATTATAAAAACGATATTCAACTCTACAAACTACTACATACACCATTCAAAATAATTTATTCCCTTAAATACGACGTCAGTATTGATAGATTAAAAAAAATTACAAATTTCTTATATATTTATTTCTGTTATTTCTACTGGTAAGTTTTAAAATCTTTATAGTAATTTATAATTAAAAATATACATATTCAGAAGAAGAAAAAAAAAGAATATATATAAGCGTTTCATAATGATAAACATACGATTTTTTTCCTAAGAAATACATATTTATAAATATAAATTAATATTAAATATAATATGAAAATTTAATAGTAGAAATAACAGAAATAAATATATAACAAATTTGCATATTTTAGGTCCACTAAATGCTGACGTCATACTCAGTGGAATGGCCTTCTGTTCTAGGTGGTGTTGTCTGAGCCGACGTAAATTTGGTTTATCTAGTTGTCATTCATAACAACCAAAAATTTCAAGTTCCATTAATGGATGAAGTAAGATGGAAGGGTTAAGATTTGGATAAATCCTATACTCAGTTCTATCACATCACGATATCCGACATACTGATTGTTAAAAAAGCATTGAATAAACTCAGGAAACTATACAATTTAAACTTTTTCAATGGACGCAACTGAGAGATGCCCATCAAGAGGAGGCTACTAAATATAAAATAAATACCCCCTCAAGCAGCTGCTTGCCACAGAGGTCTGACAGGAGCTTGTCAGTTTATATGCCACAGTAGGAGATCTGAGAGGATGGCAGGACCTCAGCAGAAAAACGACACACACATCCATAGCCTAAATCCGGGGCTCGAACCCAGGTCCCTTAGATCAGTAGCCAAGCGTGCTAACCACTCGGCCACGTTAGACTGACTAACTATCACACATGCATGCCTGGTATCGGTGCAAGTGAGCAAGACTACGCTAACATACTACAGACTTTTCAGAATAAATGCTTAAGATCAGCTATTGGCACCTCGTGGAACATAAGGAAAAACAGCATTCACAGAGACCTGCAAATCGAACATATCAACATATTCATAAATAGAAATGCCAGAGATTTCTTCAGAATTATAGGAAACAATCTATATGAGTTTATTAATTTTTGCCGACTACGACCACACCTTTTAACCATAAGTCAAAGGACGCAAATGTATTATGGAAAATGAGACACAAGTTTACTTAATATGAATAAGATTGTATTTCATTAGTACTTTGGAATCAAACCAATCATATTTTCTTTGGTCAGACAATAGTTCAAGCCACGACCCACAACACAGATATGGTTTAGCCAGTTGTTATTAATGACATGGAAAAAATTAGTGGGTGAAGTAAGATGGATGAGATTAAGAGGTAGACAGTCCGGGAATCAATTATGTGATATCGCGATACAAAATACTGTAATATGGGGCTCCCGAGCTTTGTGGAAACCACAGTGGTTCTCAAAATCTACATGGTCAATAACCTTTAAATATCTTTACAGAAACCATCGATTCTCTCATTAATCAGCGCTAAAGTCCGTGGATCCCCACATTGAACAAATGCATGTTGCACACCAAACTAAGCTAATTAACAAATCAATTAATTAATAAATAGCATTTTAACGCGCATTTTTCAATACAGACGAAACATTACTCATGCACCGTGGTTGCTAAGGTAACGCTTTTTCGGATAGTATTGTTATGAATTAAACTGATTGAAACTGAGCATGAGTTCAAAACGAGTATTTAACATTTATAATTCTAAAATAATGTAGTTTATTAGAAAAGTATGAATGAAAACATTTACATAAACTAAATTCAACCAACAAAAATCTTCATCAGTATGAAAATAAACCTTCAGAAGAATATAGCATCTTATTACTATTCCTACAAAGAGTTATTTTTTCTATAATTCTCCTGTCTCCACTCAAAGCATAAAATAAGGCTTTTTACAACACTCGATAAGTCGAACAATAATATTTGTGAACAAACCTGCAATCTATCAAGAATAACCTTACCAATTTCCTAAACGAAATAACTATACACTAAATGACTTTCTTCTAAGGTTTAAGTCCTCAAGTTTCATTCAGAAATTTTTGTCCAATTATTCCAAAATTGCTGCTAAGTATACTGGTTTCTCAGAACCAATTCTTTTCAGACGTTGATCATCACGCTTCAAACGATGAATTCTTCTTTTCCTTTACTAGATTACTATCACACTAATAAACTTATTTAACCTCCCACACACACAGCAAATAAAAACATTTCTTCTTTATACTATAATGCACAGACTAAGACAAACTACGTTTTCCTTCACACTCTAATTCCTCTTAATTGCAAAAACTTATTCTTTTTTTTTTAAGTTAAGTTCGTTCGAAGTGGTTAGTGACGTAATTCTCATGCTGTAATTCACGCGAGCTTCAAAACGATAAATCCCATCACGATTTCATTATTGCTCGTTAATCTGTCGTAACAGTATTTTTGAGATGGTTTGAATTGTTTTACCTCTAACCGGGACATTTTTTGCACACAGGGGCTACATGGCCAGGTCCTGAGGTCGGAGAACGGTAAAGGGGTAGAGGGCCCACTGGACCGCTGTTAGGAGACAGATGGAAGTCTCCTGTCATGGTCATCTAACATGTTATGTAACGTGTACAAAGTATAGCTCTCCTGCACACGAGGTCACGGTTCCATCTGATGGACAGCTGCCTTTCAAAGCCTATCGGTGTCCCTTTTCCAATCGAAGGCTGGGTTGTGTTGTTTTACCTCTGAGCGGCACTTTTTTGCACACCATGGGGTAAATAGTCAGGTCACATGGACCCCGTAGGCTCAGAGAAGGTTGGGGGAGGGAACCCACTGGAACGGCTGTTGGAAGACAGATGTTAGCCTCCCGTCAAGTCCATCCAGCGTGTTCTTTAACGTGCACAGGGTATGACTCTCCCGCACACGGGGCCACGACTTAACGTCCCATCCGACGGACGGCGGCCTTTCCAAGCCCATCGGTGTCTCCTACTGACCGTGGGTAGGGCAGGGAATTTTGCGGAGATAAATCTCAACGCTGACCCAGCTGGGACTCGAACCTGGGAACTATAGATTACGAGCCTGGCGCGCTACCGACTGAGCCCCTCTCGCCCCCCTTTTTCCAATAGAAGGCAGGATGGGGGTTAATGGAGATAAATTTGAGCTCTGGCACATAAGGGTGTAGAGTCTGGGAACTTAAAGTTACTAACCAACCACAAAATAAATAAAAATAAATACCCCCTCAAGCAGCTGCTTGCCACAGAGGTCTGACAGGTCCTAGTCAGTTTATATGCCATAGTAGAAGGACTGAGAGGATGGCAGGACTCAGCAGAAAAATGACACATACATCTATGCCTTACCCGGGGCTCGAACCCAGATCCCTTAGATCAGTAGCCAAGAGCGCTAACCACTCGGCCACGGGACGGCTTCAACCAACCACAGCCCTAGTATTATTGGGAGAGAAGTTAATTAATTTCGAGTTGTCACAGTTATAATTTTAGAAATCAATCCTAAACTACAGGAAAATCACAAAGCAGCTTTGCAACTTCAAACATTTGTAACTAAATTATGTGTGTGAAAGGAAAGCAAATACCATAAAAATGAAAAGAAATACATAAAGTTTATGGATACTTAATATGGAAGCCGTAGGTGATGTGGCGAACAAAATATTTAACTCTTCTTTTTTTTTTAATATAATTTTTATTCATAAGAGTAAAGAATACAAATACATTTACAATTTGACCCGCAAAGCTAAATAGCTTATCTGCAGGAAAATGAATAAATTATATTAAACATAGGTCATTCAGCCACAAAAATGGTGTACATCAACTAAATCCACAAAACACAACACATAATAATCAGCTAACTAGAAAATACCACATAATTTTTTAATCCATTTTAAGTCTTCTAAAAGAATCTATATTTAGTAATTCTTTTGGAATAATAATAATAATAAAAAAATACCCTCTCAAGCAGCTGCTTGCCACAGAGGTCTGACAGGAGCCTGTCAGTTTATATGCCAGAGTAGAAGGTCTGAGAGGATGGCAAGACCTCAGCAGAAAAAAGGACACAAACATCCATGCCTTATCCGGGACTCGAACCCAGGTCCCTTAGATCAGTAGCTAAGCGCGCTAACCACTCGGCCATGTCGAAGGTATGTTTCCCGTAATTATTTCGAAAATTTGGCAATTTGTATTAACCTTGGTTTAGAAGTCTTGTATTTTTGTTTTGTTAAATTTTTAGTTTGTAAGTTTCGTCAAAAAGTTTTTTAATTATTACATTATATTTATATAAATTGCTGTAGGATAAAAGATTTAAAAATTTTAATCTATCGGTGGAAGTTTTATAAATTTTTTGCAAATGAAACGGAATAATAGTTTTAGCTATTATAGACTGCAGTTTTTCTATTTTATTTATGTTGGTTAAGTTAGTTGTTCCATGCACAATTATTCCATAATTCAGAATAGATTCGCATATTGCTTTATAAAATATTACACAGGTTTCCATATTTAATACGTATTTCAATTTTTGAATTTTTATCGCCGATATTCTCAAGCTTTCACATATGTGGGATATATGGGCATTCCACCTAAAATATTCATCAAAAATGATTCCTAAGTAATTTATTTTATTTACTTGCTCAACAAGTGGGCAACTACATAATGATTCATAATTTGAAGCATCCTTTTTTCTGCAATTTATTTTATGAGTTTTGATAAAGAGGTTTTGATGAATATGAAATCCTGGTGAATGAATAATCATCAGTTTTGTTTTTTTCCCATTATAGATAGATATTATTGATTTCCCATATAAAATAGATTTTATTATGATTTAACCATCTAATAATATTATTGTAATCTATTCTATGAAGGATATTAGCAATATTCTAGGCTATGATGATAATGATCTTGTTCTTCAGTTAATTGATGATTATGGTAATGGCAGATGATAATATTGCATGTTAACAGATTTACCCCGCGTTGCTCGGGTCTGAAACTCTTTAGAATATAGAGTAGATGGCACTCCCCATGTCGAAAGCTTTCATTTGGCAAAAAAAAATATGATCAAATCCCTCCGGTTTAATTTTAATTTTTTAGAATATAGAGTAGATGGCACTCCCCAAGTCGAAAGCTTTCATTTGGCATAAAAATCATTACGATCAATTCCCTCCGGTTTAATTTTTCCCCTCTCTTTTAGGGAAGGAAAGAAACGGAAATTCGAGGTAGCGTATGAATTCCCTACGTCAGAAGTTTCTAAACCAAAAAAAAAAAGAATTGTCGCGACTCAGATAATCGAACTTTTCAAATCATTTTGTACCCACCATAGTTCCCTTGGATACAGTTTTCCAGGCATAGGTAATTTATAGAAAAAAAAATTAAAATTTAAAATGGTCTGAGATGCCCAAAAAGTATAGATACTACGAAAACATTATTATTGAGAAACGTTATTTATTACTTAACGTATTAAAACCTTTATTGATTAACATATTACGTTTATTAACTTTTACATATTTTTCAAATTGAGTTAATGATTTTAATTTCCGATACGAATTCTTAGTTTTTGAAGCTCTCAGATCAATAAAAAATCTCGTGTTCCGCTCGTGTTTAATTAGAACGATTCCTTCTTTCAAATATAGTGGTGACAACAATTATTTTGAGTAACTTTCAACAGTTAATGTTAAGTCTACATGAATTTTTAGAAATTCAAATTTGTCCACCCCAATTTTGGTTGGCCACAGCGAGATCAACCAAATTTGGGTTAGGCAGAATGGAATGGGCCTATATTCTTTCTCTGGGTGACGGAAACGTTCATGCAAAATTTGGTGTCTCTAGCTATTCTGGGGACCGAGTGCATAAGCGGACAGACAAGCACACACACGCAAACAAAATTTTCTTCTGTATATTGAAATGTATCATAAAACCTCACAGACAAAAGTCGGTTGGAGTTGCCAACACTTCATACCAGAAAACGCCAACTAAGTTGCGATATAACATCAATGTAAGAAATTCAAAAATCTATACTTTTCTTATATATTTATTTCTATTATTATACTGGTGAATTTTGATACCAATTATTATGCTATTGTTTACTTATTCATATATATATTATTTAAAAATATATTTGTATATTTTAGGGTTATGATAGTGACAATAAATAGAAATAAAAAATAATTGTTCTTGTAAACAAATATATATTTGTAAATAAACATTAGTGTAGAGATTAGAATTAAAATTAACCAGTAATAATAATAATAAAAATAATATATATGAAATGTCTGAATATTTGTACTACCTATGCTGAGGTCATTATCCAGCTGTACGGATTTCAGTTATAGGAGGTGTATTAGATGAGGGCCAACTAATTACATCGGGCCCGACCTGCCGTTGGACAAAAGGAGGAAAGAAAGGAGGGAAATTAAATATGCATAAAGATATAAATTTAATTTATATATGAAGTTTAACACAAGCTATTTATTTTTAAACAGCATAAAATAAAATAATTCATTCTTTACGCTTTAATTTACATATTTATGAATATTTTAAATTAATTATGGAATTTCTATGCAAATTGAGCTAACAGTTGAATTTTAAGATACAGAAATTAATTTTTAAAAAAAATATTCCTTGGGATAACAGGATTCCAACGTTGAAGGGACTTCCCACCGCATTTTAATATATCTAGATATTAAAACTTTTCGTGTTATTGCATTGTCTGGGCCCGGAATGATATGGAAAATTTTGATTAAGTTTGCCGAATGAGGAAGCCACTTATAGCGGCAAAGGCTTTACGTCTTAAGCTTTATTAGGACCACGGTGGCCACAATTCATATAGTGGTTTGGGAATTGCTCATTTAAATATCCTCTCGTTATGGGCAACGGCAGGAACTGTTTTCAGGAGCAGGGGACAAAATATTATCAATGTTACATTAATTATATTAATAAAATTTTGAAAATTACCAACTTATTTGTTGTTGATTGAATTTTCTCAAAATAACCCTAACATTAAAACACTGAATACGTTTCCATAAGCACTATATAATGCGACTTGCATTGCTCTAATGCTCATAAATAAATAAAAATAAATACCCTCGCAAGCAGCTACTTGCCACAGAAGTCTGACAGGAGCCTATCATTTATACGCTACAGAAGGTCTGTGAGGATGGTGGGACCTCAGCAGAAATATAACACTAACATCCATGCCTTACCCGGGACTCGAACCCAGGTTCCTTAGATCAGTTGCTAGCCACTGCAATTCATAATCTTACAATGTATGATATGTCCCCTTTGGAACATCAGCCATTTTAAGTTCATTTTTTTTCCGTATTGATAAATGAAAAGAATATACTTCTAAAATCCAAAGTAAACGTAAAAAAAAATCAAGGTTACATTTTGTTAACAAAAACGACATTAATTATTGGTGCATATAATATTATTCAACATAAATTAAGTTTTTGATCAATTTTTTCAAGCCTCCTTGTCCTTCCTGCCCTTGTGGGCTGATTTAGTTTCTTCGAATCAAAACAAATAATGTGCATTCTCTGCACCTATATGATCCTCCTGGTTTTCCGACAGCAGCGCTTCCCCTGGACACAGGGTCGGATCTAGGAGGGGGGCATGCCAAGGCCATCTTGATACACTAGGCCTGGACAGCCTTGAATAAAAGGAGGGAAGAAAGGAGGGATATTAATTATGCTTAAAATTCAAATGATGTAATTTGTTTAAATTTAAGTTACGGCTATTCATTTTAAAATCAGTTGAAATAAACTATTTATTCATAAGGATTTTATTAAAATAATTAAGAATATTTTAAAATTAATTACCAGATTTTAAAAATAAATTACTACCAGTTGAATTTTTAGAAATTTAGTTATAATAAAACTTATATTTTTCAAAATCAGGTCTTCTGTAGTGTCCAGGTCGACTGTGTCATGGGTATATCCTTGGGCATGCTCCCCCTCCACTTTGTGAATGCTGATAAGGGTAACAGAGGTAAAAATTATTAAACACATATGATGTTTTTATGCATTTTTCAAAAAACGTTTTCAAGATTTCTAAAATGAAGCAAATGTTTTACTATAACGGAAATCTAGTTCCCCCTCCCCCCCCCCCCTTCTTTTTCCTCCGGCTCTATTGAGTTTCTTTCGTCTTCCTCTCAATTTTTCTTTTTCTTAGATCCAGGCATGATTGCAACCGTTGAAACACAAACTTGATTTATTTCTTGTTTGGAGATCATGAGATGTTTGGCTACTCGGATTTATATCCCAATCTGTAGAGTCTGCATTATCTCTTTGCAATGATAGATATTTGGCCTATTCTAAGGTCTCTAATTTTAATCTAAAAAGTTAGCCAAGATGGCTAAGGATATTGCAAATATCACAAAGTCTGATGGATGAAAGGATTTCATGCTACAATGCTGAGTTTTTAGCAAAATCTATGTGAATGTCTGATGTAGTTTTTTCTAGATTCCGAATCAAGATATTTTCTGGTAGGGTGAAATGTTTCAACTTATATAGGGGGCATATATTTTCAGTCCGTTGAATCTGAAAAATGTTATCATTGGATCTCGTATATTATCCAAGTTTGAGCCATAGGGAATGAAGTTAACGAAACACAGATTACTTCTCTAATTTTAATTTTGTGTTCCTTTCTTGTTACTAATAAAGTGATTATTATATATTTGAAGTTGTAAAACTGTTTTCGCATTTACTTTGCATTATCTCTTTGCAATGATAGATATTTGGCCTATTCTGAGGTCTCAGATTCTGAGGTCAAAAATAATCATCAATTGCTGATTATTTTTTAACTAAAGGAAACATTTTCAATCTAACAACTTTTAAACATGACAAATAATTCACAAAAACTTTAAATAATTTATTTAAATGATTAGAACAAATATAATATAGTTTAGTAATTGAATCATTAGTTCATACCTGATCTAGTGGTTAGCGTACCTGACTATTAAATCAGCTGACAGTCCCTGTGTACAGTCGCTCAAAAAATATCCAAACACTGTGGTTGATTACAGAATTCAGAAAAAATATCGTGTCACGTGACACGAAGGTTGCCAGATCACTAATTTCTAAAATATCGTTGCCAGATATTTTTTCCGAATTCTGTAATCAACCACAATGTTCGGATATTTTTTGAGCGACTGTATGTGTTGTAACATATGTTGTGTGAGAAACCAGGACAAACTCACTAGAGCTTCTAGGTTGTCTCCGTTCTTTGCATATGGGAGTGCCATTTTAAAATTTAAATGGCTTGTAGCTGTCTAAATATTTAATTTAACATACAAGACAAATAGTTCTTTATATTGTGTTTCACAATAATTGGTCATACACATCTATGAACGCAGATATGCTATGTACCTCTAAGCTTGCATGATTGCACGACTCAGATTTCAGTACTCATATCTCCTAATAATTATGATATCTAGAAACCTCCTAATAATTATGAAAATATTAGGAGGTTTCTAGATATCTCGAGTTCATAAAATGTTCTATAATATCAGACACAATTTCGAAAACTGTTTTCTGCCTATATATCGATATCTTTTGAGTTCCAATATACTACATGTCTTAAATAATATCAGATAAAAAGAATACTTACGTTTCTAAATAAATCATTCAAAGCTGCGAACGCCAATATCTTGGGTGTTTATAAGCCTTCATACCTGCATTTTTCACCTATACAGTTCTATCATCTCTGAAACACCACCGTGGATAAAACTCAAACTGGTAAAAATAATCGCATTTTCTGATGCAGATTAAAAAAAAAATTGAAAGAATATACCAGTCAAAAATCTTCCAGAAGAAAAACTTAAGTGCTTCGAACTAAAAGGTCACATATTTGTTATGATAGCGTCGAAACACTCTTGATGTTAGCATTGCCTGTGATTCAAGAGAGCACAAGAGCCATCGGTGTACTACTTTTGGGGGTGATGAATCCTTTCTGTTTTACCTATCCAGGAGGATTCTCCTGATAAACCACTAGAGAACCTCTGTGATTGGCCGATGAGAAAAAGTCAACGTACCCCCTCAGCACCAGAAAGTGGCAGGAAATTCACTCGTCCAAGGCCACACTCCTTCAGTTCGTGCTGGCCAAACCAACCAAGCAGCCAGCAATTCCATGAGCATGACTCTCAGTGCAAAAGACCATCATCCATGTCGTACACTGACCGTTTACTTGTTGCACGAGATCTTGGTATATATCCCCCATTTTTTTTCCTCTCGGACTCCCCCCTAACCATTTCACTAATGTTCCCCCAGCCTTTCGCTGTTCCCTCCTTCCCCCCTTTCCTTTTACCCATCATGCCCCGTTCCACCCACTGATTACCTGCTAGCATGCACCAGTCGTCCCATTCAGGCTGAGCTCTGCTGAAGACTCATCTCTGTGATTATCAGCGAGCTGGAAGCGTCCAAGCGAGCAGGCCCCTACACTCGATGAACAGGTAGCTAGCCAGCCAGCCCGTTGCGAAGCGAGGCAGGCCTATACTGTACTGAGCGCAACTGTTCGGAAAAGGGTGGAAAAGAAGTACAGGGGCAGAAAGGACAAACGTGGGGGTGTCAGTGAGGAAGGGGGAGGGAAATAGAGTCTCATCACTCCGATATACGTGAATGCCATCTGTACTAGTCGTCGACTTCAGTTGCATGAAACGAATACTACAAAGGCGACAATTTAGACGCCGTCCCGTCCAGTCTAAATTATCAACAGTTCCTTTTCTTGCATTTTTTTTCTCTTTTGGGTTCACTTGTTGTTTTAGCTTTACTTTATTTATTCTTATGCTTTTTCTCATTCTTAGAGTACCTTTTCGTTCTGCTTTTCCTTTCTCTAGCCTACCGAAGAGTTCGTTGTCTCTTTCCGCCTATTCCTTTTCGAATTCCGACTGTTATAACAACTAAAGTGTTTTAAATCTCAGAACGATGATCGATTTATTCATGTTGTCCATAATATAAAGATATTTCTACACTGAAGTAATTTTTTTGTAACTGATTCATGGGATATAGATCCAATTCTTCTTTATGTGCGAACGTGAAGAAATTCAGTTTCGACCTTTACATAGAGAACAGAACATCCAAGTATCCGAACCCGGACATCTACAGTAGCAATGTTACAAAAAATTAAAAAAAACTTTAATCACTTTCATTATAAAATAATTCTTTATTAACTACCGCTGATTTAAAAATAATTTAATTAATATAAATTTTGTGTGTGTGTGTGTGTGTGTGTATATATAGAGATCTGCGGTAGGTGCCTCTCTTGCTTTGTTTCTAACAGGCAACTTCATAAAGAATTGGTCATCGACCACATATTAAATGCATCTCAAAAAAAGTCTTTTGAGGCTGTTAAAAATAATCCCAATGAGATTATTTCTTCTTTGCTAAATTATGATCATAATGTTCTTAATAAGTACAAGAGGCCTAAAATGATGGCTTTCTCTGAGGAAAGCTACTCGTTTTAGGTCTCGTGTGCATGATATATACTATTTTTAGCTTGTATTATATGTTAACCTCTAGGGCACACCCACTGGTAGTTTATTTATTATATGTTTTTACTTATAATAAATTTAATTTATAAATAAATTTATAATAAATTACTATAGGGATGGCTTTCTCGCTGGAAAAAACGGCGTGGTGTTCATTACCTTGGTGTTTGTGGTGAGAAATTGTCAGCTGATCCTTTAACAGCAAAGGAATTCTCAGAAAAACTTTTGGTGCTTATTAAAGAAGAAGGCCTATGCGCAGAACAAATCTACAATGTAGATGAAACTGGGTTAAATTTTAAACTTCTTCCAACGAAAACGTTTGTGACAGCGCAAGAAACTTCAGCATCAGGATTTAAAACAAAGAAAGAAAGTATCACTGTGGCTGTGTGTACAAATGCTGCAGGTACGCCCAAACTTCCTCTTTTTGTAATTGGGAAATCAGCAAAACCCCGAACATTCAAGCATTTAAATTAGCTGCTCTGCCAGTTTACTATAAAGCTCAAAAGTATGCTTGGATAGACTCGTATTTGTTTAAAGAGTGGTTCTCTACAGAATTTGTTCCAAAAGTAAAAAAACCACTTGACAAGTCTTAAAATGCCTGTAAAGGTCCTACGTATTCTCGACAAGCTCCAACACACCCAAGCGAACTAATTTCTGGCAACATAAAAGCCACGTTTTTGTCACCTAATGTAACATCTTTAGTACAACCAATGGATCAAGGCGTGCTTGTAAGTTTAGAAAGGCGATACAGGAGAAAACGTCTTTCAGAAATTCTACAGCGGACCGAAAATGACGGATTAGGACTTTAAAATGATTTGTAAACAACAAATATCAAGGATGTGATCTACATGTTGGCAGAACTTTTCAAGAAATGCCTCGTTTGTGGTCATGGAGAAAACCCGAAGTTGAAAACTGTGTAGATAGTAAAGCTCACACGGAAGTTTCGAATGAGCCTGCGCCTGTCAAAGATATGTCGGATAATGACAATATTTCGCTCCTTTTTAAACTGCTGCCTGGATGTGACACACTTGAAGAAGATGACATTGAAAAATGGTTTAAAAGGTGATGACCAATTGGAAAATGAAACACTGAATGATGACGAAATTATCAATGCAGTCTGCCAAAAAGGGAACGGAGAAGAAACGAAGAAGGAAGAAGAGGAAAAAGAGAAAGAAGGGAAAGTCAGCCTTATTGAACGATAAAAGTTTTTGATGTTGCAGTAAGATACATTGAACAGCAACAGGCCTCATCTGCGATTATTTTATCGCAGATGAGGCCTGTTGATGATGTTTATTAAAAAATGGCAAGACTTTGCAGGCAAAAAAAGTGTTAAGTTCAAAAAAACAAAAGAAAATCACGGACTTTTTCAAGTGAGTGTGAATAAATTGTTAATATTGTACAAAAAACTATTAATTGAAATACAGTAAGTATTTTTGTCATTTGCCGTTTTTATTTATTTTCTGACACAATTTTCGGATTAACCGTCCTTTCGTTCATCCGACCACGGGTCCGATCCCGTAAGGGGCCGATATGAGTGAGTCTACTGTACTTATAAAATTTAATGATGAGCTGTGAAATCATTTGTCTACATAAAGAATGATCATAAGTTATAAGAATGATCACAATGATACACAGGTTAAAGAATGATCTTTCGAAACTTTAAACTCAGACAAGTAATATAGATAGAGAAAGCGCCGCTACATGAAATGCATAACACGAGATGAAATCTACACGGGGTCACATGACGCAGAGCAACTTGAGATTAAGAAACTTAAGAGTTTTGACCGGTATCATGTGAATTTCTCGACTTCTTTCTTCACTTTTAACTGGATTTTCATTTCAGTATGACATTTTCCCCTCCGTTTTAGAGGTATTTAAAATATTTCTAGAAAAAGGCATGAAATAAGCGCAATAATCTTTTTGCCTCCTTAATAACATTCTCAAAGAGGGTGGAGAGCATGGCTCCCTTGTTCTCTCTCTTAGTTCCGGCACTGCATTGCACTTTACTACAGTCAACTATGATCTCTAATCTCTTAACCTGTTTAAATATTTAAAATTAGGGGTCAAAATTTTTTAGCCTGTTAAATATTCCAGCGTTAGTAACTTTTGAATAATGAACAACTTGTTTATTAGCCAATTGTTTAAAACGAGATTTGGATAGATTTCATTGAGATCTTTAATTTATTTTCAGATATATTTTTAATTAAAAATCGTATTGAACACATTATTGAGCTCTGAATGTGATATTCTATTGAGATATTATGAAACTGGTTTCTTTTTTCTATCCATTATCTGTAGCTTTCGTAACAATCTTCCCCAGGAAATCAGCATAACGCAATTTCATTTTTTAAATTTTTTTCGCAGAAAACTCTCTTGCAGATTACAAATTTTCCAAATCTGCTTCAATTCCTGAAAGGCTTCTCTCAAGCCATCTGGGTTGGATTGTTTTACCTCTAAACGGCTCTTTTTTGCACACAATGGACTAAGTGGCCAGTTCACAATGACCCCGAGAAGAACCCACTGGAAAGCTGTTAAGAGCTGACAGATGTTAGCCTCCCGTCAAGGCCATCCAGCATGTTCTTTAAGGTGCACAGGGTATGGTTCTTCCGAACACGCAGCCACGGCTTTACGTCCCATCCGACGGACGGCGAGCTTTCCAAGCACACGGTCTCCCCAACTGATCGAAGTCAGGATGGGGAGTTTTGCGGAGACAAATCTGAACACTGGCTCAGGATGGACTCGAACCTGGGAACTGCGGATAACGAGCCTGAGGAGCTACCGACAGAGCCTTCCCCATAGAGAGAAAAGGAGAAGACAATGAGGTTTTTTCCCTTTTAATTTATCTTCCTGTTTCCCTTTGCCAATATGAAGGTTTTTCTTTTCTCCCTCTTTCGGGAGTGGGATAGAAAGAAAACAATCAATTCTTCTTTCACATATTATCCCTTTCACGCACTGACGTAGCGTAAGTGTCAACGGGGGAGACTGGGAGACTGCGCAATTGACGTTTCAACAGTCTCATGGGTCATAGGTTGATGACAGGTGACTCAGGTGATTGACTTATGATCGATAAAAATGTCAACTGCAAAGTATCCCCATTTGTCACTCATTCTATGCACTCTTTTACTCAGTATCCAATAACATACTGTTTTCTCTCAAAAGCTTGGTAATTCTAACCCTTCATTCCAAAAGTGCGACCAAAATAAGAGGTGACAAATCATCGACATTTCAACCTTTATTTATTATTTTTCGTTTTTAGAAACTACCCGTAATAAGTTAATTGTAATTAAATAGTAATAAATATAATTAGTTCCTAATATAAAAATCCATCATCTAAAGGGACTTTTGCGCGTAGAACACGTACTATCAAAACTACACGTTATTGTGAGGCAGGCCAGGATTTAAAAAAAAATTGAGGGGGAAGGGATAAGAAACACAGTCGAACGAAAAAATGCAAAGGGGGGGGGGGGCAGTGCGCAGACTAGATTTCCAATGCAGTGTAACATTTCCCCCTCCGTTTTACAGGTCTTTAAAAAAATTCTTGAAAAATGTATGAAATATAAATAAGTTTGATCATTTTTTTGCCTCTTTTACCATTATTAGCATTCTGAAAGGGCGGGGGGATGGCCCTTTTGCCGTCCCCAGATCCGGCCAATGTGAGGCAATAACAAGCTTAACTATATGCTTTACAAATATCATAAACACATTATCTTAAAATTACCGACATTGGTAGTGTTGATTCAGATGTAAAATATTTCAAATGCATTGCTTTGCGCAAATAATCAGCTGCAATAATTTCTGATGTAAGCTTTATGCTGAAAGTTATTCAATACTTTTCTAGCAAAAGGATAGGAAACAAGCTGTGAAATGTGTAAAAGCGCCCTCTGTTGGCCATTTTTACCTGAGGGTTTAAATAGTAATGCACATAAGCGAACATCCAGGGGAACGACCTTACACATATTCTATGGAGCAGTCCCCTCTTGATGACTTGTACAGTCGCTCAAAAAAGTATCCGAACACTATGGTTGATTACAAAATTCAGAAAAAGTATCTGGCAACGATTTTTTTAGAAATTAGTGATCTGGCAACCTTCCTGTCACGTGACGCGAAGGTTGCCAGATCACTAATTTCTAAAAAAATCGTTGCCAGATATTTTTTCTGAATTTTGTAATCAACCATAGTGTTCGGATACTTTTTTGAGCGACTGTACATTCTTTACTTTATTTCCGTCCTGTTCAAAACTGCAATAGAAATGCTACAACTCAGTTTTTGTGAAAACTCTATGGAACACCAGAATCTTCTCATTTTAAAAGCGTTAAGTATGATCACCTCTGCCAGCAAAAGTTTAAGAGGCCAAGATTCATCCTGGTATAAGATCAATTCTATCCACTTTTTTTGCTAGTTGATTTTGAAAAGCAAGAAATAGCCTTAGGGCTCTGATTCTTTTCAGTTTATACCTCTTTACATTTTAGTTCAATGCCACGGGCGCACTTCAGATGGAGGAGATAAGGACATGCAAAAAGCCCGGTGTCCATTTCGTGTGTTTATGATCTCCGATCTCTCTCTCTGAAGTCCCTAAATCTGATGCTATCCCGCTTTGTATATAGTATCATACATAATAAATTATTTATCTAAATTATAAAAGTTTTATTGGGTATAGAAACATGCTGTTTTCTCTCAAAAGGTTTATTGGTTCCTTAACATAATGGTTCTCAAAGTGGACGTTTTACAAATATGTGGGGGCGTTTACTTGAAAATTTCTATGAAAATAGATTAAATAGAATATCGAATACTTTATAGATTAACGCCTTCCCCGTGGCCGAGTGGTTAGCACGCTTTGTTACTGATCAAAGCGATCTGGGTTCGAGTTCCGGTAAGTCATGGATGCTTGTGTTGGTTTTTTGCTGAGGTCCGCCCACTTCACAGACCTTCTACTATGGCGTATTAAACTGACAGGATTCTGTTAGACACATGTGGAAAGCAGCGCTTGAGGGGTTAGATTAACATATCTTTCCATGATAGGGGGGCATTAAAATAAAAGGGGTTCGTCCCAGAAAGGTTATAAGGAACCACTGCTCTAAACACTTCATTTCAGAAATCCGATAAACAGATAAATATTATAAATCAAGACGTGATAGAAAGTTGGCGACAAATCATCGAGGGAAGTTTTCGACCTCCATTTGTTAGTCTTGTCAAAAGCAACCAGTAATAAGATAAGTTGATAGGTAAACAAATAAGGAGAAAAAAAAAGAGTAACATCGATTAATGAATATGTGGTCATTATGAAACCTCACTTCATATCACATAACTTACAATTCACCTCGCCAATTGCGACCTTTCCGCCTGTAATTTACTGAATGAATTAGCCGAGAAAGACAAGCACAGTGGCTCTTTCGACGGCATTCAGATACGGATCACATCGTTACTCAACCGATCACGACGATAAAAGGACATCAAGTAGCCGAGATGAAAAACCTGACAGACATATGACGTCTCATTTAACGGACATCGTCCAATGACCAGATGCTACAAGTTACGCACGCACTCTCGGACTCCATTGCTCATTTGCTGCGCTAAGGATAATTTATCAGATACTTTATCTTGACTGTAAGCTCGAGCAAATATTTCCGTTATCTCTTACAGCCGATCATATACAGCCTTAACCAATTATTAGGATGCATTTTAAAGACGTGTAATCGATACCAGCTGAAGAACGTGAGCTGATAGTCTGAGATTTTTTCCCTTTTGGAACAGAAAAATGCTTAAATGTTGAATTTTTTATATGTAAATATCTCTTAAAAGAGTGTTTGCGTTTTGAAATTTTTAACCTGTATAATTATTTTTAGTCTTATTTTGAAGAATGAAAAAGAAAGCAACCTGTAATTTTATATATTTAAATATATATATAAAAACTACATTAATTTGTAAAAGTGCAGATTATTCTTTAGGCCAAGCAGACCCTTTTTTAAGAACATTTTTTCAAGAACTTTGAATTTTCTACATAATTGTGATCTTTTTGAAAGAATTTAAAGGAATTTTGAACTAAAGAGAGGACTTGCTTTTAGGCAATTGTTCAATTTTTGACGATCTGGAGGAGAGGGAGGAAAAGCTCCAAGTTTCCAGTGGTCTAGAGATTTTTGACTGACTGACTTAATTTGTCATCTTTATTTTCTCTTTTATCTGCTATCAAGTGGAAAAAGTGTAATTTTAGGTTAAACATGTGTTTTAAAGTCTTTTTTTTTTCACATTTGACCTTCTGAAAACCTGCGAAAATTCGAAACACTAATAACAAAGTTAAAAATTATCATAAAGGTTTATTCTTATTTTAAACCTAACAAGCAAACTAAATTGAATTCATAATCAACTGACTTCTTTTTGATATCTATATTTTTAATTTAATATTACATATTAAAAAATACATTCTTTTATTATTTTTAATTCTTTTGCACTTTTGTCACCTCTTAAATAAAATAAAAATAATAAGAGTGATTTCCTTTAAGTATACAATTATTTCCCGTAAATCATCTACCTCTCCTGTATCTAATCAAAAACCGGTATAAAATCACAAATGTAAATAATAAGGTAGGAAAAAAAGTAATATTTTTGCGTCAACAAAATAAAAAAATTAAATACAGCCACTACCGCAACTATTTTTTTTTTATTCAAATATCTCGCATACTAATCTATCTCGCATACTAATAAGAATTGTTCCAGAAAACTTCATTAAAAAACTTCCGTCATATATCATTAAACACCGGTAAGGAACCTATTTAAAAAATTTATGTATATTTAAGAGGGAAAAAAAAATGTTCTTTATTTGCTCTCCCTAGCATAAAGGATTTAATTGAGTTCTGATGCAAATTTGTAATCTGTCACGATCAATATTCCTGTCACCAACAACATTATCTCCAGTAAACCACCTGGGTAGGTGGAGCGGTGTGGCCCTTTGTCACTGGTGATTAAAGGCACACAGAGCCAATGCATTGTAACAAGAACGTTTCATTCTTTTTACTGATGCAAAAACCGATGATTGCATGTGGCAAACATTTCTTATGTTGCAAATAAGCATTTTAGAGCGTGAGCAGTTTTAATAAACTTTGTTAAACACAATTTCTCCATTACTAAACAGAAACATTGCCGTCCCATGGCCGAGTGGTTAGCGCGCTTGGCTACTGATCTAAGGGACCTGGGTTCGAGCCCCCGGTAAGGCATGGCTGTTTGTATCGTTTTTCTGCTGAGGGCCTGCCATCCTCTCAGACCTTCTACTGTGGCATATAAACTGACAGGCTCCTGTCAAGACCTCTGTGGCAAGCAGCTGCTTGAGGGGGTATTTATTTTTTCTTTAAACAGAAACTTCAGGTTCAATATATTAAACACAAATTTTCCTATACGTATACATTATTAATAAATTAAGAATGAAATCTTTATTTGTGCACATCTAAATTTTTACTTACACATAATGTGGAAAAGTATTGTGATTGCAGAAAAAAGGTTATCTTATGTTTTTCTATTTAAGGTTTCAGTTTGTTGGGTTGTTTTATTGTTATTGGAGCTTTTATTCATTTATTTATTTCATTTTTGCAAACAATTACCTGGTCACAAAAACTCCACAGGCTCAGATTTGGAACGGGGAAGGGAACCTACTGACCAGTTGTTAGGAGAGATATTAAAGACTGCCGTCAAAGTCATCCAGTGTACTATTTAAAGGGCGGATAGGAATGGATCTCCTACGCACGGGACCATGGATAAATAGCACATCTGACAGACGGCATCATGTACAAGCCCATCGGTGTCACCTTTACCAAAGAGTTAAGGGTGGGAATTAGCGGAGAAATTGTTTCAAACATCACTGAAGCCCACTTAGCCATGACAGAATCCTCACATTCAATAACCCTACGATCTGTCTGTGTCTTCCTTTACAAAACATTAAATATCTGGTACATCTTTCTAGCTGCTTCCTCTGCTTTGTCAGTCAAGTTATGAAGCCATCTGCTGTTAACTGATCCTTTTATACGTTAAGCTTTTTGTAATGCTGCCAGTTAGGACTAGTAGGATGTTGATTTAGATTACTCCTACAATTCCTTCTTTCAGAAATAGCTCCACAGACTTATAACTCAAATGACTTTTTCTCTCTCTGCTTCATTTTATTCAAAAGATCACTCTTAGTGAAAAGATCACTCTTAGTGGTTGTTGGAAGGAAGAGGCTTCTGTCACCTCAGGTGAGAACTAACAGATGTTAGGTAGCATCTGTAGAATGCATTTGTTAAAGAATAAAGTCTATGAAGTAGTGAACTGTCTACTGACTTTTATTTTTGACAAATTTCGTGATCGACTTTCCATGCAGAGTAAATGTGAAACCTAATTCCAACATTTTGCATAGATAATATTTTCTACAAACTCATAAAGAAATGTTACATAGTTAAATTTTACTATTGGTATTATTTGAAAAATGAGAGCAATTAAATTAAAATTAATAATAATTTGATTTTTGAAAAGATATTACTGCATTACATATTTTTTGAAATAAGTAGAGTTTAGTCAATTCCAAAATATTTATCATAAATTAATTTCGAATTTTATAAATGTTACTAAATTTTGATCCATGTTTTTCGAGTGCTGTTCAGATCGTTCTATATAGGTGCAGGACAGTATCTAGAAAACTAATGTGGTGGATAGAGAAGAGGATAATAATAAGCACAATCTAGCCGGAAAAATTTAAAGAGGGTGGCAAGATCCTGGATTTCCAATGCAGTGGTACCATTCTTCTTCCACCAGTAGTAAGTAAATCACGATTGTCATAATGACTACGTAACCTGTTGTGATAAGATTTGGCTATATATATGAACTTTTCAGAGATTTAGTGTTAAAGGTAACACTAAATCTCTGAAATAATTGAACATAACATTTCTTAAGTCTAAGTTGCAAGACAATTTTAACATGACAATAATCGGAACCAATTCAGCTCCCCTATATGACATGGTATTCCTAACAGAACTAGCTCATTTACCATTATTAAAATGGCTAATTAAATCATGTAATGAATATAATCGATCACATTCTTACTACAACCCATGTGACTGCATAAAAAATTAAATGTGAAATGATCTGGTGAAACCCACGTATATATTTGTAAATGTCATCATATTTGTAATAACTTATATGATGACATTTATGATGACACGGCGGAAGATTTTCCCTCTACAGAAGCCCACCATGCAGCAAATTCAGGATCCATAATCAAGCTCAGAGCCATAATTCAATACAGTCCAGTGGGTTTATATGGTCAGTACCAGGACCCTGTGTGGTTGACCACTCCTCAGCAGGGTAGTAAAAAAGAAAAGTAGCCATAGTTGTCCAGATCAGTAGGCCACACTAATCTGGCAGCCCTCTCCTTTTGTTCACTTCCACAAGAGAGTATCTCTTTTGAAAGGCACTAACGGTCTGCACCACGAGAAGGTGGGGTCGGACATTAGGTGCTCGGCCTGGCCGGTTCGATGCATCATCACAGGGGATTGGTGCATAGACCAATTTACAGACCAAAATTTTTTTTTCTATAACGAATAAACATATACATCAAAATATGCTTATGCGCGACTCATATACAGGGTGAATCTGAAAAAGTGGGCAAAACTTTACGGGGTGGTAGAACGCAGCTATACGAGCAATATTCGTCATAGAATGTATGGTCGGAACGCAAACGGCGAGCCGCTAGGTGGCGTTGGAAATGGTATAAAAGGGTCGGTCCTCACTTGCATTCCCGTCCGCCGTACCGTACACAAAGTGCATATCCGCCATTTCGTGGTTAGTATAACCAGCCATCCTCTCGGCAATCTACGGTAGAAATGCCGTTGGGTGCGAGGACCGACCCTTTTATACCATTTCCAACGCCACCTAGCGGCTCGCCGTTTGCGTTCCGACCATACATTCTATGACGAATATTGCTCGTATAGCTGCGTTCTACCAACCCGTAAAGTTTTGCCCACTTTTTCAGATTCACCCTGTATATACATAAAAAAATTTCCATGGCCTTTAATTTTCCTATTTGCTATTAATATATATATACCTATTTGAATAATAATTTTTAATAAATCATGTATAATATAAATTTAAATCATGAACAATTAAAATCAATAAGAGTCATCGATAATTAAAATAAATTATGAATTAGATTTTTGAGAAATCTTTCTTGATTTCCAAACTGTGGAAAAATTCTGAACTTCTCTGACCAAACCTCCAATTCTGTTCTTAGCAGTTTGTTGTCTGCTTTAGGAGAATGATGATTACTCCGAAAATTAATTTCAAGTAACTGGGAAGTGTCTTAAGGGGACAACTACATCCTGGATGAGAACATCCTCCTTTAGAACAAAAAGAGGAGAAAAGTTCGTGTGCATCGCACGTGGTTCATCAATCCTTTTAACAGATGGCATATGCACCGTCCCATAAAGCGCTAAGATGGCGGAACAAATCGAGAATTTCTAATTGATGATGGAAGCCTAATTTTAGTGGTAATTACCCAGACAGCTTTATCTCGTGTGTGAAGTCAACTTTCACCAAGATTGGCGGAGGTGATTTGCACAAAGGATTAATTGGAGGAGTGATGACCGTGGAAATAGGTTAACTGGTGCACACACACACTACGAAGCGTTGAAGCAAGGAGTAACAGGTGGAAAGGGTCTTGTTGGAAGGAAGAGGCTTCTGTCACCTCAGGTGAGAACTAACAGATGTTAGGTAGCATCTGTAGAATGCATTTGTTAAAGAATAAAGTCTATGAAGTAGTGAACTGTCTACTGACTTTTATTTTTGACAAATTTCGTGATCGACTTTCCATGTAGAGTAAATGTAAAACCTAATCCCAACATTTTGCATAGATAATATTTTCTACAAACTCACAAAGAAATGTTACATAGTTAAATTTTACTATTGGTATTATTTGAAAAATGAGAGCAATTAATTTAAAATTAATAATAATTTAATTTTTGAAAAGATATTACTGCATTACATATTTTTTGAAATAAGTACAGTTTAGTCAATTCCAAAATATTTATCATAAATTAATTTCGAATTTTATAAATGTTACTAAATTTTGATCCACGTTTTTCGAGTGCTGTTCAGATCGTTCTATGTAGGTGCAGGACAGTATCCAGAAAACTAATGTGGTGGATAGAGAAGAGGATAATAATAAGCACAATCTAGCCGGAAAATTTTAAAGAGGGTGGCAAGACACTGGATTTCCAATGCAGTATAATATTCCATCCTCCGTTTTACAGATCTGTAAAAAATATTCTTGAAAAAATGCTTGGAATATAAAAAAGTTTAATATTTTTTTATGCCTCTGTTACACCTACTAGTATTTTAAAAAGGGGACTTTTTGTTCCAAACAGCATTAATATTCTAATTTCGTCATAAAATGCTTACAATTAATAAAAATAAATAATAAATACCCCCTCAAGCAGCTGCTTGCCACAGAGGTCTGACAGGAGCCTGTCAGTTTATATGCCACAGTAGAAGATCTGAGAGGAGATCTGAGAGGACCTCAGCAGAAAACAACACGAACATCCATATAATACGAAAAGAAAATAAATGATTAGCGACATCTATTTCTGTATGCATATGATGCGGCATAGAAACGTTTTCCCCAAATTGGGCGCAGGCTGAATAACTGTCTAGTTCGTGCTCCAGATATTGTACCCGATCGTACGTCAGATCAGTCACAGCGCTATTCGAAATGCAAAAGTGTCAAAGGTATTAGAGACTTTACACATGTGATTCCCAACAAGAAAAGATTTATCTCTGCAAAACTCTCCGCCCTGCCCACGGTCAGTAGGGAACATCGATGGGCTTGGGAAGGCCGCCGTCCATCGGATGGAACGTGTACGGAAATTCCGTGTACGTGAGAGCCATACCCTGTGCACGTTAAAGACCACGCTGGATGGCCTTGATGGGAGCTCCATCTGTCTCCCAACAGTTGTCCAATGAGTCCCATTCCCCCAACCTTCTCTGAGCCCCCGGGGTCTTTGTGACCTGGCCATTTAGCCCATTGTGTGTAATAAATTGCAACTCCGAGGTAAAACAACACGACAACCCAACAAGAAGTTATCTAGGAGCATTACTGCTCCTAGAGAGCGGTTTAGAAATTTGTGGGAGGGGGGGGGGTTAATTTTTCAGACTGGCAATGGACGCGTTACCACCATCCAGAGTTCAACTACTTTTATAAAAGAAATGCTATTTTGATTTCCATGAAGAGAGCAATAGAAAATAATATTTAATAAAAGGTTAAATTGGGTCTAAAAGATTCAGAACCGTTGATTTAGACCAGAGATCTCAAAGTGGGGTACAGGGAAAGATTTTCAAGGGTTGCAAAGCTGATTTCCCATGACTGAATCACGCATTATTATCTAAGTCGATGTTAAATATCAGTAAACGAATAATCTAAATGCTGTACTACTCACTAGGGGAAGGGGAATTGGCTTAGTCGGTAGCGTACCAGGCTTGTAATCTGCAATTCCAGGTTCGAGTCTCGCGATTCATAACCGCTAAACCACTCCTGCTAGCCCTCAGTGAGAAAGGGGACACCGATGGACTTGGAAAGACCGCCGTCCGTCGGATGGAACGTTAAGTCGTGTTCAGGAGAGTCATACCCTCTGCACGTTGGATGGCCTTAACGGGAGACAACCCTCTATCTCCCTCCAACGTACTCTAAGCCCTTGGGGTCCTTGCGATCTCGTCATTTAGCCCATCATGTGCAGAAAAAGTGTCTCTCTAAAATAACTCAACTCAAGCACTATTAACCAAACGCATTTCCTAATCTTTCAGTGTGTGACAATAATGCAAAGGTCAAGTAACACATCCATACAAAATGACTTGCAGTAGGTATTTTTTAATGAGGCCGTCTATTTTCACTTTTGCATTCTTTGTGAGAAACTCCACATCTTGTAAAAGAAGACTTAAGGGAACAATTATTCTTGTTAGTGTAGTAGTAGATTGTTTACTAATGGTAACACTTAAGAATTCTATATCTATTTTCCTCAAATAGTTAAATGTATAGCTCAACACCACCATAAGACCGCTATTAACCAGAGTATTGGGGGCGGGGGTGGCTCAGTCGGTAGCGCGCCAGGCTCGTAATCTGTAGTTCCCAGGTTCGAGTCCCAGCTTGGTCAGCGTTGAGATTTATCTCCGCAAAATTTCTCGCCCTGCCCACGGTCAGTAGGGGACACCGATGGGCTTGGAAAGGCCGCCGTCCGTCGGATGGGACGTTAAGCCGTGGCCCGTGTGCGGGAGAGCCATACCCTGTGCACGTTAAAGAACACGCTGGATGGCCTTGACGGGAGGCTACCAACTGTCTCCCAACAGCTGTTCCAGTGGGTCCCCTCCCCCAACCTTCTCTGAGCCTTCGGGGTCCATGTGACCTGGCCATTTAGCCCATGGTGTGCAAAAAAGTGCCGCTCAGAGGTAAAACAACCCATCGTTAAAGAACACGCTGGATGGCCTTGACGGGAGGCTACCAACTGTCTCCCACCAGCTATTCCAGTGGGTCCCCTGCCCCAACCTTCTCTGAGCCTTCGGGGTCCTTGTGACCTGGCCATTTAGCCCATGGTGTGCAAAAAAGTGACGCTCAGAGGTAAAACAACCCAACCAGAATATCTGCCTACCACAGAGCAAAGAAGCTTTCCTGGCCTGGAACTCAAGACGCCCTTTTTCAAATGCAATAGAGTTAAAGAGTTGCGCGTGCTTCAGCCCCCCCTCCCCACCTCCCTTCTCGAACTAAATCTAACTGGTGCCCTTATAACCCAGTTACTCCACTGGTGTTGGATATAATTTCAATGCAGTTGCCGCTCCTTCCTCACTCTGTAAACTAAAAGGCTATAAATGCCTAAGAATAAAGCTTAAAAATAAGTACCAATAATAATAATAAAATCCGATATACAATATTATCACAAATAATACGGTTCTATCCTTACAGGTTTCATGTGTAACAAAATTATATCTTTATCCGTCATCAGGGCTGGTTTTTTAGGAGGGGCACCCTCTTTGAGAATGCTAGTAAGGGAAATGAAGGCAAAAAAAATTATTAAACTTGTAAATATTTCACGTATTTTTAAGACCTATGAAATGGAGAGCAGAATTTATACTGCAATAAAAAATACTCATATTATCCTCTTTTCTTTTTCACATCTCGATTTTGTCGTCTCCCCGCGCCTCCCCCTTTATTTTTTATAATTTCGGACCTGTCTGTTATAGCTATAATAAAAGTTCTCTCTTCACGTGTGTTTTTTGCATGAGCAACGTAACAAAACAGCCTGTGTGACATAGTCTTGTAATAAAGGTAGGTTATCCAAAAACAACCACTAACTTCTTAGTTAGTAAACTATCTCTATAGCAAGATTCTCTCTTAGTGAAGTTCAGCTAAAACGCAACTCTATTTCTGATTCCTTTCCCTATTCATATACCGAGACCGTGATCAAGTAAAAAGATGGGGGGGAAAGGAAGTGGGGGTAAGATCGAACCAAAATGAACCGGAATGACGTTCAGGTAAAAACTTTTTATTTTTTATTTCGTTACTAGCATTCTTAAACGGGGGGTGGAGAGCATGACACCCTAGATCCTGTCATGATCTACCTTATCAATAATAGTCTCGTCGGAAAAATGTGCCTATTAAACCTATTCTCAATTTCATCTTTCGAAATTTGCTTCAAAGTATATTCCAAACTGAAAGAAGGAACGTAATAACAGAAATCTAGTTTACAAAGATATTTTATAAAATTATATTTGGGTTGTTTTACCTCTGAGCGGCACTTTTTGCACACCATGGGCTAAATGGCCAGGTCACATGGACCCCGAAGGCTCAGAGAAGGTTGGGGGAGGGGACCCACTGGAATAGCTGTTGGGAGATAGATGGTAGCCTCCCGTCAAGGCCATCCAGCGTGTTCTTTAACGTGCACAGGGTATGGCTCTCCCGCACACGGGGCCACGGCTTAACGTCCCATCCGACGGACGGTGGTCTTTCCAAGCCCATCGGTGTCCCCTACTGACCGTGGGCAGGGCGGGGAATTTTGCGGAGATAAATCTCAACGCTGACCCAGCTGGGAACTACAGATTACGAGCCTGGCGCCTACCGACTGAGCCACCCCCTCCACGTTATAAAATTATATATTTATGTATATAATTATACTTATATATATATATAAGTATTATTGTTTCTAGCGAATAGTAAATATATGAAACCTAACTTAGCAATTACTTAACTTTAAACAGGTTTTAAATATTTGCATTCACTATCTGTAACCTGTAGAAAGTAATCATTTCTGTAGCAATAACGTCGCCTATTTCAGTTTAGGTCAATGTGATAATTTATGCAGTTGTAACATGATTAGATCAGAAACGTTCATGGCCGTACAAAACCGAAAAATAAAAAAAAAATCCCCACGTATCTTTCCTCTATTTAGTGCATTCTTCACCCAATTTCCCAGCTTGGTTCTATTTTTATCTGTACATTCCTTCATTCTGTTCTACTATGTTACAAACGAAACAAGTTTTCTGCCTTACCAGATGAGCTCCTTTCAGCATGGCATATTACTCAACTTAAGAAATGGAATTTTAATATGCCTTTAAGCTTGTTTACCTTCGATATAACAAACAGAACGATGAAGCAAGTGATGCGGGAAATTTCTTTATGGGTGCTTGCTTGCTTAGTCATCATGTCAACGTTCATGATTTGGCTATTGTGTAGTTCAAAACGTGAAACCTTTCTGAGAGGGGGGGGGGGGGGGTAATACATTAAAATATCCTTTATCCAAAGGGAAAAAAAAATCATTAGTGATTGACACCATTTAAAGGAAAGAGTACTGCAGCTGTTGCAAGTACTATTCCAGATAAGCTAAGTATAAAAAAAAAAAAATATCCCCTCAAGCAGCTGCTTGCCACAGAGGTCTGACAGGAGCCTGTCAGTTTATATGCCATAGTAGAAGGTCTGAGAGGATGGCAGGCCCTCAGCAGAAAAACGACACAAACATCCATGCCTTATCCGGGACTCGAACCCAGGTCCCTTAGATCAGTAGCTAAGCGTGCTAACCACTCGGCCAGGGGACGGCATGGCCAAGTATAGATATTTAAAAAAAAATACCCCTTCAAGCAGCTGCTTGCCATAGATGTCTGACAGGAGCTTGTCAGTTTATGTGCCATTGTAGAAAGTCTCTGAGGATGACATGACCTCAGCAGAAACACAACACAAACATCCATGCCTTACTCGGGGTTCGAACCTAAGCAATCCCTCCTGTAAAAGAAAGGCAGGTTGCAAATTTATGACGTCAGCTCAAGTAGTCCTACTCTCTCACTTCTTATATTTTTATTTCAAATATTATTACTGGCGGATTCTGTGCTAATCTTTATACTAACATTTATCTATAAATGTATTTTATTTAGAAGAAAATTTATTTGTATAATACTATTACATTTATAATAAATTATTATAAACTTATACATTTATAATAATATCACTTATTACATTTCATAAGAAATACGAATCATTTTCTTTCTAAATAAAATATATTTATAGATAAACATTAGTATAAAGATTAGCATAAGAGTTCACCAGTAATAATATTAGAATAAAAAATATAAATATTGTCCATATAGATAATATTAATACTTATGTGATTTCAAAAATTTCGTTCATTAGTCTTCTGTTATAGGACGTATTGTATGTCAATGATACGGAGAGTTAAAACAGATATACCAAAAATGGGCAGCAAGTGTCATTACTGGAGGGCATACAAAGCTAAATATCCACACCAGAAAAGTGATTTCGCACTGATTTAATCTCCATAATGCAGTGGCAATCTGACAACAGTAGAATATTCTGTTGCTAAATAAATCCAAGTCTCTCAGATCATAAGATGACCATTATATTTTGCTGAAAATATAAGACATTTTATTGAATACATAGGGGCGGGGGTGGCTCAGTCGGTAGCGCGCCAGGCTCGTAATCTGTAGTTCCCAGGTTCGAGTCCCAGCTGGGTCAGCGTTGAGATTTATCTCCGCAAAATTTCCCCGCCCTGCCCACGGTCAGTAGGGGACACCGATGGGCTTGTAAAGGCCGGCGTCCGTCGGATGGGACGTTAAGCCGTGGTCCCGTGTGTGGGAGAGCCATACTCTGTGCACGTTAAAGAACACGCTGGATGGCCTTGACGGGAGGCTACCATCTGTCTCCCAACAGCTGTTCCAGTGGGTCCCCTCCCCCAACTTTCTCTGAACCTTCGGGGTCCTTGTGGCCTGGCCATTTAGCCCATGGTGTGCAAAAAAGTGCCGCTCAGAGGTAAAACAATCCAATTGAATACATATTTTCTGGAATTTTTGTCAATAATACAATTTGTTCATCAATTTAGGTCATGATACTATTAATTTTATGCTGTATTTAACAAGGTCATCCTCGAAAAGTGGTTAGTACCCTAAAAAGCTCTAAATAAAACAAATGACATATGTACATATTAAGTTATTTAAACGAAAATTCAAAAACGTAAAAAGGAGCAAACATATTAGTAAAATAATTTGCCAACGATTCGCACTATTAAAAGAATTGTTTAACGATTTCGTACAGTCTCTCAAAAAAGTATCCGAACACTATGGTTGATTACAGAATTCAGAAAAAATATCTGGCAACATTTTTTTAGAAATTAGTGATATGCCAACATTCGTGTCACGTGACATGAAGGTTGCCAGATCACTAATTTCTAAAAAAATGTTGCCAGATATTTTTTCTGAATTCTATAATCAACCATAGTGTTCGGATACTTTTTTGAGCGACTGTACTATTGAATAGTTTTGGATTATAAATATTGCAGATATGTGTCAGTAGTTGCTTAATCATATCAACAATAATAAGAAAAATTCATCAAAATTAGTGTCCAGACAGATCGCTTTTCTTTTGGTGTAAAAAAAAGGACTTTTAATCGACGGGAAAAAATAGGGCAAAGAGTTGTTTCTGAATTTTTTTAATAAATATATAGGGCAACGCTCTAAAATATAGGACTGTCGTATAAAATATAGACGAATTGATGATCGTAAGTATGAACAGTAGTTTAATATCGCATAGATTAGTGACACAGATTGAAGTTTGTGAAACACAAAAGAAAACTTGGAGAGTTTCTTGATATTTTCTACAAAAAATTACTTTAGTTCTTAATTATTTAATAAAATATAGCACTTTAAAATATGAGTGCTATTTCACAATAACCCTTATTTATATATATATGTAAATTTGATTTAGGGCCATGGTAAATGGCTCCTTTCTTTTCATGCAGAGTTTTAATTTTGTTTCTAAATACAGATCACTTTGTTTCTTAGTATATTTACATTTTGTAGAATGCAAACGAAAGTAACTCATTATTAACAGTAAAGAAGTGATTAACTCATTATTAACATTAATAAATAAAACGTTTAAACAACCAAAATTCTTGCCCATATATGAAATTCAGTTTTTTGGATTGAAAATATGAAGCATTTTTAATGGATACTTTGTAAATCCAAGAAACATTAAAATATTCTTATCCAAGAAACATTAAAATATTTTTAAAATAAACATTTATTAATAAAAAAAACAACATTTGAGTTGGGTGTTTTACGTCTGAGGGATAGTATCATGCATATTTAGGCTAAATGGGCAGGTCACAAGGACCACACGATTCAGAACTGAATAGGTGATTCGCTGGATAGTTATAGGAGACAGATGGAAGCCTCCCATTAAGGCCATCCGGAGTGTTCTTTAAAGTGCACATGATAAGTCTCACCTGCATACGGAGCCACGGCTTAACATCTCACCCGACAGACGGCAACATTTCCGAGCGCGTCTGTGTCTGATTTCTCACTGGTGCAAAGTTTTGGATAATGTAGAATATCTCAAAGAAGGCACAGAGGGTTTGTTTTTTGGTTGTTTTATCTCTGAGCCGCACTTTTTGCACGCACTGAGCTAAATGGTCAGGTCACAAGGATCCCAAAGGGCTCAGACAATGTTGGGAGAAAGGGATCCAATGGGTAGCTATTACGAGACATATGATATCCTCACTTCAAGGTCATCCAGCTTTTTCTTTAGCATGCACAAGCAGATCAGGATAAAAAAAAATCAAAAATAAAAGGGGAGGGGCAAGAAACACAATTCAGACGTAAGAAAGTAAAAGTCGGGGGGGGGATGATGCAAGAGACTGATTTCCATTGCAGTATAACATTCTCCTTCTAAAATTGCAGTATACTAACATTCCCCTTCTTTTTAGAAGTATTTAAAGATGTTTTTGGAAAATGCATTAAATATACATAAGTTTACTAGTTTTGCCTTTATTATACTTACTAACATTCTCAAGAGATGTCCTACTTGCTCCCCCAACATCAGGTCCTGTTCATAGGGTAATGGCTGTTTCATACACAAGGAATCACGGCTTAACCCCCCCCCCCCCCCATCTAACGGAGTGTCCTTTTTGATCGAATGCAGGAAGGGGGAATTCCAAATTTAAACTTTCTTAATAGAACCTGGGAACTGCAGATCACGAGTCTAATGCTCTACCGAATGAGCCACCCCCGCCCCGCACAGTAGGGACTCGAACCTGAGAACATTGTGCTATAAACTTGACGCTATTGAATGAGACAATCCCCGCCCTATTACAGTGCGATGTGATCCATTTAAGTGCTATGCTAAAATCTGCGTCCTGTGCCCTGGCTATTAGTTTTCTTATTACCACACTGTCATCGCTTTACCATGTAGAAGACAGATCACCACGCCTACTAAATTGCTCATTTGTTCAACGATTACTTATCTGTTGGATCGATTAAATGACAGACAATTTAACACTTTAACGCCTTCTTTCGTGTATAAAAGATGTCTCTACATGTTTTTTTTTAATCTAGACCTACAGAGTAATGAGATTGCATCGACAGAATATGAAAATACGCAATGATAAGGTAACGTGGAATGATTGGATTGTTTTACCTCTGAGCGGCACTTTTTTTTGCACTAAATGGCCAGATCACAAAGATCCTGAGCGTTCAGAGAAGGTTGGTGAGAGAGAACCCATTGGACAGCTGTTAGGAGACAGATCATCAGGCCATTCCGTCAAGACAATACAGGGTGTTCTTTAACGTTCATAGTGTATGACTCTCCCGCACATGAGGCCACGACTTTACATCCTATCCCACGGACGGCGGTCTTTTCCAGTCCATTAGTGTTTCCTACTAACCCCTCGGTTAGTAGGGAGGGGAGTTTTGCGGAGATGAATCTCAACGCTGGGACTCGAACCCGGGAAGTAGCATGGAATGAATTCTAAGAATTGATTACATAATGATATGAAGTACTTTATGCTCCATGATTGCAGTCGGTTCTTTCAGTACGAAATGCTAATCGATTAGGCTCTAGGTTGGGCTATTTTAGTTTTGAATGGTATTACGTGTACTGTACACGAAGGTTGCCGGATCACTAATTTCTAAAAAAATCGTTCCCAGATATTTTTTCTAAATTCTATAATCATCCATAGTGTTCGGATATTTTTTGAGCGACTTTACACGCTCTCCTTTTAATGTATGCTTAGTTACCATTTAAAGGCCAAAAAAAATGGCCTAGGAGAAGATAATTTACTTTCTAAGAGACTTAGAATATTACTAAAATTTTAGAATTCAATAGCAAACTTTTAAAAATGAATAGAAATCAGAAGTGTTTTAAGGGATAAAACTATAATTTAAACACCTGTTCATTTAAATATTTCATCTCCTCTTTGTGCATTGTCCTGGTATGGTGTATCAAGGCAGCCTTTGCAGAACTATCGACTGTGGCTATCCTTATCCTAAAAGTAGGAAAGCCGAACTAACTTCTTGTTATCAGAAATTCATGAATATTTTAATATGTTATAAAATAATAATTAAATTATTATAAACCTAACAGTAGTGATATAAAGAAAAGAAAAATTTGGAATATCTGCATCTTTTCCTTACAAAAAAAAAAGCTAAGGTATGCGAAATAGCTATAAAGTCTGGTAAACTCCAATAATTACCATCCTAATTAAAACTGGTAAGAGTTAATTTAATAAAACTCAGAAATTCCGGTGGAACTGTTCTCTGTTATTCTTCTGTTACCACATTCGTGGTATCATGAGTTTTTGTACTCAGGATGACTATTTGCAAGAACTCCACTTTATTTCTTTCTAAATTAATAACGGTAGGTTTAAACAGTTCCCAGTTAATGACGTGGAATTCGTGACAGGGTCACGCAGTTTTCATAATACACAGACCAATATTAGATCTGTAAAAAAAGAAAGTGGGGGGGGGGGAGTGAGGAGAAGTAATTGGATCGAAATGGAACGGACCAAAACGTAACTCTACAATGTGATTATATAATTTTTTTCAACAGTTTTAGTGATTTATGAAACTTTTTCTTGAAAAATGTATGCAATAGATTTTTTTTACATCACCGTTCACGTCGGGGCTGGGTTGGCTCAGTCGGTAGCACGCCAGGATCGTAATCTGCAGTTCTGTGGTTCGAGTCCCATTGTTCGGTAGTTGAGATTTATCTCTGCTAAATCCCCACCCTGCCCTCGGCCAGTAGAGGACACCGATAGGTTTGGAAAGGCAGTCGTCCGTCGGATGGGGCGTTAAGCCGTGGCTCTGGGAGAGCCACACACTGTGCACGTTAGAGAACACGCTTGATGGTAGACTACTTTCGGTCTGCTGTCCAGAGGGTCGCCTTTCCCTCTACCTGCTCTGAGCTCTCAGGTTACTTGTGATTTGGCCATCGAGCCCATTGTGTGCAAAAACGTGCTGCTCAGAAGTAAAATAACCCAACCGAAATCCGTTCCGATTAATAATATTCTAAGGCAGTGGTTCTCAACCTTTTATGCTTCACGTACCCCCTGGAAATGTGTATGTAACCGGTGTACCCCTTGTGTAGATAGATAAAACTATAGTTATAGTATAACAATGGAAACAAAAAAAAAATAAATATATTTATACATTAAATTTTGTATTCATGAATTACATATATCGATAAACACAAAAAATGACGTAAAAAATTTAACAAATCTTATAAAATTATAATCAGTAGCAGTGTTGCTAACTTAGCGACTTTGTTACTAGATTTAGCGACTTTTGAGCTCTCACGGCAGATCTGACATAATTAGTGTGCCTGTTTGTCAATGCCATAACTCGTAAATTTTTTCCCTTATTTATGAATAAAAATAACACGAATTTTTAATCGGGACAAATACTAAATGACAGGACAACATATAACAACATATAAAATCAAGGACTGTCCCAGTAAATCGGGACATATGGTCACCCTGTCTATCAATACCGTGTTGTGAAATTTGCACAATATCCCTCTCCCAACCAGTTTTCTGGTTTTTGCATAATATCTTTTAATTCATTAGTGCTATGGAGTTTTCAAGTTTCGTCTTACATATATAATGCTGCGAAGTTAGGAAATGCCTACAAAAATTATATAAGGAATTTGCAACATAACCTTTAACTGAGAGTGTAAGCAAGATTTTAGTGAAATAACTTTACTAAAATTTGTGCAATTAACTTTACAGTAATTATATTTAGGATAGTTGGATATATTTTATATTAATACACAATTAACCTTACACTAATATATTTGAATTATATTTACTAAATATGTATTAATATTTTATATTAATATACTACATATTTGATTTTTTTCACACTTTCAGCATCTACCACTATTTAAATTTTTTTAAATTTTAATATTAAAAAAACCATGTGCGTTCTGAATTTGTTTTTGCAAAGCAATTGAGATAACACGAAAAACAAACTTGTAAAAACATTCGTCTCTTCAAAATCACTCTTTTCGGATCTGCATTTCGCCCAATGATAGCATAACATAAAAGATCAACAAACGTTTATTATTATTCGCGAATACAAAACCAGAAAAGCTTTAGCTGAACGACGGTCAAAACTGATCTGCTAGAAAAGGGAAGTGGGGGTTAAAGCCAGAGAACGAGCGACAAAGCCAGCGAGCCTTCAAAAGTTTGTTTCCTGTCACAAACCTCTGAATCGGAACGTCGTCAGGCTATGCTACACTGACAGAAGAAAGAAAAGGACAAGCAAGGCTGACGTCAACCTGTAGGATGCCGTCCGTTGGTTGAGTGAATGACCCTTTCCTCACCAGCGTACTGCACTATCAAAACTTTTCCCCCTTTTCCTACCCCGATTCCAAAATCTTCTTTTAGATTCCCCCTTTTTCGAATTCCCACACTTCTGAAGTTTTCTCAGGAAATGACCCTAGCCGCTCCACAAGCCAAGTGGAATGATTCCTTTTTTTTATGTAATCCGAAAGTCATTTTTTAAACCCCCACCCACCAAATATTCTTTCTCCAAATGTGACTCTTTAACACCCAACTGTGCTTCCTCAAAGCTTTAATAGTTTTTTTCATGTTTTTCTCTCCCAAAAAGCGTACGAGTATTTCTTTATTCCTAAAAGGAGTTTTTGTTTGAACTTTGGGATTTAGTTGAAATAGCAGCTCATGTATTGATTGAATAGAGATTATACAATGTACAAATGAATTTAATGCGCTTTAATTGTTATTTTTATAATATATTATTCTTATCCGAAATCATCAATGGCCTCCTGTGTTGCATGCGCTATACCAAACGACACCTTGATACACGAGGCCTAAACAGCCATTGAACAAAAGGAGGGAAACTACATATGCATCGAAATTTAAGCGATTTAATTTGCCTAAAATACAATTGAAATCTTCTTATTTTAAACTACATAAAACAATTCATTCATTGCGACTCTAATAAAATAGTTGTAATTATTTTAAAACTGATTACCAGATTTTTTTTCTTTTGAAAGAAATAATTTTAAAAAATTGAATAAATTTATGAAACAAGATAATTTTTTTAAATATTACAGCTTTCATAACTCTAAATACCGAAAGAATATTATTCTTATACATATTATATATTATATTTGATTGTGATCTTATACTTCAGTCGCATTATTCCATGAAATGCATATTTTAGAAGGTAGAGAGCTTCGAAATTAGATTCCCACTTGCATAACATGGATATATATATATGTATATATATATATATCCATGTTATGCAAAATAAATGATCTTGCAACCTTCGTGTCACGTGACACGAAGGTTGTCAGATCATTAATTTCTAAAAAAATCTTTGCCAGATATTTTTTCTGAATTCTGTAATCAACCATAGTGTTCAGATACTTTTTTAAGCGGCTGTACCAGCAATCAATCGGTCCCTTTGGCACCTCTTGGTTTTTAGCCATTTACTCTGACCCCGATTTGACTTTGAATGCAACACCAGATCCGAAATTTCTTTCATTTCTGCGTTCCACTGCTTGAAATAGCCGTATTCCCCAATTTCAAGCTCCCCATCACTCGTATCTCGAAATTTGACCTTTGACGGTGAAGAACCCATCGCATCAAAATTTTGGCATAATTTCTAGACCTACGATTCAAAATCCCCCAGTCATCTTTTTTTAGCACTCTACAATCTGTTGATCTATATTTGACCTTTGACCTCGAAGACCCATTACAACCAAAAACCCACGTTTCCGAGATCTACTATCCAAAATCTGGTCCCGTCAATTCATCGCAGTGTTAGACATGTGGTTTTATTGACTTTCTGCATCTGTAGATTGTTCAATATAACTCTAGGTTGGGTTTGGGTTGTTTTACCTCTGATCGGCACTTTTTTGCACACCATGGGCTAAATGGCCAGGTCACATGGACCCCGAAGGCTCAGAGAAGGTTGGGGGAGGGGACCCACTGGAACAGCTGTTGGGAGACAGATGGTAGCCTCCCGTCAAGGCCATCCAGCGTGTTCTTTAACGTGCACAGGGTATGGCTGTTCCGCACACGGGGCCACGGCTTAACGTCCCATCCGACGGACGGCGGCCTTTCCAAGCCCATCGGTGTCCCCTACTGACCGTGGGCAGGGCGGGGAATTTTTGCGGAGATAAATCTCAATGCTGACCTAGCTGGGACTCGAACCTGGGAACTACAGATTACGAGCCTGGCGTATATAACTCTAGAGACAATAATTTAGATTTTGAAAGGTTAAACATGCGTCAGAAGAATTTTCCTCAGAAATTAATTAAAATTTAAATAACAAGCATTGTTTCAAACCATTTAATACAACATGCATGCTTTCGAAAAGTTTACGTAATGATTATTTCAATATTAGTCAATCATTAATGATATTTATGAAAATAATTTATCGTTAAATATTCCAGCTTCCGTGCCTCTTTACATATTGAGTGAATATTGTTACAAATCGAGATTTAAATAGATCTGATTATGATTTATGATCTTTAATTATCATCAGTCACATTTTTCCATTAAATGCATATTTTAGAAATTATACAGCTTGGAAATCAGATATCCATTAACATTTTAACCTGAGAATTCTCTGTTTTTTTTGGTTCTAGGTCATTCCTGTGAAAACATTTTAGTGGAAGAGTGGCATTAAAAATTGAAATGGAATGGAGGGTCGCATAGAAAGCTAAAATAGAATTATGGACCACCAAAGAAATATGTAATCAAAAAGGTATGTATAGCCAGTGTAAAAAAAGAAACACAATCCACATTATTTTACTGAAATTGATGAGAATTCGTTTCGCCAAGTTTAACTTCTTGTCCTATATACGTTCTTTATCTCTTTTGCGAAATTAATTAATTTGTTATCAGTAGCTCTTGGGCTGGACAAAAAGAAACGACTGGCCGTAATTTGCCCAGGGCTGTTCTAAGTAAATTGTTCGAAAATCAATTAATGATTTTTTAACCCTAAGCTATAGGGGCCGTCCCATGGCCGAGTGGTTAGCGCGCTTGGCTACTGATCTAACGGACCTGTGTTCGAGCCCCGGTGTAAGGCATGGCTGTTTGTGTTGTTTTTCTGCTAAGGTCCTGCCATCCTCTCAGACCTTCTACTATGGCATATAAACTGACAGGCTCCTGTCAGACCTCTGTGGCAAGCAGCTGCTTGAGGGGGTATTTATTTTTTTTTTTTATCCATAGGGGAGGATGTAATTTATTTGATTTATGAGATAATTGTTTGTTTTTAGAGATAAATTAAAAATTTCTTTTTGGGTTGGTTAGGTATTGTAGTGACCTTTATTTCTAATCCTGTCCGACTGTGACAGATGTGATGTCCTTTATTGGGATCTTGATTGACTGAGCCAGAATGTCGTGACCTCTAGTTCGGATCCTGTCAGACTGGGCCAGATGTGATGAGCCAGTCCAAACAGGAGAGGGAGACGATGTAATTGCTTAATTCACTTCGGTGAATTCACAGATTCGCGGGTTTTTACGCCCGTGTCACTGTATGCCTCAACTTTATTGCGTTGAATGAAGAATAGGACTGTCCATTAATTAACTGCACGAGAGTAGATAGGGACGACACACTTTATTTATAATATGTACAGCTACGTGCTGGGAATGAGCTTCACTCCGTGGGCCTTTGCTGCTTCACTGCTGCAAACAATAATACTGAGGTGGAGAATCGCACACTCTGCGAATTCTCACTTTACAGACCTCAAAAACTCGGCGAAAGGATTTTCCTTTGCCTACACTGTGGTTTCTCTTGAACCACAAGAATAAAAAGACAGATTCTCCAAGAATCTAGATTCCCTCTTGGAATCGCACCCTGACTTCAAGGGTTAATTTGAGAAAGGCGGCGTCCTTTTGACGCGTGTTGCAACGACCTCTGCGTTCGACAGTTACGCACAGACTTCGACAGCTACGCACAGACTAAAACTTCATGCATCTCCCTCCCTTAGCTTCGTGCGCGGACTTACACGGAGCAGCTTTAGACCCGAAAACAACAACAGTGAGTCATCCCAGCACAAACATTTCCAAGAACACATAAAAATATATACAACAATATCATACAACAAAAATATACAATAAATAAATAAATATAAAATTCGAGGGACATGACAGGTATTGACAAAATGGCTTCGGTCATAAAGGGGACACCAATGGGCTTGGAAAGGTCACCACCCTTAGATGGGACGTTAAGCCGTGGCCCCGTGTTCAGGACGTTAAGCCGTGGCCCCGTATACCCAGTGTATATTAAAGAACATGCTAGACACCTTGATGGGAAGCTTCAATCTGTACTCTAGTAGCTGTTCAGGAAGTTGCTCAGAGGTAAAACAACATATTTCTCTGTTACTAAGGTGGAGCATAAAATATGCAAGACGTTTAGGTACATTATGTAAAAATAGGCCAATATAAGGAGTAGGCCAAAATAGCTCCCCAAAATACCAACCAAAATAGAGAATTACCATGTTATGTCAATGGGAATATACATTCGAAGCTCTATGACTTCTAAAATATGTATTTAATGGAAAAATGTGACTGATGATAATTAAAGATCATAAATCATAATCAAATTTATTTATATCTCGATTTGTAACAATATTCGCTCAGTATTTACGTACTGAGCGAATGAGCATACTGAGAGGCATGGAAGCTGGAATATTTAACAATAAATTATTTTCATAAATATCATTAATGATTGACTAATATTGAAATAATCATTATGTAAACTTTCAAAGTGCATATTTTATTAAATGGTTTGAAATAATGCTGGTTATTTAAGTTTAAATTAATTTCTGAGGAAAATTCTTCTGACGAATGTTTAACCTTTCAAAGTCTAAATTATTGTCTCTAGAGTTCATTTGAACGATGCAGAAAGTAAATGAAACCACATGTTTAACACTGTGATGAACTGACGTTGCGATGAATTGATTGCAATGAATTAACGTGGAACCAAATACCCCCAGGAACTAATTTGTAGCTCTTCAGCACCGGTATATCAAAATTTGACCTTTGACCTCAAAGGACCCTCCGGATTCGAAGTTTCGTAACGGTTCCGAGATCTACAACCCGAAACACCTCCAGACACCAATTTTCACGTTTCTAGCCCTCGTAGATCAAGGTTTAACCTCTAAATGACCTCTATTTGACCTTGAAGACATTCAGAGGTCAAATTTTGAATTTTCCCGAAATCTTCGACTGGAATTATTCCTAGGTGCAAATTGTCAGAGCTCTACCATTTCTGCATCATGGAATTAGCGTGATCCGCTGTCAGCCTCAATCACACAATCTTCTATATATATATATCGAAGAGCCAAAACATTATGACCAGCGTGTCTTTATGCAAATCGAAGCAACTGCAGGTAAACAACGGCGAGTGTGATGGTCATGAAACGGTATAAATAACACCTGATACTGAGCTTTGTTAATCAGTGTTATTCTTGTTCTTCCGATGGGAAAGGCAGCAGTTATAAGTGAGTTTGACAAAAGCCAAATTGTAATGACCAGACTACTCGGTCAGAGTATTTGCCAGACGGCAAGCCTTGAGGATATAAACGGTCGGCCATGGTTAGTCCCTTCAAAAAGTGATATAAGGAGGGAAAAACCACACACCGTTGGCAAGATGTGGGCCGACCATGGCTCATCGATGCCAGAGATGAACAAACGCAAGTACGAGCCAACAGAAGGGATACTGTGGCGCAACTCTCCAGTAATTTGAATGTTGGTGACGGGACTAATGTGTCACAACACACAGTACATCGAACCCTGCTGAAAATGGGACTGCGTAGCCTAAGGCCACTCCGAGTGCCCATGCTAACCTCGGTTCACCATCGAAAACACCTATAATAGGCACACGAACATCAAAACTGGACCTTGAATGATTCGAAGTAGGTCGTCTGGTACGATGAATCTCGTTTTTTGTTACCCCATGTGGACAGCCAGGTATGTGTGCATCGTTCACCTGGGGAAGTGTAGGCACCAGGATGCACCATGGGACGAAAACAAGCAGGTGGAGAAAGTGTAATACTTTGAACAATGTTCTGCTGAGAAACCCTGGGTCCAGTCATTCATGTGCAGGAAACTATGACGTCTATCACTACCTAAGCATCATTGCAGACCAGGTACATCCTTTCATGGCAACAGTATAACCCTCTAGTAGTGCCTTCTTTCAAAAGGATAATGCACCATGCCACACTGTCCGGATTAATCGAGAATGGTTCGGAACATGAGGAAGACTTCCAGGTATTTCCCTGGCCTCCAAATTCCCCAGACATCAATCCAATCGAGCATCTGTGATTTGTGTTGGAACAGCATATCCGATCTGCGGCGGCTCAACCACGTAACTTACAAGAGTTAAAGTATCTGCTGGTAACGTGTTGGTACCAGATACCACAAGACACCTTTAGAAATCTTGCCTCGCCAGGTAAGAGCTGTTTTGGCGGCACGTGGAGGACCAACATCATATTCGGCAGGTGGTCATAATGTTTTAGCTCTTCGGTGTATATTACATATACTGGTATTATACATAATATTGTATACCCCCTCAAGCAGCTGCTTGCCACAGAAGTCCGACAGGAGCCTGTCAGTTTATATGCTATAGTAGAAGGTCTGTGAGGATGGCAGGACCTCAGCAGAAAAACAACACACACAACCATGCCTTACCCGGGGATCGAACCCAGGTCCCTTAGATCAGCAGCCAAGCGTGCTAATCACTCGGCCATGGGACAACAAAAATATTGTATAAGTTGTGTTTTATAAGAAATTAATATTGAATTTATTTTTAGTGCATGATAGCCTTTCCGCCATTTCTTCAACTTCTTAGGTACCAAAGGCAGATTTTCCCCCCACCATTTTAATAAACCTCTTATCTAAAATGATTTTCCCCCCTACTAAAAAGCGAAGACTCGAATACCTTTATACGTATATGTAGCACATAAAGGTTATGTCATCAAGAGTTAATTGGGACAGATGGCCATCTTACCCTGCAGTTCGTAAAGGCAATAGACCCACCCATTCCCGATTAATGCTAGTCGAGTTGCTTAAAGGCGGATCTGACAGATCGAAATGAAAAATTTACCCAAGCAACTTCTACTTGACAAATCGCTGGCTTATGGAGGCCCCCAATTGATTAATGGAGAAAAACCCACCAACGTTCAGAAAAGTCTTTCTCTTAGAAGAAGATATCCACGTGTCTTCAGTCTTGTGTCTGTGGGCAAATAATTTCTTTAAAGGGATGATAAGCAAGGATAAATTTGGGGGGAAATTTTTTGCATTCATTTATGGGATATGGTGATAAAATTGAATATCGATCAGCAGTGTCTTCCATTTTAGGACAAATGAAAAAATACCAAAATTTACATTTAATTTCAGTTTCTTTTATTTTAATTTTTATTAAAAGTTATCCAGTACTAATATTTGATATTAAAATGGGAACTCCATTCTAAGCGGGTGGGGGTGCTCAGTCTGTAGCGCACCAAGCTCGTAATCTGCAGTTCCTAGGTTCGAGATTTATCTCCGTAAAACTCCCCCACCCTGCCCTCGGTCAGTAGGGGACACTGATGAGCTTGGAAAGGCAGCCGTCCGTCGGATGGGACGTTAGCCATGCCCCTGTGCGAGAAAGCCATACTCCCGCAAAGGGGTCCGTTAAAAAACACGCTGGAGCACATTAATGAACACTCTGGATGGTCTTGATTTGCCATCTATCTCCTAACAGTTTTACAGTGAATCCCGTTCCCCCAACCTTCTCTGAGCCCTCGGGGTCATTATGACCTGGCCATTTAGCCCATTGCGTGCAAAAAATCCATTCTAGGTTTCTCAACTTTCAAAAACACTAAATGAATGCCTTTCAGTATTACGATTTAGATTTGAATGAGATCGAATGTCTAAATCGTAATACTGAAAGGCATTCATTTAGTATTTTGAATGTGGTGGAAGCTGAAATATTAAAGAAAAAACCTAGATGCTTACGCAGTATCTTGGGCATTAAGTGGTTCGACTTTGTACTTAATGATGAGATTAAGCAAAGGAGTCGACAACCTGCTTTAAACAGCATATTGTGCAGAGAGACTTCTTTTGCTAGGCCATATTATCCGTACGTATAACTATAGATTAGCAAATAGTGTTATTAACAGTGTGCCTAAAGACCTCAGAAGGAGGAAGAGACTTAGAATGCGGTGGGCATATAATAGGGACGGCGCTACTGCAAATGCAAATCAGTGCGACCATACCGAGAGGCATTAGTTTAGAAGATGCAAGTTTCCAAACAAACTAACTACAAACTTGCAATAGAGTTGATTCGAGTATATATGACTTTTTTTTAAAACAGGTGATTTTTAGTTGTTTTCAAAAACTGACATTAAACTTAGCTAAAATAACCATTAATATCTGATATCAGACTTGGAGAGAGTAGTGGCAGATACTCAAGCTCGCTCCGGGCGACAAATGTCCAAATGCAAAATTGCTAGAGCCGTCCATGGCAGACAATGTCAAACAAGACTGTGTTACACTTCGCCTACAGTTGGTTGCAGCTGTTATAACTCAGAACAGACGAGTCTGGAGGAATAAATTGCATAATCTGGTTGGTCTTCCATGGCTGCTTCAGGATAAGGGAAGAGTCTTATCATTATTTTTTTTAAACTGAGAAGAAAAAAATCAGGTTAGTGTTCTTCAGGTAAATCAATCACTGGTAAACTTTAAAAAAAGTATTTTGGGTAAACTTTTGGTTATAATAAATATTATTTAAAAATAATTGAATTTTTGGATGTGTTAGACATTAAATTTCATTGCAGAACTAGTCGCAACATTAAATTTCACTGCAGAACTAGTCAACAAGACACTTGATAAGAAAGTCGTAATATTCCAATCTACCCCCTGAAATCATTGTTAAATGCTCCAGTTCTATTGGAGCTTTAATCTTGATTTCATTTTTCTCAGGGAGTTGGGTTGTTTTATCTCTGAGCAGCATGTTTTGGACACAATGGGCTAAATGGCCAGTCACAAGGACCCCGAGGACTCAGAGAAGGTTGGGAACCCACTGGGAAGCTGTTAGGAGACATGGTAGCTTTCCGTCAAGCGATCTAGCGTGTTCTTTAACGCACACAGTGTATGGCTCTCCCGCACTCGGTGCAACGGCTTTACATCACATACGACAGAAAACTTGCAAACTTGCAATAGAGTTGATTCGAGTATATATGACTTTTTTTTTTAAAACAGGTGATTTTTAGTTATTTTCAAAAACTGACATTAAACTTAGCTAAAATAACCATTAATATCTGATATCAGACTTGGAGAGAGTAGTGGCAGATACTCAAGCTCGCTTCGGGCGACAAATGTCCAAATGCAAAATTGCTAGAGCCGGCCATGGCAGACAATGTCAAACAAGATTGTGTTCTTTAAATGCTCAGTCTTCCAAGCCCATCGATGTCCCCTACTGACCGAGGGTAGGGCGGGGAGTTTTGGGGAAATAAATCTCAACACTGACTCAGGCGAGACTAATTTGGGAACTGCAGATTACAAGCTTGGCGCACTAGCGACTTGAATTATCCTTGTTGTCCTATACCTAATTTTCAGTGAATGTTGCTGAAAAACCAAGAATTAGTGTGATACTAAATTGAGATCCTTGGTTTATCTCTAGTGGTATTTTCTTGTAAAAGGTTTTTTTTTCCTTCAAAGTTACAGACTTGACGTTCACGACAAACTTTTGGCGGGATTTAACTAGTATATATGCAATCTATGAGTTGTAATTTAGATATTAAGTGTATAAATTAATATTCTCTTTCAAAAAATTTTATATAAAAACTGGAGAAATCCAGCAGCTGCTTTTTTCTTATTTATTCAAAATATTTATTTTAGCTATGGATACCGCTTCCATGCAATTCAATTCTTCTCAGAATTTTAGGTTTCACATTCCTTTAGAACAGGGGTTCCGAAACTTTTAGATTTCAATATTCCTTCAGAACAGCAGTTCTGAGACTTTTAGGTTTCAACAGTCCTTTAGAACAGGTGTTCTGAGGCTTTTAGGTTTCAACAGTCCTTTAGAACAGGTGTTCTGAGACTTTTAGGTTTCAACAGTACTTTAGAACAGGGGTTCTGAGACTTTTAGGTTTCAACAGTCCTTTAGAACAGGGATTCTGGGACTTTTATGTTTCAACAGTCCTTTAGAACAGGTGTTCTGGGACTTTTATGTTTCAACAGTCCTTTAGAACAGGTGTTCTGGGACTTTTATGTTTCAACAGTCCTTTAGAACAGGAGTTCTGGGACTTTTTCCGATCCAGCACCCCTGGAAGCGACGTATAGAAGCATTAGGCATCATTTTTTTAAATAAAAATATTTTTTTTTCGGAAGATGCAAAAGAAGGGAAAAATAAAAATTAAATATGGATAAAGATTTAAGTGACAATTTCTATAAATTTTAATTACAAGCTATTTATTTTAAATAGCATAGAACAAAACGATTTATTTAATATGAATTTATTATAATTTTTATGAATATTTTTTAAAATAAATTGTTATATATGGTATTTTAGTAAGTGAATTTTATTTATTACACTTATTTAAAAATTAATTCTTTTGTTAGCCTCTTGTTAGGGCCCGATATTAATATAGGTGACTCTGCCCTGAACTAAGGCCATCTTGATACATCAGACCTGGACAACCTTGAACAAATGGAGGGAAGAAAGGAGGGAAATTAATTATGTATAAACATGTAATTGATTTAACTTTTTTTGAAATTTCAATTAAAGCCATTTGTTTCAATATCAGTTAAAATAAAATAATTTATTAATTAGGAATTTATTAAAATATTTGAGAATATTATAAAATTAATACTTTTTTTTTAAGTAAATAACTACCAGTTGCATTTTTAGAAATGTAAATATAATTAAATCTGCTATTTATTTGTTAAAATTTGGTCTGCTGTTAGTGCAGTGTCCGTTTGTTGTAATCGAGGTGACCTTGCCTGAACTCATTTCTCTCAACCATGGCTGGAACCCTTGCTTTAAAAGAACGATGTTCTCTTTAAACCAATCAGTGACTCTTTTCTTAACAAAATCTCTGAGCGGATAACTGGCTGCTATTAAATACAATATACAACTTCAATACATTTGGTTCTTTGGAAAAATGTCACAAAAGTGTTATTGCACAGCTACTAATTGTTAATAAATAGAGCGCAATTAAATATAATATGTTTGTCATCAGCAACGAAACGAAATTAGCTTGGCAATAACCTTGTGAGGTGCCTGATAACATCGCTTGCATTTAGCACGAAAATGACAGAGTTTGAAAAGGTCGGAGGATGCCCACCGTGACGGACAGTTGTCAGACGGAAGGGCGTAGGCTACGTCACAAGTCAGTCGGGCGTGCATCTAGAATGACGTCAACTCCGGTGGCTAACCTTAAATCGTATCATTCAGTGGCTTGATATTGGCAACCTCACCGTTGTTCGCAACTCAAAGAGCATAGTTCAACTGATTCTTTGCTAAAGCGGGGGCTGAGTTATTTTACCTCTGAGCGCCACTGTGTTCTTTTTACATTCAGCCAGGTCACAAGAACCCCAAGGTCTCACTGAAGTTTGGGAACGTTAATCCACTCTACAGTTGTTAGGAGACACAAATCAACCATCAAACATCAATACCATTAGATTTGCTTTTAAATGAACAAGCTATGGCTCTCCTGGAAGCCCAAGGTCTCACTGAAGTTTGGGAACGTTAATCCACTCTACAGTTGTTAGGAGACACAAATCAACCATCAAGACCATTCGCTTGCATTTAGCACGAAAATGACAGAGTCAACCATCAAGACCATTCGAAAAAATCAACCATCAAGACCAGTCGATTTGCTTTTAAATGAACAAGCTATGGCTCTCCTGGAAGCGGAGGGGGGGGGGGGGCTCAGTTGTTAGCGTGTCAGGCTCGTAATCTGTAGTTCCAGGTTTGAATCCCAACTGGGCCAGCGTCGAAATTTATCTCCCCAAAACCCTCACCCTGCCTTCGGTCAGTAGAGGATATCAATGGGCTTGGATAGAACGCCATCCGTCGCATGAGACGTTAAGTCGGTCTCCGTGTGCCGGAAAGCCATGCTCTGTACACGTTAAAAAAACATGTTGGATGATATTGACAGAAAGCTACGATCTGATATTGACAGAATGCTACGACAGAAAGCCAGGCTCTGTACACGTTAAAAAAACATGTTGGATGATATTGACAGAAAGCTACGATCTGATATTGACAGAATGCTACGACAGAAAGCCAGGCTCTGTACACGTTAAAAAAACATGTTGGATGATATTGACAGAAAGCTACGATCTGATATTGACAGAATGGTACGACAGAAAGCCAGGCTCTGTACACGTTAAAAAAACATGTTGGATGATATTGACAGAAAGCTACGATCTGTCTCCTAACAACTGTCCAGTGGGTCCCATTCCCCCAATCTTTTCTCATCCCTCGTGATCCTTGTCATTTAGCCCATTGGGGGCAAAAAAGTGCCTCTCAGAGGTAAAGCAACCCAACCCAACTCTCCTGTGCACGGAGTCATGGCTTATCATCCATTGAGGGGTGAGTTGCCTCAGTCGGTAGAGCGACTGCTAGGGCCACTTAGGTACATTAAACAGGACAGCTGTTGAAGGTTGGAAAAAAGAAGGGAAATTAAATGGGTTAAAATTTAATGATTTAATTGAGCTAAAAGTTAACTACGAACTATTTATTTATAAATAGCATAAAGTGGAATAAAGCCAACTATTTGTGAATATTTTAATATCAATCAAATTTAAAAAAAAACTTACCGGTAGAATTTTGAAGTAATAATCTTTAATAAAGGTAGTTTTTTTTTTATTACTGTTAAAATATTGCTGTTAATTTGCGCTGCAGCCCGGTGTAATATGTTTTCTGTGCGACCCGTGGAACAATTTGTTCCTAGCACAGAATCCTACATGGGGATTGAGTTGAGAATTTCTTCTCTTAACCCCAATTCTGCTCTCGGTTACAAAAAGGACAGCGTTGGTCTTGGAAAGGCAGCCGTCCGTTGTATGGGACTTTATGTAAGCAGTGTGTATCCGTGTGCAGGAGAGATCACGATAATTTGCCTTGACAGCAGGCTTCCATCTGTAGTCTAACACCCTACCAGTGGATCCCCTTCATTGTCACATGGTCTAATGGCCTTGTGACCTGGCCATTTAGACAATTGTATGCAAAAAAAGCGCCGCTCAAAGCAAAAACAACCAACATCCCATTGATTGATAATTCTATTCATCAATATCAATCAATGAATACCGATGCATTTGGAAAAAAATGTTCTTTCCAAATGCATCGGTATTCCTTTTCCCCTTTAGAGCAGTCGAGGATTAGCACAGAAAATCTTAATGCAGGCACAGAGTGAACTGGAATCTAGGAACAACGGATTAAGAGCCCACAACCCCTACCGAATGAACTTACCTTGATATTGCAAGCCATGATAGCTCTTTTTGATGACTTCACGTACGGAGCGAAATCCTTTTTAAATTTTAATGTAATATTATTGTAGATTGGTTTAAGTTGTACCTTACAAATGAATAAAACAATAATAAATTAAAATAATTAATATAATCATAATCAATTATCTGTTCAATTAAATGTTTCACTTCTTTTTTATTTTGCATTATTACTATAAAATTAATATATTTAATATTTTTATTCATTTGTTAGGTATACCGTAAAATTACCTGCCGTAATATTATAGAATATTTATAATAATTTTTTGCTCATAGGTGACATCATTAAAATACCTGTCATGGACTAACCATCGAGGAACACTTGCACTCTATACCAAATCAGAGTTATTCGAATCTAAGAATTATTTAGTATGTGATTTGTCTATCGGTAATGGGCAGAAAAAAAAAGATCTTTAAGAGCACTGTTAGTTTACATTTCAACATTGCCTGGCCAAATTAACATCAACACTGCATTATAAGAAAATACCATGAAATATGCCAATATGTGCAAACTTTCTTACTGACATAATTATTCTAGATCACAACAAGGTATATATAACCCAAAAGGCATGGTGAACAAAAGCAAAGTGCGACATGGGTGGTAGAAAAGGCTGGTCTGAATGACTTCAAAAAGGGCTCATTGATGGAGTATGATGATCAGAAGAATTTGCAAGAGAAGTGATGGAACTCACCACAAAACATGGGGCACAATATCTCAAGTGCATTGAGAATGCAACGATCTCAAAATGCATCCAGCAATCGTTGCAGATGCGGGAGGAAAAAGGCTCTGACAGACAAATGTTTGTTGACACTAAGTGTTTGGCAAAACAAAGCTGCTATTTGTTTTTAGTAACATTTTAAATCACAGCACTTCATGGTAACAATTTTTTGAACACTCTTATGCCGTAGCTCAACGTGGGCATAGAGGAAAATTATCTTGAGCCGGGTGGGATCTGAACACCACGACTTCCTTATGACATGTCAGGTGCTCTGACCTCTGAGCTACCGGCTAGCGATCAGTTATCCTCTATTCTTGACAGAATCTGACTAATCGGTAGCCGGTAGCTCATATATTATCTATTGTGGACTACCACACTTGGATTACTTGTATTGATTATGTATTTATTGTGGACTACCACAATAGAGGATTACTTAATTATCTATTTATTGTGGACTACCGCAATAGAGGATAACTGATCAGCAGCCAGTAGTTTAGTGGTCAGAGCACCTGACATGTCATCAGGAGGTCGTGAATTCAGAGCTCAAGACAATTTTCCTCTATGCCTACTTTGACGTACAGCATAATAGAGTTCAAAAAGTCGTTACAGAGCTGCTACAATTCATCAGCTGAGAGAGATGATCGCTGGCAGTATTTCATTTACTGGAAGCTCATTTAAACGAGAATTATGTGCAGAAAACTTGGAAATTGGGAACTACCATGATACGTAAGAAGAAGTATTACGTAGGAATAATTTGGCTGGACAGCGTAGGAGCACTGAGCACCAAAAAATTTCCGTGTTATAATTACACTGAAAAACATTTTTTTTTTCCTATTACTTCAGACGAAAGTATAGTTTATGTCACCACAAACAAAGTTCCGACAAAGTATAGATAGCAAATAAGTAACCCAAAAATTGAAAACCAGTAGAGTGGATTGGTGTAAACATCTACCGCTAATTAAATAAACTTAAATATATATATTACACTGATTAGCCTGATTAAATCTCAAATGGTGGCTCAATAGTAACCCAGTAGTACTAAGTTCAGTCAGCTGTAATCTCAGTAGCAAACTATATGCCTTGTCTCTCAAAAGTGGGCCTACTATATAAACTTTTTAGCTGAAGGGTAGCGTAAAACAGTGGTTTCCAAACTTTTTTGATCATGTACATGTATATAAGCAAAAAATAAAGGCACGTACCCCAAACGTGTATGAATGTATATATTTATTCATAAGTATATAACTGAAATAAAAGAAGATGAAAATAAACATAAAAATATAATTAAATGAGAACAGTACGACTGCACGTGTTTTGTAATTTCTGAAAATCTTGGTTTGATATGAAGTGATTGATTCGAAGGTATCTTTACCCCAGACATCCCAGATATCTTTATGAAACTAAACAAAGTCTCGCATACGTAAAATTACGGTGAAAATTAAATACATTAACAAATATTTGTTACTTTCCTTCATATTTTTCTTTTTGTGGAAATTTAAAATCTTTCTAAAAAAAGTTATAAATTGGAATCGTTAAATTTTCTCCGCATCTCACACTTTGGAGAACACTGGCATAGAAAATGGAAATGGCAGGGAGGGAAAAACACAAATGGGAAGCCAAAGAAAAAAAATCGTTTTTTTTTTATTTACAAATTTATTTGTCCTTAGTATCTCGCGGGCGGTAATTTTGTTGAGGCCTGGCCTAACTTAAAACATTGAGAGTCATGAATCACGTATCATTGATTAACATAAACGGAACGCCGGGCCTAGAGGAAGTCCAGAATCTCCTTCTTCGGGTGAGATGTAATGCCTCCAAGAATAATAACTGAATATTTAGGGAGAAAACCCTAGAGTCTGAATGCTACATCTGTTGTAAAATAGCACGATAACAGAAGGAATGTAAAATAAGGTAAAAGGCTTTTATTTCTATAAAATAATTTTAACTTTATTGCTGGTAGTAACATTCGATTCAAAAAACATAAATTACTGGTGTAATTGAACATTGTGTTCTATAAATAAACATTACATTTCTCCTATTTATCGAGATCAATGAACTTTTTTTTATTGCAAAACATTACCTGCGCTAAGTTATTAGGATAGAAGAAAATATTTACATTATAGGAATATTTTCCTTCTAAAGCTCCCACTGACTCACCTTACGTCACCTCACACCACCTCACACATTGAGAACTGGGGGAAAAACGAAGCCATGTTCCCGTCTATCGCAAGAAGGATGTTCACGTGCTGTGCACCTCCTCCAGCGGGAACGCTAAGCGTTACAAATGGCAGCAGTGACCTGACCTCTGACCTAGGACTTCTAGTGCCGGGGTCACCTGACACAGACGATGTAAACCGACCCCGGGAACAAATCACTACACTTGTTGAGTTATGCCGGTAAGTAAAGGGGAAGGTCCCGTTTCAACGAACATTTTTTTTACTAAAGCGCTAGCGAAATCCAGAAGAGGTAATGAATAACAATTTTTTTAATTTTATTTTAATCTCGGGGTAAAATGCGACAACAGATAGTAAATTAAAGCAATCTTAAATTATTGAGGTCATACTCAGGGATGGCAAGGAAACATTAAAATTGCTCACGGAAAGTAGAAGCAACTCTAAAAATTAAAGAAATATTTCACCATAATAACAGTGCTCAAACAAACAAAAAATGGAGAATTTACATGTTATGCTAAAATTAAGTTTTTGAAGAAACCTCCCCCAACCTTCTCTGAGCCTTCGGGGTTCATGTGACCTGGCCATTTAGCCCATGGTGTGCAAAAAAGTGCCGCTCAGAGGTAAAACAACCCAACCCATAATCGCGGATAACTGCATTTTAAAGAGTAAAATTTTATCAGAAAGTTCACTTAATTGCATTCTGCTAAATTTTTATCTGATATTTAGTAAGGCATGTGTTACCGAAATAAAGGCTTATTTTTATCACAGTATATTTTTTCACTTAATTATTAGTAATTAATAAAGCCTTAGAGTGAATTTTTTTTACCCTGAAGCATAATCAGATCTCAAGCATTTGCAAAACCACCACGATATTTAAGTAGCCAATGTACGCGGATGCTGATAAAGTTTTGCTATCCGCACAGGGTTCTAATTATAACACATTTATTATATATCAATATTTAAATGCATATCCAAGTGTTTAACTGATAAGTGCGTTTGGTTACAGATAAACATTTTATCATCTTGAGTTATTTCTCAGATAAGGTGACATTTGTGTGTTTTTGCGGAGATTTTCTTCATAAATCTTCTCTATGGCATATTACGGAAAACTTTTTTCAGACCTTTATTCAAATGAAATGCCCGAAGAAACATCTGTTTTGTATTTACATGGAATATCATTAATAGAATAGCATTTTGCAGTATAGAATAATCGAATTTTAACTTTTTACACTAGTATGGAAGCTGATACAACTACCACTACTTTGGTAAAATTTTATTTAACCTTCAAAATTATTACACTAACTCTCTCGTTCGAATCAGACAAATGGTTTTCAATATTTCAATTTCGTATTAGTCAAATAAAAATACTACCGTTTACTATATAAAATATAGTTCGCATAGTACTACCGTTTACTATACATGAATGAAAAGTTTACTTTTATTACATATCTCAAGATGAATATTCACACGTTCTGACCCAGGTCTGAATTCATTCAGAAACCTTTTCTAATCTAAATTTTAATTTAAATTGTTGAAAATTTTTTTTCGTTATTTGTTTTTCTTTCATTTTTATGCATATATATTTTTCTTTTCTTCTTTTTTTTATAGCTTTTCTAATTTTTAAATGCCTTTTAAGAAAGATATTAGAAGTTTGTAGCACTCTGATTTATTAGATTTTTTTCAGGTTCTAGAATACTTTTGAATAATTTTTCTGTGATTTAATATTTTTTTAGGTTTTCGAAGTATATGTTTCTTTCTTGATTGTATTTAATACAACGAAATAAAATATGTTCTATATTTTCATAGGCATTGCAGTTTTCACACATTGGATTATCAATTTTTTTTCATCTTATAAAGAGTTGATTTTGTGAGGGCTAAATTTGCTTTTAATCTTTAATATTAAGTTTATTTCTTTCTTTTGTAGTCCATAATTATTAAATTTCTGAATTAAACTTGATATTTTATGTCTGTGTGTGTTTTTTTGCATGTATATCATACCATTGTTGTGTGTCCTTAAAAATTAAAGTTTTATTTTGTTTTTTCAAAATTGACATTAGGAAGTGAGGTTTCTATAGTTTTGGTTATTTTTTTTTGGCTGATTTTGCAAGTTCATCTGCTTTCTCGTTATGTATGAGGCCTACATGAGCAGGTACCCATTGTATGTTTAAAATGTTCTTGTGTGAAATATGTTGTTTGGTTAGCAGGAGAATGTCAATTAGAAAATTTTTTAAATTACTTTTCATAGGGTCATGGTATATAATTTCTATTGAAGTTTTACTATCTTTAAAGATGACTATTTTATTATTATGAAATTTTAAAGCCCAGTTAATAGCTAACACTATAGCTGTTAGTTCAGCAGTTATGACTGGATTTTGGGTTGAGAATTTAAACATGTTTTCAAAATTTTCAATTGGGCAATGAAATGCACCTGATAATGTTTGTTTGTCATTGCTTAGTGAACCGTCTGTGTAAATGTGTATATAATTTTTGTATTTAGTATTTATGGTACATTCTGATAAGGATTTTAATGATTTAGTGTCTAATGTTTTTTTTTTTTGAGTCTATTCCAGGGATGTTGGTTTCTGTTTCAGCATATATATTAAACTTGTTTGTACTCTGGAAAAGTCAAAGGCAAAATTTTAAAATTTTATTTGGAGCTGTTCTAGTTGTTTCATTTTTGTGTTTGAAATAGTGTTTATTAGTTAATTTCCATATGTAAATTTTGGTAAGATTATTGAATTGTAAAGTAAAAGTAAATTTTTATTTGAACAGCCCCATTTTGAGCCTCCTAAATATCTTAAATAATTAAATAATTTATTGGCTTTGTTTTTTGCTGATTCTGTATATAGTGTCCATATCAATTTAGAATCCAGATCTATTCCTAAGAATTTAAATTTATTTGATATATTCAGATTAAGGTTGTTTAATTTTATTATGAAGTCTGCAGGTAATTTTTTATATTTGTGAAAATATGATATAGTAGTTTTTTTAGTTGCTATTTTTAGATTCCAATTTTCACAGTATGAGTTAAGTTTGTTCATTGTATCTTGTAGTCTGGATTGAATTAAGTCAAGATTTTCATCAAAGGTCCAAAAAATGAGATCATCAGCATATGATCCAAATTTTACTTCAGGATTAATTATTTCAAATAAATCATTAATATATACATTAAATAATGTTGGAGATAATATGTCATCTTGAATCAATCCGTTTGTAAATTTATAGGCTATACTTAAATTTAAATTTAAAACCATACTTAAGAACCTTATATTAAAAAAAACTTGTACTTACGTTGATTGCCAAGTGACTACGAAATGGAAGAATGATCATTTATATATTGGAGGTAATCTTTCGCCTTATCGTCAAGAGATGAACGAAATTTTCCTAAAGAAAAGAAATAGGATTAATTCACAAAACAATACTAATATTATTGATCTTTATTTATATTTTACAAAATAACAGAATTCATATCCAATAAATTATGAATAACCTTAAATATATGAATTTAAATAGAAATGAAGACGAGAAATTGTCTTGAGGAGGGAGAATAAAACGAAATCACGATCTCCTGATAATATGCGAGGTGCAGCACTGCAGTGCTATCAGCTTTTTTGCAAGATCTCTATTAACAATTATGAATGTTATATAGATTTTTCCTAAGTCAAGTAAAACTTTATTCAACACAACACACTTGTACAGCACACAACTCTTATATAATAAGAATGACCCAGATAATATTCATACAACTCTCCAAATTACTATTTTCTACACAATCTTAATATAAAATCTTAAGCATGCTTAGTAGTAATTTCGAAATACCCAGAAACTGAAAATTTGTCGCACTGTAATAAGTTTTATCTTACCATTGTCGAAACTGTTCAACAAAATCGATATTTCACTCGAATTAATTCTCTTTGCAGTGTCGGAACCAGGCATTATCGCACCCGGGACGAAAATATCGAATCATCCCCCTTCCCCCACCCACCCACCCACCCATCCACATAATCAAACATTGTGGATTTATTGACTAATAAAATTGTACAATGCTACGTATTTACTACACAGATGACGTAGCAGAGAATATAATACACAAGAAAAAGCTACCTATATAACGAAATGAAAGAATAAAAAAAACATCAAATATAAATCTGTAAAATACAATGATCTAACAAAAATGGGTGGAAATTTTTTTTAAAAGATGTATAAAAATAAATTTATCTATATGGATTAAACAAAGAGTTTAAGTAACATATGTTGTAAACTGTAAATAAATGAAAAACGAGCAGAAAATTCTTAAATTTAAAAATATCATAAAAGACATATACAGGGTGAATCTGAAAAAGTGGGCAAAACTTTACGGGGTGGTAGAACGCAGCTATACGAACAATATTCGTCATAGAAAGTATGGGCGGAACTCAAAAGGCGAGCCGCTAGGTGGCATTGGAAATGGTATAAAAGGGTCGGTCCTCGCACCCAACGGCATTTCTACCGTGGATTGCCGAGAGGATGGCTGGTTATACTAACCACGAAATGGCGGATATGCACTTTGTGTACGGTGCGGCGGACGGGAATGCAAGTGAGGCACAGAGTATCTCCTCTCCTTCTTGTGTTCATTCTTTAAATGTGACATTGGAAAACTACCTTTTAACTTCTCACCGCTTGCGTTCCGACCATACATTCTATGACGAATATTGCTCGTATAGCTGCGTTCTACCACCCCGTAAAGTTTTGCCCACTTTTTCAGATTCACTCTGTATATATATATAAGTGTTTGTGTCCCTTAAAATGGTACTCCTGAAATTGCTGCCCCGCTAGGCTCACCCTAGTTTCAGTACTGACATTTATAATTTAATAGTCAGACTCGTTTAGAGAATAAAATCTTAAGTTCTAAGTTCGTGTCATCTTCAGTTTTAATTATTAATATCTATCAACGATAGATAAAGAAAAAACATTTTGGGAGTTTGCCATTGAAATCCTGAATGATCCAGTTTCATAGAACAAAACTACGTAAAAACTTCAGATAATTTGACGCCATGTTGCAAACAGCCTGTAGAAGAAAACAAATAGTTCTTTGTAGAAATATTTCCCTTAAAGGGTACTTCAATTCATATCCCTGTTTTGGATAATCTGTTATGGACAGTAAAGTATTCAATTCTGCGATATCCAGTTTCTATTTATACCAAAAGAGACAATGCAAACCGAAATATGTATAATTCTCCTTAACGTATTGGGGCGATGGTGGCTCAGTCGGTAGCGCGCCAGGCTCGTAATCTGTAGTTCCCAGGTTCGAGTCCCAGCTAGGTCAGCGTTGAGATTTATCTCCGCAAAATTCCCCGCCCTGCCCACGGTCAGTAGGGGACACCGATGGGCTTGGAAAGGCCGCCGTCTGTCGGATGGGACGTTAAGCCGTGGCCCCGTGTGCGGGAGAGCCATACCCTGTGCACGTTAAAGAACACGCTGGATGGCCTTGACGAGAGGCTACCATCTGTCTCCCAACAGCTGTTCCAGTGGGTCCCCTCCCCCAACCTTCTCTGAGCCTTCGGGGTCCATGTGACCTGGCCATTTAGCCCATAGTGTGCAAAAAAGTGCCGCTCAGAGGTAAAACAACCCAACCCAACCCTTAACGTATTATGGAGTCATTAGAACTAATTTTTTCGCATCAACTGAACGCTGGCACATGATCAATAATGTCCATAAATCGGACTCTTCAATTATGGGTAGTAACTACTTATTATGATTGATTTCGTGTTAAACATTTTAATATATATTAAGAAATTAAACATTAATAGATGTTAAGAAGGCTTGTTTAGGGATCTGTATGGTCTTGTCTACGTGTCTCTGGCGGTGTTCTGGCCATACATAAGTCACATAAATATCCACTTCCAACAATATTCGCTTAGTACTGTAAATGATCAAATAAACACACGGACTACAATTTACAATTTCTTGTTTGTATTTGGCTACAGTTTGAACCCAGGCTGCTATGAAAACCCATATTTCAAATGAAATCAAAATTAGCTGAGATTCACACAATTATTGCAGGAGTTTTTCATGCAATTTATGTACATGTGATTACATCAAAAATGTACCCAAACTTGTTCCAATTTTTTATTATAGATTTTTTTCAAATCTTTCCATGTCAACCAAACACTTTCGAAAACTGGTTGTAAAATTCCTTTTTCACGAAAAGAGAAACCACTCATCCAAATAAATGTCTGGCATCCCCGTCTGAGTTTTCTGTCTGTCCTGTTTGAGTGTCTCTGTCTGTCCTATCTGAGTGTCTGTGTTTGGTATCTCTGCCTATCCTGTCTGAGTGTCTCTATCTAACATCTCTATCTGTCCTGTCTGTCTGTGTCTCTGTTTAGCATCTCTGCATGTCCTGTCTGAGTGTTCTGTCTGTCCTATCTGAGTGTCTGTGTTTGGTATCTCTGCCTATCCTGTCTGAGTGTCTCTATCTAACATCTCTATCTGTCCTGTCTGAGTGTCTCTGTTTAGCATCTCTGCATGTCCTGTCTGAGTGTCTCTGTCTGTCCTATCTGAGTGTCTGTGTTTGGTGTCTCTGCCTGTCCTATCTGAGTGTCTGTGTTTGGTGTCTCTGCCTGTCCTGTCTGAGTGTCTCTGTTTAGCATCTCTGCATGTCCTGACTGAGTGTCTCTGTCTATCCACTGTTTGCAAATTTTGTACGTTTGCCATGCTACAACTGAAGCACAGGCTACTATTCAGGAATCGGCATTGAATAAATAAGAGAGTTTTCTGTGTGTCTGTCTATTTTTTTTTCGACATCCCCTACTAGAGTCCTACTACTACTGTCAGTGCTAGGATCACCAAATTTTGTCTACAGCTTCATCACAACGTAACTTAGTTCACTATAAGGTTTTTGACCCCGTTAAAATTAAGCCTTTCCCCAAAAATTGTCCACGAAACATCTATTTATAGATAACTTAAAGCATCGACAACGTACTACTCCATTCATAACTTTCAACTCTCCCTTCATAAGGTGGCGACGGCAGCGCCCCCAAGAAATATCGGTCGCTTACGATGGGTTCCATCCCGACCCATCGCAGCTAGGAACCCGATCTCTAAACCTAATGTAGCCAGAACTAAGCGAGACCATCACACCAAATTTAGAACTGATCAATCCACTACGCGCGGAATTAAGGGGATCAGAATAATTCTGCTCCCGGTGACTTCATCCCAGACGTGAACCAGTGTCCGCGCACCGTTACTCTGAGTCATTTTATCGAGGTTGAGTTGTTTTACCTCTGAGCAGTACTTTCTTTGCACACAGTGCGCTAAATGGCCAGGTCACAAGGACCCCACTGGCTCAGAGAAGGTTGGGGGACAGCTGTTGAAAGACAGATGGTCAAGGCCATCCAGCGTGTTCTTTAACGTGCACATGGTATGGCTCTCCCACAGAGGAGCCACGCCTTAACGTCCCATCAGACGGACGGCAGCTTTTCCAAGCCCATCGGTGGTCCCTACTGATCGAGGGCAGAGCTGGGAGATTTACGGAGATAAATCTCAACGATGGTCCGACGAGACTTGAACCTGGAAACTGCAGATTACGAGCTGGCGCGCTACTGACTAAGCCACCCCCGCCCCCATTATACGAGGCCCGAGAGACGCCGGACAATTTTGCTAATATGTCATATAAGGTATTATTGCTTAATCTGGAACATTTAGAAAACACACACTTTTATTACGTTGGTCCTAAACAGTTCAGAGTTAACTGAAGGAATCATTGCAGAAAATTCAAACTTGCATTTACTTCATTAAACGATTTGTTGTACCATTTATTGTTTGTGATTTCATTCATTTTAGAGATTAATTACTGTCTGCAATGCTGCGTTAAATATTTTAGCTACCATGTTTTATAAACTTATAATAATAAAAGAAGGTCTGTGTGTGTGTATCTGTGTCTCTGTGGTAGCCATAACTCATCGGGAAATCATGGTAGATGCTTTAAATTTTCAGAGAATGTTTCTGGTTATGGTTCAGTTTGCAGCGCTAAATTTCAAGTCGAATTTCCAAAATGGGTGCTTATTAGAAGCAAAACTATTTACCATGCTATTCCAACGGGGAAAGGTTATTGCTATCAAATTTATTGTTGCCATTTACAGCTCTTTAACTGTGAATGTAAAAGTCAATATAACATTTAAATCGCTATCTCTGCCAGATTCCTCACATTTCCAAAGGCGTTATTATTTTAAGGCCTCCCATTGCAACAAGGAACCCTAAATGGGGTCAGACAGGGGGAACACACCTGCGAAATTTGGAAACGTTCGGTCAATTACAGTGGGAACCACAAAATATCAAAACCGGCGAAATAAAAATCTCGATAGTCTGTGATGACAACACGGGCTATGAGAGCGCGCGCTGACGTCAGAAACGACGGGCAATTATTCTTTTGATTCTGCGCCAAAGTGTCGAGGAAGGGCAGAACTCACAAAACTAACCTTTAGTGCAGTAAAGAACTAAATACACAGAATTAAACACACATTAAAAGTGAGACCTGGCCAGAGTGTCGTTCAGCTAGTATTAAATAAATATTATTGAAATTTGAAATTTGTTTTAGTCAGAAATTTACTTCAAGTGGTAATTTTCTTCAACAAACTATATTGTGGATTTCAAGTCGTATAACATGAAAGTGTTTTAATACGTATTATAGGACAGTTCATGTTATATATTGCTAATTCATTTTGTCAGAGACGCATATAGAAAACAACTAATACTTTGATAATTTTAATGCATTGCATTAATTTTTAATTCAGGCTTATTTGCGATGCTTTGAAATGGCCAAAAAAGTAAAACTCTATGCACAAAAATTAGGATGGATGTGATTGTGTGTTTCCAAAGATGAAGTTAATAAGCCCGCAGCAATAAGCATTTGCAAACGTCAACCACGTCAGCCCAGCTGTCAGGCAGCCAACTTCTCCCTATCCCCATCCCTTCGACCGGACAGCCAACATCACAATGTGGACGCATTGACTAATGCCCAAGTCTCTTTAGTGTCATCAGCCCAATGATCTTCCTCGATTGCACACGTGAGGCACGCAGCCCCTCACGCAAGCACACCTCGAAAAGGGGCTCCACCCTGATAGATAGGAGGTTAGTGTGGCAGTCTCCTGTGATTAAGGGTGGCATTACTTGTGCCTGGCATCATTCTTTCTATCACCAGCAGCTGGCTCGCGGAGCAGCCAGATGAACACTTCTGCCTCTTTGCTCTGACTCTTCGTCCATCTGATAGGTGCAGAGAACGGCACGCGCACATATCTACACACACGACTTATAATTAAGGGATGCATTACCGGTTTTTCTTCTTGCATTTACTTCTACATCTCCTCCTCCTTCTCTCCCCCCCCCTCCTCCTGCTCCCTCTTGTCACAAATCCTACAGCACTCTCCGGTTTCACGATTTTAGACTGCAACTTTTTTTTTAGGTAAATATGCTTTCAGAGATTTATATATTGCTTTAAACGTATATATAAAAAAGGGAAATTTATTCCAGATATAAATTTTTATAAAATTGCTAGTTGTTTTTATACTCGTTTAAAAAAATTTTCGATTTATAATTAAAATAAATATCAAAAGGTATAAAGTAAATAAAAGCATAAATATGAATTCTTTTCGGGTTATTTATTTGATATTCTGATATAACACATATTAATACGTCATACAGAAGAACCGTGGCGAAATCCTACATTCCATGAGTTTTCTAAAGGTTGGGTTGTTTTACCTCTGAGCGGCACTTTTTTGCACACCATGGGCTAAATGGCCAGGTCACATGGACCCCGAAGGCTCAGAGATGGTTGGGGGAGGGGACCCACTGGAACAGCTGTTGGGAGAAGATGGTAGCCTCCCGTCAAGGCCATCCAGCGTGTTCTTTAACGTGCACAGAGTATGGCTCTCCCGCACACGGGGCCACGGCTTAACGTCCCATCCGACGGACGGCTGCCTTTCCAAGCCCATCGGTGTCCCCCTACTGACCGTGGGTAGGACGGGGAATTTTTGCGGGTTTTCTAAAGGAAACATCGATGATTTATGCGAGATTCAAAGTCGGATCCCTTCTTTGTCAAAACCAGCTGCATCATGCCGATTTCGAAAAGTTAATCAAAGGAAAATAAACCGCTTTCCAATATAGATGTTTTATATAGGTGTCGTGGCAGTTTCAAGTTGACTCACTATTCAATAGTTCATTTTTTAATTAAAGTAAATAATATAAAATATAGTTATTATTAAATTGCTGGTTACTTTAAAAATAATTGCTCCAAAACTTTTTAATGATATACATGTATATACACTCAGTGCTCACTGAAATGCGATCAACTCCCTCCATGTTATATCAGCGGAAGCTAATTTCGAAGCTCTATAATTTCTAAACTAAGCGTTTTATGAGAAAATGTAACGGAAGGTAAATTAAAGATCTCAATCAAATATATCTAAATCTTGATTTTCAATCATGTTCGCTTTGTACTTAAAGAGTTATGGACTTTTTAAGTAAATAGATTTGATTGAAATCTTGAATTTATCTTCCGTTTTCTCATAAAATGCTCAGTTTAGAAGTTATAGAGCTTCGAAATTAACTACCGCTACCATAATTGCACAGAATCTGAATGTATAATCAATATATCAGTAAAGTAATTAATATAAATATTTATATATGCATTTGGTCGTTAACTTTTTCTGTTACGTTTCATAAATATTTATTTTATCATTCAGCTTTACGAAGTACTGCCATTAGATTGGTTAGAAAGGCAATAATAGCATTTTAGAGACCTCAAAATCAGTACACCCAAATATCCAGTATTTATTTGAAACCATTTAAATATCTCTAATATTTAAATTGCTACTGACAGTTTTAAGGTTCTTTTTGTAGCCGGTTTCAGTCACTAAAATGGGGCCACACCAACCGGTCATCTGGCAACCTTGTTTTCAGTTTGCTGATGAAATTTGCCTGTCTTGTTCGTGAGGGTTATGACCTTGAAAGAACCTAGTAATTTTGTCTTTTAAACCGTTTTTGAGGGAGAATTTTCTTTTCAGAAAATCGCCTGCAATTCTCTCTGACCCGCCACTAAATTAATCACGTGGCCATATTCGGTTTCTCCTTAGTTCTACTCAGGGCTCCCCCTACCTTTTCCTTCTGTTTTTTAATCTTTCCCATTTACAATGCGTTTTGCGCAATACTCCTGAACATCTGAGTCCCTGTTCCTTCTAGTCATCCGTTCTGTGATATTTATATTATCCCAAGCAATGTCAACATTGCTTTTTTTTTCAGACTAAACTTCGTTTTTCTTCTACAGAAACATGTTTTAAGGTATATCTCACTCATAATACCAAGGTTCATTTTATAGGAAGAGTCGGTTGGGTTGTTTTACCTCTGATCGGCACTTTTTTGAACACAATGGGCTAAATGGCCAGGTCACATGGACCCCGAAGGCTCAGAGAAGGTTGGGGGAGGGGACCCACTGGAACAGCTGTTGGGAGACATATGGAGCCTCCCGTCAAGGCCATCCAGCGTGTTCTTTAACGTGCACAGGGTATGGCTCTCCAGCACACGGGGCCACGGCTTAACGTCCCATCCGACGGACGGCGGACTTTCCAAGACCATCGGTGTCCCCTACTGACAGTGGGCAGGGCGGGGAATTTTTCGGAGATAAATTTCAACGCTGACCCAGCTGGGACTCGAACCTGGGAACTACAGATTACGAGCCTGGCGCGCTACCGATTGAGCCACCCGCGCCCCATATAGGAAGAGTTAATAGAGAGAGTAAAAAGAGAGATATAATATATAGTTATACTTTATAGAGAGAGTATAAAATAAATAGAAGATAATTAAACTAACAGAAGTAATTAAATTTACAGTTAATTTAATTGTAATTCTAGATACTATAATGAAACGTATTTTTATTTCTTTTCTAATATAGTAATTAATTCCAAATGTTCAATAATCTTTTAGTAAATGCGTAATAAATAAATAATTCTACTCTTTATCAGTTTAAATTAAATAGCAGGTTGTTAAATATTAGGCAAATAATTCACGTTGAATCTTTGCTTATGCTATATTTAATTTTCCACTTTCTCTCATTTCATTCGACATCTGTCCGGGTCCAACCTTATCTAGGTTGCGCTAGTCTGATCAATTGGATTGAATCTTGAATTTATCTTCCATTTTCTCATAAAATGCTCAGTTTAGAAGTTATAGAGCTTCGAAGTTAACTACCGCTTATATAACAGGGAAGGAAGTGACCATAAGTACACTATACTTTCTCGCACACCGAGCCACGGCTTAACGTCCCATCCGACAGACGGCGGCCTTTCCAAGCCCATCGGTGTCCCCTACTAATCATGGGTAGGGCGGGTAGTTTTTAGGAGAAATACCTCAACTCTGGCCCAGTTGGGAATCACACCTAGGAACTACAGATTACGAGACTGGCGCGCTACCGACTGAGCCACCCCCGTCCCCAGTGATTAAGTGAAACACGAAAAAATGATAATAGGGAACTATAATAATAAAATCCAATACATTAGTTTAATGGTTCAATTTTTGGGGTAAAGTTGAAATAAGTAAGACGTTAAGAAAAGCTTTGAATGATTTGTATCAATTTTTATAAATAAATGCTTATAGGAAAGAATGGATCTCACTACAGCAGTGTCTCGCAAACTGTGTGCCGCGAGAGATTCCAAGTGTGCCGCAAGAGATTTTCAAATTGACACTTTTTCAAATTTTTTCATTTCAAATTCCAAAGATTTCATTTTGACTTGACTTGTGTTATCAACGTGCTTTAATAAAAATCTTTCAGATTTTATCAACTGGGATCTTGTAAGTATTTATCAAGCTTTTTCCAAATTTTGGTATTAATTTTTGATTATTTCAAGCCATAGAATGGACAAATATTTAAAACAAACACCGAATTATGAATTAAAGAACGAGAGCAAATCTTCAAGTAAAACCAGGCTGATGATTTCAACAAAGCGCAAATATAATGACGATTATATAGAGTTTGCTTTTATTCTTTTTTAGGTGTGCCGCGGGAAAAAAATTAGATTCAGTGTGCCGCAGAGTAAAAAAGTTTGCGAGACACTGCACTACAGTGATAGTCATGTATAGTAATAATCAGGCAAGTGTGAAAAAAATACACCAGCGCACAACAAGGAGATCCAGGAGTCAGGATCTCACGGTTACGCATCAGTTGCTCTACTGTTTGAGTTAAGGTGGAGGGGGGGGGGGGAAGTCACACTTGCTTTAAAAGGTTATGAAGCTTTACCATGCGATTCTAGGTGCCCATACGCTATTTATACAGACGAGAACCAAGCTTTTTATAACCACATATTTAGTAATATACCTTGGTTATTCAGATGTACAGCGTAGAATGGATGGAAATAAGCTCTCCGCCGTAGACCAGCAACTTAGTTAATACGAAAGAAGGAATTTCACTACACTGATAATCATTTGTAGAAATAAAGCAAATGTGAAAAAATCGGAATCTTCTAGTTAATCGCCAATTGCTCTTCCAGTTGAGTTAAGGCGTGAAAATTTCACACTTGCTTACGGAAGATTATGATGGTTGTGCTGTGAAGCTTTTATCATGTGGTTTTAAGTATCGTGTTCCCATTTATTTGCAGGCCACACTTAGAACCACGTGGTAAAACTTCATAGAACAACCTGGGGAGGGGATGGCTCAGTCGATAGCGCTCCAGGCTCGTTATTTACAGTTTGCATGGTTCGAACCCCATCTAGGGCTCAAAATTGGCTCGATATTCCAAGAGGTTTCAGTTATTATAAAAGAAAAAATAAGCAAATTTTAAAAAGAAAGTTTTTGCATTATTTTAAACTTCATTCTTCCTCGCATCTGAATCATAGCAGTTTGGCATTAAGAGTTCTCAACGTGCGTACCCACGTTGCGAACCCTTGGTTTTTACCGCGGGAAGAACCAGGTGATTTAAACCGCGTAGGTTTTACCGCAAAATAATTTAAAAAAAATTATCTCCATCAATATTTCTTAAACTGTCTTATGCGAACAATTCGATGGGTTAGAATATATATTTTGTTATTAAAATTAGATATTAGACCTTGAATGTATTATTAAGCTGTTTTTCCGATTCTTGCCATGTTTTGTGTACCGCTTTTTTTTTTCAAGAAAATTTTCATAGGAGTTCCGCATAAAACATATATACCGTATTTCTTCGATTCTAAGACGCACTTTTTTTCCCATATAAACGTCTCTGAAAACGAGATGAGTCTTAGAATCGATGGCGTCATAGAATCGCAGTTTTTTTTTTCTAATTTTCCCGCGCTTTGTATACGGTTTTGTTTTTACGCGGAAACCCCGCCTCCAATTTGACCTTTATCGCATTCTCCAAATGTGGGTATTTTCCCGCGCTTTCCAAATGTGAAGTCACCGTTATTTCGTTATAGTGGAGCTCTGTGAGTGAATTATAGTGAGCTTGAAACCTGTCTGTTGACTGACAACCTTCCGCTGACACCTTCCGGAAAAATTAAGAAAGCATCAGCATCAAAATTTGCGAAATGAGTATCAACAGCTTGGAAGCTAATCCCAGAAAGTAGGGGGCGGGGGTGGCTCATTCGGTAGCGCGCCAGGCTCGTAATCTGTAGTTCTCAGGTTCGAGTCCCAGCTGGGTCAGCGTTGAGATTTATCTCCGCAAAATTCCCCGCCCTGCCCACGGTCAGTAGGGGACACCGATGGGCTTGGAAAGGCCGCCGTCCGTCGGATGGGACGTTAAGCCGTGGTCCCGTGTGCGGGAGAGCCATACCCTGTGCACGTTAAAGAACACACTGGATGGTCTTGACGGGAGGCTACCATCTGTCTCCCAACAGCTGTTCCAGTGGGTCCCCTCCCCCAACCTTCTCTGAGCCTTCGGGGTCCATGTGACCTGGCCATTTAGTCCATGGTGTGCAAAAAAGTGCCGCTCAGAGGTAAAACAACCCAACCCAAAACAACCCAGAAAGTAGAGTGCAGCACTCGTTTATAAAATGTTGCATCACCAACGCTCTCGATGGCTCAGAAGACGATATATTATGGGATAATGAAGATAAAGGCGACTCAGAAGAATCAGACTCTGATATTGATTCAGACATACCTACTGATAAATATGTACTATTGTTGTTAGTAAATTAAATTCTATTATAATAAAAATATTTGTTAGATATATTTTAGCGTTTTTTTTTTCTTAGAATCAAAGCTTTTTTTCTGTGGGTGGTACTAAAATTAAGGTGCGTCTTACAATCGATGGCGTCTTAGAATCGAAGAAAGACGGTATATTGCATCTTCACCAATATACGCAAGATTCAGGTCTTGCAAAACAAAATATTGAGATCTGCGGTCGATGCCCCTTGGTTTGTTACTAACAGACAACTTGATAGAGACTTTGGCATCGACCACATACACTGCTCGACATTGAAAATGCCACATCGAGAATTATGTATCGTACAAACATGCAAATAGAAGGGTGGATGTGCGCAGTTGAGATATGCAAATGATGATAATCTGGAGCCAATGATGTGTGTAACTCAAGAGAAAAAGGTGCAAGAAGGAAAAGGGATGCTATTGTGTTTATGCATGTGGAAGTCATGAGAACGGTTGAGATTAGGTGGTACCGCTTGGAAATTGTTCAGCGAAGGCCGAAAATGCCTAGTACATGCCATCAGCAGGTTTATCGCCATTTGGATGCTTTTGAGAGAGGAAGAATTATAAGCCTATGTGAAGCTGGATGGACCACATGTCGGTCGCTGCCCATATTCATTGGGATGCATGAACTGTTGAACGCTGTTGGCAACAATGGCAAAATGAAAGTTCTAGCGTGTGTCGCAGAGGGAGTGGTATCGTCCAACAGACGTCAGCACAGCTTGATAGGCACACTGTTCGACATGCTCATTCGTCACCACAGAGTAATGCAGGTGATATTCGATGGGGCTGTATCAGCAGCCATGGACGTCCCCATAATGACCTGATTGGTAAACTGAAAGTTGCCTGAGGTACACCTGCGCTCTAGGCAACCGTTAGGTCGACTGCCATTGACTGCAAACCATTGCAGTGCTCGTCTGGCTTGGTGCTGAAGTTGTGCAAACTGTGGTCATGAATGGAACACTCTTGTGTTTAGGTGTTGAATCCCATTTCTGTCTGGGTGCTGACGATCGACGGGTCCAACGACAACCTGGCTAGAGTACAGATCCAGCTTTTATTCACAACCGGCACACTGCCCATCAGCCAGGCATAATGGTATGGAGTGCTATTGGATATGATAGCAGGTCACCTCTTGTCTGCATCACGAGAACACTGACAGCTGCACAATACGTTAGTGCGGTTCTGCAGCCCATTTTGTTACTGTTCCAGGGAGGCATGCAGCAGCCCATTTTCCAGCATCACAATGCCTGTGTACACACTGCTGAGGTCTCCAGACAATGTTTGAAACATGTTCAAGTATTGCCATGGCCAGCACGATCTCCAGATTTATCTCTGATAGAAAATCTGGGGAACCACATTGGACAATGTGTGCAATCTTCTCTCCGGCCGGCGCGGAATCTCAATGAATTATAAGAGCAATTCAACGCTGCTTGGTGTGCAATTCCTCAGGACCATATCCATCGGCTGTAGAATTCCATGCCACGCCGTATTGCTGTCTGTATTGCAGTTCACGGCGGTTCAACCACCTACTGAAGCAGTCATATTGTGCTACACTATCTCATCTTCTAACCGCTGTAAGTGGCTACAAATTAAATCATGGTATGCCAATATGTATTGCTATATGTGTGCTACATTTCACCCCTATTCCCTCAATCCTTCTGGGTGGAGCAATTTCAATGTCGTGCAGTGTATATACTCATGTTAAATGCATTTCAAAAAGGTTTTTTGAGGCTGTTAAAAATAATCCAAATGAGATTACTTCTTCTTTGTTTAATTATGATCATAATGTTCTTAACAAGTACAAGACGCCTAAAATGATGGCTTTCTCTGAGGAAAGCTACTCGTTTTAGGTCTCTTGTGCATGATATATGCTATTTTTAGCTTGTGTTTTGCTAGCCTCTAGGGGCCCACCCACGAGTGGTTTACTTATTATATGTTTTTACCTATGCCAACTGAGCTTATTCTCAGATGGAGATGGTAATGGGTAAAGTTTTGCATGGAACATCGGATATCCATACACGACCTACGGATATATTTATCGCTTGGAGTTCCGTGGTCTGCAAAAGTTTGAAAAACAGTTTCTAAATCATTTCAAAGATTTAAATAATTTGCAACATTTAAAAAAATATTTAAATCCGAAAATAACTTTTTTCGAATGACGACGGAGATACCCAGAAAATGTTGTTAGATTTATCATTGGGAAAACAAGTTTTTTTGCAAATGTAACTTGAAATTTTCGTGAAAAGGAGAGAATTTTTCTTCCTAATTCAACTATTGTTAGTTGAGTATTTAATGTGATATTTTCGATTCATTTGATCCGACCATAAATTTGTAATTCATTTTTAATTCTACCGCCGAAAAAAAAAACAGAGGATGTTTGTTTCATGGGAGGATGGGAGGGCTATTTTTTCCAAATGAAAAAATGTTGCAGCCTTTTTCACTTTGTTGTTAAAATTAACGTAACCTATATATGATTTTTGAACTTTGTTGTTGACTATAAATTGTTTTTTTATCGTACTATAACTTGATAAATTCTACAAATACAAAACTTAAATAATTAACTACAAATTTTTTCAATTATTTATACTACTTTTTTAATAACATTCTATTTTGACTCTGAATATATTATTACACCTAAAATTACCCATTAGAAAGTTATATATTAAAATATGAATAAAACTGTTTTCGATGGCTCTTTCAGCTTATGGCTGTTCTGCTCGCTGAAATTTCCAGAAAGTTTCTGTGCATGCTGCGGGAACAAAAAATATTTTTAAATAGAAATGCTTATTCAAATAACATTTGAAGAGTCTTAATCAGCACGAATTCAAATTCTACAAGACGGAGCAATTGAACTTCGATTCAACTTAATCCCAGGTTAGGTATTTGTAAAAGGTGTAAGCCTTAACTGCATAGTGGTTAGTCAGCTGGAGACTGTTCCAGCAAGACAAACTTTGTGTGCTGTGTTAGCTCTAACTGAGGCAGTGACTTCAGTCTTGGAACATGTCCTTGAATGAGAAGCCTGTAAAAAGCTAGGAGTAGCTTCTAGGATTCTCCTCTGCCCTATATGTCGCAAATCAAATAAAAAAAAAACCTCCTCTGGATGCGTTCTTGTAAAACCAAGCATATCTCGAGAAGAATTTTCCCACATAACCCTTTGTTATTAATGAATAATATGTTTCTTGCTCCGAAGTTCAATGTAATGTTTACATGGTTAGCGTTAACATACTTAACACATCCATAAATCTGTACTAAAAGTATTATATGACAACTGAAGTTCAAGTTTAGCATTAGAAATTCTACATTAATTTAAATCAATATATAAACAACCCAAAAGGAAACGCTTGACTAGGTTGCTATAATATATATTACATTGACAGTACAAAATGTAAATTCAAAAACAATTTTAAGAACGAGAAGAAATATAATTAACAGAAAATAATGATAATTGATTAACAGATACTAATTAGTTAACAACGACACTGATCAGTGTAAGAGCAATAGTTTAATTAATAAGAAAAATCACAAGTACGTAATATACAATGTAGAAAACTATATATCAAAATCAAGACACTAATTTTATGTTATCGAAGAACTGTTAATATACGTTCAATATCAGTTGTAGCTAAGAAGTAACTTTTTAATCTCTTTCTATACAACCCCCCCCCCCTTTTTTTTTCACATTTCATACTACATTGGGGTGAGAGTGGATCAGTAGGTACCGTACAGGCACGTAAACTACAGTTCCCCAGGTTCCAGTCCCACCTGGGCCAGCATTGAGATTTATCTCCGCAAAACTTCCCGCCTTGCCCTTGGTCAGTAGGGAACACCGATGCGCTTGAAAAGGTCACCGTCCATCGGATGGGACATTAAAGAGTGGCTCCGTGTGCGGAGAGTCATATCTTAGAGCTCGTTAAAGAACACGATGGATGGCCTTGACGGGACTCTACCACCTCCCTCCTAGCAGCTATCTAGTGGATCTCCTTCCTCCAACCGTCTCTGAGCCCTTGGTGTCCTCTTGACCTGGCCATTTAGCCCATTGTGTGCAAATAAAGTGCTGCTCAGAGGTAAAACAACTCAACCCACAATAATAATAAAAAAACCCTCAAGCAGCTGCTTGCCACAGAGGTCTGACAAGGAGCCTGTCAGTTTATATGCCATAGTAGAAGGTCTGAGAGAATGGCAGGCCCTCAGCAGAAAAATGACACAAACAGCCATGCCTTACCCGGGGCTCGAACCCAGGTCCCTTAGATCAGTAGCCAAGCGCGCTAACCACTCGGCCATGGGACGGCTGAACCCACAATACACTAGCAGAATCTCCCAGATTCCAACAAGCCACACTAGGAAAAGTAAGCGAAGTGTTACGTGTGCTTGAATGGCTTACCATCTGGATTTCTTCGGATGAGACTGGTGCTTCTCATAATCTGCCGAGGAAAAAATGATTTAAGGAATGATTGGACTTGTTATTCCTCCAAAATGATTGGAGGAATAACAAGTCCAGACCACGAAACTCACTCGTCGCAGCAGCGAGAGGAGACCACTATCTCCAATACTGCCCTTAATCTTTCAGCAAAGAATTAGCGAAAAAAAAAAATGCTGTGTGGAATGAGCGCATATCGAGGGATTCCTGTACATTTCGGTCACATTAAAAAATATTAGCTAGCTTAGTGTTTTATTTCGGTATTAATATTTTCCTGAGAAAAGAAGGCAAAATTTTTAATAATGATGATTGATGATGGATTTACTTCCGAGCTGCACTTTTTTTGCACACACTGGACTAAATGACCAGGTTACAAGAGCCTCAAGGGTTCAGAGAAAGTTTGGGGAAGGAAGCCTACTGGACAATTGTTAGCAGACAAAGTGATGATGGAAAAGACTAAGGGTGTAATCTCTTTTACTTAAAAATTATAAATATCCCCTCAAGCAGCTGCTTGCCACAGAAGTCTGATAGGAACCTATCAGTTTAATGTGTCATACAGAAAATTTGTGAGAAAAGCGAGACCTCAGTAGAAAGAAAACGTAAGAAAGAAACAATGCTGGTAAAACATAAAATTGCATAAAAAATACCCCCTCAAGCAGCTGCTTGCCACAGAGGTCTGACAGAAACTTGTCAGTTTATACGCCATAGTAGAAGGTCTGTGAAGATGGCGGGACCTCAGCAGAAAAAACAACATACATCCATGCCTTACCGAGGGCTCGAACCCTGGTGTCGTATATCAGTAGTCTAGCGTGCTAACCACTCTGCCACAGGACGGTCAATTGCATAAAACAGAACAATAAATGGCTGAAAAACAATCAGATATGCGCAAAAAATTATTTCTCAAAATTTAATCTTTCTTTTTTTACCGTCTGAAAATCTCGGGAAGTGGAAAGGGGGACGGGAAGGTCAAAGGTTCATCGAGGTAGCCTTGGACAGAAGCTCCTAGATATATCATGCCCGAGCAGTTTTTGAAAGGAGGAAAATTGAATATGCATAAATATTTAAACGATTTGATTGATATATTTTTTTTAAATTATGTGAACTAGAATAATTTATTCATTATAAATATATTAAAATATCTTGAATATTTAAAATTACTTACCATATTTTAAAAAAATTAATACTACTAGTTTAATTTTAAAACAAAATACTACAATTAAACTAGTAGTATTAATTTTTTTAAAATATGGTAAGTAATTTTAAATATTCAAGATATTTTAATATATTTATAATGAATAAATTATTCTAGTTCACATAATTTAAAAAAAAATATATCAATCAAATCGTTTAAATATTTATGCATATTCAATTTTCCTCCTTTCAAAAACTGCTCGGGCATGATAAATTGAATATGCATAAATATTTAAACGATTTGATTGATATATTTTTTTTAAATTATGTGAACTAGAATAATTTATTCATTATAAATATATTAAAATATCTTGAATATTTAAAATTACTTACCAGATTTTAAAAAAATTAATACTACTAGTTTAATTTTAAAACAAAATACTACAATTAAACTAGTAGTATTAATTTTTTTAAAATATGGTAAGTAATTTTAAATATTCAAGATATTTTAATATATTTATAATGAATAAATTATTCTAGTTCACATAATTTAAAAAAAAATATATCAATCAAATCGTTTAAATATTTATGCATATTCAATTTTCCTCCTTTCAAAAACTGCTCGGGCATGATAAATTGAATATGCATAAATATTTAAACGATTTGATTGATATATTTTTTTTAAATTATGTGAACTAGAATAATTTATTCATTATAAATATATTAAAATATCTTGAATATTTAAAATTACTTACCAGATTTAAAAAAAATTAATACTACTAGTTTAATTTTAAAATAAAATACTACAATAAAAACTGTAAATGATTGACATCAGGGTATCAAGCATCCGAAATTATCGTGCAACAGGCATAGATTTCAAATTAAACGTTTGATGGTAAGGCAAATTTCAGTGCAGTTGGTAGTTCTGCCAGTTGGCGTCGTTTCTCAAGCAACGTTACAGTGGGGCGGGGGTGGCTCAGTCGGTAGCGCGCCAGGCTCGTAAACTATAGTTCCCAGGTTCGAGTCCCAGCTGGGTCAGCGTTGAGATTTATCTCCGCAAAATTTCCCTGCCTTGCCCACGGTCAGTAGGGGACACCGATGGGCTTGGAAAGGCCGCCGTCCGTCGGATGGGACGTTAAGCCGTGGCCCCGTGTGCGGGAGAGCCATACCCTGTGCACTTTAAAGAGCACGCTGGATGGCCTTGACGGGAGGCTACCATCTGTCTCCCAACAGCTGTTCCAGTGGGTCCCCTCCCCCAACTTTCTCTGAGCCTTCGGGGTCCATGTGACCTGGCCATTTAGCCCATGGTGTGCAAAAAAGTGCCGCTCAGAGGTAAAACAACCCAACCCAAACACTCTAATTGCATTTCAGTCATTACACTAGCATTTAGAACTAGTAGCTAGTTGAATTTGTGATCGTTGTTGTTCTGTTTATCGGAAATCTTTTACCCATCAATTTGTAATGATGTCAAAGATGAATTACCACGCAAGGACTAAAGCAAAAAGTGTTGTTTTGGCAGAGAGTAAAAAAATTGAAATATGCAAAAGACTTCAAAGAGTAAAAATCGCAAATATGCTCCTGCAGGAATTCAATCCTGTCTATAATTTTCTATCGATTTTACCTTTTAAAAATTTTTTTTCAAAATAAAAAAAATAAATATCTCCTCAAGCAGCTACTTGCCACAGAAGACTCACAGGAGCCTGTCAGTTTATAACGCCATAGTAGAACCGCACCCTCTTTCAAAGTAGTAGGTTCAAACCCTATCCGGCTCGAGAAAATTTTTCTTCTCACTCATCTTCAGCCTGTTATTTAAAACAGATTAGTGATTAAATACTTAGAAAATCATTGATTAACTGTGAATTCATTTCTCTCTTTCAAATCTCGTTTTTAGGAAAATACGTAATCAGCGCCATCCAATGGCAAAAATTACAACTCCTTCCTTAGTGGCTTTCAATGAAGCAGTTCCCGAAGTTTTTTTAACTGCGCGAATTTAGACATTCATTACATATACAAAGCGTGTGAAAATACGCATAAAAATAAAATTAATTTAGATATTTACATTTGTATTAAGGACTTATAAATAATAAATAAATAAATACCCCCTCAAGCAGCTGCTTGCCACAGAGGTCTGATAGTTTATATGCCACAGTAGAATATCTGAGAGGATGGCAGGACCTCAGCAGAAAACAACACGAACATCCATGCCTTACCCGGGACTCGAACCCAGGTCCCTTAGATCAGTAGCCAAGAGCGCTAACCACTCGGCCACGTGACGGAATGGCTTATGCTTCATTTTAATTATCATTGTTTTTTAACTGAATTTTCATTTTAATTAATGCTTGAATGCAAGATTGTACCTACTGTATTTGGTTTCTATAAAAAAAATTTCTCATATAACCGGTAAACCCCATTCCCATAAATGCCAGATAATCGGAAGTTCACTGTATCTGCATTCCTATAAGTTGGGAAGCTTAAAAATAGATGGTCCTGATCTTGGCTAAATTTAAATTTGCCAGCACAGGTTAGATTTTGACTGCATTGTGATAATGATCTAACTGCATTTCATAAATAGATAGAATACGTAAATTTTCTTGTAAATCGGAAGAAATTTGGTTGGGTTGGGTTGTTTTACCTCTGAGCGGCACTTTTTTGCACACCATGGGCTAAATGGCCAGGTCACATGGACCCCGAAGGCTCAGAGAAGGTTGGGGGAGGGGACCCACTGGAACAGCTGTTGGGAGACAGATGGTAGCCTCCCGTCAAGGCCATCCAGCGTGTTCTTTAACGTGCACAGGGTATGGCTCTCCCGCACACCGAGCCACGGCTTAACGTCCCATCCGACGGACGGCAGCCTTTCGAAGCCCATCGGTGTCCCCTACTGACCGTGGGCAGGGCGGGGAATAAAAAATTTGGTACTTATATTTGTAGGTTGGGTTGTTTTACCTCTGAGCAGCGTTTTTTTTTCGCGTTGTGGGAGGGGGCCCACTGGAACAGCTGTTGGAAGACAGATGGTAGCCTCCCATCAAGACCATCCAGAGTGTTTTTAACGTGCACAGTGGTATAGTCTCACGCATACAGAACCACTGCTTATCATCTTATCCGACGGCTCCATCCTATCATTTCTAAGTCCTTCGGTGTTTTCTACTGACCTAGTACAGGGCGGGGAGTTTTTGCGCAGATAAATCTCAACGCTGAACCAGCTGGGACTCGAACCTGGAGACTGTAGATTACGAGCCATCCCTTCCCCCTTATACGCGTGATAAATTTTATGGATAGGGTTGCAGAAATCATTAAATCCCCTACAATACCACAAATACGCTAGTTTCAACTTAGTTCGAAAATCTACAACACACAGAAGAAAGCAATAGCCTGAAGTGAAGGTTTTCAAAGTCCCGAAACTTGAACTCTCGGGCAAAAGGGCATCATCCTCGGCACCCATTTTCTTTTTCTTATTGTTTCTTTTCTACCTGTTGCTTCGAGAGCAAAGACACGCAAATGCAACGCACGTACAATTTAATCCGTGCCTCACAGCACCGGAAATGACCCGTCGCACTTCCGTGGGAAAGCGATGGAGACCAATGGAAAGAGAGAGAGCCTTTCGCTCTCCTGCCGGCTCTGCGAATCTCGACAAAGGAACTACGGGAATCGGTTGATAATTAGAAATGACATTGTAGCATAACGCACCTGATGCTTGAGGTTATTTTCCAACCGGTTTTGCAACAAAATATTCAGTATTTAATAATAAGGATATTAGTTACGTGTTTTTAATTCTAGTGGGTGGTAGAATTCGTGTTACTTTGCCTCAGACTGGCATTTTGTGCACACCATGGTTCAAATTACCAGATCTGGAGCAGGTGGCTCAGCCTGTAGAGTCCCAGGCCTCGTAATCTCTAGTTCACGGGTTCGAGTTCCATCTGGGCCAGCGTTGTGATTTATCTCCACGAAACCTCCCGACCCTCGGTCAGTAGAGGACATCGATGGGCTTGGAAAGGCCCCAGTCCGTCGGATGGGACGTTAAACCGTGGCCGCTTGTGCGGGAGAGCCATACCCTGTGCACGTTAAAGAACACGTTGGGTGGCCTTAACGGGAGTCTATCATTTGTCTCAAGTAACTGTCCAGCAGGTCCCCCCCCCAACTTTCTCTGAGCCCTCGGGGCCCTTGTGACCTAGCCATTTATCCCACTGTGTGCAAAAAAAGTGCCGTTAAGAGGTTAAACAACTCAACCCAACCAGATACAAGGACTCCAAAAGATATGGGAAGGGGATCCATTTGGTGGGTTAGGAAACAGATTGAATCCTCCCGTGAAAACTATCCAGTGTGTGCTTTAAATGTGTAGAGGAAGGCTCGGATTTAGAAAAATAACAGTAAGGGTTGGGGCACAGATGGTAGCCTCCCGTCGAGGCCATTCAGCGTGTTCTTTAGCGTGTAGAGGACATAGTTTTCCTGCACACGGAGCCATGGTTTAACGTTCCATCTGACAAACTGCGACCTTTCCAAGCCCATGGGTGTCCCCTACTGACCAAGGCATGGAGTCAAAAATTACCGACTGAGATATAGAGTCAAATAATAATAAAAGTATGGTCAAAGCAATAAAATGGATGTTTTAGAAATAATAATCTCGAAATAATAATCTCGTATTTTTTACACACCGATAACACAAAATTAGCAATAATCTAAAGAAAATTTCACATACAGACACTACCAGACTTCAGTGAGGATTTGTGGAACGGAACGTTTACGTAGGTCGATTTTTAGGTATGTCGGAATTTGACCGGCCCCGACTCATCAATCACTCCTATAGCCTAAATACTACAATAAAGTATTAGATCTTACGTTGTTTCTTAATACAGTAAGGGCGTATTTGAAGTGATTGTCAGTGTAAGTTACTTTGGTATGATGCGCAACTAGGGGAAAAAATATAATGATTAATAATCAATGTTGAATTAATTAATAGATTTAAGGGTGCAGATCCTTTTAAATGTTCTTTTATACGATCGGCATCTTTTACTATTGTATTCACTGTTGATACTGAGAGGCCGATAGGTTTATCCACCTTCATAATTCTTTATCAATTTCTTTATGATATTCCAAATCACTTTCAGTGCGCTTATAAATGGATCGAGCACTCTTATCATCTCCAAATCAAATTTAGAGTGTTTTTAAATTGGTCGATTACTCTTACCAACTTCAAATCAATTTTAATGCGTTTACAAATAGGTCGAGCACTCTTACCATCTCCAAATCAATTTCAGTGCGTTTGTAAATGGGTCGAGAACTCTTACTAAGTCTACATCAACTTTAGTGCATTTATAAATGGGTCGAACACTCTTACCATCTTCAAATCAGTTTTAGTGCGTTTGTAAATGAGTTGAGAACTCTTACTATCTCCAAAATCAATTTTAGCGCGTTTATGGCCGAGTGGTTAGCACGCTTGGCTACTGATGTAAGGGACCTGGGTTCGAGCCCCGGATTAGGCATGGATGTGTGTGTCGTTTCTCTGCTGAGGTCCTGCCACCCTCTCAGATCTCCTACTGTGGCATATAAATTGACAGGCTCCTGTCAGACCTCTGTGGCAAGCAGCTGCTTGAGGGGTATTTATTATTATTTATTATTTTATAAATGGTTCGAGCACTCTTATCGTCTCCAAATCAAATTTAGACTCTTTATAAATTGGTCGAATACTCTTACGATCTCCAAATCAATTTTAGTGCGTTCAAAAATGGGTTGAGCACTCTTATCATTTCAAAATCAATTTTAGTGCATTTGTAAATCGGTTGACCACTCTTACTACCTCCAAATCAACTGTAGTACGTTTATAAATGGGTCAAAAACTCTTACCATCTCCAAATCACTTTTAGTGCGTTTTAAATGGGTCGAGCACTCTTACCATCTCCAAATCAATTTCAGTGCATTTATAAATGGGTTGACCACTCTTAGTACTTCCAAATCAACTTTAGTGCGTTCAAAAATGGGTCGAGCACTCTTACCATCTCCAAATCAATTTTAGTGCATTTATAAATGGGTTGACCACTCTTAGTACTTCCAAATCAACTTTAGTGCGTTTAAAAATGGGTTGAGCACTCTTACCATCTCCAAATCAATTTTAGTGCATTTATAAATGTGTTGACCACTCTTAGTACTTCCAAATCAACTTTAGTGCGTTTAAAAATGGGTTGAGGACTGTTACCATCTCCAAATCAATTTTAGTGCATTTATAAATGTGTTGACCACTCTTAGTACTTCCAAATCAACTTTAGTGCGTTCAAAAATGGGTCGAGCACTCTTACCATCTCCAAATCAATTTTAGTGCATTTATAAATGGTTGACCACTCTTAGTACTTCCAAATCAACTTTAGTGCGTTTAAAAATGGGTTGAGCACTCTTACCATCTCCAAATCAATTTTAGTGCATTTATAAATGTGTTGACCACTCTTAGTACTTCCAAATCAACTTTAGTGCGTTTAAAAATGGGTTGAGGACTGTTACCATCTCCAAATCAATTTCAGTGCATTTATAAATGGGTTGATCACTCTTAGTACTTCCAAATCAACTTTAGTGCGTTCAAAAATGGGTCGAGCACTCTTACCATCTCCAAATCAATTTTAGTGCATTTATAAATGGTTGACCACTCTTAGTACTTCCAAATCAACTTTAGTGCGTTTAAAAATGGGTTGAGCACTCTTACCATCTCCAAATCAATTTTAGTGCATTTATAAATGCGTTGACCACTCTTAGTACTTCCAAATCAACTTTAGTGCGTTTAAAAATGGGTTGAGGACTGTTACCATCTCCAAATCAATTTTAGTGCATTTATAAATGGGTTGACCACTCTTAGTACTTCCAAATCAACTTTAGTGCGTTTAAAAATGGGTCGAGCACTCTTACCATCTCCAAATCAATTTTAGTGCATTTATAAATGTGTTGACCACTCTTAGTACTTCCAAATCAACTTTAGTGCGTTATATAAATGTGTGCATTTATAAATGGGTTGACCACTCTTAGTACTTCCAAATCAACTTTAGTGCGTTTAAAAATGGGTTGAGGACTGTTACCATCTCCAAATCAATTTTAGTGCATTTATAAATGGGTTGACCACTCTTAGTACTTCCAAATCAACTTTAGTGCGTTTAAAAATGGGTCGAGCACTCTTACCATCTCCAAATCAATTTTAGTGCATTTATAAATGGGTTGACCACTCTTAGTACTTCCAAATCAACTTTAGTGCGTTATATAAATGTGTGCATTTATAAATGGGTTGACCACTCTTAGTACTTCCAAATCAACTTTAGTGCGTTTAAAAATGGGTCGAGCACTCTTACAATCTCCAAATCAATTTTAGTGCATTTATAAATGGGTTGACCACTCTTAGTACTTCCAAACCAACTTTAGTGCGTTTAAAAATGGGTTGAGCACTCTTACCATCTCCAAATCAATTTTAGTGCATTTATAAACGGGTCGAGCACTTTCACCACCTCCAAATTAATTTTAATGCGTTTATAAATGTGTCGAGCACTCTTACCATCTTCAAATCAATTTTAGTCCGTTTATAAATGAGTTAACACTCTCACCATCTCCAAATCACTTTTTCTGCGTTTATAAATGATTCTAACACTTTTACTATCTTCAAATCAATTTTAGTGCGTTTATAAATGGGTTGAGCACTCTTACCATCTCAAAATCAATTTTATTGCGTTTGTAAATGGGTTCTAACTACCTCCAAATCAGCTTTAGTGCGTTTATAAATGTTTTGATCACTCTTACCATCTCCAAATCAATTTAATGCGCTTTTAAATGGATTGAGAATTCTTACTACCTCCCTTTAGTGCTTTTAAAAATGGGTTGAGTACTTTTACCATCTCCAAATCAATTTTAATGTGTTTGTAAATGGGTTGTGCCGTCCCATGGCCGAGTGGTTACCGCGCTTGGCTACTGATCTAAGGGACCTGGGTTCGAGCCCCGGGTAAGGCATGGATGTATGTGTTGTTTTTCTGCTGCGGTCCTGCCATCCTCTCAGACCTTCTACTCTGATATAGAAACTGACAGGCTCCTGTCAGACCTCTGTGGCAAGCAGCTGCTTGAGGGGATATTTATTTTTATTTAAATGGGTTGAGCACTCTTACCATATCCAAATCAATTTTAGTGTATTTGTAAATGGATTAAGCACTCTTACCATCTCCTAATCAATTTTAGTGTATTTGCAAATGGATTGAGCACTCTTATCATATCCAAATCAATTTTAGTGTATTTTTAAATGGACTGAGGACTCTTACCATCTCCAAATAAGTTTTAGTGCTTTTCTAAATGGGTTGAGCACTTTTACTATCTCCTTTCCTCATTCCAGACATGATTGCCACACTGAAAATCCGTAACAACGAAAACTTTAGAAAAAAATTTGTTGGTCTGCTTTCAGTTGAGAGTACAACACGAGAGATCTATGCCGTGTTGCCATAACAGTAGTACGTTATAACATAACGTAAAATTATTCTAACTCAAAAATTTAACACTGGGCTAATGGGAAAAGTTGCGTTAAGTCCGTGTTTACGCAAGTCGAGTATTAGGTAAGTCGGGGAGTGCCTGCATTTAAATTCCTAATTAAAAAGAAGTAAGTTTAACAGTACTTTCTGTATTAATTTTAAAAGCAATTTAAAATATAATTAATCTATTGAATTAATTTTTTTTCAAGTATTGGCAATTAATTTTACTATTTTGGTAAATCATGCTGTCTATATCCTATATTGTGAATTATGTTTTATTCGAATAACCATTTTTCATGTGTATGCGTGTTAATATGTATAAATTTCTATGTTTACTTCTGTATTATGTCTATATAATGTAATAAGTATTATAACAACCCGGATATGCTCAGCTCCTGAGTTGTTTATAGAAAAAGCAAATGTATATTTATTTGTAATGAATAAAATATTTAATACGCATTATTTAACCACACTTAACTCAAGTCTCCTTGCCAGTAATAATAATGTAACAAAAAATTTTCTTGTCTTTTTTTTTAAGTAACTTAAGTAAATCTTACAGGATAAAAAATGTTTTTTTCTTCAAAACAATCTAGTGGTAGTTGTTGCGAAGAGCAAAACACTTTTCGCAGGGAAAAAAATTCCGAATCATCTTCCTGTTCGATACCTGTAGTCGCTGGGACTTGTTTTGGATGCAACCTTTGTTCATACATAAAAGATTGGATCTCTGTGATCTAAATAGCGTATGAGTCACAGTTTATGCAGCTTACTGAACCTGAAAGTTTAATCATTTTGTTTGGTGAATCAGTCTGTATCCAGAAAAACAAAAAAAGTGATTTACAGAGCGTAAGGTTTTACAAAGTTTTTCTAACACAACAGAGTACATTTCAATGTATACATATGGAAGTTGTTAAGGTACAATGAATATATCCAAATAGATTTGGTAAAAAAATGCCACTTTTTTTTTTGTAAAACGCATCGTAGAGTTTATTGACTGTGAACGTTTACTTGTTTGCTGTCACCTTTTTGCGTTTGATATTATTTACACATTTGGAATTGGTATTTTTGTTTCTATTGTCTCCTACATTAAATATGCCTCATAAAGTATAGATAGTTTTGTTTTTAAATATGTTATGAATTTCAAAACCTGCGATAATAAAGAGATCAGTGATCAATATTGATATGTATAGGGCAGAAATGTTTATCATCAGGCATAACACTAATGGTATAGAGAAAATATTTTGAAAGAATGAACCAAGATGGGTTGGGTTGTTTTACTTCTGAGCGGCTCTTTTTTTCACATAATGGAATAAATAGCCAGGTCACAAGGACTCCGAAGGCTCAGAGAAAGTTGGGGGAGGAGACCCACAGGAATAACTGTTGGGAGACAGATGGAAGCCTCCCGTCAAGGCCATCCAGTGTGTTTTTTAACGTGCACAAGATATGACTCCCCCGCGCATGAGGCCACGGCTTAACGTCGCATCCGACAGATGGCAGCCTTTCCAAGTCCATCGGTGCCGCCTACTAACCGTGGGCAGGGCGGGGAATTCTTAGGAGAAATATCTCCTCAACTCCGGCCCAGCTGGGACTCAAACCAAGGAACTACAGATTACGAGACTGGCCAAGGCTACCTTGATACACCAGGCCTATACAGCCTTGAGCAAAACGAGGGAAGAAAGGAGGGATGTTAATTATGCAGAAAAATTCAAATGATGTAATTTATTTAAAATTTAAGTTAAAGCTATTTTTTTTTCAATAAATGAAAATAAAGTTATTTATTTATAAGGATTTTATTAAAATAATTGAAAATATTTAAAAATTAATTACCAGATATTTTAAAATAAGGAACTACAAGTTGAATTTTCAAAAATTGAAATTTATTAAACTGTGCTATGTTTTTCAAAATTAGGTCTTCTCTTACTGACTTAGCCTGGCCAACACCTTCTATAAAAGAAAACCTGGAAACCAAATTTGTGACGTCAGCTTAAGTAGTCCTAGCATATAGACACTTATATTTTTGTTCTAATATTATTACTGGTGAATTCTGTGCTAATCCTTATACTAATGTTTGTCTATAAATATATTTTATTTAGGAGAAAATCTATTTGTATTAATTAGCTATTATATTTGATAATAAATAATATATATAATAATAATTAAATAATAAATACGAATAATTTTCTTTCTAAATAAAATATATTTATAGATAAACATTAGTATATAGATTAGCACAGATCCACCAATAGTAATTTTAGAATCAAAAATATAAGAATTGTGTATATATATAATATATATTACGTGATACGAAGGTTGCCAGATCACTAATTTCTAAAAATATCGTTGCCAGATATTTTTTCTGAATTCTGTAATCAACCATAGTGTTCGGATATTTATTTGAGCGACTGTACGTTGCTATAGTTAATTGCAAAAAAAATTTATTCTCGAAAGTCTGAAGCTTCGTGATATTAATCTGGTCGCAATGACTCCAAACTGAAGTCGCGTCGAGAACGATGGCTTTTAGAATCGTATGATCACAGAGTAATAGACCAAGGATTAATCTCCCTGTACCTCTAATGGTAACATTTCCATAAATCAATCATTCCTCCGAGTACCTTTGTTGATTTTGCTTATAAATGCATCATCATCAGTCACATACAAATGTTTCCTCTGGATACGTTGGAGTCTTTGCGACCCTCTCCTCCAGATGGCAAGATCAGATAATGCCAAGGGCCTGATCAAAGAATGTAGAGGGAGAAGAAGTTCAGCTTCCACAGAGATTAATATAAAATCGAGTATCGCGCATTTGGCGTAGAGGTGAAACGAACGTTACAGGGGACGAACGCTTTTGTAATTGCATGTTACTGTCAACCTCCATTCTCTTCGCTTTTCCTATGTAATAATTTCCCATTGATATCCTTGCAGAGTATATTCAATTCTGTTCCCTGTTTCTATGCAACCAAGAAAGCTTCTAATTGTAATAATTTATTCTATGAATTAACTTCAGGCTAATTTCAAATCTTCTCTATCCGTTCAATTTATAATTGTTGGTTCAACGAAAAATAATTCCAATGGAGAAAATAAACCTTTATTAAAATCATGATATTAATTTTTTCAAATACAAAGTGCAGTTACTTTTTTTCCTTTTTTAAAATATAAATTTTTTGATGCATAATTCCTTTGCCCCTTATTGTTTGCTTCCCAGCTTAAACAAATGCACGATACGAATCGAAACACCACTTGAGGTCGCCACTTACGCTTTGTCAAAGCTGAACTTCTTTTCTTTATACGTTCTTTGGCCTGATCACCTTTTATGTTATATAAGTATAAATACATTAGACGTAATTAATATAATATATTAATATAAAAATTCTACTGACTGCTATTGTTTTTTTAAAAAAAATAGCAATTAATTTCAAATTATTTCACAATATTTTACATAATCATAATAAATAAATTATTCATTATTCCTTTTAAACTACATAGATTATAACAGATCAAAAAGTGGAAGATTGTGTGTGTATCAGTCTGTGCTTGTGATAGCCAATTTGTTATAGATTGATGAAATAGGTTATCTGGATATAAATGAATATAATTTAAACTGCATTATACGAGCCTTACGTACAGTAAAGGAAATATATTCATGCCATCTGATCTTTTTGTTGATCGTGACACCAAGATACTTTGCGGAGTGCTTCCACACTATCGGTTTATCAAAGAGCATAAGAGTAAACATGTGATGCAAAACTTTGTGGATGCAGACCATTGCTATACATTTATCGTCGTTGATTTTCACACGTCATTTCATGCACCATTCCACAAAAACGTCTAACATATTTTGCATTCTGTTGCACACAATTTGTTGGGTTGTTTTACCTCTGAGCGGCAATTTTTTTTTTTTGCACATAACGGGCTAAATAGCCCATTATGTACAAAAAAAAAACATATATACAAGGACGGAGTATACAAGGACGGAGGTAGAGGACCTACTAGACTAGCTGTTAGGTGACAGATGGAAGTCTCCCGTCATGACTATCCAGGGTGTTCTTTAACTTGCACAGGGTATGGCTTTACGTCCCATCTGACAGACGGCGGTCTTTCCAAGTCCATTTGCAATCATGTGATGTATTATTAAAATATATATGAAGTCTAGTTTCTGTTATTTTGTTTTCAAGAACCATGCCTTTTAAGATGAAAGTAAAAATAATTTAAAATTAAAATATTTTAAACAAAGTTTTAATGTCAAAATACATAAAACATTAATAAATACTTAATTTTAAAATAAGGTATTTCATTATATTACCTAACGGTAGTTTAATAAAAAAAAATAAAAAAAAATAAATACCCCCTCAAGCAGCTGCTTGCCACAGAGGTCTGACAGGAGCCTGTCAGTTTATATGCCACAGTAGGAGATCTGAGAGGATGGCAAGACCTCAGCAGAAAAACGACACACACATCCATGCCTAATCCGGGGCTCGAACCCAGGTCCCTTAGATCAAGTAGCCAAGCGTGCTAACCACTCGGCCACAGGACGGCTAGTTTAATAAGTAATATTAATATATTAAAATTGTTAAAATTGCTTTTTTACTTTTTGGAACAAATATTTGTTTTTAACATTATAGCGCTTGTGGTTTCAAGAGTGTTGGATATTTGAAATATTGGTTTTTGTGGTATGAAATGCATACTTGGATATCTTATTACTATCATGATACTATCTTCCGCAATGATCACGTTTATCGTCACGTACAGGTTGCAAGACAGCAAAACGTTTTGATTAATCCTCAAATGATAGCAAAAGCCGATGGCTGACTGCCTGTGTTGCTTCTGCCACTTTTTTACCGCGGAACATGTTCTACGTCGGCCTTGACAGCCACGATGACCCCATCCATCATCAGTCTTGCAGGTGGCAGCATGAACAGCATTAGCGAGCTCATAGCACGTCAGCGAATGAGAAAAGTGGGGTGAATAGGCACATAGGTGGAGTCAGGGAAGATGACATGACACTATTGATCCGTTATTCCTCCTCTTTCATCCCTCCCAACTCTCCATCCTCCCAAACGCCCTTCGCTTTTGCCACTAACGAATACCACCATCATGCCAAGCGTCACCCTCCACCATCACCACCCTCTTCTCATAACACAACGTCATATTACGGCCGTTTCCTTAATGAGCTTATAACACTGGGTGGATGAACAAGGATTTGGAGGGAGAGTGTAGAATCGTTTCTACCCACCCCCTACTTTCTGATCGTGGTTCGATGCGGATGAAAGCCACTATGGTTAGTGGCACAATGAAACTTCCGCAACATCTCCGATGGATGTGTGTCTCTTAGAATTCAGTATCCCGACTTCCGACTTCCTGTCCTCCCACTGTCCCTCATCCCTCCCCCTCCATCCTCACGCCCCTCTTTCGTGTCGGTGGCAGACGCTGCCAATTAGTACCCTGCATTGTGGAAGAGGTGAGAAAAATGCGGTCTTATTATTATCCCAGGATGAAAGTGAGAGATGAGTGTGAGAGTAAAGGAAGTGCACTATTGCTGCTGGATCATGGGATCAGGTGCTGGAATAGAGGCTAGGAGGACGAGGAGGTATGTTCAGAAGCTGTAATAAGGGTAGCAAGGGAGAGTTTGAAGAATAGGATAAGTAGTGATGAATGTTTTGGTTTTAAATTCTACTATGCAAGTTGTTAACTAAGAGAAGTGGGATCTCTTATCCTACAAGATAGGGGTTCCATTGCAAAAATTTTATAAAATATCATTATTGAGAGCGAACAACAGCAATGAAAAGTTGGGAGCCGATTTGTTTGTCTGATATCTCTGATCTATACAGATTATTTTAGAAAGGTCTAGTCAAACTTCTGAGTTATAGAACATTTTGAGGGAAGGGAGTGGCTTAGTCGGTAGCGTTCCAGGCTCGTAATCTGTAGTTCTTAGGTTCGAGTCCTTCCTGGGCCAATGTTGAGATTTACCTCCGCAAAACTTCCCGCCCTGCCTTCGGTCAATAGAGGACATCAATGGGGCTTGGAAGGGCCACCATCTGTCGGATGGGACGTTAAGCCGTTGCCCCGAGTGCAGGAGAGCCATACCATGAGTTCATTAAAGAACACGCGGGGTGGTCTTAACGGAAGGCTACCATCTGTCTCCAACAACTCTCTAATGGGTCAGCTCTCCCAAACCTTCTCTGAGCCTTCCAGGTCCTTGTGACTTGGCCGTTTAGCCATTGTGGGCAAAAAAAGCGCCGTTCAGAGGTAAAACAACCCAACGCAACAACACATTTCGAGAGTGCAAATAAGGAAACCTCTCAAAACGTATGATGCTAGGTAAATTCGCATCATTTGCATATCTGACGGCATAGTAGATGTATGCAAATGTTGGACAAAATCCCACCACACCTAGGTGATCTCAATCGTACGTATGCTTCACGTACCCCCTGGAAATGTGTAACTGGCGTACTTCTTGTACAGATAGATAAATCTATAGTTATAGTATAACAATGGGAATAAAATAAAACATATACATTAAATTTTGTATTCATAAATTACATATATCGATAAACACAAAAAAATTACATTTTTGCACAGCAGTGTTGCCAACTTAGCGACTTTGTAATTAGATCTAGCGAATTTTGAGCTCTCACGGCGTACCCAAAAAATATTACCGCATACCCCTGATCCAGAAGAATGATCAATTGAAAAACCTTACTTACTTAATTCTATATCTCAAAAAGCAAGTCACTGAAATTGAACGCGTAAAAAATTTTAATATTTTTAAACAGTAGTAAAATTATTTTGGCGGTAGTAAAAGAACATCGGTGCTCACTTAGAATTTCGAGGTCATTGACTTAACCTTTAATACGAAAAAAAAACGCGTTCATGTTCCTAACTAACCCAAAACATGAACTGAATAAGTGACCACACCCTAAGAGATTATTATCTGACAGGGAGTGGTCAGAGAAAGAGAGTTATGAAAAGATTTATTTTCTGAGCATCCTTCTGAATCTTGACAAGTCCAATGGGAGATAACCAAATTCTGACCTAGACGATTCCAGAGCTGTAGATCATCCGTGTTTAGACATTGGCATCAGGTTATGAACCAGACGCATAAGCTATTGTCATAGCGAGTTGTTCAAACTGTGGTACGTGAATCTTTGAAGAATATGGGCAAGATATTGTCGTCATCATTATAAACAATCTATAACTGGATAACATGGCTCATGTTTAACTCAGAAGTAAAAAAAAATAGGTTAGAATAGGTACTAAGAAATAGGCGAATATCTTCCGCGTTTCTGAACTTCTCGAAAGTGTAAATTTAAATTTTTCGAGGTCGCTAAGTTAAAAATTTAAAAACTTTAAACGTATGTTTTAAACAGTCTATTCACGCTAGAAATTAAAAATCTTTGATTTATACCATTAAAGTAGTGGTTCTCAAACCTTTTCAGTTGCAGCCTCCTTTACCGTTGATGTAATTTTTCAAGGTCACCTTTACCTTTGATGTAATTTTTTCAAGGTCACCCTTACCTTTGATGGAATTTTTGAAGGCCACTTTAAAATTGATGAATTTTTCAAGACCACTCTTGCCATTGATGTAAGTTTTCAAAATCACCCTTACCGTTGATGCAATTTTTCAAGGCCACCCTTATCACTCACACAATTTTTCAGGATCACCATTAGCATTGATGAAGTTTTTTCAAGACCACCCTTATCATTGATGGAATTTTTAAGGCTATCCATACCACTGAAATAAATTTTCAATGCCCCTTGCCATTAATATAAGTTTTCAAGGCCCTCTACCATTGATGGAGCTTTTCAAGGCCACCCTTACCATTGATGGGATTTTTCAAGACCACCCTTCCCATTGAAGGAATTTTTCAAGGCCACCTTTACCACTAATGGATTTACTTATCAATTTTCAAAAGATGTGTATGACTAATTCCTTCATTAGTAAAAGGGGGTCTTTTACTAATGAGAAAGGAATATTCTCACAAGGAATGTTGCAGACAATAGTATACGGTGCAATATCAGAAGTTCTAGAAAACTAAGGAAAGGAGGAAAAAGCTTGCCATGGTAAAGGAATACTCTGGGATTGGTCTATAAGGTTCAGGAGGTCCAGGGTAGGCAAAGGTCAACCATCAGGTGCATGGTTACCTCACTCATGTGAAAATATTTAATCATTTTAAATATAGTTCTTCAGAGATTTGCGACCCCCGTCCAAGCTTCTCACTTTGAGAGCTCTATTTTAAATAAACAGAATTATACTTTCCAGTTTTTGCACGTTGCATTTTTTTTTTGGGTATGTTTTTTTTTTCTTACTTCCATTCATAATGTCGACGTAGTAACCCCGATGAAGTTGGGTTGGGTTGTTTTAGTTCTGAGAGCATTTTTTTTGCATACAATGGGTTAAATAGCTAGGTCACAAGAACCCCAAAGACTCCGAGAAGGCTGGGGAAGGAGACACTGGACAGCTGTTAGCAGGCAGATGGCAACCTCCCATTCAGCGTGCTCTTTAATGTCTACGTGGTATGGTCCTCATGCATACGGGACTTGATTTGGCTTCCAGTCTGACGGACGGTGGTCTCTCCGAGTCCATCGGTGTCCCGTTGCTAACCGAGGGTAGGAAGGAGGGTTTAGTGGAGATAAATCTCAATGCTGGCATAGGTGGGACTCGAACCTGGGAACTGATGTTGTTGAAATTTATGTTGGTAACACTTCGGCCAATCTGTGATCTTACAGCTTCCTAACTTAAGCTTTACGGCTCCCTGGGAAACTGCAGCCTACACTTCCAGAAACACTGCGTTAGAAGGACATTAAATTTGGAAAATGTCAAAAAATGAAAGCAATATCAGGAACATTCTACGTTAGAAATTCTGGGTGGGGGTTGCTCAGTAAGTAGCGCGCCAGACTAGTAATCTGCAATTTCTAGGTTCGAATCCCAGCTGGGACACCGTTGAGATTTATCTCCGCAAAACTCCCCGCCCTGCCTTCGGACAGTAGGAAACAACGATGGGCTCGGAAAGTCAACCATTCACCGGTCACGGCTAAACCTCCGTCGAATGGGACGTTTAGCCGTGACTCCGTGTGCAGAAGAGCCATACTCTGTGCACCGTTAAAGAACACGCTGGATGTCCTTAACGGGAGGCTACCATCTGTCTCCCAACAGCTGTTCCAGTGGGTCCCTCCCCCAATATTCTCTGAGCCTTTGGGGTCCTTGTGATCAGGCCATTTAGCCCATTGTGTGCAAAAGCCCAAAGTGTGTGTTCTCAGTGGTAAACAACCCAACAACTATGCTAAAGACTTAATTCGAGACTGTGGTAGTTAATATGTTTACAATGGTAGCAACGATTTTCCATTTCTTCCCCCCTGGAGGTGGAGAGGGGATTTTTTTAAATTAAAAGAATAATTTAATTAATTTATTTATTAATTAATTTCTTTTTTCATTTAAAAGAATAATGAATTTTTTAATTCGATTAATCTTAATAAATATTATTATTCGTATTTTCGAAATTACCACTAATTTTAATTTTCATGTTTAGGAGGAAGTGAATTTATGGTATGTTGCAGTGAGCATGGACATAAATAACATCTGAATCTGTTGAGAGCAATCACAGTTCACATATTGAACTTCATGGATATTCAGATGGATGGGAATTGGCTGTCATTAGCGAGCCAGACCAAAATGAGGAAAATTTAATTATGTATAAATATGTAATTGGTTTAAAATTTAAATTAAAGCCATATGAGGAAAAAATAGTTAACAAGAAATAATTTATTCATTGAAATTTTATTAAATATTTGAGAATATTACAAAATTAATTACAAATTTTTAAAAATAAATAGCTACCATTAGATTTTTAGAAATATATATTTAATTAACAGTACTCTATTTTTGAAAATAGTTCTTTTGTTACTGCAGTAGGCTTATTATATCTAGGTTTCCTTGGCCAGACTCGTAATCTGCAGTTCTCAGGCTCAAGTCCCAACTGTGCCTTCATTCATTTATATTCGGTAAGTTTCGTTATATTCTCAATGAAAATGGGGACACCGTTGTGACCGGAAAGGCCGCCGTTCGTCGGATGGAACGTTAAGCCGTGGCACCGTGTGCAGGAGAGCCATTCCCTATGCACGCTAAAGAACGCGCTGGATGGCTACCATTGGTCTCTTAACAGCTGTCGTGTAAAAGTTCTCCAACTTTCTCTGAGTCCTTGGAATCCTTGTGACCTGGTCATTTAATTTTTTTGAGCAACAAAAGCACCGCTCAGAGGTGAAACACTCAACGGATATGCAGATAAAACGTTCTGAATTAATCAACGAACAATTACAAATTTCATTGCAATGATAGTTTTTTAATCGTTTTAATTTCAAATCATTGAGAATTTTTGGACACTTTACTCAGAAAAAAGGCAAGTTTTAACAGAAATATACTTTAATAATAGTTTTCATATTTATTTTAAACGTTTTACATTATCATTCGGGGGAAAAATATATTATTTAAACAAGCTATAATATTTACCAGTAATTAAATAATAATATGTTTTATTTCCTATTTTTTTTTTATCGTAACAGATGTAGAGTCCTTCATTCTTGCTTCTTTTAAAAGATTTATCGTGTGAGAACCTGATACTTTTTGCTAACAGTTCTGCATACTTAACATCAATCATTATGTAGAAATGTTGGTAAAAAAATGTAAGGTTCTCAGGTGATAAATATTTCATAAAAAAGCAAGAGTTGACATCGATTACGATGGAACTCCTTAATCAATATCTCCTTCCTCACAATCAGAAAAGAACATCCCATTCTGTTCTCTTCAACGAAAAAACTAAAATATTTATTTACTAAAGGTTTACATTGTTTATGGATCAGAAAATGAAAACCCACATCGAAAGAGCAACTGAAGATAAATGCAGATTCATATTTCACGATTTATTATTCCGTCTGATCTCCGCCGTCCTCTCTGAACTGCTCTCAGACAACGATATTATTCTCCAAGACATTCCAGTCAGATGATGGATCGTCCTCCTTACGAAGAATGATTACTCAAGAAAGGCTTTTTCATCAGAACAACCGATACATATCTTAGGTAATTGAAATGGGTACCCGATGTAAGGCAATTAAAATGAAGTCATTTGTGTCTCCTGTTACAAAATATGGCCGATGCGGCTGCATTCCCTTCAGCAATAATCTCTGTAATGTCTGTGATGAATTCGGGATAATGGATGGCGATAAAGGCTTATACATTTTTATCTTTCACTTCAGCGATATGAGCAGAAAATGACTAATTGTTACTGGATGGGAGACAACGAACACACTGTGATAAACTGTTATAACCTTCGTGAATCCGAGAAGACAATTCGGGACAATTCGGTAAAGAGATGTTTGCAATTATTTTTATTGTAATCTAATTAAATGTAATTAAATGATGCATTGGTAGCGATATCATTATTACATATTTTTATGGAAAAGTAAAGGAATTTAATTGGTACGAGAAAATGAGTCTAAAAAAAGATATTTCAGCGGCCGTTAAAACTTTTATTTATTAGAAATTATTATATTATGTTAATTACGAACGGATGAATTTAGGTGAGTTCATGCACTTAAATGGGATCGTACCCGGACAACTGTTAGTTAAAGGAAGTATTTGGGATGTTTTACCTCAGAGAGGCACATTTTTTTTGCACGCATTGACCTAAATGGCCAGGTCACAAGGACCCCGATGACTTTGGGTTGGGTTGTTTTACCTCTGAGCAGCACTTTTTTGCACACCATGGGCTAAATGGCCAGGTCAAATGGACCCCGTAGGCTCAGAGAAGGTTGGGGGGAGGGGACCCACTGGAACAGCTGTTGGGAGACAGATGGTAGCCTCCCGTCAAGGCCATCCAGCGTGTTCTTTAACGTGCACAGGGTATGGCTCTCTCCCGCACACGGGGCCACAGCTTAACGTCCCATCCGACGGACGGCGGCCTTTCCAAGCCCATCGGTGTCCCCTACTGACCGTGGGCAGGGCGGGGAATTTTGCGGAGATAAATCTCAACGCTGACCCAGCTGGGACTCGAACCTGGGAACTACAGATTACGAGCCTGGTGCGTTACCGACTGAGCCACCCCCGCCCCGACCCCGATGGCTCAGAGAAGGTTGAGGGGACTCATTGCACTGCTGTTGGGAGACAGATGGTAGACTCGCGTCAAAGCCATCCAACGTGTTCTTTAACATGCACAGGGTAAGGCTCTCGGCACACGGACCACAGCTTAACGTCCCATCCGATGGACAGCGGACTTTCAAAGCCCATCGGTGTCCTGTACTGACCGAGGGCAGGGCGTGGAGTTTTGTGGAGATAAATCTCAATGCTGGCCCAGTTGGGACTCGAACCCGAGAACTAAAATTACGAGCCTGGCGCGCTACCGACTGTAACTATTTGTAATTGAAAAACGTATTTTACTAGATTATTAGAAGTTTAATTTTCATTGGATGGTAACTTGTTTACGCCTTCATAGTAAACGGTTCGTATGTTATGTTCCTATGGTTTTAATAATAATAGTGTGCTGTAAAACATTTTCCGGAATAGCTTCATTTTTAAATCAATTGTTCTACATTATATTCTAAACTCTATTTCCTGTTATAGACAAATGATTAACTTTTGATAACGTTTTGTACAACATTGGAAATTTTAAAGCATTGTTTTACCTGCCCAGCTGGTAAAGGGGCCTCATGAGTCACTTCTCTGGAAGAAACGAGCCAGTAACTGGGGATTCAGGATCGGGTTGTCGGTCTAGGCGGCAGGGACAGAGCCTCTAATTTTTAAATAAAATTGAAACATAACGGGATGATCACCGTCCATCGAACCGTGTGCAAGAAAGTTCTATTCACGATAACTAAAAGTCCAGGTTGGGTTGGGTTGTTTTACCTTTGATTGGCACTTTTTTTCACACCATGGGCTAAATGGCCAGGTTATATGGACCCTGAAGGCTCAGAGAAGGTTAGGGGAGGGGACCCACTGGAACAGCTGTTGGTAGACAGATGGTAGCCTCCCGTCAGGGCCATCCAGCGTGTTCTTTAACGTGAACAGGGTATGGCTCTCCGCACGGGGCCACGGCTTAACGTTCATCCGACGGACGGCGGCCTTTTCAACCCCATCGGTGTCCCCTACTGACCGTGACCGGAATTTTGCGGAGATAAATCTCAACGCTGACCCAGCTGGGACTCGAACCTGGGAACTACAGATTACGAGCCTGGCGCTCTACCGACTGAGCCATCCCCGCCCTCTTAAAAATCCAGAGGATCCTTCTCCGTACTCAGGAGGAGAAGGTTGGCAGAGTCTGTTGCTCCCGCGTCTTTTAATCAGATATTGCTAAGCTCAAATCACGGCTGCGATTGCGTTGAGATTTTTTCCACTTATCCAATCTTCCTTCTGTTTAGAAAGGAGACAACTATGCGCTTAAAAAAGCTTCCGTCTATCGAGTGGAAAGTGTCTTCGAACAGTGTATAGGAGAACCATATTCTGTGTAATGTAAAAACACACTGGACAGTCTTGACAGGAGTCTTCCATCTGGAAGCTAAAAGTCCAGAGAATTCCCTTCTCTCCTTGTCAGCAGGAAGGGGGGGGGGTGACCTCTCCCTCCTGACATCTAGTGAGTAACGCGATAAGCTTATAAAATGGTCTCTCAGCTTCCGGTTACTACTGTATCTGCAGGAAGATTTCTTCCCGTCTGTCCTTTCTGTCCACTCTGTTTGTCCACTTGTGTGACTATTTTTGCCCACTCTGTCCTCAGTTGGGGCGGGGGTGGCTCAGTCGGTAGCGCGCCAGGCTCGTAATCTGTAGTTCCCAGGTTCGAGTCCCAGTTGGGTCAGCGTTGAAATTTATTTCCGCAAAATTCCCCGCCCTGCTCACGGTCAGTAGGGGACACCGATGGGCTTGGAAAGGCCGCCGTCCGTCGGATGGGACGTTAAGCCGTGGCCCCGTGTGCGGGAGAGCTATACCCTGTGCACTTTAAAGAACACGCTGGATCGCCTTGACGGGAGACCACCATCTTTCTCCCAACAGCTGTTCCAGTGGGTCCCCTCCCCCAACCTTCTCTGAGCCTTCGGGGTCCATGTGACCTGGCCATTTAGCCCATGGTGTGCAAAAAAGTGCCGCTCAGAGGTAAAACAACCCACAATCTGTTCTCAGTTTAGAAAGAATTGTTGGATGGCCTAAATAGTCAGGTCACAATGACCCGAGGTTTCAGAGAACGTTGAAGGAACCCACTGGACAGCTGTTGGGATACAGATGGCAGTCTTCCATCAAGATAATCCAGCGTGTTTTTTAACATGCACAGGTATGGCTCTCCTGCACATGAACCACGGCTTAGCGTCCCTTCCGAATGACGGCGGTCTTTCCAAACCCATCGGTGTCCCATATTGACCGAGGACAGGGCGTGGAATTTTGCGGAGATGATAAATCTCTTTTTATGTTGGGATTCGAATCTAGGAACTACAGATTACGAGCCTGGCGCGCTACCATCTGAATCACCCCTGTGCTCAGAGTCAAACAACCTAGCAACTCAGAATTAGTTATCCTGTCCAATCCTCTGACCTTACCATTTAGTCTATTATCAGCACAATAGCGATGAGAAGAAAAAAAAAGAACACGAAAACAACCAGGTAGTCTACTCTGTTGTCACTCACAACGCTAGCTACGTTTAAAGCTGTAATTCTCACGGTAAATTTCTGCTAACTGATCAATTTATTTTCGTGAGTCATAATGTGTGTAGTCATGCAAAGCGCTTGAACTTATACAACTAGACGCAAAAATTCTCGCCGCCTATTGCACTCCTGCCATATGCTTCTCCCATGATGTGTTGCGCTACAGAATGAGAAACGTTTTGGACTGAATTTTTTCTCACTTTGTCAGCTGAAGTTATGCGGCGGTAGGGTTATTCTTATTCCTAATGCAGTGAACCGATTATGACTAATCTTTTTGAAAAAAAAATTAAGAAAACGAACAAGAACCGCTCAAGTCGATTTCTCATCTCGGATCATTAAATCTCCTTTTCTTCCTCTTCTCCAGTCGTCCCCCCCCCCCTCTCCCTTCTACAAAAGAAGGTAAAAAAGAGTAAATGGCTTACGATAGGAAACTTTTGCGGCGAAAAACTAAGACTGAAGAAATGTACGAAAAAGAAAAAACCCTCGAACTGATAGCTTTGCGTCTTATCGACCAATACTGTGCCAGATACGCCCTCCTTTTTGACATTGATTCGCCCAGCCCTGCCGGAGAGGGAGTGGCATTGCGTTTCCATGACAACGGCCATTGTTAACATGCGTCGCGCGACGCTGTGACGCGCAACGGTTCACTAACTACATGGCTGTGACTCGGTAGAGTTCATGCGCAGTGATAGACTGTCTGATGAGTGAATCTCTGCGCATGGCGACAGCAAAAGGTCAGCAAGTCAAAATTGCCCGGACTTTTATCTCCAGGATTCCTTCCTATCTTTTAGTTTTTCATTAATTCTGTTTCTCTTCATTCTGTGTGTGTGCTGTAATGCTAATATATTGCGATTGCAGTGGACACAGCGGGATCGTAGGGCATGGATTGTTACAAGAGTACGGAGGATCTGGTATTCGCCGTATTATTTATAACCGTTTTCTTCGAAACCTAGCTGGTATATGCAACATTCAGGGTTCATTTTACATATCGATATATTACAGATGGGTCCGAACAGCGTGCTCTTTAACGTGCGCGGGGTATGGCTCTCCCGCGCACTGGGCCAAGGCTTAACATCCCATGCAACGGACGGCAGCCTTTCCAAGACCATCGGTGTCCCCTACCAACACCACCTATAACAGAAAGCCAGGGGCCAAATTTATGACGTCAGCTTAAGTAGGCCTAACATACACACTTCTTATATTTCTGATTCTAATATTACTGAGCTGTCCGTGGCCGAGTGATTAGCGCGCTTGGCTACTGATCTAAGGGACCTGGGTTCGAGCCCCGGGTGAGGCATGGATGTTTGTGTTGTTTTTCTGCTGAAGTCCCGTCATCCTCTGAGACCTTTTACTATGGCGTATAAACTGACAGACTCCTGTCATACCTCTGTGGCAAGCAGCTGCTTTAGGAAGTATATTTATTTAATAAATAAATCACCATGTACCATTAAAATAATGATCTGGTATTTAATTTTAAATGACTTTAAACTTTAAATGTATTTAATTGCTCTCTGTTCTTCCCTCGTTTTGGAGCTGTATATCTAAATGGGCTTGTTCTGTCCAAGACGTTCTGGATATAACAAGCCTGTACATTACAATAACAGAAGACCTTATTTTCAAAAATAAAGCAGTAATTATTATAGTAACTTTTATAAAAACTACACTGGTAGTTGTTTATTTTTAAAATTTGGTAATTAATTTTATAATATTATTAAATATTTTCATAAAATCCTAATGAATAAATTATTTTATTTCAAATTATTTTAAAATAAATGGCTTTAACAAAAATTTTAAACTTTTTTTTATCAATTATATGTTTATGCATAATTAATTTCCCTCTTTTTGTTCAAGGCTGTCCAAGCCTGGTGCATCAAGGTTGCCTTGTTCTGTCCCAATCCCGAAGTTCTGAGACGGTAAAAAGAAAAGGACGATTAGGTTTTGAAAAACGAATTTTTTTTGTCATATTTAATTGTTTTCAAGCCATTTATTTGCTGGGTTTAATGCAGTTTCATAATTTACCAGCCATCATTTTATTCTTGTGTTGTCCTTCTGCTGTGCTCTCAGTCTTCAGTACAGATTTTCTATATAGCCTGAATAACTACCTGAATAGTGGGTTTTCCTTAATGAGTTCACGAACAGCAGCGATGGTTCTCTCGTTTACAGCCACCTTCAGTATTCCTGGAAGGAAGGTCTTCGAAGCTCTGTCGTCCTTTTAATTTGCTCATCCATTCCGTAACAGTGCCATATGAACAGGCGTGATTCCCATATACTTGTGATAATTCGGCATGAATCTTTCAGCGTCGTCACCAAGCTGCATCCTTGTGAAAAACTGGAGGTTCTTGTCAGACCGTGTGACAAGCAGTTGCTTAAGGGTGTATTTTTAAAATAAATAAAAGAGATTGGTGATAAAAGGAAGAGATTTATAAAACAGCAATCACCATTATTTTAAGTTTTGCCTTTGAATTATTATTCTTTAATCTCGAAACTGATAAAGCCGAAATAAAAGACTATACTAGTTAATAGTTTTTCATGTAACAGAAATAAATTGCAAATGCGAAGGGAGTTAAAGAGTTCTTGACACGTGCCTGCAGATTTGCACCCGTTCTTCCGAAGTTAACGAGCTGCGACTTGTGACTTGTTTGAAAGCTTGTCTGAACTTGTCATTACTGTTAAAAACAAAGGCCGTATCATCATTTTGCTCTTTGCTGGCGATGCGTAAAGTTCGGTCTCCGAAATCGGTGCGTTGTTGCTATGGAGACTACTAAAGACCAGGAAAGATTTTACATTTCCTCAAGGATGTCGCTTGGGGACGATGAGAAAAAAGTTCATGCCAATTTATCACAAGGATGCCGTCCGGTGGCCGAGTGGTTAGTGCGCTTCGCTACTGGTCTTTAGGCCAGTAGTCAAGCGCGCTAACCACTCGGCCATGGGATGGATAAGGGGCGGGGTTCGAGCCCTGGGTACCACTCGGCCACGGGACGGATAAGGGACCTGGGTTCGAGCCTCGGGTAAGGCATTGATGATTGTGTTGCTTTTCTGCTGAGGTCCTGCCATCCTCTCAGATCTTCTACTATGGCATATAAACTGGCAGGCTCCTTTCAGACTTATGTGGCAAGCAGCTGCTTGAGGGGGTATTTTTTATATGGGATCATGTCTGTTCATACTCCGCAAAACTTCCCACCACGGGCAGTAGGAGACACCGATGGGCTTGGAGAGGCCGTCCGTCGTATGTGACGTTAAGCCATGGTCCCGTATGCGGGAGAACCATACCATGTGCACGTTAAGGAACATGCTAGATGGCCTTGACGGGTGGCTACGATCTGTCTCCCAACAGCTGTTCCAGTGGGTCCCCTCACCCAACCTTCCGTCGACCATCGGGGTCCTTGTGACCTGGCCATTTAGCCCATGGTGTGCAAAAAAGTGCCGCTCAGAGGTAAAACAATCCAATCCTGTTCATATGGCGCTGTTACGGGATGGAATTAAGAGAAGGACGGCAGAACTTCGAAGACCTTCCTCGTGCAGAAATACCGAAGTTAGCCATGAACGAGATAACCAACGGTGTTGTTTGTGAACTCATTAAGGAAAACCCACACATCATCATTCAGGAAATAAGTTTAGATGTCAGTGTATCAATTGGTAATTTAGAAACAATTATTAATCAACATTTAATATTCCGAAAGATCTATGCCAAATTAATACCCCACAAACTGACAGAACAGCAAACTAGGGCTAAAGTCGATTCTTGCTAGGAGAAGCTGCCAATGTTCAAACCTAGTGGCCTCAAACGGTTAACAGACATTGTCACATGTGATGAGACGTAATTTTATTACTATGCAGCACCCAGAAAGATCGGCAACTATATTTGGGTTTCAGAAGATGAGCGTATCCCCGAATCTTCCGATAAGACTTTCGCTCAAGGAAGAGAATGTTCACGATTTTTTTCCAATAAGTAATTTTTTTTCCTCAATAAGTGGTAGCCGTGCGCACATGATGCGATATGCATCGTGTAATTCTGAACTATTCCTTTCCATTTTTAGAGGTCTTCATTATGGAAAAATGCGTGCAAATGCACAAGTTTAATAATTTTTTTCCTTCATTACCTTCTGTAACATTCTGAAAGGGGTGGCCATGGTCCCCTAGCTCCCCTTACCGAGATCTGGCCCTGTCTCTCACAATAAAGGGTACAAATTTCCAAGTAACATTTTAACAATTCCGTGCAACACAGCATACAAAGAAGGAATATGACACAAAACTTAAAACATTGTATCCTGTTTCAATTTCAGCCCAGGGTACTATTTATACCCAGACGTTTAATATGCTATATATGTTATATGGAGTTAGATTGAACAGGGACTATTTATATAGCAAAGGCACACATGCTTAGAAACGTTTTATAGCTCATTATAAAAGAGAGAATATCGACTAAATAGGAATGAATTTTGCATGACGTTTGAAAGTTGAGGGGAAAGCGAGACAAATGATGCTGCGCGTGATAGTCCGAATACCAGTCCTAAGCAACACAATAAAAATGGAATTTAATTTTTAATAGATGACTGAGTTTATTAAATATCTATATTTCAAAAGAAGACTGGTAGCTTTAACTTTTTTAAATCTATCAATTACTTTTAAAATATTTATAAATTTGTAATATAATAAAAATTACTTTTGGTTCTATTTTATATAATTTAAAAAATAAAGAGCTTTATTTTAAAATTTACACAAATAAATCATTTATATCTTTATGCATATTTAATTTCCGTTTTTTCTTTTCTTCTTTTGTTTAGTGCTCTCCTGGCCCGGAATGAGCGTAATGCTGATCTCGATCTATTTCTCACTCAAATGTTAACTACAAGAACTTTAATCACTTGAGTTGAACGCAATGCACGAAATCGTAAAATACCTTATATAACATACGTTGAATGGACAAATTATTTTATAAATCTTGATAATAATATGCAATGCAGAAGCATTGCTTCCAGTCATATGGGACGCTGAAATTGGCAACGCCTATAAATAGAGCAGGTCTCTGGGCATTGGAAACCAGTCATTGAGAAACAATCAAAGGGAGCGACGTAAGTAAATTTGATCGTGGCCAGAGAGTAGGTGTGAGGAAGGCCGATTGTTCAATCACTGCAACTGCTGAACTGTTGGGATTTCCATGTCAGACCATCGCACGTGTATACCAAAACCATGTGAAATACGACAAAACTTCCGATCAGCAGGAGAAATGTCGACGTAAACGTGTAATTGACTCTTCAGGAGAGACTGTCCCACATCATTACAAGGAATCACACGGCTACCATGGAACAAACAGCATCAGAATTGAATGAGGGTGCATCCACAAGCTTATGCACAAAGATATCCATCGTCCCATGGAAAAAAAAGGCTATGGCAGTCGACGTCCACGTTGTGTCCCCTTGCTGACTGCAAGGCACCGAAAGATTAGGCTGTAGTTTACAAAAGTCTATCGCAACTAGAATGCGTATGACTGAAAACACGTCATCTGGTCTGACAAATCATGGTTTCAACTCTATCATGCCGGTGGGAGGGTGTGTGTGTGTGGCATAAACCACACAAAGCAATGGACCAATCACCCCAAGTTAAGGTCATGTAGGCAGGTGGAGGCGGTGTAACAATTTGTGTTGGTTTACATGGGTTCCTTGGGGCCTCTCATACCCGACGAGACCTCCGGCACAAGGTATGTGACATCCTCGTCGACCATCTATACCCGTTCGTAACGATTCTCTTTCTGCACCATGACGCAATCTTTCAACAGGACAACGCCACACCGTATACTCTCAAGTGGCGACCAGTTGGCTCCAAGAGCATTCAAGTGAGTTTACCACACTCGAATGGCCCCCTCGACCGTTGGACCTCAACCCCATTGAGAATTTGTGGGAAAAATTGGAAAGATCTGTTCGAGCCCGTCAAACCCCACCGGCAACTGTGGATGCTCTACTACAGACGATCTTCGCTTCATGGGCGGCATTACCAACTCCGTGTTTTCAACACCTCATTGAGTCCTTACCAAGACGTCTGGCTGCTATTGTGAGGGAAAAAGATGGAGCAACTGATTATTAGGTAGGTGTATATAATAATTTGTCTATTCAGTTTATTAAACGCCATAGCTCAAATAGTAACCTGTGCTTGTAAATAGCGGCCGGGGGCTCAGAAACGGATGTCAGAGACCCCGGAATATGCGGGACTGTTCAGGACCATATACATACACCAGGCCAGGACAGCATTGAACAAAAGCAGATCAGAAAAGAGGAAAATTAAATATAAAAAATATATAAGTGATTTAATTTAAGGAAATTTTAGTAAAAAAATCTTTTTTAAACTATATAAAATAAAAACATTAATTCATTTTATCATATAAAAATTTATGAATATTTTAAAATTAACTGTTAGATTTTAAAAAATTAAACTACCATTTTTGTTTTAAAAAATGAAATTTAAAATATTTGTTAAAAAATTCCTTATTACCGTGCCCAAGATTGGTATTCGAAGTATCACACACAGTTCATCTCGTTCCTAAAATCCTTCAAATATCTCGAAAAATTTACTGAGTCAATATTATCTCTTATATGAGCTAAAACGTCTCTAGTCATGTATTCCTTTGCCATACAAATCTTCTCCGTTCAACTGAACTCTGTATATCGTATAGGACCAACACCCCCTAAAACAGAAAGCCAGAGGACCAAATTTACGACGTCAGCTTCAGTAGTCCTACCACATAGACCAGTGGTTCTCAACCTTTTATGCTTCACGTACTCCCTGGAAATGTGTATGTAACTGGCGTACCCCTTGTACAGATGGATAAAACTAAAATTATAGTATAACAATGGTTATTTTTACTTTGTAACTAAATCTAGCAACTTTTGAGCTCTCATGGCGTAATCCAAAAAATTTTACCTCGTACCCCACGTTGAGAACCGTAGATCGTTACATCATAAAATGAAGTAACAGGTACAATAGCACCCATAACCTTCTTCATCTGGAAACATGCCTAATTGGCATCAGTTTGAAAAAACAAACAAAAGTTAACCACACTATGGTTCTGAAACTTCCCAAAGGGCAAGCTTGAGAACCTCTAACATAGACAATACTTATATTTCATCATTTTAATATTGTTACTGGTGGATTCTTTGCTAATCTTTATACTAATGTTTATCTATAAATATTTATTATTTAGGAGAAAATTTATTTGTATTAATTACCATTATTATATTTGATAATAAATACAAATAATTTTCTTCCTAAATAAAATATATTTATAGATAAACATTAGTATAAAGATTAGTACTAGAGTACACTAGTAATAATATTAGGATCAAAAATATAAAAATTGTCGATTTAGTAGGTTTACTTAATGATGTCAAAAATTTTGTATATTGGCTTTCTGTTATAAGAGGTGTTGATAAGACACATTAAAAGCGCGGGCCTAAATAGTACCCTGGGCTCAATTTATAGCAGGATAAGAGCAGAAATTATTAGAAATATTTACAATATAATGAATTACTATATATTAATATGCAATTAAAATATATTTTATGCTAATTTGAATTAATACTTTTTTCAATAATAAAAAGTAGATATAGTTTGCGGTAATTTATGTTGTTATTTACATTTATTAGTGCATATTAAATAGAATAATATTTATCACTCTTAAAATTCATCTTCAACATAACAGGTGCTTGTATGTAATATAAACAAAAATCGAACAGCGCATTCATGTGTATATAATCAACAGCATGCATTAAAATAACTATGTATTGCTGTATTGAAACTGAACTTCCTTTTTCTGCCAGCAAATAACAATAGTCGGTTTGACAATGACTGACTTTCCAAGGTATGAATCGAGTAGTTCTTGAGTTTTCGTACCTTTAATACTGACTGCATGCCACTTTGTATCAGGATGTTTGATCTAGCATTGTCTGGAGGAAATGAGAACGTGTGATCACAGTTTACGAGGTCTAACCTTTCCCAGACTCTAGCATTCAACAGCGACGCCCAATTGGGGCCACCAATACTTGGCCTTATTTATCGTTCCCACTGCAAAACTTTAAGAAGTCTCGAATACCACTACCCACAACCGTAAGAAGTAATCGTATCTGAGGGTTACGGATGCTAGGATTCGATTTTTCAAGCTAAACTATTAGTCTGATTCGAAATCGTTGTTCTTGGGATTAATCTCTTGTGTGGGTATTTAAATGACCTACTTCCCTATCTAGAATAATGAATATTCGTATCTACAATTTCACTGCTGTAGCATTAATTGCTTCAAATGTAATTATTTCAAGAGGCCCAGATATAAAAAGAAATGTTTGGAAGGAGGGTCAAGGTCTGGTATATATATATTTTTTTTTTCGCTTGCGTTTTAGAAACGTTTATACCTTCCGTTCTGAAATAATATTTGGGCTTCTGTGAGAGTGAGAATCATTGAGCTTGTGTGAGATCGAAATCTTTGATTTCGATTCTCACACAAGCTCAAATATTATGGAAATCTTTGAAGATGGAAAAATTCATGACGATGGAAATCTTCGAACTTGTATGAGGATGGAAATCTTTGAGCGTGTGTAAGGATGGAAATTTTTGGGCTTGTGTGAGAATGGAAGCTTGAACTAATATTGCAAACGATATATTTATACCGAAAATTTGAAATTCTGGTGGTAGAATGAAACGGTCTAGTTTCAAACACCCATGTAATTAACAGGATACAAGACAACAGGAGTAACAGAACTGGCAGCCTAATTAACTGCCTGCTACCTCAACATACATAAGTGAAATTTATTCTAACTTCCGGTAGTTAAACAGTGACCCTTGTATTTGTTTTCAAAAAATTGGTGATCAATTCTAAAATACACAATAATTTTTAATATAAGCATTAGTAAAAGATAAATTATGTCATTTTGAATTAAATAGTTTGAATTAAATTGAAGAAAATTAAACACTCAAAATCTTAATATGTATATTTAAATTCCCTCCTTTCGTTTTCTTTATTTTTCAACTTCAACTGAAGATATGAACTATTTAAAATCAATATCCTGTTGTTAAATTTTAGAGAAATTAAATCATTTAAACTTTATAATAAAAAAAAAAGATAAATGCTCCCTCAATCAGCTGCTTACGAGAGATGTCTGACAGGAACCTGTCAAATTTGAATATTAGGTGGGGCGGGGGTGGCTCGGTCGGTAGCGCGTAAATCTACCCAACTGAACCCGACGGACGGCGGTTTTTTCAAGCACATCGGTGTCCCCTACTGACCGTGGGCAGGGCGGTGAGTTTTCGGCTCAGCCATGGGAATTAGAGAAATCAAATCACCTGAATCTTGGAAAATATATAATTCCCTCCGTTTTTCACTCCTTCTATTCAATGACTGTCCGGGCCTAGTGTTGCTAGGTGGCTCCACCTCAGTCAAGGGATGTACACTGATTGATTTGCCCTTTACATGGGGGGCGGGGGAGGGGGATTAAACGCAACTTCTTCATTTTAAGACATGAGCGAGAAATTCTTTTAGTATTAAAACTAATAAAATATTATTATTTTCATTTTCCTAATCATCCATTAGTACGAATTGTAATGTTATAGAGTTCAAAATTCAGAAAATTGTATAATTATTTTTATTTTAAAACGAGCGTCCTGTATTTGCCAAAGGCGGTATTTCAGTCAGGGGCAGATGAGAGTTTTGCTCGGCCCCCTTTGGAGAAAAAAATTGGGGAAAAAAAGCGTCAAATGTGCAAATTGAAGGCCATTTTCGTATTGCATGTGAATTAGGTAAATTTGACGGAAACTTAATTTAGTTGGATAACCTTTGTTTCAATTATAATTCATTCTTAAAAAAAAATCTTGCATTAATTATTTTAAAAAAAATTATTTCTATTAAATTCTATTATAACTGTCTAGCTCTTTTGGATTCCATTTCTTTATAGAGTCGTTTTCAAAAATATTAAATATCTGTTATTAAAAAAATTGAGATTAACCCTTTCAGGACCATAAGGTTTCTAAGAGTAAATATTAGTATGTAACTATTTATTTTAATTTGTTTAGACGTAAAATAAATAAAAATCATAAGAAAAATACATAAAAATGTGTAGTTTTTTTGGAATTTTATGGGAAATATTTTTCCCAATGGACTATAAAGGTAACACAAATTATAGTTAGGCTTATTATACAATGTCTTTTATTTATTGGTTTATTAGAACAAAATGTTAACTAAAATAATACAAAATTATGAAATAAAATTACTATACAAAATGATGTGCTAATTATGATATTCTGCGAAGCAATTTCTTTTGGTTGTGAAGCAAAGATGGACATTGCACAGATGCAACATTATTGCAAAGATGGACATGGACTAAACGTTCCCGTTTACGTAATTGCGTTCGGCATATGTTCTATTTTGACATTCTGTATAAAAAATGCAGATAAGGTTATAATTAAATACGACAATCACCAATTTTAACATGGGGAAAAATGTTTCCCTTGGTCGTGAAAGGGTTAAAAACCCGGCGTGGTCTATTTGAAGTGCGGGGCCAGGGACAGCTGGCCAAAGGCACCTTGATATACCAGACCTGGACAGCCTCGAGTGAAAGGAGGTAAGAAAGGAGAAATATTAATTATGCATAAAAATTCAAGTGATATAATTTGTTTAAAATTTAAATTAAAGCTATTTTTCAAAATCGATTGAAATAAAATTATTTATTAATAAGTATTTTATTAAAATAATTGAGAATATTTTAAAATTAATTACCAGATTTTTAAAAATCTACCAGTTGAATTTTTAAAAATTTAATTATAAAAAAACTGTTATGTTTTTCAAAATCACATCTACTGTTACTGCAGTGTCCAGGTTTCTTGTATCGAGGCGGCCTTGAGCTGTACCTCTCGACTTGCTCCTGTATCCGACATGAGTCCTATATCCGATTTTGAGTCTAAATCCAACGTTGACTCCTATATCCGACGTGAGTCTTGTTTATATCACAGATCTCTCTATATATTATTATTATACAAAAAGCTTTCTGTCGATCTTCCCTGGCAGTTGGGGCATTTGAGTGAAATTTGTTTTTACTCACGATAATTGATTTTCGAATAAAAGAGAGCCTTCATTAGAAAATTCTAATGAAGGCTCTCTTTTAGCTATGAAAAAACAAACGTTCGCACTACAGAGTAATAGTTACAGAGATTATGTCTCCCTATACCTCTAATACTAATATTTTCACAATATTAATTCACATAGGATGCACCCTATTGTTGGTAATGCATTAAATTTCCAAAGTAGGGTTTAACTAGTGCCACCTACTTACACTGGGCCATAACAATCGTTAAACAAAGGGAGGAAAGGAGGGAAATTATATATGCGTAAATATTTAAATGATTAAATTGTGTAAAGTTTATCTAGAAGCTACTTCTTTTTAAGCGGTATAAAATATATTTTAATTTTCATGAATATTTTGAATTTTTTAAATATCGTGAATATTTTAAATTACTAATTTTAAAGCAAATGCTACAAGATAATTTTTAATAGACATAATTTTAATTAAGTCACCTAGATATTTTCGGATTGTTTTTGCTATTGCACTATTCAGGCCATTTATGACTTAGGTTGCTCTAACAAGGCCGCCTAGATGCAAGCACACCCAGATAGTATTGTAACATAAAAAAATTATATTTAATTAAAGATATATATCTTAAAATATTACTGGTAATTCTTTATTTTAACATTTTTTTTAATTAGTTTTAAAATATTCAATAATATTTAAACAAATTGTTAGTAAAAAAATTATCTTCTTTTACGTAATTTTAAATTGTAGTTAAATTTTGGGCAAATGAACTTACTTAAAACTTTATGCATGTTTAAATTTGCTCCTCCCATCTCTCCTTTATTCGATGGCTGTCGAAACCCGGTGTATCGAGGTAGCTCTGGTTTCTGGTGTTTTGTGTCTATTGCTCTGTGGCTTTCACGTAAGGTTTTTCGTTCTACAAGATTTAGAAAGAACTTTGAACTTAATCAGAAAAAAAATTACTGACTATTGATTTTATGGGGAAAAAAAATATGTTGGAGATCAGCGAATAAAGAAAAATCTTAATTCAAGACTTCATTCCAGCAATATTTTTTTTTCATTAATTTTCTTCGTGTTAGGTCGATATAAACACAACACAGAATTGACAGGCAGATAATTTTGTAATTACATAAGAAATACGACCTCATTTACATTATAAAACATCAAGAATATAAAAATGGAGGTAACAGAATGTATCAAGCTTTGTATTCTTCAGTGCAACTAATATTTCAAATCAGAACAGTTTTTGCTCTTGAATTGGCAGCTACCAGTAAATTTATCTCTCTATTCCAAATAAAAAAACTCAATCTTTCTGGAAGGATATTTTCTTATTAATCTATCTTGACTGATTGACTATATAATTTCATTCTTAACAGCCCACTAAATTTGCATCTTTGATCATTGCATTTTTTTTATTCTGTTCTCCTTGCTCAATATTAACGACTTTACAAACTTGTTCACCGAAACAGAAGGGCAGGAGTCTTTAAACAATCATCATTCAAAAAGGTTGTTAAAAGACTAGATAAAAAAAAAACCAAGATGTCTTCCCACCAACGAAGGCCACTTACTCTCGAACCGTCAATGCGTCTCGCTTGGCGTGGGAGCGCCCCCTAGCGACAGAAGGACGTAGCTATAAATTAGCGGAGTCGCACTGCAAGCTGGGAAATGTGACAGAGAGTAGCTACTGTTCTCATTACCTTTTCGCTGGGAAGCTGGACTCTGTGATTTCCGGCATGACAAGCTAGGGATGAGGGAGCGTGCAAATAGTACTGCGAGAATTGCTGTTACGTGCCAAAAGAAACAATGGGAAAATAATTATACTGATCGTGGGTTGAAAAGGGGCCCTCCCCCCTTCAATCAGTTCTGTGAACGTGAGGAGAATAAGATTGTCGTTGTCCCTAATTCATGAGGACAATTCAAATTATAATGGGAACTTAATAGAGATACTTAGTTTTTAACTTCTTTTACTTCATTCTGTTCGTGGTCGTTAAAATGTTAATATTAATTTTTTATCGCTAGAGGGAATTTTCAGGCGGAGAGATACAAGAGATTCTTTTTTTCCTTAAAGAATTTTATCATATTGTAGCGTTTCCGTGGGTGCCGGCAGACATATTTCTGGAAAGGTATTGGAAAGGATTATTTTGAGCAAGCAGCCATTAAAAGCGCATTCGCGTGAAAAAAAATGATAAAAAAATACCCTGAATGATGGGGTTGGTTTCAATTATTTTTCCAGGTGCTAATATAATTCTTCAGGCACGTACTCAAGATTTAGATTTGGGGAGGAGGGGGGGAGAATTGTTTTACCTCTGAGCGGCACTTTTTTTTGCACACAATGGGCTAAAAAGCAAACAATGGTCACAAGGACCCTTAGAGCTCAGAGAAGGTTGGGGGAGTGGAGCCACTGCAACAGCTGTTGGGAGACAGATGGTAGACTCCAATCAAGGCCATCCAGCGTGTTCTTTAACGTGCACAGGATATGGCTCTCCCCGACACGGGGCGACGGCTTAATGTCCCTTCCGACAGACGGTAGCCTTTCCAAACCCATCGGTGTCCCCTACTAATCATGGGCCAGGGAGTTTTTGTGGAGATAAATTTCAATGCTGGCCCAGTTGGGACTCGAACGGTGGAAATGCAGATTACGAACCTGGCGCACTACCGACTGAGCCGGGGTGGTGGTGGTGGTGGGGGGGGGGTCACGGTCTGAGAATAAGACTTGAGTATGGCTTATCAATTACAAAAATATACCACGGGACAGGAAACGTTAAAATGATTTTCTATGTTATATGGAAAATAAAATTTTATAGTTTATTTTTATTATCGGATATATATTATGGGCTAAAATAAAATTATAGAAAGACAACTGTTTTTTACAAAGCAGGTAGACAAGTTTCAGATTTTGTATAGGATAAAAGAACGTATAAGGAAAAGAAGTTCAGCCTTGACAAAGCGTAAGTGGCGACCTCAAGTGGTGTTTCGATTCGTATCGCGCATTTGTTTCAGCTGGGAAGCAAACAATAAGGGGCAAAGGAATTATGCATCAAAAAATTTATATTTTAAAAAAGGAAAAAAAGTAACTGCACTTTGTATTTGAAAAAAATAATATCATGATTTTAATAAAGGTTTATCTTCTCCATTGGAATTATTTTTCGTTGAACCAATAATTATAAATTGAACGGAGAGAGAAGATTTGAAATTAGCCTGAAGTTAATTTATAAAATAAATTATTACAATTAAGAGCTTTCTCGGTTGCATGGAAACAGGGACCAGAACTGATATTAATATACTCTGTAGGATATCAATGGGAAATTATTACGTAGGAAAAGCGAAGAGAATGGAAGTTGACAGTAACATGTAATTGCAAAAGCGTTCGTCCCCTGTATCGTTCGTTTCACCTCTACGCCAAATGCACGATACTCGATTTTACATTAATCTCTATGGAAGCTGAACTTTCTTCTCCCTCTACATTCTTTGTATAGGATGACTGATTTTTGGAAGAGAAGGAGGGAATGGGAGAAGGATCCGAACCCCTTGGTCCGGATCCCCGCTTCCAGAAAACGTCCCTGTACCTCTCTCTGGTCTGTAATATTTTTTACACTTGTATATGTAGAGAAGCGGTAGCCAATCAAAACTTAAAAAAAAACACTAAAAAAATCTATATTTTTAAAAATGTGCAGGGAAAATTGTCTACTTAAAAGCGAAAACATACATTTCTAATGAGCATTAAATTAGAAAAGGACGCCCATCAAGGTCATCCCGAATCTTAAAGCCACTCTAACAGAGGATGATTGTTCGGCGGCCAGTACCTCAGTGGTCAGAGCACCTGACATGTTATCAGGAGGTCATGGGTTCAGATCCCACACGGCTAATGATTATTTTTCTTCTTTATTATTCTATTCGATATTATTTTAATATAATCATGATAAATAATTTCTTTTCTTTTAAACTGGTATTTAATTCTACGTAACATAAGCAGTCTGTGGCTCTGCGCAAGGTCACGACAGATAAAACTAGTTCCATAGTCTGACATTGGTGGCGCTAATAATTGGCAGAAAAGTAGGCAAAGACTCTGTATTTCCTTACTCTGTGATCTGAAGTACACAGCATCGAGTTCCACGTGTGCCAGCCTCGAAATTGTCAATTCTATTGTCCGTGCTTTTTCTATTTTTTTTTCTAACACTTCGCTTGTTGCTTTTTCTCGTACATCTACTCCATTTTACTATAAAAAAAAAAGTCCAATAAAATCAGAATCTTTAGTTGCAAATTGTTTGATGGTGATGTCAGCATGCAGGTAGTGATAATCTAGAAAAGGATGTTGTATTAATAGGAGACAATGACGTTTTTAAGGATCCAAGAGCTGAGAAGAGGGATTTATTGGACAGCTCTTAGGAGACATAGAGGAGCCTCCTCCCATCAACGCATTCAATAATGTTCTCAGAGTATTTCTTGGACATGGACCACGACTTAATGTTCCAAAGCCAGACGGTAACCTGGCCATTTTAAACCATTGTGCTCAAAGAAGTGATACTTAGAGGCAAAAAATAACATTATGATGTATTAAACTGACGACTTCGGTAAGACCTCTGTGTCATGCAGCTGCTTGAGGGGTGAGTTGAGTTGTTTCTCTGCACATTTTTGCACACAATGGGGAAAATGGTCAGGTCAAAAGGAACCCCGAGAGTTCAGAGAAGGTTGGAGGAGAGGACACAGTATACAGCTGTTAAAAGACAGATGGTAGACTTCAGTCAAAGCAATCCAGAGTGTTCTTTAAGATTCACAGGGTATGGCTTTCCCACACACGGAGCCATGGCTTAATGTTCCATCCGACGGACGGTGGCTTTTTTAAGCCCTTCGAGTCTCCATTTGGCCGAGGTCAGGGCGGGGAGTTTTGCTGAGATAAAGCTGATTGAGGAGTTTTATATAACAGGACAACTGGGCAAGAGTAAAAGAGTTCAGCAATATTTCAGAATTGTATTTTTGAGTTAGTATACTGACACTACTCTGAAAAATCAATATGTGAATGAAATCTATACGAAGCACAATAAAAGAATATCAGGGTAATATAGCTGATTAAAATTCAACTTAGTGAATAGTCATTGCTTTGTAAATGGGATCATTTTACAACTAAAGGTAAGTTTCCACACAAATGGTTTAAATAGTCTCATCACCAGGACTCTAAGCTTTCAGAACTGGGTTGGGTTGTTTTACCTCTGAGCGGCACTTTTTTGCACACTATGGGCTAAATGGCCAGGTCACATGGACCCCGAAGGCTCAGAGAAGGTTGGGGGAGGGGACCCACTGGAACAGCTGTTGGGAGACAGATGGTAGCCTCCCCTCAAGGCCATCCAGCGTGTTCTTTAACCTGCACAGGGTATGGCTCTCCCGCACACGGAGCCACGGCTTAACGTCCCATCCGACGGATGGCGGCCTTTCCAAGCCCATCGGTGTCCCCTACTGACCGTGGGCAGGGCGGGGAATTTTGCGGAGATAAATCTCAACGCTGACCCAGCTGGGACTCGAACCTGGGAACTACAGATTACGAGCCTGGCGCGCTACCGACTGAGCCACCCCCGCCCTAAGGGAGAGGAGGAGTTTAGGAAAAAATTATATCTATCATAGTGGGTTGTTGAGTTCGTGTTCCTCTGAATAGCACTTTTGCCCACACAAAGGGATAAATAGTCAGGTCACAGGGTCCAAGAGCTCAGAACAGTTTGGGGGAGGGGACTCAAAAAACTGGGCAAGTTACTGAGTAGCCCAAGGTGCGATGATTGGAATTGGGAGGGGATTCATTGGACCGCTGTTAGGAGATAGTTGGAAGGTTCCCGTGAAGGTTATAGTTCTCTCTCCTGCACACGAAGCCAGGACTTAAGGTCCAATCTGACGGACGGCGGATTTCCTAAGTCCATCGGCGTTCCCTTTCTGACTGAAGGCAGAGATAAATCAGAACGCTACCACAGTGGGAGTCATAGCGAAGATCCGAACTTAGAGAGTATCTGAGTACGTGGTTGATGCGGTACCGACTGAAGCAATTCCCGTCTTCTGGTCCCTTGGGTAATGTCGCCTGCTTCCTTCCTTTCCTACGTACCTATGTAAAGGGACAAAAAACTCGAAATTCCAGAAGACTCCAGCGGAATCATCATTTTTCCAAAACAGCCAAAAGCATATACAATTCTGCAACCATCTTTCAAACCCGAATACAAACATTCCTGTTTATTAATCTTTGTAGCCCCAAAGATACAATAATTAACAGTGCAAATAGCAATGTATTAAATACCAAAAAAAAATACATTCCCTTTTCAAAAATTTATTATTAATTTTCCTTAGTAAATAAGACCCATATCAAAAATGAAAGAATATACTCTGCCTTTGCATTATATGGTCCCATACGCCGCAGTGCGGACCTGAGGGACAACACGCAACTTCCTCTCTCAGCGCGTGCTGCGACGTCAGAAGAGAGTATGCGCCTGACGTCAAAAACAACGCAAACTCCGCCTTCCCAACTTCCGTCGACTTGTCGACCGCCAGCGGGCAGCCGCCACAATTGTTATTTCCACCAATGGCAGCTCGTACAATCATTATGGAGCGTAGTGCACGCAATCGCGCCATCTCTCGGAGCAAATAGTCATCAGTGTCCAACGTAATTACATTACTGTTGGAGGCCAGGTTTCCGCCCTCCGGCAACCGCTGCTTAGCAACGGTGGTTGCCAAGACAACGTAGACGTCGCAGAAAACCGTTACGTCGCTGATCGGCAAGTTTTGCATAAAACAAGAATTCATTTTGCTGTGTCAGTTTTACTTCGCAAAAAAGCGTTTTTCTTCGCAATTTTTTTTTCCTTTGCAATTAAATCTGCATTAAGATGATGGCCTCAGCTTATTTTATTGTTTGGCTGTGCCGAATAGCAGTTCCTGTGCATATGAAACAAAAGAATTGTATTTGATGTAGGGCATATCTTAGAGTTGGGTTGTTTTACCTCTGAGAGGCACTTTTTAGCGCATTATATGCTAAATGGCCAGGTCACAAGAATCCCGAAGGATCAGAGAAGGTTGAGGGAGGATACCCACTGGACAGCTAGACAGACGGTAGACTCCCGTCAAGGCTATCCAGAGTGTTCTTTCACGTGCACAGGGTATGGCTCTCCAGCTCACGGGGCCACGGCTTAACATCCCATCCGACGGAAGGTGGACTTTCCAAACCCATCGGTGTCCCCTATTGACCGTGGGCAGAGCGGGGAGTTTTGCGGAGATAAATCTCAACGCAGGCACAGCTGGTACTCGAACCTGGGAACTGCAAATTACGAGCCTGGCGCGTCACTGACTGAACCTGGGGTAGTGATACAATCTAGCCGGAAAAGGTAAAAGGGGAAGGGGCAAGACAGTAGAATTCGTTGCAGTATATTTTCCTTCCGTTTTAATGGTCTTTATAAACGTTCTTGAAAATTGCGCGAAATGTGCACAATTTTAATAATTTTACCTCCTTTACCCTTACTACCATTCTCTTGAGAGGATGGCCCCCTTACTCCCCCTTTCCCCCTTCTACATCGATTCCTGTTCAAAAGTATTATGTACAGTCGCTCAAAAAAGTATTCGAACGCTGTGGTTGATTACAGAATTCAGGAAAAATATCTGGCAACGATTTTTTTAGAAATTAGTGATCTGGCAACCTTCGTGTCACGTGACACGAAGGTTGCCAGATCACTAATTTCTAAAAACATCGTTGCCAGATATTTTTTCTGAATTCTGTAATCAACCATAGCGTTCTGATACTTTTTTGAGCGACTTTACACATTCTCCAAATGGAAATCATTACTGTAGTAATTAAATATGGGATTAATATATTTAAATTGAAGGAAGTTACTTGAGCTGCGGATGAAAATTGCAGTTTGTTTTGCTAATATGCTTGAAATGAAGAAAAAAATTGTGTTACCACTGGAATTTAAATACACGATTGTAAATAAAAAACGAAACATTTCAAGCTATTTTAAATTTAATTGTATCGATATAATAATAAAAAACCTCAACTTCAAGCAGCTGCTTGCCACATAGGTCTGACAGGGGCCTGTCAGTTTATACGTCATAAGAGAAAGTCTGTGAGGATGGCAGGATCTCAGCAGAAAACAACACGAACATCTATGCCTTACCCGGGGCTCCAACTCAGGCCCTTTAGATCAGTAGCCAAACACGCTAACAACTCGCCATGGGATGGCCATCAATATAATAATTAACTTTAATATTAATTAAATTTATTTAATTTTATTAAATAAATTTAATTATTAATTTTTATTTTTATTTTAATTAATAATTTTTTAAAATTTTTAAATTTAAAGGACAGGTAGCTAATTGTTTTATTCTTTTTATTTTATTTAAAGCTAATTGTTAATATCTGTTCTTTACTGTGAAGGCCACACCCAAAACGATACAGAAAAGTTTATTACGTTGCATGAGTTTCTAGAATTTGCGTACAAAAGTTTAAAGCTCTAAAAAAATAAATATTTTCGGAATTTAAGCTTTGAATCACGATCTTCCTGCTTTCGTTAGACGGGCTTTTGATGTGGTATGATCAAAGAATGTGTAAAGTAGATGTAACACTTCTGCTAGGCGTAAGTGGCGCCGCCTGTCGGATTTTCCGCAAACCCGATCGTTGCAAATTCAAGTTTTGCAAAAAAAGTAACAGTTAATCACTATCGATATTAGGTATTTGATTACATTAGAATGCTTAATAGATGTGTATTACGTAAACTGGTAACCCCTATTAAAATATAAAAGTCGTATAATAAGTGTGTTGGAAGATATGACAGTGTTTTTATAACTTAGTTTTTTTTTTGTTTCATTCTAATACTACCAATAGTATTTCAAAAATATTATATTAGAAATTAAAATGTAAAAAAAAAAAATGTTAAAGTTCAACTTTGGTAATTAGCTGAAAAAGTTTCGTTTCTGCGGAATGCTTATTTGTGTATATTGCTAAAGAAACCGGTAGACTGTGATGGTCTAGCGGTTATGGCGCCTGGGAGACGTCGGTTAGAATCCCACTCAGGACGAAACCAAGTTTTTTCAGCAAATTATTTCAAATGTTTCTTATCAAAAAGACATTTCTTCTGATACTTTATTTCGGAAATTTCGTTTGTTAACATTGGAATATGGATGTGGGGAGGGGAGCTCAGTTGGTAGCGTGCCAGGCTCGTAATCTGCAGTTCCCAAGTTCGAGTCCCAGGTAAATATATTGAGTGACAAGACCCACTGGTTCCGCCTAAAGCACTAGGGGCGGGGGTGGCTCAGTCGGTAGCGCACCAGGCTCGTAATCTGTAGTTCCCAGGTTCGAGTCCCAGCTGGGTCAGCGTTGAGATTTATCTCCTCAAAATCCCCGCCCTGCCCACGGTCAGTAGGGGACACCGTTGGGCTTGGAAAGGCCGCCGTCCGTCGGATGGGACGTTAAGCCGTGGCCCCGTATGTGGGAGAGCCATACCCTGTGCACGTTAAAGAACACGCTGGATGGCCTTGACGGGAGGCTACCATCTGTCTCCCAACAGCTGTTCCAGTGGGTCCCCTCTCCCAACCTTCTCTGAGCCTTCGGGGTCCATGTGACCTGGCCATTTAGCCCATGGTGTGCAAAAAAGTGCCGCTCAGAGGTAAAACAACCCAACCCTAAAGCACTACCAGTATAGAATAGGAAATGCCACTTTGACCACTATCTAAGAGTCGGGGACATACAATACCATATAGGTAAATGCACAGCCCACGACAGTCTAGGGTGAACAGTACTATAGAAGTAAAGCTCAACCCAAGTCACTGCCACTGCAAAACCTGGATTTTAATCTATTCCACGGTTAGCCACAAACAAGGATATGTAGATCCAAGTTGACTCGGCTCCCGTGGTGGAAACTCTTAGTTCGGCACAATTTTTGGGGCCCTGTACGACAAACAGACCAAGCAGTCAACAGGGCCCCTGACAACTACCCTAAGTTTGAGGTATCAGCCTGTTCAACCGGGTCCCACACCGGTCAGCACAGCCTTCGACATCGAGGTCTTAGACTGTCCAACCGGGGCCAAAACCGGTCAGCAGAGACTTCGACCTGATGGGCCCTCAAGCCCCTCTCCCCCCACGTCAAGGTGGTTCCCTGTCGGGGGGAGTTCGTATCCCAGCTGGATCAGCGTAGAGATTTATCTCAGCACAACTCCCCAATCTGCCCACGGGGACACCAATGGGTTTGGAAAGGCGCCATAAGGTCGAATGGGACGTTAAGCCGTGGCACCGTGTGCGGGAGAGCTACACCCTGTGCACGTCAAAGAACACGCTTTATAGCCTTGATGGGAAGCTACCATCTCCAGTGGGTCCCCTCCCCCAACCTTCTCTGAGTCCTCGGGGTCCTTGTCAATTGCCCATTTTGCCCATTGTGTGCAAAAAAAATGCTACTCAGAGACAAAACAACCCAGCCCAACGCATATGGATGAAAAAGCCCAATCAGCAAATAAAGAAATCAGACATAATGTTTTTTTACACCTGTATTATGACGTAATGGCTTCACTACTATGCAGGAATAATCAATTTTTAGAGGGCGCTGCAGTCGCGTAGTTTACATTGCGTTTATGGAAATTTGCTCTCTTCTCTCTGTGCCTTGGTACATTATCAATTCGTGTGCTAAACCCAAAGTCATTTGTTGTAGATTCGAATATTATATTATTTGTGGGAGGCATATTTCTGAATTCAGCTGCACTTAGGGAATTAAATTTTTAAAGTGATTTTGGGAGAATTAAAAAGATAATAACATATTCATCTAAAATTATGAAATATTAGTTATATTGATTCTAAATATAGAATTTGAAGTTCTTGAATTTCACTGGTGTTCCGAATTAATGGATAATGAACACTAAATAAATTAAAAATTTAAAAAATACCTATCTTCCCATATGCACCTTAAAAAGCAGAAAATAAACCTAAAACATATCGATGGTGTAATCAGTCATTAAATTCGTATTCATTTCAAAAGAAGATAGGGCGCCGATTTACCTTCACAAGACAACCAGTGCCCTGTCTTCCTGGGGCGGGGGTGGCTCAGTCGGTAGTGCACCAGGCTCGTAATCTGTAGTTCCCAAGTTCGAGTCCCAGCTGGGTCAGCTTTGAGATTTATCTCCGCAAAATTCCCCGCCTTGCCCACGGTCAGTAGGGGACACCGATGGGCTTGTAAAAGCCGCAGTCCGTCGGATGGGACGTTAAGCCGTGGCCCCGTGTGCGGGAGAGCCATACCCTGTGTACGTTAAAGAACACGCTGGATGGCCTTGATGGGAGGCTGCCATCTGTCTCCCAACAGCCGTTCCAGTGGGTCCCCTCCCCCAACCTTCTCTGAGCCTTCGGGGTCCATGTGACCTGGACATTTAGCCCATGGTGTGCAAAAAAGTGCAGCTCAGAGGTAAAACAACCCAAAGCCCTGCCTTCCTTTGAAGTGAATACGAATTCAGTGATTGATTAGTTTTATTTCCTACTTTATAGGGCGCATATAAGAAGATAGGTAATTTTTAAATTTTTTAATTTTATATTTTTTTCGTCACTAAAAACACCCATCTTCAGAAACTTTCATTTGATACATGATTCATAAAACATCGATCCATTTTTCCTTCTTCTGTTTTTGGAGTCGTGTTTAAGGTAGCCTATGACATTGGAGGTGCCACTAGCTTCAGTTTGAGATATAATTTGTTAAGGATTGGGTTGGGTTGTTTTACCTCTGAGCGCTACTTTTTGGCACACAATGGGCTAAATGGCCAGGTCACATGGACCCCGAAGGCTCTGAGAAGGTTGGGGGAGGGGACCCACTGGAACAGCTATTGGGAGACAGATGGTAGCCTCCCATCAAGTCCATCCAGCGTGTTCTTTAACGTGCACAGGGTATGGCTCTCCCGCACACGGGGCTACGGTTTAACGTCCCATCCGACTGACGGTGGCCTTTCCAAGCCCATCGGTGTCCCCTACTGACCGTGGGCAAGGCGGGGAATTTTGCGGAGATAAATCTCAACGCTGACCCAGCTGGGATTCGAACCTGGGAACTACAGATTACGAGCCTGGCACGCTACCGACTGAGCCACCCCCGCCCCATTCGTTAAGGATCCACTCGAAAATTCACCCCTTCTTTTTTGGGGAAGTCGGATAATGATGGTGGGGGGAATTCTAAATAGTCTACCTCGGTCAGAGTCCGTCTTACGCATAAGCTAACTAAGCTACAGCTAGGGCCTCACGATTATGAGGAGCCTCAAAAATTTAAGTTTACTGTGTCACAAATTTTGTATTCAAATTAATCTTTGTGCAAACTCTGTTCATCTCAGCTTTAAACAGTCGTTATTGTAAGCGAGAATTAGTATAATGTTTTCACCACTTCAATTTCATATTTATTTTTTAATATTCCCTTTAATCAGAAGAATAGACTTATAACTTATTTCGACTTTCAAAATTTTGGGGCTTCTTAAACTTGTCATAACTTAGGGCCTCAGAAGATGAAAGTCCGGCCCTGACCACTGTCCTCATACGAGCTTTCATTTGACATCTAACTCGTAATTGTACGGGGACGTACAATGGGACGTTAAGCCGTGGCACCGTGTGCGGGAGAGCTACACCCTGTGCACGTCAAAGAATACGCTTTATAGCCTTGATGGGAAGCTACCATCTGTCTCCCAACATCTATACAGTGGGTCCCCTCCCCCAACCTTCTCTGAATCCTCGGGGTCCTTGTGAATTGGCCATTTTGCCCATTGTGTGCAAAAAAATGCTACTCAGAGACAAAAAAAACCAGCCCAACTCTGACTTGCTCTTATACACAATAATCTAAGATGTTAGATGTCAACTACAATCGTTTTCTTATTTCCCCTTTTTTAGGAGAAACGAAACAAGGGGACCTTCCCCATATCTAAAACTTTCCTTTGGCGCATAGCTTGTTACTTTCCGCTCCCGAGTTCTGGAGATATAATTGAAAAAATTGCTTTCATATTCTCTGGGGGGAAGAAAGCATGGGTCAATTTTTTTTAAAGCCTATGACAATCACCGCTTCATAAGCTTTCATTTGACACAAATTATTGAGTTTGTCCGTCGCGTTTGAAAGACAGTGGGACAAACGTTTTGAGAAATCGACAACTCAAAAACGAAAATGTATGAGCGAAAGTAAGTGAAGATAAGTAGAAACATGCATAAATCAAAATGGTTTTAGAAAAAGCAATTAAATACATATCGAAAGACACTATTACATAACTAACAGCAAGTGAGGAAATCATATAATATTTCGGAGTGATGTATTTGAGAGCATTAATTTCTACAATGGAGGTTCTGGAATTGGGGGATAGGAAATGTTAAAAGGTTTAAAAATAAAAAAATACCCCCTCAAGCAGCTGCTTGCCACAGAGGTCTGACAGGAGCCTGTCAATTTATATGCCAGAGTAGAAGGTCTGAGAGGTTGGCAGGACCTCAGCAGAAAAACGACACAAACAGCCATGCCTTACCCGTGGCTCGAATCCAGGTCCCTAGATCAGTAGCCAAGCATGCTAACCACTCGACCACGGGACGGAATTAAAATGTTAGGGTATGGTAATAATGTCAAAGGTATGATAATAATGCCAAGGGTGCGATTACTTCCTACAGTCATGCAACATATTCTTATTCTCTTCAAGACGCTATGGATGAGGATTTATTGAGGGACGGCGAAGTGTTTTGGGGGACCCTGGCAACCAATTAGCGATGCCTCAATATATTATTCTTATATATCCCTTCTACCGTCACTATGATCCCCTTTTGACATTGGGAAGCGGATGAATCAGTCGGTAGTGTCCTAGCCTTGTAATCTGCAATTCCCAGGTTTGAGTCCCGCTGGGCCAGCTTTGAGGTTTACCTCCCAGAATTCACCATTCACGTTAGTAGGGGACACCGATGGGGTTGAAAAGGCCTCCATCCGTCAAATGGGATGTTAACCCATCCCCCTGTGACGGACAGCCATCCGTCAAATGGGATGTTAACCCATCCCCTGTGACGGACAGCCATCCGTCAAATGGGATGTTAACCCATCCCCCTGTGACGGACAGCCATCCGTCAAATGGGATGTTAACCCATCCCCCTGTGACGGACAGCCATACCCTGTGCATATCAAAGAACACGCTGGATGTCCTTGACAGAAGGCTATCATCATTTGTCTCCTAACAACCAATGGTCTCAGAGATGGTTGAGGGAACAAATAGATGATCCCCTCAACCATCTCTGAGACTCGGGGTCCTCGTGACTTGGCCATTTAGCCCATTGTGTGCAAAACGTGCTGCTCAGAGGAAAAATAACCCAATTGTTTGACACTGAATAAAACACCGGACTTGAACATTCTTAATATTTATGAGTTTACTGCTCAAAATATCTCTATACACTAATTTTTACGTTTCTAATACGCTTAGATCAAGGTTTGACTTCTACGTGATCTCTGTTTGACCTTGAATGACACATCGAAGGTCAAATTTCGGATTTTTCTCTTGAAATTAGTTATATTTTTATTTCTATCCTAAGAAGAGTAAGAAGAGTCTTGTAGGTACTTTAACTTCACGTTCAAAGAAATCGTCAACTAATTGTCCCAGCTGGGTCAGCGTTGAGATTTATCTCCGCAAAATTCCCCGTTCTGCCCACGGTCAGTAGGGGACACTGATGGGCTTGGAAACCCGTCGACCGTCGGATGGGACGCTAAGCCGTGGCCCCCGTGTGCGGGAGAGCCATAACCTGTGCACGTTAAAGAACACGCTGGATGGCATTGACGCGAGGCTACCATCTGTCTCCCAACAGCTATTCCAGTGGGTCCCCTCCCCAAACCTTCTCTGAGACTTGGGGGTCCATGTGACCTGGCCATTTAGATCATGGTGTGCAAAAGAGTGCCGCTCAGAGATAAAAACAATCCAATCCAACGTCAACTAATTAGTACATATAGGAGATAAAGAGGAAATATCGTCCTTGAAGAGGAAATTAGGTATGAAGAGCTGGAAAAGAGGTGGGACATGGGTGCACGCAGTTCCTCTAGTCCCAGATAATTTTTTTCCCGAATAGATCCCTTGTATGTATATCTGCTCCTTCATTATATTTGTGGTCATAATTCCTGAGCTTTTAAACATTTTTTTTTCAGTATTTCCGTGTCAGCTACAGGATCGTCCACCTAGTTCTGAGAAACCATTTCCACTCTTGGTCGAAAGCACCACTGATAAGCCTCGCACAGGGCACGAAACTTGCGTTTCTCTATCGCTGAGCAATCCGAGTGCCTTCGAGAAAGTTCTGTGAAAATAATCAGCCTGATTACTCTGTAAGATTAACTCTGTGAGAATAATCAGCATGATTACTCTGTGAGATTAACTCTGTGAGAATAATCAGCATGATTCCAACCCGCACCCTCATATTTACCGTCACCAAAATGAGCTCTTTCTCTTAAATAGCTGTTGTGAATAATTCCTTATCTCTCTTCAGATGAATACACGTCGACAATTCGTATCAAAATTGAAACTGGATTCTTCTCTGAAGAGCAGTTTGTCCACTGTCTTGGACTCCAAAGTTGATATTGTCTGAAGCATATTGCATGAATTCTTCTGTTGAAATGGGCGAAGGGGGGGGGGGGTGCAAATCAATGGTTTTCGAGTATACGTCATCCTATTCACAGAATGTCTTAAAACTGTCATCATTATGTCTGCTGAGGGTTGAGTAGCCAGACCGTTGCCTAGCTTCATTTCCCTATCTTGCGGGCAAATACAGATAATTGTGGTCCTGAGCAGTTGTAGCCCTGGGAAGACCTTGTTCTAGACTCTTACTAACTTCTCTTATTTCTTAAAATTGTCCCCCAAAGTATTGTCTCTAAAAACAATTATCTCTTAAAACAAAAGAATTCCATTTTCCCACCCACCTCAGTCGGTAAGGGGTCAAATCATTGTTGCCAATGAAAACTACATGATCTTTACGTTTAACCATCAAAATTTAAAATCTTGAACGTAAATACATCGTTTGCAATATTCGTTTAAATTTTTGGAATTTTCAAAAATTTCCACCGCAGTTATAGCTGTAGGAAGATTCCAAAAGTGCGAATCATAATATTTCATCAATGCCTATCCAACTCAAAAAAATTTTGAATTTATCTCTAAAAACAAAAAAGTTCGATGTCTACAGAAAGACAAACGGCAAAAGGAATAGATTCTCTCGGATTTTTTTTTTTCTTTTCAAAACGAGAAAATAATAATAAAGTAAATAAAAGTAATGCCGTCCTATGGCCGAGTGGTTAGCGCGCTTGACTACTTATCTAAGGGACCTGGGTTCGAGCCCCGGGTACGGCATTGATGTATGTGTCGTTTTTCTGCTGAGGTCCTGCCATCCTCTCAAACATTCTACTATGGCATATAAACTGACAGGCTCCTGTCAGACATCTGTAACAAGCAGCTGCTTCAGGGTTTTTTTTTTTATTTTTTTTAAACAAAATTATGACCGATCTCTACCTTGCACTATTTCCTATTTATAAGTCACACAATATTAAACTAACTGGACGAGAACTCCTAAACTTCTTTGATTTACTAAGCATCTCCGCAAAATTCCCCGCCCTGCCCACGGTCAGCAGGGACACCGATGGGCTTGAAAAGGCCGCCGTCTGTCGGATGGGACGTTAAGCCGTGGCCCCGTGTGCGGGAGAGCCATACCCTGTGCACGTTAAGGAACACGCTGGATGGCTTTGACGGGAGGCTACTATCTGTCTCCCAACTGCTGTTCCAGTGGGTCCCTTCCCCCAACCTTCTCTGAGCCGTCGGGGTCCCTGTGACCTGGCCATTTAGCCCATGGTGTGCAAAAAAGTGCCGCTCAGAGGTAAAACAACCCAACCCTTCACTATGCTGCAGAGAACAATTTCTGACCGATCCATCTACCTTGAAATGCTTCTTATAAGTCGCACGATTTTAATCTAATTGGATAGGAAGCACTAAACTTCTTTGTTTTACACCTTCATTAAGCTGCAGAAAACAATCCATAACCGATCTCTACCTTGCACTACCTCGTATTTATAAGTCACACAATATTAATCTAACTGAAAGAGAAACACTAAACTTCTTTGCTTTTCAACTTCATTAAGCTGCAGAAAACAATTTACGACCGATCTTTCCCAAGGAATCGACTGATAAATGATCGTCTTCTGCCCGCACCTCCTCCTTCTAGTGGGGAGAGAGATCGTAAAATATGGAGTCGACCCCTCGTGCGGCGGTTCAGCTGCCGACCCTGAGGGTCACGAGACAGATGACCTCTGTAGGCGTCTGTCAGCGGCTCGTGCCCGCCGGTGGAGAATCTGTAGAGTGTCGGTGGGTCACGTGACTCGGCTATCGAGCAGCTGTTCGTGGAGTCGTCGTCAAAGAGTCGACTCACGCGGGCCAGGAAGATGCACATTGAGTACGTGAGAAGATAAAAAAATGAGAACCGAGAGGGAGGGGGAAATCTCAGGTAGTAAGTTGGAAAAGTGTAGCTCTTGGTGGAGAGAAAACTGCAATGACAATGAAGTTGGGTTGGGTTGTTTTACCTCTGAGCGGCACTTTTTTGCACACCATGGGCTAAATGGCCAGGTCACATGGACCCCGAAGGCTCAGAGAAGGTTGGGGGAGGGGACTCACTGGAACAGCTGTTGGGAGACAGATGGTAGCCTCCCGTCAAGGCCATCCAGCATGTTCTTTAACGTGCCCAGGGTATGTCTCTCCAGCACACGGGGCCACGGCTTAACGTCCCATCCGACGGACGGCGGCCTTTCGAAGCCCATCGGTGTCCCCTACTGACCGTGGGCAGGGCGGGGAATTTTGCGGAGATAAATCTCAACGCTGACCCAGCTGGGACTCGAACCTGGGAACTACAGATTACGAGCCTGGCGCGCTACCGACTGAGCCACCCCCGCCCCAAATGACAATGAAGTAATTAAGCCTAAATATTAAACTATTATTAAATGTATGATAGTTATTATTCGCTTTACATACAGGGTGTCTCAAAAATATAGGTACAAACTTTTAGAGGAAGTAGATAACATCTAAAGGAATGAGAATTGCATAGGAACCCATAACCGGAAACGTCACCGTAAGTCAATAGGCGGCGCTAGTTCATCAGTGCGCTAGAGGGAAAATTTCGGATTTCCTCATTCGATTGGTAATCGGCTGACGAAGAGCATGCCGAGGTATTCGAACAGGGAGCTGGCAGAGATGCACTTAGTGTATGGAATAGCTGAGGGCAACGGACGAGCCGCTCAATGAATGTATCAAGAACGCTTCCCACACAGACATGTACCGGGTCACCGTTTGTTTGCTCGTGCGCATGAAAATTTGTGCGATTATGGGCCATTAAGATGCTGTAACATTATGAAATGTATCATCTAGTACGTCATCTGGTACGCCATGTTTACCCATTAATCACTGTCTTGTGTCCTTTCAGATCTTGTACATCTGCTACCACTTTCCCGTGACGTTTCCGGTTTTGGGTTCCTATGCAATTCTCATTCCTTTAGATGTTTATCTACCTCCCCTAAAAGTTTATACTTATATTTTTGAGACACCCTGTATATGTGTAGGGACATAACTGCAGAGGTAGGGTGTTGGAAGGTGGAAGGGGTTTGAAAGTTGTGTTGGGTTGTTTCACCTCTGAGTAGCACTTTTTGCATACAATGGGCTAAATAGCCAGGTCACAAGAACCCCAAAGTTCAGAGAAGGTTGGAGGAGGGGACCCACTGGAACAGCTGTTGGGAGACAGATAGTAGCCTCCTTTCAAGGCCATTAAGCATGTCCTTTAACATGCACATGTTATGGCTCTCCTGCACACGAGTCCATGGCTTAACGTCCCATGCGACGGATAGCGGTCTTTCCGAGTTCATCGGTGTCCCCTACTAACCGACGGCAGGGCGGGGAGTTTTGTGGAACTAAATCCCCCTCGGTCCACTATAGGCCCACCCCAATAGTCAGTCTTCCCAATCCCCAATTTCGGCAAAAAATAGCGCCGTACTTGTCCACTTTGGACACAAAAAACACTATCCTCGAGTCGGAAAAGCGCCCCCTAGCGGTCGAAGAAGTGTAGAAAAGGGTTGCCCCAAAGTGACCCTCAAGTTTCAAAACCCTAGGTACCATAGAAAGAGAGTAAAGGTCAAAAAACAGATAGAACTGCAGATTATGAGCCTGGCGCGCTACCTACTAAGCCACCCCGCCCCTTTTTACCTCTGAGATGCACTTTTTTTGCATGCAATGAGTGAAATGGCCAGATCACAAGCACCCCGAAGATTCAGTGAAAGTTGGGAAAGGGAATCCACCGGACAGCTGTTAGGGGATAGATGGAAGCCTCCCGTCGGGGCCATCCAGCGTGTTCATTAACTCTACAGGACTTATCTCTTCTGCACACGGTTCACTGTCTTATGGCGCATCCGATGCTGGCAGCCTTCTTAAGCTCAAAGGTATTTGATTGTTCCGCTATATCTTCGGAAAACGAGGGCCGAACGTAACAAGTCGTACTAAGTTCAATAGAAGCTTGTGACATGGGAAATGTTTTCGGCAATAAAATAATATCCCACTTAATTTCTTTCCCCCTAAAAAGGGTTTGGGTTGGGTTGTTTTACCTCTGAGCGGCACTTTTTTGCACACCATGGGCTAAATGGCCAGGTCACATGGACCCCGAAGGCTCAGAGAAGGTTGGGGGAGGGGGCTCACTGGAACAGCTGTTGGAAGACAGATGGTAGCCTCCCGTCAAGGCCATCCAGCGTGTTCTTTAACGTGCACAGGGTATGGCTCTCCCGCACACGGGGCCACGGCTTAACGCCCCATCCGACGGATGGCGGCCTTTCCAAGCCCATCGGTGTCCCCTACTAATCATGGGTAGGGCGGGGAGTTTTTAGGAGAAATATCTCAACTCTGGCCCAGTTGGGAACCAAACCTAGGAACTACAGATTATGAGCCTGGCGCGCTACCGACTGAGCCACCCCCGCCCCCACATCATTGGAAATAGGCCGCGCAGATTTACTTACAAAACAAGATTGCCGGTGCCCTGTTTTTCTTTGAAGGGAATACGAACTCAGTGACAGATTGCATCATCGATAAGGTTCGAGTCCCAGCTGGGTCAGCGTTGAGATTTATCTCCGCAAAATTCCCCGCCCTGCCCACGGTCAGTAGGACACACAGATGGGCTTGGAAAGGCCTCCGTCCATCGGATGGGACGTTAAGCTGTGGTCCGTGTGCGGGAGAGCCATACCCTGTGCACTTTAAAGAAGGCGCTAGATGGCTTTGACGGGAGGCTACCATCTGTCTCCCAGCAGCTGTTCCAGTGGGAACCCTCCCCCATCCTTCTCTGAGCCTTCGGGGTCTTTGTGACCTGGTCATTTAGCCCATGGTGTGCAAAAAAGTGCCGCCCAGAGGTAAAATAAACCAAACCAAGCATCATCGCTATGCTTTAGGTATATTTTCTACTTTTTAGGGCGCATATGGAAGATGTTTTTTTAATATTTTAATTTATTTATATTTTTCTAACAATGCACATTTCTTCAGACATCTCGTTAGCTTTTTCACAACGTGTTTCATATTTTCCAAATTGTAAACTAAATAAAAAATAATAAATATCCCCTGAAGCAGCTGCTTGCCACAGTGGTCTGACAGGAGCCTGCCAGTTTATATGCCATAGCAGAAGGTCTGAGAGGATGGCAGGACCTCAATACATGTATTTAATTCGTTCCCTCCGAGCTGACGGAGCAAGCAAGCGCCTTCTTTTACTTATACAAATTGTGCTTTGTGGGCTACCGAAATTCTCATGAACTCGAACCTCTATATCTCGAATTTCTGGTTAACTCGAATATTTTTTTAAATTCTCATCTGAATTCTTATACATTTATTGCATTATATTTTTCTTTAACTCGAACTTTTCGCATCGTCGCCTCGATATATCGATATTTAATGTAGAATATTTGAAAGAGAATCCCTTTCTGATAAGTTTTTGCCATGAAATTTAGTTTTTTATTATTAGTGATGGTAAGTTGCTGAAATTCTTGCCAAATGAACAAAGCGTTTCTCATTGGCTACGTATTGTCCCCACACTGCTTACAGATCAACAGAACGATTCCTATTTGACTATGCGCTGCTTTTTTTTTTTAATTATTATTTATTGAGAGAAAGGTACAAAAACATACGCTAACATCACTGAAGACATCAAAAACAGAGAAATATTGAAAATACCACAATAAATGTTAACAATGTGGTTAACACTGTTGTGGTTTACACTATGGTTCACACTTTGAAAGCATATAATTACAGAGTACGTAAACAAGGTTAAAACTTAAAATATTTTAGAAATTTGGCTAAATCGACTGTATTTAGTCGATTTTTGAAAATACGCCAAGTTGGGACAGCACAACATCAGGATGTAGAGAGTTCCACCCAGAAAATAATTTCGTGGCAGGACAATTTAACCAAAAATAATTTCGTGGCACGGCAATTTAGCCAAAAAATAATCTCGTGGCACGGCAATTTAGCCAGAAAATAATTACGTGGCACGGCAATTTAGCCAAAACATAATCTCGTGGCACGGCAATTTAGCCAAAAAATAATCTCGTGGCACGGCAATTTAGCCAAAAAATAATCTCGTGGCACGGCAATTTAGCCAGAAAATAATTACGTGGCACGGCAATTTAGCCAAAAAATAATCTCGTGGCACGGCAATTTAGCCAAAAAATAATCTCGTGGCACGACAATTTAGCCAAAAAATAATCTCGTGGCACGGCAATTTAGCCAAAAAATAATCTCGTGGCACGGCAATTTAGCCAGAAAATAATTACGTGGCACGGCAATTTAGCCAAAAAATAATCTCGCGTCACTGCTTGAGTTCTGTAACCCTTCACTAAAGTTGGCGCTTTAAATAAAGGGTTACTTTATCTCTGACCGGTTTTTTATGCACAGAAATGAGCAAAATGGCCAAGTCACAAGGACCCCAAATGCTCAGAAGACTGGGGAAACGGATGCACTGGGCTATTAGCAGATAGATGGTAACCTCTCGTCAATGACATCCAGCATGTTATGTTAATATGCACAGAGTATGTCTCTCCTGCACAATGAACCATGGCTTTACGTCCCATTCAACGGACGGCAGCCTTTCGAAGTCCATCGATGACGTCTTTCTCACCGATGACAGGGCGCCAGGCTCGTAATCTGTAGTTCCCAGGTTCGAGTCCCAGCTGGGTCAGCGTTGAGATTTATCTCCGCAAAACTCCCCGCCCTGCCCGCGGTCAGTAGGGGACACCGATGAGCTTGGAAAGGCCGCCGTCCGTCGGATGGGACGTTAAGCCGTGGCCCCGTGTGCGGGAGAGCCATACCCTGTGCACGTTAAAGAACACGCTGGATGGCCTTGACGGGAGACTACCATCTATCTCCCAACAGCTGTTCCAGTGGGTCCCCTCCCCCAACCTTCTCTGAGCCTTCGGGGTCCATGTGACCTGGTCATTTAGCCCATGGTGTGCAAAAAAGTGCCGCTCAGAGGTAAAACAACCCAACCCAACCGATGACAGGGTGGGGGTTAGCTTAAATAAATCTCAACATTGGCACAGTTAGGACTCAACCCTGAGAACTGTAGCTTACGAACCTGGTGCGCTACCGGCTGAGCCACCACCCGACCATTTCTTGGCATTATCACGATTAATTTGATTTGCATAGGAGGTGACATCACGAAGAAACTCTGGGATCATTCTACTTTTTTTTATTTGATCACATTTCACTTCGTGAATTTATGAAATCAAAGAAAGAAACGTTGTCGTTTGCGTTGGTTTACATTGGAGTGCTGCATTGTCTTGTCTTTTTTGCACTGGACGGGGGTGGCTCAGTCGGTAGCACGCCAGGCTAATAATCTGCAGTCCCAGGTTCGAGTCCCAGCTGGGCCAGGTTTGAGATTTGTCTCCTCAAAAAACTCAGCTCTGTGTTTCGTCATTAGGTTACGTGACACGAAGGTTGCCAGATCACTAATTTCTAAGAAAAACGTTGCCAGATCACTAATTTCTAAAAAACACGTTGCCAGATATTTTTTCTGAATTCCGTTATCAACCATAGTGTTCGGATACTTTTTTGAGCGACTGTACCTTGGACTCAAAAAGATTAGGAAACACTGTTATAAGCAATCACATTTAATTGATTTTGTAAACGAAATTATTTATGATACACAACACGGAAATCCCTCGGTTTACGAGCTTAATTCGTTCCACCAAAACTGCTCGCAAGACGAAAACTCGTAAAACGAAAATTAATTTCCCATTACTTCCCGTGTTACAAATTTTAATTGGTTCCAGAGACGAAAAATATCTCTCCAAACACACAAAGTTCAACTTAATACAACATAGAATGGTAGGTAAGTATGAAAAAAACATAATGACACTATGGTCAATTATTATTGTTTTTAAATGACATTCTTAGTTATTAGCATTTGTATAAAACAATAATTGCATCATTAAAGTTGTATGGAAAAATGCCTAAACATTAGTACCATTCTTATTATAAATATGAATATAACACAAACAAATGTTTAGTAGATATTGTAAGAACAAATTCGTATGTTGTTGGCCACTTTTTTCCGAAGCTAAACTAAATTTTTTTTATACTAGCTCCTTCCTCCCGAAAAACAAAAAAGATCTCGTATAAAAGAAATCTCACAAACCGATTGTTTCTGTACCGAGGGATAATTGTAAAGCGACATTAGACAAAATTGTTGTTGGAAAGATATTAGCCCCTCGTATTTGGGCTTCCTGCTATCCCAAGAGACCAGAAGGATAAATAATTCATAGCACAGGAAAAATAAAATTAAAGTTCTAAAATTTTAAAAAGTTTTAAATTTATAAGAGTAAAACTGCACAGCACAAATATTATTTGAAAAAAGAATTATTTTAAATTATTTACTGGTAGCTATTTACATCATTAAATTCATTTTAGGGTTAGGATTTAATTCAATTCTGATCTCGAGACGCCCTTTTATATAAAGAATGCATTCATTCTGGAAATATGGGAATCTCATTTTCAAAGAAATGAAGTTTTTCGTTTACTTACTTTCTCACTCCTTAACAGTTTTATTTCGAATTAATGGATCGTTGGAAAAATGAAAATAGCAGTATTTTTTTACTTATACAAGATAAAAAAAAAAAGTATTTGTCTTTTATTCTTTAAAATTAAAAAGTTGCTTTTATCACACCCCTCAGAGAAAAGGGGACAATTGTGTTGCTCTCAGTGAAATATCTTTTGACAACCGAAATTTCAGATTTCTACCATAAACTAATCACATGAAACATCGTTAACAGTTTCGCCGTTTCCATATTTAGTGATCTCTAACAATATACATTAAAATTACTTAAGGATTTGAAAAATGAGAATTATATTTTATTAGTACCAATCCAACTAAAAAATAGTTTCCCAATTATCTCTTAAAATAAAACAATCTCGTTCCCCCCCCCCCCGGGCCTAAGGGGGTCAACTCGTTTCTGTCGATGGAAACTTCGTGATCTTCACATTCCACCACCGAAATTTCCATTTTCTGACATAAATACATGTTTGTAATATTCCTTAAAATTTTTGTAATTTTCAGCTTTTTTCACCGTTAGAGAGAGCAATCATAGTTTTTGAAGAGATTCGGAAAGCGCTAATCTTAATATTTAATGAATATCTATATCCAACCGAAAAAGAATTTTTTCGTTTATCTCTATAACAAAAGAAAAAAGTTGATGTCTACAGACGGACAGACGACAAAGTGAAACATTATCTCGTTGCAAGAATTAATCGATAATAAATTAACATAAATAATTTTGTGGACAAAAATGAGTGGTATTCAAACCTACACCTCCCAGTTAAATGTCAGGTGCTCTAGCCGGTAAGCTATCACCAGCTCTCTCATTTATCCACTTAGTTGTGTTTTTAAATCTCACGCCGTCCCATGGCCGAGTGGTTAACACGCTTGGCTACTGATCTAAGGACCTGGGTTTAAGCCCCGGGTAAGGCATGGTTGTGGGTGTTGTTTTTCTGCTGAGGTCGTGCCATCCTCATAGACCTTCTATTATGGCATAGAAACTGACAGGCTCCTGTCAGACCTCTGTGGCAAGCAGCTTCTTGAGGGGGTATTTATTATATATTTTTAGGTGCTCTAACTGCTAAGCTATCAGCAGCTCTCTCATTTATCCACTAAGTTGTGATTTTTAAATCTCACTGTCGTGCAACAAAGTCAGCGAGATTTAAAAGTCACAACTAAGTGGATAAATGAGAGAGCTGCTGATAGCTCAGCGGTTAGAGCACCTTTGAGATTTAAAATTCACAACTAAGTGGATAAATGAGAGAGCTGGTGATAGCTCAGCGGTTAGAGCACCTTTGAGATTTAAAAGTCACAACTAAGTGGATAAATGAGAGCGCTGCTGATAGCTCAGCGTTTAGAGCACCTTTGAGATTTAAAAGTCACAACTAAGTGGATAAATGAGAGCGCTGCTGATAGCTCAGCGGTTATAGCACCTGTGAGATTTAAAAGTCACAACTAAGTGGATAAATGAGAGAGCTGGTGATAGCTTAGTGGCTAGCAGAACCATAACTACCTCTTTTTGTGCCCTAGGCAAGAATGAAAATTGCGCCCCCAATTTGTTTCGTAGTCTTTTTCTGCGGCCTCTCACGTTGTCTTTTTCTGTGTTGCTACCTCGCCTTTTTCTGCACCCTCTCACGTGCGTTTTTCCGCACTCCCTTATCTTGCCTTTTTCTGCGCTCCCTCATCTTGTTTTATTCTATGCTCCCACCTCTCCTTTTTCTGCACCCTCTCACCTTATCTTTTTCTACGCCCCTCATCTTGACTTTTCTGCGCCGCGTCACCTCGTCTTTTTCTGCGCCCCATCATCTCGCCTTTTTCAGCACCTCCTCATATTGTGCGTCCTGAAGCTAGTGCTTCATTCGCCTCGCCGTTCTTACGGCCCTTGTGGCTAGATCCCCGGCATGCAGCAGGGAGGCATGGGTTTGAATCCCACTCATCGGCGAAACTCATTTTTCTCACAAAATTATTTCTTGAAATGTCTCGGCGTTTTTTTTTTGTTTGAAAACGAGATAAAATTACAAATACGATTGTAAAACCGACAAAATGCCGCTCAGTATGCGAAGACTGGAATTGGAATGGTCTATGCAACAGTTTGGTTGGGTTGTTTTACCTCTGAGCGGCACTTTTTTGCACACCATGGGCTAAATGGCCAGGTCACATGGACCCCGAAGGCTCAGAGAAGGTTGGGAGAGGGGACCCACTGGAACAGCTGTTGGGAGACAGATGGTAGCCTCCCGTCAAGGCCATCCAGCGTGTTCTTTAACGTGCACAGGGTATGGCTCTCCCGCACACGGGGCCACGACTTAACGCCCCCATCCGACGGACGGCGGCCTTTCCAAGCTCATCGGTGTCCCCTACTGACCGTGGGCAGGGCGGGGAATTTTTGCGGAGATAAATCTCAACGCTGACCCAGCTGGGACTCGAACCTGGGAACTGCTGAATACGAGCCTGGTGAGCTACAGACTGAGCCACCCCCGCCCCACAGTTTGGTTGTTATTGAGCAAAAAGCGAAATACTAAACGTCCTACAAAATAAAAGTCTCCCTTCTTTGTGTCAACTAACAAATAAACGAACGCATTTTCATTTCGTGTGAATCATAAGTTCTATTCCATGGCCAATAATTAAAATTCGTAAAAAAAATGAGCCACTGTAATTATGCTATTTGAGTTATGCTACGTATTCGTGGTAGAGAAATATCTCAATTTGCAGACGGTCCCTCAACCTCCACCAGATGATAACTCCTCGCTTTATTGGTGGCTGGAAGCTTGAATAACACCTGTCAACTGATGAGGGGTTTGGGGGCGCGCGGCAAGGAAGTGGGGAACGAGTGTCTTTTTAGGTGTCCTCATTTTTCCCTACCACCCCGCTTTTACGGTCTATCGTTCTCTCCTACCACAACACAGTGGAGGAGTGAGACCCCGGAGGGGGAGGAAGAAAGAGGGAACAGCCAGGGGATGGAGATACAGCCCAAAGCCATTGTTAGGAACTTTGGACAAAGTGACGAAAACCCGGAAAGGTTATCATGTTACCACTTGGCTTTGGAGCACAATGGAGAGACTTTATAGAGACGCGTGTGGAGGAGGATTTGGTTGTTGAAGTCAAGCAGAATTCAATGAACTAATCGAGCAACAATGTAGGAGATTATAAATGATCTTGATCTTTTAGAAAAAGGTATTGCGAGAAAACTAACAAAGATATTGCGGAAGGATAGTGATACATTTCTTTGAACGCATAATAACGGATAGCGAAAAAGCAGCTTCATTTTCTCTACCCGAAATTCCTCTCCTTACTGCCTGTGATCTAAAAACGAATGATCTCGAACAGGACTGGTTCTAGAGGGGGGGAAGGGACCAAGGGGGCCACCCCCCTTTTTACTAAAAATAAAAGAGGTAAAAATATTATTAAACTTACTTATATTTCATGCATTTTTTTGAAGAAAATTTTAAAAACTCATAAAACGGAGGGGAAAATATAATGTTGCGTTGGAAATCAAGCATCTTGTCCCTCCTCCCTCCCCTTTTGAATTTTTTCGGATGGATTGTGTTTCTTGCCCTCCCCTCAGATTTTTTCAAGATCCGGGTTTTTCGTCAGTTCTCTAAGGTAGTGAGTAGTTCTCAAACTTTTATGCTTCACGTAACCCCTGGAAATGTGTATGTAACTGGCGTACCCCTTGTATAGATAGAAAAAACTATAGTTATAGTATAACAATGGGAATAAGGTAAAACACTGACTTTGTTACTGGATCTAACAACTTCAAAACTCTCACGGTGCACCCCAAAAAATTTTTACCTCGTATCCCACATTGAGAACCTCTTATCTAAGGAATAAAATTTAGACGATATGATTAACTTTTGGATAAGTGCTTAGTGCCGTCCCATAGCCGAGTGGTTAGCGCACTTGACTACTGATCTAAGGGACCTGGGTTCGAGCCCCTTACCCGGGGCTCGAACCCAGGTCCCTTAGATCAGTAGTCAAGCGCGCATGGATGTCCATGTTGTCTTTCTGCCCTTGGGGTAAGGCATGGATGTCCATGTTGTCTTTCTGCCTTGGGGTAAGGCATGGATCCGTGTTGTCTTTCTGCTGAGGTCCTGCCATCCTCTCAGGTCTTCTACTGTGGCATATAAACTGACAGGCTCCTGTCAGACCTATGTGGCAAGCAGCTGCTTGAGGGGATATATATATATATATTTTTTTTTATAGGTATAAAAGTAAGATAATTGTTTGAATCGAAATTCACACTTTCGTATTTTATGCAGCAAAGTGTAACAATAGTTTTCGTTTCACGCAATATATCTGTGAATTCTCAACAGTTGCGGTTTTAAGAACTACAGAAAATCTTAAAACAATGGTTTTCATATGAAATGTAATTATAAAATTTAAATAAATGAAGCTAATGGATTTTCGCAAGAGTTCCCGAAACAGTTCTTGTCGGCAGGGTGGGGAGATTTTCCGGTATTCCACTGGGCTCGTCGGAAAGTCTCGATTCCGGAACTGAGAATATATTGGGCAAGTACGTAAAAGGCTGTTTTTTATTGGGGCGGGGTGGCTCAGTAAGCAGTGCGCCAGGATTGTAATCTGAAGTTCTCGGGTTCGAGTCCCACCTGGGCCAGCGTTGATTTATCTCCATAAAACTCCTCAGTTAGGAGGGGACACTAATGGGCTTTGAAAAGACCACCGTCCGTCGGATGGGACGTTTTACGGCATGGTCCCTTGTGGGAGAGAGCTATACCCTGTGCGCGTTAAAGAACAGCTGATGTAGCTGGGACTTCGAACCTAGGAACTGCAGATTTCGAGGTTGGCGCTACCGACTGAGCCGCCCCTAACTGAAACTGAACAAGAAGAATTATTTCAAAAATAGATAAGTACCGCCTCAAGCAGCTGCTTCCTATTAAAGGTCTGACCGGAGCCACCATTTCATAAATAACTATATATTTTAAAAGTATACGTAAAAAAAATCCTTCAATATACTCGTTTTAGTATTTTTAATGAATTTTTAAAGCACATTGCTGCTTTCGAAGTTTAACCCCCATTGCTGTTAAAAAGAATATTGTTGAAATCGAGATTTAGATAAATTTGATTGAGATCTTTAAATTGTCCTCAGTCATATTTTCTCATAAAACGCTTATTTAAAAGTTACAGATTTTCAAAAATAACTTCCCATTGACAAACATGGAGTGGAGTGCTCATAACGCAATAATCATATGTCTATATGAAAAAAAAATACTCCCTCAAGCAGCTGCTTGCCACAGAGGTCTGACAGGAGCCTGTCAGTATATATGCCAGAGTAGAAGGTCTGAGAGGATGGCAGGACCTCAGCAGAAAAACAACACAAACGTCCATGCCTTATCCGGGGCTCGAACCCAGGTCCCTTAGATCAGAAGCCAAGTGCGCTAACCATTCGGCCACGGGACGGCTTCATATATCTATAATATACAATATCTAATTATTACTTTTAAACTAATGCAACATTCATTTTTGCTCAAAGATGTGCTCTTTTTGTAATGTGCTCTTTTTGAATGTGCTCTTTTTGTAAAACAGAAGTTAATGTGTTTTATATTAAATATCGTTAATACAATATTTGTTTACTAGATTTTTATGAAAAAAAATTCATGTCCCTTCTGATAAAGAAACAAAAATTATTGGTCTACTCCTGTTTTGGATTCATTAGATAAAATAGCCTGAGTTGCCACTACTTTAAGATTTGGTGGGGTCTGATAGTGACTGAAATGTGATTATGCGTAGTAACTACAATCGATTATCAAATAAAGGTATAAATAATTATCAAAGTATTTGTAGCGGTAATATTTGTTGTAAAATACCGAGTGAATACTGTACAGAAAAGTCCTTCAACCGAAATGAAAGACAAAGCGATGAATCCTTCAACTAACTTACACAGGATGAAGCATGTACATTGCACGTATAGAGAAACAACTTCAACGCGTGGCATGACGGCACGCCTGGCACACAAATATGACGTCATCAGTTGTTTGTCTGGCCCATTAGTTCGGGTAGAGTTGTGCCCTTGGCCTTGTGTTGGCAGAAGGACAAATACACAACGCACAGGAACAGTATATCGCACACAGTTAGTTTATTCTGATACAAGAAAAAAAAAGCCATGCTAGAGAGAGAGTGGTAGAGAATATATCCGTATTATTTAAAAATATGAAATAAACATCCTCTCAGTAGCTGCTTGTCACAAAGGTCTAAGCCAGGGATCGAGGAACCGGCAGTTCTGAGAACTCGAAAAAGTGGCTCGACGTTTTTTAGTTCAATACTGAAAAAAAAAATTTTTTTTATTAGAAACAAGCACCAAAACAAGTTGGCAGACGATAGTATGAAAGCACTGATGCTATTCAAATGTTCTAAATATACTCCAAATCTGATAAGTTGGTCGAGAAGATTCAAACTCAAAAGTCACCTGATGAATGGAAGATATTTTAATAATTCTATTAACGAGCTTTATTTTATACATTTCAAGAAACCTATTTTAAAATTATAAGTTGCGATTTTATTTTTGTTAATAAAGTAATCTGCGGTTTCTTTCATCTTGTTATGGTTGATCTTGTCTATGATGGCTCTCTTGTCTTGTTATGGTTGATCTATGTCTTGATCCAATAAAGATTATAATTTTCGGCTCTCAAAATTTGTTGGTTTATGCTTTTTTTTATTCAAAAAAGATTTCCGACCCCTGCTCTAAGCGTAGTTTGTCAGTTTATGGGTCTAGGAAAAGATTTGTGAATATGGCAGAACCTCATCAGAGAACTGCACAAACATCCATGATTTACCCTGGGCTCGAACCCAGGTCCCTTCGATCAGTAGCTAAGCACGCTACCACTTGGCCATGGGAGAGATAAAAGATTACTTATACTAGTAGTAACTGAGCTATTAAGGTTATATGCACACTGAGCTATTAAGGTTATATTATAATAGCTATTAAGGTTTTCTGCACACTTGTAATGGTAAAAGAAATTGTGATAGAGATATGTGGCAGGGAATTGTCTATACTTTAGGAATTATTTTATGGACATTGGGAATTCAATTTTCCTATTTACAGGCACTTCTAAGATCTACACAGCTTGATGTGATGCCAGGAAACAAAAATGATAAATATTTGGATGGGGAAATATTCCTATTACACGGATTATCTAGAAACCACTAAGAATTCAGTTCTATTCAAGGTCGGATCTAGGGGGATGCAATATGCCATCTCCCCCTTTCAGAATGCTAGTTGGGTAACAGAGGTCAAAAAATTATTCAACTTATTTATTTTTCATGAATTTTTCAAGAAATTTTTAAAGACCTGTTAAAGGGAGGGAGAAGTGTTACACTGTATTGGAAATCCAATCTCTTGCTACCCCCCCCCCCCTTTTATATTTTGCCGGTTCAATTCCGTTTTCTTCTCCTCTTCCCCCCTATATTTTCCCGTCTCTATTGCGTTTTTCTTTCCCCCCTCCCTCGATTTTTTTTCTAGATCCGCGTCTGGTTCTATTCACAGGTGCTCTTAAGGTATGCCCACAGTTAGTCTGTTGATTTAAGGGACCTGGGTTCGAGCCCCGGGTAAGGCGTGGATGTTTTGTTGCTTTTCTACTGAAATCCGCCATCCTCATAGACCTTCTACTATGGCTTTTTAAACTGGCAGGCTTGAGGGGGTATTTATTTTATTATATACTGTAGGTAATTTTTCATCACTTTAGAATAATTGCAGGAATTGAGACTACCACTTTATATATTATATTATTGATAATAAGGGGACACATTTTGTTAGGTAAATAGGAAAATCGTGTTCAAAAATCCATAACTTTGAAAATAATCTTCTTTTATGCAAATATTTTATTCAGATCTTCCCAAATCTTTATTTTCCACAATATTCGTTTAATATTTAACTAATTATGTAAAGTTAAAACATTAACCGTAACTTTTGCTACTCATTAAATTTTACTTCTAATGATAAAACACAACTTTTATAACAAAGTGTTCACTAACGTAAACGTAATATTTAAAGTTTAAATAACGATTTTTTTTTCAGTTTTTATTAATTTGGGGGAGGGGGATATGTAGGAAGAGTGTGACAGCGTCGTCTGCTGTTGAATATTCCAGCTTTAATAATTCTTTAAACATTAAGCGAATAGTGTTGAAAATAGAGATTTGAAGAAATTTGAGTGAGATCTTCAAATTTATCTTTAGAGTCTTTTCCGTACAAAGCTTGTGTTCAGATTTAGGGAGCTTTGGGTTGGGTTGTTTTACCTCTGAGCGGCACTTTTTTGCACACCATGGGCTAAATGGCCAGGTCACATAGACCCCGAAGGCTCAGAGAAGGTTGGGGGAGGGGACCAACTGGAACAGCTGTTGGGAGACAGATGGTAGCCTCCCGTCAAGGCCATCCAGCGTGTTCTTTAACGTGCACAGAGTATGGCTCTCCCGCACACGGGTCCACGGCTTAACGTCCCATCCGACGGACGGCGGCCTTTCCAAACCCATCGGTGTCCCCTACTGACCGTGGGCAGGGCGGGGAATTTTGCGGAGATAAATCTCAACGCTGACCCAGCTGGGACTCGAACCTGAGAACTACAGATTACGAGCCTGGCGCGCTACCGACTGAGCCACCCACGCCCCCAAAGGGAGCTTTGAATGTGGCATTCCAATTTCATGACATGGAAGTATACGGTTACGTTTTGTACCAGTTAGCTTCTGCCCATGGCAGAAAACAACTTAACATGCAATAATTTTGCATTCTAATAATGAAGAAAACAGCTGTTGCTAAAAAACCGCAAATTATTTTGCACTATAATTAAATGAGAGGAGCTGAGCATCATTCTCCTATAACAAAAATTGGGGCGGGGGTAGCTCAGTCGGTAGCGCGCCAGGCTCGTTATCTGTTGTTCCCAGGTTCGAGTCCTAGCTGGGTCAGCGTTGAGATTTATCTCCGCAAAATTCCCGCCCTTCCCACGGTCAGTAGGGGACACCGATGGGCTTGGAAAGGCCGCCGTCCGTCGGATGGGACGTTAAGCCGTGGCTCCGTGTGCGGGAGAGCCATACCCTGTGCACGTTAAAGAACACGCTGGATGGCCTTGACGGGAGGCTACCATCTGTCTCCCAACAGCTGTTCCAGTGGGTCCCCTCCCCCAACCTTCTCTGAGCCATCGGGGTCCATGTGATCTGGCCATTTAGCCCATGGTGTGCAAAAAAGTGCCGCTCAGAGGTAAAACAACCCAACCCAACCCTGTAACAAAACGTTTTACAACTAAGTTGTGACGTCACCAAAGATAAATTGAAATATCTTGATATTTCTCATTATTTATTTTTATTATTGGTATACATTAATACTAATCTTTATATCAATATTTATTAGCAAATATGCCTTTTTTTGAACGAAACTTTTTCTTATTTATTAGCATTATCGTAACGCTAATACATACGATTAATTTTTTTTTCTAAATAAGATATATTTAAATATAAACATTAGTTTACAGAGTATTTAAATTCACCAGTAATAATATTAGAAATAAATATGTAAGAAATGTGTAAATGTTATAACTACCTACGCTGACGTCATAAGCTAGTTGCACGGTCTTCTGCAATAAGAAGTGTTAGCTGGGGACATATTGGATAAAATGGTGTCAAATTATTCGTCAAAGAAAAAGAACATATAACCCATTGTTGCCTTTTCTAATATCCGATATTTCAGCATACAATGGCTAACGTTTATTCACAAAAATTAATCCAACACGATTCAAAATTTGGTTTTAAAAGGAAGGATCCTTATTGAAGATTTTGGCAACGATCTTTTTTATAGAGAGAAATCATCTGCTCAGAACAAGTACTGCTAAAGAAATCCTGAAAAGTAATCAAGCACAAGTGCCACTTAGAAAAAACCCGTCCAACACGAGACTCATTACAAAAGAATTTGGGCTCATAAAACAATCAACAGATCGAATGTAAATGATTTGCTCCAATTTTTTGATTAAACAAGATGGTTGGGTTGTTTTACCTCTGAGCGGCACTTTTTTGCACACCATGGGCTAAATGGCCAGGTCACATGGACCCCGAAGGCTAATAAAGGTTGGGGGAAGGGACCCACTGGAACAGCTGTTGGGAGACAGATGGTAGCCTCCCGTCAAGGCCATCCAGCGTGTTCTTTAACGTGCACAGGGTATGTCTCTCCCGCACATGGCGCCACGACTTAACGTCCCATCAGACGGACGGCGGCCTTTCCAAGCCCATCGGTGTCCCCTACTGACCGTGGGCAGGGCGGGGAATTTTGTGGAGATAAATCTAAACGCTGACCCAGCTGGGACTCGAACCTGGGAACTACAGATTACGAGCCTGGCGCGCTACCGACTGAGCCACCCCCGCCCCACTAAACAAGAGGGGAAGCTGCTCCTCTCTCCGACCGGGAAAAATTGATCGAAAAAATGATTTATGATGAATAAAGTTGTATAAAAAATTGCGTTCGTATTTTCCTTTACGAAATGTAATATTGATATTTTTTATTTGACGCTTTCTTTTATTTACGGAAGGATTTCTAATTTTATTTATCACTATGAAAAATTATTTTTTTATGTGTATTTTCAATAATAAGTTTCCTTCTTACGTTTTGTTTCCAGGCATTCTTAGTTGTATTATGGCCTACATCAGATATTATTTCTTTGTCTTATTATGTTTTCAGACCTCTGTGACAAGCAGCTACTTGAAGGGTAATTTATTTATTTTCAAATGGGTAGATATTATCCTAAACAATAAGAGCTAGGACTTCCAAATATGGTTTCCTCTGATCATAAAGTGATCATAAAGTGACATAAGTGTTTCGGACTTTAATCTACTCCTCTAACCCCGCTCTTCCTGAGTAAAAAATTTCTACACCCCCACCCCACCCACCCTCCAAAAAAGCATAAACTGTTGCTAAGCATAGAGAATTATACTCAAATATGAGGTCCTGCCATCCTCTCAGACCTTCTACTCTGGCATATAAACTGATAGGCTCCTGTCAGACCTCTGTGGCAAGCAGCTGCTTGAGAGGGTATTTATTTTTTATTTATTATAAGCTCTAGCGTAGGGAGTTTCATGGGCTACCTCAAATTATGTCACCTTCTTTTCGCACACGCAGGAAAGATCACCGTCCGTCGGACAGGACGTTAAGCCGTGGGAATGTGTTGCTGGAGAGCCATACCCTGTGCACGTTAAAGAACACGCTGGATGACTTTGACAGGAGGTAACCATCTGTTGTATAATGGGTTTCTTCCCCAAAATTTCTCTGAGACCTCGGGGTCCTTGTGACTTGATTATTTAGCCCATTGTGTGCAAAAAAAGTGCCCCTCAGAGGCAAAAATCAGCCCAACTCAACTGCCCTCCCGAAAGAGGAGGAGAGAAATTTCGCAGTGTATGATCGTAACGACTTGTATTTCAAATGAAGGCTTGCGATTCGGGAAGAACCATGGACTACCACAAATTACATTCGTTCCTTTGGCTTTCCAAAGTATGGAGGTGGAAATTTTCGCTATGGCTGATGATAAAAATTCGTATGTCAAATGAAAACTCCAGATTAGGGAGTATCATGGGTCATCTCAAATTATGTACCCTCTTTTCTGCCCTCTCAAAATAAGGAGGTGGCAAATTTCCCAATGTCTGATCGTAACGACTGGTATGCCAAATGAAGATTTGCATCTGCTATACATTTATTGTCATCTGCTATACATTTTAGAGGATTTGCATTAAAGACCGTATAACGACATGTAAATCCTTATATTTATATATTTTACTTGACAAGTGGTTTAAATTCTAATTTAAATATCAGAATGGATGTATTATTCATCTCTTTGTAATCATATGAATGACATAGTCAGTGTTTATATTTGGTTCCAATTAGTGGGCGGTAGATACATGAAGAGGTGGAAAACATCATCACTAAAACATTGTATTAAACCTTTATTACGAAGCCAGAGTATTGGCACCTATATCAAAGCTACCTTGATATGAAGGCCATGAGAACCATTTTGATGACGTCATAAATGGAGGGATTATTTTATATAAATTTTAATATACTGCAATAATGTATTAAATTTGACGTATTCTAAAGCAACCTGCAATAGTTTGCTTTAGGATACATCAAACAAATGAATAAAACAATAACTGTTAATATCATTAACGTAATAATAATTAAATACCCATTCAATTTGAATTTTATTATTCTTCCATTTTACGCCGCTGCTGTGAAGATAACATATTTAATGTACTCTTCTGTTAAAAATATCCTGATGCTACCTGCAATAATATTATAATATATTTTTAAAGTATTTCCCTCTTTTTATGACGTTTTGAAAAACGCTGCCACATCACTTTACCATTGAAGTAGCTTTGTCTAGATACACTGGGTCGGAAAGCGCCCTCTATATCGGTTTTTCAATATATGTACTATATGGGCCGAGTGGTTTGTTATTTCTCCTGAGGTTTCGGTTTACTCACAGATCTGCTTCTATGATATGTTAAATTGACATTCTCCGTCAGATCTCTGTGGCAAGCAGCTAATTCAGGGAATATTTATTTTTATTATACGTATTATATACAGCGGAGAGCCAAAACATTATGTCCAACGCGTCTTTATGCAAATCGAAGCAACTGCAGGTAAACGAAGGCGCATGTGAAGGTCATGAAACGGTATAAATAACACCTGATACTGAGCTCTGTTAATCAGTGTTATTCTTGTTCTTCAGATGGGAAAGGCAGCAGACTTAAGTGAGTTTGACAAAGGCCAAATTGTAATGGCCAGACGACTGGGTCAGAGCATTTCCGAGATGGGCAGGCTTGTGGGGTGCTCAAGGTCAGCAGTGGTTAGTACTTTCAAAAAGTGGTCCGAGGAGGGAAAAACCATGAACCGCCAGCAAGGTGTGGGTCGACCACGGCTATACGATGCTAGAGGTGAGCGAAGGTTATCTCGTATGGTACGAGCCAACAGAAGGGATGCTGTGGTACAACTCGCTCGTAATTTAAATGCTGGTGACGGGAGTAATGTGTCACAATACACAGTACATAGAACCCTGTTGAAAATGGAACTGTATAGCCGCAGGCCGCTCCGAGTGCCCATGCTAACCTCAGTTCATTGTCGAAAGCGCCTACAATGATACGCGAGCATCAAAACTAGATCTTGAATGATTGGAAGACGGTCGTCTGGTCCGATGAATCTTCTTTCCTGTTGCACCATGTGGTGGTCGGTTCCTGTTGCATCATGTGGTGTGCGTCATTTACCTGGAGAAGTGTTGGGCACCGGGATGCACTGTGGGATGAAAACAAGCCGGTGGTGGAAGTGTAATGATGTAGGCAATGTTCTGCTGGGAAACCCTGGGTCCAGTCATTCACATGTAAGAAACTATGACGTCTACCACCTACCTAAATATCATTGCAGACGAGGTACATCTTTTCATTGCAACGGTATTCCTCTTTAGTATTGCATTCTTTCAGCAGGATAATGCGCCGTGCCACACTACCCGGATTGTTCGAGAATGGTTCGTGGAACATTAGGAAGATTTCCAGGTATTGCCCTGGCCTCCATATTCCCAAGACATCAATCCAATCGAGCATCTGTGGTTGTGTTGGAACAGCGTATCCGATCTGTGGCGGCTCAACATGTAACTTACAAGAGTTAAAGGATCTGCTGATAACGTGTTGGTACCAGATACTACAAGACACCTTTAGAAATCTTGTAACGTCCTTGCCTCGCCGGGTAAGAACTGTTTTGGTGGCACATAGAGGACCAACATCATATTAGGCAGGTGGTAGTAATATTTGTCTCTTCGGTGTATATATATACCGTATAGTGTGTGTGTCGTAGATCGTTGATCGCGTATGGATATGCGATGTTCCAGGTAAAACATTACCCATTACCATCTCCATCTGAGAATATGCCCAGTTGGCATAAGTAAAAACATATAATAAGTAAACCACAGGTGGGTGGGCCCCTAGAGGCTAGCATAAAACACAAACTAAAAATAGCATATATCATGCACAAGAGACCTAAAACGAGTAGCTTTCCTCAGAGAAAGCCATCATTTCAGGCCTCTTGTACTTATTAAGAACATTATGATCAGAATTAAGCAAAGAAGAAATAATCTCATTAGAATTCTTTTTAACAACTTCAAAAAAACTTTTTGAGATGCATTTTAATATGAGTGTATATTTATATGTGGTTGATGACCAATTCTTTATGAAGTTATCTGTTAGTAACAAACCAAGAGGCATCTACCGCAAATCTCAATATTTATAGTGTGTGTGTGTATATATATATATGTTAATTTAAAGTTCCAAAAATTAAACTGGTAGTTATTTGTGTCCAAAATTTTGCAAATAATTTTAAAATATTTAGAAATAATTTATTAAAATAACAATGGTTGATTTTTTTCGTTTTAAGCTGTTATAAAATCATAGATTTAGTTTAACTTTAGACAAATGAAGACTAACTTATTTTTGCATATTTAATCACCGTCTGTCAGGGCCCTGTGTATCTTGGTATCCCTGGCCAGGAGAGCCTTTGATCTGAGAAAATTTTGATTTGGTACCCCTGGCCAGGAGAGCCTTTGATTGAGAAAATATGGAAAATTAAGTATGCATAAAGTTTTAAGGGATTACATTTGTCTAACCTTTAACTGCAAACCATAAAAATTTAGAATCAAATAATTATTCATTTTGACTTTAGTAAAATATTATTGAATATTTGAAGTAAAATGTTACTGAATTTTGAGGAATATCTTAATTCCTAACTTTTAAAAATAAATCATAAGTAGTTGAATTTAGAAAAATTAACTAAAACATTTATATTCTTAAATATCACTACCTCTGTTAGTACACGGTGTTGGCCCGGAGAGCCATCTAGATAAGATAACATGGATTTTTTTTGAACGAAATAAAATAAAAAATAAATACCACCTCAAATAGCTGCTTGAACATAGGTCTGACAGGAGCCTGTAGGATAAAAATTTAACCTATTGTTAAATTTCCCCCAAAAAATGTGTAATGATGTATAGAATAAAAAAAAAACCTGAAGCAGCTGCTTACCAGAGATGTGTAGCAGGGACTGTGAATTTATATCCATATTAGAACGATTTCAGTGATTTAATTTGTTACCTATCTCATTATTGATTTTGGGGCGGGGGTGGCTCAGTCGGTAGCGCGCCAGGCTCGTAATCTGTAGTTCCCAAGGTCGAGTCCCAGCTGGGTCAGCGTTGAGATTTATCTCTGCAAAATTCCCCGCCCTGCCCACGGTAAGTAGGGGACACCGATGGGCTTGGAAAGGCCGCCGTCCGTCGGATGGGACGTTAAGCCGTGGCCCCATGTGCGGGAGAGCCATACCCTGTGCACGTTAAAGAACACGCTGGATGGCCTTGACGGGAGGCTACCATCTATCTCCCAACAGCTGTTCCAGTGGGTCCCATCACCCAACGTTCTCTGAACCTTCGGGATCCATGTGATCTGGCCATTTAACCCATGGTGTGCAAAAAAGTGCCGCTCAGAGGTAAAACAACCCAACTCTCTTCCCCTCCCCCGCCCCCAAAAAAGGCTGATTTTCGCGGGGTTGGACCTTAACGAGTTATATCTCAAATTAAGGCTTGTGACGTCTCCAATGTCATGGGCTACCTTAAAAACTTTTCCAATAACAGAAGAGGAAAAATGTGGTCGAAGTTTATGAGTCATATATCACACGAAAGTTCCTGAAGGTAAGTATTTTTAGTCACAAAAATGAATTAAATAATTTAAAAATATCTATCTTTCTACATGTGTTCTAAAAAGTAGAAAATAAACCTAAAGCATATCGATGGTGTAATCAGTCGTTGGCTTGGGTTACCTCTGAGCGGCAATTTTTGGCATGGATCGATATTTTATGAATCATGTATCAAATGAAAGTTTCTGAAGATGGGTGTTTTTAGTGACGAAAAAAATATAAAATTAAAAAATTACCTATCTTCTTATATGCGCCCTATAAAGTAGGAAATAAAACTAATCAGTCACTGAATTCGTATTCACTTCAAAGGAAGACAGGGCTTTGGGTTGTTTTACCTCTGAGCTGCACTTTTTTGCACACCATGGGCTAAATGGCCAGGTCACATGGACCCCGAAGGCTGAGAGAAGGTTGGGGGAGGGGATCCACTGGAACAGCTGTTGGGAGACAGATGGCAGCCTCCCGTCAAGGCCATCCAGCGTGTTCTTTAGCGTGCACAGGGTATGGCTCTCCCGCACACGGGGCCACGGCTTAACGTCCCATTCGACGGACGGCGGCCTTTCCAAGCCCATCGGTGTCCCCTACTGACCGTGGGCAGGGCGGGGAATTTTTGCGGAGATAAATCTCAATGCCGACCTAGCTGGGACTCGAACCTGGGAACTACAGATTACGAGCCTGGCGCGCTACCGACTGAGCCACCCCCGCCCCATTGTAATCAGTCATTGAGTCCGTATTCACTTCAAAGAAAGACAAGGCGCTGGCAATCTTGTTGAGTAGGTAAATCGGCGGCCTATCTTCCTTTGAAGTGAATACGAATTTGATGATTGATTGCACCATCGATATGCTTTAGTTTTATTTTCTTCTTTTTAGAGCGCATACTTTTTAAATGTTTTAATTCTGAACTGTACAGTAGCTCAAAAAACTATCCGAACACTATGGTTGATTACAGAATTCAGAAAAAATATCTGGCAACGATTTTTTTTAAATTAGTGATCTGGCAACCTTCGTGTACGTAGTGTAGTACGTTCGTACCATAGTGTTCGGATATTTTTTTGAGCGACTGTGTCTAGTTCAGAGCTGTGTGTAATAAAATGATTTAATTATTACGAATATATCAAATATATTATTTCTTAATTTTAATAATAATCACCTACATTTAAAAAAACAACATCCCCTCTAATTTTGACGTTTTAAACTTAAAACCCTTCAATATTGGGTTTATTCAGACACACATATTAAGGTAACCAGATGGAACACTTCGATTATTACAGTATGTTTCGAGCGACCATTAACCGATATCAGCGACACTAGCGGCATGATAAGAAATTAGATAGGAGTAAAATTTAAGTGATTTAATTTATTTAAAATCAAATTTCAAATTTAAAGCTATGTAAGTAAAATAATATGTTTATTACTATTTATTGAAATATTATTGAATGCTTAAAGTTAATTGTTAACTTTTTAAAAAAATAGGTACCATTGGTTGAATTTTAATATCTATAATTTTAATATTGTTTTGTAATCTTAGGATTTATATTTCAATCAATAAATCAATTTTATTTCATCATCATATACGATTTACAACATAGAAAAATATGAGTGAACCCAAAAACCACATGGTTTGTCTGGGTCACTAAAGGAAATTAATACGAAAATCAATAACGACTTACTCACTACAAAGATCACAAATAATATGTGTCATTTCTCCGAAATATGTGCAATACATTTTTACTTTACACTTGATTATTTAACATAGATGCAACATCTTCCAACGAAAAGAGAAAACTTTTTAAATTCTGCTTAAGCATATTATCTTTTTTTTCACTTCTAATTTCAGAGGTAACTGATTGGAGATTTTAGGTGCGATATACGAATAATGCTTATGAGCAATTTCTTTTTTGGTCAAAGGAACTGAATATTTTGGACCTTTCTGTCTGAAGTTGTATAAATCCGTCCTAATGTGTTCTTTAACGTGCACGTGGTATGACTCTCCGCACGCAGGACCAGGCTTTACGTCCCATCCGACGGATGGCGGTCTGTCGAAACCAGGGTAGGGATGGTTCAGTCAATAGCACGACAGGATTCTAATAATCCCAGGTTCCAGTCCCTGTTGGGGCGAAAGTCCCCGCCCTCCTCTCGGTCAGTAGGGAACACCAATGGGCTTGGAAAGGCCGCCATCCGTCGGAAAGAACGCTAAGTCGTGTCTCATGTGCAGGAGAGCCGTACCCTGTTCACGTTAAAGAATACGCTGGATGACCTTGACGGGAGACATGCATCTCTCTCTTAACAACTGTCCAGTGGAACCCCTCCCCCAACCTTCTCTGAGCACTCGGGGTCTTTGTGACCTGACCATTTAGCCCATTACGTGCAAAAAAGTGCCGACCTATCCAAGCCCATCGGCGTGTCCCCTGCTGATCAAGGGCAAGGCGGAGAGTTTTGCGGAGATCAATCTCAATGGTGGTCAAGCGAGACTCGAACCTGGGAACTACAGATTACGATCCAGGAATAATGCCAATTGAGCCAGCCACGTACCTTGAGCCTTACTTCTACTAAGTCAGTCTCTCTTTCTTCCAATGTTTACTAATTGTATTAGGGGCGGCGGTGGCTCATTCGGTAGCGCGCCAGGTTTGTAATCTGCAGTTCCCAGGTTCGAGTCCCAGCTGGGTCAGCGTTGAGAATTATCTCCGCCATAACACGCTGGATGGCCTTGATGGGAGGCTACCATCTGTCTCCTAACAGCTGTTCCAGTGGGTCCCCTCCCCCAACCTTCTCTGAGCCTTCGGGGTCCATGTGACCTGGTCATTTAGCCCATGGTGTGCAAAAAAGTGCTGCTCAGAGGTAAACCAAACTAATTGTATTATATGACATTGCTTTTTTTACTTCTGTCAATATTTGGTTTAGACATCAACTTTTTTATGGGCGTTTAACGAACAATAATACTTTAAGGAATTAGAAGTTAGAATATTTATGCAATAACATTAATGCTTCAGATATTCAAAATTTTTACCTGGATGCAAAAAATTCCGAACTTCGCCGGTGCATCATTCTTGACCCAAAACAAATGAAGTTTCATTTCATCAAACTCCACATTTCTTCCGCCGCAAATATTAAGTATCTATAAATATCTAGATAACCTCAAAAACGGATCGTTTGCAGAAGAAATCAGAAAGCAAACAGAACTTAACACTTACCTCATCCAGCATAGTTGCACGCATCAAATGTTCCCGGAAATCTTTCCGCATGGTCGGTACCTGAGCCCTCGTGTTTCTACGCTGTACAGGTAGCCTTACAACCAAGGTCACGATTCAACGAACACTACCGCCATTGCTAAAAAAGTAAAAATGTTTCGAGCATCGTAGTGCCATTCAGGTCGCAAACCATCGCTTAGGTATCGACAATTTCGGTCGAGCTTTCTTTCCTGCATAAAAACATCAAAGTCTATGCATTTCGTTAAGCCTAACTGTGCGGACCCGCCAAACGCAGACACCTGGTCGTCAAAGAGTCTGTTGCGCGTGCTGAGTGCCACACCTGCGCCACCACTACCTGGTCGACCGCGTGCAAGGGATGGAGGGAGGGATGAAATGAGAGAGAGAGGGGTGGGATAGGGAAGAGGAGATGGGAGGAGGGGGGAGGGGGTGGCAAGAGAGGAAAGTTTACGGCCAAAACTCCAGCTGCTTATCGTTGAGTATCCAGCTAGCAGTTCCTGCATGCGCTGTTTTCTGATTGGTCTGTAGGGTTCCCTAATGAATCACGTTTCTGTCGTAGAAAGAGATGTATTAGAAAAGTTGCAGTGACATAGCAGAAAATTAGAATTGTTAACTCATTACAGAATCATTCAACTGGTGATACTTATGCATTCGTAGTGCACCGTTGTTTTAGGATTGTCAGTTTTCCTCCTACTGAAAGTAGGGAGATTGTCAGTTCTTAAAAGAATCAAGTCACACTGTTGTTGTTTTATCTTTGAATGGCATTTTTAACACAATGGGCTAAATGGCCAGGTCACAAGCACTCGAAGAAGTTGGGGGTAAGGGACCTTCTGGACAGCTATTAGGAGAACGGTTGGAAGTCTTGCGTCAAGACCATCCAGTATGTTCTATAACATACACAAGATACAGCTATCTCGCACACTGGATCACGGCTTTACGTCCCACCCCATCGGAGTAGCCAGTCGGTAGCGCGCCAGTCCACTAGAACCTGATAACCTTACAACTGGGTTCTGGACCAGCGTTCAAATTTATCTTCGCAAAAATCCTCGACCTACCCTCGGTCAGAAGGAGACATCGATGGGCTTGAAAAGGTCCCCGTCCGTTGGATGGGACGTTAAGCCGTGACCCCTTATGCTGAAGAATCATATCCTGCGAACGTTAAAGAACACACTGGATGGCATTAATGGGAGGCTGCCATCTGCTGTCCAGTGGGTCCCCTTCTCCCAAAGCATCTGACAGTTGTCCAGTGGGTCTCCTTCCCCCAACGCACCTGACTGTCCAGTGGATTCCTTTCTCCCAACATTCTCTGAGCCCTTGTAATCTTGCTATTTAGCAAAATGTGTGTAAAAATGTGCCGCTTATAGGTAAACAAATCAATCGAACAACATCCTATCCGACGGTCAGAAGCTCTTACAAGCCCATCGGTGTCCCTCCCGGGGAGAGGATGGGGATTTAAGAGAGAAAAATATCAACCCTGGCACAGGTGGGACTCGAACCTGGGAACTTCAGATTACCAACCTGGCACTCTACCGATTCATCCGACCCCCGCGGTGTCAAATCGCGGAAGAAATTTATAAATTTTCGAGAAAATTTTCTGGAATCAAATCAAACATGTTTTTGAATCATGACTTATTTTTTATTTATTTATTACATTACACTCATCTGGGACTTCGGTGAGCTAGCGCCTCCTACCCACATATGGTTTTGTCTTAGCTTTTTGGGTTGGGTTGTTTTACCTCTGAGCGGCACTTTTTTGTACACCATGGGCTAAATGGCCAGGTCACATGGACCCCGAAGGCTCAGAGTTGGGTTGTTGGGTTGTTTTACCTCTGAGCGGCACTTTTTTGCACACCAAGGGCTAAATGGCCAGGTCACATGGACCCCGAAGGCTCAGAGAAGGTTGGGGGAGGGGACCCACTGGAACAGCTGTTGGGAGACAGATGGTAGCCTCCCGTCAAGGCCATCCAGCGTGTTCTTTAACGTGCACAGGGTATGGCTCTCCCGCACACGGGGCCACGGCTTAACGTCCCATCCGACGGACGGCGGCCTTTCCAAGCCCATCGGTGTCCCCTACTGACCGTGGGCAGGGCGGGGAATGAAGGCTCAGAGAAAGTTGGGGGTAGGGACCCACTGGAACAGCTGTTGGGATACAGATGGTAGCCTCCCGTCAAGGCCATCCAGCGGGTTCTTTAACGTGCACAGGGTATGGCTCTCCCGCACACGGATCCACGGCTTAACGTCCCATCCGACGGCGGTGGTCTTTCCAAGCCCATCGGTGTCCCCTACTGACCGTGGGCAGGGCGGGGAATTTTGCGGAGATAAATCTCAAAGCTGACCCAGCTGGGACTCGAACCTGGGAACTACAGATTACGAGCCTGCCGCGCTACCGACTGAGCCACCCCCGCCCCCTTTTGTCTTAGCTACATACATTTTTGTACAGTAAAAAAAAAACAACAACCACTGTTGGTATCAAAGTTTGTTGACTAAATTAGTAGCAGAGAAGAGGCAGAAAAGTTGCTCCTGTTGATTTTTTTGATTCTGAGTTTTTGGTATATTGAGGATATTTTCTAGTGTTATGTCTGTAAGTGATAGCTTTTCTAAGTTGTCAAAATATTTTTTTCTTTCTATGTTGTATTTTTTACAATTTAATATGGTATACTGGATTGTTTCAGGAACTTTGCAGGTAGTACATTGGATTGTGCATATTTTTTTAATGACAAACATCATCCTACAAAGCCTATTCTTAGTCGATAATATGATGATAAGAGTTCCCTATGAAATTTCAGATTTTGTATAGGTGTGATTTCTGAGTTTAGGAAGTATCTATGAGGACAATTTATTGGTCCATTTACTAAGCATGCATTGTGTAAATTTCTCATATGTTTCGATAAGTTCGAGTCCCATTTCCGCTAGAGTTGAGATTTATCTCCGACTATCCCACCTGATCCTTGGGAAGAAAGGGGATACTGATGGGCTTGGAAAAATTGACGTCCGTCAGACAGGAAGTTAAGTCGTGACTCATTGTTCAGGAGAACCATAGCTTTTGCACTGTAAAGAACACACTGGATGGCCTCTACGGAATGTTTCTGTCTCTTTTCTGTCCAGTGGATCTCCTTCCTCACTTCCTCTGAGTCTTTGTGACTCTTCCATTTATTCTATTGTGTGCACAAAAGTGGCGCTCAGAGGTAAAAAAAAAAAACTTATCCAATCACACATGCTTCGACTGTTTATCAACACAAAATAGTTTTCGCTAAGTGAACAGTTCAAGTTTTTCCTAAATTTTCAGACAGGTGAGCAGTAATAGATGGGAAAAAAATAACATGCGGTCGTCCTAAAATAGAAGATAAGTAGACAAGTAAGAAGGCAAACTTTATCGTAATGTATTGTTATGACAGATGAACGAGCAATAATGATGGGGCGGGGGTGGCTCAGTCGGTAGCGCGCCGTAATCCATAGTTCCCAGGTTCGAGTCCCAGCTGGGTCAGCGTTGAGATTTATCTCCGCAAATTTCCACGTCCTGCCCAGGTCAGCAATGGGCTTGGAAAGACCGCCGTCCGTCGGATGGGACGTTAAGACTTTTGTGACTTTATTTGGTTGTTAAGCCGTGGTCCGTGTGGGGGAGAGCTATACCCTGTGCACATTAAAGCACACGCTGGATGGCGTTGACGGGAGGCTACCATCTGTCTCCCAACAGCTGTTCCAGTAGGTCCCCTCCCCCAACCGTCTCTGAGCCTTCGGGGTCCATGTGACCTGGCCATTTAGCCCATGGTGTGCAAAAAAAGTGCCGCTCAGAGGTAAAACAATCCAACCCAACGAGCAATAATGAAACTGTGATGTGATGTTTCATCTTGATGCTCGCGTGAACCACAGCGTGAGAATTACGCCACCAACCATTTCGAGAGAACTTACTTAAAAAAAAATAAAGAATCAGAGAATTGTAATTAACGGGAATTAGAGTATGAAGGAAACGTAGTTTGACTTAGTCTGTACACGATGGTCTAAAGAAGAAATGATTTTATTTGGTGTGTGTGCTAGAGATTAAATAAGTTTATTAGTGTTGATCCTGCTAGTGGGCTGGTAAGAAAAAGAAGATGGTTAGGATACTTAAAGATGTGGCTGAGGTTATATGTTAGTCGAACAAACAGAGCTCAACTTTTCTGTAGGAAGAGTTCATCGTTTGATTAGTTATATTTAGCATATACGGCCTCTACGGAATGTTTCTGTCTCTTTTCTGTCCAGTGGATCTCCTTCCTCACTTTCTCTGAGTCTTTGGGGTCTTTGTGACTTAATTTTTCTAATTCTAATTTTCCCATCCATCCGCATTCTAATTCTAATTTTCCCATCCATCCGCATAGTTATATTTAGTTTGTTTACAAGAATTGGTAAGGTTATCCTTTATAGATCGCAGGTTTGTTCACAAATATGATTCTGCCACTTATCGACTGTTTATTTTTATACTTTGAGTAGAGATAGTAAAAGGTGCTATGTTATTCTAAAGGTTTATTTTTATCCTGATAAAGATTTGTGTTGGTTGAATTTAGTTCATATAAATGTTTTTATCCATACTTTTGTAATAAATTACAAAATTAAATAACATTATTTTATAATTATTGTTACCAATTATTATTTTTGAACTCACGTTCAGTTTCCATCCATTTAAATTCATAACAGTATTATTGTCATATATAATAATTCCAAAATGGTGCGGGAAGAAAATAGACGCAGAAATTTCATCGTGAGCTCTTCTGTGACCTTATTTGGTTGTTTTACCACTAAGGGGCACATTTTTTTTTTCACAGAATGGTCTAAATGGCCAGATCACAATGACCCCGGGATTCTCAGAGAATGTTTGAGGGCCCCTCTAACCTTCTCTGAGCACAACCTCTCTCTACACGGCACCAAGGCTTGACGTCCCATCAGACTGACGGCAGCCAAACCAAGCCCATCGGCGTTCTCTTCTGATCGGGCACAGAAAGTTTTGCGGAAATAAATATGAACCCTGGGCCAGATGGGACTCGAACCTGGGAACTGCAGGTTACGAACCTGATGCACTACAGACTGAGCCCCCCCCCTCCCCTTTCTGACATTTTTCTATCGATTTTATGCATCAATATTTAGATCGCAGATTATGACGTTTCACAGTTTTAGTTATTGCTAAAAGGGTTTAATCAATAACAGAATCTTCGCATATCTTTAATTAATCAAGCTATCTTTAAGTTAAAGGAGGGTACAGATTAGACACGGACTTGACCCAGAATCGACTTCTGCTGTTATTAGCGGCAGCCACAATGTTTTAATCAATAGGAATTGTTTCGGGGGGGGGACAAATATTTTCAGGGGAAAAGTCAAAAACAATTTAATGTAAATATATGTTTATAAATAAAAAATACCTACTCCTAGGTAAAATGTAGAAATATTTGGGTCGAGCCTTTCATTCAGGAGTGCCTTTGGGAATGCAACAATAATGCACACATCCTACTATAATGCAACTAAATAAGTTCGAAACTCGAAGGGCGGGGGTGGCTCAGTCGGTAGCGCGCCAAGCTCGTAATCTGTAGTTCCCAGGTTCGAGTCCCAGCTGGGTCAGCGTTGAGATTTATCTCCGCAAAATTCCCCGCCTTGCCCACGGTCAGTAGGGGACACCGATGGGCTTGGAAAGGCCGCCGTCCGTCGGATGGGACGTTAAGCCGTGGCCCCGTGTGCGGGAGAGCCATACCCTGTGCACGTTAAAGAACACGCTGGATGGCCTTGCCGGGAGGCTACCATCTGTCTCCCAACAGCTGTTCCAGTGGGTCCCCTCCCCCAACCTTCTCTGAGCCTTCGGGATCCATGCGACCTGGCCATTTAGCCCATGGTGTGCAAAAAAGTGCCGCTCAGAGGTAAAACAACCCAACTCGAAATTGAAAATGCTTGTAAATTTTTTTGTATTGATAAACAGAAACCAATAATATGCTTCCAAAAACAAAAGGAAACATAAGAAAAAAAATAAAGATTACATATCGTTAAGGAAAAAACAACATTGATTTTTTTTTATTACATATCGTTGAGGAAAAAACAACATTGATTTTTACATATCGTTAAGGAAAAACATCATTTATATATGATCTAAGAGAACTTGGTTCGAGCTCCGGGTAAGGCATGGAAGTGTGCCTTGTTTTTCTGCTGAGGTCCCGCCATCCTCACAGACCTTCTAGTATGGCGTATAAACTGACAAGCTCCTGTCAGATCTCTGTGGCAAGCGGCTGCTTGAGGGGGTATTTATTTTATATCTGATATAATTCAACAAAAATTAATTTTTAATCAATTTTTCCAGGGCGGGACTGTTTCTCTTGCTTTTCCTCCCCTGCCGACCTCAAGTATACTGGAATGAAACTGACCACGCTGTTATTTCAGATGTTGTTCATTAAGGCTTTAAGTCTCGGATCGTAAGAAAACAAATGATGGTATGAAGAATTAAGTGAAAGAATAGAAAAAATGACAACGTTTTGGTATATTTTTTCAAAAATTATTCTTGCCGAACAGTTATTATTATTTTTAGTATCATTTTAAAAGAATATATAATATGTAAAATAAATATATTTACTAATTAATAATATATATTCAAAAATATATAAAGTAAATATATGTTAACAAATATGAAAAATAAATATCTGTTCCTAAATACGTATATATTCATAACAAATAGATGTTATTACATTTAATAAAGATTTGGTAATGTGTGTAATAAATATCTGTTCATAAATACGGTATGTTTAATATGAGTTTATATGTATAATTAAAATATATATACATATGTATAGCAAATATATGTTAATATGTATAACAAAAATATGTTAATACGCATAAAAAAGAGAAGCGCAGATCTAAAAAAACAGTAAGATAATGGGAGACAAATGACGCAATCAAACTGAAAAAAAAAAGTACATGGGGGGGAAAGAAATTGGATATTTATTGCAGCATAACATTTCCCGTCCGATTTAGAAGTCTAAAACATTTCTTGAAAAATGCGTAAAATATGCACAAATTGATGATTTTTTTTTCTCTACATTACTATTTCTATCATTTTTAAAGGGGGGATGCCATATGGCTATTCTCCCTAGATTCAGTACTGAATAAAGATGTGTTAATGCATGAAAATATATGTTAACAATATGTATAATTAAAATATTAATATGTATAATAAACATATGTTCATAAACAAAAAACTTATGTATAATAAATGTATGTTAACTTGTGCAAAATGTATTATGTATAATAAATATATGTTTATAAACAAAAAATAACTACCCTTAAGTATAATGAATGTTTTGTAACTTGTATACAGATGTATTAATATGTGTAATAAATATGTGTTTACAGATAAAAAATAACTACACTTAGGTAAAATAAATATTTTGTAACATGTGTCATCATCATCATCATCATCATCCTCAAGCAGCCATGGACTACGGAGGTCCAACCAGACCGTGCAATTTAGTTCTCCAAGCAAGTCTATCCTGAGCTACATCTACTGCATCTGGCCACTGCACACCAATTCTAACAAGGTCCTGTTTGACATTGTCTGCCCACCGCATCCTAGGTCTCCCCTTCTTTCTGAGGCCTTTAGGCACACTGTTCATAACCCTATTCGCCAATCTATAATTATTCATACGGGCAACATGGCCAAACCAACGGAGTCTCTCTCTGCACAATATGCTGCTTAAAGGAGGTTGCAAACTCCTTTGCCTAACCTCATCATTAGTTACAAAGTTGAACCACCTAATGCCCAAGATAATGCGTAAGCATCTGGAATCAAAAGCATCTAGTTTCCTGTTATCTTGTTTACAAAGTGTCCAGGTTTCACTACCATAACTAACCCTAGAAAGAACCAAACTATTATACAGTCTAATTTTAGTCTTTAGGTGTATACGCCTATTTCTCCACACTCTCCATAGATTCTTAAAAGTCCCGGCAGCAATCCCTATTCGTCTGTTAATCTCATGCCGCACATCACCATTATCTGTTACATAGCTCCCAAGATAATTAAACTGCGACACCTGCTCAAGACTGCAACCATTCAGATTAACTGAATCACAGCCTGCCTGACCAATTTTCATCACTTTAGTTTTCTCTCTGTTTATAACCAAACCTACTGTACTACCAGTCTCATCAACAGCTCGAATGAAAGAGTTCATCTCATCAACATCATTTGCCAAAAGGGCTAAATCATCAGCATAATCTAAATCAGAAATTTTCGTATCTCCAGCCCATTTAAGGCCAAAATCTTTCCCTTGAAGTGAATTTCGCATAAGATAATCAATAACCAAACTAAAGAGAAAAGGAGACAAAATGCACCCTTGTCGGACACCAGAAGTAATGCTAAACCAATTGCTACAAGCCTTACCAACTCTCACACACGACTCAGTGTTATTATAGAGAGCTTTCATTATGTTAACTAACTTGTCAGGTATACCATATGATTTCACAATCAACCACAAATTATGACGATCAACAGAGTCGAAAGCCTTTTTGAAATCAACAAAGCTAGCCACCAAAGGTTTCTGAAACTCTAAACATTTCTCAAGAATCTGCCTAAGTGAAAATATCTGATCCACACATCCCCTACCATTTCTGAATCCACATTGCTCATCACGCAATTGACTGTCAACCAGATTCTTAATTCTATTAAGCACAATCATGGAAAGAACTTTACCTGGAACAGAGAGTAGGCTAATACCCCTATAGTTATCACAAGAACTGCGATCACCTTTTTTGAAAATAGGGATAACAATAGCTCTGGTAAAATCCTTAGGAACCATGCCTTTATTATAAAAGATATTCAGAATTTCAGTCATCCAAGTGGTAACCGAAACATTCCCAGCTCTAAGCATTTCCGTAGTAATTTCATCTACCCCTGGGGATTTATGTAGTTTAAGTTTAGAAACAGCCAAAATAACTTCAGATTGTGTTATAGGGTCAACATTAAAACCACCAATGCATCTATCATCATTGCAAACAGTAGGAATAGACCTAACCACTTTGTTTAGAATATCACTGAAATGCTCAGCCAACCTAGCCATGACCTTCTATAACCTTACCTTGTTTATCCTTCAATCCCTGTATACCTGTCCGTTTTCTACCACACAAAACATTAACTATCTGGTACAGCTCTCTACTGTTGTGGTGTCTAACTGCTTCCTCGGCTTTGTCAGCCAAACCATCAAGCCAAAGATTCTTATCAGCAGCTAACTGATCCTTTACAAGTTTATTAAGTTCTCTGTAATGCTTTCTATTAGGACTAGTAGGGTATTGATTAAGGACATTCCTGCAGTTCTTTCTTTCCGAAATAAGCTCAAGTGCCTTATCACTCAGATAATTCTGGCTCTTCTGCTCCTTTTTTCCTAAAAGAGTACTGTTAGTGTCCAAAAAAGCCTGTTTAAAATGATCCCATTCTTCCTCAACTTCAGTAGTAAGCAAACCATGACTGTCATAATGACTAAGTAACCTATCATGGTAAGCTTTGGCTATAACTGGGTCTTTCAGAGCTTCAGTATTAAAAGCAAATTTTTTAACCCTAGCACAACACTTTTTAAGTTTAAGTTGCAACACACTTTTAACAAGGTAATGGTCAGATCCAATTTCAGCTCCCCTATATGCCCTGGTATTTCTAACAGAACTATCCCAATTGCTGTTAATTAATATATAATCAATCATATTCCTATGCAGCCCATCAGGTGGAACCCATGTGTACTTATGTATGTCGCGGTGTTTGTAATATGTGTTAGTTATTCTGAAACCATTGAGTTTACTTACCTGTAGGAGACGTTGCCCATTGCCATTGCAGCTATCAATACCAAAAGGGCCTATTACTCCTCCCCAAAGGTCGGAGTCAGTACCAACTTTGGCATTGAAGTCACCAAGAACAAGGGTAATATCTCCTTTCTTGACAGAATTCAAAATATCCTGAAGTTGTTCATAAAACCTATCCTTCTCATCCTCATCGGCATCCTCAGTGGGGGCATAACAGCAGATAACATTCAAGTCTTTAACGCTTGTCTGAAATTTTGCTGTAAGAAACCTTTCATTAATGCACTCATATCATAGAAGAGCATCACTAGCGTGTCTGCTGAGAAGCAGACCCACACCTTGGTGATGCTTATTGTCGTCCATCCCTGAAAAGAGAAATTTAAGAATCTGACCCGATTATAAATATTATAGTGAACTGCATAGATTTAATTAGCGGTAGTTTTATATTTCTAAACAGCTAATTTTTTATACTATTAGTAAAATTGTGATGTAACAAAAACTTGAAAATAACTAAGTTTTTAAGAGACACATTAATTTATAAGTTTTATTGTAATTTGCAAAAATAAAAAAATAAAAAGAATTAAATGTCCGCTGGTAACCCTGGTGTCCATGGCCGTGACAGTCATTGAAATTACATATTAGGCTCCAAGGATGTTGACTACTTTAAAGAACACAGATGAGGATTCAGTATTCAAGGCTGATACGGTAATATCTTCCTTCCCCCCCCCTTGCTGTCATCCCTAAGCAGCTGAGTTATGTGTGACGCACACCTGCACGTGGTCACATGAGATTCTGATACATCCCGCGTTACTCTGTTTCTACTCACAACCTGAGGACGAGGTCTTTGTATCTCCAACCCGGAATTCTCAAGTTATGTCAGGAATGCGAAAAATAAAATGGGCAACTTTGAAACCGTGTTTGTAATGTTTGAAAATAGCACTCAAGCATTCTCGCACATGGAAAAAATTTGACACGTTACAATAAGTGAAATAAAAGATTTTTTTTTTTTGCTGTTGTTGACCAACGCAATTTTAAACGAAATAAATTAAAACATTTAAAAAAAGGTAATTTTTTTAATAATATAAAATGTTTTTCTTCAAATTTACACGTTAGTTTATGACTGAAAATTCAATGTTATTTTGATTATATTTCAAAGCAATCGTTTCAATGAAACAACGCTTTTTGAGGGAAAAAAAAGGGGGGAATGACACATGATGAATATTTGAATTTGAAAATGTTTCCTAATTTAAATGCGGTGAGGATGTTTCAGTCGGTAGGGCGCCATACTCGTAAACTGCAGTTCCCAGGTTCGAGTCCCAATCTGGGCCAGCGTTGAGATTTATATCCGAAAAACTCCCTGCCCTACCCTTGGTAAGGGACACATGTGGGCTTGGAAAAGCCGCCCTTCGTCGGATGAAGCGTTAAGCCGTTGTCCCGTGTGTGGCGCACCAACATGTAAGAAATTAATTCCAAGTGGGACAGATATCAGAGATCATAGTTGACTGAAGTAGAGTACCGGTGCATTGCATTCATACCACTTCATCTAAAAAAAAGGCCAATTTGGCACATGACATGCATACGTCAATTAATAAATAAATAATGATAATTAACAAGCAAAGGTTTCGGAGGCTTGAGACTTTGTGTTCTTTAAAGTAGTCAACATCCTTGGAGCCTAATGTGCAATTTCAATGGCCATGGACATCAGAGTTACCAGCGGACGTCTAATTTCTTTTATTTTTGCAAATTACAATAAAACTTATAGAAAATTAATGTGTCTCTTAAAAAATTAGTTATTTTCAAGCTTTTGTTACATCACAATTTGATTGATATGTAAAAATTAGCCGTTTAGAAATATCAACTACCGCTAATTAAATTCATGCAGTTAATTATAATATTTATAATCATATACTTTTAATATCTACAATTGATCATAAGCTTCTACTTTACCAGTCTGTAATCAGACCTATTATTTTCTATGCTTCTCCTATTTGGACTAACCCCACCAGTAAAAATATTCGTAAAGTTCAAACTTTACAGAATAAAATCATCAGATTTGCAATCAATGCCCGTTGGTTTGTTTCTTACCGTCAATAACATAGGGATCTTGGCATTGATCATATATACACTTATATTAAACTTTACTCGAAAAAGTTTTTCTAGGCAGTTTCAAATAATCCAAATGAGATTATGAATCTGTATGGGATGAGATTCTGTGTGGGAGAGCATATCCTATGTACGTTAAAGAACACGCTGGATGGCCTTTGAAGGGAGGCTACCATCTGTCTCCCAACAGCTGTCCAGTGGGTCCCCTCTCCCAAACCTCTCTGAACGCTTGGAGATCTTTTGACTTGGTCATTTATCCCATTGTGTCGAATAAAGTGCAGCTCGAGAAGTAACGAAACTTAATTTAAATAAAAAAAATCCTGCTGTTGCAAGATAACGGAAAAAAAAATCAAGTACGCACATATTCAGCTATAACTGACACTTCAGCATTTGCCTTACAGTTTCAGTGTTAATATATGGCTATAAATCTAACCTGTGCCTCAATTACAAACCTGAGTTTTTCTGATATTTTTAGGGAATGCGGGAGATATTATTATGATGGGACATATCGCTGTTACTGGACATTATCGCCCCCCCCGATAGGGTACCACCTTGTCGTGGGGGGGGGGGGGCTTCGGGCCCAGCACCCGGTCGAAGGCTTTACCGGCCGGATTGGGTCCCCGGTTGGACAGAGCCAAGACCAATCGAGGTCGAAGACATCGCCGACGGTTTGGCTGACTAGTTGGACGGTGTCATAAAATATATATATAAACAACCCCCTCAAGCAGCTGCTTGCCACAGAGGTCTGACAGGAGCCTGTCAGTTTATATGCCACAGTAGGAGATCTGAGAGGATGGCAGGACCTCAGCAGAAAAACAACACACACAACCATGCCTTACCCGGGGCTCGAACCCAGGTCCCTTCAGGAGCTCCGTGTTATTAGGAGATCTGAGAGGATATAATGATCTGAGAGGATATAAATATAACTGGCTCTGACTGATATAATTATAACTGACTCCACGGAGCTCCTGAAGGAACCAGGTCCCTTCAGGAGCTTCGTGGAGCAGTTCAAGGGCACGGTCGAACGGATTGAGCCTCCTAGTAGGCACGAACCCTTTCAAAGTCTGGGGCTCACTAAGAGTCTCCACCCCGGGTGCCGAGCGCACTTGGATCTACATATCCTTGTTCATGGCTAACCGGGGAACAGATTAAATTTCAGGTTTCTACCGGTGGTTAGCTTTTCTTTTATAGGACTGCTGCCATGTGAGGTCGGGGATGAGGTGCGTCTATATGGCGCATTCTTGCCCCGACTCTAGATAGTCGTGGCTTTCCTTTAACTTGGTAGTGTCGTGAGACGGAACCGGGGTTAGCCGTGGTTGCTGAACATCTGGCAACAAATAGTACAATATCGCTGTTTATTGCCTTTCAGCGCAACGTACACAGTAATTTGTGTCTAAATCTCTAAGTGTAAGTATATTTAAATTTGATCAAACTACACGGAATTGGAATCTACACAATGGCAAATATATGATCTGACATTTATGGTCAAGTCACACTCCTCTGTATGCAATTTTATTACGACATATTTATATACATTACGTAGTTACTGTGTTTATTGAAACATAAAATGTAATGTAGAAGTTTGAAATCAAAAGAGTTATAACTCACTTGTTATGAAAGTACTTTAAATTATTGTATAATTATTCCAATTTCAATAAGGGTACTACTACAATGGTAAGGAAGAATATATTCATATTCTAATAAATAAAACAAAAACAACAGAAAAATTATTTGGTAATTTTCCGTTTTCAATATCATTAAACCAAATATATCCACAGCTCATGGGCTTTTGCTGAGTATTTTCATACACTATTATGCTGTATTTATTCATCTGATGATAGGTATTGAAGAAAAATTGTCTTTAACTGGTTTAATCGGAACATTCTGCCTTGCTATCAGGAGGTCGTGGGTTCGGATCCCAACTGGTTAAAGGTGGATCCTCTATACCTTTGTCATCATGTGAACACGTACAGCACAATAGTGTGTTGTGAGTTGTTTTACCTCTGAGCGGCACTTTTTTGCACACAATGGGCTAAATGGCCAGGTCACAAGGACCCCGAAGGCTCAGAGAAGGTTGGGGGAGGGGACCCACTGGAACAGCTGTTGGGAGACAGATGGTAGCCTCCCGTCAAGGCCATCCAGCGTGTTCTTTAACGTGCACAGGGTATGGCTCTCCCGCACACGGGGCCACGGCTTAACGTCCCATCCGACGGACGGCGACCTTTCCAAGTCCATCTGTGTCCCCTACTGACCGTGGGCAGGGCAGGGAATTTTGCGGAGATAAATCTCAACGCTGACCCAGCTGGGACTCGAACCTGGGAACTACAGATTACGAGCCTGGCGCGCTACCGACTGAGCCACCCCCGCCCCGACAGTGCGGGGAGTTTTGCGGAAATAAACCTCAACGCGGACCCAACTGGGACTCGAATCTGAGAACTGCAGATTACGAGCCTGGCGCGCTACCGACTGAGCCACCCCCGGCCACAATATTGTGTGTGAAAAGTATGTAAATATACAGTAAATTCATAGATGCATTTTGAAAACATGTTTATATTCTTTCCCTTTCGATAAAATTAGGTAACGAATTAAAAGTTTCAGAAGCTAAATAATTGCAATACTTTTTCTACAATTGTTTTTACAAAATTTATAGATTTATTATATCAAATATTATAAGTGAAATTGGAGTTAAAGGGTTTAGAGTTTTCAAAATTTTTGATTTAGATTATGCAGGTGATTTGGTCTTGTTGGCTAATGATGTTGATGAGACCGGTAATAGAGTTGGTTGGGTTGTTTTATCTCTGAGCGGCACTTTTTTGCACACCATGGGCTAAATGGCCAGGTCACATGGACCCGAAGGCTCAGAGAAGGTTGGTGGAGGGGACCCACTGGAAGAGCTGTTGGGAGACAGATGGTAGCCTCCCGTCAAGGCCATCCAGCGTGTTCTTTAACGTGCACAGGGTATGGCTCTCCCGCACACGGGGACACGGCTTAACGTCCCATCCGACGGACGGCGGCCTTTCCAAGCCCATCGGTGTCCCCTACTGACCGTGGGCAGGGCGGGGAATTTTTGCGGAGATAGATCTCAACGCTGACCCAGCTGGGACTCGAATCTGGGAACTACAGATTACGAGCCTGGCGCGCTACCGACTGAGCCACCCCCGCCCCATAGAGTTGGTGATAAACAGAGAAAAACTAAAATGATGCAAATGGTGCTTCAGTTGCTTCAGTGTGCTTCACGGCTGCACTGTTGAGCAAATGTCTCAGTTTATTATCTAGGGAGCTATGTAACAGAAACTGGTAATGTGCGGCATGAGATAAACGAAAGAATAGGGATTGCTGCTGGGAATTTTAAGAATATTTGAAGAGTGTGGAGAAATAGGCGTATACTTCTGAAGACTAAAATTAGACTGCATAATAGTATGGTTCTTTCTAGGGTTAGTTATGGAAGTGAAACTTGGACGCTTTGCAAACAAAATAACAGGAAATTTGATGCTTTTGATTCTACTTTCTTACGCAGTATCTTGGAATTAGGTTGGGTTGTTTTACCTCTGGACGTCACTTTTTTGCACACCATGGGCTAAATGGCCAGGTCACACGGACCAGGAAGGCTCAGAGAAAGTTGGGGGAGGGGACCCACTGGAATTGCTGTTGTGAGACAGATGGTAGCCTCCCGTCAAAGTCATCCAGCGTATTCTTTAACGTGCACAGGGTATGGCTCTCCCACAAACGGGGCCACGGCTATACGTCCCATCCAACGGACGGCGACCTTTCCAAGCCCATCGGTGTCCCATACGGACCGTGGGCAGGTCGGGGAATCTTGCGGAGATAAATCTCAACGCTGACCCAGCTGGGACTCGAACCTGGGAACTACAGATTACGAGCCTGGCGCGCTACCGACTGAACCACACCCGCCCCTTTGGAATTATGTGGTTCAACTTTGTAAGTAATGGTAAGATTAGGCCAGTGGTCGGGAACCGGCGGCTCCGAGTACTCAAAAAAAATGGCTCTTGACACTTTTTGGCTTAACGTTCAACTGTGAAATTTTGTTAATGATTTTCTTTAAAACAAACACTTCAGCAGGTTGGCAGATGATAGCTTGAAAGCCCCAATGAGTTCAGATGCTCTAAATACACTCTAAATTTGATTAAGTTGTTCGAGAAGACTCAAACTCTAAAATCACACTGATGAATAGTAGAGTTTTAAATAATTCTTTTCAATAATTTATTGTATACACTTGAATACAAAAAAAAATACTCCTTCAAGCAGCTGCTTGCCACAGAGGTCTGACAGGAGCCTGTCAATTTATACGTCATAGTAGAAGGTCTGTGAGGATAGCAGGACCTCAGCAGAAAAACAACACACACATCCATGCCTTACTCGGGGCTCGAACCCAGGTCCCTTTAATCAATAGCCAAGCGTGCTAACCACTCGGCCACGAGAACACATCTGTTTTAAAATTATACTTTATGGTTTTATTTTTTGTTACTAAAATAATGTGTTTATTTCTTTTCTGTTATGGATCTTGTCCCAATAAAGATTGTAATTTGTGGCTCTCAAAATTTGTTTGTTTGTCTTTTTTTTTTTGTTGTTGTTGTTTTGGCTCTTTACTCGAAAAAGGCTCCCGACCCCTGGGTTAGGCAAAAGAGTAGACAACCTTCTTTGTGCAGCATACTGTGCAGAGAGAGACTCAGTTCGTTTGGTCATGTTGCCTGTATGCATAGCTGCAGATTAGCGAACAGTGCGCCTAAAGGACTCAGGAAAATGGGAAAACCTAGAATGCGATGGGCAGACAATGTCAAACAAGACCTCGTTGGAATTGTCCTACATTGATCATTTCCAGCAGCTGTAGCTCAGGAGAGACGTGTTTGGAGAACAAAATTGGGCAGTATGGTTGGACTTCCTAGCCCATGGCTGCATGAGTTTTTTTGTATGTATGTATAAATGAAAACTTATTCAAGCTCTTCAGATTGATGTTTGAAGATGTCTTAGTATTGAATGTGCATAGCACTTCCTAAACGGAAAAATTTTTAATTTAATATAAGTATTTCTAACATTGTCATATTTTCATTTCAATGTTATATACTTAAAAAAACACAATTTTGCATTAAAATTTGTTTTTTTAATATTAATATGATATGTTCCTCCTCAAGACGTAATTCCGTACTTTAAATCCGATTTACCCAACAATTATATACATAAATTAAAATTTTTAAGGCAGAAAGGTCTATATGTATATATATATGATCCTACTTTATAGCGCTTCGCAAATATTTTTTTCGGTTTTAATTTTTTTTTATCTCTGAGCGCCATTTTTGCTCACACAATGGGCCAAATAGCCAGGTCACAATGGGGGCTCAGTCGGTAGTATCTCAGGCTCGCATCTGCAGTTACCAGGTTCGAATCAAACCTGGGCTATGGTTGAGATTTATCTCTGTAAATTCCACACCCTGCCCTCTGTCAGTAGGGGACACCAATGGGCTTGTAATGGCTGCCGTCCATCAGATGAGACGTTAAGCCGAAGAGCAGAGTGTAAAAGATTCATATCCAATGCATTTTTACTAGACGACCTAGAAAATAGGCCTTTATCTATCTCCTGTCCAGTGAGTTCCTTCCCCAAAACGTCTTTTGAGCTCTTGGGGTCCTTGCAACCCCGTCGTTTAGCCCATTTAGAGCAAAAAAGTGTCGCTCAGAAGTAAAAGAACCCAACGAACTTCGGGAACAACGGATTATGATCCTGGGTCGCTGCCAACTGAACCAATCCCACGCCCCACTTATTTTTACCTCTGAGTGACACTTTTTTTTGCACACCATGGGCTAAATGGCCAGGTCACAAGGACCCCGAAGGCTCAGAGAAGGTTGGGGGAGGAGACCCACTGGAACAACTGTTGGGAGACAGATGGTAGATTCCCGTCAAAGCCATCCAGCGTGTTCTTTAACATGCACAGGGTAAAGCTCTCCCGCACACGGAACGACGGCTTAGTGTACCATCCGACGGACGGCGACCTTTCCAAGCCCATCGGTGTCCCCTACTGACCGTGTGCATGGCGGGGAGTTTTGCGGAGATGAATCTCAACGCTGACTCAGCTGGGCCTCGAACCTGGTAACTGGAGATTACGGGCCTGGCACGCTACCGACTGAGCCATCCCTGCCCCTTTTCCGGGTATGACTGTATGTGCATGTACATATGTATTTATACATTAAAATAATTACAGTACACTCTCGTTAACTCGAATCTCAAGAAAAAGGAAAAAAAATCGAGTTATCGAATCTGCACTAAAAATATACATAAGCAGTTTTCAAACTAACTACTGAATCCACAATAGATTCCCACCGACTGGAATGTGTTGTTCCTACATTAAGTAAACTATTTGCGCAACTTTACTGATCAACATCAGAAAATTCTTCATGCCTCATTCTGTTTTTTTTCTTTGTCACAATCTAGCTCTTTTAATAACATATCTTGGTTCTTTAAAATGATTGATAGATTACCGCTAGGAATTCAGAATTCTTTAGCAATATCATATTCTTTTTTCTGCTATTTTCAATAGCTGTGATCACTTTTACTTTATCGCTTAAAGATAATGCATTCAACTGATGCTTTGCAGCCACTGTAATACAATTAAATCTATACCATGGGAATCAAGCGCTAAACAGAAATTAATTTAGCACTTTCCATGACGTATAGGAGGGATGCTTATATGTCAGCCATGAGGAGAGAGGGGAGGAAAGGTGTTCATAGCCAATAGAAATCGCTCTGTCGATCTGCAAGCAACAGGGACGATGGCGTAGCCAATGAGAATCGTTTAGTCCACCTTTTTCTTTTCACGAAGAAAAACTTATCAAAAGGGATTTTTCTTTCAGGAATTCTTCATAAAATTTCGAGTTATCGAGGTGACGATGAAAAAATAGTTCGAGTTAAAGAGAGAGTTGGGTTGTTTTACCTCTGAGCTGCACTTTTGTGCACACAATGGGCTAAATGGTCAGGCCATAAGGACTCAAAGAAAATTGGGGATACATTGGAACAACTATTAGGAGACAAATGGTAGCCTCCCGTCAAGGCCATCCAGGAAGTTCTTTCACGTGCACAGATTATGGCTCTACCGCACACGGCTTAAAGTCCATTACGACGGATGGCGACCTTTCTAAACCCACCGTTATCCCCTACTGACCGTGGACAGGGCGGGGAGTTTTGCGGAGATAAATCTCAACGCTGGCCCAGCTAGGATTCGAACCTGGAAACTCTAGATTATGAGCCTGGCGCGCTACCGACTGAGCCACACCCGCCCCAGTTAAAGAAAGAGAAAATACAATAAATATATAAGGATGCGATTGAGATTATAAAAAAAAAATCAGATTTAACGAAAAATTCGAAATATAGAGATTCGAGTTGACTGTATATGTATTAATTTTTATACAATAAGAATAAAATATTTCAATGCATAATTGAAATGATATTTATATGTTAATTCTATATAATACATATTTAGAATAAAATAAAATAATGCATAATTATAATTATATATTAATTTCACAATATAAATTTACAATAAAAATATTTTAATGCATAATTATTTTTGCATACTAAAGTTACATAATATAAACTTGCGCTTAAAATATTTTAATACATACTTATAATTGTTCAGGGGTAGCTCAATTGACAGCGCTCCAGGCTCGTAATCTGCAGTTCCTAGGTTCGAGTTCCACCTGGGCCAGGGTTTAGTCTATCTCCGCAAAGCCCCACCCTGCCTTCGGTCAGTAGAGGATACCGATGGGACCTTAAGCCCGTTGTCCCGTTTGCACGTTAAAAATCACGCTAGATGGTCTTGACGGGAGGCTACCCACGTGTGTCCTAACAGCTGTCCAATGGGTCCTCTCCTGACAGCCTTCTCTGATGGAGCGGGGGTGGCTCAGTCGGTAGCGCGCCAGGCTCGTAATCTGTATTTCCTAGATTCGAGTCCCAGTTGAATCCAGGAGTCCAGATCGAGTCCCAGCGTTGAGATTTATCTCCACAAAATTCCCCGCCGTGCCCACGGTCAGTAGGGGACACCGATGGGCTTGTAAAGGCCGCCGTCTGTCGGCTGGGACGTTAAACCGTGGCGCCGTGTGCGAAAGAGCCATACCCTGTTCACATTAAAGAACACACTGGATGGCCTTGACGGGAGTCTACCCTCTGTCTCCCAACAGCTATTCCTGTGGGTCTCCTCCCCCAACCTTCTCTGAGCCTTCGGGTCCATGTGACCTGACCATTTAGCCCATGGTGTGCAAAAAAAGTGCCGCTCAGAGGTAAAACAACCCAAAAGCCTTCTTTGAACACTAGAGGTTTCCTATGGCTTGGTCATTTAGCCCATTGAGTGCATTAAAGTCCCGTTCAGAGGTAAACAACACATAATTATAATTGTATATTAATTTAATACAATATATATATTTAAAATAATAACATAACTATACCTAAACTCCAATTTATGCTCAGCAATGTGAAAGAATAAAGCCATCACTAGTGGGGGCGGGGGTGGCTCAGTCGGTAGCGCGCCAGGCTCGTAATCTGTAGTTTCCAGGTTCGAGTCCCAGCTGGGTCAGCGTTGAGATTTATCTCCGCAAAATTCCCCGCCCCGCCCACGGTCAGTAGGGGACACCAATGGGCTTGGAAAGGCCGCCGTCCGTCGGATGGGTTAAGCCGTGGCACCGTATGCGGGAGAACCATACTCTGTGCACGTTAAACAACAAGCTGGGTGGCCTTGACGGGAGGCTATCATCTGTCTCCAGTGGGTCCCCTCCCCCAACCTACTCTGAGCCTTCGGGGTCCATGTGACCTGGCCATTTAGCCCATGGTGTGCAAAAAAGTGTCGCTCAGAGGTAAAACAACAACCCAACCCACTACTAGTGTCTTCAGAATGGCTGCCGAAATATGACAGTCCAACGACAAGGGAATAGCAAGCCTTAGTGGTCTCAGATGAATCTTGATCCCAGTCTTGTTAAAATATGTGTTTCAACTAAGTCAAGCAAGAGTAATGAAAGTGTAAAAGAATTACGCTTAACTTTAGAGATTTAGACAACTTTGATGTATTAATATAAGGATGAGCTTCTTAATGATGGCAAAGATGGATTGGACGCTATCTAATGCTGATGATGAATTGACTATTCTAAGAAGCTTTGCATCTGATTAAAGGAATTCTTGATACACTAGGGGGGAAAAGAATTGCGATTCTAATTAATGAGGGAAGGGAACTCGTTTCTGAGAGAAGTGTACAACATAAGTTTTAAACAAGATTTACCGGTAGTTAATAAGGCATCAACATTTGAATGTTAGCGAGAGTAGAAATTTAGCAATTATTTATGGTTTATGGTAAAAGGAGTAAAAATAAAGCACAGAACAGACTTCCAATAGGTAGACTGAAAAGTGTTAGCAGGGTTTAGAACATCAGCAGGAATCCCCATTCATCTTTGGATTTGTACAAATCCTCAGATTTAATATTTAGACACTGAATTTTATACGCACTATTAGAAGGCAAAACACTTCAAGCAGAAGCTAAAAAATCATTTAAAATTGCAAACAATTTTGAACCATGACACACAGCATTCAATGCAAATAGAATGCAGCTTTAAAATCGTGGTTTTGTTTACAAAATGACTAGGTGGGTCAGATGGACGACTCATTACCACTGCTTTCAGTGCCACCTTTAGTAATCGGCCATAATTCTGGTTTTCCCACTAACCTCAGGGTGTAAATTTGCTTTGCAGTACTCTATCTGAGTATTACTTACATTTTTATTTCCTCTTACAAAAATATGAAATAGAAAGTATATTTGTTAAGATTATAAATGAATTTTATAGAATATTCTAAAATTTACTGCTAACTTTAAAAAAAAAACATTTACCTGTAGAATTTTAAAATTATAATATATATTTTATTCTATGGGAGGCAGCTGCTGAAGCTTTTTCGATACATCACATAACTGTCAGAAAACTTAAGTATCTGGGCGTTACCTTGCTCGGATGGGACAAGCACATTTGAAAATGTTCTGCAAAAAGCAAACATGATTCGATGCCAACTTGGCCCATTGATGGGGAGGAAATCTATCCTCTCCATTGATCATAAGTTACTACTGTACCATACAGTTCTTAGACCTATTATATGCAGCCCCCATTAGGTTAACACAACAAAGGCAAATATTAAAAAACTCCAGATCTATCAAAATAAAATCTTGAGACAGGCCGTAAATGCCCCATGGTTTGTGACCAACAAACAAATACATGGGAATTTAGGCGTCCAACATATTTACACCCATATAAAACAGATCTTTAAAAAATTCTTAGAAGCTGTAGACACGAATCCTCACGATTTCATTACTAACATTTTAAAGTATGATGATCATGATCCTATGAGCAGATTCAAGAGGGCTAGACCATTGGTTTTCGATCAGGAAACCTTTCTCGTCTAGTACTCTGATCTACCATATTTATCATTGTTTTCCTATCACTTGGGGCTCACCTTTTGGTGATTTTTGTGTTTTCCTACCACTTGGGGCTCACCTTTTTGGTGATTTTTGTGTTTTCCTTTGCTTCTCATGCCACTTATTGGATACCCTCAGATGGAGAAGGTTATGCGATCTTTTATCCTAGTACTTCGAAAAATCATAATTATGTTTCATGCTACATGCTAACTGTTGAAGTGGGTATTATTTTATTAAAACAAATCAACTCAGTTATGCTCACCAGGAGAGCTAGTCTAGCATCGCTTTTTTTACAATGCGCCTGTATGGAAATCGTCTATCTGTGGCAGATCGTATCAGAGACTAGAAGTGAGCAGAGTCGTAAAGGATCCCTTCTCGCGGCAAATTTCATTTGAACTTTTAAACCGTAATGCAGAGAAGCTGAATTTAAAGGGTTCACATATAACATTGAAGCATTTCCTAAGTTCATAATGAAAAATAGCAAAATGTTAAGTTAAATTTTTCTGTTTTTTAGCTCTATGCTAATTTTGTCAAATATAAAAAGAGCATTTTGAGATAATAGGTAGCATGTTCAACTCTACGCTTCGGAAATGCAATATCTGCACACACACACACACACACATTATTTTAAATTACGGCTAACAATATTATTTTTTCATTTAAAATAAACTACATTGTTTTGCATAAATAATAAAAATATTTCTGATTTAAAACTTTTTGTGTACTTGAAGTAAAATTCGTTTCCAGCTAAAGGATAAGACACAAGCTATTAAAGGTGCCCTCTAGTGACCATTTTTCCTTGAAGGTTAAAAAAGTGTTGCGAACAAGCAAACGTCCAGGGGCACGATCTTACATTAATTCTATGGAGCTGTCTCCTCTTGATGACTTATAAAATAATAAATAAAAATACCCCCTCAAGCAGCTGCTTGCCACAGAGGTCTGACAGGAGCCTATCAGTTTATATGCCATAGCAGAAGGTCTGTGAGGATGGCAGCACCTCAACAGAAAAACGACACATACATCTATGCCTTACCCGGGGCTCGAACCCAGGTCCCTTAGATCAGTAGCCAAGTGTGCTAACCACTCGGCCATGGGACGGCTACATTCTTTTTATTTGTGTTAACTACGCTGTTCAAAGTGGAACTCGCAACACCAAGAAGGAATCTTAGTAGAGATATGTAAATCGCAGGAAGCAATCGGCCATCGGCGATATGCAAATGATCAAAGTTCTGCAGTAAATGGACACATGACACTTAACCGAGCCGTGGATAATAGCCTATGAGCTCGTATAATAGAACAACCGACAACGAAGTTGGAGTATAAGTTGCGAAAATGTTTGGAATATGCCTTGGAGACTCAGGCAGGACCCTTATGCGCAATTGACGCCTTCTGAGAGAAAACAAATCATTAATATGCAAGAGCTCGGATTGAGCCTTCGAGGTATCGCTGCATGCGTGGGGCACATTGTGAGCACAGTGCAACAGTGCATCTCATGCAACATATGGAACACCAAATGGCATGAAGGGCAGGTACGAGACTAGCATGGTAAGGGACCAGTCAGGCATCTGCCGTTTCAACGACATCACCAGTTATACCATCTCCACTGATGTCAAGCGAGGCAACATTGGACTACGGAATGGAGGAGAGTGTTGTTCGCAGACGAGTCCCGATTCTGTTTTTCGACATTCCGGATATTTAATTATTCGTAAATTTGCAAGTATTGTGTTACTTTACTGGAGATTACTTGGACTGATTCTGCAGCAGGACAACGCCACCCTACACTGCACATGCTACGATGGACAGTCCTCAAGGTGTGGATATTCTCCCATGGTCGCCATACTCCCCGGACTTATCGCACATGCCGTATGAACGGTATATCTTTCGCCGCCAGCTCCCTCTTGCGGCGAACCTGGTACAGTTCCATGCCTAATTGCATGCTGTTTGGAACACCATACCTCAGGATACCATTAACCACCTGATTGATGGAATGCCGAGACTTCTACGTACTTATATAACTGCCCGAGGTGGCCCTACTATGTATTGAAGAATCTGCAATAAATGCATGTACTTGCGTTTCTATGTTTCGTTTTTCGAAACATAGAAATTTTTTGCACTTCTATCCCCCCACACTATAGCTTCTGTCGTGCTGTCTGTTTCGAACTTGTAGATCACTTCCTTCGTGGTGTGTTGCGATTTCCACTTTGAACAGTGCACTTAATCTGTACATTTTTTTCAAGCATAAAAAAAAACATGTAAAAGAAACAGTTTTCACTTTATCCACCTTTCACGCTTATCATATTTTTTTTTAAAATGACGATATAAAATAAATACAGTCAGCGGGGATCCACATCCCTACTTTGAGTTCTCTAAATCCTCAAATATTACATTAACGTAACATACTTCCACTAAAGAATGAACACTGTGCTTGCGAATTTAAGAATAATTTATTATTAAAAACATAATTATATTATTAGTAAAATATTTGGTCCATAGATGGCGACACTATTCTTTCCCTCCTGTTCTTTAGTTGCATATAAAACAAACAATACATCATAGAGTCTATCTGACCTTGATTGCAGCAATCACGTGGTCACGGTCTAATGGGCACCGCCGGAAGTTCTTTCATCGTCTGCTGACCTCATCCAACTGGAAAAGGCGGAAAGTCGCCGAAAGCAAGGGAACATCACCAGACTGCTGCATCGTTAAGCACGAGAGCAATATTAGAAATTTTATGTGGTGTAACATTTTGATTAAACAACGACAATTTTTTTTCCGAAGTTTGCTAATTTTGAGGCCGTTGGTAGGTGCTCCCTCTAGTGAGAAGCAAAAGTTAGGATTGTATCTGGTAAAATGTCGATTTCTGTTATTCTAAACAGTTGATTTTGTTGCTGTTATTTGAAAAACACGATACCATGCAAACTTAAAAACAGAAAGGTCTGAACCCGTCTGGGCAAGATTTTTCCGTTTCGTTTTTTTTACTTCAAGATATTTTCTTGCTTTTCTAATCGTTTCCTTGAATGTTCTCAAATACGAAAACAGAAAATGAAATGTCTATTCAAATAAGAGGTACAGTTGCTCAAAAAAGTATCCGAATACTATGGTTGATTGCAGAATTCAGAAAAAATATCTGGCAACGATTTTTTTAGAAATTATTGATCTGGCAACCTTCGTGTACAGTACATGAAGGTTGCCAGATCAATAATTTCTAAAAAAAAATCGTTGCCAGATATTTTTTCTGAATTCTGTAATCAACCATAGTGTTCGGATATTTTTTAATATATATAATGCGTATGAATATATAATGCAATGAATATGGAGCGTGTACAGTTACCGTTCGCAGCAAACTGCAGCGGTTGCTGTTAATGTTCACAGTACATTGGATCGTATGAGCTCACAAAGACCTAGATCATGTGGGCTCACTCACGGAAATATTGAGCGTGTGCAGTTACTGTTCACAGCAAACTGGAGCGTGGTATCCACTGGTGATCTACTTCTGAACAAAATTACTTTTTCAATCACAATTTCCAATCATCTTCACACACACACTAAAAGAAGCCCGTCTTTTTCAAACACCATTTCAATTCTCTACTGTATTCTCATCCTTTTAAATCAACTATGTTCCTGGGGCGGGGGTGGCTCAGTCGGTAGCGCGCCATGCTCGTAATCTGTAGTTCCCAGGTTCGAGTCCCAGCTGGGTCAGCGTTGAGATTTATCTCCGCAAAATTCCCCGCCCTGCCCACGGTCAGTAGGGGACACCGATGGGCTTGGAAAGGCCGCCGTCCGTCGGATGGGACGTTAAGCCGTGGCTCCGTGTGCGGGAGAGCCATACCCTGTGCACGTTAAAGAACATGCTGGATGGCCTTGACGGGAGGCTACCATCTGTCTCCAAACAGCTGTTCCAGTGGGTCCCCTCCTCCAACCTTCTCTGAGCCTTCGGGGTCCATGTGACCTGGCCATTTAGCCCATGGTGTGCAAAAAAGTGCCCCTCAGAGGTAAAACAACCTAACCCACACAGATTAAAGATCCACTGGTGATCTACTTCTGAACAAAATTACTTTTTCAATCACAATTTCCAATCATCTTCACACACACACTAAAGGAAGCCCATCTTTTCCAAACACCATTTCAATTCTCTACTGTATTCTCATCCTTTTAAATCAACCATGTTCCAATACAATCATGACGTAATTCACACTATGTGCTGTATCTCGTGTCTCGTAGTAAGAGGTCACCTTCTCATTGTTGCACGTTAACAGTCTGCTTCAGCATCTTTGATTGACATCTGTATCTGCTATCACATTTTTCAAATATATATGTATTTTTTTTAGAAGTTAAAGAGCTTCGGCATTGATTTCCCATTTACATAATGTAGGATTGTTCCTTAAAATTTGGAGAGGGGGGGCTCAGTCGGTTGCGCGTCAGGCTCGTAATCTGAAGTTTCCAGGTTCGAGTTCCAGCTGGGCGGGGGTGGCTCAGTCGGTAGCGCGCCAGGCTCGTAATCTGTAGTTCCCAGGTTCGAGTCCCAGCTGGGTCAGCGTTGAGATTTATCTCCGCAAAATTCCCCGCCCTGCCCACAGTCAGTAGGGGACACCGATGGGCTTGGAAAGGCCGCCGTCTGTCGGATGGGACGTTAAGCCGTGTCCCCTTGTGCTGGAGAGCCATAGACTGTGCACGTTAAAGAACACGCTGGATGGCCTTGACGGGAGGCTACCATCTGTCTTCCAACAGCCATTCCAGTGGGTTCCCTCCCCCAACTTTCTCTGAGCCTTCGGGGGCCATGTGACCTGGCCATTTAGCCCATGGTGTGCAAAAAAGTGCCGCTCAGAGGTAAAACAACCCAACCCAACCCAGCTGGGCTAGTGTAGAGATTTATCTCCGCAAAACTCCCCACCCTGCCCACGGTCAATAGGGGAAACCGATGACTTGGAAAGGCCGCTGTCCGTCGGATGGGATGTTAAGCCATAGTTCAGTATGCGGGAGAGCCATACCCTGTGCACGTTAAAGAACACGCTGGATGGCCTTGACGGGAGGTTACACCTGTCTAGTAACAGCTGTCCAATGGGCCCCATTACCCGTAACTTCCTCTGAAACTTTAGTGTCCTTTTGACCTGGCCATTTAGCCCAATGTTTGGGAAAAAGTACCGCTCAGAAGTAAAAGAGCAAACGAGAAAGAAAAAATTGCATTTGAGCAAAATATTCGGACAAGCAAACCTCTCTTTTTAAAGTTATTGGCTGCGCGAAAATTTTTTTCCAGTTATGAGATCAGTCTTGGGAACGCACCTTTTCATTACAGATTCCTGAAGTTCAGTTGTTTTTCCTTTTCTAGCATTGATCCCTTATCTTGTAATTCAGTCTTGTCATTCTCCTTTTATTTATGTTTCGGCTGCTGATTCAGCGCATCGTAAATGTCATTTGCAAGAAAAGTGATGGATAATCCATTCCATGGGTGGAGAAGATGTTTGAAAGCCCTATCCACACTAGGAAGTTCAATGTCGTTGCTATCCACATGTTTTGTGGTAATTTTAAACATTTATGATCGTCGCACTAATGACACTGATGAACTGAAACATCTGAGATTTCAAAAGTTGAAAGACGAAATTTAGAAAACCTTGGTACCATATGGCATCGGGAGCGGGGGTGGCTCAGTCGGTCGGGCGAAGCATGGACGCTACAAGATTTCTAAAGGTGTCTTGTGGTATCTGTTACCAACACGTTACCAGAAGATCCTTTAATTCTTGCAAGTTACGTGGTTGAGCTGCCACAGATCAGATAGGGGCGGGGGTGGCTCAGTCGGTAGCGCGCCAGGCTCGTAATCTGTAGTTCCCAGGTTAGAGTCCCAGCTGGGTCAGCGTTGAGATTTATCTCCGCAAAAAATTCCCCGCCCTGCCCACGGTCAGTAGGGGACACCGATGGGCTTGGAAAGGCCGCCGTCCGTCGGATGGGACGTTAAGCCGTGGTCCCGTGTGCAGGAGAGCCATACCCCGTGCACGTTAAAGAACACGCTGGATGGTCTTGACGGGAGGCTACCATCTGTCTCCCAACAGCTGTTCCAGTGGGTCCCCTCCCCCAACCTTCTCTGAGCCTTCGGGGTCCATGTGGCCTGGCCATTTAGCCCATGGTGTGCAAAAAAGTGCCGCTCAGAGGTGAAACAACCCAACCATATGGCATCAGCTTGTGAGCCAGACAAGGCTTCACTGGACCATAGTGATTGGGTTGTTTTACCTCTAAACAGCATTTCTTTGCACACAATGGGTTAAATATACCAGGTCACAAGGACCCTGAGGGTTTAGAGAATGTTTGAGGGAGGGAACCCACTGGACATCTGTTGGGAGACAGATGGTAGCCTCTCGTCAAGGCCATGCAGCTTGTTCTTTAACGTGCACAGGGTATGGCTCTATCGCAGAAGGAGCCATGGCTTAATGTCGCAACAGACGGATGGCGACCTTTCCAAGCCCATCGGTGTACCCTACTTCCCGAGGGAAGGATGGGAAGTTTTGCGGGGATAAATCTCAATGCTTGCTCAGGTGAGACTCGAACCTGGGAGCTGCAGATCACGAGCCTGGCACGCTTCAGACTGAGCCCCTCCCCCAGTTGAGGAAAGGATCCACCCTGAGCAACTGTTAGGTTGGGTTGTTTTACCTCTGAACGACACTTTTTTGCGCATCATGGGCTAAATGCCTATATCACAAGGACCCCGAAGGCTAAGAGAAGATTGGGGAGGGGACCCACTGGGACAGCTGTCGGGAGACAGATGGTAGCCTCCCGTCAAGGACATTTAGTGAGTTCGGAGGGGAGAAGACCCACTTGACAGCTTGTCCAGTGGGTCCTCTCCCCTCAGGGGCGGGGGTGGCTCAGTCGGTAGCGCGCCAGGCTCGTAATCTGTAGTTCCCAGGTTCGAGTCCCAGGTGGGTCAGCATTGAGATTTAACTCCGAAAAATTTCACCGCCCTGCCCACGGTCAGTAGGGGACACCGATGGGCTTGAAAAGACCACCGTCCGTCGAATTTTACGTTAAGCCGTGGCCCGTGTGCGGGAGAGCCATACCCTGTGCACGTTAAAGAACACGCTGGATGGTCTTGACGGGAGGCTACCATCTGTCTCCCAACAGCTGTTCCAGTGGGTCCCCTCCCCCAACCTTCTCTGAGCCTTCGGGGTCCTTGTGGCCTGGCCATTTAGCCCATGGTGTGCAAAAAAGTGCCGCTCAGAGGTAAAACAATCCAATCATCTCCCCTCAGCAGTTCTCAGGTTCGATTGCGATCCGCAGCCCCCGGCTTAAGGTACTATGCGACGGACGGCGGCCTATACAAAAGCCCAACAGTTTCCCCCTTGTCCTAACGTTACATAGACTTTCTCCTGTTTATATTGTTAATCAAAGAAAAGTGTAATCCTCTTTAGAGTTAATACGAAAAAGGGATCAGCTTGGATTGACTACAAAAGTAACAAGAGAAACAGAAATTTGAAATTACTATACACAAACTTAAGAAACACAGTCACGTCCCTTATTAGCCAGGAAAAGAAAAAATATACTACAAATGATTTTTGAGTCTTGTAAAAGCAATTCAAAGCAAAATTGGGAATTCATTAACCAAATTATCCTAAAAATGCCATTTGACCATGAAGAATATGCCATAAAGTACGTCTGAAACTCAAACAACAGAGAAATTTAACAACACCTTTGCAGACATTATTGCCAATCTTAGAGACGATAACTAAACATAATCTCTCTACAGTTCCTAAACATATCCAAACTTTTATTCCCTCAAGTTTCATTCCTCCCATCCCAAAACAAGAAACTTTCAAAATCCTAAGTGACTTAAATGAATGGGGCGGGGGTGGCTCAGTCGGTAGCGCGCCAGGCTTGTAATCTGTAGTTCTCAGGTTCGAGTCCCAGCTGGGTCAGCGTTGAGATTTATCTCCGCAAAATTCCCCGCCCTGCCCACGGTCAGTAGGGGACACCGATGGGCTTGGAAAGGCCGCCATCAGTCGGATGGGACGTTAAGCCGTGGCCCCGTGTGCGGGAGAGCCATACCCTGTGCACGTTAAAGAACACGCTGGATGGCCTTGACGGGAGGCTACCACAGCTGTTCCAGTGTCTGTCTCCAAACAGCTGTTCCAGTGGGTCCCCTCCCCCAACCTTCTCTGAGCCTTCGGGGTTCATGTGACCTGGCCATTTAGCCCATGGTGTGCAAAAAAGTGCCGCTCAGAGGTAAAACAACCGAACCCGACTTAAATGAAAGAAAATCAAGTGGATACGATCAAGTACAAGTGAAGCACATTAAAGCATGCAAAATCTCCTTAGCTGATTTCGTGACGAACTTTATCAATGAAAGTATATCTACAGGAAATATCCCTAACAAACTTAAAATTGTCATTTTAAGGCCAATTTACAAAAGTGGAACTAAATTCGATTGAACTAACTATAGGACCATTGCCATCTTACCCGTTCTTCACAAAATCCTTGAAAGATATGTAGCTAATGTTCTAGCCAATTTCTTGAAAAAACATAAGATTATTAGTGAAAAGCAATATGGTTTCCAAAAAGTTAAAAATGCAATTACACCTTTAACGGAGATTTCTGACTCATTAACGAAACTTTAAACAACGAAAAAAAAAACAGCTGCTATCTTTCTGGACTTTCGTAAGACAATTGATGCGTTTGATCACGATAAAATAAAAAAAATAAATAAATACCCCCCTCAAGCAGCTGCTTGCCACAGAGGTGTGACAGGAGCCTGTCAGTTTATATGCCAGAGTAGAAGATCTGAGAGAATGGCAGGACCTCAGCAGAAAAACGACACATAGATCCATGCCTTACCCGAACCCATGTCCCTTAGATCAGTAGCCAAGCGTACTAACCACTCGGCCATGGGACGGCTAGATCACGATATTCTACTTCAAAAATTGTATACTTATGGTATCTGAGGTATTACTATTAAACGTTTTGAAAATTGCTTAAAGAATAGAGTGCATGTTATTGAAATCAATAGCGTTTTTAGTGGAAGAGAACAGTGTACACTGGTGTCCCACAAGGTTGAATTTTAGGTCCGCTCTTTTTTATTATTTATATTAATGATCTAACAAACCTTAAATTGAAGGGTTCTCCTTATATATACGCTGATGACATCGCCTTGATTAACGTGAATCGAAATATAAGAGACACAGTCCAATATACATAGGATGATTTTAACAGAATTATTAACTGGTTTCACATTAATCGTATTTACATAAACTCAGAAAAAACCAAATGGGTTGGGTTGTTTTACCTCTGAGCGGCACTTTTTTGCACACCATGGGCTAAATGGCCAGGTCACATGGACCCCGAAGGCTCAGAGAAGGTTGGGGGAGGGGACCCACTGGAACAGCTGTTGGGAGACAGATGGTAGCCTCCCGTCAAGGCCATCCAGCGTGTTCTTTAACGTACACAGGGTATGTCTCTCCCGCACACGGGTCCACGGCTTAACGTCCCATCCGACGGACGGCTGCCTTTCCAAGCCCATCGGTGTCCCCTACTGACCGTGGGCAGGGCGGGGAATTTTTTGCGGAGATAAATCTCAACGCTGACCCAGCTGGGACTCGAACCTGGGAACTACAGATTACGAGCCTGGCGCGCTACTGACTGAGCTACCCCCGCCCCCCCCAAAAAACAAATGGATGAGCGTTCATTCACCAGGATATTATAACCTTTCATCTTATGCAATAAAAAACCACAAACCCTTGTGTCCTCATAACTCATGACCCTGACTGCTGCGGCTATGGTGTTATTGAGCGTGTTGAGAGCCATAAATATCCTGGACTTTACATGGATAAAACCTTCCGTTGGAAACACATATTCAAAAGTTAGCAGGGAAATTGCGTCTATGTGCATCTAAACTTTATAAATTACAGTGTGCTGCAAGCACACATACATGTATTTTGGTTTGCAAAGCTATCTGTGAATCTATATTGATTTATGGTTTGACAATATACGGCTCAACTAACCTCACAAATGTAAAGAAAATAGAAACTATTCAATCATCTATTGCTAAAAATATAATCTCATACAACTTACAAAATTCATTTTATGATAGCGAAGAAAGACTAAATTATCTAGGCATACTTTCTTTTCACAAACTTTAAAAATACAATATTGATAACTAATATTTAAAAAGTTTTTGACAATCAATTTAAAACTAAATCTCTCATGGAAAAAACACAAGGTTACAATCCAATAATTATTTCCAACTTCCGAAAATATTAAACAATTACGGGAAATGTATAAGGGCAAAACAGTACCTTACGTGTTCAATCAATTACCAAGTGAAATTATTTTTTAAACAAATTTAATAATATCAAAAATAAGACTAAAAATTTTCTTCTGAATACTAAAATTAATATAAAAATTTGAACCACCACCACCATGGAGCTTTCACTAAAATTTCACATTACTAAGTATTCGATGACATTGTTTTAAAACTATATCTATGTATTTTCATGCAACGTTATTCTTCTTCTCTCTTGCAGATAAGCAGATGCTTTGCGGGTCGGGGCGGGGGTGGCTCAGTCGGTAGCGCCCCAGGCTCGTAATCTGTAGTTCCCAGGTTCTAGTCCCCGCTGGGTCAGCGTTGAGATTTATCTCCGCAAAATTCCCCGCCTTGCCCACGGTCAGTAGGGGACACCGATGGGCTTGGAAAGGCCGTCGTTCGTCGGATGGGACGTTAAGCCGTGGCCCCGTGTGCGGGAGAGCCATACCCTGTGCACGTTAAAGAACACGTTGGATGGCCTTGACGGGAGGCTACCATCTGTCGCCCAACAGCTGTTCCAGTGGGTCCCCTCCCCCAACCTTCTCTGAGCCTTCGGGGTCCATGTGACCTGGCCATTTAGCCCATGGTGTGCAAAAAAGTGCCGCTCAGAGGTAAAACAACCCAACGCTTTGCGGGTCATTTGTCACACATATATATTTTAGATTAATTTTTCCGTTAGTGCACCATCCAGGGTTGGTATGATAAAGGAAGCGAGGGCAAAGAATTTAAAAATCATCAAGAGAGGACGTAGAATGAGAGTGCCCCTGGAGGTTTGTTTATTTGTTCTACTCGTTGAACCATTAATGGAAAATGTCCAAGAGAAGGCACCTTTACAGTTTTGACAGCTTATTTCCTATCTTTATCTGGAAACGTATTGAATAATTTTCAGGTACAGTCGCTCAAAAAAGTATCCGAACACTACGGTTGATTACAGAATTCAGAAAAAATATCTGGTAACGTCTTTTTTAGAAATTAGTGATCTGGACACGGTTACCAGATCACTAATTTCTAAAAAAAATCGTTGCCAGATATTTTTACTGAATTCTGTAATCAACCGTAGTGTTCGGATACTTTTTTGAGCGACTGTACATGAAATGCATATATGAGAAACTATTACAATTGATAATTTACACAAAGTAATACATTTTAAATTTTTTGCTTTTAATCAACAATGTTACAAACGGTAATTTTTAGATAACATATATATGATAGTTGTGAAGCATGTAGTTAAGCTTACTAATTATAATCTCACAATAATATTTTATATTTGAAAATTGCTAGCATACAACTAAAAAAAGAAAAATTTAATAGAATATTTGTCTATTTATTTTGAATTTATAATTGTTTTAATGTTCTATATGAGTCCCTTAAAGTCAGTTTCTCTGCAGTACAGTTTGAACCTCAGGTGAAATTTACCTTGAGAGAGCGCCTTTTATGGTTTTGCTCGACCTCCCTTCTTCCTCTTAAACGTTCTGTGGCTCGGTTTCAGAAGGCAGGTTCGGGTTCATAGGAGTTACCCCAATGCAAGAACAATGTGAACTCGAACCCGGAAACATCCTGTTAGTAATTCGATGCAAAGCATAATGTGAGATCCCCTCAACTCCAAAATTCATGAAAATGAGAAATTTTCTTTTGGAATAAATCTGTGGCTATTTTTCGTACCATACAACCAATGACAAGCCTGGGTACTACTATGACCGGCGGGCCGATCAAGGCCACCTAGATACAACAGGCCTGAACGCTGCAGTAACAGAAGATCTGTTTTTTTTTTTAAAATAACATCATAAGTTTTTATTTTATTTATAATTCTAAAAATTCAAACTGGTAGTTATTAAATTTAAAACTTTGGTAATCAGTTTTAAAATATTTTCAAATATTTTAATAAATTTAACGAATTAACTATTCTGTTTTAATGATTTTTAAAATAAATAGCTTTGACTTAAATTTTAAATAAATTAAATCACTTGAATTTTTTTTGCATAATTGATATTTCTCCTTTCTTCGCTCCTTTTAAAGAAAGCTGTCCAGGCCTAATGTATCAAGGCGTCCTTGGCCTTATGCGACCTTCCACCTCTTTATGTGCACTTTGCGAGCTACTGATGGCAAATATATTAAATTTGTAAAAGAGAGAGAGAAAATTAATGTATAGAGGACAAGAAGTCCAACTTTGGCGAAGTAAATTATCACAAAAATAATTAATTTTAATAAATATATATATATTGTTTAGGTTCTATTTCAGAAATTTTTTTGATGTGTTTATGTTGGCTATACATTAAAATAAAAAATAAATATTCCCTCAAGCAGCTGCTTGCCATAGAGGTATGACAGGAGCCTGTCAATTTATACGCAACAGTAGAAAGTAATCATGACAACTGAACACCGTTTCCAGATTTGTATACGGTCCCCTAACCATCTAGTATAGATTAGGTTAAGAGAAGTTCCGCAAACCTCTAAGTTTCTGTTGTTAGGTTTCCCCCCATTTCTCCCCCCCAGTGGTGTCCTAACTTGGTCTTCCACTGTCGGTGAAGAATTCGATATCCTAGGATGGGGCTACGAATTTTATTGGTAACCCCCCTTTTTGCCCTTCACTACCGCTGGAGAGAAGTTCCGCAAACCTGTAAGTTTCTGTTGCTAGGTTGCCCTCCAGTTGCGTCTTAACTTGGATTCCACTGTCGGTGAAGAGTTCGACATCCTAGGATGGGGCTACGAATTTTATTGATTGTCCCCCTTCATTGTCGCTGAAGAGATGGGTTCCCACAGGTGTTCTCTAAACGTGATAGCATCAGTGAAAATGTCGTAACTCATGTCAGTATATTGAAAGGTAGGCTAACGAACCAGGTTCTATCTCTCTTATTGTTTCTTGAGTGTCATTCCTATTCTGAGAGCCCTCTCATTCAAGAGTGTGGTACTTTGAGAAGCGTTGGGAAGCAGTATTGTACTTAGGAAACGTGACAATAAGCGCGAATGTAACAGTCAAGGAGGTGTGACTCTGAATAGTCACTGTGGACGAATTGCTTCGGGGGTGGTTCTCTAGGAAAAATAATTATAGTTGACGCGTTGTCTGCTACTTAGACAGGTAAGTCGAAAACTAATAATAGGGAGGGCGACAGTACCCTTTGGGGTCCCTGCTACCTGCAGTAAGGGTTATGTTGTTCAAGTCTTAAACCTGAAAATAAAGGTGATAGAAGCCATGTAACAACCAAGGAGGAGGTGTGTCTCTGAATAGCCTGGTCACCCACGTTTACAAAATGTAATGTTCGCTTCACCAACGCTAAAGGGGTGTGACAGAAAGCTTGTTCTAAGAGGGATGAAACATTATCCACTGGGGTCGAGTTGCTTTGAGGGAGGTCCGTCATGATAATAGGCCGAGTGCGCTGACTGTTACTTAGCTAGGAGAGTGTGCCCTTCGGGACCGCTGCTTAGACGGGGAGATATTCGGAAAGTGGAAAACAGGATTGTAACGAAGAGGATTCAACCAAACCATTAGCAGGAGGTAAGAACCCGAGGCATCGAAAGGGAACGCCGTAACTTGACCCAAGTCTGACAGACACATCAACAAATTTCAAAATAGATTTAAAACATCAGACAAGGAGATTTTTGTATATCTCAAGACAAAGAAGATTTTTATTAAATTTGAAACAAAAGTATAGAAAAAAAATGGAACATACTTACGCGTTTTACGAAAATATTAATTTGCAATCAGTCTTTTAGAACGCTTAACAGGTTCACATAATGCTTCAAAAGAGGTGCAAAGGACAAAAGTCATAGCGAAAATGCAAAAGTTGGAAACATTAAACCGAAAAAGATAAAATACAAATAAAGTAAAAAGGCATAAAGGAGTCTGTGGGAAAAAAGCACGACCGAATGTAAGGTACGCGAAATAGAAACTCCGTTCAAGATTAAAAACAGGGCAATCAGGTAAATATGTTTAACGGGGTCACACTTATGCACCCTACATAATAAAACTGACTTTTCCGGTGAAATGCATTATTGAAAATATTTTAATCCCCCACTGCAACTTCCGAAATAGTGTGGTCTACGGTTTTAAAAAGGAGCTGATTTTTCCCGTCAGAATCATTCCTTACGAGACCAGGGCATAGGGAGTGCATACGGGTAAATTTCCAGTTTTGATTTAAGTCATATTTCGCAGGGGAGACAAATAGTTTTTCACCATAACACGTTTGATACAGAGGTGACATAAAACTTCGGAACCGAAGTAAAAGTCTAGTTAAAATGCAAAAGATGGAAGAATTAAACGGAAAAAGATAAAATATAAATAAAATATTGGGTATATTTATTCAGCCTGGTTTATTGTATAATGGTTATGGTAATGGAGAGAAAAATGGAAACACCCTCATCTTGTGTCAATGGAGAATCACTTCAAGTAAGAAGAAAGGCAATACAGAAAACAAATAACAAGTCGGATACGGAACTACGAAGCAAGATATCTACACAATTTGAAAGTTGGCGAGCAAATGAGATTTCAGACAGCTATTAAAGGTGGTGTTGGAAGCAGCGGTGTTCAGTCATCCGTATATGCTAAAAATTGGCCTGCAATCCCTCGCTATGGTGTCTACTATTTGGTTAGCTGTCCCTCTCTGTAGTGTCTATAATTTGGGCTGTATTCCTTCTCTATGGTATTTATATTTGGGGCCACAATACCCCGCTGTGGTGTTTATCATTGGCTCCCTCACTGGGGTATCTATAATTTGTCCTCTAGTCCCTCGCTATGTTGCCTTTAATTTGTTTGGCACTCCCTCACTGTGATACCACGGTGAGGTAGTGCCAACCAAATTATAGACACCATAAAGAGGGAGTCGCCGAATGCAGGTATTTTTAGTTTGGCAGTCCCTCATTCTGGTGTCGATAATTTGGCCTGTATTGCGTCGCTATGGCATCTATAATTTGGTTGCAGTTCCTCACTAAGATGTCTGTAATTTGGCCTGCAATCCATCGCTCTGTCGTGTATAATTTGGTTGGCAGTCCCTCATTCTGATGTCTGTAATTTGGCCTGCAATCCCTCGCTATGGTATCTATTATTTGGTTACAGTCCCTCACTGTGATGTCTCTAACTTGGCCTGCATTCTCTTGCTATGGTGTCTACAATTTGGTCCACAGTCCATCCCAATGGTAGTCATAAGGAGGGGTCCACGGGGGCTATGGCTCCCTCAAAGAGACTCACAAGTGTTTCATTTTAACAGCCAGCCAATTTCTTTTCCAAGAAGGCAAACCCCTGACGCCTTCAGTACCCAAGGGAAATGTAAGGACATTCAAAGGATTTTGTACTCCAGAAATGACACTTTTCACTACAAAATCCTTCGTATGTCCCTAAATGGCCCCCTGCAGGATTGATACTTACGACCGTCCCTGGCCCATCCCTATAAATAAAACAAATTAAGTGGAAAAAGTGAAGGTCTTTTCTCACTACTGATTTTTAAACCTTTAGGATATTTGTGACGTGGACTTTTACCCATTGTATTAAAAAATGCCGTTTGAAATTACGAGAACAATCCATAGAATTGAATAGCAAAGTTGAAGAATTTTATGTAGTTGAACTCTAACAGATGGCGCCACTTCTTCACACTGAATATTCGTGAACATATATATATATTGACTGAGTAGTTGCCAAAATGTGGGGCGCGAAACGTTGGTAAAATTTAATTGATTACAAATTTGTAACTTTTTAAAAAATTTTATGCATAAGTTATCGTTCATAATATATGCATATATATATTTTTTTGCGTAGAAAAACTTTCAGAAGTTTTAAAAATATTTTATGTTAACCGGTGGGGAAGGAGCTGGTTGGTAAGGGGGGCGTGAGATTTTCTAGGAAAGTTTTACGCTAAAATTTATTTGATTGCAATTTTTAAAATGCAAGAGATCGATTGCTGAGTTTCGTGCATTGTTTTACAGGTCCTGTTTGACATTTTCTGCCCATCGGATCCTAGGTTAATGTATGATTGGAAAAATGTAAATGGCAGTATTTTATTAGTCATATGGAACACAAAAAGTATTTGTCTTTTATTTCCTGAATTTAAAAAGTTGCTTTTCTCACATTCTTCTGAGAAAAGGGGCAGATTTTTGTTATCAATGGAATGAACATATCTTGACACTTTACCAACGAAAATTCAAATTTCTACCATAAATGGATCACTTGCAACATTCGTTAAAGGTTTCGCTGTTTCTACAATTAGTGATCTCTAAAGTTATAAATTAAAACTCCTAATTTTTTAAAAATTGTGATTATAATATTTCATTAGTACCAATCCAACTAAAAGAGAGTTTTCCTAATTATCTCCTAAAGCAAAATAATTACGTTTCCCACTCACCCTTGGCCTAAGGGATCAATTCACTGCTACAATGGAAACTTCATAACCTTCACATTCTACCACCAAAATTTTAATTTTTAGCACAGATACATCATTTGCAACGTTCGTTAAAATGCTTGGAATTATCGATTTTTTTTCTAATGCAAGAGGGTCTAGTTATAGTTTTTGAGATATTCGGAAAGTGCAAATGTCATCAATACTTATCAAACGCAAAAGGAATTTTAAATTTATCCCTAAAAACAGTTTTTTTTCTTAAAGCACAAAGGTTAGTTTAACCCCCCCCCCCCCTCTCATTTCATCAACTCATTGCTGCCTATGAAAACTTCATGCCCTTCACATTCCACCGCTAAAATCTCGAATTTCTAGCATAACTGCATTGTTTGCAGTACTTGTTTGAAATTTTTGAATTATCTGTTTTCCCACCGTTTAGAGGGCGCAATTATAGCTTTTGGAAAATTCATAATATTTCATCACTACCTATCCTTAGAATCGACCCAAAACGAATTCTTAATTTATCTCAAGAAAAACAAAAAAAAAAATCAAACAAACAATTATCATTTAAAGCAAAAAAGTCGCCTTTTCCCATCCGCTCTTGGTTTAAGTCAATTCGTTGCTACCAATGGAAACTTCATGACGTTCACATTACACCGCCAAAATTTCTAGCTCAACTTTTTCCCCGTTACACCTCCTATAACAGAAGTCAAATGTACCAAATTTTTGACGTCACTTAATGAGTTCTACTATACAGATAACTCATATTTTTAATTCTAATATTACTACTGGTAGCCTTTTGTGCTAATTTTTTTTCTGTTTATCTATAAATATATTTTATTCAGAAAGAAAATTATTCGTATTTATTATCAAATATAATAATGCAAATTAACAGAAATAAATTTTCTTCTAAATAAAATATATTTATCGACAAACATTAGTATATAATAGCACAGAATCCACCAGTAATAATATTAGAATCAAAAACATAAGATTTGTCTATATGGTAGGACGACTTAAGCTGACGTCATAAATTTGATTCTTTGGATTTCTGTTAATAGCAGATGTTGGTTAGAGGTACAATTATAGTTTTTGGAAGATTCGAAAAGGGCAAATCACAATATTTCTTCCATACCTATCCACGATTAAAAGAATTTTTAATTTATCTCTATAAACTAAAAACGTTTGATGTCTGTAGACGGACAAACAGACGACAAAGCGAAATTACTACTTCATTTTTCTGTTTTTGAAAACTAGATAAAAAAAATATTGTATTACGTGAAATTTTATTATATTACGTTATTATTAGCTCTATACAGAAAAAATACTTTTTTGCTCTAATAAAATTTTTAATGAAATCTGCCAAAAAGTTATAATTTATAGGCAATTAGAGCTCCACGATTACGTCCCCAAGAAAAAAGAGTCTATTAAATTAATATTGCATGAAGAAAATGTGTATTTTAATTACATTTATTATTACAATGAATAAGAATGTTGCTTAAAAATTAGACATTTTTTTATTTTTCTTAATTTCAAAAGGAAATTTTAGAGCATTAAAAATGTGTTTTACACTTTAAAGAGAAACTAAGAATTTACCACAACTGAGAATATAAATATATTTACAGATGGCCCACTCTCTGCCGTTACCATTGTATTTTTCTCTGGGAGGTAAATGGGCCAGTTTCTCACCTAGCATCTATAAATATCATTAACAATCATCTGGCTTTGCTGCATAAAAAGCGACCAATATATCCTTCACACATATATCACATATGGTGCTGCCATCTGTGGGATGAGAGATGCACTAGAACAGTGCATTTAATCTGATAACAACCGCAGTTTCCAAATTACTAGCCGTCCCATGGCCGAGTGGTTAGCACGTTTGGCTAATGATCTAAGGGACCTGGGTTCGGAGCCCCGGGTTGATCTAAGGGACCTGGGTTCGAGCCCCGGGTGATTTAAGGGACCTGGGTTCGAGCCCCGGGTAAGGCATGGATGTTTGTGTCATTTTTCTGCTGAGGTCCTGCCATCCTCTCAGATCTTCTACTATGGCATATAAATTGACAGGCTCCTGTCAGACTTCTGTGGCAAGCAGTTGCTTGAGGGGGTATTTATTTTTTATTTATTAAAAACTAAATAAAGGCGAAGGTAAAAATATCTAATTTGAAAACAAGATTACATTAAAGCACAAGCAGTGGAATTAAAATAAATAAAAATTGATACAGCAGGATAAAAATTTTAGAATTAATCTAACAAGAGAAAAAAGCATACTGTTCGTTGAAAACTGCAAGAAACATTTTCTTCATCATCATAATCTTCAAGCAGCCATGGGCTACGGAGGTCCAATCAGACAGTACAATTTAGTTTTCCAAGCATATCTGTCTTGAGTTACATCTGCTGCATCTGTCCATTGCACACTAATTCTAACAAGGTTTGACATTGTCAGCCCACAGCTCCTAGGTCTCCCCCTCTTTCTAAGGCACACTGCTCATAATCCTATTCGCTAATCTGTAATTATCCATACGGGCAACATGGCCAAACCAACGGAATCTCTCTGCACAAAATGCTACTCAAAGGAAAATGCTACCCAAGACCGTAATAAGCTGGAATCAACAGCATCAAGTTTCCTGTTTACAAATCGTCCAAGTTTCACTCCATAATTAACCCTAGAAAGAACCAAACTATATTATAGTCTAAGTTTAGTTTTTACGTGTATACGCCTATTTCTCCACACTCTCCATAGATTCTTAAAAGTCCCGGCAGCAATCCCTATTCGTCTGTTAATCTCATGCCGCACATCACCAGTATCTGTTACATAGCTCCCAAGGTAATTATACTGTGACACCTGCTCAAGACTGCAACCATTCAGATGAACAGAATCGCAACCTGCCTGACCAATTTTCATCACTTTAGTTTTCTCTCTGTTTATAACCAAACCTATTCTACTACCAGTCTCATCAGTCTACTACCAGTCTACTACCAGCTCGAATGAAAGAGTTCATCTCATCAACATCATTTGCCAAAAGGGTTAAATCATCAGCATAATCTAAAACAGAAATTTTGGTAACTCCAGATCATTTAAGGACAAAATCTTTCCCTTGCAGCGAATTTCGCATTCATAATCAATAACCAAACTAAAGAGAAAAGGAGACAAAATGCACCCTTGTCGAACACCAGAAGTAATGCTAAACGAATTGCTACAAGTCTTACCAACTCTCGCACACGACTCAGTGTTATTATAGGGAGTTTTCATTATGTTAACTAACTTGTCTGGTATGCCATATGATCTCACAATAAATCACAAATTATGACGATCAATAGAGTAAAAATCTTTTTTGAAATCAACAAAGCTAGTAACCAAATATTTCTGAAACTCTAAACATTTTTAAACAATCTGCCTAAGTATAAATATCTGATCTCATCATCATCATCATCATCCTCAAGCAGCCATGAGCTACGGAGGTCCAACCAGACCGTGCAATTTAGTTCTCCAAGCAAGTCTATCCTGAGCTACATCTACTGCATCTGGCCACTGCACACCAATTCTAACAAGGTCCTGTTTGACATTGTCTGCCCCACCGCATCCTAGGTCTCCCCTTCTTTCTGAGGCCTTTAGGCACACTGTTCATAATCCTATTCGCCAATCTATAATTATTCATACGGGCAACATGGCCAAACCAACGGAGTCTCTCTCTGCACAATATGCTGCTTAAAGGAGGTTGCAAACTCCTTTGCCTCACCTCATCATTAGTTACAAAGTTTGAACCACCTAATGCCCAAGATACTGCGTAAGCATCTGGAAACAAAAGCATAAGTTTCCTGTTATCCTGTTTACAAAGTGTCCAAGTTTCACTACCATAACTAACCCTAGAAAGAACCAAACTATTATACAGTCTAATTTTAGTCTTTAGGTGCATACGCCTATTTCTCCACACTCTCCATAGATTCTTAAAAGTCCCGGCAGCAATCCCTATTCGTCTGTTAATCTCATGCCGCACATCACCATTATCTGTTACATAGCTCCCAAGATAATTAAACTGTGACACCTGCTCAAGACTGCAACCATTCAGATTAACTGAATCACAGCCTGCCTGACCAATTTTCATCACTTTAGTTTTCTCTCTGTTTATAACCAAACCTACTCTACTACCAGTCTCATCAACAGCTCGAATGAAAGAGTTCATCTCATCAACATCATTTGCCAAGATGGCTAAATCATAAGCATAATCTAAATCAGAAATTTTCGTATCTCCAGTCCATTTAAGGCAAAAATCTTTCCCTTGAAGTGAATTTCGCATAACATAATCAATAACCAAGCTAAAGAGAAATGGAGACAAAATGCACCCTTGTCGAACACTAGAAGTAATGCTAAACCAATTGCTACAAGCCTTACCAACTCTCACACACGACTCAGTGTTATTATAGAGAGCTTTCATTATGTTAACTAACTTGTCAGGTATATCATATGATTTCACAATCAACCACAAATTATGACGATCAACAGAGTCGAAAGCCTTTTTGAAATCAACAAAGCTAGCAATAAAAGGTTTCTGAAATTCTAAACATTTCTCAAGAATCTGCCTAAGTGAAAATATCTGATCCACACATCCCCTACCACTTCTGAATCCACATTGCTCATCACGCAATTGACTGTCAACCAGATTCTTAATTCTATTAAGCACAATCATGGAAAGAACTTTACCTGGAACAGAGAGTAGGCTGACACCCCTATAGTTATCACAAGAACTGCGATCACCTTTTTTGAAAATAGGGATAACAATAGCTCTGGTAAAATCCTTAGGAACGATGCCTTTATCATAAAAGATATTCAGAATTTCAGTCATCCAAGTGGTAACCGAAACATTTCCAGCTCTAAGCATTTCGGTAGTAATTTCATCTACCCCTGGGGATTTATGAAGTTTAAGTTTAGAAATAGCCAAAATAACTTCAGATTGTGTTATAGGGCCAACATTAAAGCCACCAATGCATCTATCATCATTGCAAACAATGGGAGTAGAACTAACTACATTGTTTAGAACATCACTGAAATGCTCAGCCCACCTAGCCATGACAGAATGCTCCCCGTCTGTAACCTTACCTTGTTTATCCTTCAATCCTTGTATACCTGCCTGTTTTCTACCACACAGAACGTTAACTATCTGGTACAGCTCTCTGCTGTTGTGCTGTCTAACTGCTTCCTCGGCTTTGTCAGCCAAACCATCAAGCCAAAGATTCTTATCTGCAGCTAACTGATCTTTTACACGTTTATTAAGTTCTCTGTAATGCTTTCTATTAGGACTAGTAGGGTATTGATTAAGGACATTCCTGCAGTTCTTTCTTTCCGAAATAAGGTCAAGTGCCTTATCACTCAGATAATTCTGACTCTTCTGTTCCTTTTTTCCTAAAAGAGTACTGTTAGTGTCCAAAAAAGCCTGTTTAAAATGATCCCATTCTTCCTCAACTTCAGTAGTAAGTAAACCATGACTGTCATAATGACTAAGTAACCTATCATGGTAAGCTTTGGCTATAACTGGATCTTTCAGAGCTTCAGTATTAAAAGTAAATTTTTTAACCCTAGCACAACACTTTTTAAGTTTAAGTTGCAACACACTTTTAACGAGGTAATGGTCAGATCCAATTTCAGCTCCCCTATATGCCCTGGTATTCCTAACAGAACTAACCCATTTGCTGTTAATTAATATGTAATCAATCATATTCTTATGCAGCCCATCAGGTGAAACTCATGTGTACTTATGTATGTCGCGGTGTTTGTAATAAGTGTTAGTTATTCTGAATCCATTGAGTTTACTTACCTGTAGGAGACGTTGCCCATTTCTATTGCAGCTACCAATACCAAAAGGGCATATTACTCCTCCCCAAAGGTCAGAGTCAGTACCAACTTTGGCATTGAAGTCACCTAGAACAAGGATAATATCTTCTTTCTTGACAGAATTCAAAATATCCTGAAGTTGTCCGTAAAACCTATCCTTCTCATCCTCATCAGCATTCTCAGTGGGAGCATAACAGCAGATAACATTCAAGTCTTTAACGCTTGTCTGAAATTTTGCTGTGAGAAACCTTTCATTAATGCACTCATATCCTAGAAGAGCATCACTAGCGTGTTTGCTGAGAAGCAGACACACGCCTTGGTGATGCTTATTGTCGTCCCTCCCTGAAAAGAGAAATTTAAGATTATTTTTAAGAATCTGACCATTATCTGTCCATCTGGTCTCTTGCAAGCCGAGAATATCTAAATTATAATGGTGGAATTCTTGTGTGAGGATATCAAGAGAAAAAGCTCTGTGCAGAGTCCTCACATTCCAACTACCTATGGAGAGAAAATGGTTAGTGGGATGTTTAAAGAAACTATGTTTATTGAGAGAGGGAATGCCGACAATATCAAACAGCCCCCTAATCGCAGACATGGGGCAAAGACCCGTTCCCCCACCACTAAAGGCTGAAGCCATCTACACTGGAAGACTTCCTCCAATGTAGAATTTGACGATGCCAATAGAAGGAAAGAGTTCAGGTGCCTGCGATGACCTCTGCTCAGGATTATCCACCAGCTGATAAACATATCCTGCGAATCTATTCACTTGGGGCTGTCAACCCACAAACAAACAGAAAACACAGCGGAAGATTTTCCCTCCACAGAAGCCCACCAGTGCAGCAAAATCAGGATCCATAATCAAGCTCAGAGCCATATATCTGTCCAGTCCAGTAGGTTTATATGGTCAGCACCAGGACCCTGTGTGGTTGACCACTCCTCAGCAGGGTAGAAAAAAAGAAAAGTAGCCATAGTTGTCCAGATCAGTAGGCCACACTAATCTGGCAGCCCTCCCCTTCCGTTTACTTCCACAAGAGAGTATCTCTTTTGAAAGGTACTAACGGTCCGCACCACGAGAAGGCGGGGTCGGACATTAGGTGCTAGGCCTGGCCGGTTCTATGCATCATCACAGGGGATTGGTGCATATCTCTCCTTCCAGTGACTACCTAGCTACTATTTACAGACCATTTTCTGATCTACACATCACCAGTAACTGTTACATTACACTTTTGAATCCACATTACTCATCACGCAATTGCCTGTCAACCAGATTCTTCATTCTATTAGTAAATTGAAAACTGTATTTACACAGTTGTTTTATCACAGTAAATATTTTTTGGAAGGGATAAAATTTGAACCTCTATTTACGGCGACAAAAATTATATTTTTATTATTATCATTATGATTATTAACACAATTGGTAAAAAGATAAGTTGAAATAAAGATCTGGTGTTTAATTCGATCGAATTTAATTTTAAGAGCAAGATCGTAATAAGTTCTGAGATAATCTATTACAAATTCTATAGCAATTCGATATAAATTACCACATAATTTCTATATTAATTTTTATATATTGCTGTTTTTTTATTTGTATCTATTAATAATTTTTGAGAGAAATTGCCTAAATTGGAATTATTACTGTTAAATAGTCAATTTCCTAACTCTGAAAAGAGAACGAATCTTGTTAAAGATTCGTTCTATAAGAAGATAACTACACACTTTGAAAGTTAGTGGGAAAATAAGAATTTAGGTCAGGTGCTATAAGTAGCGCTGTAAGCAGTGGTTTTGAGTTGTCCATCTGTACCAATTTGGTGTTCTAACGTTAAGCCTGTGCTAACGTTAAGCCTACGACAACAATAAGCTCAGCTGCTAAGCTGAGAAATCTATGGAATGCTCACATGTTGAGATTAACCATGATCCTCCTTTGACCAAAAAAAATAAGTTAATTATTTTCTTTCATAAATTTATTGCAATTTTAATTAGTGCATTTTGTTTAAACAAGTATCTGAAAGCTTGATAAAGAGAGGTTTTACATTTTTATTATTAGTTTAACAAAAAGTTTATTCCTAATTATTATATATATATATATATATAATTTTCACTACCGCTTTATAAATAGTAAGATATTTTATATATTTATACATTTCTTTTTTCGTATATTGTGATTTGATTCGAATGCTCTTCGTGAAACGTTTCTGCTTATGCGGGAACAAAAATTTGTAAAAATTATGTTCAGTGATCTATAAAAAAAAGTGCACAGCATAATTAGTCGACGTAAATGTACGAATCAATACTACTGCGTGTAGCGCCACCTTTACAAGCTGACTTAATTCTTATCTTCCCACTAACAATTTTAAAAGTGTGTGAAACTTGTTTTGCACTCTGTATCTGACTATTATTTGCTTCTTTTAATGCGTTTACAAAAAAAAATATAAATTCGTAGTTAGAATTAGCGTGATACCCTGTCAATTAATCAGTTACAATTGTCAATATCTATCAGATTTTACAGAATAATTTAAAATTAACTAATTTTTTTAAGTTACCTGTAGAATTTTAAAATCAATAGTTATATGTCATTATTTGGAGAAAATTTAGTTGCGACTCTTTTGCTTCAATGCCTAAATAAGGAAGTCGTTTAGGTGTACGCGTAACTTAATCTGTGGAGAAAACATAGTCATCACGATTCACAAGGTTTGAATCTTAATATTTTTTAGTGCCATAACGTAAATCGTAACTAGAAAGACAACCATGACACTTTACAGTGTCGATTGCAGCTTTCAAGCATCCACAGATCTAACCTTTTCTTAGTGGTAAGCAACTTGAGTAGTAACCAAAAAACGATTGACATAATCTAACTAATCTAAGTAGCCTATCATGGTATGCTTTGGCTATATCTGGATCTTTCAGATCTTCAGTGTTATAGGCTTAACCTTAGCACAACATTCCTTAAGCTTCGGTTGTAAGACACATTTGACCAGCTAATGGTCAGACCCAATATCGTCTCCCTTACATGATCTGCTATTCCTAAGCGAACTAACCCATTTGCTGTTAATTAATATGTAATTGACCATTTTCCTACGCAACCCATTAGCTGAAAGACATGTGTATTTATAAATGTCCCGGTGTTTGCAACAAGTGTTACACTGCTGAAAGTGAAAATCGCAAAATCGCTACGTATTTTGAGGTCACAGCGGGTAGGCGAAGGTAAACAAAGGTTATAAGAAGCATACGGTAATATTGATTTCTGTTGGCAAAAAAATTAAAAATCGAAATTTTGCAACTCCACAAAAGAAGTAATGTGTACGCCCGAAACTGATAGGAGGGAAACTATGAGGGTAGATGTGCAAATAATCAAAAAACGGAACGAGAACGCAAGGTACGTGCGTTTATTGCAGAATCATCAATACATAGTAGGCCCACCTCGGGCAATTAGTTATACAAGCATGAGACGTCTCGACATTCTATCAATCAGATGGTTAATGGTATCCTGAGGTATGGTGTTTCAAACATCATGCAATTGGACACATAACTGTACCAGGTTTGTGACCGGAGGGAGCTTGCCAAGACAGCGATCCATAAAGTCCCACGCATGCTCAATGGGCGACAAGTCCAAGGAATATGGCAGCCATTGTAGAATGTTTACACCTTGGAGATTGTCCATTGTTTCACGTGTGTGGGGTAGCATTGTCCTGCTGCAGAATCAGTCCAGACATGGTGGTAAAGAAGGGTCGTGCCACAAGCGATGTCATCGATGTAACATCTCGCTATTAGCACGCCAGAAATATGGAGCAGAGGTGTGTGGCCTCCATATATGATGCCACCCCATACCATTGTACCATGGTATGGAGCCGTATGGTGGCTAATGGAATAGGCTTCCTCATGTCATTGACAACGTTTGCTCATGCAGACAAATGGGCGTCTGGCATACCAAAACAGAATCAGGACCCATCTAGGAATAACACCCTCATCCATTCCGTGGTCCATATTGCTTTGCTTGACACCAGTGGAGACGGCATAACCAGTGATATTACCTACAATGGCAGATGCTGGACTGGAGATCTCGCCCTCAATCCTGCATTATGCAAACATTGTCTAATGGTTTGTATGCAGACCATGGTACCTAGTAGTCAGCAAATCACTATGCACCACAGTCGGTGTGGTGAAAGGGTTGCAAACGGCCCTGCTATGGAGCATGCGATCTTCACAACCTGTGGTCCCATACCTGTCCTTTGTGCCATTTGGTGCTTCATGATGTGTGAGACGCACCGTTGCACAGTGCTTATATTGCAGCCAATGCGTGCAGCGATCGCTCAAAAGTTCAATACGAGCTCTCGCATATAGATGATTCGCTCTCTCTCAAAAGGCATCAATTGTGCATAAGGGTCCTGCCAGAGTCTCTAAGTCATGTTCCGAACATTTGGTTGTACTATAATACGAGTTGTGCGTGCCTGGTATTTATCCATGGCTCGGCTGGGTGTCGTGCGTCCATTCACTGAGGAATTTTAATCATTTGCATATTTCCGATGGCCAATTGCTTCCTGCGATTTATATATCTCAACTTCCATTCCTTCTTGGTGCGATTTCGACTTTGAGCAGTGTATTTATTCTCAAACCTTAAGTTTACTCACCTGTACGAGATTTTGCCCATTGCAATTGCAGTTACCAATACCAAAGAAACCTATCACCCCTCCCCAATGGTCAGAGTCAGTACCAATTTTAGGATTGTCACCTAGCACAAGAAAACTATTTCCTTTGTTGACAGAATTCAAAATATTTCTTAATTGTCCATAATACCTATCTTCCTAGTTCTTATCAGAGTCCTCAGTGGGGGAATAAAAACAAATAGCATTCAAGTTTTATATTTTAGTTTTAATAATTTCTGTAAGAAAAATTTTGTTAATGCAGTCTAGAAGAATGTCATTGGCATGTCTTTTGAGAAGCAGACTGACGCCTTGAAAGTGCTTTCCATCATTCCTCCCAGAGAAGAGAAATTTAAAATAACTTTTAAGTATCTGACTTTTACTTGTCTATTTCGTTTCTTGCAAAAGTTGTAAAGGTGGAATTCCTGTGTGAGGACATCAAGAGAATATTATCTGTTAAGTGTCCTCATATTCTGTGTATCTGTAGAAAGAAAATGATTAGTGGTATTTTTAAAGAGACCATGTATATTAAGATGGCCAAAAATATCAAACAACCTCCTAATCGCAAGCATAGTGCAAAGAACTGTTCTCCCATCACTAAAGACCGAAGACACCAATATCGTTGGGAATTTACACCAATATAGGTTTCACAATTCCCGTAGAAGCAACGATTCGGGTACATACGATGGCCTCAGATCAGGATTATCACCAACTGACCTCAAGCCTACGACAACAATAAGCGCAGCTGTTAAGTTGAGAAATCTATGGGATGCTCACATGTTGAGACTAACAATAATCTTCCTTTGACCAAAAAAAAGTTAAATTTTTTCTTTCATAAATATATTGCAATTTTTATTAGTACATTTTGTTTAAACAAGTATCTGAAAGCTTGTTAAAGAAAGGTTTTTATATTTTTATTATTAGTTTAACAATTTTTTCCCTAATTATGATATATATATATAAATTTCCGTGACCCGTCAAAATAGCTCAAGACAAAACAGCCCCGACAAAACAGCCCCGACAAAATAGCCTGTTCTAAAATAGCCCAAGACTAAATAGCCCCGACAAAATAGCCCCGGAGAAATAGCTTAGCCTATTCAGTTGCACATATTTAGTTTTGCTAGCATCTAGGTTGCGAATACCTGCAGCAAGACGGGTTAAGCGGATTTCTACCATATCCTGCTCTTTTCGGAAATGGTCGATGAGTTTGTAGACGGATGGATGATGGCAATCTACAGTTTGCTGGAATGCCCTATGCCACCCTTCTACCGAATTATTTGTCCTCGGAAGACCATTGACAACGCGCTCATGAACATTCCATATATGTATTGCAAATCGTGGTTGTGCTCGGCGATTGCGTCTTATTCGTCCTATATTATGTATCTTCCCAGTAATCGATAATGGGGTCTAGTTCGTTTGGGCATTTTTCAATTAATTCTTCAAATACTCCTATAACATCATGTACCGGTACAAAACTCAACGCAAACAACATTTTTATATAAGCACGCACATTTTCATTATTTACATAAAGTTCCGCTAAATTCAGTTCTTGCACTTTTCGCCATAAGCACTGTCCCAAATGAAACAAACAGCCAACAACTTCTGTGTTACTAAAAACTTGTTGCACGGCGTTTTGAACCGCTTTATCGTAATCACTTAACACACTTGTTGGATTTAAAGTTTCCTTCAACTGTAATAGTTTCTGAAATACGCGAACATATATTGCTTCACTTTTATTTCTTAACAATACATATATCAGTGGAATACAACACTTTTCTATTAGTCCGTGTATCGTGAATAATTGAAAAAACAGTTCAGGTGATACTTTAAACGTGCCATCAACAAACCAATGATGATTCTGTTCCAATATTCTCAAATTTTCCTCAGTGCCGAACATTAGAATTCGATCAGGATCGTTTTCTCCAGAATCCCACAGAATAAAATTTTCGTTTCTTGTGGTACTTTGAAGATGAACTGGAATTGCAATATTGGCAACACTTGCAGGATTTGGATATGGAAGATTCGTTTTTTTTCGTATACGTTCTATTGCTCTCTGGGAGGCAATATAATTTGGAAGCTGAATCGATGCTTCCAAAGATATTCCACTTGTGCAGGCTTGATATATTTGCCTAGGCTTCTCCACAGCACTCTGTGCTCTATGTTTCATTTCAGAAACGCATTTCAATGCCTGATTTTTAGCTGGATTTGGCGCATGGTTGTGTTCCGTCACGACCCGGAAGTCAGCACCCAATGTTCTTAGACGCCCTTTACAAGTCGGAACTACACACCTCCACGATGTACTTTCATCCCGGTTTTCCCTAGCCTTGCGATATCGATGACCATCTTTCAGCAGCAGATCTTTTCCTTTTTGCGACGAGATTTTCTCCATTTTTCTTGCAAATCACAAATAATAACGGATTATCAGTTAATATCTATTAAATAGTTCTATATTATATCAATAAATAAACGCATCCGGTAAGATAGATATTAAAATAGCTTACTTATTTCCGTTAGAGATCTCTCCCGCAAGACACACGTGCGCCACGTGCGAATAAAAAACTAAAACTAGAAGCTAAACTAGAAGCATTGGTTTTAATACTAAAACTAAATCACATGGCTCCGCCTACCGGTGAGCCATGTGCCTGTCACGTGACTCATTTGTTACTATAATATTTCTAATTATAGATGCACTCAACGCAACTTGTTGCAAAGTTACCTTCATTTTACCAAAGTATAGGAAGACATATTACGCGCGTTTTCCGACGCGCAAGTTGGATTTTTACTTTGGATTTTAAATAGCCTAAGCTATTTCTTCGGAGCTATTTAGTCTTGGGCTATTTTAGAATAGGCTATTTTGTCGGGGCTATTTAGTCTTGGGCTATTTTAGAATAGGCTATTTTGTCGGGGCTATTTAGTCTTGGGCTATTTTGACGGGGTACCATAAATTTCATTACCGCTCTATAAATAGTAAGATATTTTATAATTTTTTTAATTATCTGTGTGTATCGTGAATTGCTTTGGTTTCGACATCGCTCGTGAAACGTTTCTGCTTGTGCAGGAACAAAAATTTGCAAAAATTATGTCCAGTGAACTATAAAAAAAAGCGTACAACATTAATTAGTCGACACAAATGGACGAATCAATACCACTTGTGTAGCGCCACCTTTACGAGCTGGCTAAATTTTTATTTTCCGTCTAACAATTTTCAAAGTGCGTGAAAACTCAGGACTGTCAAACCGCAAATAAACAAAAAACTCAGTGGAAGATTTTCCGCAAGAGAAGCCCACCAGTGCAGAAAATTCAGGATCCATAATCAAGCTCAGAGCCATTATTCCATTCAGTTTTGTATTCATGGTCAGCACCAAGACGCTGTGAAGTTTACCATCCTCCGCACGATAGGAAAACAAAAGGAAGTGGCCATAGTATGAAGAATGTAGATAAGTCAACGACTATCAGGCAGACTTACCCTTCCTTTCCCTTCCAGAAAAGAATATCTCTTTCGAAAGTACTAACGGTCTACACCACGAGAAGTCCAGTTCGGACGCCCAGAGTGCGCCTTCTGTGCATCATAAAAAGGGATTACTGGTACATAGCTTTCTTTCCAGTGTTTATCTAGCCAAAGGATTGGTACACAGCTCTCCTTCCAGTGTATACCTAGCTATGGGAGTGGTACACAGCTCTCCTTTAGTGCATACCTTGCTAGAGAGGATTGGTACACAGCTCTCCCTCCAATGTGTACCTAGTCAGGGGATTGGAACGCAACTATACTTCCAGTGTATATCTAGCTAGAGAATTGGTACACAGCTTTCAGTGTATATCTAGCTAAGGGATTGCTACTCAATTCTTCTACCAGTGTTTATCTAGCCAGGATTGATCATTATACACTGGATTCGGTGTACAGCTCTCCGTCCAGTGTATATCTAGCTAATGAATTCGAACGCAGCTCTCTTTCCAGTGTATTGGTATACAGCACTCTCCTCCCACTGTATACCTAGCCAGGGGATTGCTAATTAGTTCTTCTCCAATGTATACCTAGCCAGAGGATTGGTACACAGCTTCCCTACCATTATATACTTAGCCAGGGGATTGGTACACAGGTCTCCTTCCAGTGTATACCTAGCCAGGGGATTGATACACAATTCTCCTTACAGTATATACCTAGTTAGGGGATTGATTCACAGCTCTTCTTCCACTGTATACCTAGCCAGAACACAGCTCTCCTTCCACTGCATAACTAGCCAGGACACAGCTCTCCTTCCACTACATAACTAGCCAGGACACAGCTCTCCTTCCACTGCATAACTAGCCAGGACACAGCTCTCCTACCACTGCATAACTAGCCAGAACACAGCTCTCCTTCCACTGTATAACTAGCCAGGACACAGCTCTTCTTCCACTGTATACCTAGCCAGGACACAGCTCTCCTTCCAGTGCATAACTAGCCAGGACACAGCTCTCCTACCACTGCACAACTAGCCAGGACACAGCTCTCCTACCACTGCGTAACTAGACAGGACACCGCTCTTCTTCCACTGTATACCTAGCTAGGACACAGCTCTCCTTCCACTGCATAACTAGCTATGACACAGCTCTCCTTCCACTACATAACTAGCCAGGACACAGCTCTCCTGCCACTGCATAACTAGCCAGGACACAGCTCTTCTTCCACTGTATACCTAGCTAAGACAAAGCTCTCCTTCCACTGCATAACTAGCCATGACACAGCTCTCCTTCCACTACATAACTAGCCAGGACACAGCTCTCCTACCACTGCATAACTAGCCAGGACACAGCTCTCCATCCAGTGTATACCTAGCTGCTATATACAGAGCCATGAACTTCTTTCTAGATACAGTTTAGTGTTACTGCATCATTTCCTAAAATGTAGTCCACGACCCGATACCGGTCCTTGGAAAAAAACATAATTGAATAATAGTCCCTAGGAAATATATCGTAAACTTCTAGACTCATATACATGCGTCAAGTTTCCTCCACAAAATCTTGCTAACAAAGGGACCCAAGTTACACTACCACGACAATCTTTACAAAGGGCCAAACTCTCCTATTGGTTATTAATAAAAAAATGTATAATTTAAAATATATGGTAGACTATTATTCAACCATATGGGAATGGTATACATCTCTTCTTCTATTGTATGTCTATTCACCTCTATCAGCAAAATCTTTCTAAATTTCGATATTTTTCAACAAATGTTTTTCAGTATTTAAAGAGCTGGGTTGGGTTGTTTTACCTCTGAGCGGCACTTTTTTTGCACACCATGGGCTAAATGGCCAGGTCACATGGACCCCGAAGGCTCAGAGAAGGTTGAGGGAGGGGACCCACTGGAACAGCTGTTGGGAGACAGATGGTAGCCTCCCGTCAAGGCCATCCAGCGTGTTCTTTAACGTGCACAGGGTATGGCTCTCCCGCACACGGGGCCACGGCTTAACGTCCCATCCGACGGACGGCGGCCTTTCCAAGCCCATCGGTGTCCCCTACTGACCGTGGGCAGGGCGGGGAATTTTGCGGAGATAAATCTCAACGCTGACCCAGCTGGGACTCGAACCTGGGAACTACAGATTACGAGCCTGGTGCGCTACCGACTGAGCCACCCCACCCCTTAAAGAGCTGGATATTGTAATATAATTGTAGAGGCAATGACATTCATAAGAATTTTTATTGTATTCATGGTCAGTACCAAGACGCTGTGAAGTTTACCACCTCTTAGCACAGTCTTTACAACATAACTAGTTCAATCTTTAGTACAACATTTTATTAAAATATCCAATAATTTAAAAATATTAAAATTTATTGAAATTCCACCCTAATAAAATAAAGAAATTGCAAAAAAAAGTGCTTAGATAGCATTAGTAGTGATACTATGTTAATAAGAGCTTAGTGTTATTCTTTTTATTAAGGGTTGGGATGGGTTGTTTTACCTCTGAGCGGCACTTTTTTGCACACCATGGGCTAAATGGCCAGGTCACATGGACCCCGAAGGCTCAGAGAAAGTTGGGGGAGGGGACCCACTGGAACAGTTGGGAGACAGATGGTAGCCTCCCGTCAAGGCCATCCAGCGTGTTCTTTAACGTGCACAGGGTATGGCTCTGCCGTACACGGGTCACGGCTTAACGTCCCATCCGACGGACGGCGGCCTTTCCAAGCCCATCGGTGTCCCCTACTGACCATGGGCAGGGCGGGGAATTTTGCGGAGATAAATCTCAACGCTGACCCAACTGGGACTCGAACCTGGGACTTTTTATTAAGGGTTTAGTGTTACTGTGTTATTATGAATTTAGTGTTACTGTGTTATTAAGGGTTTAGTGATACTGTTATTTAAAGTTTAGTGTCACTGTGTTATTAAGAATTTCACTCTGTGTTATTTATTGTTTAGTGTGGATACGCGGGATACGCGGTGATAGTCTGATTCTTATTTTTAACCACGTTGAGAACCGCGGGATATGCGGTAAAATTTTTTGAGGTACGCCGTGAGTGCTCAAAAGTCGCTAGATCTAGTAACAAAGCAAAAATAACCATTGTTATACTATAACTATAGTTTTATCTATCTATACAAGGGGTACGCCAGTTACATACATATTTCCAGCGGGTACGTGAAGCATAAAAGGTTGAGAACCACTGGTTTAGTTTGAATATCAACTACTGGCGGAAGTTAGCACATAAAACAAGTTTATATATACCTTTGTTAACGTATATATATATATAAATAAAAATGATAATAATACATATATGATAATAAAATTGGATTTCATCTATTTTGTCTCAAGAGACATCCATTCCTTATAAAATGTAATCCTAAATCCATATATAATTAAAAATAGACTAAATTTATTTATATATTAATTTTGTATCTTGGTGTAATTTTTCTTAAAACTACCGAAATATTAACAGTTAAAAATATTACTTTAATATATTACAAATGCTATTGAAACTTGACTAATTTGGCATCAAGAACCTGTTTGGACTGTGCTTTCAAGCTGAATGTTTTGATATTGGTTAAGTGAACTTTTGAAGCCCCCTTTTCTGCCTCGTATCAAGGTACGTATATTATACAAAGGATGTCTTTCACAATTTAGAAAAAGGTTAATCTCTGTAGAGTTTGTCCTGATTTCGGTGATCAGTAGTAGCTAAGAATGCTAGATCTGCTAAGAAAAAAAGTAAAGCCTATGAATGGCTCTGGGCCTTCTAAGGGTCGTAGTAAACCTAAGAAACGAGATATAGCTATTAGGTTGACAGACCTTGTTGAAATAGAAGAGAACCCTGTTTCTGAGCCTGGCGGACATGATTATAATACGATAGATAGCGATTTTGATGATGACAACATGGCTGAATTGAATCTGCTCTCCCTGCAGCCTGAACGGAATTTGGATTCTTTTACAGTAGTTAAAAATGGTAAAAATAAGAAGAATCAGACAAGAATATCATCACAAAATGTAGAGAATAGAACAATAGTTGCAATTCTTTCTTGTGAATCAAAGAAGTTAAGTTCTTTAAATGAACTAAAGGTAACAAAATCATTTGAGAATTTCTTGGATTGTAAAGTTAAAGGGAAGTTTACCACAAAAGGTAATCTGCTTATTTACCTTGAAACACAACAGCAAGTTGAAAAACTAAAAAAGCTTAAAACGATTTTGGGCCTGAATATTTCTTGAAGTTTCCCAGTCAGAAATTTCAAAGCAATGGGACGAATTTCGGATGTTTGCGAGGATTTGTCCGAGACAGAAGTGTTAGATGCTCTAAAGGAGCAAGGGGTTACGCATTGCAAAAGAATGGTCAGATACTCGAAAGGGGGAAAAGGCGTCCCACCTGAAAGAATAATTACTGATAATATTGTGCTAACTTTTTCCGTAAGCAAACTACCACGCAATATTTATTTAGGAGCTTGTAGCTTTCCTGTTAAGGAGTATTTTAAACCGCCTGTGGCCGAGTGGTTAGCACGCTTGGCTACTGATCTAAGGGACCTGGGTTCGAGCCCCGGATTAGGCATGGATGTGTGTGTCGTTTTTCTGCTGAGATCCTGCCATCCTCTCAGATCTCCTACTATGGCATATAAACTGACAGGCTCCTGTCAGACCTTTGTGGCAAGCAGCTGCTTGAGGTGGTATTTTTTTTTTTTTTTATTCTTTGCTTCAACTGCAATGAGCATCGGCACCGAGCTGCCATGTGCAAAAACGCAACAAAGTGTAAAAGATGCGCAGGAGATCATAGATATAAAGAGTGCACTGCTGAAGCATTCTGTTGTCCTAATTGTGGCCTTGATCACCCAGCCACATATGCAGGGTGCAAGGCAAAGATAAAAGCAGGTCAAATTAAAAAAATTACAAGTTAAGAAAAATATTTCATGGGCCGAAGCTGTCAAATAGTATAACTCTTTCCCTCAAACTTTCAATGAGAATGAAGACGTTACCTACCCTAAAAGACAAAACTTCAGGACTTTTCTGCCTCTGTCTTTGCATGATTTTCCAAAGCTTCCTAGCTGTAGAGAAGAAGAGATGCCACCAGTGACAAAACACAAACCTGTATTGACAAATTGGTAGTTCTTGTCCTCAAGTGCATCGATTTCATAGGTGCAAAAGTTACATTAAGCGAAGAAGAATTAAACTTCTTGAATGATATAAAAAAATCAAAGCCAAGATGGCCAACTTTAAAGATTATTATAATATTCTACAATGGAACTGTCGGAGTATTGAAAAATTATATTTCAATTTAAACAGATTAATTTCCCAATACAATTTAAAAGTCATGGTACTTCAGGACACCTTTTAGAAACAAGTGAAGATTCGATGTTTTGTTTGTTACCAGACGAATAAAAAACAGAGAGGAGGAGGAGTAGCTATACTTGCAGACAGAACTTTAATTCAAAAGCAGATTGTTTTACCTGATAATTGCAGTGCAAATAAAGATTCATAATAAGAAATTCACTGTTATTTCTTGCTACAACACTGAAGAAATGTTCCTTTTGAAGTATTTTATGTCTTATTAAAGGCATGCCCTCCGCCTAGAATTTTTTTGGGCGATTTCAATGCCCATAACCCCCTGTGAGGATCTACCTTGGAAAATCAAAGAGGAACCGTATTGTATCAGATCATTGAAGAATTTATTTAGTTATTAAAAATGATGACTAGGCAACGTTTTGGAATGGTAGACAAGAATCAATTATTGATCTTACTTTAGTAGATCCAGATATAGATCCAACTCTTGATTGTTCTACATTGAATGATACAAACCTTAGTGACCACTTCCCCGTTGTAATCACTGGACTAGGAGGATCTCAAAATAAGTTGCAAAATAAAACTAAGATCACAAAATGGACATCTTTTAGACTAAGTCTTGAGGAAGAATTAGAACACTATGTGACGTCGATAGAGCAGCTTACCAATATGTTTAAGGAAGCTCGAGATAAAAGCACAATTCTTGTGGACAATCCAAAATATCTAAAACACAACATTGTATTTATTAACAAACTAATAGCGTTACGTAGGAGGGCGGAGAGAAGGGCCAGAAGGATAAGAAGATTGGATCACTTGATCTACTATAAGAAAATCAATGCCTTTGTTAAAAAGAAGATCAAGGAAGTTAGACGAGTTGAGTGGGAACGGTTTTGTGAGAATTTAGACAATTTTTCGAGTCCCGGGAAGATTTGGAAGATTATTAAATCTATTGGTCAGCCTGTGAAACCAGTTTCTCCTTGGAAATTCTTAGTCCTTGAAATGGATCTCTCCACACAAGACTTAGCTAATACGTTCGCAGAATTCTCCTCTTCTTCTGAAGACACTTCGACTCTCCCATGCTTTATACAAACTGAAACGGAAGTGTTAGAAGAACTTGAAAAATTTAATCATCTTACCCAAAAGGGAAATGATATTTTAAATTTAAATTTTAGCATCTCTGAACTTAAGATAGCTCTCAAATTCTGTAAGAACTCCGCAGCCCCAGGACCTGACGAACTTTCTTATAAAGTTTTCAAAAATCTGCCTGGCTCCGCTTTAAATAAATTACTAACTTTTATCAACACCATGTGGACTATGGGAAATTACCCAGAGAGCTGGAGTACTTCATATGTAGTCCCGATTCCAAAACCTGGGAAAAATTTATCAGAATTAAAATCATTTAGACCAATTTCACTAAGCTCATGCATGGGAAAAGTTGTGGAACGAATGGTCAATAAAAGATTGAATTGGTTTATTGAATCTCAGAATCATTTTTTTCCTCGTTTTTCAGATTTTCGTTTTGGGAGAAGTGCTCAGGTTAGTATACTAGACCTTGTCACAAATGTTCAAGTTAACATTGGAATAAAAAATACTTATACGATTGCAGTCTTCTTGTATCTGAAAAAAGGCATATGTTAATGTATGGATAGAGGGATTGCTTTATAGGCGTCTAAAGCATAACATTAAAGGTAACATATTGAAATATTTACAAAATTTGTTAATCAACAGAACTATGAGAGTTAAACTAAATGACATCCTCTCAAGGCCAATCAGACTTCAGAGAGGCTTGCCTCAGGGCGGATCCTTGAGTCCCTTATTGTTTAATTTATTCTTATTTGATCTTCCAAATGCCTTTCCTGTCAAGTTCTCTGTTTTTGCTGATGATATAGCAATATGAATATCTGGAAGAAATTTACAATCATTGCAGGAACAGCTTCAGAAAACGCTTTTGAAGTTGGAAATTTACTTCTATAAATGGGGATTGCAAGTGTCACCAGAAAAAACTGTTGTGCTCCCTCCGCAAATTTCCTTCCTTACAGTTAAGGCTGAACAATACAATACTAAAGGTTGTTAAATTTCACAAATTTCTCAGAGTTGTACTAGATTCAGAACTGAAATGGTCAAAATACATCGAACTCATGGAAGAAACTGCAAGACCCTTCATAAATATCCTGCGATGTCTGGCTCTGAGGAAACGAGGAACCTCCATTCAACAAATGCTAAACATTTATAAAGTCTTAATAAGATCCAGACTGGAATATGGAGGATTTCTTTTGAAAAATGCTAGCTACACCTTAGTTAAAAAAGTGGAAAAAATCCAAAATACAGCCGTAAGGATCTGTCTGCCCAACTCCCTCCTTGTCCTACTGTCTCGCTTCTTGTTGAAGCCAATCTGGAACCTCTTTCTCTAAGGAAACCCAATATCCTCTTCCAACACTTTTTAAGAATGATCTATAAACAGAGGACTAACCCACTGGTTGAGAAGATTTTCAGTCATTCTCTAAGGAAAACATGTCCTATTTATGAAGTAATCAGAGGATTTCTTCTGTTCGAAGACGCTCGGGGCCTCCAGTGACCAGTGGACCAATGGGATGATTTGACCCCATGGATTTTTGAAAATATTCCTTGTTTTCATAAGATACAGGGTATTACTACTAAGAAAAATCAAGATGTCTATGTGTTCAAGAATTTAGCTGAAACTTTAATTGAGGCAAAGTATGCTTCCTTTACAAAACTATTTATGGATGGCTCTGTAAACAAGGATTAGCGAAGAGAGGCCGCTGCAGTTTGGATCCCAGATCAGAATATTCATTTAGCAGTTAGACTACCGGACCAAACAGAAGTTTTCACAACTGAATTAGTAGCCATAGAAATGGCCCTTAAGTGGGGTACTACTCTGTCCTGTGACAAAGTTGTTATTCTGTCGGATTGTCGATCAGATATTCAATTTTTACAAGGAGATCCGGGAAGATCTAGCAACAATGAGCTTTTTTGCAACATTTTGAAGTTGGTGAATAAAATGATGAAAAGTGTTATTGAGTCAAACGTGCAGTGGATTCCCAGCCACGTCGGCGTTATAGGAAATGAAATTGTTGACAAAATAGCTAAGGAAGCTAAGAAAACTGGCTCAACATTCCAAGAAGTCTCAATTATTATAAAAGCAAAAATAAGCAAATTTTAAAACGAAATTTTCTGCATTATTTTAAAGTTCATTCTTCCTCACATCTGAATCATAGGAGTTTGATTAGTCAAACCATTGATCCATTTCAAGATTTCGGACTGACTAAAAACGACATAGTGACCATTACCAGGCTCAGAACAGGGACCACAAGACTGAATGATCAAATGCATAAGATGAACAGAGCTGAGTCATCTTCCTGTGATACATGTAGAACAAAAGAAATAGTCTCTCATGTGTTACTTAATTGCAGCAAATTTGATACTCATAGAGATCAAATGTTTCACTCACTGGAAGAAATTGGAATTAAGGAATTTACACTCAAAGATCTACTCGGACATCAGAATTCGATAAAAAGAAAATATACTTTTAAATTAATTTTACAATTTTTAAAGATTACCAATTTGATTTAGTGCCCAAGTAGTGCCACGATGTTTTTGCATTAGGGATTGAACGCTCTTAAAATTTTAATATTTTTAATCAAGAACTTTCAGTTTCTACTGAACTACCTCCTTCCTTCAGAGAACTCTGGAATGTTTATGGAATGTTTATTTGACCTCCAATCTTAAGATTACTGGCAATTTTATGGTTTTGCTTTTGAAATTGTGGTTTTCCACACTCAGTTGGGAGAACTCTCCAACATAGTGCACGGACCTTTCTTAAAAGAATTTCCGGACGAGAGGGGCGAAAGGCCCCGAGTGATTTCCGGAATAATAGTTTATGTTGAAGAAGAAGAAGAAAAAAGAAGCCATTGCAACATACACGAGTCATGCACTAATAATGTTTGCAACTGAAGCACTTTATTTGTTCTACTTGAAAGAAAAAAATGCAAATGAAAACTGCAAACGTGATATAATCTACTCGTCCTTCTTTCCACTTCCGTCTGTCGTACTCATGGCTGGAAATAAAGTCTCCAGAAGAGAATTTGAAAAATCGAGGTTAAGCCTTTTCTGACGGTTGACGTACTTAACCAGAAGAATTTTTCCTTCTCATCATCACCACGCAGTTTGTGCTTGACGACAAGGAAGGAAAATCGGTTTTCCATCTATGTCTATGCGGCTGTTGGGTGAAGGCCGTTTCGTCTGAAGCTCGACATTAAGAAATGAATCAGACATTCACAGGAAAAAGAATGGTATTGACAGACACGGAAAACATGTGTATAAAACATATTACATTTTCTTGCAAAAGTAGTTAATATACTAGAATGCAGTTGTTCAACACTTTCCAGACAGTAACAAGTTATTAAAACTGAAATGCTAAAATAGTCATTATAATACATCGGTAATAATTTCAGATAGTTGGGTTGTTTTACCTCTGAGCGGCACTTTTTTGCACACAATGGGCTAAATGGCCAGGTCACACGGACCCCGAAGGCTCAGAGAAGGTTGGGGGAGGGGACCCATTGGAGCAGCTGTTGGGAGACGGATGGTAGCCTTTCGTCAAGGCCATCCAGCGTGTTCTTTAACGTGCACAGGGTATGACTCTCCCGCATACGGGACCACGGCTTAACGTCCCATCCGACAGGCGGCAGACTTTCCAAGCCCATCGGTGTCCCCTACTGACCGTGGGCAGGACGGGGAATTTTGCGGAGACAAATCTCAACGCTGACCCAGCTGGGGCTCTAACCTGGGAACTGCAGATTACTAGCCCGGCGCGCTACCGACTGAGCCCGCCCCAATTTCAGATAGAGAAACCGATTTATTAATTATTAATTAATGTTTATTGAATATTAAATAATAAATATTTATTATTGATTCGTTCCTCCAAAGGGGCGGGGTGGCTCAGTCGGTAGCGCGCAGGGCTCGTAATCTGCAGTTCCCAGGTTCGAGTCCCAGCTGGGTCAGCGTTGAAATTTATCTGCGCAAAATTCCCTGTCCACGGTCAGTAGGGGACACCGATGGGCTTGAAAAGGCAGTCGTCCGATTGGACGTTAAGCCGTGGCTTCGTGTGCGGGAGAGCCATACCCTGTGCACGTTAAAGAACACGCTGGATGGTCTTGACGGGGGGCTACCATCTGTCTCCCAACAGCTGTTCCAGTGGATCCCATCCCCCAACCTTCTCTGAGCCTTCGGGGTCCATGTGACCTGGCCATTTAGCAAATGGTGTGCAAAAAAAGTGCCGCTCAGAGGTAAAACAACCCAACCTAACAACGTTCCTCCAAAAGTGATCGTAAGGTGAATATCTGAATTAATTTCCCATTACTTTCCATGTCATAAATTTTATTACTATTTTATTATTTCATATTGTCATTAAATTTATAAATTTTCTTTTCAAAACACAAGTTCGCCTAAAAAAAACTGAATGGTACCAAAATATGAAAAAAAAATTACACAAATAGTCAATTACTATAGTTAAATGACATTCTTAGTCATTAGCTGATGCATAAATAATAGTTACATCATTAAAGTTGTATGGAAAAAGTCATAAATATTAGTTACCATCATTTTTAACTCATTTTCAAAAACACGAGATGTTGTTTCCACTTTGCCGTCTGTCTGTTAGTCCATAGATATCGAACTTTTCGGTTTTTAGAGATAAATAAAAAAATATTTTTTTATTGAATAGATATTGAAGAAATGTTACGATTCGCACTCTGTGAATCTCCAAAAAGCTATAACTTCACCCTCTGACGGCGAAAGAAAAAACACAAGAAAATTCTAAAATTTTCAAACGAACATTGTAAACGATGTATTTATGCTACCAATTTGAAATTTTGATGGTCGAATGTGAAGATCGTGAAGTTTCCATTGGAAACGATAAGTTCTCCTTACCCCCAGCGGGGGGGACGCAATTTTTTATTTTAAGAGATGATTGTTTGTTTTTAAAGAAAAATTAATATTTTTTTCTCATTTGGCTCGGTATTGGTGAAGTGTTACGATTCGGACTTTTGAGTCTCCGAAAAGTTATAATTGCTCTCTCTAATGGTGGAAAAAACTTGAAATTCCAAAATTTTAAACGAATATTGCGAAAGATGTATTTATGCAAGAATTTTGAAGTTTTGATAATGGAATGTGAAGGTTATGAAATTTCCACTGGTAACAATAATTTGACCCTTTGCATTCAGGGGGTTGGAAAAACTCAACTGTTTTAATTTAAGAGACAATTGTTTGTTTTTAGAAATAAATGAAAAATTATTTTTCAATTGGCTAGGTATTGGGGAAGTGTTACGATTTGGAATTTCGTAGTCTCCCAAAAGTTCTCATTGCGCCCTATAACAGTGAAAAAAGTCATAATTTCCAAATTTTTAAACAAATATTAAAAATGATAGATTTATGTTAGAATTTTAAAATTTTGGTAGTGGAATGTGACGTACAGTCGCTCAAAAAAGTATCCGAACACTAGGGTTGATTGCAGAATTCAGAAAAAATATCTGGCAACGATTTTTTTAGAAATTAGTGAACTGGCAACCTTCGTGTCACATGACACGAAGGTTGCCAGATTTTTTTCGAACTAGTATCCGAACACTAGGGTTGATTGCAGAATTCAATAAAAATATCTGGCAACGATTTTTTTAGAAATTAGTGACCTGGCAACCTTCGTGTCACGTGACACGAAGGTTGCCAGATCACTAATTTCTAAAAAAATCGTTGCCAGATATTTTTTCTGAATTCTGCAATCAACCCTAGTGTTCGGATACTTTTTTGAGCGACTGTACCAACACATTCCACTACCAAAAACTGCGTGCGGACTCTACTGTGGCTAGTGGAGTCCGCACGCAGACTCCACTGGCAACAGTAAGTTGATCCCACTGGCAACAGTCAATTGATCACACAAAAGAAAGGAATGGGGGGGAAGCAAAGTTCTTTTTAAGAGGAACTCATTTTAACTGGAAAACTCATGTATTTAGTGATAGTGGCACTAATGAAATATTATAATTTGCATTTCTTAAATCCTTAAGTAGGTTTAATTTTCATCATTATAGGTCTAAATATGGAAACGACAAAGCTTTTAACGAATTTTACAAGTGATCTATTTATGGCAGAGATTTGAAATTTCGATGATAAAGTGTCAAGAGGTATTTCACTGGCAGCAACAAGGAGAAAAGAAACTTTTTAGATCGAAGGATAAAAGACAAATACTTTTTTAGTTGTAATAAGTACTAATAAAAATACAACTGTTTGCGTTTCCCCCATCGTCCATTAGTTCGACTTAAAACTTTTAAGAAATGAGAAAGTAGGCAAACGAAAAACTTCATTCTCTTTGAAAATTCGATTACCATATGCATCAGGCGATATCCGTTCCTCTACTTATAAATATGAATATAACACAAAGATTCTTATTACATATTAAAAAGTAAATTCGCGCAAATGTTGGTCACCTTTTCCAAGGCTAAACAAAATTTTGCTTATTCGAATACCTACTTTTCAGAAACTATCGATTTGCGAGAGGAAAGAGTTTGTATAAGTGAAAATTGGCTCGTAAAATCCAAAAGCAGGTATTAATTTGTGCATCTCGTATAAGCGAAAAATTCGTAAACCGATTGTTCTTATATCGAGGGATTACTGTAGTCAGAAGGGGTTGTATATTATTAAGCCCAAAAATTTTAAATGAGATAACCAGCTAACTTTTCCTCTGAGTAGAATAACCCAAACCTTTAACAGTATCATTTCTCAAGTCAATTTTCAATGGTATTAAATATAATATTCGGCGAATACGAATCGCAATTCAAATTTTTTTAAATAAATTATTAACTCACTAGCTTAAAATATGTTTGCATAAACGCTTACCATCCAGCAGGCAGGTATCCAGGAGTTTTTTGAAGGGTGTGTATGTGTGTGTTAAACTTAAAATTTGTTTTAATGGACTTGAAAATAAATCTTGGCGTCCTTCATGCAATAAGTAGTGTGGATTGATTGGATTGTTTTACCTTTGAGCGGCACTTTTTTGCACACCATGGGCTAAATGGCCAGGTCACATGGACCCCGAAGGCTCAGAGAAGGTTGGGGGAGGGGACCCACTGGAAGAGCTGTTGGGAGACAGATGGTAGCCTCCCGTCAAGGCCATCCAGCGTGTTCTTTAACGTGCACAGGGTATGGCTCTCCCGCACACGGGGCCACGGCTTAACGTCCCATCCGACGGACGGCGGCCTTTCCAAGCCCATCGGTGTCCCCTACTGACGGTGGGCAGGGCGGGGAATTTTGCGGAGATAAGTAGTGTGGTCAAGACATTTGTATTAGGAGGAGTGTGTGTGGGGGGAGGGGGTGCTCGTCTCTTTTGTACATATACATTCGAAGCAGTTTCTGTAAAAGAAACCTGTTTTGCTTGCTTAACCATAAAAGGTGATTTGTCTTGTTGAAAACATTACTATATGTGCTGATGGTTCAAAACAAAAAAAATTAACATAGTCTCTGATAATTTTATTGCTTGATGATTACTGTCTTGTTTCATATATTTCATACATATATTTTCTTGGTTGAAGTTTTAAAATAATAGGTCATGCCCCAATATTTATGCCCTGAGAAACTGCAACTGCTTTAGTATCTGTCTACTCAAATTCAGTTAACATGCTGTTTTTTCTAAACTTTGAACCTGTATTATACAAAAGAATTTTATCATTTTTCAATTTCGAGCTTTCAGAATCAAGAGTAGTGCTGTAGCACCCTAAGCACTTCTCCTGAATACGCGCCTACAACCAAGGAATCGCACCTGACAATGGAGCACTTAAAATTAACAAAAATGCAACTAGGAAGAAAAGGTATTAATCTCTCACAGATCAAAGAACTAGTTCACGTAGACTACTTCCGTACGTGCGCATTGTAACACAAAAAGCGATGCAAGTACTCACGCTGAAGAGAAGCTTAAGCAAACGCATTAGAAATAGTCTTAATATAACATTTTATTTTAAAATCTTACTAGTAGCTATTTTCTTAAATGCCAACAGTAATTTATAACTCGTTCTATAATATTCTTATATAATCTTAACAAATACTTTTTTTCTGTTTCGCATTTCTTGTAAAAGTTAATGAAAAAAATAAATATTAACAGATAGAGAACTGCAAAGCAAAATGTATGTCATTTAGTTAGTGGGAGAATGGGAATTACAGCCGGTGCTACAGTTGGCGCAGCAATTAGTAGCATTGAGTCGTCCATCTGTGCTACCAAGTTGTTCCGAGTTAATCACTATAGTGATTATTACGGTATATCGTTATTCCTCAAAGCATATTACATCCCTTAGAACAGTGGTTTCAAAAATTTTCCCCGATAACCACAAACTATATAGTTTGTTTTTTGTAGTAATAACAGAACATCATTTTGCTAACGATAACAAATGTTTTCAAACAAGGTATATAAACGAAATAAGTGGCACTGAAAAATTATTTATTGTATTACAGTCATGACACTAAAAAGGTTGTGCTATGAATTGTGTAAATATATGTTAGCACTAAATTCGCGTATCACTGGTAGAAGTTTTGATTATCACAGTTTGGGAATTACTGCCTTAAAATTATCCATGCATATTTTCTCCCCATTTTTAATTCCTAATTCATCTAAAATTTCTCCTTAAATTTTTGAATAAATTAGAATTTTGTCTTAAGAGATATTTCCGTTTCTTCTTTAAATTTTATCATCAAATCAGTGTTCTGAAAAGATGGAATTGCATATTTTTTTTCGGAAAGCCGTTTTGAATACTTATATCAAAAATTCCTAGGTTAATTCAATGGGAGTCAAATTTCTTCACCACTTTTTCTAAAATCCGTTTTCAATCTTATATTAAATTCCTACGTTAATTCATGAGAGTGAAATTTCTTTATAATTTTTTCTGAAAGTCTTTTTTAACACCTATATCAAATTCCTATGTTAATTAAATGGGAGTCAAATTTCTTCACCATTTTTTCTGAAATCCGCTTTAAACCTTATATTAAATTCCTATGTTAATTCATGAGAATAAAATTTCCTTATAATTTTTTCTGAAAGCCTATTTTAACACCTATATCAAATTCCTAGGTTAATTAAATGGGAGTCATAGGCCGAGTGGTTAGCGCGCTTGGTTACTGATCTAAGGGACCTGGGTTCGAGCCCCGGGTAAGGCATGGCTGTTTGTGTCGTTTTTCTGCTGAGGGCCTGCCATCCTCTCAGATCTTCTACTGTGGCATATAAACTGACAGGCTCCTGTCAGACCTCTGTGGCAAGCAGCTGCTTGAGGGGGTATTTAAATTTCTTCACCATTTTTTCTGAAATCCGTTTCAAACCTTATATTAGATTCCTACGTTAATTCATGAGAGTAAAATTTCTTTATAATTTTTTCTGAAAGCCTTTTTTAACACCTATATAAAATTCCTTGGCTAATTAAATGGGAGTTAAATTTCTTCACCTTTTTTCTGAAATCCCTTTGAAATCATATATTAAATTCTTACGTTAATTCATGAGAGGAAAATTTTCTCTATAATTTTATCTGAAAGCCTTTTTTAACACCTATATCAAATTTCTAAGTTAATTAAATAGAAATCAAATTTCTTCACCATTTTTTCTAAAATCCGTTTTCAATCTTCTATTAAATTCCTACGTTAATTCATGAGAGTAAAATTTCTTTATAATTTTTTCTGAAAGCCTATTTTAACATTCCTTGGCTAATTAAATGGGAGTTACCTTCAAATTTGTAATTCTTTCATCTCTCCTTTGTTTTCGGATTTTTTTTCTCTTTTATTGGAATCTTTCTCAAAACTTTTAAATATTTTCCTCTTTAAAAGTTAGGCCTTTCTTAAGGAAGCCTAACTTTTAAGAAGTCTGACTTTTTCCCCCCGACCATGGCCGGATTGTCCATTATGTGAATACGGCCTATTTATGTCAAGTGAGGAGTGAAGACGTGAGGAGTACAAACTGCTCTATACTTTAGAAAAAGGGATATATCCGCCCAACCCGAGGCTCTCAAAAACAAATCATCGTTGACTTTGGCTAATCCTAAAAATAGATTATCATAAATCTAGCTAATTTCTTCCAACTTTTTTTGATTAAACATTATTAGGTGCATTGCTAAACCATTTTCCCAATTCATTGCACTCATTAAAACTGTAAATTTTCGATTTTTAATCAAGTTTTTTTTTTAAATATAACTTTTTAAAATTCATTACTCATTAGGAATATATGTTTTCGTCTTAAGTAGAGAATTTTCCTGCTGCTCTTTAAGAACACTATTTTTTCCTAGTGGTTCTCCATTTAATTTGGGTTGGACAGGCCTGCTTTACAGAGAGAGTTTCAGACCCGAACAACGCCGGATGTTTCTGCTTATTCGACCATGGAAAAATAAGGCTATATAGGAAAATTCTTCCCGAGATAAGACAAGGTCACCTTGATGCACGAGGCCTGGACAGCCGTTGAGCAAAAGGAGAGAAGGGAGGATATTAAACATGCATAATAATTTAAACGATTTAATTTGTTTAAAATTTAATTAAAATCTATTTATTTTTGGACATTTTTAAATAAACTGATATATTCATTTTGACAATATTGAAATATTTATGAATATTTTAAAATTCATTACCAGATTTTTAAAAATTAGTACTAGGAGTAGAATTTTATTTAGTAATAATTTAATTAAGTCAGCAATATATAAATGAAATGAAATTCTCAAAAGAAGCTCTGGAATTATCTCAGGAGCAATTCTTTGTCCATAAAAAAATTATTCCCAAGAATTTAAATTTGATAAATCTATACGAATGGTTCTTAAAAAATGTGCCCGAAATTTCAGATTATATGAAAGGAAATTTATAAACCATTTTGTGCAACTTTGTGACACTGATTCTTTACTTATCCATTTCCGCTTAATCAAAAACTTATCCATATTAAATCTTAGTGTTAAAACCAAAATTAACAGAAAACATGCCCAAAATATGTACACATTAACCTTAATACACGTCAGAACTTGAACAGAAGAGTTCTGCGTTTACAAACGATTCCACGGAAATGGCTATCATTGAAGGTAAACTGAACATGCGCGAGTATCCCATAATTAAATTTTTAGTGCCAAATTAAATTTTAATTGATTTAAAAATTGAATTTTTAGTGTACCGCGATTATTCACGGCGAAAACTAGTGTGCCATGAACAAAAAAAAAACATTGAGAATCTCTGATCTGCACCCATCATAGTAGCTGAAACAACTGCTTCAATTTTATCAATAAACTGAGCACTTAAATTTGAACATCAGCATATTGTAATTTTGACTACTTGAAAAATCTGCTGTTGAACTAATTTTCCAACATTTTTGAAAAACCATTTATCCAGTTTTAACCAATAATATATTAATTCTTACATGTGAACATCTTGAATCAAATAACACTTTGAATATACAATGGCTTGCCTCACATATTAAAATGAAATTCAATGAGAAAGTAGATATTTTATTGAAACAAGCTCGAACACTTACCAATACTACACCAACACCTTTCTTCATACATACATACAAGTACATATGAAAAAAAAAAAATCGAGGAATTACAGCTTTTGCTTCAACAAAGCGGTAAATTCACACAGATATTTCATATCCAGTAGCATCCAAATATTTCAAGGATATAACTCTCTGAGCAATAAAAAATCAATGCAATCTCTCGAATACGAACTAAATATTCATTAACAAACTCTGCATTATGCAGATTTAAAAATGTTAGTTCTTCCAACCATAAAAGCTGTCAATCACCTCTCACATTATAACATATCACTTTGACTGCCCACAATTTGATATAAAAGAAATACTTATTTTAATAAACTTCAAAGTATAATATCAATGACTATAATTTTCACACTAGAGTAGAATCTACAAAAAATATTAAAATCTATCTTCTACATAACACTGATCGCATTCTTTAAAAACTCCAATAGACACAGTCCAAAAAAAATTATGTGTTTCTAATCTTGCACTCTATGTAACATAAGGAAAAATACACTATACACATCTTTTACGAAAAAACATACAGTTTAACATTATCTCTTTTTTTCATGAAAAAACATAAGTCCATCATTTATACTTTTGCAACAAAACATGAAAAAACAGAAAGATGTAAACATTCTGAATACTCATCTTTATCCAAATTTCCAAATTAAACCAAAAAAATTCAATTAAAACATTGAAATAAATAATTAAACAACGTATGCTTAAAGATTTTTGAGGAGCATTAAAGCTCTGAATAAGTCTCTGCAACCATTATTTTCCACAGGAGATTTCAACGAATAGATATGGAACTCATGAACTATGTATGGGACGGGAAAAGGAAAGGAAGAGGCTTTGGATACACTTAGTTTTAAAATAATTCATCCATGGCGTATTTCGAAAGAAAATATCTTTCTCATTTAATCTAGCGAAATTAGTTTTCCTCATAGCAGAATTATTTAATTAATTTATGTTATTATAATAATGTTTTCAAAATATTTTGCTACATTTCAGTCACTGTCTATTGAACTATCTTTATAAAACTTCTTCATAAATTTCTTTTTTAATTCAGCAATTATATGAGTTTATAATTTAACAGAAAGAATGATCAGTCTGTAACTAAGATTTCTACATCAAATGTGCAGTATATTCACTGTATAAAAAATACAGATAATATTCTTTTTAAATTAAATTGAAAGCGATTGAAATGAATTGTTACTTCCTAAAATTTGTCGAATAAAACAAATCCATCAATTTCCCCTTCATTTACCAAAGAAAAAAGAAATTCAACAACATAAAAATTCAATTTTTTTCCCTCGGGCTTTCAAGATAGATAGAAAACAAATCAACACTTGAATATTCCTGCAAAGAGTTAGTTTTCGCAATGCAGACTCATTCTGATAATTTTCATACCCGGGCTTTCAAATAAACCGCATCAACAACAAAACCGAAACCGTTCGTCTCCGCTCCCCGAACTTCTCAGAGGCCAGTGACCTGTAAAACTAACGGTAGCATTTGTCTGGCAAACAAAATTCTCGCCGACCTTGACCCAGCAGTAAATCACTGCTCTTAAGTCCCGTAAGCGGAGTGAGGGGCAAAGCGAGCCACTGGGTGGGGAGACGGAAGGAAGGGGTCCAGGTGACCAACAACAAGAGAGCGTCCATAAGCAACTCTTTTCATACCACTCCGCGGGACAAAAGCAATACAATCCTTTGCAAGTCCGCTCGCTAATGTTCGGAAGAAGGTAGATCGGTTTTAAGATCGGCTCTCAGTGTGTGAATTGTCAGACTTGGCTCTTTGAACTGATTTTAGGAAGAACGTAAACAAGGAAGACAGAAAGAGTATAAGGGGACGAAGGAGTGTCGGGGAAGGGGGAGGGGAAGGAAGAATACCCCGGAGGTTGTAACGGGAAGGGAATTTTCTCACAATAAGTCTAGACTCCAGACGGGGGATGGAAGGATTCGAAGATGGGGGTGCCGCGACTGCTGTAGGAATATTTTGGCATGTGGGTCATGAGTGAACCTTGTGGTTGCCTGTTTTGTAGTTCAAGGTTAGCATCCGATTTTTTTAAACGAATATTCATGCGTGTGACTTGAGAATGAAATTAATATATCTGTACTAACGAAAACTAAATTGCGATCTGCATCATTTAAAACAGGTAGCATTCCCGTGCCGAGTGGTTAGCACGCTTGGTTTCTGATCAAAGGGACCTGGGTTGGAACCCCGGGCCTAGTGATTAGCGCGCTTGGCTTGTGATCAAAGGGACCTGGGTTGGAACCCCGGGCCTAGTGATTAGCGCGCTTGGCTTGTGATCAAAGGGACCTGGGTTCGAGCACCGGACCGAGTGGGTAGCGGGCTTGGCTTGTGATCAAAGGGACCTGGGTTCGAGTCCCGAACCGAGTGGTTAGCACGCTTGGCTTCTGATCGAAGAGACCTGAGTTCCAGCCCCTGACCGAGTGGTTAGCACGCTTGGCTTCTGATCGAAGAGACCTGAGTTCCAGCCCCTGACAGAGTGGTTAGCACGCTTGGCTTCTGATCGAAGAGACCTGAGTTCCAGCCCCAGACCGAGTGGTTAGCACGCTTGGCTTCTGATCGAAGAGACCTGAGTTCCAGCCCCTGACCGAGTGGTTAGCACGCTTGGCTTCTGATCGAAGAGACCTGAGTTCCAGCCCCTGACCGAGTGGTTAGCACGCTTGGCTTCTGATCGAAGAGACCTGAGTTCCAGCCCCTGACAGAGTGGTTAGCACGCTTGGCTTCTGATCGAAGAGACCTGAGTTCCAGCCCCAGACCGAGTGGTTAGCATTCTTGGCTTCTGATCAAAGGGACCTGAGTTCGTGCCCCAGACCGAGTGGTTAGCATTCTTGGCTTCTGATCAAAGGGACCTGAGTTCGTGCCCCAGACCGAGTGGTTAGGGCGCTTGACTTCTGATCAAAGGGACCTGAGTTTGAGTTGAGATAAAAGAAATATTTATTTTAATAAACTTCAAAGTATAATATCAATAACTATAATTTTCACACTATATTAGAACCTACAAAAAATATTAAAATCTATCTTCTACATAACACTGATTGCATTCTTTAAAAACTCCAATAGACACAGTCCAAAAAAAATTATGTGTTTCTAATCTTGCACTCTATGTAACGAAAGGAAAAATACACTATACACATCTTTTACGAAAAAACATGCAGTTAACATTATTTCTTTTTTTCATGAAGAAACATACGTCCATCATTTATACTTTTGCAACAAAACATGAAAAAACTGAAAGATGTAAACATTCTGAATACTCATATTTATCCAAATTAAACCAAAAAAATTCAATTAAAACTTTGAAATAAATAATTAAACGATGTACGCTTGAAGATTTTTGAGGAGCATTAAAGCTGTGAATAAGTCTTTGCAATCATTATTTTCCACAGGAGATTTCACTGGAATGGTGGCTTGGCTTCTGATCAAAAAGCACCGGGTTGAGCACCGAGCCGAGTGGTTAGCGCGTTTGGCTTCTGATCAAAGAGACCTGAGTTCGAGTCCCGGGTAAGGCCATGGATGTTTGCGTTGTTTTTCTGCTAAGGTCCCGCCATCCTCACAAGACCTTCTACTACACCGTATGAACTGACAGGCTACTGTGAGACCTCTGTGGTGAAGCAGGTGCTTGAGGGATTATTTATTTTATTATTATTTGATTCTAGAAAATACTACGCCTCATTTGGAAATACAGTGGTCATTATTAAATAATTAAGTAACAAAGACACTATCAAGTTTCCTTTTTTATGGGGGCGGGGGTGGGGGTGGCTTAGTCGGTAGCGCGTCAGGCTCGTAATCTGTAGTTCCCAGGTTCGAGTCCCAGCTGGGTCAGCGTTGAGATTTATCTCCGCAAAATTCCCCACCCTGCCCACGGTCAGTAGGGGACACCGATGGGCTTGGAAAGGCCGCCGTCCGTCGGATGGGACGTTAAACCGTGGCCCCGTGTGCGGGAGAGACATATCCTGTGCACGTTAAAGAACACGCTGGATGGCCTTGACGGGAGACTACCATCTGTCTCCCAACAGCTGTTCCAGTGGGTCCCCACCCCCAACCTTCTCTGAGACTTCGGGGTCCATGTGACCTGGCCATTTAGCCCATGGTGTGCAAAAAAGTGCCGCTCAGAGGTGAAACAACCCAAAATCCTTTTTTATGGTGGTATGGAGTTAGTATCAAATAGTGACTCTAGCAGTACATATAAATGTCGTTTCAGCGCCAAATTTTTAACCCCTTCCCCCGGGGGTGGGGGGCTCAATCGGTAGCGCGGGGGATCTTAATCTGCAGTTCCCAGGTTCGAGTCCCGCCTAGGCCAGCGTTGAGATTTATCTCCAGAAAACTTTCCGCACTACTGTCGGTCAGTAATGGTCATCGATGGGTTTGGAAAGGCTGTAGTCAGTCGAATGGGATATACAGTGGTAACTCCGTGCACAGGAGAGCTATACCCTATGCACACGTTAAAGAACACACTGGATGTCCTTGATGGGAGGATACCATCTATCTTCCTAAGCCTATCGGTGTACCTTATCTGATCACGAGCAGGATATAGTTTAGCGGAGATATATCTTAATGTTAGCCCAGGTGAAACTCGAACCGGACAACTGCAGATTACAATGTTTGAGCAAATACTCGCCTGATAAAAAACAATCTAAAATTCTTTCTTTACTGCTACAGGGGAAGAGACTTTTTATTATGGTATAGCACTCTTCATGTTACAAGCTTTGATATGTATCTCATTTCGATCAGATACCAAGTTGGGAATTTAGAGGAGAACAGTTGGGTTGTGTTGTTTTACCTCTGAGCGGCACTTTTTTGCACACCATGAGCTAAATGGCCAGGTCACATGGACCCCGAAGGCTCAGAGAAGGTTGGGGGAGGGGACCCACTGGAACAGCTGTTGGGAGATAGATGGTAGCCTCCCGTCAAGGCCATCCATCGTGTTCTTTAACGTGCACAGGGTATGGCTCTCCCGCACACGGGGCCACGGCTTAACGTCCCATCCGACGGACGGCGGCCTTTCCAAGCCCATCGGTGTACCCTACTGACCATGGGCAGGATTTTTTTTGGGCCGCAATTTTGCGGAGATAAATCTCAACGCTGACCCAGATGGGACTCGAACCTGAGAACTACAGATTACGAGCCTGGCGCGCTACCGACTGAGCCACCCCCGCCCCTAAGGAGAACAGTAGTTTAAAATAGAGGTGACGAACTCAAATTTAGCGAATAGGCACTAGGGAAAAAACTATATCCTTAAAGAGCCGCAAAAAAATTTCCTACTTAAAAAGGAAAACACATTTCTAATGAGGAATGAATTGAAGAAAATTAAAAGAAAACACTTTTTTTTAAGGAATGAAGAAAATATCTTGATGAAAAAACAAAAATATGCATTTTTAATGAGTACTGTGAAATAGCAAAATTGTTTGTATATGCACCTAACTATTTTTGGCTAAAAAATTGGAAGAAACGAGACAGATTCAGTATATTGATTATTTCTTTTATGAGCCGCAAGTTCCTTTGCAACAAGCCGAGTTCTTTTGCAACCAGCCGTCAGTTCTTTTGCAACCAGCCGTCAGTTCTTTTGCAACCAGCCGTCAGTTCTTTTGCAATGAGTCGCAAGTTGTTTTGCAATGACCCGCACGCTCTTTTACTCTTTTCAAATAAACCGTAAGTTTTATTTTACAACGAGCCACTAGTTCTTTTGCAATGAGCTGCGAGTTTTTTGCAATGAGTGGCAAGCTCTTTTGCTATTTTGCAATGAGCCGCAAGCACTTTTGCTCCTTTTGCAATGAACTGCAAGCTCTTTTTTCTTTTGAAATGAGCCGCAAGCACTTTTGCTCCTTTTGCAATGAGCTGCAAGCTCTTTTTTCTTTTGAAATGAGCCGCAAGCACTTTTGCTCCTTTTGCAATGAACTGCAAGCTCTTTTTTCTTTTGAAATGAGCCGCAAGCACTTTTGCTCCTTTTGCAATGAACTGCAAGCTATTTTTTCTTTTGAAATGAGCCGCAAGCACTTTTGATCTTTTTGCAATGAGCTGCAAGTTCTTTTTTTTTGGCAATGAGCCGCAAACTCTTTTGAAATGAGCCACAAGTTCTTTTGCAATGAGCTTCTAGTACTTTTACAACGAACTGCTAGTTTTTTTTCGCAACAAGCTGCAAGTTCTTTTGCAATAAGCCGCGATTTGGACGGACTTGGCTTAAGCGAATATACAAACCAAATGGCAAGCAATAAGAAAATTAGATAAACCAGGATTCTTCGAATCAACATCCTAGTAACTATCAACCTTGCTAATGTCAAGCAGAGGCTTCTATTTTAAACCCACCATGCTATCGAACGTTTTGATCCTCAACGCTTATCTCCAGTTCCGAAGATAGTGAAATCGAATTTTCTCCCCCTCTCCCCCGCTCACAAATAAACGGGAAATGATCTAACTGCAATTGTTTCCCTTCCATTGTTTTCAACTTTCAATTTGCGTCACTACACGTGCCAAACAGTGAATTTAATAAATGGATATCGAGAATGCGTCTGTTAAAAGAAGTATATCACAGGCATTAAACACCTCTGACATATCAGCACTAGAAGTCTTTTTTTCTTTCTGAAGTGTACAGCATTCTAAAGGTAAGCTGAATATGGGGATTGAAACGATTTTTTCAACAATTTAAAAATGTTTTTCTTCAATTAATTTAGTATATCTGTTTATCAATTGATGTTATGAAAGTTGTTTAGTGCTATCCCACACAACCACAATATCCATAATATATCCATAAGATATCTAAGATAGCTGATGGATAGCTAATTGACGTCTTAGATATCTTGTGAATATTTTCTGGATATTGTTGTTGTGTGGGTTGTTAGCATCTTAAGTAAACTACATAGAGATGAGTGGGGCGGAGATGGTAGCGCGCTAGACTCGTATTCTGCAGCTACCAGGTTCGAATCTCACTTAAGCCAGATTTATTTCCTCTAAGCCCACATCTTTCCTTAGGTGAGAAAGGGCACACCGATAGCCTTGGTAACACCGCCGTCCGTCAGATGGTATGTTAAGCCGTCAAACTTTTGTAATAAATTACCCTATTTTAGAATTTTTGTTGCTAAATATTCTTCTGAACTCACGCTCTAGATTTTCTATTCATTAAATTTATAACAATATAATAATATAATAAACAATAACATTTAAAAATTCAGAAGAATTTAAATTTTGATTTTTCCTATAATACGATTTATTTTCTCTACTCTTCGCTTAGGATAGCAGGAAGCCCAAAGATGAAGGGCTTCTAACCTTCACACAACATTTTTGTATAACATTTAATATCAATTGTTTTACATCATAATTATTTCGTTTGACTATATCAATAATGCTTCTTTTTGATATAATCAAAATTTTGCTTTTTAAAATAATAATAAACTGTGTGTGTTTAGTTTCGTCCGTTTTTATTTTTGTGATATGGTCGGGAATCGCCGTAGCATTTGATAATTGAAATAGGTACTTATAAACGTTGAATAAGAAATTCAAATAAATAATTGAACTTTTCAATTTTGAAACTTAAATGGGGCAAAATTTAGAGATCCTTCCTAAGTAGATCCTGTAAAAATTAACCTCCAAGTATAACTTTAAAACTTCTGATTAAAAATTCGCAATTAAACTGTTTACTCTGAAAAAAAATAGGGCAAAATTTGGGGCCTCTCCTGATTGGATTAGATTGTTTTACCTCTGAGTGGCACATTTTTTGCACACCATGGGCTAAATGGCCAGGTCACAAAGACCTCGAAGACTCAGAGAAGGTTGGGGAGGGGACCCTGACTGGAGCAAGGCCATCCAGCGTGTTCTTTAACGTGCACAGGAGATGGTTCTTCCGCACACGGGACCATAGCTTAACGTTTCATCCGACTGACGGCGGCCTTTCCAAGCCCATCGATGTCCCCTACTGACCGTGGGCAAGGCGGGGAGTTTTGCGGAGATAAATCTCAACGCTGACCCAGCTGGGACTCGAACCTGGGAACTGCAGATTACGAGCCTGGCGCGCTACCGACTGAGACACCCCCGCCCCGCCTCTCCTGAACGTGGCCTTTTAAACGAGTCTGTTTTCTTACACACAATCTGTTTTCTTATGATGATGACCGAAAATAAGATTTTCCAATAATATTTTAAAACTGCTGAGAAATTTTTTAAAAATGGGCGATATCATGTTCAATTTCTGGAATATTTTTACAATTACACCTTTTTGAACTGATCAAGTTTTTAAATGCTCAAATACCTTTTAAACTTCGACAGTTTTTTTTAAAAGAAGCCAGTTAATTTTCTTGCTACTAGAAAAATTTTAAACTGCGTTGTAATTTTTTTTGCCTCAGAACTAAAATTTAGAGCGAGGAAAATTTTTAATTTAAATCATCATTGCAATTTACTGGTAAGAAAAAAATCAATTCTTTTCGCTGCTCATTTAAATTGTTGTGTTTCTTTTTAAAACTTCTCTAACGTTATTGGTGGATTTTTATTTTTTTCTGAGCCTTTCAAATATTTCGCTATTGCAAAATACATTTGATAATGCATAAATATGTAAATAACAATTGAAAATAAAAATCATTTTTCTTTAATGTACAATAATTTTTCGTGCAAAAAAATCTTATACTTCATACTTATTTATTTTTTTTCCCAAAAATGTATAACTGAGGTGTGGATGCAATCTTACAAATGTTTCTGCTGTTGAATCCGCCCTGCCCACGGTCAGTAGGGGACACCGATGGGCTTGGAAAGGCCGCCGTCCGTCGGATGGGACGTTAAGCCGTGGCCCCGTGTGCGGGAGAGACATACCCTGTGCACGTTAAAGAACACGCTGGATGGCCTTGACGGGAGGCTACCATCTGTCTCCCAACAGCTGTTCCAGTGGGTCCCCTCTCCCAACCTTCTCTGAGCCTTCGGGGTCCATGTGACCTGGCCATTTAGCCTATGGTGTGCAAAAAAGTGCCGCTCAGAGGTAAAACAACAACAACAACAACTACTGTTGAATCTATTACGAGCACTCGTTTCAATAGCAATTATAATGGAGCGTATTTCAGAGATTAGAACTGGATTTTCGAAGTACTGAGCAAAATTTTGCCCATAACCTTCATCATCAATTGGGCAATGTTCGGCATCCACATACATAACTGTGTAAAGTTACATTGAGATGAGTTGTAAACGCCATAATCTGAAGGTTGTGTAATATAAGTTAGAGCAGTGGTTTCAACCTTTTATGCTTCACGTACCCCCCTGGAAATGTGTATGTAACTGGCGTACTCTTTGTATAGATAGATAAAACTATAGTATAACAATGGAAATAAAATAAAACATATATACAGGTTGTCTAAAAAATATAGGTACAAACTTTTAGGGGAGGTAGATAACATCTAAAGGAATGAGAATTGCATAGGAACCCATAACCGGAAACGTCACCGTAAGTCAATAGGCGGCGATGTTCATCAGTGCGCTAGAGGGGAAATTTCGGATTTCCTCATTCGAGCGGTAGTCGGCTTCTTCGTAAGGTATTCGAACAGGGAGCTGGCAGACATGCACTTAGTGTATGGAATAGCTGAGGGCAACGGACGAGCCGCTCAACGAATGTATCAAGAACGTCTCCCACACAGACATGTACCGGGCCACCGTTTGTTTGCGCGTGCGCATCAAAATTTCTGCAATTATGGGTCATTAAAAGGTAGCAGAAGTGAGGGCAAGCCATCTAGTACGCCATTTGTAATAATTATGTCCAATAAATGTTTTCCCATTAATCACTGTCTTGTGTTCTTTCAGATCTTGTACCTCTGCTACCACTTTCCCATGACGTTTCCGGTTATGGGTTCCTAGCAATTCTCATTCATTTAGATGTTATCTACCTCCCCTAAAAGTTTGTACCTATATTTCTGAGACACCCTGTATATATACACATTAAGTTTTGTATTCAAAAATAACATATATCGATAAACACAAGAATGACATAAACAATTTAACAAATCTTATAAAATTATAAACATTTTACTGGGTAATCAGATCCAGCGACTTTTGAGCTCTCACGGCGCACCCCATGTTGAGAATCCCTAGTTTAGAGTGATATTCAATATTTTCCTGAAATTTGACCATGTTTTCAACAATGTAAATAAACTTAATCTTATACGTTAAGATCACCACGCATCAAACGATGAACTCTTCCTATGAAGAAATTAAAGACAGCCAGCCACTTACTCGACTCACACATTGCCTCTTCGGTTTGATTGCCATGTCTCTTGAATAATCTTCACTTAGAGGGGCGGGGGTGGCTCAGTCGGTAGCGCGCCAGGCTCGTAATCTGTAGTTCCCAGGTTCGAGTCCCAGCTGGGTCAGCGTTGAGATTTATCTCCGCAAAATTCGCCGCTCTGCCCACGGTCAGTAGGGGACACCGATGGGCTTGAAAAGGCCGCCGTCCGTTGGATGTGACGTTAAGCCGTGGCCGGTGTGCGGGTAAGACATACCCTGTGCACGTTAAAGAACACCCTGGATGGCCTTGACGGGAGGCTACCATCTGTCTCCCAACAGCTGTTCCAGTGGGTCCCCTCCCCCAACCTTCTCTGAGCCTTCGGGGTCCATGTGACCTGGCCATTTAGCCCATGGTGTGCAAAAAAGTGCCGCTCAGAGGTAAAACAACCGAAAAACAACTCTTCACTTAGATTAACTTAATACTAACTCTCTAAAAGGAACACAAATGTACAGTTTCAGCTAATGTCTAAAACTTTTCAATAATTCTAAACACCATTATTGTTTTCTAGTCTGTCTGTTCCAATAAGCTAGTGACTTAATTCTCACGCTGATGCACAAAACATCAAAATGATACGTCACATTATGGTTTTATTGTTGCCCGTTCATCTGTCGTAACAATATGGTAATTAAATTTACTCTAGAATTTCTAATGATAATAAAATCGAACTTGAAGTCTATTACGCCTAAACTTCCGAAAATGGCAACAATGAATATGCCAGCGATGGTTAACGTGCTTGGCTACTGATCAAAGATGGGGCGGGGGTGCCTCAGTCGGTAGCGCGCCAGGCTCGTAATCTGTAGTTCCCAGGTTCGAGTCCCAGCTAGGTCAGTGTTGAGATTTATCTCCGCAAAATTCCCCGCCCTGCCCCCGGTCAGTAGGGGACACCGATGGGCTTGGAAAGGCCGCCGTCCGTCGGATGGGACGTTAAGCCGTGGCGCCGTGTGTGGGAGAGCCATACCCTGTGCATATTAAAGAACACGCTGGATGGCCTTAACGGGAGGCTACCATCTGTCTCCCAACAGCTCTTCCAGTGGGTCCCCTCCACCAACCTTCTCTGAGCCTTCGGGGTCCATGTGACTCTGGCCATTTAGCCCATGGTGTGCAAAAAGAGTGCCGCTCAGATGTAAAACAACCCAACCCAACTGATCAAAGACACCCGAGTTTGAACACAGGGTAAGGTCGCTTTTCTTCTGAGGAGTAGCTATCCTCACAGACCTTCTACTATGTCGTATAAATTGATAGGGTCTTGTGATATCTCTGTGGCAAGCAGCCGCTTGAAGGAATATTCATTTATTTTTATTTACCGTTTCCAGTAGTAATAGCATGGTAAGTATTTTTGCTTCTCTCAAGTCCCTCTTTGGAATTTCGACTTCAAAATGGCCACTGAAACTTAGAATACAACCAAAATCACTCTGTCAAATTTTAAAGTATCTGCCACATTTTTCTGATGAGTTAGGGCTACCATAGACAGACAGCTTATATACAGCTTATATTATTATAGATTAATGATAATTGTTATTTCTGGAGGCATATATCTTGGGCCCTGAAAAATGCTCTTAAAAGAAAAATAAATTGCCAATTAAACCGTTTGTCGACTACCGTTGTAGTGACAATTTCAGAGAAGTAATATTTTGGGCAGGGTTATTTTAAACTGATTCTCTCATTTTTAAAAGCGTTCATACAAACCGTATCTGGTCTCATCAGATTGATTATTAAACAGACAGACGTTAAACAATGCAAGACAATGAGAACAGAGATAATCTTCTAGGGGGTAAAATAAAGATTAATTTTATCAACAAAAATATAGATTAATTTCATCAACAAATCGCTACACCTAAAAATAATCATTACAGCAGTCATCGTTTACTCCTCTTTGGGCACAGATTGCATCGATCGGGAAACGTGATACCTTAGTGCTGAGGCCAGATGTGATAGACTCAATTCTCGTGATTCGATGAGAGAACTGATTAAACGTGTGCTGATTTTGATGCAGTCAGTTAAGATCCAGTTATCCGTATTATAAAAGTAGATTTTTTATCTTTTAAAACTCAAGAATAATTCTTTCTCAACAACTACCACAAAATAAAATATTTTCCACGTCATAATAGTCTGCCATTAGGTTGGGTTGTTTTACCTCTGAGCGGCACTTTTTTGCACAACATGGGCTAAATGGCCAGGTCACATGGACCCCGAAGACTAAAAGAAGGTTGAGAGAGAGGACCCACTGGAACAGCTGTTGGGAGACAGATGGTAGCCTCCCGTCAAGGTCATCCAGCATGTTCTTTAACGTGCACAGGGTATGGCTCTCCCGCATACGGGGCCACGGCTTAACGTCCCATCCAACGGACGACGGCCTTTCCAAAGCCCATCGGTGTCCCCTACTGACCGTGGGCAGGGCGGGGAATTTTGCGGAGATAAATCTCAACGCTGACCCAGCTGGGACTCGAACCTGGGAACTACATATTACGAGCCTGGCGCGCTACCGACTGAGCCACTCCCGCCCCTCTCTGCCATTAGGATAAATGCGTTTCGATTTAATGATTGACCGTAAGCTTTTACTCTATGATATGATCATCAGACCGGTGATTCTCTATGCTTCACCCATATGGGAGAATACTACACCCACCAATATTCGTAAGATTCAGATCTTACAGAACAAGATTTTGAGAACTGCGGTCGATGCCCCCTGGTTTGTCACTAACAGACAACTCCATAAAGACCTGGGCATCGACCATACATATATATACATATAAAACGAACCTGAAAAAGATTTTTCGAGGCTGTAAGCAATAATCCCAATGAGATTATTTCTTCTCTGATTCTTTACGATCATACTGTTTTGAACAAGTACAAGAGGCCTAAAACGGTAGCGTTCTCTGAGAAGACCTACCCGTTTTAGGTTTCTTATACAATTTTACTGCTATTTTTAGCTATTCTTACGTTTGCCCTTAGGGGCCCACCTAAGGGTGGTTTACTTATATATTTTGTTCTTACTCATCCCAAATAGGCATATCTTTATGATTGAGATGGTTAGGCGTAAAATTATTACCCAGTACATCGAATATGATTCTACGATCTACGATCTACAAACGTGTTTCGATGGGATTTGGGGAGGGAATAAAAATCTTAGCATCCTATATGAAATCTCCGACTTGTCTATCTGCTTTGAAATCCGAAACAGTTGTCTTCGGATAATTTTATTTCAGCCCCACAATTTAGGTTCGATACTAAAGATAGATTTAAAAAACAATTATAAAATTTTATTCCATATAGAATATTATTTTTCCTGTCCGGTGGAATATTTTAGCAATTGAGTTGGGTTGCTATACTTCTGAGTGGCACTTTTTTTGCACACAATGAATTAATGGTTAGGTCACAAAGACCCCGAGGGCTCAGAGAAGTTTTGAAGGAGAGGACCAACTGGATAAGTTGTTAGGAGACAGATGATAACCTTTCATCAAGGCCACCCATCGTGTTCTTTAACGTTATGTCATTTGGTATTCTTGGCAGGTTTCATGGCACTTCGCTCACACTCGTAAATACTATACTTATGTCGGTAAGAATGCATAATTTCTTAAAGTATAATATTTATAACTCTTCCGCACACGGGGCCAAGGCTTTACGTCCCATCCGACGGACGGCGGCCTTTCCGGGTCCATTGGTCCCTCTATTGACAGAGGGCAGGTCGGGGAGTTTTGCGGAGTCTCCAGTACCTGTAAATGTACCTTATTACAATGTAATTAACCTAAGAACATCATCTCATCGAGGTTATTGCAATATTTAATAAAGGAACAAAGTAATTACATATTTTTAACACATGAATATAAACCATCCTTAACATCTTCAACGATATATGACTTTACATTTATAGAAAAATATACATCTTCCTCGAGAAAACAGTAACGAAAAATGTATGTAAATTAATTTTTCCCTTACTTTGATTTTTTTTTCGTTTTAATGTGTGCCTGAGGTCAGGAAAGTAAAACATTTAGCAGTTAGCTCAAAATATTAAAGTTGGGCTTCGTATATATCATATTTTGAAGAAACTTCGTTAATTTTCCTTTATATATGGAATATCCGCAACTGTAACATCCGAGATAAAGTTGTTGTTGTTGTTTGGGTTGTTTTACCTCTGAGCGGCACTTTTTTGCACACCATGGGCTAAATGGCCAGGTTACATTGACCCCGAAGGCTCAGAGAAGGTTGGGGGAGGGGACCCACTGGGACAGCTGTTGGGAGACAGATGGTAGCCTCCCGTCAAGGCCATCCAGCGTGTTCTTTAACGTGCACAGGATATGGCTCTCTCACACACGGGCCACGGCTTAACGTCCCATCCGACGGACGGCGGTCTTTCCAAGTCCATTGGTATCCCCTACTGACCGTGGGCAGGGCGAGGAATTTTGCGGAGATAAATCTCAACGCTGACCCAGCTGGGACTCGAACGTGGGAACTACAGATTACGAGCCTGGCGCGCTACCGACTGAGCCACCCCCGCCCCCAAGGTCCCCGAAGTCTCAGAGAAGGTTGGAGGAGGGAACCCACTAGACAGCTGTTGGAAGAAGATGGTAGCTTCCGGGAAGGCCATCCAGCGTGTTCTTTAAGGTGAACAGAGTATGACTCTCCGGCATGCAAGGGCACGGCTTCCGTAGTGCCATCCGTAGGACGCCGACCTTTCCAAGTCCATCGGTGCCCTCTAATGACCGTGGACAGCGCGAGGAGTTTTACGGAGATAAATCTCGAAGCTGGCCCAGCTGGGACTCGAATCTGGGAACTGCAGATTACAAGCTTGGTGTGCTACCGACTGAGCCACCCCTACGTCCCTACGAAGTCCTATAAAAGGCGTAAAGGCATGGTGAAATCTAAAGTCAAGTGCGACATGGGTGAATAAGCTGATCTGACGGACTTCGAAAGCGGATTCATCGTTGGAGCTCGATGGGCAAGAGAATGCGTAACGAAGGTGATGGAACTCAGCACAAAATCACTGGACACAATATCCCAAGTATACGGAGAATGGCAACAGTCTCCAAAAACATCCGTCAATTGTGGCAAATACGGGAGGAAAAGGCTCCTGAGGCAGATATTATTCGGTTTGCACGAACTGTACATCAAAATAGAGCTGCTGCAAATCATCAGCTGAGAGAGATGACCGCAGCAACACTTCAAAAACCCATTTGAACGAGAACTATTCACAGAGAACTTAAAACTTTAAAATGTGGGGGAACTGTACCATGATATATACGACGAAATATTAAGTAAGTGTTCAAAACACTTTGACTTGACAGTGCATTTAACATTTTCATAATTCTTAACAAATCCTGATTACTAAGAAAAAAAAATCTATAAGACACAAACACAATTCGAAAGAAGGTAAAGTTACATCAGCTACGTCCTGCAATATCCCATGCTCTCATATTGTTCGATGTTCCCAAACACCATTTCTTTCTTTAAATATAAGCATCATACTACGAAATTCACTTCCTGCTCTGCCTGTTGACCAAATGTAAGTTTCTTGCGAACTAGTCCACACGATAAACCATTATCTTCCATCTATTGATGCAAGTTTTCGCTTTTCTCCTTTCCTACAACTCCACTCTTCCTAAAGGCCAAAAATAAAACAACTACCGCCTGGACATTTGCAGCTAGAATCACTCAATCGTTTTATTTAATCTCTTTGCCTGATCTGTGTTCCGGGTTACCGATGTGCTGGATAAGCTCTCTGATTGAGGACCAACCATAAACTAACCTACTTTCACTGCCTTACTCGATCATGCAATTCTGATGTGTGGGGGAAAACACGATTTATGGTTTAACCACTGGTGGAGCAGGGACAGGACTGAGAAGCAAAATGGCTAACTAGAGAGATGATCACGTCGTAACAATGGACAATAGAAAATGGCGATGACGAATAGATAGTCGACTTGCAACACAATGCTGGAATGTATGTGTAATTGCTGTACAAGTTTCTTTGGGCAGATATATTTGTAACGAGACGGAAAAACATTTAAGTTTCCTTTCAATGGTAGTTCGTTTGTAGTTGGTTGAAAACACGATTGTTCTAATCAACATGAAAACAAACTTTGAAGAGCAGAAATGGAAAAGAAGAAATTGTTTCGAAAACCTTTTTGTTTGATTATAATTTATTTTCTTCAGTTCCTTGTTCTGGTCCAAATCGGTTTACGTACTGTACAGCGTTACAAAATGACAGGAGCCGAATTTTGGATATATGCTTAAACCACATAAATTAAAAGAATTTACTCATTATAAGTATATTAAATATTTATGGGTAGTTTAAAATTAGTTAGCAGATTTTTAAAAATGAATAGTTACCAGTTGACTTTTAAGAAATGAAATTTAACTAGAGTCGTTATATTTAAAGTAGTACTTCTGTTGTTGCACTCTTCAGACCTGGTATGATATAGGCACAGAATAACGCAATAATTCTCATTTTCCAACGAATTTTCTAATTGCATGGACATCTTCCAGTTCTATCTGATTATTACTAATAGAAATTAAAATATTGTTAGAAATTAAAAAAAATCTTAATTAAGATTATATAAAAATATTTACAGAATAATCGAACTGCTAGCTCTTTGGAAAATAATACTTCCTGTATAATTTTAAAACAATGATTTTATTTTACAGAACAAATTTAGTAAAGTAAATGTTTCTTGTAAGTTTCATCGAATTTCCGCCTACAATGGGATTCTATGGGAGTCTGCTATCTGCGCTGGTATAGGAGGCTTTGGTCGAACCTTTGAAAATGCTAATGAGGGTAACAGAAGTAAAGAATTACCAAGTTTTATATTTGATGCATTTTTCAATAAATTTTTAAAGATATCTATAACGAAAGCGGGGGGGGGGGGAGGAGATGTTACATTGCAGTGGAAATTAGTCTCTTGCCACCGCTTTTTTTCTACGTCCGGACTTGATGAAAGGGATAAAATGGAGAGATGTTAGAGAGAGATATATAGAAAGCACTATAACGTATTCTTTAACGTAAATAAGATATACCTAGTTCTCCTGCGACCGAACGAGGATTATCGGAAGAAATATCAGCAGGGAAAGTTGGGATTCGAACCTCGAAACAACACTGACTGTGCACCCTACGTTTCAAAATGGGGTGGGATGCTGTAATCTACCCCCGCTAAAGGCAATTTTTTCTCTATGATTGAGAAGTACGAATTCTATTTTCCCCTTTATTTAAATACATTAAACTTACGCTGTTGCTCATAATTAAGGTTCGGGAGTAGCTCAGTCGGTAGCGCTCCAGGTTTGTAATATGCGGTACCCAGGTTCGAGTCCGAGATGGGCCAGCATTGAGATTTATATCCCCACAACTCCCCGCCCTTTACTCGACAAGTAGGGGACACCTATAGGCTTGGAAAGGCAGCCGTCCGTCGAATGGGATGTTAAGCCGCGGCAACGTGTGCAAGAGAGCAACACCCTGTGCAAGTTACCACCTGTTGCCTAACAGCTGTCCAATGGGTCTACTCCCCCTCAACCCAACTTTCTTTGAGCTCCGGTTGACCAGACCATTTAGCCCATTGTGTACAAAAAAAGTGCCGCTCAGAGATAAAACAACCCAGATCATAATTAAGGAATAATATCCTATCTCGAAAAGTGTATAAGGGAATGATATGAAATATGTCGTGCCGTGCATGTAAATTTTTCAATAGTTGCACATTTACTTTACGATCTTGGCTTTACGCCCCATCCGACGAGGGCCGGGGTTGGTTGAGTCGGTAGTGCGCCATTGTCATAATCTGCAGTTCCCAGGTTCAAGTCCGACCTCGAGCCCCACCGTCGAGATTTATCTCTGCTTAACCCCGATGGTTTGCCCTCAGTCAAATAGGGGACACCAATGGGCTTGGAAAGGGCGTCGTTCGTCAGATGGGACGCTAAACCATGGTTCTGTATGGATGAGAGACATATCCTGTGCAAGTTAAAGAACACGCTGGGTGGCTTCGACTGGAGGCTACCATCTGTCTCGTAACATCTAATCTGTCCAGTGAGTTTCCTTCCCCCAACCTTTTCTGAGCCCTTGGTATCCTTGTGGCCTGAACACTTAGCTCGTTATTTTGTGCACAAAGGAGCCGCTCAGAAGTAAAACAACCTTGTTATTTTTTCCCGGTGCTTAACGTTATATAATATTAAATTTCGTTGTAAATATGTAACATACAGTTTACATATTCATTTGTTTCTTAATAGCTCTCCAGTGGTATCCCGTACTCATCTCTGAGCGCTTGGGGGATTGGGTAGCTCAGTCGGTAGCACACCAGGCTCGTCATCTGCAGTTCCCAGGTTCGAGTACTATTTGGGCCAGCATAGAGATTTAGCTCCTCAAAACTCCTCGCCCTGCCATGGTTAGTAGGGGGCACGGATGGGCTTGGAAAGGCTGGCATCCTTCTGATGGAACGTTAAGCCGTGTTCATGTGCGGGAGAGCCATACCCTATGCAGGTTAAAGAATACACTGTATGGCCTTGACTGGTAGTTACCATCTGTCTCCCAACAGCTGTCCAGTGGGTCCCCTCACCCATCTTTCTCTGAGCTTTCGGGGTCCTTGTGACTTAGCCATTTAGCCCATAGTTTCCAAAAAAGTGCCACTCAGAGGTAAAACAACCGAACCCAACCTGAGCGCTTGGGATTCTTGTGATCTTGTCATTTGGTTCAGTGCATACAAATAGTTCCGTTCAGCCATAAAACAATCATCTTATTAACTCCTGATAGTCTAGTTCCCAGGTTCGAGTCCCAGCTGGGTCAGCGTTGAGATTTATCTCCGCAAAATTCCCCGCCCTGTCCACGGTCAGTAGGGGACACCGATGGGCTTGGAAAGGCCGCCGTCCGTCGGATGGGACGTTAAGCCGTGGCGCCGTGTGTGGGAGAGCCATACCCTGTGCATATTAAAGAACACGCTGGATGGCCTTGACGGGAGGCTACCATCTGTCTCCCAACAGCTGTTCCAGTGGGTCCCCTCCCTCAACCTTCTTTGAGCCTTCGGGGTCCATGTGACCTGGCCATTTAGCCCATTGTGTGCAAAAAAGTGCCGCTTAGAAGTAAAACAACCCTGATAGTCTAAACAAGATTCACTTCCTGCAACCCGAAGATATATTTCAAATGAAAAATAAATGCCATATATCCCAACAATTCATCCTGTAAAAAACATCCCGTAAAAGAGAAAATAAAAACAACTTTGGATGCAAATGGTAACTTGAAAAATGAAACAATGTATTTGAAAGAGTCAATAGACAAATCACGTGTTTTAGAGATAATCAGAAACACACACATGGAGACAGGAAGACCTTCCACCCCCTCAAGGGGAAAGATGGCAGTCGCCCAGGTAGAACTAGCCGGAAGGGTGTTTGTCTGACGGAAATGACCGCTGGCAACAAGCTGACCTAGAAACGGGCACGCCGAAAACAACTCTTAAAAACTTTCTCCCCCATCGACGAAAACAGACGCTGTTGCTATTTTCACATTTGAGGTCAAAACGTCGAGGAAAACCAAACGCGATCACTTCTCAGACTCTCTCACAGTAAATCTTACTGACCTAGAAACGCGTGCGGTACGCGCTCCCATTGGCTGGTCCTACAGGTGCTGAACGTGCACTTCTGCCAATGGCAGAGCGCCTCGCCCAACGTGGCGCGAGGAACAGGCTGACAGACACCGCGTGCTCGTGCACTGGAGTAACGGAAAAAAAAATATTTTCGGTAGCCCGTAAGGAAGGAGTATGATGTTGTTGTCATAACTGCAGGATTCCAGCTGTGATGTGACGAGTTGTATTTGTTTCACTCTTTTCCATTTTTTTTATTTAATTTTAATTTTTTTTTCGAATTAGTGATGATAGAAACAAGAAAGAACTTGAAAAAAAAAGCTACCGTTTCTTTTTATTTGGTGTATCTTTTGTTCAATGAGAAATATTCAAGGAAAATAACTGTTTGGAAATAAACGCATCGAAAGCTGTTGCTTGTTGCACTATGATCTCTCGATTCCTGCTCCTCCACCCTCATCCTCATCCTAGATCACGTGTTTCTCCCTCCTAACCTCGACGACCGGAAATGCAGGTGTTTATGACGAGCGCAGAGACCTACATGCAAACTAGCTGCCATTTGCCGAAGAACCTGATTGTGGACTAAAAATAACTGTTTCCTGTTCTGAAGAATCTAAGGACTTCTTCGTAGCCTGTCCAGGAGAATAATAACATCGTCATGTCATTTAACGGCGAAAACAATTATTCGATAATTACTACACTTTAGTACAAGTTGAGTTGTAGTTGGAATTGCCTAGAATCACTTTTTTTCGCCGTTTCTCATCATTGGATAACTACGAAAAGGATTTATAGGTTTAAACAGACTGACTTTCTCATCGAACTGGAATTTTGTATCCGAGCAAAGAAGATGAATTTTTAATGAAATTTTCATTCTTCCATAAGAAAGGTAAGTGATTTTATATACCATTATTGCTGTCAGGTGAATATTTTTTAAAATTTACCAGAAAATTTTCAAATTTCCATTAAATATATATTATTTATAAAACAATAGTAACTTTACCGTTTCATCATTTCAGTGATCTGTAAAGATATATTTATTAAAACTATTAAAGCATTTGGAAAATGCGAATTATAATATTTCATTAGTATCAATCAAATTAAAAAGGAGTTTTCTAATTATCATTTTCATTGCTTCCAATGGAAACGTCACGATGTTCACATTCTACCACCAAAATTTCATATTTCTACCATTAATAATAAATCGTTGCAATATTCGTTTGACATTTTGGAATTTTCAAACTTTTTACCATTGGAGGGCGCAATTATAGTGTTCGAAAGATTCCGAAAGTGCGAATCATAATGTTTTATCAATCCCTATCTAACCCTAAAAATATTTTCTCATTTATCCCTAAATTTCAAACAATTATCTGCTAACACAGAAAAATATTTTCCAACCCCCTGGGTCTAAGAGGCAAATTCATTATTGCCAATGGAAACGTCATGCGTTCACATTCCACTATCAAAATTTAAAAATTTTATCTTAAATATGTCGTATGCAATATTTGTTTGAAATTTTGCAATTTGAAAAATTTTCCACCGTTAGAGGGTGCAATTACAGTTTTCGGAAGATTTAAAAAGGGTGAATCATAATATTATATCAATTTTTATCTAACCCAAAAAGCATGTTTCATTTGCCTCTAAAAATAAAAAATTATCTGCTAAAACTGCAAAAGTGTGTTTTTTCCACCCCTTTGGGTTTAAAGTGTCAACTCATTGTTGGCAAGTGAAATTTCGTGACCTTCGCATTGTACCACCAAAGTTTCAAATTTCTAGCATACATATATCGTTTGCAATATTCGTTTAAAATTTTGGAATTTTCAAATTTTTCCACCGCTGGAGGGCATAATTATAGCTTTAGAGAGATTCGAAAAGTGTATATCGCAATCAGAATGTATATCGCCAGCAGAAAAAAAAATTAAATGATCTCTGTAAATAAAAAAAGTTCGATGTCTTTAATTTTTTATGTCTTAGACAGACAGACGACATATAATATTTAATTATTATTACATTAATTATTGCAATTCATTTTTGTTTTATTCTTTTATATTGTGTAATTAAAGCAACCTGATATAACATTACGTCAAAATATAAAAACAATTTCTCTCCATATGTGACGTCATCAAAATAGCTTTCATGGCCTTCATTATCAAAGTGGCCTTGGTAAAGAACACAGAGAGTAATCTCCCAATACTACTAATAATATTTCTACAACATTAATTCTCACTGAGTATCTAACAGTGTATGGGCAATAACCTTGAACATGAGTTATATTAATTAAATTCATATTTTAAATATACGTTATTTAGAAAAAACATTATTCGTAAGTGTTAGCATTATGATAATTCTTATATATACATATGAATATTTTTTTCCTGAGTAATGTGTATTTCTAAATGTATATTAGCATTAGATTAATCTTAAAAACTACCAGTAGAAATAACAGAAATAAATATATAAGAAATATTTTTAGGTACACTAATGTTGACGTCATAATTAAATTGAATGACTTTCAGTTCGAGATGGTTGTTGGTATGGGCAAACCAATAACTTTCATAATGACCAGCAATGATCTGAAGAATGCCTTTTACGATTTCGAGTACCAGTTTAAATTAATGATATAGACTTGTTTTAAAATTATAATGCTGACTACTTCACATACATTTCGATGGACAGCAGCCTCTCCAAGCCCATCGGTGTTCCTTACTGATCGAAAACAAGGCGGGAGTTTTACGGACATAAATATTTGGCCCAGATGGGACGCGAACCTGAGAACTGCAAATTATGAGCATGGCGAGCTACCGACTGAGCTATTCCCACCCAAAGAATGGGAAGCAAATTAAACTATGAGTTTTATGTAGGAACGAGGAGAGGGATTCAGTTAAGAATGAAAGGGGGATGAAAAATACAATATCGATTTTATGCAGGAATTCGGTGGGTGGGGAGATAAAGAATATATTTTATCTAGGATTGAGAGGTACAAATGCTTGTTCAGGAATGAATGAGAGTGGTTGAGTAAAAACAAAAATAAAAGCATTTTGCCCCGGGGACGAGTAAGATAAATGTAAAAGGGGGGGAAAAGGGAAAATAAAGGAGGAATTTAGGTGTAAAATCAAAATCAAAAGCTTGATCTTATTCGTAAGAAGGAAGAAACAAAAATGGAAAATGAAATAATCAATCAATAGTAAATAGACAAATTACCTGTTGACAAAGAATTCAAGAAATGCTTTTTTGGAAAAAAAATTTTTTTGTCGATAAGTGAGATTCAAATTCACGCTTCCCTGTTACATGCTAGATGCTCTTACCACTAAATGACCACTACGTTAATGGAGATGACCACCAGCTCCGTTATTTATCCACTAAAAAAAATGTGACTTTCGATCTTCACTCTCTTTTTACTTATCTTCAATAATAAACACTCAAAAAGGAATGTTTTCTGTTCAGCAGAGAGAGGGGAAGTTAGTTTGGGTTGTTTTACCTCTGAGCGGCATTGCAAACAATGGGCTAAATGGCTAAGTCATAAGGACCCCAAGAGTTCAGAGAAGGTTGGGGAAGGAGATCCACTGAACATTTATTAGGAGACAGATGGGAACCTCCCGTAAAGGACATGCAGCGTTTTATTTAACGTGCACAGCGTAATGGTTCTCCTGTACATGCGGAGGAGGATGGAAAGACCGTCGTCCGTCGGATGGGACGTTAAGTCGTGGCCCAATTTGCGGGAGAGCCATACCCTGGGAAATTAAAAGAACAGGCTGGATGGCCTTGACGGGAGGTTACCATCTGTCTTTCCCGAACAACTATCCAGTGGGTCCTCTCTCCCCAACCTTCTCTGAGCCCTCAGAGTCCTTGGGATCTGGATATTTTGCTCATTGTGTGCAAAAAAAAGGGCCGTTCAGAGGTAAAATAACCCGACGCCTGCACATTGGACCACGGGTATATGTTCCATCCGACGGATGGTGGACTTCACTTGAGGGTAAGTCAGAAAGTAAAATTCCTTATTCAATATCTGTCGAAGACAGATACTTCTCGGAAAAGCTGCCGTCCATCGGATGGGATGCACTTGTGTGTACTTATACCCCGCGGGGGGCTCACTTGTGTGCGAGAGAGCCACATAATGTGCACGTTAATGAGCACTCTGTACAGCCTTGACAGGAGACTACCATTTGTCCCTAATAGCTGTCCAGTAGGTTACCTCCCCCCAACTTCTCTGAGCCCTCGGGGTCATTGTGAGCTGGCCATTAGCCCACTGTGTGCAGAAAAGGGCAGCTTAGAGGTAAAACAACCCAACCCATCAGAGTCACAACAATCATCAGCGTCACAACAGACATCAGCGTCCTAACAAGAACCAAAGCTGTTGATGGATTTCCACCTGTTTTGTGCCCACAGAAGCCGAATTACTGCTCGAATGTTCGCTGCCCCTCGCAGCACGGGTGTGTAACAGTGATGACTGCTGCCCATTAGGAGCAGTCTTTGGTATCAGCATACGGTGGGGGCTAATTAGATGGATCAGGGAGGGGACTTTATAATAAGAGTATCTTTTATAATGACTCTACATTTCATGTCTGAACAAGAAGTTAGGAAACGATTAATTGTACAAAACGTTATCAAAATAGAACGATTAGAAAGTATGCGACTGATCAGAGACAACTTGCTACATCGGGCCTGGACAACATTCGAACAAAAGAAAAAAAAAGGGGCGTAAAGTTTCAATGATTTAGTCTAAAAATTCAACTACAGCCAATTTAGTTTAGAATATTGTGAAATCAGAAAATTTGCTTACTATGTTTTTATTAAAATATTATTGAATATTTCAGAATTTTTTTAAAGTAAATAACTACCAGAAGAATATTAAGAGACAAACCTATAATTAAAACATCTAAAAATTTAAATGTTATTTTTCTGTCAGTTGCTTGTCAGGGGCTGATGTATTTAAGAGTCTTTAGACCGATTCCCCCAAGAGGATTGTTAATATTACTTGTCAGGTAGGCAGCGAAGGATTCAATTCCATCGCGCAGAAAGATATAGAAGAATTTCTGAATGGCGATGGCAACGGGATAGCAGAAAAGTGTTGAGGGACTGAACTGGAAGAGATCAAGCAGTCATCCTGAGACCTCCATAAGTTTAACCAAGTTTTTCAATTCCTTAAACAGCTAACTGACAGATGCAGGAGTACGATACTTCTACGGGTTAGGTTGACACCGTAGAAGTGTCGTACTTCACAAAAATGGACTTTTTTTACACAAAAATGGACTAAATGGCCATATCACTAGGACCCCGAGGAGAGAAAAGATTGGGGCAAGTATTCCCATTGGGCAGCTGTTAGGTGACAGATGGAAGCCTCCCATAAAAGCCATCCAGTGTACAGTCGCTCAAAAAAGTATCCGAACACTACGGTTGATTACAGAATTCAGAAAAAATATCTGGCAACGATTTTTTTTAGAAATAGTGATCTGGCAACTTTCGTGTCACGTGACACGAAAGTTGCCAGATCACTATTTCTATTCACTATTCCATTTAATTTACACAAATATAGGTTATATTCAAGTATACTTGGTATTTAGTTGTTTGCATGGTTTTTTCCTTAGTATGTATGCAATAGTTTTATATAGGGAATCCTCAACTTACATGGGGCGGAGATGGCTCAGTCGGTAGAGCGCCAAGCTCATAATCTGTAATTCCCAGGTTGAGTCCCAGCTGGGTCAGAGTTGAGATTTATCTCCGCAAAATTCTCCGCCCTGCCCACGATCAGTAGCGGACACCGATGGGCTTCGAAAGGCCGCCGTCCGTAGGATGGGACGTTAAGCCGTGGTCTGTGTGCAGGAGAGCCATATCCTGTGCACGTTAAAGAACACGCTGGATAGCCTTGAAAGGAGGCTACCATCTGTGTCTCCCAACAGCTGTTCCAGTGGGTCCCTCCCCCCAACTTTCTCTGAGACTTCGGGATCCTTGTGACCTGGCCATTTAGCCCATGGTGTGCAAAAAAGTGCCGCTCAGAGGTCAAACAGCCCGAACCCAACTTACAGGGGTCAGTCGATAGCCGGGGAACGCTCGTAATCTCCTCAAAACTCCCTCTTCTGTCTCTGTCAGTAAGGGACACCGATGGGTTGGAAAAGCCGTCTCCCATCGAATGGGAAATTAAACAGTGACCCCATTTGTGGGAGAGCCATACCCTATGCACGTTAAAGAACAGATTTAATGGCCTTCATAGGAGGCTACCATATGCCTCCCAATAGCTATCCAGTGGGTCCCTTACTCCAAATCTTCTCTGAACCATTGGGGTCCTTGTAACTTACCATTTAACTCATTGGTTGTAAAAAGTGCCGCTCAGAGGTAAAACAACTCTAAAACAACTCCAAAACAATCCGAACGTACAGGAATTCGTTCTTAAACAAAGATACCAGGAACCTAACAAGAGATGAATTCGGGATCGGCCGCCAAACAGTGCAGAAAAATTCGGGTTAAATGGGAATATTTTTGCTACTTTGCGAATTCTCTTAACAAACGAGTAATTGACGACGATTATGGCACGAGAATATGGTGATTTGATTTCACAAGTTGTTGAAATACACGAAGTTACTTGGTTTAATACCAGCAATTTAATTTCCTTAAGCGCAGAAATAATAAAAAATAACTTTTGGAGTAAAATTTCTAAAAAAGTATTATCATATATATATTTATATCCCTAATATTTTAATGAGTAGATTTCAATTTGTAGCACATAAATACTTAAAATACATCAATTTCATAAAACTAGAAAATTTCAAATGTTAAAAATGTAAATAAAATATTATAATAAAAGTACTACCCATCATTTTATTTGCGAGAATAATAAAAATTAAAAACATTTCGCTCAGTCACTACATTGGAAAATATTTCTTCTATATAGATAGCACTTCGTGCATCAGATAACCAAATAGAAATTTACTATCTAGTACAGTGGTGCACAAATTCTTTTCGCATCGGCCGTTCTTTTGTCAAACCTGTTAAAGGGGATGCAAAAGGCCCTTAAATACAGATGAACCTTGTATCAGTAGTCAAAACAAGTATACCTTACTCTCTAACCAGTGTGCTTCAGAGGAAGAATATGACATAAGTGTCGACGTAGGAACATCCTCATAAACACAGAAAGTTTCCTCGCTTCAGAATAAAGTTAAGAGGGACAAAATACCACCAATAGTTTTGAGACAACCTAAAAATTGACTGAACACTCATAAAAAGCTGGTTACACTGGCTGTGGAAGCATTTACAGCAAAAAAACCTGATGAGACCATTAGAGTCCAAACGAAATGCAGCCAAGATTATATAGAACATTTGCAAACTTCTTTGAGAAAGAAAAGTTTACTTTTCATACATATCGCTGAAGTCAGAAAAGAACTTAAAGGTGATCATCAAGAACATTCCTGATTACATCACATGTGAAGAATTGACTGAAATATTGTCCGGAATGGGCTTCATGACCATTAAAGTTTCTCAACTTAAGAAATATAGGGACAAGTCTCCCTTACCTATATTTCTCATTGGGTTGGCAAAAACAGATGCCAACAAACAGATCTTCAACCTGACTGATCTTTTCCATCTAAAGATCACTGTTGAGTCCTTTCAAAGGAGGAAAGGATCAACACAATGACACAAATGCCAGCCTTATGGACAACCTCAGGGTAACTGCTTCAATACCTTGAGATGTGTCAAATGTGCTGGCAATCATCTTACTGCTACGTATGCCAGGACACACAGGATGGTCCACCGACCTGTGCTAACTGCGGGAAAGGGCACACGGCCAATTACAAAGGCTGTGAGCTCTTTCCCAAACTTCCCAATAGAGGAATACCTTTGGAAAAACCCATGAAGGGCAAAAATAAGGTACCACTATATGTACAACCCAATAAGACCTATGCACAAGTTACCAGATATCCTAAAGAGATTCCAGGAAAATCTAACATTGATCCACCAGTTACTAAGCCTTCAGACAAAGGGAAGGGCACAGTTAACGTACCAATTAAAAAGAGCAAAGTAAATGAGGAGAAATCGTTTGACTTTGCTAAGGTAGTTAAAGATATCCTGGAATTCTTCAGCAAATTGAATTTGGGTAATATGTTGTTCAACGTCAAAAAATTTTGTCTTAAATTTAAGATGGCTAAGGATTGGACTGAGAGAATCTCAGTAGGCATCCAAGCCTTTGATTTTGTTGCATCTCTCTTGGATGGTTAAGTGACCTTGTTAACCATCCAAGATCTCAATAAAGATCCTTGATCTATTACGATCCCTTTGTTTTTTACCAATTCAAGCGTCCAAAGATAATAGTGCTTGAAACTTGCTTGTTTTTCTTTTAATTGTGCTTTTGCTTTAGCAAATTTGTTTTGCCCTTGTGACCCCTTTCGGGTTTATGTGTTTTAACATTTCTTATTCCATGGAAGGCAAAGTCAATCAGACTCTATTTTAAACTTCGAGATTTAAGCCTTGGCTTGGAGCTCAGAAAATTTTTTCAAGATATCAGATATCGGTCACTGAATTTGTATTTACTTTAAAAGAAAGTAGGGCGCCTTCAATCATGTAAGGAGTTAAATTGAGGCCCTATCTTCCTTTGAAGTGAATGCAAATTCGGTGATTGATTGCACCATTGACATGTTTTAGATTTTTTTCTACCTTTTAGGGCGAATACAAGGAGATAGGTTTTTTTTTCTAAACTTCAATTTATTTACATTGTTTTCTTTGTCACTAAAAACGACAACTTTTAAAAACGTTCATTTGATATATTACTCATAAACATCAACCACATTTTTACCAATCATACTATTGCTTTTCACATTTGTCGGTTTGTGAATTTGTCAAAGTAGTTGTTCCACCATATCTTTCGAAGGCGATGGAGAAACAATGATTTATGTGTCAATGAATGACGTTGGGAGTGTCATAAGCTATAAAAAAGCCCCCCCCCCATCTTCCGCTCTAAAAGAGAAGAAATAGTAAAAATATTCTTCTGCTATATCTACAGAACGCCAGTGTCGAAACTGGCGTTCTTTATACTCGTAACTGTAGGCCCCTGGGTTCGGGAGATATAGGAGAAAGACTTTCACATTTCCCGGTTTTTGAGAGAGCTATACGTCAAATGAAAGCTTGTGAAGCGGGGAGGGTCATAGGCTATGAAAGCGATACGTCAAATGAAATCTTGTGAAGCGGGGAGTGTCATAGGCTATGAAAGCGATATGTCAAATGAAAGCTTGTGAAGCGGGGAGTGTCACAGGCTATGAAAGCGATACGTCAAATGAAAACTTGTGAAGCGGAGAGTGTCATAGGCTATGAAAGCGATATGTCAAATGAAAGCTTGTGAAGCGTTGAGTGTCATAGGCTATAAAAAAGCTGGACCCCACGTTTTCTTTCCCCCCTAAAAGAGGGAGAAATATGAAAACAATTGTCCCCCAATATCTCCTGAACGCGAGTGCCGAAAGTAACATGCTATGCGTCAAATGAAAGCTTCTTACACAGGAAGTGTCATAAGCTATGAAAAAATCGACCCCCATGATTTCTTCCCCCCTAAAAAAAGGAAATATGAAAACCATTGTAACGCTATATTTTCGGAACGCGAGTGCTGTATTAACAGCTACGTTTCAAATGATAGCTTCTGACGAGGAGAGTGTCATAAGCTATAAAAAATTGCCCCCAGGCTTTCTTCCCCCCTAAAAAGGGGAAATATGAAAACTATTTTTCTGTTAATATCTCCAGAACGCGAATACCGAAAGTAACCAACTATACGCCAAATGAAAGTTTATGAAGCAAGGAGTGAAATAGGCTATTAACAATTGACCCCATGCTTCCTTCCCCTCTAAAACCGGGAAATGTGAAAGTCGTTCTACTATATCTTCCGAACCCGAGGGTCTACAGTTACGAGTTTGGTATCAAATGAAAGCTCGTATAATGATCGTCGTAAACTATTTTGAATTTCCCCCTGAATTCGAAGACGTCAAAAGCATTAATTATTGAAGACGTCGCAAGCTTTAATTATTGAAGACGTCACAAGCTTTAATTTGAAATGTAACTCATTAAGGTCGACCCCAGGGAAATTTAATTTTTTTTTGGGGGGGGGGGGGGGGGGGGGGGTGAGAATGGTGGTGGGAATACTTCAAAATTGGGCGGTTGAGGGGGAGAACCTCAGTCGAGCCGAAAAGAAGTAAAAAAGAAGGGGGAATGTTTGGATTTCCATTATAACATTTCCTCCTCTGTTTTGCGTATTTTTAAAAAATTTCTTAAATAATACATGAAAAGTTTATAAGTTTAATGGTTTTTGTCAATCATCACCATTACCAGCAGTATCAAAGGAGAGTGGAGTGGGAATGGTACCCTTACATCCCTCTAGATCACGATTTATTGCATTCTATCATTCGAAAGCGACGGACACACTTAATGATTTATATGTCAAATGAAATTTTGTGGCATGGGGAGTCTCATAAGATACAAAACGTTTATATTACCCTGCTAAAAACTTTTTCTTGCTCATGATGCAAATTAGAGAGAAACTTCCGTTAAGCATGGGGAAATATGAAAACAGTTGTTTCGTTATATCTTCGGAACTCAAGGACCAACAGTAACAGGCTATGCGTGAAATGAAAACTTCTGACATATGGAGTATTCACATATTAACACTTCAGTAACAGTAAACAGTAACAGGCAATGCGTCAAATGAAAACTTCTGACATGTGGAGTATTCACATATTAACACTTCAGTAACAGTAAACAGTAACAGGCAATGCGTCAAATGAAAACTTCTGACATGTGGAGTATTCACACATTATCACTTCAGTAACAGTAAACAGTAACAGGCAATGCGTCGAATGAAAACTTCTGACATGTGGAGTATTCACATATTATCACTTCAGTAACAGTAAACAGTAACAGGCAATGCGTCAAATGAAAACTTCTGACATGTGGAGTATTCACACATTATCACTTCAGTAACAGTAAACAGTAACAGGCAATGCGTCGAATGAAAACTTCTGACATGTGGAGTATTCACATATTATCACTTCAGTAACAGTAAACAGTAACAGGCAATGCGTCGAATGAAAACTTCTGACATGTGGAGTATTCACACATTATCACTTCAGTAACAGTAAACAGTAACAGGCAATGCGTCGAATGAAAACTTCTGACATGTGGAGTATTCACACATTATCACTTCAGTAACAGTAAACAGTAACAGGCAATGCGTCGAATGAAAACTTCTGACATGTGGAGTATTCACATATTATCACTTCAGTAACAGTAAACAGTAACAGGCAATGCGTCAAATGAAAACTTCTGACATGTGGAGTATTCACACATTATCACTTCAGTAACAGTAAACAGTAACAGGCAATGCGTCGAATGAAAACTTCTGACATGTGGAGTATTCACATATTATCACTTCAGTAACAGTAAACAGTAACAGGCAATGCGTCGAATGAAAACTTCTGACATGTGGAGTATTCACATATTATCACTTCAGTAACAGTAAACAGTAACAGGCAATGCGTCGAATGAAAACTTCTGACATGTGGAGTATTCACACATTATCACTTCAGTAACAGTAAACAGTAACAGGCAATGCGTCGAATGAAAACTTCTGACATGTGGAGTGTCACGTATTATAAAAATCCTCCCCTTTCTCCAAATAAAGGAGAAAATATGTGAAGGATTCTTCTGATTTATCTTTTGAAAGCGAGTACCAAACGTAACAAGTTGTACGTCAAATGACAGTTGTGACGTGGGGAGTGCTATATGCAAAAAAAAAATACCCTATCACCTTTCTTTCTCCCCCCCCTTCTAAAAAAGGGGAAATCTGAAAACCGTTCTTTTACTATATCTTCCGATCACAAGGACTAGTTATGAGTTAGGTGTCAAATAAAAACTTAAAAGCTTTATAGATTATTTCGAAGTTTTATTCCACCATTTCCTGGGGCGGGAGTGACTCAGTTGGTAGCGCGTCAGGCTAGTAATCTGTAGTACCCAGGTTCGAGTCCCAGCTGGGTCAGCGTTGAGATTTATTTCCGCAAAATTTCCCGCTCTGCCCACGGTCAGTAGGGGATACCGATGGGCTTGGAAAGGCCACCGTTTGTCGGATAGGACGTTAAACCGAGACCCCGTGTGCGGGAGAGCCATACCCTGTGCACGTTAAAGAACACGCTGGATGACCTTGAAGGGAGGCTACCATCTGTCTCCCAACAGCTGTTACAGTGGGTCCCCTCCCCCAACCTTCTCTGAGCCTTCGGGGTTCCCGTGACCTGGCAGTTTAGTCCATGGTGTGCAAAAAAGTGCCGCTCAGAGGTAAAACAACCCAATCCACCATTCCCCCCCCACCAAAAAAAAGAGGGGGAAGAGTCGGAAATTTCTCTGGAGTCGATCTTAACGAGTTGTATTTCAAATTAAAACTTGTGTCATCTTCAGTATCATGGGCTCATATGGCTCATAAACATCGACCACAGTTTTGTTCCCATTTGGAGTCATGTTTGAGGTAGCCCAAGACACTGAAGGCGTCCCAAGCTTTTAGATATAACTCGCTAAAGTTGACAACAGTGATAATCCGCCCACCCCTTCTTTATCAGGGGGGATATAATAGCGGTGGAAAAATTCGAAACAGGTCACGACAGTCATTTCGTGAGCTTTCATTTGGCACCCAACGTAACTGTAGGCCCTCGCATTCGGAAGATACAGTAAAAGAAGGACTTTAATATTTTCCGTTTTTTTAGGAGGAAGAAAGCAAGCGGGGTATATTTTTATTACCCACAACACACCCTACGTCACAAGCTTTCATTTGATATACCACATGTTACTTTAGACACTCGCGTTCTGGAATTATAATGGAACAATCGTTTTCACGTTTTCCTTTTTTAGGGGGGGAAGAAAACACGGGGGTCACCGTTTTATAGTTTATGACACTGCCGTGTCACTTCCTTTCATTTGACGTATAGCTTGTTAATTTCAATCGCGTTTTCTTGTAATAGCAGTCGCGTTCATATTTCCATCTTTTTACGAAGGGGGAAGAAAGTATGTGTCCACTTTTTTATAGCTTATGACATCCCCGCGTCACAAGGTTTCATTTGACACATGAATCATTAATTTTCTTCATCGCGTTCGAAAGATATGGTGGAAAAACTGTTTTGACAAATCCACAAACTAACAAGCCGATAGATTTAAGCGAAAATTAACAGGAAGATGGGTAAAAAACGAAAACGTATATTTCTATTTAGTGATAAAAAAAAACACTTTATATTAAGGAGTCAAGAAAATATCTTGATTAGAAAACAGAAAAAGCATTATTTAATGAATACTATGAACTAACAAAATTATTTAGTTATACATCTAAAAATGTTTCGTAAAAAAAATGAAAGAAATAACCCAGATTCCGTGTATTGATTATTTGTATCGTAAGCCGAGTGCAGCTCACGAAAAGCGCGTTGGATAGAGTTTGCATTTGAAAAAGAATTTCAACAGCTCTGTAGAAATTTTCTGTATCCTCTAACTTGCTAATTGAAAATAATTAACTACCGTTAGTTTTACAAAAGATTTTCAATAATAAATTTTAATTTACGTTTCCTTTCATCCCTTATGAGCGAACACCAGATCTACGATTATGCGCAAGATTCAGTTCTTGCCGAACAAAATATTGAGATCTGTGGTTGATGCCCGTTGGTTTCTTTCTAACAGACAACTTCATAAAGACTTGGGCATCCACCACATAATTACTCATATTAAATGCATCTCAAAAAGATTTTTTGAGGCAGTTAAAAAGAATCCTAATTAGATTATTTCTTCTTTACTTAATAATGATCGTAATGTTCTTAATAAGAACAAGAGGCCTGAAATGATGGCTTTCTCTGAGGAAAGCTACTTGTTGTAGGTCTCTTGTGTATGCTATTTTTAGCTGGTTTTTATTAGCTTTTACGGATCCACCCTCGGGTGGTTTACTATTACATATTTTTATCTATGCCAACTTCCTCCTCTCAGATAAAGAAGGTAATGCGTAATATTTTACCTGGAACATCGCATATCCATACACGATCTACGATTTCCTTATCATATGACCTATAATCGAATAATTTCCCGTATTCGAGAACATAAAGAAATGAATGTTCTCAATTCAATAAAAATGAACATGTTTAATGCTAATCAACTTTATTCTCTCCAGTTAGAGCTGGAGAGAAATAAGGCTTGGGTTGTTTTACCTCTGAGCGGCACTTTTTTGCACACCATGGGCTAAACTGCCAGGTCACGTGAACCCCGAAGGCTCAAAGAAGGTTGGGGACCCACTGGAACAGCTGTTAGGAGACAGATGGTAGCCTCCCGTCAAGGCAATCCAGCGTGTTCTTTAACGTGCACAGGGTATGGCTCTCCCGCATACGGGGCCACGGCCTTAACGTCCCATCCAACGGACGGGGGCCTTTCCAAGCCCATCGGTGTCCCCTACTGACTGTGGGCAGGGCGGGGAATTTTGCTGAGATAAATCTCAACGCTGACCCAGCTGGGACTCGAACCTGGGAACTACAGATTACGAGCCACCCCCGCCCCTCCCCAACAATATTAGAGAATTTCGTGTTATCTCAATAATAATCTAACTTCAAAGCTCTATAACGTTTAAAATATGCATTAAATGGGAAAATGTAACTGAAGATAAATTAAAGATCATATCAAATCTATTTAAATCTCGCTATTCAACAATATTCGTTCAGTATTTAAAGAGTTATGGAAGCTGGAATATTTAACAATATCTTGTTTTTATAATACTCATTCATAATTGACTGATATTGAAAAATCATTTTGCAAACTTCTGAAATGCACATTTATTTTATGTAAATAGTGTGGAACAATAATTATTATTTAAGTTTTAATTCCTAAAGTCTTACTTTGTGAAATATTTCAGTTTCCACAACTGAAATTGAAATTTGAGATTAAAATAGGATTTGATTAACTTATATACTCTCATGTTTTCTCATTAAATGCATATTTAGAGAACTTCAAAATTAGAGTCTCATTTATATAGCATGGGAATTTCCTAATGTTTTGATGGGCTTGAAAGGGCCGCCGTCCGTCGGATGGGCGTTAAGCCGTGGCCTCGTGTGCGGAAGAGCCACATTCTGCGCACGTTAAAAACACGCTGGATGGCCTTGACGGAGGCTACCGTCTTTCTCCCAACAGCTGTTCCAGTGGGTCCCCTCCCCCAACCTTCTCTGAGCCCTCGGGATTCTTGTGACCTGGCCATTCAGCCTATGGTGTGCATAAAAGTGCCACTCAGAGGGTAAAACAACCAAACAACCTTAATGTTTTGATAGGGCAGTTATTACTATTTGCATTTTCCAACATGCATTGGGGCGAGGATAGCTCAGTCGGTAGCCCGCTAGGCTCGTAAACTGCAGTTCCCAGTTTCGATTCCCAGCTTGGCAGCGTTAAGATTTATGACCACGAAACTCTTCACTCTTCCCAATGTCAGTAGAGGACACCGATGGGCTTGGAAAAGGCGCCGTCCGTCGGAGAGACGTAAGCCGTGTGCGGAGAGGGTTCGGTTTGGTTCGGTTGTTTTACCTCTGAGCGGCACTTTTTGCACACGATGGCTAAATGGCCAGATCACATGGACCCCAAGGCTCAGAGAAGGTTGGGGGAGGGGACCCACTGGAAACAGTTGTTGGGAGACATATGGTAGCCTCCCGTCAAGGCCATCCAGCGTGTTCTTTAACGTGCACAGGGTATGGCTCTCCCGCAAACGGGGCCACGGCTTAACGTCCCATCCGACGGACGACGGCCTTTCCAAGCCTATCGGTGTCCCCTACCGACCGTGGGCAGGGCGGGAAATTTTGCGGAGATAAATCTCAACGCTGACCCAGCTGGGACTCGAACCTGAGAACTACAGATTACGAGCCTGACGCGCTACCGACTGAGCCACCCCCGCCCCTGTGCGGAGAGTCACACCCTGTGCACGTTAAAGAACACGCTGGATGGCCTTGACGGGAGGCTACCATCTGTCTCCCAACAGCTGTTCCAGTGGGTCCCCTCTCCCAACCTTCTCCGAGCCTTCGGGGTCCATGTGACATGGCCATTTAGCTCATTGTGTGCAAAAAGCGCCGCTCAGAGGTAAAACAACCCTATCATACATTAAAGATACAATTTCTAAAAGAATTCAAAATTTAGTAAATAAAAATCTGAATCCCGTAAGAAAAAAATCCACGTAAGAAATGTGTTCTAGTTAGCATTACACAAAGCGTAATTAATTTTTGCCACCAATTTTTTCCCTCAACGTCAGCTGCTTCGTTTCCTAATTTGACTCGAATACATTTTCCAAAGTATCAGGGCATTCTATTACTCCTTGAATTTCTTTCATGACATTGCCAGCAGGTGGCAAATGTTCCAGCTCTTTTCGGCAGGTGGCTCGCGTCATTACTCTCGTTCGCGATGCCATTGGCGAACCGAGTGCGCGTGGCGCCATAGCAACAGGTGACGTCTGCCTAGCACGAGGAATGTAATTGTAGAGAAGCTATTTTTTGCCTGCCGTTCGTTAGATAAGAGTTTGCCGGCTTTCCTAGGCAAAATGAAATTTTCCTTATGTCGATAACGGAAACCACGCCACGGCTCGTTATCATAAAAGCCGTATCAGCTGGCGAGACTATAGAAGGTTCGAGAGGCTAGGAGCTATATTTAAGAAATACCAACCTTTGGATATTAAGCTTTTGTGGGATTTCTTGAATAATACATTCTTTTCTTTTTGAAATCGCTTTATTCATAAATTTGGTAGGTAAAAATAGAAGAGGTAGAAATGCAATCGTGGTGGGAAAAACATGAATATAGAAGTCGTGACGTAGATAGCAAACAATGTGAAAACTTTCTTAAAAAAATAGAAAGAATGCAAAGCTTTAAAAATAATACTCTGCGTTTAGAGGATATTCCTATCAGTGTCTGATATTTTGTATCTTATATATAATTTTGTATGTTATATATAAGGATAAGATATACAAGTATTTAATCATCTATTTATTCCTAATTCTAATGCACAAATCTTGCAATTTTTTTAATTTGTTATGAATATTTTTTGTTTATTCTCTTTTCCAAAAGGCCGTCCAGTGGCCGAGTGGTTGGCGCGCTTGGCTAGTGATCAGAGGACCTAGATTCGACCTGGGTTCGAGCACTGGGTAAGGTATAGTTGTCTTCTGCTGAGATCCTGCCATCCTCACAAGGTTGGGTTGTTTTACCTCTGAGCGGCACTTTTTTTGCACACCATGGGCTAAATGGCCAGGTCACAAAGACCCCGAAGGCTCAGAGAACGTTGGGGAAGGGGATCCACTGGAACAGCAGTTGGGAGACAGATGGTAGCCTCCCGTCAAGGCCATCCAGTGTGTTCTTTAACGTGCACAGGGTATGGCTCTCCCACACACGGGTCACGGTTTAACGTCCCATCCGACGGACGGCGGCCTTTTCAAGCCCATCGGTGTCCCCTACTGACCATGGGCAGGGCGGGAATTTTGCGGAGATAAGTCTCAACGCTGATCCAGCTGGGACTCGAACCTGGGAACTGCAGATTACGAGCCTGGCGCGCTACCGACTGACCCCCCCCCCCGCCCCCATCTTCACAGACTTTCCACTTTGGCATATATATAAACTGACAGGCTCCTGTCAGACCTCGGTGGCAAGCAGCTGCTTGAGGGATATTTTTTTTTTTCAAAAGGAATCACACTAAATATAAGTTTCTTCTTTGGTAGTCCGTTTGACACGGTGTTCTGTAAAAAGGTTTTAGTAACAGTTGTGTATCCAGAAATTTCCATGGTGACACGGCCGGATATAAGGGTGGGGAGCGGAAAGGGAGGAACACACTGCCTCCTTGAACCCCCCCCCCCTCTAGATTCGACACTGCCTTCTCATCGTTTGCCAATGCTAGTAATCGAAAAAGAAGCGAAAAAATTGTTGAACACATATATTGCCCATATATTTCCCAAGAAATTTGTTGTAGACCACTGAAACGAAAGAAAAAAGTATATCGGAACTGCAATACGATTCATTCTATCACCATGAGAAAAATGTTTACCAGAAATTCTTACGAAAGGTTGGATTGTTTTACCTCTGAGCGGCACTTTTTTGCACACCATGGGCTAAATGGCCAGGTCACATGGACCCCGAAGGCTCAGAGAAGGTTGGGGAGGGGACCCTGACGGTAGCAAGGCCATCCAGCGTGTTCTTTAACGTGCACAGGGTATGGCTCTCCCGCACACGGTGCCACGGCTTAACGTCCCATCCGACGGACGACGGCCTTTCCAAGACCATCGGTGTCCCCTACTGACCGTGGGCAGGGCGGGGAATTTTGCGGAGATAAATCTCAACGCTGACCCAGCTGGGACTCAAACCTGGGAACTACAGATTACGAGCCTGGCGCGCTACCGACTGAGCTACCACCGCCCCAGAAAGAAATTCTTCTGAGTCAAATTTCTCTTTTGAATGCATTTATTCGCGATGATGGGAATATTCAATTTCCCATTGTAAATTTCGTGATTCCCACTGCTGAAATTTTCACCACTTTAATTATAATTTTTTTCTGAAACACTCGAGTAATTCTTTGAACAAAAAGTATTTGTGTGTGTTGGGGAGGTGGGGGGGGTCAATCGGTAAAGTGCCAGACTCTAATCTACAGTTCTCAGGTATTTGAGTCCCATTTGAGAGTTTTCTCCGCAAAACTCTCTTCCCTCAGTCAGTAAGGAACACCGATGGACTTAAAAAGGTGCCGTCCATCGGATGGGTCGTTAAGTCGTGGTACTGTGTGTTGGAGAGTCATACCCGTGCACGTTAAATAAGATTCTGGATGGCTTGAGAGGAGTCTAACCGTTGTTCAGTGGGTCCCCTTCCCCCAACCTTCTCTGAACTTTCGAGGTACTTGTGACCTGGCCATTTAGTTTATTGTGTGGAAAAAAAAGTGCGCTCTCAGATGTAAAACACCCAACTTTGAACAAAAATTCTCCTTTGTCAGCAAAAAGGTCCCTACTTTCACATAAAATAATTTTTTTTTGTAATTCATAACTTCATCCCAAAACATTTTTCATTTTAAAGTGAGTATCATTATCGTTCTTTCTCTTTAAATCTGTTATTTTCTTTTCTTATCTGAAGTAGTTCTTTTTACTCATATCAACCATCAATAATGCAATAATATTGGCCTTTCTTCCTGTTTTTGCTCGCGATTTTATCAGATATTCGCTCTAACATTAAATCTTTTATCGACGGAGCGCCTTTCAATGCGAATACCCGCATAGGCCCAGGTTGGGTTGTTTTACCTCTGAGCGGCAATGTTTTGCACACAATGGGCTAAATGGCAAGGTAACAAAGACACTGCACAGCTGTTAGGAGACAGATGGTAGCCTCACATCGAAGTCATTTAGATGATCTTTAACGTGCACGGAGTATGGCTTTCCCTCACACGGACCACGGCTTAACGTCACATCCGACGGACATCGGTCTTTCCAAGACCGTCGGTGTCCCCTACTGACCGAGGGCTGAGAGTTTTCCGAAGATAAATCTCAACGCTTGCTCAATTGGGGCTCGAACCTGGCAACTGCAGATTACGAGACTGGCGCGCTACCGACTGAGCCACCTCTTCCCCCCCCCCCCTCCATCATCCAGGACTTTTCATATAAAGATGTGTACAATCTTTCATCATTAGATGTTTGCGTAGTTCATATGTTTGATAGAATGGTTATGGGGGATTTAGTTGCAATGTTGAATTTATTTTTCTTCATAATTTTTTTACTATTGTTGCGGATTACAAAAATGGATAGCCACTGAGCGTGAGTATTAAAAGCTATATTTCAAAACCAAATTCAATACAAGGTAAATTGTTACAAAGGAAATATGGATGAAGTATCTTATTAACAAATCAACTATTAACATGCACAAGTCATCAATCTTCCTGCGTAGAGCACACAATATCAGCTCTGTGTATTTTACTAAATACTACCTTTTACTTGATTTACCAGGTCACCCGAAGATCTTCACTCGTAAACCAATTCTCGTCCTGTGCTAATAACTTTTCACACACTAGCCGAACAAAAAGACAGTCCGTGTAGACATTCGAAGTTAGCCATAAAAGTTCCCACTTTTATACTTCCGCGTATACACAACACATCAAGTTACTTCTTGATACTTAACGATAAAAGATCCCACTTTTATCCTTCCGCGTATACACAACACATCAAGTTACTTCTTGATACTTACGCGCACTGTCTCAGAACAGCTCACCGTCCATTTTCGAACTCTCCCGACCGTTACAACACAACGACCGTTAACGCTCCACCGTTCTCAAATTCTCCCAACGTTCTTATTCGTTGGCTGAAACTTTTTTGCTTTCGGTTGCCAGATTCCTTCTGTCGTAACACTGCCCCCTTCCTAGGTCTTGTTCGTCCCGAACAATTCTGGATTCCAAAGTTTCTTCAGTTCTTCGATGAAACGGGGCCAAATGATCCACGTGAACCACCTTGCACTTTGTAGCTGGACATCGACGAATGCGATATACCACGTCTGTGTCAAAATGAAAGCGAATCTCATTATGACGTAGATTTCTTTTCTGACTGAAGCCTCGTCCACAAACATAATACGTGTAAGGCCTATAGCCCTTGTGAACACGTTTATGTCTCTGCAGGGAGAAGAATCGACTAAGAGTTTTCGTGCAAAACCTGTAAAAAGTTTTCTTCTTTGTCGAAAGTTTTCTTCTTTGGATTTTTACTTCTATCAACATTAACAAGGAATGAAAGTCATTAGTGACATAAAATCTAGGGAGGAGTTTCATCCTCCAGTCTGACCCTTTTGTCAGTTGACTTTCACTTAATTCAGAACTGTCGTGATGAACCTTCAGCCATACTTCACCTGAAACAATTTGATCCCCAAGGTGCTTCACAATTATAATATCAGCTCCATAATTCTTTTTAGCTCTTCGGTCCATCTCCTCCTTCCATACTCTTGCTAGAACTGCAGCTTCTAATCCGACAATCTTACCTGTTTCTCCTGTATAAGTGAAATCAGTGATGTGTCGGGCTGCTAGCAATATTTTTTCTGTTTTACCTTCACATAGCCAGCTTGCAACATCTTCAGATACTCCTTGTTCTATTAACATGTTACGAAACTTGTTCAAAGCATTGCCGTTATGCAGAACCTTGCAGACACGTGATGCTTCATCTACCCTATTATCCACAATGTTCACCAAACGCAGAAGTTCTCCTCCTAACTCTTCGACGAGCTCTTGCAGTTCCAAGGATCCGTTACCAAGGAAACACTGAACAGCTTCCATCACTTCCAGAGAGTTGTCAACAGAGTTTTCAAGAGGTGAATCCATGTTGCTGATAACAGCTGAACAACTCAAACTCTTCATTCCACGAGCTTGTGATGCTGCAACCATTTTCTTAACTAAATCAACAGCGTCTTCTGTACTGATGAGATCAATAGCTCCTTTTCCGAATTCAACATCATAAGCCAAAGCGCACACTCCTTCAGCCAGCTTTTTGGACACAATTGAGCATCTCATTAGAGGAACGCTATCTACGGTAGCCGTCAGATCCTTGCAGCGGTAAATCTCCTTATCTGTTGGCACCAGCTCCTCTGTCTGTCCTACGATGCAGCATCCGACGTCTTCCATCATCTGCTCGATTTTATCTTTAGTGCAGTCGACTGTGAAGCCAGGGATGGATTCCAGTTTGTCCAGAGTAATATCAGTCATGATTGCCAAATTGTCCATTCTGGAGATCAGCGACGAGTTTTGTAACATGATATTGTCCACTTTAGAGCTCTTGTAGTCGTGATAAAACTTTTCTATATCCTTATAATCTAAATGGTTATAATGTCCAAATCTGCGCATTGACTGTTCAGAAAAGAAATTCAGCATGGTTACGTTAAGATTATCTGAGGGCTTCACTTCTCTCTGATCGTAACTCTGAGGCTTAATTTCATCCAGAAAGTTAGTCTTTGAAGTACTGTCTCTGCCTGAAGCTCTCTGACTAGCATCACCTGTTACGCTTCTAAGCCATTCTTCGGAATTCTTCTTTCTTAAATCCCCACTTTCTATAAACGATTCGAGTGTGGCTATATGCTTTGGAAAAATCTCTCCGACTTCCCGGGTAACGTCGAATGGCACTTTGTATCTATGATGAATGGACGCCTCTGCTTTACTCAGACCACTCTGCGAAACGTAAACTCTGTTTCGTTCCCCCTCATTACCACTCGCTACTCTGCCTTTGCGATAATTGTCCATGACGCATTTTGCTGACAGCGAGGAATAGAATACCTTTCGTGTGGATCTCTCTTCAGATCGTGCCAGACTTGTATACCTAGGTATTTTGAAGTGCAAAGCATACTGTATAGTCTCACAGCTCTCTGATTGTTCTTCACAGTTCCTAGACATGTCACCAGCGACATAGACACTCTGCCATGCATCACCAGTAGTTGCGTGGTCAAAGGCATTATCTGTGCTATCTCTACGTTTCTTGATTTCCAGTAGCAGATCCACATTTCGAGATTCTCCTTTCTTGCGAAGATTCGATTCTTTTGTAGTCTTCCACTCGCAGTCTTCTCGCACTTTCTCCATCTCTCTCGAGATCTCTTCAATCCATATGGCTTCATCAGAACGCCGCTGCCCCAGCGAGCTTCTCCTGTCCATCGAATTTTGTAGAAACGAATTGAATCTACATTGCTTCTTTTTCAGACAGCGAAGAATCCCGGAATGTTTTCTGGTTCCGCATCGTTTCTTAAATTGCTTCTTTTTCAGATAGCAAAGGATCTTGGAATGTTTTCTGGTTCTGCATCGTTTCTTTCCCGCCTCAGCATTATGTTCATCTGTACTATAGCTCCTACTGCTGGAGATATATTCATCTTCAACCAATTTCGTTGTCTTAACTGTAACTGTAACATCTCTACCAGCTCTCGCTTCTTGCATAATTTTGTTCCTATAATTTTTATACTGCTCAACAATATTCTTATGGTTAGCATCTTTAAAACATTGTTCATCTGTAATGTTACCTCCAGTGCTATTAGTTTTGTAAATTTCACCTATTGGTTTTGGATTCACATTTTGATATGCGTTGCCTTTCTCTTTTTCCTTTTCATTATTTTGTGTAGCCATTGCGGCTATCATTTCATCTAATGTACTATTTTGTGTCGCTATTTCGGCTTTCATATCAGTCATCTGCGTAGCCATATCGACTTTCAAGCTATTTATCAACTTTACTAATTCATCCATACTTCTAGTTAACGGCATTCAAAAAATTATCCCGCTTCTGACACCAAATGTTGCGGATTACAAAAATGGATAGCCACTGAGCGTGAGTATTAAAAGCTATATTTCAAAACCAAATTCAATACAAGGTAAATTGTTACAAAGGAAATATGGATGAAGTATCTTATTAACAAATCAACTATTAACATGCACAAGTCATCAATCTTCCTGCGTAGAGCACACAATATCAGCTCTGTGTATTTTACTAAATACTACCTTTTACTTGATTTACCAGGTCACCCGAAGATCTTCACTCGTAAACCAATTCTCGTCCTGTGCTAATAACTTTTCACACACTAGCCGAACAAAAAGACAGTCCGTGTAGACATTCGAAGTTAGCCATAAAAGTTCCCACTTTTATACTTCCGCGTATACACAACACATCAAGTTACTTCTTGATACTTAACGATAAAAGATCCCACTTTTATCCTTCCGCGTATACACAACACATCAAGTTACTTCTTGATACTTACGCGCACTGTCTCAGAACAGCTCACCGTCCATTTTCGAACTCTCCCGACCGTTACAACACAACGACCGTTAACGCTCCACCGTTCTCAAATTCTCCCAACGTTCTTATTCGTTGGCTGAAACTTTTTGCTTTCGGTTGCCAGATTCCTTCTGTCGTAACACTATTAATGTTAATAGGTGGAAAGCGGTTTCCAGCCGAGGTGTACATAAGCTCCTCAATGGTTGGGTTGTTTCACCAATGAGCCGCACTTTTTGCACACAATGAGCTAAAAGGGCATGCCACAAGGATCCCAAGAGTTCAGAGAAGATTGACTCACTGGACAGCTGGTAGGATACACACGGATCCAGCATGTTCTTTAACCTTCACAGATTATAGCTCTGCTGCGCTGCGCCAAGGCTTAACGTCCCATATGACTCTCCTGCACACGGAGCGTCCTTAATATGTTATGACTATCCTGAACACGGCTTAACGTCTCATCCGACGGACGGCGGTAATTCCAAACACATTGGTGTCCCCTTTCTGACCGTGGAAAGGATGGGGTTGGGTTGTTTTACCTCTGAGAGGCACTTTTTTTGCATACCATGGGCTAAATGGCCAGGTCACATGGACCCCGAAGGCTCAGAGAAGGTTGGGGGAGGGGACCCACTGGAACAGCTGTTGGGAGACAGATGGTAGCCTCCCGTCAAGGCCATCCAGCGTGTTCTTTAACGTGCACAGGGTATGGCTCTCCCGCACACGGGACCACGGCTTAACGTCCCATCCGACGGACGGCGGCCTTTCCAAGCCCATCGGTGTCCCCTACTGACCGTGGGCAGGGCGGGGAATTTTGCGGAGATAAATCTCAACGCTGACCCAGCTGGGACTCGAACCTGGGAACTACAGATTACGAGCCTGGCGCGCTACCGACTGAGCCACCCCCGCCCTAGGGGAAGGATGGGGTAAATTCATCAAGATAATGTTTCCTAAATGACAACAGCAGAATAGCCCTAAAATAGGTTGGCCTGTTATTGTCATTTGACAATTAGAAAACATTAGCTTAGGAAACATATCTAACAAATATTATCATTTATTTCTGTTAGAGTAGACCAGCCCTAACAGAAATAAGGCTGATTAACATTAAAATTAATATTTGCTTGAGAACATTTCTTCATGTTCCCGAACACGAGAAATTATTTGGGCAAGCTCATATAGTTTTAAAAATCAATTTATGTTTTTCTCCTATAAAGAAATTTATGTTGTAAAACTAGCGGTAGTGAATAATTTTCTATTAGCAGTATATGATATAGGAAATATTTCTACAGAGATGTTGAATTACTTTTTCTAATGTGGCTCATAAGGCAATAATAAATATATCGAAACTGGCCATTTATTTCGATTTTTTTACCAAACATTTTTTAGGTACATAACTAAATAATATTGCTAATTCATAGCACTCATTAAAATTATTCTTCTTTCGTTTTTTATTCAAGATATTTTCTTGAATCTTAAAATACAATTTCATTTTTTCAACTCATCGCTGATTAGAAATATATGTTTTCGTTTTTAAGTAGGTAGTTTTAAGTAGGTACTCTTTAAGATTATACTTTTTTTGCTAGTTGCTCTTCATTAAATGTGATTTATAGTTTTGAGTTAATTAAACTTAAATTTCTTTAATAAGTAATTATAAAATACTTTCTAGGGAGCCCTGACAGTTATTAGTCGAGTAAGCACTGTTAACTTTCAATGATCAACGACTAAAAATTCTTAATATAAACATTGAAAGTTTTCAATATAACAAGCTTAGAGTTCTTAATATAATAAATTGAATAAAGATAAATTAAGACATAAAAGAAATATTAACTTGATAATCAATAATATTCGTCAAGTACTTAAATTTATTTGGAAGCTGAAATATTTAAGATATTGCAATTATTTTAATAATTATTTTTTTACGTAATTATTACTTTTTTACTTTACTTATTTTATACGCAATTATTTTTCAAAAAATTAACAAAAAACAAAACTTAATAAAAGTGATGGACAACACCAATGGTTGCCAAACTCAGGTCGTGACCTAAACCAGGGTTGGTTTTTTTACCTCTGAGCGGCACTTTTTTTGCGCACAATGGGCTGAATGGCCAGGTCCCAAGGACCCCAAAGGCTCAGAGAAGATTGGAGAAAGAGAACCTATTGGACAGCTGTTGGGAAAAAGATGCTAGCCTTCCGCCAAGGCCATTCAGCGTGTTCCTTAACGTGCACAGAAGATAGCTCTCCCGCACACTGGACCATGGCCTCATGTCTCATCCGACGGACGGCCTTTGTCCCTACTAACCGTGGGCAGGAAGATTTGCGAAGGCAGCTGTTAGGCAGACATATGGAAGCCTCCCTTCTAACCATCCAGCGTGTACTTAAGATTCACAGTATGAGAGTTCTCCCGCACACGGGGCCATCCGACGAAATGCAGATTTTCGAAGCGGATCGGGTCTCTTTCTGACCCAGGAGCGGATGGATGTGCAAGCTAAATGTACATAAATCTTGCAATGCAAATTTTACAAAATATAGTACCGGAAGAAAATGTAATATTTTATTCCTGATCCTCCTTCTCCTTCTCCTCAAAGGGGCGGTAGCGCGCCAGACTCGAAATCTATAGTTCCCAGGTTCGAGTCCCTTGTGACCTGGCCATTTAGCCCATGTGTGCAAAAAAGTGCCGCTCAGAGGTAAAACAACCCAACCCAAACGCCACTGACCGAGCCAAGCACCGGCTCCGAATCTTCGACGGAAAAGCGTGTAAGAATCACTTGGGAAGTGAACATGTTTCTTCACGTTAGGTGAGATGTTAAAAGAACTCCATCGTAAGAAGCACCATGTTCATCAAGTTCTATAATGTTCTTCAAAAAAGCACCTCAAAGAATGCTATCACTATAATTTTGTCATCAATGTAATCTTCCACAGCATCGCTGCAAAGAGCCTCCTTTAGACTATTGTTTTGTTGTCTGCACGAAAACGGTCTCGAAAACACCGACCAAAAAAGTACGTCAAAATCAAGCTCAAGTCCTGACGAACCTCAATCATTTGAGGAGTAGGATTGGGTTGTTTTACCTCTGAACGGCACTTTTTTGCACACCATGGGCTAAACGGCCAGGTCACATGGACCCCGAAGGCTCAGAGAAGGTTGGGGGAGGGGACCCACTGTAACAGCTGTTGGGAGACAAATGGTAGCCTCCCGTCAAGGCCATCCAGTGTGTTCTTTAACGTGCATGGAGTATGGCTCTCTCGCACACGTTGCCACGGCTTAACGTCCCGTCCGACGGACGGCGGCCTTGTCATGCCTATCGGTATCCCCTACTGAACGTGAGCAGGGCGAGGACTTTTGTGGAGAAAAATCTCAATGCTGACCCAGCTGGGACTCGAACGTGGGAACTACAGATTACGAGCCTGGCGCGCTACCGACTGAGCCACTCCCTCCCAGGTCGTAGCGTGCCAGGCCAACACCACCTAGAACAGAAGGCTTTTCCACTAAATTTTGACGTCAGCATAGGTTGGCCTCAAACACTATAAATTTCTTATATATTTATTTCTGTTATTATTACTAGTAATATTCAAAATTAAACCTTATACTAATTTATATTAATAAATATACATTATTTAAAAAACGTTTTCTCTAAATAATGTATATATATATATAATTTAGTATAAAGTTTAATTTGGAGACTTACTAATAATAATAACAGAAATAAATATATAAATAATTTATAGAGTTTGAGGTCCACCTATGGTGATATCATAACTTAGCGGAAAGGCTTTCTGTTCTAGGCGGTGTTGGCCAGGCTTATAAATCTGCATTTCTCAGTTTCGAGTCCTACTTGGTTCAGCGTTGAGATTTATCTTCACTAATCTCTCACCCTGCACTCAGTCTAGGCGACACAGATGAGCTTGGAAAGGCCGCAGTCCTTCGTATAGGATGTAAAGGGCTGGCCACGTGTGTGACAGAGCCATACACTATGTACGTTAAAGAAAACGCTGGAAGGCCTTGATATGAGGCTACCACCTCTCTCCTAACAGCTGTCCAATGGGTCCCCTTCCCAAACAATCTCTGAACCCTCGGTGTCCTTGTGACTTGGCCGTTTAGTCCATTGTGTGCAAAAAAAGTGCCGTTCAGAGATAAAACAACCCAGCCCATCAAACGATAATACTCCTACATTTGTCAGTTATCTGTTTAAGGAAATAAAAGATTTCGTTGAGGATCTTCTTGGAGGTCTGATGATGCTTGCCCGATATCTTCCTCTTCCTCCTCACTTTCTGCAAGTTCTTATAAGCCTTCTATTTGTTCGTCCCCCATCACCAATCAGTAATTCTTCTCTTATCGTCCTCTGTCATGTTAAATCCTTTACCTCCTAACTAACTAGCAACGTTAACAATCCTCTTGATCAGTCACGTGTCAGCAGGATTGCGTACTCTGAGTTCGAATACTTTGAGACCTTACTGTGTTCTTAAAGACCAGCAGGAAAAATTGTACCCAAAAACGAAAACATATATTTGTAACGAGCAATGAAAAAATAAACTGTATTTTGAAGAAACAAAAAAAATATATTGATTTTTTTTAATAAGTACTACGAATTGGTAAATAATCATTTATTGTAGACCTAAAAATGTCTGATGGGGAAAAGATACGGGAAAAATTAACCAGATTCGGCATACAGATCATTTCTTTTGTTCGTCTCTTGTAACGATATAGAGTTTTAAACTTTAAGATTTGGTTAACGTATAAAACCGTTTTTCGTTTTCTCTGTTTTCTAAACCAAACCTGAACAAAGGCATGGTGGCAAAACGTTATCTGTAATAATAATTATTTCTTTTGTAAAAGCACCTTGTTTAAACCACAAAGCAGGGTTGGGTTGTTTTACCTCTGAGCGGCACTTTTTTGTACACAATGTGCTAAATGACCAAGTTATATAGACCTAGAAGGCTCAGAGAAGTATGGGGAGGGGAACCACTGGACAACCGTTGGGAAAGAGAGGATAGCCTTCCATCAAGACCATCCAGCATGTTCTTTAACGTGCACTGGGCATGGCTATCCCGCACACGGAGCCATAGCTTAAGGACTCATCCGATGGACGGACATCAATGGACAACCTTTCCAAGCCCATCGGTGTCCCCTACAGACCGTGGGCAGGGCGGAGAGTTTTGCGGAGATAAACTAGTAATAATAAGCTGGGACTCCTGGGAACTGTAGATTACGAACTTGGCACGCTACCAACTGAGTCACCCCCCCCCCCCCCCCACAAGTAGGTAATCGGGTGAATCCACTGCAGTGTTTAAATAAGAAGATTGCTAAGATCTAATTACGTAAGTGATAAAATTAAAGAAGCAGGCTTCAATGGATTCGGTAAAGATGCGCTCTCTGAACAACCCATAATTTGGTCTCCATACTTCCTTGAAGTTGAACAACGTAAGCGGAAGAAACCAGTTCCTCTGACATACATTGCCACTTTCACTAACCCACATTCCTATGCTCTGTTTACTGAGATTGTAAAGAGTGCTCACTCTCTATTTTGTATCGAAGAACCAGTTGCCCGTTGGCAATTGCAAAGCTTGTGTGCACTGACAGTAAAGCCTTGCCTCTAAAAATAGGCAGCGATCCCGGATACGGCCGAACAGGCTCTGTCACTATGCAACTACGCGACCATGGCTGTGTTATTATTATTCATCTACGGCTCCGGGCATTAATGGATGATATCTGGCCACGTTATCGGCGATGACGTCACCCTTAACTCGCACGCGAGCAGTTAGGTAACGTTGGCAACGAGACGAGTCAGATCGCGCGCGCGCACGGCCGGAAGTAGCACCTGGAGAACGATGCTCGAGAACCTATCCGGTTTTATTCAAATGTCGAATCTGGCAACAGGTTCGGCTACTATTAACTGCAAAAAAGGGAAGAAAAATAAAGGGACGTCATTTTTGTACTATTTATTTAACGGTAACTTTGAAAACCGGTTAGACAACGAAGAGTTATAAGGAAAGCGGGTCACCCAGAGTTGAATTTGAAAGGAAAATTTAACGTAGAACAAAGCTTCGGTACATGAATACATTTCCCACTTTTGGTTACAATCCATGACAACAATGTAGGTTGATGTTGACTGTTTTGAACATCACGATTGAGAGCAATTTTTGCGGAAGCAATTGCAAATAAATGTTGGGGGAAAAAAGGTAACAGAATCCTGCTGGATTTGTTTCTCTACGTGGTCTTTTAAGTCCGTTGGTTTAGAATTTGCTTAATTGTTTTATCCCTGGAAAACAGGTTTGGGGAAAAGCATCTTATATGCTATATTCAGTTTGGTGTACTCAAAACCGCAATTTTTTTTTATCGGCATTCTAAATTAATTTATTTTATTTTTTTAATGCTGGTATCAAAGAGGTGACTTTATTCTAAGTAATCCCATTATGCGAACTTGCAAAGAAGGATGTTCAGTTGGATTGTTTTGGATTATTTTACCTCTGAGCGGCACTTTTTTGCACACAATGGGCTAAATGGCCAGGCCACAAGGACCCAGAAGGCTCAGAGAAGGTTGGGGGAGGGGAACCACTGGAACAGCTGTTGGGAGACAGATAGTAGCCTCCCGTCAACAGACAGAGATGGTAGCCTCCCGTTAAAGAACACGCTGGATGGCCGTCAAGGCCATCCAGCGTGTTCTTTAACGTGCACAGTGTATGGCTCTCCCGCACACGGGGCCACGGCTTAACGTCCCATCCGACGGACGGCGGCCTTTCCAAGCCCATCGGTGTCCCATACTGACCGTGGGAAGGGCGGGGAATTTTGCGGAGATAAATTTCAACCCTGACCCAGCTGAGACTCGAACCTGGGAACTGCAGATTACGAGCCTGGCGCGCTACCGACTGAGCCACCCCCGCCCCGGGGGATGTTCAGTTAAACAATGAATAAATATATTTTTTTTGCTACAGGCATCTTAAAATCCCTTCCTGCACCAGTTTTCAGTAAAAAGCAGCATCATGAGTCTTTTCCTCTGTTTCAGATCAGGCGAACAGCTCACTAACAAAAATTAAATAAAAATTGATGAATACCTAAATTAAAATTTTACTTCCTAAATTACTACCAGGTGCTATTTTTTATTTAAACTTATCAACTAATTTTAAAATATTAAAATATATATTAATAAAATTTCAGTAAATAAATTATTTTATTCTACATCATTTTAAAATATCTAACAGTTAAAGTTTAGATAAATTACCTTTTAAACTTGACAACACTCCTATCTTTTTTTTTCTCTTATTGACAACCTCCCTGGCCAGAGCCACCTCTATCATCTCGCGTTCGGATAGTACACTAAAACAATTTATTTTTAAGGCTGTATATTATTTTATTAGAATTTTATTTTTTAAAATCTAACAAGTAGATATTATTTTTTTAAATTTTAATTAATTTTAAAATATTCGTACGTATTGTAATATAGGATTGGGTTGTTTCACCTCTGAGCGGCACTTTTTTGCACACCATGGGCTAAATGGCCAGGTCACATGGACCCCGAAGACTCAGAGAAGGTTGGGGGAGGGGACCCACTGGAACAGCTGTTGGGAGACAGATGGTAGCCTCCCGTCAAGGCCACCCAGCGTGTTCTTTAACGTGCACAGGGTATGGCTCTCCCGCACACGGGGCCACGGCTTAACGTCCCATCCGACGGACGGCGGCCTTTCCAAGCCCATCGGTATCCCCTACTGACCGTGGGCAGGGCGGGGAATTTTGCGGAGATAAATCTCAACGCTGACCCAGCTGGGACTCGAACCTGGGAACTACAGATTACGAGCCTGGCGCGCTACCGACTGAGCCGCCCCGTATTGTAATATAATCATAATATGTAAATTATTTCATAATAAATAAAAATAAAAAGTTTGCAATTAAATGTTTGCAAATGAAATTGTTTAAATCTTTGTTCACATTTAATTGTACTCTTGTTCAACGACTGTCCGATCCCGGTGTATCTAAATGGATGTTGTCCTTCCTCCAATACACAAAGCAATCAAAAGTCTTTTAAATCGAAGTGACTTTCGGTTTTTCTTGGATAAATTATCCGGGTTGCGGATTAACCATGCAGAGCGAAAATCCCGTCAATAACAATTCTGGATTGTTTATTTCTGAGCGGCATTTTTCTTTTTACACACAGTGGGTTAAATGGCCAGGTTTACAAGGACCCGGAGAAAGTTGAGGAAGGGGACCACTGGAAAAACTGTTAGGAGGTAGATCTTTACATGTACAGGGTATGGCTCTCCCGCACACGTGGCCACGGCTTAACGTCCCATCCAAAGAACGACGATCTTTGTAAGTCCATCGGTGACCTCTTTCTGACCGAGGGAAAGGGCTTTTGAGGAGGTAAATCTGAACAGTGCCTCAAATACGACTCGAACCTATTAACAATAGATTATGAGCCTGGTGCCCTACCTACTGAGCTATCTCCGACCAGTGACTCTGAAAAGCACTTCCCGTTCTTTACATTATTTCCAATGAGAAATTCGTGTCCAAACCTAAACGATTTCACCTTACAGTGATTTTTTGAAGGACGTATTATCGTGTTGGGTTGTTGGGTTGTTTTACCTCTGAGCGGCACTTTTTTGCACACCATGGGCTAAATGGCCAGGTCACAAGGACCCCGAAGGCTCAGAGAAGGTTGGGGGAGGGGACCCACTGGAACAGCTGTTGGGAGACAGATGGTAGCCTCCCGTCAAGGCCATCCAGAGTGTTCTTTAACGTGCACAGGGTATGGCTCTCCCGCACACGGGGCCACGGCTTAACGTCGACGGACGGCGGCACACGGGGCCACGGCTTAACGTCCGCACACGGGGCCACGGCTATCCGACGGACGGCGGCCTTTCCAAGCCCATCGGTGTCCCCTACTGACCGTGGGCAGGGCGGGGAATTTTGCGGAGATAAATCTCAACGCTGACCCAGCTGGGACTCGAACCTGGGAACTGCAGATTACGAGCCTGACGCGCTACCGACTGAGCCACCTCCGCCCCCGTATTATCGTGTTGGTCGGGGACAGGGTATATGTAATTTTACTATATTACATATAATTTTACATATATAGTAATACTTTCTGTCATACGTATGTTTCTGTTGTTCTAAAACACATTGTATTAAACCAGTGTTCAAACATTAAATTAATTCACTTGCTGAAGCTTTGCTACCATGTCCTTCTTCTCGCAAGATTAAAATGAAATAACAATTCTTTAATCGATTCGTAGTTCTTTTCACGGTAATTACTCTACCTTAGAAGTGAAAAAGCTTCGGATAGCTTGATTGATAAATTGGAGTAATGTCACATCTACTGCGTTAAACAAACTGTCTAATGGAATAAGGAAATACGCAACATTGAATTTTGCTTCAGAAACAGGATAAAATAGGTTCCACGAATGCTTTAGTGATTAACTGTTTCGAATCACTTTTGGTAGGGGGTTGTTGGGTTGTTTTACCTCTGAGCGTCCCGTTCTTACACACAGTGGTCTAAATGGAAAAGTTACAAGAACCCCAAGGGTTCAGAGAAAGTTGGAGAAGCGGACAACTGTTAGGAGACAGATGGTAGCCCCCCGTCATGCCACCCAGCGTGTTCTTTAAGGTGCACAGGGTATGGCTCTCCTGCACATGGTAGCCACGACTTAACGTCCTATGCGATGGACGGTGGCCTTCCCTAGCTAATGGGTATCCGATTTCTGACGGAGGACAGTGGTTGGAGAGAACATTTCTCACCGCAGGCTTAATTAGGACTCGAGACTGGGAACTGAGGTTACGAACATACTGACAGAACCAGTCCCATTAATATAGTTCACAAAACTCCTGCCCTGTCCTCAGTTAGTAGGGGACACCGTTGGAAAGCCGCCGTCCGTCGTTACATACTTATTTAGGGATGGGACGTAAACACTGGACGACAAGTCGTTACATACTTGTCTCGGATGGGACGTTACGCCGTGGCCCCGTGTGCGGGAGAGTCATACACTGTGTACGTTAGAGAACACGCTGGACTGCCTTGACCATCTGTCTCTCAACATCTGACCAGTGGGTCCCCTCCCCCAACCTTCCCTGAGCCCTCGGGGTCCTTGTGACCTGGCCATTTAGCCCACTGTGTGCTTTATTAGCCACTCAGAGGCCACTCAGAGGTAAAACAACCCAACCCAGTAATTTATAGATATCCTATACGAGAACACTTTATTACCCACTTGCTTAAAATTAAGCAGTTTCTGAAAATAAGATGCCTGTTCTGAGTTGGGGGTGGGGGGTGGGATGGAGGAGGAATTAACTCCTGTTCTTCCGTCGGCAGAAAGGGGAGCTTGGGAAGATTGCCGTCCATCGGATGGGACGTTAAGCCGTGTTGCCATGTTCAGGAGAGCCATACCCTGTGTACGTTAAGCAACACACTGGATGGTTTTAACGGGAAGCTTTCACTTGTCTCCTAATTGCTCTGTAGTGGATCCCCTTCCTTAATCTTCTCTGAACCTTCGGGGTGCTTGTCACCTGAGAGATTTACTTCATTGTGGGCAAAAACGCTCGCTCAGAGGTAAAACAGCCCAACCCTATTCTGAGTTAGCCTTACATTTTTCTAATATTAAGCACCACTGACCCTCCAGAAGTGGCAATTATTTTTGAATGATTTCTCCAATCCTTTATGAGCACAACTTTAGCAATATTGGTTAGAAGAAAAAATAGGATATTTTGTTAGGGTAGCTTCTGACAGTAATGATGCTTGAAGTAATTAATTTAAGAACTTGGCCAGAAATTTGTCGCAAATATTGTTGGAAAAATAGTTCTTACCATGTGGGTGGGATTCCGTTAATATAATTCATCAGAGATCTCAAGATAACGACTATACAAATACCCATTTCTTATAGAGATTCGATACCCAATTTTATCAGCATTTTCTTTGCAATGAAATGAAAACATTTCATTCAACAGCATTTGTTCATGCATAAAAATCAACGCCTGACCAGTATGTATATTTACACCGTATTCTCATTGCAATTGCGCCGGATTAATGAGGGTATGGAAAGTTAAACACGGACTCGGGATTTAGTTTAGGGGGGGTTTAATCCAAGAATTTGGAAAGCGAAGAATGTTCTTTTAGGTTTTCGTTCAGGTGGATATTAGTTTAGGTGGTTTTGTCCAAGAATTTCGAAAGCGAAGAACGTATCAGGTTTTAGTTTAGGTGGTTTGGTCCAAGAATTTGGAAACCGAAGAACGTATCAGGTTTTAGTTTAGGTGGTTTGGTCCAAGAATTTGGAAAACGAAGAACGTATCAGGTTTTAGTTTAGGTGGTTTGGTCCAAGAATTTGGAAAGCGAAGAACGTATCAGGTTTTAGTTTAGGTGGTTTGGTCCAAGAATTTGGAAAGTGAAGAACGTATCAGGTTTTAGTTTAGGTGGTTTTGTCCAAGAATTTGGAAAACGAAGAACGTATCAGGTTTTAGTTTAGGTGGTTTGGTCCAAGAATTTGGAAAGCGAAGAACGTATCAGGTTTTAGTTTAGGTGGTTTGGTCCAAGAATTTGGAAACCAAAGAACGTATCAGGTTTTAGGTTAGGTGGTTTGCTCCAAGAATTTGGAAAGCGAAGAACGTATCAGGTTTTAGTTTAGGTGGTTTGGTCCAAGAATTTGGAGAGCAAGAACGTATCAGGTTTTAGTTTAGGTGGTTTGGTCCAAGAATTTGGACAGCGAAGAACGTATCAGGTTTTAGTTTAGGTGGTTTTGTCCAAGAATTTGGAAAGCGAAGAACGTATCAGGTTTTAGTTTAGGTGGTTTGGTCCAAGAATTTGGAGAGCGAAGAACGTATCAGGTTTTAGTTTAGGTGGTTTGGTCCAAGAATTTGGAAAGCGAAGAACGTATCAGGTTTTATTTTAGGTGGTTTTGTCCAAGAATTTGGAAAGCGAAGAACGTATCAGGTTTTAGTTTAGGTGGTTTGGTCCAAGAATTTGGAAAGCGAAGAACGTATCAGGTTTTAGTTTAGGTGGTTTGGTCCTAGAATTTGGAGAGCGAAGAACGTATCAGGTTTTAGTTTAGGTGGTTTGGTCCAAGAATTTGGGAACCGAAGAACGTATCAGGTTTTAGGTTAGGTGGTTTGCTCCAAGAATTTGGAAAGCGAAGAACGTATCAGGTTTTAGTTTAGGTGGTTTGGTCGAAGAATTTGGACAGCGAAGAACGTATCAGGTTTTAGTTTAGGTGGATTTGTCCAAGAATTTGGAAAGCGAAGAACGTACCAGGTTTTAGTTTAGGTGGTTTGGTCCAAGAATTTGGAGAGCGAAGAACGTATCAGGTTTTAGTTTAGGTGGTTTGGTCGAAGAATTTGGACAGCGAAGAACGTATCAGGTTTTAGTTTAGGTGGTTTTGTCCAAGAATTTGGAAAGCGAAGAACGTATCAGGTTTTAGTTTAGGTGGTTTGGTCCAAGAATTTGGAAAGCGAAGAACGTATCAGGTTTTAGTTTAGGTGGTTTGGTCCAAGAATTTGGAAAGCGAAGAGCGTATCAGGTTTTAGTTTAGGTGGTTTGGTCCTAGAATTTGGAGAGCGAAGAACGTATCAGGTTTTAGTTTAGGTGGTTTGGTCCAAGAATTTGGGAAGCGAAGAACGTATCAGGTTTTAGTTTAGGTCGTTTGGTCCAAGAATTTGGAAACCGAAGAACGTATCAGGTTTTAGTTTAGGTGGTTTTGCCCAAGAATTTGGAAAGCGAAGAACGTATCAGGTTTTAGTTTAGGTGGTTTGGTCCAAGAATTTGGAAAGCGAAGAACGTATCAGGTTTTAGTTTAGGTGGTTTGGTCCAAGAATTTGGAAAGCGAAGAACGTATCAGGTTTTAGTTTAGGTGGTTTGGTCCTAGAATTTGGAGAGCGAAGAACGTATCAGGTTTTAGTTTAGTTGGTTTGGTCCAAGAATTTGGGAAGCGAAGAACGTATCAGGTTTTAGTTTAGGTCGTTTGGTCCAAGAATTTGGAAAGCGAAGAACGTATCAGGTTTTAGTTTAGGTGGTTTGGTCCAAGAATTTGGAGAGCGAAGAATGTATCAGGTTTTAGTTTAGGTGGTTTGGTCCAAGAATTTGGAAAGCGAAGAACGTATCAGGTTTTAGTTTAGGTGGTTTGGTCCAAGAATTTGGAAAGCGAAGAAAGTATCAGGTTTTAGTTTAGGTGATTTGGTCCTAGAATTTGGAGAGCGAAGAACGTATCAGATTTTAGTTTAGGTGGGTTGGTCCAAAAATTTGGGAAGCGAAGAACGTATCAGGTTTTAGTTTAGGTGGTTTGGTCCAAGAATTTGGACAGCGAAGAACGTATCAGGTTTTAGTTTAGGTGGTTTGGTCCAAGAATTTGGAAAGCGAAGAAAGTATCAGGTTTTAGTTTAGGTGATTTGGTCCTAGAATTTGGAGAGCGAAGAACGTATCAGATTTTAGTTTAGGTGGGTTGGTCCAAAAATTTGGGAAGCGAAGAACGTATCAGGTTTTAGTTTAGGTGGTTTGGTCCAAGAATTTGGACAGCGAAGAACGTATCAGGTTTTAGTTTAGGTGGTTTTGTCCAAGAATTTGGAAAGCGAAGAACGTATCAGGTTTTAGTTTAGGTGGTTTGGTCCAAGAATTTGGAAAGCGAAGAACGTATCAGGTTTTAGTTTAGGTGGTTTGGTCCAAGAATTTGGAAAGCGAAGAACGTATCAGGTTTTAGTTTAGGTGGTTTGGTCCAAGAATTTGGAAAGCGAAGAACGTATCAGGTTTTAGTTTAGGTGGTTTGGTCCTAGAATTTGGAGAGCGAAGAACGTATCAGGTTTTAGTTTAGGTGGTTTGGTCCAAGAATTTGGACAGCGAAGAACGTATCAGGTTTTAGTTTAGGTGGTTTTGTCCAAGAATTTGGAAAGCGAAGAACGTATCAGGTTTTAGTTTAGGTGGTTTGGTCCAAGAATTTGGAAAGCGAAGAACGTATCAGGTTTTAGTTTAGGTGGTTTGGTCCAAGAATTTGGAAAGCGAAGAACGTATCAGGTTTTAGTTTAGGTGGTTTGGTCCAAGAATTTGGAAAGCGAAGAACGTATCAGGTTTTAGTTTAGGTGGTTTGGTCCTAGAATTTGGAGAGCGAAGAACGTATTAGGTTTTAGTTTAGGTGGTTTGGTCCAAGAATTTGGGAAGCGAAGAACGTATCAGGTTTTAGTTTAGGTCGTTTGGTCCAAGAATTTGGAAACCGAAGAACGTATCAGGTTTTAGTTTAGGTGGTTTTGTCCAAGAATTTGGAAAGCGAAGAACGTATCAGGTTTTAGTTTAGGTGGTTTGGTCCAAGAATTTGGAAAGCGAAGAACGTATCAGGTTTTAGTTTAGGTGGTTTGGTCCAAGAATTTGGAAAGCGAAGAACGTATCAGGTTTTAGTTTAGGTGGTTTGGTCCTAGAATTTGGAGAGCGAAGAACGTATCAGGTTTTAGTTTAGGTGGTTTGGTCCAAGAATTTGGGAAGCGAAGAACGTATCAGGTTTTAGTTTAGGTCGTTTGGTCCAAGAATTTGGAAAGCGAAGAACGTATCAGGTTTTAGTTTAGGTGGTTTTGTCCAAGAATTTGGAAAACGAAGAACGTATCAGGTTTTAGTTTTGGTGGTTTGGTCCAAGAATTTGGAAAGCGAAGAACGTATCAGGTTTTAGTTTAGGTGGTTTGGTCCAAGAATTTGGAAAGTGAAGAACGTATCAGGTTTTAGTTTAGGTGGTTTTGTCCAAGAATTTGGAAAACGAAGAACGTATCAGGTTTTAGTTTAGGTGGTTTGGTCCAAGAATTTGGAAAGCGAAGAACGTATCAGGTTTTAGTTTAGGTGGTTTGGTCCAAGAATTTGGAAAGCGAAGAACGTATCAGGTTTTATTTTAGGTGGTTTTGTCCAAGAATTTGGAAAGCGAAGAACGTATCAGGTTTTAGTTTAGGTGGTTTGGTCCAAGAATTTGGAAAGCGAAGAACGTATCAGGTTTTAGTTTAGGTGGTTTGGTCCAAGAATTTGGAAAGCGAAGAACGTATCAGGTTTTAGTTCAGGTGGTTTGGTCCTAGAATTTGGACAGCGAAGAACGTATCAGGTTTTAGTTTAGGTGGTTTGGTCCAAGAATTTGGGAAGCGAAGAACGTATCAGGTTTTAGTTTAGGTGGTTTGGTCCAAGAATTTGGAAACCAAAGAACGTATCAGGTTTTAGGTTAGGTGGTTTGCTCCAAGAATTTGGAAAGCGAAGAACGTATCAGGTTTTAGTTTAGGTGGTTTGGTCCAAGAATTTGGAGAGCGAAGAACGTATCAGGTTTTAGGTTAGGTGGTTTGGTCCAAGAATTTGGAAAGCGAAGAACGTATCAGGTTTTATTTTAGGTGGTTTTGTCCAAGAATTTGGAAAGCGAAGAACGTATCAGGTTTTAGTTTAGGTGGTTTGGTCCAAGAATTTGGAAAGCGAAGAACGTATCAGGTTTTAGTTTAGGTGGTTTGGTCCTAGAATTTGGAGAGCGAAGAACGTATCAGGTTTTAGTTTAGGTGGTTTGGTCCAAGAATTTGGGAAGCGAAGAACATATCAGGTTTTAGTTTAGGTGGTTTGGTCCAAAAATTTGGAAACCGAAGAACGTATCAGGTTTTAGGTTAGGTGGTTTGCTCCAAGAATTTGTAAAGCGAAGAACGTATCAGGTTTTAGTTTAGGTGGTTTGGTCGAAGAATTTGGACAGCGAAGAACGTATCAGGTTTTAGTTTAGGTGGATTTGTCCAGGAAATTGGAAAGCGAAGAACGTATCAGGTTTTAGTTTAGGTGGTTTGGTCCAAGAATTTGGAGAGCGAAGAACGTATCAGGTTTTAGTTTAGGTGGTTTGGTCGAAGAATTTGGACAGCGAAGAACGTATCAGGTTTTAGTTTAGGTGGTTTGGTCCAAGAATTTGGAAAGCGAAGAACGTATCAGGTTTTAGTTTAGGTGGTTTGGTCCTAGAATTTGGAGAGCGAAGAACGTATTAGGTTTTAGTTTAGGTGGTTTGGTCCAAGAATTTGGGAAGCGAAGAACGTATCAGGTTTTAGTTTAGGTCGTTTGGTCCAAGAATTTGGAAACCGAAGAACGTATCAGGTTTTAGTTTAGGTGGTTTTGTCCAAGAATTTGGAAAGCGAAGAACGTATCAGGTTTTAGTTTAGGTGGTTTGGTCCAAGAATTTGGAAAGCGAAGAACGTATCAGGTTTTAGTTTAGGTGGTTTGGTCCAAGAATTTGGAAAGCGAAGAACGTATCAGGTTTTAGTTTAGGTGGTTTGGTCCTAGAATTTGGAGAGCGAAGAACGTATCAGGTTTTAGTTTAGGTGGTTTGGTCCAAGAATTTGGGAAGCGAAGAACGTATCAGGTTTTAGTTTAGGTCGTTTGGTCCAAGAATTTGGAAAGCGAAGAACGTATCAGGTTTTAGTTTAGGTGGTTTTGTCCAAGAATTTGGAAAACGAAGAACGTATCAGGTTTTAGTTTAGGTGGTTTGGTCCAAGAATTTGGAAAGCGAAGAACGTATCAGGTTTTAGTTTAGGTGGTTTGGTCCAAGAATTTGGAAAGTGAAGAACGTATCAGGTTTTAGTTTAGGTGGTTTTGTCCAAGAATTTGGAAAACGAAGAACGTATCAGGTTTTAGTTTAGGTGGTTTGGTCCAAGAATTTGGAAAGCGAAGAACGTATCAGGTTTTAGTTTAGGTGGTTTGGTCCAAGAATTTGGAAAGCGAAGAACGTATCAGGTTTTATTTTAGGAGGTTTTGTCCAAGAATTTGGAAAGCGAAGAACGTATCAGGTTTTAGTTTAGGTGGTTTGGTCCAAGAATTTGGAAAGCGAAGAACGTATCAGGTTTTAGTTTAGGTGGTTTGGTCCAAGAATTTGGAAAGCGAAGAACGTATCAGGTTTTAGTTTAGGTGGTTTGGTCCAAGAATTTGGACAGCGAAGAACGTATCAGGTTTTAGTTTAGGTGGTTTGGTCCAAGAATTTGGGAAGCGAAGAACGTATCAGGTTTTAGTTTAGGTGGTTTGGTCCAAGAATTTGGAAACCAAAGAACGTATCAGGTTTTATGTTAGGTGGTTTGCTCCAAGAATTTGGAAAGCGAAGAACGTATCAGGTTTTAGTTTAGGTGGTTTGGTCCAAGAATTTGGAGAGCAAGAACGTATCAGGTTTTAGTTTAGGTGGTTTGGTCCAAGAATTTGGACAGCGAAGAACGTATCAGGTTTTAGTTTAGGTGGTTTTGTCCAAGAATTTGGAAAGCGAAGAACGTATCAGGTTTTAGTTTAGGTGGTTTGGTCCAAGAATTTGGAGAGCGAAGAACGTATCAGGTTTTAGTTTAGGTGGTTTGGTCCAAGAATTTGGAAAGCGAAGAACGTATCAGGTTTTATTTTAGGTGGTTTTGTCCAAGAATTTGGAAAGCGAAGAACGTATCAGGTTTTAGTTTAGGTGGTTTGGTCCAAGAATTTGGACAGCGAAGAACGTATCAGGTTTTAGTTTAGGTGGATTTGTCCAGGAAATTGGAAAGCGAAGAACGTATCAGGTTTTAGTTTAGGTGGTTTGGTCCAAGAATTTGGAGAGCGAAGAACGTATCAGGTTTTAGTTTAGGTGGTTTGGTCGAAGAATTTGGACAGCGAAGAACGTATCAGGTTTTAGTTTAGGTGGTTTGGTCCAAGAATTTGGAAAGCGAAGAACGTATCAGGTTTTAGTTTAGGTGGTTTGGTCCTAGAATTTGGAGAGCGAAGAACGTATTAGGTTTTAGTTTAGGTGGTTTGGTCCAAGAATTTGGGAAGCGAAGAACGTATCAGGTTTTAGTTTAGGTCGTTTGGTCCAAGAATTTGGAAACCGAAGAACGTATCAGGTTTTAGTTTAGGTGGTTTTGTCCAAGAATTTGGAAAGCGAAGAACGTATCAGGTTTTAGTTTAGGTGGTTTGGTCCAAGAATTTGGAAAGCGAAGAACGTATCAGGTTTTAGTTTAGGTGGTTTGGTCCAAGAATTTGGAAAGCGAAGAACGTATCAGGTTTTAGTTTAGGTGGTTTGGTCCTAGAATTTGGAGAGCGAAGAACGTATCAGGTTTTAGTTTAGGTGGTTTGGTCCAAGAATTTGGGAAGCGAAGAACGTATCAGGTTTTAGTTTAGGTCGTTTGGTCCAAGAATTTGGAAAGCGAAGAACGTATCAGGTTTTAGTTTAGGTGGTTTTGTCCAAGAATTTGGAAAACGAAGAACGTATCAGGTTTTAGTTTAGGTGGTTTGGTCCAAGAATTTGGAAAGCGAAGAACGTATCAGGTTTTAGTTTAGGTGGTTTGGTCCAAGAATTTGGAAAGTGAAGAACGTATCAGGTTTTAGTTTAGGTGGTTTTGTCCAAGAATTTGGAAAACGAAGAACGTATCAGGTTTTAGTTTAGGTGGTTTGGTCCAAGAATTTGGAAAGCGAAGAACGTATCAGGTTTTAGTTTAGGTGGTTTGGTCCAAGAATTTGGAAAGCGAAGAACGTATCAGGTTTTATTTTAGGAGGTTTTGTCCAAGAATTTGGAAAGCGAAGAACGTATCAGGTTTTAGTTTAGGTGGTTTGGTCCAAGAATTTGGAAAGCGAAGAACGTATCAGGTTTTAGTTTAGGTGGTTTGGTCCAAGAATTTGGAAAGCGAAGAACGTATCAGGTTTTAGTTTAGGTGGTTTGGTCCAAGAATTTGGACAGCGAAGAACGTATCAGGTTTTAGTTTAGGTGGTTTGGTCCAAGAATTTGGGAAGCGAAGAACGTATCAGGTTTTAGTTTAGGTGGTTTGGTCCAAGAATTTGGAAACCAAAGAACGTATCAGGTTTTATGTTAGGTGGTTTGCTCCAAGAATTTGGAAAGCGAAGAACGTATCAGGTTTTAGTTTAGGTGGTTTGGTCCAAGAATTTGGAGAGCAAGAACGTATCAGGTTTTAGTTTAGGTGGTTTGGTCCAAGAATTTGGACAGCGAAGAACGTATCAGGTTTTAGTTTAGGTGGTTTTGTCCAAGAATTTGGAAAGCGAAGAACGTATCAGGTTTTAGTTTAGGTGGTTTGGTCCAAGAATTTGGAGAGCGAAGAACGTATCAGGTTTTAGTTTAGGTGGTTTGGTCCAAGAATTTGGAAAGCGAAGAACGTATCAGGTTTTATTTTAGGTGGTTTTGTCCAAGAATTTGGAAAGCGAAGAACGTATCAGGTTTTAGTTTAGGTGGTTTGGTCCAAGAATTTGGAAAGCGAAGAACGTATCAGGTTTTAGTTTAGGTGGTTTGGTCCTAGAATTTGGAGAGCGAAGAACGTATCAGGTTTTAGTTTAGGTGGTTTGGTCCAAGAATTTGGGAAGCGAAGAACATATCAGGTTTTAGTTTAGGTGGTTTGGTCCAAGAATTTGGAAACCGAAGAACGTATCAGGTTTTAGGTTAGGTGGTTTGCTCCAAGAATTTGGAAAGCGAAGAACGTATCAGGTTTTAGTTTAGGTGGTTTGGTCGAAGAATTTGGACAGCGAAGAACGTATCAGGTTTTAGTTTAGGTGGATTTGTCCAAGAATTTGGAAAGCGAAGAACGTATCAGGTTTTAGTTTAGGTGGTTTGGTCCAAGAATTTGGAGAGCGAAGAACGTATCAGGTTTTAGTTTAGGTGGTTTGGTCGAAGAATTTGGACAGCGAAGAACGTATCAGGTTTTAGTTTAGGTGGTTTTGTCCAAGAATTTGGAAAGCGAAGAACGTATCAGGTTTTAGTTTAGGTGGTTTGGTCCAAGAATTTGGAAAGCGAAGAACGTATCAGGTTTTAGTTTAGGTGGTTTGGTCCTAGAATTTGGAGAGCGAAGAACGTATCAGGTTTTAGTTTAGGTGGTTTGGTCCAAGAATTTGGGAAGCGAAGAACGTATCAGGTTTTAGTTTAGGTCGTTTGGTCCAAGAATTTGGAAACCGAAGAACGTATCAGGTTTTAGTTTAGGTGGTTTTGCCCAAGAATTTGGAAAGCGAAGAACGTATCAGGTTTTAGTTTAGGTGGTTTGGTCCAAGAATTTGGAAAGCGAAGAACGTATCAGGTTTTAGTTTAGGTGGTTTGGTCCAAGAATTTGGAAAGCGAAGAACGTATCAGGTTTTAGTTTAGGTGGTTTGGTCCTAGAATTTGGAAAGCGAAGAACGTATCAGGTTTTAGTTTAGGTGGTTTGGTCCAAGAATTTGGAAAGCGAAGAACGTATCAGGTTTTAGTTTAGGTGGTTTTGGCCAAGAATTTGGAAAGCGAAGAACGTATCAGGTTTTAGTTTAGTTGGTTTGGTCCAAGAATTTGGGAAGCGAAGAACGTATCAGGTTTTAGTTTAGGTCGTTTGGTCCAAGAATTTGGAAAGCGAAGAACGTATCAGGTTCTAGTTTAGGTGGTTTTGTCCAAGAATTTGGAAAGCGAAGAACGTATCAGGTTTTAGTTTAGGTGGTTTGGTCCAAGAATTTGGAGAGCGAAGAATGTATCAGGTTTTAGTTTAGGTGGTTTGGTCCAAGAATTTGGAAAGCGAAGAACGTATCAGGTTTTAGTTTAGGTGGTTTGGTCCAAGAATTTGGAAAACGAAGAACGTATCAGGTTTTAGTTTAGGTGGTTTGGTCCAAGAATTTGGAAAGCGAAGAACGTATCAGGTTTTAGTTTAGGTGGTTTGGTCCAAGAATTTGGAAAGCGAAGAAAGTATCAGGTTTTAGTTTAGGTGATTTGGTCCTAGAATTTGGAGAGCGAAGAACGTATCAGATTTTAGTTTAGGTGGGTTGGTCCAAAAATTTGGGAAGCGAAGAACGTATCAGGTTTTAGTTTAGGTGGTTTGGTCCAAGAATTTGGAAAGCGAAGAACGTATCAGGTTTTAGTTTAGGTGGTTTGGTCCAAGAATTTGGAAAGCGAAGAACGTATGAGGTTTTAGTTTAGGTGGTTTGGTCCAAGAATTTGGAAAGCGAAGAACGTATCAGGTTTTAGTTTAGGTGGTTTGGTCCTAGAATTTGGAGAGCGAAGAACGTATCAGGTTTTAGTTTAGGTGGTTTGGTCCAAGAATTTGGGAAGCGAAGAACGTATCAGGTTTTAGTTTAGGTCGTTTGGTCCAAGAATTTGGAAACCGAAGAACGTATCAGGTTTTAGTTTAGGTGGTTTTGTCCAAGAATTTGGAAAGCGAAGAACGTATCAGGTTTTAGTTTAGGTGGTTTGGTCCAAGAATTTGGAAAGCGAAGAACGTATCAGGTTTTAGTTTAGGTGGTTTGGTCCAAGAATTTGGAAAGCGAAGAACGTATCAGGTTTTAGTTTAGGTGGTTTGGTCCTAGAATTTGGAGAGCGAAGAACGTATCAGGTTTTAGTTTAGGTGGTTTGGTCCAAGAATTTGGGAAGCGAAGAACGTATCAGGTTTTAGTTTAGGTCGTTTGGTCCAAGAATTTGGAAAGCGAAGAACATATCAGGTTTTAGTTTAGGTGGTTTTGTCCAAGAATTTGGAAAGCGAAGAACGTATCAGGTTTTAGTTTAGGTGGTTTTGTTCAAGAATTTGGAAAGCGAAGAACGTATCAGGTTTTAGTTTAGGTGGTTTGGTCCAAGAATTTCGAGAGCGAAGAACGTATCAGGTTTTATTTTAGGTGGTTTTGTCCAAGAATTTGGAAAGCGAAGAACGTATCAGATTTTAGTTTAGGTGGCTTTGTCCAAGAATTTGGAAAGCGAAGAACGTATCAGGTTTTAGTTTAGGTGGTTTGGTCCAAGAATTTGGAAAGCGAAGAACGTATCAGGTTTTAGTTTAGGTGGTTTGGTCCTAGAATTTGGAGAGCGAAGAACGTATCAGGTTTTAGTTTAGGTGGTTTGGTCCAAGAATTTGGGAAGCGAAGAACATATCAGGTTTTAGTTTAGGTGGTTTGGTCCAAGAATTTGGAAACCGAAGAACGTATCAGGTTTTAGGTTAGGTGGTTTGCTCCAAGAATTTGGAAAGCGAAGAACGTATCAGGTTTTAGTTTAGGTGGTTTGGTCCAAGAATTTGGAGAGCGAAGAACGTATCAGGTTTTAGTTTAGGTGGTTTGGTCGAAGAATTTGGACAGCGAAGAACGTATCAGGTTTTAGTTTAGGTGGTTTTGTCCAAGAATTTGGAAAGCGAAGAACGTATCAGGTTTTAGTTTAGGTGGTTTGGTCCAAGAATTTGGAAAGCGAAGAACGTATCAGGTTTTAGTTTAGGTGGTTTGGTCCAAGAATTTGGAAAGCGAAGAACGTATCAGGTTTTGGTTTAGGTGGTTTGGTCCTAGAATTTGGAGAGCGAAGGACGTATCAGGTTTTAGTTTAGGTGGTTTGGTCCAAGAATTTGGGAAGCGAAGAACGTATCAGGTTTTAGTTTAGGTCGTTTGGTCCAAGAATTTGGAAACCGAAGAACGTATCAGGTTTTAGTTTAGGTCGTTTGGTCCAAGAATTTGGAAAGCGAAGAACGTATCAGGTTTTAGTTTAGGTGGTTTTGTCCAAGAATTTGGAAAGCGAAGAACGTATCAGGTTTTAGTTTAGGTGGTTTGGTCCAAGAATTTGGAAAACGAAGAACGTATCAGGTTTTAGTTTAGGTGGTTTGGTCCAAGAATTTGGAAAGCGAAAAACGTATCAGGTTTTAGTTTAGGTGGTTTGGTCCAAGAATTTGGAAAGCGAAGAAAGTATGAGGTTTTAGTTTAGGTGATTTGGTCCTAGAATTTGGAGAGCGAAGAACGTATCAGATTTTAGTTTAGGTGGTTTGGTCCAAAAATTTGGGAAGCGAAGAACGTATCAGGTTTTAGTTTAGGTGGTTTCGTCCAAGAATTTGGACAGCGAAGAACGTATCAGGTTTTAGTTTAGGTGGTTTTGTCCAAGAATTTCGAAAGCGAAGAACGTATCAGGTTTTAGTTTAGGTGGTTTGGTCCAAGAATTTGGAAAGCGAAGAACGTATCAGGTTTTAGTTTAGGTGGTTTGGTCCAAGAATTTGGAAAGCGAAGAACGTATCAGGTTTTAGTTTAGGTGGTTTGGTTCTAGAATTTGGAGAGCGAAGAACGTATCAGGTTTTAGTTTAGGTGGTTTGGTCCAAGAATTTGGGAAGCGAAGAACGTATCAGGTTTTAGTTTAGGTCGTTTGGTCGAAGAATTTGGAAACCGAAGAACGTATCAGGTTTTAGTTTAGGTGGTTTGGTCCAAGAATTTGGAGAGCTAAGAAAGTATCAGGTTTTAGTTTAGGTGGTTTGGTCCAAGAATTTGGAAAGCGAAGAACGTATCATGTTTTAGTTTAGGTGGTTTGGTCCAAGAATTTCGAAAGCGAAGAACGTATCAGGTTTTAGTTTAGGTGGTTTGGTCCAAGAATTTGGAAACCGAAAAACGTATCAGGTTTTAGTTTAGGTGGTTTGGTCCAAGAATTTGGAAAACGAAGAACGTATCAGGTTTTAGTTTAGGTGGTTTTGTCCAAGAATTTGGAAAGCGAAGAACGTATCAGGTTTTAGTTTAGGTGGTTTTGTCCAAGAATTTGGAACGCGAAGAACGTATCAGGTTTTAGTTTAGGTGGTTTGGTCCAAGAATTTGGAGAGCGAAGAACGTATCAGGTTTTAGTTTAGGTGGTTTGGTCCAAGAATTTGGAAATCGAAGAACGTATCAGGTTTTAGTTTAGGTGGTTTGGTCCAAGAATTTGGAGAGCGAAGAACGTATCAGGTTTTAGTTTAGGTGGTTTGGTCCAAGAATTTGGAAAGCGAAGAACGTATCAGGTTTTAGTTTAGGTGGTTTGGTCCAAGAATTTGGAAAGCGAAGAACGTATCAGGTTTTAGTTTAGGTGGTTTTGTCCAAGAATTTGGAAAGCGAAGAACGTATCAGGTTTTAGTTTAGGTGGTTTGGTCCTAGAATTTGGAGAGCGAAGAACGTATCAGGTTTTAGTTTAGGTGGTTTGGTCCAAAAATTTGGGAAGCGAAGAACGTATCAGGTTTTAGTTTAGGTGGTTTGGTCCAAGAATTGGAAACCGAAGAACGTATCAGGTTTTAGTTTAGGTGGTTTGGTCCAAGAATTTGGAAAGCGAAGAACGTATCAGATTTTAGTTTAGGTGGTTTGGTCCAAGAATTTGGAGAGCGAAGGACGTATCAGGTTTTAGTTTAGGTGGTTTGGTCCAAGAATTTGGAAAGCGAAGAACGTATCAGGTTTTAGTTTAGGTGGTTTTGTCCAAGAATTTGGAAAACGAAGAACGTATCAGGTTTTAGTTTAGGTGGTTTGGTCAAAGAATTTGGAAAGCGAAGAACGTATCAGGTTTTAGTTTAGGTGGTTTGGTCCAAGAATTTGGAAAGCGAAGAACGTATCAGGTTTTAGTTTAGGTCGTATTGTCCAAGAATTTGGAAAGTGAAGAACGTATCATGTTTTAGTTTAGGTGGTTTGGTCCAAGAATTTGGAGAGCGAAGAACGTATCAGGTTTTAGTTTAGGTGGTTTGGTCCAAGAATTTGGAAAGCGAAGAACGTATCAGGTTTTAGTTTAGGTGGTTTGGTCCAAGAATTTGGAAACCGAAGAACGTATCAGGTTTTAGTTTAGGTGGTTTGGTCCAAGAATTTGGAAACTGAAGAACGTATCAGGTTTTAGTTTAGGTGGTTTGGTCCAAGAATTTGGAAAGCGAAGAACGTATCAGGTTTTAGGTTAGGTGGTTTGCTCCAAGAATTTGGAAAGCGAAGAACGTATCAGGTTTTAGTTTAGGTGGTTTGGTCCAAGAATTTGGAGAGCGAAGAACGTATCAGGTTTTAGTTTAGGTGGTTTGGTCCAAGAATTTGGACAGCGAAGAACGTATCAGGTTTTAGTTTAGGTGGTTTTGTCCAAGAATTTGGAAAGCGAAGAACGTATCAGGTTTTAGTTTAGGTGGTTTGGTCCAAGAATTTGGAAAGCGAAGAACGTATCAGGTTTTAGTTTAGGTGGTTTGGTCCTAGAATTTGGAGAGCGAAGAACGTATCAGGTTTTAGTTTAGGTGGTTTGGTCCAAGAATTTGGGAAGCGAAGAACGTATCAGGTTTTAGTTTAGGTGGTTTGGTCCAAGAATTTGGAAAGCGAAGAACGTATCAGGTTTTAGTTTAGGTGGTTTGGTCCAAGAATTTGGAAAGCGAAGAACGTATCAGGTTTTAGTTTAGGTGGTTTGGTCCTAGAATTTGGACAGCGAAGAACGTATCAGGTTTTAGTTTAGGTGGTTTGGTCCAAGAATTTGGGAAGCGAAGAACGTATCAGGTTTTAATTTAGGTGGTTTGGTCCAAGAATTTGGAAACCAAAGAACGTATCAGGTTTTAGGTTAGGTGGTTTGCTCCAAGAATTTGGAAAGCGAAGAACGTATCAGGTTTTAGTTTAGGTGGTTTGGTCCAAGAATTTGGAGAGCAAGAACGTATCAGGTTTTAGTTTAGGTGGTTTGGTCCAAGAATTTGGACAGCGAAGAACGTATCAGGTTTTAGTTTAGGTGGTTTTGTCCAAGAATTTGGAAAGCGAAGAACGTATCAGGTTTTAGTTTAGGTGGTTTGGTCCAAGAATTTGGAGAGCGAAGAACGTATCAGGTTTTAGTTTAGGTGGTTTGGTCCAAGAATTTGGAAAGCGAAGAACGTATCAGGTTTTATTTTAGGTGGTTTTGTCCAAGAATTTGGAAAGCGAAGAACGTATCAGGTTTTAGTTTAGGTGGTTTGGTCCAAGAATTTGGAAAGCGAAGAACGTATCAGGTTTTAGTTTAGGTGGTTTGGTCCTAGAATTTGGAGAGCGAAGAACGTATCAGGTTTTAGTTTAGGTGGTTTGGTCCAAGAATTTGGGAAGCGAAGAACATATCAGGTTTTAGTTTAGGTGGTTTGGTCCAAGAATTTGGAAACCGAAGAACGTATCAGGTTTTAGGTTAGGTGGTTTGCTCCAAGAATTTGGAAAGCGAAGAACGTATCAGGTTTTAGTTTAGGTGGTTTGGTCGAAGAATTTGGACAGCGAAGAACGTATCAGGTTTTAGTTTAGGTGGATTTGTCCAAGAATTTGGAAAGCGAAGAACGTATCAGGTTTTAGTTTAGGTGGTTTGGTCCAAGAATTTGGAGAGCGAAGAACGTATCAGGTTTTAGTTTAGGTGGTTTGGTCGAAGAATTTGGACAGCGAAGAACGTATCAGGTTTTAGTTTAGGTGGTTTTGTCCAAGAATTTGGAAAGCGAAGAACGTATCAGGTTTTAGTTTAGGTGGTTTGGTCCAAGAATTTGGAAAGCGAAGAACGTATCAGGTTTTAGTTTAGGTGGTTTGGTCCTAGAATTTGGAGAGCGAAGAACGTATCAGATTTTAGTTTAGGTGGTTTGGTCCAAGAATTTGGGAAGCGAAGAACGTATCAGGTTTTAGTTTAGGTCGTTTGGTCCAAGAATTTGGAAACCGAAGAACGTATCAGGTTTTAGTTTAGGTGGTTTTGCCCAAGAATTTGGAAAGCGAAGAACGTATCAGGTTTTAGTTTAGGTGGTTTGGTCCAAGAATTTGGAAAGCGAAGAACGTATCAGGTTTTAGTTTAGGTGGTTTGGTCCAAGAATTTGGAAAGCGAAGAACGTATCAGGTTTTAGTTTAGGTGGTTTGGTCCTAGAATTTGGAGAGCGAAGAACGTATCAGGTTTTAGTTTAGTTGGTTTGGTCCAAGAATTTGGGAAGCGAAGAACGTATCAGGTTTTAGTTTAGGTCGTTTGGTCCAAGAATTTGGAAAGCGAAGAACGTATCAGGTTCTAGTTTAGGTGGTTTTGTCCAAGAATTTGGAAAGCGAAGAACGTATCAGGTTTTAGTTTAGGTGGTTTGGTCCAAGAATTTGGAGAGCGAAGAACGTATCAGGTTTTAGTTTAGGTGGTTTGGTCCAAGAATTTGGAAAGCGAAGAACGTATCAGGTTTTAGTTTAGGTGGTTTGGTCCAAGAATTTGGAAAACGAAGAACGTATCAGGTTTTAGTTTAGGTGGTTTGGTCCAAGAATTTGGAAAGCGAAGAACGTATCAGGTTTTAGTTTAGGTGGTTTGGTCCAAGAATTTGGAAAGCGAAGAAAGTATCAGGTTTTAGTTTAGGTGATTTGGTCCTAGAATTTGGAGAGCGAAGAACGTATCAGATTTTAGTTTAGGTGGGTTGGTCCAAAAATTTGGGAAGCGAAGAACGTATGAGGTTTTAGTTTAGGTGGTTTGGTCCAAGAATTTGGACAGCGAAGAACGTATCAGGTTTTAGTTTAGGTGGTTTTGTCCAAGAATTTGGAAAGCGAAGAACGTATCAGGTTTTAGTTTAGGTGGTTTGGTCCAAGAATTTGGAAAGCGAAGAACGTATCAGGTTTTAGTTTAGGTGGTTTGGTCCAAGAATTTGGAAAGCGAAGAACGTATCAGGTTTTAGTTTAGGTGGTTTGGTCCAAGAATTTGGAAAGCGAAGAACGTATCAGGTTTTAGTTTAAGTGGTTTGGTCCTAGAATTTGGAGAGCGAAGAACGTATCAGGTTTTAGTTTAGGTGGTTTGGTCCAAGAATTTGGGAAGCGAAGAACGTATCAGGTTTTAGTTTAGGTCGTTTGGTCCAAGAATTTGGAAAGCGAAGAACGTATCAGGTTTTAGTTTAGGTGGTTTTGTCCAAGAATTTGGAAAGCGAAGAACGTATCAGGTTTTAGTTTAGGTGGTTTGGTCCAAGAATTTGGAAAGCGAAGAACGTATCAGGTTTTAGTTTAGGTGGTTTGGTCCAAGAATTTGGAAAGCGAAGAACGTATCAGGTTTTAGTTTAGGTGGTTTGGTCCTAGAATTTGGAGAGCGAAGAACGTATCAGGTTTTAGTTTAGGTGGTTTGGTCCAAGAATTTGGGAAGCGAAGAACGTATCAGGTTTTAGTTTAGGTCGTTTGGTCCAAGAATTTGGAAAGCGAAGAACGTATCAGGTTTTAGTTTAGGTGGTTTTGTCCAAGAATTTGGAAAGCGAAGAACGTATCAGGTTTTAGTTTAGGTGGTTTTGTCCAAGAATTTGGAAAGCGAAGAACGTATCAGGTTTTAGTTTAGGTGGTTTGGTCCAAGAATTTCGAGAGCGAAGAACGTATCAGGTTTTAGTTTAGGTGGTTTGGTCCAAGAATTTGGAAAGCGAAGAACGTATCAGGTTTTAGTTTAGGTGGTTTTGTCCAAGAATTTGGAAAGCGAAGAACGTATCAGGTTTTAGTTTAGGTGGTTTGGTCCAAGAATTTGGAAAGCGAAGAACGTATCAGGTTTTACTTTAGGTGGTTTGGTCCTAGAATTTGGAGAGCGAAGAACGTATCAGGTTTTAGTTTAGGTGGTTTGGTCCAAGAATTTGGGAAGCGAAGAACATATCAGGTTTTAGTTTAGGTGGTTTGGTCCAAGAATTTGGAAACCGAAGAACGTATCAGGTTTTAGGTTAGGTGGTTTGCTCCAAGAATTTGGAAAGCGAAGAACGTATCAGGTTTTAGTTTAGGTGGTTTGGTCCAAGAATTTGGAGAGCGAAGAACGTATCAGGTTTTAGTTTAGGTGGTTTGGTCGAAGAATTTGGACAGCGAAGAACGTATCAGGTTTTAGTTTAGGTGGTTTTGTCCAAGAATTTGGAAAGCGAAGAACGTATCAGGTTTTAGTTTAGGTGGTTTGGTCCAAGAATTTGGAAAGCGAAGAACGTATCAGGTTTTGGTTTAGGTGGTTTGGTCCTAGAATTTGGAGAGCGAAGAACGTATCAGGTTTTAGTTTAGGTGGTTTGGTCCAAGAATTTGGGAAGCGAAGAACGTATCAGGTTTTAGTTTAGGTGGTTTGGTCCAAGAATTTGGAAAGCGAAGAACGTATCAGGTTTTAGTTTAGGTGGTTTGGTCCAACAATTTGGAAAGCGAAGAACGTATCAGGTTTTAGTTTAGGTGGTTTGGTCCAAGAATTTGGAAAGCGAAGAAAGTATCAGGTTTTAGTTTAGGTGATTTGGTCCTAGAATTTGGAGAGCGAAGAACGTATCAGATTTTAGTTTAGGTGGGTTGGTCCAAAAATTTGGGAAGCGAAGAACGTATGAGGTTTTAGTATAGGTGGTTTGGTCCAAGAATTTGGACAGCGAAGAACGTATCAGGTTTTAGTTTAGGTGGTTTTGTCCAAGAATTTGGAAAGCGAAGAACGTATCAGGTTTTAGTTTAGGTGGTTTGGTCCAAGAATTTGGAAAGCGAAGAACGTATCAGGTTTTAGTTTAGGTGGTTTGGTCCAAGAATTTGGAAAGCGAAGAACGTATCAGGTTTTAGTTTAGGTGGTTTGGTCCAAGAATTTGGAAAGCGAAGAACGTATCAGGTTTTAGTTTAGGTGGTTTGGTCCTAGAATTTGGAGAGCGAAGATCGTATCAGGTTTTAGTTTAGTTGGTTTGGTCCAAGAATTTGGGAAGCGAAGAACGTATCAGGTTTTAGTTTAGGTCGTTTGGTCCAAGAATTTGGAAACCGAAGAACGTATCAGGTTTTAGTTTAGGTGGTTTTGTCGAAGAATTTGGAAAGCGAAGAACGTATCAGGTTTTAGTTTAGGTGGTTTGGTCCAAGAATTTGGAAAGCGAAGAACGTATCAGGTTTTAGTTTAGGTGGTTTGGTCCAAGAATTTGGAAAGCGAAGAACGTATCAGGTTTTAGTTTAGGTGGTTTTGTCCAAGAATTTGGAAAGCGAAGAACGTATCAGGTTTTAGTTTAGGTGGTTTTGTCCAAGAATTTGGAAAACGAAGAACGTATCAGGTTTTAGTTTAGGTGGTTTGGTCCAAGAATTTCGAGAGCGAAGAACGTATCAGGTTTTAGTTTAGGTGGTTTGGTCCAAGAATTTGGAAAGCGAAGAACGTATCAGGTTTTAGTTTAGGTGGTTTTGTCCAAGAATTTGGAAAGCGAAGAACGTATCAGGTTTTAGTTTAGGTGGTTTGGTCCAAGAATTTGGAAAGCGAAGAACGTATCAGGTTTTAGTTTAGGTGGTTTGGTCCAAGAATTTGGAGAGCGAAGAACGTATCAGGTTTTAGTTTAGGTGGTTTGGTCGAAGAATTTGGACAGCGAAGAACGTATCAGGTTTTAGTTTAGGTGGTTTTGTCCAAGAATTTGGAAAGCGAAGAACGTATCAGGTTTTAGTTTAGGTGGTTTGGTCCAAGAATTTGGAAAGCGAAGAACGTATCAGGTTTTAGTTTAGGTGGTTTGGTCCAAGAATTTGGAAAGCGAAGAACGTATCAGGTTTTGGTTTAGGTGGTTTGGTCCTAGAATTTGGAGAGCGAAGAACGTATCAGGTTTTAGTTTAGGTGGTTTGGTCCAAGAATTTGGGAAGCGAAGAACGTATCAGGTTTTAGTTTAGGTCATTTGGTACAAGAATTTGGAAACCGAAGAACGTATCAGGTTTTAGTTTAGGTCGTTTGGTCCAAGAATTTGGAAAGCGAAGAACGTATCAGGTTTTAGTTTAGGTGGTTTTGTTCAAGAATTTGGAAAGCGAAGAACGTATCAGGTTTTAGTTTAGGTGGTTTGGTCCAAGAATTTGGAAAACGAAGAACGTATCAGGTTTTAGTTTAGGTGGTTTGGTCCAAGAATTTGGAAAGCGAAAAACGTATCAGGTTTTAGTTTAGGTGGTTTGGTCCAAGAATTTGGAAAGCGAAGAAAGTATGAGGTTTTAGTTTAGGTGATTTGGTCCTAGAATTTGGAGAGCGAAGAACGTATCAGATTTTAGTTTAGGTGGGTTGGTCCAAAAATTTAGGAAGCGAAGAACGTATCAGGTTTTAGTTTAGGTGGTTTGGTCCAAGAATTTGGACAGCAAAGAACGTATCAGGTTTTAGTTTAGGTGGTTTTGTCCAAGAATTTGGAAAGCGAAGAACGTATCAGGTTTTAGTTTAGGTGGTTTGGTCCAAGAATTTGGAAAGCGAAGAACGTATCAGGTTTTAGTTTAGGTGGTTTGGTCCAAGAATTTGGAAAGCGAAGAACGTATCAGGTTTTAGTTTAGGTGGTTTGGTTCTAGAATTTGGAGAGCGAAGAACGTATCAGGTTTTAGTTTAGGTGGTTTGGTCCAAGAATTTGGGAAGCGAAGAACGTATCAGGTTTTAGTTTAGGTCGTTTGGTCCAAGAATTTGGAAACCGAAGAACGTATCAGGTTTTAGTTTAGGTGGTTTGGTCCAAGAATTTGGAGAGCTAAGAAAGTATCAGGTTTTAGTTTAGGTGGTTTGGTCCAAGAATTTGGAAAGCGAAGAACGTATCATGTTTTAGTTTAGGTGGTTTGGTCCAAGAATTTCGAAAGCGAAGAACGTATCAGGTTTTAGTTTAGGTGGTTTGGTCCAAGAATTTGGAAATCGAAGAACGTATCAGGTTTTAGTTTAGGTGGTTTGGTCCAAGAATTTGGAGAGCGAAGAACGTATCAGGTTTTAGTTTAGGTGGTTTGGTCCAAGAATTTGGAAAGCGAAGAACGTATCAGGTTTTAGTTTAGGTGGTTTGGTCCAAGAATTTGGAAAGCGAAGAACGTATCAGGTTTTAGTTTAGGTGGTTTTGTCCAAGAATTTGGAAAGCGAAGAACGTATCAGGTTTTAGTTTAGGTGGTTTGGTCCTAGAATTTGGAGAGCGAAGAACGTATCAGGTTTTAGTTTAGGTGGTTTGGTCCAAAAATTTGGGAAGCGAAGAACGTATCAGGTTTTAGTTTAGGTGGTTTGGTCCAAGAATTGGAAACCGAAGAACGTATCAGGTTTTAATTTAGGTGGTTTGGTCCAAGAATTTGGAAAGCGAAGAACGTATCAGATTTTAGTTTAGGTGGTTTGGTCCAAGAATTTGGAGAGCGAAGGACGTATCAGGTTTTAGTTTAGGTGGTTTGGTCCAAGAATTTGGAAAGCGAAGAACGTATCAGGTTTTAGTTTAGGTGGTTTTGTCCAAGAATTTGGAAAACGAAGAACGTATCAGGTTTTAGTTTAGGTGGTTTGGTCAAAGAATTTGGAAAGCGAAGAACGTATCAGGTTTTAGTTTAGGTGGTTTGGTCCAAGAATTTGGAAAGCGAAGAACGTATCAGGTTTTAGTTTAGGTCGTATTGTCCAAGAATTTGGAAAGTGAAGAACGTATCAGGTTTTACTTTAGGTGGTTTGGTCCAAGAATTTGGAGAGCGAAGAACGTATCAGGTTTTAGTTTAGGTGGTTTGGTCCAAGAATTTGGAAAGCGAAGAACGTATCAGGTTTTAGTTTAGGTGGTTTGGTCCAAGAATTTGGAAACCGAAGAACGTATCAGGTTTTAGTTTAGGTGGTTTGGTCCAAGAATTTGGAAACTGAAGAACGTATCAGGTTTTAGTTTAGGTGGTTTGGTCCAAGAATTTGGAAACCGAAGAACGTATCAGGTTTTAGGTTAGGTGGTTTGCTCCAAGAATTTGGAAAGCGAAGAACGTATCAGGTTTTAGTTTAGGTGGTTTTGTCCAAGAATTTGGAAAGCGAAGAACGTATCAGGTTGTAGTTTAGGTGGTTTGGTCCTAGAATTTGGAGAGCGAAGAACGTATCAGGTTTTAGTTTAGGTGGTTTGGTCCAAAAATTTGGGAAGCGAAGAACGTATCAGGTTTTAGTTTAGGTGGTTTGGTCCAAGAATTGGAAACCGAAGAACGTATCAGGTTTTAGTTTAGGTGGTTTGGTCCAAGAATTTGGAAAGCGAAGAACGTATCAGATTTTAGTTTAGGTGGTTTGGTCCAAGAATTTGGAGAGCGAAGGACGTATCAGGTTTTAGTTTAGGTGGTTTGGTCCAAGAATTTGGAAAGCGAAGAACGTATCAGGTTTTAGTTTAGGTGGTTTTGTCCAAGAATTTGGAAAACGAGGAACGTATCAGGTTTTAGTTTAGGTGGTTTGGTCCAAGAATTTGGAAAGCGAAGAACGTATCAGGTTTTAGTTTAGGTGGTTTGGTCCAAGAATTTGGAAAGCGAAGAACGTATCAGGTTTTAGTTTAGGTCGTATTGTCCAAGAATCTGGAAAGTGAAGAACGTATCAGGTTTTAGTTTAGGTGGTTTGGTCCAAGAATTTGGAGAGCGAAGAACGTATCAGGTTTTAGTTTAGGTGGTTTGGTCCAAGAATTTGGAAAGCGAAGAACGTATCAGGTTTTAGTTTAGGTGGTTTGGTCCAAGAATTTGGAAACCGAAGAACGTATCAGGTTTTAGTTTAGGTGGTTTGGTCCAAGAATTTGGAAACTGAAGAACGTATCAGGTTTTAGTTTAGGTGGTTTGGTCCAAGAATTTGGAAACCGAAGAACGTATCAGGTTTTAGGTTAGGTGGTTTGCTCCAAGAATTTGGAAAGCGAAGAACGTATCAGGTTTTAGTTTAGGTGGTTTGGTCCAAGAATTTGGAGAGCGAAGAACGTATCAGGTTTTAGTTTAGGTGGTTTGGTCCAAGAATTTGGACAGCGAAGAACGTATCAGGTTTTAGTTTAGGTGGTTTTGTCCAAGAATTTGGAAAGCGAAGAACGTATCAGGTTTTAGTTTAGGTGGTTTGGTCCAAAAATTTGGGAAGCGAAAACGTATCAGGTTTTAGTTTAGGTGGTTTGGTCCAAGAATTGGAAACCGAAGAACGTATCAGGTTTTAGTTTAGGTGGTTTGGTCCAAGAATTTGGAAAGCGAAGAACGTATCAGATTTTAGTTTAGGTGGTTTGGTCCAAGAATTTGGAGAGCGAAGGACGTATCAGGTTTTAGTTTAGGTGGTTTGGTCCAAGAATTTGGAAAGCGAAGAACGTATCAGGTTTTAGTTTAGGTGGTTTTGTCCAAGAATTTGGAAAACGAAGAACGTATCAGGTTTTAGTTTAGGTGGTTTGGTCAAAGAATTTGGAAAGCGAAGAACGTATCAGGTTTTAGTTTAGGTGGTTTGGTCCAAGAATTTGGAAAGCGAAGAACGTATCAGGTTTTAGTTTAGGTCGTATTGTCCAAGAATTTGGAAAGTGAAGAACGTATCAGGTTTTAGTTTAGGTGGTTTGGTCCAAGAATTTGGAGAGCGAAGAACGTATCAGGTTTTAGTTTAGGTGGTTTGGTCCAAGAATTTGGAAAGCGAAGAACGTATCAGGTTTTAGTTTAGGTGGTTTGGTCCAAGAATTTGGAAACCGAAGAACGTATCAGGTTTTAGTTTAGGTGGTTTGGTCCAAGAATTTGGAAACTGAAGAACGTATCAGGTTTTAGTTTAGGTGGTTTGGTCCAAGAATTTGGAAACCGAAGAACGTATCAGGTTTTAGGTTAGGTGGTTTGCTCCAAGAATTTGGAAAGCGAAGAACGTATCAGGTTTTAGTTTAGGTGGTTTTGTCCAAGAATTTGGAAAGCGAAGAACGTATCAGGTTGTAGTTTAGGTGGTTTGGTCCTAGAATTTGGAGAGCGAAGAACGTATCAGGTTTTAGTTTAGGTGGTTTGGTCCAAAAATTTGGGAAGCGAAGAACGTATCAGGTTTTAGTTTAGGTGGTTTGGTCCAAGAATTGGAAACCGAAGAACGTATCAGGTTTTAGTTTAGGTGGTTTGGTCCAAGAATTTGGAAAGCGAAGAACGTATCAGATTTTAGTTTAGGTGGTTTGGTCCAAGAATTTGGAGAGCGAAGGACGTATCAGGTTTTAGTTTAGGTGGTTTGGTCCAAGAATTTGGAAAGCGAAGAACGTATCAGGTTTTAGTTTAGGTGGTTTTGTCCAAGAATTTGGAAAACGAAGAACGTATCAGGTTTTAGTTTAGGTGGTTTGGTCCAAGAATTTGGAAAGCGAAGAACGTATCAGGTTTTAGTTTAGGTGGTTTGGTCCAAGAATTTGGAAAGCGAAGAACGTATCAGGTTTTAGTTTAGGTCGTATTGTCCAAGAATCTGGAAAGTGAAGAACGTATCAGGTTTTAGTTTAGGTGGTTTGGTCCAAGAATTTGGAGAGCGAAGAACGTATCAGGTTTTAGTTTAGGTGGTTTGGTCCAAGAATTTGGAAAGCGAAGAACGTATCAGGTTTTAGTTTAGGTGGTTTGGTCCAAGAATTTGGAAACCGAAGAACGTATCAGGTTTTAGTTTAGGTGGTTTGGTCCAAGAATTTGGAAACTGAAGAACGTATCAGGTTTTAGTTTAGGTGGTTTGGTCCAAGAATTTGGAAACCGAAGAACGTATCAGGTTTTAGGTTAGGTGGTTTGCTCCAAGAATTTGGAAAGCGAAGAACGTATCAGGTTTTAGTTTAGGTGGTTTGGTCCAAGAATTTGGAGAGCGAAGAACGTATCAGGTTTTAGTTTAGGTGGTTTGGTCCAAGAATTTGGACAGCGAAGAACGTATCAGGTTTTAGTTTAGGTGGTTTTGTCCAAGAATTTGGAAAGCGAAGAACGTATCAGGTTTTAGTTTAGGTGGTTTGGTCCAAGAATTTGGAAAGCGAAGAACGTATCAGGTTTTAGTTTAGGTGGTTTGGTCCTAGAATTTGGAGAGCGAAGAACGTATCAGGTTTTAGTTTAGGTGGTTTGGTCCAAGAATTTGGGAAGCGAAGAACGTATCAGGTTTTAGTTTAGGTCGTTTGGTCCAAGAATTTGGAAACCGAAGAACGTATCAGGTTTTAGTTTAGGTGGTTTGGTCCAAGAATTTGGAAACCGAAGAACGTATCAGGTTTTAGTTTAGGTGGTTTGGTCCAAGAATTTGGAAAGCGAAGAACGTATCAGGTTTTAATTTAGGTGGTTTGGTCCAAGAATTTGGAAACCGAAGAACGTATCAGGTTTTAGTTTAGGTGGTTTGGTCCAAGAATTTGGAAACCGAAGAACGTATCAGGTTTTAGTTTAGGTGGATTGGTCCAAGAATTTGGAAAACGAAGAACGTATCAGGTTTTAGTTTAGGTGGTTTGGTCCAAGAATTTGGAAAGCGAAGAACGTATCATGTTTTAGTTTAGGTGGTTTGGTCCAAGAATTTGGAAAGCGAAGAAAGTATCAGGTTTTAGTTTAGGTGGTTTTGTCCAAGAATTTGGAAAGCGAATAACGTATCAGGTTTTAGTTTAGGTGGTTTGGTCCAAGAATTTGGAGAGCGAAGAACGTATCAGGTTTTAGTTTAGGTGGTTTGGTCCAAGAATTTGGACAGCGAAGAACGTATCAGGTTTTAGTTTAGGTGGTTTGGTCCAAGAATTTGGAGAGCGAAGAACGTATCAGGTTTTAGTTTAGGTGGTTTGGTCCAAGAATTTGGAAAGCGAAGAACGTATCAGGTTTTAGTTTAGGTGGTTTTGTCCAAGAATTTGGAAAGCGAAGAACGTATCAGGTTTTAGTTTAGGTGGTTTGGTCCAAGAATTTGGAAAGTGAAGAACGTATCAGGTTTTAGTTTAGGTGGTTTGGTCCAAGAATTTGGAGAGCGAAGAACGTATCAGGTTTTAGTTTAGGTGGTTTGGTCCAAGAATTGCAAACCGAAGAACGTGTCAGGTTTTAGTTTAGGTGGTTTCGTCCAAGAATTTGGAAAGCGAAGAACGTATCAGGTTTTAGTTTAGGTGGTTTGGTCCAAGAATTTGGAGAGCGAAGAACGTATCAGGTTTTAGTTTAGGTGGTTTGGTCCAAGAATTTGGAGAGCGAAGAACGTATCAGGTTTTAGTTTAGGTGGTTTTGTCCAAGAATTTGGAAAGCGAAGAACGTATCAGGTTTTAGTTTAGGTGGTTTGGTCCTAGAATTTGGAGAGCGAAGAACGTATCAGGTTTTAGTTTAGGTGGTTTGGTCCAAGAATTGCAAACCGAAGAACGTGTCAGGTTTTAGTTTAGGTGGTTTCGTCCAAGAATTTGGAAAGCGAAGAACGTATCAGGTTTTAGTTTAGGTGGTTTGGTCCAAGAATTTGGAGAGCGAAGAACGTATCAGGTTTTAGTTTAGGTGGTTTGGTCCAAGAATTTGGAGAGCGAAGAACGTATCAGGTTTTAGTTTAGGTGGTTTTGTCCAAGAATTTGGAAAGCGAAGAACGTATCAGGTTTTAGTTTAGGTGGTTTGGTCCAACAATTTGGAAAGCGAAGAACGTATCAGGTTTTAGTTTAGGTGGTTTGGTCCAAGAATTTGGAAAGCGAAGAACGTATCAGGTTTTAGTTTAGGTGGTTTGGTCCAAGAATTTGGAAAGCGAAGAACGTATCAGGTTTTAGTTTAGGTCGTATTGTCCAAGAATTTGGAAAGTGAAGAACGTATCAGGTTTTAGTTTAGGTCGTTTGGTCCAAGAATTTGGAAAGCGAAGAACGTATCAGGTTTTAGTTTAGGTGGTTTGGTCCAAGAATTTGGAAAGCGAAGAACGTATCGGGTTTTAGTTTAGGTGGTTTGGTCCAAGAATTTGGAAACCGAAGAACGTATCAGGTTTTAGTTTAGGTGGTTTGGTCCAAGAATTTGGAAACTGAAGAACGTATCAGGTTTTAGTTTAGGTGGTTTGGTCCAAGAATTTGGAAACCGAAGAACGTATCAGGTTTTAGGTTAGGTGGTTTGCTCCAAGAATTTGGAAAGCGAAGAACGTATCAGGTTTTAGTTTAGGTGGTTTGGTCCAAGAATTTGGAGAGCGAAGAACGTATCAGGTTTTAGTTTAGGTGGTTTGGTCCAAGAATTTGGACAGCGAAGAACGTATCAGGTTTTAGTTTAGGTGGTTTTGTCCAAGAATTTGGAAAGCGAAGAACGTATCAGGTTTTAGTTTAGGTGGTTTGGTCCAAGAATTTGGAAAGCGAAGAACGTATCAGGTTTTAGTTTAGGTGGTTTGGTCCTAGAATTTGGAGAGCGAAGAACGTATCAGGTTTTAGTTTAGGTGGTTTGGTCCAAGAATTTGGGAAGCGAAGAACGTATCAGGTTTTAGTTTAGGTCGTTTGGTCCAAGAATTTGGAAACCGAAGAACGTATCAGGTTTTAGTTTAGGTGGTTTGGTCCAAGAATTTGGAAAGCGAAGAACGTATCAGGTTTTAGTTTAGGTGGTTTGGTCCAAGAATTTGGAAAGCGAAGAACGTATCAGGTTTTAGTTTAGGTGGTTTGGTCCAAGAATTTGGAAAGCGAAGAACGTATCAGGTTTTAGTTTAGGTGGTTTGGTCCAAGAATTTGGAAACCGAAGAACGTATCAGGTTTTAGTTTAGGTGGATTGGTCCAAGAATTTGGAAAACGAAGAACGTATCAGGTTTTAGTTTAGGTGGTTTGGTCCAAGAATTTGGAAAGCGAAGAACGTATCAGGTTTTAGTTTAGGTGGTTTTGTCCAAGAATTTGGAAAGCGAATAACGTATCAGGTTTTAGTTTAGGTGGTTTGGTCCAAGAATTTGGAGAGCGAAGAACGTATCAGGTTTTAGTTTAGGTGGTTTGGTCCAAGAATTTGGACAGCGAAGAACGTATCAGGTTTTAGTTTAGGTGGTTTGGTCCAAGAATTTGGAGAGCGAAGAACTTATCAGGTTTTAGTTTAGGTGGTTTGGTCCAAGAATTTGGAAAGCGAAGAACGTATCAGGTTTTAGTTTAGGTGGTTTTGTCCAAGAATTTGGAAAGCGAAGAACGTATCAGGTTTTAGTTTAGGTGGTTTGGTCCAAGAATTTGGAAAGCGAAGAACGTATCAGGTTTTAGTTTAGGTGGTTTGGTCCAAGAATTTGGAAAGCGAAGAACGTATCAGGTTTTAGTTTAGGTGGTTTGGTCCTAGAATTTGGAGAGCGAAGAACGTATCAGGTTTTAGTTTAGGTGGTTTGGTCCAAGAATTGCAAACCGAAGAACGTATCAGGTTTTAGTTTAGGTGGTTTCGTCCAAGAATTTGGAAAGCGAAGAACGTATCAGGTTTTAGTTTAGGTGGTTTGGTCCAAGAATTTGGAGAGCGAAGAACGTATCAGGTTTTAGTTTAGGTGGTTTGGTCCCAGAATTTGGACAGCGAAGAACGTATCAGGTTTTAGTTTAAGTGGTTTTGTCCAAGAATTTGGAAAGCGAAGAACGTATCAGGTTTTAGTTTAGGTGGTTTGGTCCAACAATTTGGAAAGCGAAGAACGTATCAGGTTTTAGTTTAGGTGGTTTGGTACAAGAATTTGGAAAGCGAAGAACGTATCAGGTTTTAGTTTAGGTGGTTTGGTCCAAGAATTTGGGAAGCGAAGAACATATCAGGTTTTAGTTTAGGTCGTTTGGTCCAAGAATTTGGAAAGCGAAGAACGTATCAGGTTTTAGTTTAGGTGGTTTGGTCCAAGAATTTGGAAAACCAAGCACATATCAGGTTTTAGTTTAGGTGGTTTGGTCCAAGAATTTGGAGAGCTAAGAACGTATCAGGTTTTAGTTTAGGTGGTTTGGTCCAAGAATTTGGAAAGCGAAAAACGTATCAGGTTTTAGTTTAGGTGGTTTGGTCCAAGAATTTGGAAAGCGAAGAACGTATCAGGTTTTAGTTTAGGTGGTTTGGTCCAAGAATTTGGAAACCGAAGAACGTATCAGGTTTTAGTTTAGGTGGTTTGTTCCAAGAATTTGGAGAGCAAAGAACGTATCAGGTTTTAGTTTAGGTGGTTTGGTCCAAGAATTTGGAAACCGAAGAACGTATCAGGTTTTAGTTTAGGTGGTTTGGTCCAAGAATTTGGAGAGCAAAGAACGTATCAGGTTTTAGTTTAGGTGGTTTGGTCCAAGAATTTGGAAAGCGAAGAACGTATCAGGTTTTAGTTTAGGTGGTTTGGTCCAAGAATTTGGAAAGCGAAGAACGTATCAGGTTTTAGTTTAGGTGGTTTGGTCCAAGAATTTGGGAAGCGAAGAACGTATCAGGTTTTAGTTTAGGTGGTTTGGTCCAAGAATTTGGAGAGCGAAGAACATATCAGGTTTTAGTTTAGGTGGTTTGGTCCTAGAATTTGGAGAGCGAAGAACGTATCAGGTTTTAGTTTAGGTGGTTTTGTCAAAGAATTTGGAAACCGAAGAACGTATCAGGTTTTAGTTTAGGTGGTTTGGTCCAAGAATTTGGAGAGCTAAGAACGTATCAGGTTTTAGTTTAGGTGGTTTGGTCCAAGAATTTGGAAAGCGAAGAACGTATCAGGTTTTAGTTTAGGTGGTTTGGTCCAAGAATTTGGAAAGCGAAGAACGTATCAGGTTTTAGTTTAGGTGGTTTGGTCCAAGAATTTGGAAACTGAAGAACGTATCAGGTTTTAGTTTAGGTGGTTTGGTCCAAGAATTTGGAGAGCAAAGAACGTATCAGGTTTTAGTATAGGTGGTTTGGTCCAAGAATTTGGAAAGCGAAGAACGTATCAGGTTTTAGTTTAGGTGGTTTGGTCCAAGAATTTGGAAAGCGAAGAACGTATCAGGTTTTAGTTTAGGTGGTTCGGTCCAAGAATTTGGAAAGCGAAGAACGTATCAGGTTTTAGTTTAGGTGGTTTGGTCCAAGAATTTGGAAAGCGAAGAACGTATCAGGTTTTAGTTTAGGTGGTTTGGTCCAAGAATTTGGAAAGCGAAGAACGTATCAGGTTTTAGTTTAGGTGGTTTGGTCCAAGAATTTGGAAAGCGAAGAACGTATCAGGTTTTAGTTTAGGTGGTTTGGTCCAAGAATTTGGAGAGCAAAGAACGTATCAGGTTTTAGTTTAGGTGGTTTGGTCCAAGAATTTGGAAAGCGAAGAACGTATCAGGTTTTAGTTTAGGTGGTTTGGTCCAAGAATTTGGAAAGCGAAGAACGTATCAGGTTTTAGTTTAGGTGGTTTGGTCCAAGAATTTGGAGAGCAAAGAACGTATCAGGTTTTAGTTTAGGTGGTTTGGTCCAAGAATTTGGAAAGCGAAAAACGTATCAGGTTTTAGTTTAGGTGGTTTGGTCCAAGAATTTGGGAAGCGAAGAACGTATCAGGTTTTAGTTTAGGTGGTTTGGTCCAAGAATTGGAAAGCGAAGAACGTATCAGGTTTTAGTTTAGGTGGTTTTGTCCAAGAATTTGGAAAGCGAATAACGTATCAGGTTTTAGTTTAGGTGGTTTGGTCCAAGAATTTGGAGAGCGAAGAACGTATCAGGTTTTAGTTTAGGTGGTTTGGTCCAAGAATTTGGACAGCGAAGAACGTATCAGGTTTTAGTTTAGGTGGTTTGGTCCAAGAATTTGGAGAGCGAAGAACGTATCAGGTTTTAGTTTAGGTGGTTTGGTCCAAGAATTTGGAAAGCGAAGAACGTATCAGGTTTTAGTTTAGGTGGTTTTGTCCAAGAATTTGGAAAGCGAAGAACGTATCAGGTTTTAGTTTAGGTGGTTTGGTCCAAGAATTTGGAAAGCGAAGAACGTATCAGGTTTTAGTTTAGGTGGTTTGGTCCAAGAATTTGGAAAGCGAAGAACGTATCAGGTTTTAGTTTAGGTGGTTTGGTCCTAGAATTTGGAGAGCGAAGAACATATCAGGTTTTAGTTTAGGTGGTTTCGTCCAAGAATTTGGAAAGCGAAGAACGTATCAGGTTTTAGTTTAGGTGGTTTGGTCCAAGAATTTGGAGAGTGAAGAACGTATCAGGTTTTAGTTTAGGTGGTTTGGTCCCAGAATTTGGACAGCGAAGAACGTATCAGGTTTTAGTTTAGGTGGTTTTGTCCAAGAATTTGGAAAGCGAAGAACGTATCAGGTTTTAGTTTAGGTGGTTTGGTCCAACAATTTGGAAAGCGAAGAACGTATCAGGTTTTAGTTTAGGTGGTTTGGTCCAAGAATTTGGAAAGCGAGGAACGTATCAGGTTTTAGTTTAGGTGGTTTAGTCCTAGAATTTGGAGAGCGAAGAACGTATCAGGTTTTAGTTTAGGTGGTTTGGTCCAAGAATTTGGGAAGCGAAGAACATATCAGGTTTTAGTTTAGGTCGTTTGGTCCAAGAATTTGGAAAGCGAAGAACGTATCAGGTTTTAGTTTAGGTGGTTTGGTCCAAGAATTTGGAAAACCAAGCACGTATCAGGTTTTAGTTTAGGTGGTTTGGTCCAAGAATTTGGAGAGCTAAGAACGTATCAGGTTTTAGTTTAGGTGGTTTGGTCCAAGAATTTGGAAAGCGAAAAACGTATCAGGTTTTAGTTTAGGTGGTTTGGTCCAAGAATTTGGAAAGCGAAGAACGTATCAGGTTTTAGTTTAGGTGGTTTGGTCCAAGAATTTGGAAACCGAAGAACGTATCAGGTTTTAGTTTAGGTGGTTTGTTCCAAGAATTTGGAGAGCAAAGAACGTATCAGGTTTTAGTTTAGGTGGTTTGGTCCAAGAATTTGGAAACCGAAGAACGTATCAGGTTTTAGTTTAGGTGGTTTGGTCCAAGAATTTGGAGAGCAAAGAACGTATCAGGTTTTAGTTTAGGTGGTTTGGTCCAAGAATTTGGAGAGCGAAGAACATATCAGGTTTTAGTTTAGGTGGTTTGGTCCAAGAATTTGGAAAGCGAAGAACATATCAGGTTTTAGTTTAGGTGGTTTGGTCCTAGAATTTGGAGAGCGAAGAACGTATCAGGTTTTAGTTTAGGTGGTTTGGTCAAAGAATTTGGAAACCGAAGAACGTATCAGGTTTTAGTTTAGGTGGTTTGGTCCAAGAATTTGGAGAGCTAAGAACGTATCAGGTTTTAGTTTAGGTGGTTTGGTCCAAGAATTTGGAAAGCGAAGAACGTATCAGGTTTTAGTTTAGGTGGTTTGGTCCAAGAATTTGGAAAGCGAAGAACGTATCAGGTTTTAGTTTAGGTGGTTTGGTCCAAGAATTTGGAAACTGAAGAACGTATCAGGTTTTAGTTTAGGTGGTTTGGTCCAAGAATTTGGAGAGCAAAGAACGTATCAGGTTTTAGTTTAGGTGGTTTGGTCCAAGAATTTGGAAAGCGAAGAACGTATCAGGTTTTAGTTTAGGTGGTTTGGTCCAAGAATTTGGAAAGCGAAGAACGTATCAGGTTTCAGTTTAGGTGGTTCGGTCCAAGAATTTGTAAAGCGAAGAACGTATCAGGTTTTAGTTTAGGTGGTTTGGTCCAAGAATTTGGAAAGCGAAGAACGTATCAGGTTTTAGTTTAGGTGGTTTGGTCCAAGAATTTGGAAAGCGAAGAACGTATCAGGTTTTAGTTTAGGTGGTTTGGTCCAAGAATTTGGAAAGCGAAGAACGTATCAGGTTTTAGTTTAGGTGGTTTGGTCCAAGAATTTGGAAAGCGAAGAACGTATCAGGTTTTAGTTTAGGTGGTTTGGTCCAAGAATTTGGAAAGCGAAGAACGTATCAGGTTTTAGTTTAGGTGGTTTGGTCCAAGAATTTGGAGAGCAAAGAACGTATCAGGTTTTAGTTTAGGTGGTTTGGTCCAAGAATTTGGAAAGCGAAGAACGTATCAGGTTTTAGTTTAGGTGGTTTGGTCCAAGAATTTGGGAAGCGAAGAACGTATCAGGTTTTAGTTTAGGTGGTTTGGTCCAAGAATTGGAAAGCGAAGAACGTATCAGGTTTTAGTTTAGGTGGTTTCGTCCAAGAATTTGGAAAGCGAAGAACGTATCAGGTTTTAGTTTAGGTGGTTTTGTCCAAGAATTTTGAAAGCTAAGAACGTATCAGGTTTTAGTTTAGGTGGTTTGGTCCAAGAATTTGGAAAGCGAAGAACGTATCAGGTTTTAGTTTAGGTGGTTTGGTCCAAGATTTTGGAAAGCGAAGAACGTATCAGGTTTTAGTTTAGGTGGTTTGGTCCAAGAATTTTAAAACCGAAGAACGTATCAGGTTTTAGTTTAGGTGGTTTGGTCCAAGAATTTGGAGAGCAAAGAACGTATCAGGTTTTAGTTTAGGTTGTTTGGTCCAAGAATTTGGAAAGCGAAGAACGTATCAGGTTTTAGTTTAGGTGGTTTGGTCCAAGAATTTGGAAAGCGAAGAACGTATCAGGTTTTAGTTTAGGTGGTTTGGTCCAAGAATTTGGGAAGCGAAGAACGTATCAGGTTTTAGTTTAGGTGGTTTGGTCCAAGAATTTGGAAAGCGATGAACGTATCAGGTTTTAGTTTAGGTGGTTTGGTCAAAGAATTTGGAAAACCAAGCACGTATCAGTATTCAGTTTAGTGGGCAGTAGAATAATCCGAAAATTTGGTTTTGAGTGAAGGCGACGTGAGAAAAAAAAGTAGGGTATCACGATTATTTCACCGTACAGGAAAAGTTAAATTGACATTCTATAAGGAACGATTTCATTATGACGGTATGGAATCCAACGCATGGCGTTCACTACTAAATGAAAATGTTGCTTTTCACGCAGTCGTGTAAATTACTAAGGTGATTCATAAGTCTTCATTTTATCGTCTATTTGAGACATGATTATTATAATATAAATGATGAATCTTTCTCAGCGAAATATAAATAGTAAAAAGCCCCTCAAGCAGCTGCTTGCCAAAGAGGACTAACAGAAGCCTGTCAGTTTAATACGCCATAGTAGAAAGTCTGTGAGGATGGCGGGACCTCAAGAAAAACAACACGAACATCCATGCCTTATCTGGGGCTCTAACTCAGGTCCCTTAGATCAGTAGCCAAGCTCGCTAACCACTCGACCACGGGACAACTCAGAGAAATATAAATCATCACTTTCTATAGTTCGTAGCCATCTGCCAATAAGTTGTTCGATTCCTTTACTATACCATGCTTGATCTTTGGAGGTGAAAAACTCCAGACATATATATTAGACATTTATATACGTTGGGTTGTTTTACCTCTGAGCGGCACTTTTTCGCACACCATGGGCTAAATGGTCAGGTCACAAGGACCCCCGAAGGCTCAGAGGAGGTTGGGTGAGGGGATCCACTGGAACACCAGTTTGGGGGACAGATAGTTGCCTCCCGTCAAAGCCATCCAGCGTGTTCTTTAACGTACATAGGGTATGGCTTTCCCGCACACGAGTCCACGGCTAAACGTCCGATCTAACGGACGGTGGCCTTTCGAAGCCCATTGGTGTCCACTACTAACCGTGGGCAGGGCGGGATATTTTGCGGAGATAAATCTCAACGCTGACCGAACTGGGACTCGGACCTAGGAACTGCAGATTACGAGCCTGGGGCACTACCGACTGAGCCACCCCCGCCCCTCAGTAGGGGACACCGATGGGCTTGGAAAGGCCGCCGTCCGTCGGATGGGACGTAAAGCCGTGGCTTCCTTGCACGAGAGAGCCATACCTTGTGCACGTTAAATAACACGCTAGATGGCCTTGACGGGAGGCTCCCATCTGTCTCCTAACAGCTGCCCACTTCTCTAAGCCCTCGGGATCCTTGTAACCTGGCCATTTAGCCCATTGTGTGCAAAAAAAAGTACCCTTCAGAGGTAAAAGAACCCAAATCATTATGACCAAGTAGGATTAACGAGAGAACTGAACACTTTCACTTCTATGCGAAATCATTCAACTAAGTTAGAAATGGAATATTAGCTATTGGCAGTTATGAAAGAAGCCTTGTGTTATATTTAGTGAACTCAAGGCTTTACTATTTAAAATCGAACTCGAATACACGGGCAAAATAATATTTTTAGTTCTTATAAAACTGGCCACGTTGTTTTTCCCTACAAACAATTTTTATGGGCAGCAAGGCCAGCCGGTTCATTTGTGTTGTAATCAAAACAAAAACAGCAGAAAGATTTCTTAGCAAACAAAAACAGTAAAGTTATTTCTTCAACAAACAAGCTCCATTCATGCAAGGTATAAAAGAAAACCCTTCCTAGTCTTTCTTACATAACGCTAAGGAAACGATACCCGCGATTCCGCATTAAAAGAATAGCCTCTGCTATATTTAGGGATCAAGAAAAGGAATTTGGCCTTGGTCTCATTTCGCTTACCTGGCAACGTCTTGGTTTCTCTTTTTTGTTTTTCTCTTCGTTGATAAGTAGGTCACTGCAATAGAATCTTTCACCGAACGAATCAATGATGCGTGATAACAATCACGTTTTGAATTACTAAAAAAAATTTGTATGCAAAAGATAAAAAAAATGTGCTTATTACATTAAGATACGTTATTTAGAGGAATTCACCGTAATGAAAGAATGAAATTAAAAAACTACCGTTTCTAATATAAACTGCTAAATTTAAAATTTACCAAACATATATTTATGTGTAAATCTAATATGCTGGTTATGCTTTCGTGAAACTGCTTTTAATAGGCAAATTATTAAGGATGCTTAATTTAATCAAATTATATTGATGGAAATTATTAAGGATGTGATCAACGAATGAATTCGTCATCCAGATATCGATATTACTGAGCTGCTTGATAAACTTCAAGAAAACTGCGGAGACAACGATATAGAAGTCGCACAAGAAATCTCCAAATCGCTATCTATCCTAACCATTGACGAGCTTCCTGCAGTCGATAAAATAGATACTGGACTTCTACCGTGAACGGCAAGGCCATTAATATCCAACGTCTCGGATTATCTATTAAGACCATATTCGTATCCAAATTTCCTTCGAGAACTTTCACTATATAGAATTGTTTCTGACATCTCCAGCGAGAGACCATCGAGAACCAGTATGCAGGAAAATAATATGCTTAGTAAAGATATTAATATTTTAATTGAAGGTTTACCTCAAGTAGTTTTGAATACACAGTGAATTGTCGGTATAACGAAATCGAGCGGGTGACTGAAACATGTTCGTTATACTGAAATTTCGTAACAATGAAAGGCAATGAAATGATGCAATGCTATGATAGTTACATATATAAAATAAATATGAAAGATATTTACCATGTATGAAATTTTTTAAAGGAAAAAGTACTTCCCTACACAAAGGACGGAAATTAAGCTTCTCCTGGCTTCTCATACAACATACAAACACTTATACATACCCCACTGGTCTTAATAGTCTGGGGTGGCTCAGTCGGTAGCGCGCCAGGCTCGTAATCTGTAGTTCCCAGGTTCGAGTCCCAGATGGGTCAGCGTTTAGATTTATCTCCGAAAAATTCCCCGCCCTGCCCACGGTCAGTAGGGGACACCGATGGGCTACGAAAGGCCGCCGTCCGTCGGATGGGACGTTAAGCCGTGGCCCCGTGTGTGGGAGAGCCATACCCTGTGCACGTTAAAGAACACGCTGGATGGCCTTGACGGGAGGCTACCATCTGTCTCCCAACAGCTGTTCCAGTGGGTCCCCAACCTTCTCTGAGCCTTCGGGGTCCATGTGACCTGGCCATTTAGCCCATGGTGTGCAAAAAAGTGCCGCCACGAAGTAAAACAACCCAATCTTAATAGTCAGGTATGTTAACCACTAGACCCTGTAGAGATAAGACTTTATTTCTTAAAAATAAGTCCGTAATTTTTTATTCTCTGTTCCAACAAGCATCTGTCATTGAATTCTTAAATAATGTCGCAAATCTGCAACACATTGTCCGGAATATATTTCTGTGTCATTAGGAAACGACGAAGACTTCGCGCCATATTGAGCATATATTAAACTAATTCACGAACTTAATTAAAACAATAATAACTAATATATATATAAAAATAACTTAAATTTAACGAATGATGAAATAAAACGCCTGAATTGGAACTGCTTTGAAAGAACTTTTCGCTGATGCTACTGTTAATTAAAGTGCAATACGATCGTGAAGATCTGCAAGATTGAAAATCACATTTTATGCTAGGAAAATGTGGTAAAGCATTATGCCAGCATTTGTAGAGAGCATCTATGCCACGCAGTGAATGGGGCGGGGGTGGCTTAGTCGGTAGCGCGCCAGACTCGTAATCTGTAGTTCCTAGGTTCGAGTCCCAGCTGGGTTAGCGTTGAGATTTATCTCCGCAAAATTCCCCGACCTGCCCACGGTCAGTAGGGGACATCGATGGGCTTGGAAAGGCCGCCGTCCGTCGGATGGGACGTTAAGCCGTGGCCCCGTGTGCGTGAGAGCCATACCCTGTGCACGTTAAAGAACAAGCTGGATGGCCTTGACGGGAGGTTACCATCTGTCTCCCAACAGCTGTTCCAGTGGGTCCCCTCCCCCAACCTTCCCTGAGCCTTCGGGGTCCATGTGACCTGGCCGTTTAGCCCATGGTGTGCAAAAAAGTGCCGCTCAGAGGTAAAACAACCCAACCCACGCAGTGAGATTGCAATCTCCATAAAATAGCCGTGATTCATAGCGCTGCAATTGGTTAAATATTCCATAGCGTTTAATTAGATGCAGCGTTGCAAGGTGTTAAACTACACACTGTTCTACAAAAAAAAATATTTTTTCTAAGTAAGAGTTGTAGGATTCTTAAAAGTTTTTAGTGCAGACTTCAGATATGCGCTTAAACGTTTTCTATCGGGGATAGTTTTCGAGTTAGACGATTCTTAATTTTTCATTTTATTCCTAGATTTACAATGAATAATAATAGGGAAAAAAAGAGATTATTCTTAGCTTCCTTAGTATTAAAATGATTATAGATTCATACAGAAAATTGCACAGAATATTATACAGAAATAAATTGAATACAGAATAATTAAATAACAAAAGTACCTTGACGGGAGTTGGATTGGATTGTTTTACCTCTGAGCGGCACTTTTTTGCACACCATGGGCTAAATGGCCAGGTCACATGGACCCCGAAGGCTCAGAGAAGGTTGGGGGAGGGGACCCACTGGAACAGCTGTTGGGAGACAGATGGTAGCCTCCCGTCAAGGCCATCCAGCGTGTTCTTTAACGTGCACAGGGTATGATGGCTCTCCCGCACACGGAGCCACGGCTTAACGTCCCATCCGACGGACGGCGGCCTTTTCAAGTCCATCGGTGTCCTCTACTGACCGTGTGCAGGGCGGGGAAATTTTGCGGAGATAAATCTCAACGCTGACCCAGCTGGGACTCGAACCTGGGAACTACAGATTACGAGCCTGGCGCGCTACCTACTGAGCCACCCCCGCCCTCTTGACTGGAGTTTGAAAAATACCTCCCGTCAAGGTATTTTTGTTATTTAATTATTCTGTATTCAATTTATTTCTGTATAATATTCTTCTAAATAATTCAGCCTCACATCTGTCTCCTAACAAGCTGTCCAGTGGGTCCCCTCCCACTGACCTACTCTGAGCTCTCGATGTCCTTGTGACCTGCCATTTAGCCCATTGTGTGCAAAAAAGTGCGGATCAGAGGTAAACCAATCAAAGATTCACGGGCTGCCATCAAACATGGCGGTGTACAGTCGCTCCAAAAAATATCCGAACACAAATATCGTTCGTGTCACGTGACACGAAGGTTGCCAGATCACTAATTTCTAAAAAAATCGTTGCCAGATATTTTTTCTGAGTTCTGTAATCAACCCTATAGTGTTCGGATATTTTTTGAGCGACTGTACCACCACATTTCTCAATAAATTCTACGAAAGGTCTTAGTGCAACATTTCCTGACAGATGGATTGGCAGAGGTGGTTCAATTCTGTGACCACCAAGGAGCCCTGATTTTGTACACCTAGATTTTACTCTTGTGAGGCTTTAAAGAATTATGTGTACATGGACAAAATTCGAGTCCTGAATCATTTGAAAGCCAGAATAAAAGAAACAAGTGAGCAAGTAACAAGAGACTGTGCGCGTGTGGCAAGAACTGAAATATTCGTTTAGGCCTAACCTGGGTCACGAAAGGTGCGCATAATGCTCAAATCCATGTGAGATACGCATTCCATTATAATACGTATTATTTTATTGAACACTTATATTATTTTCTTACGTAATGATTCTCGAAACTCACCATTATTTTCGGACACCCTGTATATACTGTCTGATATGGGCCTGTTGATCTGAATTCCCAGGTCTACAAGCTTCGTTTGAATTATCCTTAAATCTTCTGGAGCTTATGGTCAAGCGCTGTAGGGTTGGGAGCAACGCTACCTATAGCAAAAGTCAGTTCCACTATGCTATGGGGGCAGGGGTGGCTCAGTCGGTAGCGCGCCAGGCTCGTAATCTGTAGTTCCCAGATTCGAGTCCCAGCTGGGTCAGCTTTGAGATTTATCTCCGCAAAATTCCCCGCCCTGCCCACCGTCAGTAGGGGACACCGATGGGCTTGGAAAGGCCGCCGTCCCTCGGATGGGACGTTAAGCCGTGACCCCGTGTGCGGGAGAACTATACCATGTGCACGTTAAAGAACACGCTGGATGGCCTTGACGGGAGGCTACCATGTCTCCCAACAGCTGTTCCAGTGGGTCTCCTCTCCCAGGGGCGGGGGTGGCTCAGTCGGTAGCGCGCCAGGCTCGTAATCTGTAGTTCCCAGGTTCGAGTCCCAGCTGGGTCAGCGTTGAGATTTATTTCCGCACAAATTCCCCGCCCTGCCCACGGTCAGTAGGGGACACCGATGGGCTTGGAAAGGCCGCCGTCCGTCGGATGGGACGTTAAGCCGTGGCCCCGTGTGCGGGAGAGCCATACCCTGTGCACGTTAAAGAACACGCTGGATGGCCTTGACGGGAGGCTACCATCTGTCTCCCAACAGCTGTTCCAGTGGGTCCCCTCCCCCAACCTTCTCTGAGCCTTCGGGGTCCTTGTGACCTGGCCATTTAGCCCATGGTGTGCAAAAAAGTGCCGCTCAGAGGTAAAACAACCCAACCCAACTCCTCTCCCAACCTTCTCTGAGCCTTCGGGGTGCATGTGACCTGGTAATTTAGCCCATGGTGTGCAAAAAATGTGCCGCTGAGAAGTAAAACAACCCAACTATGCTATGACGTCAGCAAATGTGAATCTAACACTCTATAAATTTCTTATTTATTTCTGTTATTTTTGCGTAACTTTAAAATTTCAATTTTATACTAATTTATATTTATAAATATACATTATTCAGAAAAAAGATTATGAAAAATTATCATAATGTTTATACATATATACGAATATTTTTTTTCAAAATAATGTATTTTATAAATATAAATTAGTATAAAATTTAACTTTAAAACTTACCAGCAAAAAGAGAAAAAATATGTAAGAAATTTGCAATTTTTTTAGATCCACCAGATGACTTCATATCTCAGGGGTTGCTTCTGAGCAGCATTTTTTCGCAGACAATGGGCCAAATGGTCAGGTTACAAGGACTCCGAAGGCTCAGAGAAGGTTGGGGGAGGGGACCCACTGGAACGGCTATTGGTAAACAGATGGTAGCTACCCGTTAAGGCCATCCAGCCTGTTCTTCAACGTGCACAGGGTGTGGCTCTCCGGCACACGGCGCCATGGCTTAACGTCCCATCCGAAGGACGGCTGCCTTTCCAAGCCCTTCGGTGTCCCCTACTGACCGTGGGCAGGGCGGGATTTTTGAGAAGATTAATCTCAACGCTGGCCCAGCTGGGATTCGGTCCATAGCTTCCAGTTTCATACGTGGCCCAGAAGTACAGTAACATAGGACTGACAGGAGCATGCCAGTTTATACAGCATAGTAGAAGATCTGTGAGATGGCGGAACCTCAGACATTTGGAGCTCGAACCCAGATCCCTTTGATCAATAGCCAAGCCCGCTAACCACGCTGTCATGTGACGACTGCTTTCTTTAAATTAAAAATTTCGATTTAAAATTATACTGGCTATGGATTTTTAAAAATTCGCAAAGAATTTTAAATTATTCGTCATGAATAACTTATGTTACTTTACAATGATTAAAAATAATTGTTCTTAGTTAATCTTCAAATTAAATAAATCATTTTGCTCTTTATATAAAAACAAATAATTTCCCTCCTTCCCTTATTTGGTTCACTGGCTGTCCGAGTCTAATGCATATCAGCTGGTTCTGCTCAGAGCCACCAGGAGGACCTCTGGACTTTCATACGAGCAAGGATTTTTTAATTTACACGTTATGAATTGCAGCGTTGGATGTTACGTTTGGTTGTTTTACCTTTCAGTGGTAATATTTTGCATACAATTGCCAGGTCACAAAGACCCAGAGGGCTCAGAGGAGGGGACCCACTGCACAGCTATTGGGAGACAGATGGAAGTCTCCCGTCAAAGCCATCAGTGTGTCTCCCGCACACGATGCCACGGCTTAATGTCCCATCCGACGGATGGTGACCTTTTCAAGCCAATCAATGTTCCTTACTGACCGAGGTCATGGCGGAGAAAAATCTCAACTCTGGCCCAGCTGGGACTCGAACCTGAGAACTGCAGATTACGAGCCTGATGCGTTACTGACTGAGCCACCCCCATCCCCAGCCCCTGGATGTTACGTGTAATGCAGGTATAACATCAGTATGGTTTGCAGGAGACCACAGTGATTCAAGAGCTACTGGAGTCATTATTAATGATGTCGACTGAAGACCATATTGATAACTTCCGTGTAGGAAATTATCGATGAGATTGGCAGAAGGTCCACGGCATTGGAAAAAAATTATTTTAAGCGTTAAATACGTACTATCAATAGCATAAGTATTGAAAAGGTCCAAATCTAGACTATATTTCAATTGCAGTAAAACATTTTCCCCTTTGTTTTTCAGATTTTTTAAAATTTTCGCAAAAAATGCATGGCATAGGCACAAATATAATTATTTTTGACTCCATTACCCTTGCTGGCTTTCTCAAAGGGAGGGGAAGACTCTAGCACTTTCTCCTCTCCCCTCCTTTAGATCAACACTAAGAACAGTCATACGAGTAAATAACTACGTCACATAGATAGTCCTAACATCTAAACAATTTTTATATCGTGGTGGTTCATTCGGTAGCGCGACAGGCTTGTAATCTGCAGTTCCCAGTTCGAGTCCCAACTGGGTCAGCGTTTGAGACTTATCTCCGCAAAACCCCCTGCCCATGGTCAGTAGGGGACACCGATGGGCTTGGAAAGGCCGCCGTCCGTCTGATGGGACGTAAAGCCGTGGCCCCGTATGCGGGAGAGCCATACCCTGTGCACGTTAAAGAACACCCTGGATGGCTGGATGGCCTTGACGGGAGGCTACCATCTGTCTCCTAACAGTGGGTCCTCTATTCCGACCTTCTCTGAGCCTTCAGGGTCTTTTGACTTGCCCCACTATGTGCAAAAAAAAGTGCCGCTCAGAGATAAAACAACTCAAAATTTTTATATATTATTACTGGTAGATATTAATGGTAATGTTATTTATAAATTACAAATTATATATTACAATTAAAAAACTTATATACTACCGTTATAACAACAAAATACGAATAATTTTCTTCAAATAATGTATATTTATAAATAAATATTGTCATTAAAAATTAGCATTAAAATACACCAGTAATAAAAGTGGGAATAAATACATAATAATGGTCTAAAAGTTTAGCAATACTTATTATGACGTCACAACCTATTGTTACGGTCTTTGTTCTAGTAGATGCTGTCTAGATCGGGCCCTGCTTTACAAATAAACGAAAATATTACTCCCAAATTTCATCTAATTATCTCTTGGTCAATTATAAATGATTTCTCAATAGATCGCATTGCATCGATGATTTTTGACTACATTATTTGAAAAAATGGTCACATTTGTTTATGATGCGGATGCTCATATCTCGTTTAAATTTCGAAAATATTTCCAGAGATCTAAAAGTTATTTCTTAAAAAAAACGTCTGAAATACCGGAAAAAAAAAGACTTTTTGCATTGTATAAATATGCATTCCATAAAAAGAGAAATATTCTGATATTTTCAGAAATGTAATGGATCACCTTTGCTTAAATTTGACGTTTTTGAATCCACAGAAAGATGTCATGACAGTTTTTCAAATTTATTTCTGGAGGTTTTCAATATTAAAATAATAATTTTTCCTCTACTTTCGTAGCAAACCGATGTTGATAACTAAAAATTAAATATTTAATTAGTATATAGTATTAATACATAAATAAATATTTAAAATTAATCTTCAAGTAGTTGCTCGGCACAGAAGTCTGAAAAGACTTCTGTCCGAGAAGGTTGGTTCAGAGGGTTGGTAATACCAACCTGGTATGTATAATACCTGGTTGTATAATACCAGGGCCACCTACAGTAGGGGTTCTCAACGTGGGGTACGCGGTAATATTTTTTGGGGTACGCCGTGAGAGCTCAAAAGTCGCTAGATATATGTTATTTATATATGTTTTATTTTATTCCCATTGTTCTACTATAACTATAGTTTTATCTATCTATACAAGTTGTACGCCAGTTACATACACATTTCCAGGGGGTACGTGAAGCATAAAAGGTTGAGAACCACTGATATAGAATGATATACAGGAACAGGAGAGCCGTTAACGAAAGGAGAAATGAAAGATGAGAAATTAAACACCTGTAAAAATTTCAGTGATTTAATTTGTATTAAATTACAAGCTATTTGTTTTTAAATAGCTTAAAATATAATAATATAATTGTTATTACGTTATCATAATTGATTTTAGAATATTCATAAATATTACAAATTTTTTAAATTAATAACTTCCAGAGGAAATTTTAAGAAAATTGTTTAATTAAAACACCTTTGGCTTGTTAGTGTTCATTTTGGGGATAGAAGTAACTAATCTAGGCTGTCATATTTCCTATCGTAAAATTTGATAAATTTATGAAGTCACAACCTATTGGTACAGTCTTCATTCTACATAGATGTTGCCTTGATCGACTCTGCTTTACAAATAAAAGAGGATTAATAATAAAACACAATTATCCTAATAGGTCTGAAAAATCGTTCAGACCTTTTACGGTAATTGTGTTAAGTTCTGTGAGGAAAGCTAGATCTCAAAAGAAAAACAACACAGAAAAAACGTGAATATTATGTGGGGCTCGAAACTGGTCCCATTTGATCTGAAGCCAAACATGCTAACCACTCGGCCACCATAACGGAAAATGGAAATTGAATAAATCTGGAAATTGATGTGTTTTTATTACAATAGATTGATAGCATTAAAAAAATAAAAATAAATACCCCCTCAAGCAGCTGCTTGCCACAGAGGTCTGACAGGAGTCTGTCAGTTTATATGCTAAAGTGTAAGGTCTGAGAGGATGGCAAGACCTCAGCAGAAAAACGACATGTACATCCATGCCTTACCCGGGCTCGAACCCAGGTCCCTTAGATAAAGTTTATAAATAATTTTTGTCTAAAATTTAACACACATTAAATTTAAAATGGTATAAAATAAAGGGACTAACCATTATGACAACTCATTAAACTTCAATATATAAAATTTGAACCTTAAAACCTTAAAATAAAAATATCCCCCCTCAAGCAGCTGCCACAGAGGTCTATCAGACCTCAGATGCCCACAGATGTCTGAAGGAACCTGTCAGTTTATACGCCATAGTAGAAGGTCTGGAGAGTATGGCTGGAACTCAGCAGAAAAACGACACATACATCCATGCCTTAACCCGGGGCTCGAACCCAGGTCCCTTAGATCAGTAGCCAAGCGCTCTAACCACTCGGCCACGGGACGGCAATTGTCTTATTGAAATTGAAAATATTGATATTTCACGGTTATTGCGTTTTTTATCACTACTAGATGGCAGCACAAGGTGTTTTTTTCCCAGTGAAATCTAAAAAAAATAAAATTTGAAGAAATGAAATTTCAGCAAAACAATTGAGAAAATTAATTTGTGAAAACTTGCAATTGTCAGATTTATATTCCGCTAAAAAATACCCGATTTATAACAGAAAAGAAAGGGCCTATACTCTCCTTGAGAGCGTTAATAACAAGAGCCGAAGTCCAAAATAAATAGTACACATACGATATGTACTCCACGTACACCGAAGAGCCAAAACATTATGATCATCTGCCTAATATGATGTTGGTCTTCCACTTACAGTCGCTCAAAAAAGATATCCGAACACTATGGTTGATTACAGAATTCAGAGAGAGTATCTGGCACCGATTTTTTTTTAGAAATTAGTGATTTGGCAACCTTCGCACACAGTACACGAAGGTTGCCAGATCACTAATTTCTAAAAAAACGTTGCCAGATATTTTCTCTGAATTCTAAAATCAACTATAGTGTTCGGATACTTTTTTGAGCGACTGTAAGTGGAAAGAAGAAATTAGTGATGTGGCAACCTTTGCACACAGTACACGAAGGTTGCCAGATCACTAATTTCTAAAAAAATCGTTGCCAGATATTTTCTCTGAATTCTAAAATCAACTATAGTGTTCGGATACTTTTTTGAGCGACTGTAAGTGGAAAGAAGAAATTAGTGATGTGGCAACCTTTGCACACAGTACACGAAGGTTGCCAGATCACTAATTTCTAAAAAAATTGTTGCCAGATATTTTCTCTGAATTCTAAAATCAACTATAGTGTTCGGATACTTTTTTGAGCGACTGTAAGTGGAAAGAAGAAATTAGTGATGTGGCAACCTTTGCACACAGTACACGAAGGTTGCCAGATCACTAATTTCTAAAAAAATCGTTGCCAGATATTTTCTCTGAATTCTAAAATCAACTATAGTGTTCGGATACTTTTTTAAGCGACTGTAAGTGGAAAGAAGAAATTAGTGATGTGGCAACCTTTGCACACAGTACACAAAGGTTGCCAGATCACTAATTTCTAAAAAAATCGTTGCCAGATATTTTCTCTGAATTCTAAAATCAACTATAGTGTTCGGATAATTTTTTGAGCGACTGTAAGTGGAAAGAAGAAATTAGTGATGTGGCAACCTTTGCACACAGTACACGAAGGTTGCCAGATCACTAATTTCTAAAAAAATTGTTGCCAGATATTTTCTCTGAATTCTAAAATCAACTATAGTGTTCGGATACTTTTTTGAGCGACTGTAAGTGGAAAGAAGAAATTAGTGATGTGGCAACCTTTGCACACAGTACACAAAGGTTGCCAGATCACTAATTTCTAAAAAAATCGTTGCCAGATATTTTCTCTGAATTCTAAAATCAACTATAGTGTTCGGATACTTTTTTGAGCGACTGTAAGTGGAAAGAAGAAATTAGTGATGTGGCAACCTTTGCACACAGTACACGAAGTTTGCCAGATCACTAATTTCTAAAAGAATTGTTGCCAGATATTTTCTCTGAATTCTAAAATCAACTATAGTGTTCGGATACTTTTTTGAGCGACTGTAAGTGGAAAGAAGAAATTAGTGATGTGGCAACCTTTGCACACAGTACACGAAGGTTGCCAGATCACTAATTTCTAAAAAAATCGTTGCCAGATATTTTCTCTGAATTCTAAAATCAACTATAGTGTTCGGATACTTTTTTGAGCGACTGTAAGTGGAAAGAAGAAATTAGTGATGTGGCAACCTTTGCACACAGTACACGAAGGTTGCCAGATCACTAATTTCTAAAAAAATTGTTGCCAGATATTTTCTCTGAATTCTAAAATCAACTATAGTGTTCGGATACTTTTTTGAGCGACTGTAAGTGGAAAGAAGAAATTAGTGATGTGGCAACCTTTGCACACAGTACACGAAGGTTGCCAGATCACTAATTTCTAAAAAAATCGTTGCCAGATATTTTCTCTGAATTCTAAAATCAACTATAGTGTTCGGATACTTTTTTGAGCGACTGTAAGTGGAAAGAAGAAATTAGTGATGTGGCAACCTTTGCACACAGTACACGAAGGTTGCCAGATCACTAATTTCTAAAAAAATCGTTGCCAGATATTTTCTCTGAATTCTAAAATCAACTATAGTGTTCGGATACTTTTTTGAGCGACTGTAAGTGGAAAGAAGAAATTAGTGATGTGGCAACCTTTGCACACAGTACACGAAGGTTGCCAGATCACTAATTTCTAAAAAAATTGTTGCCAGATATTTTCTCTGAATTCTATAATCAACTATAGTGTTCGGATACTTTTTTGAGCGACTGTACCGCCGAAACAGCACTTACCCTGCGAAGCATGGACGCTACAAGATTTCTAAAGGTGTCTTGTGATATCTGTTACCAACACGTTACCAGAAGATCCTTTAATTCTTGCAAGTTACGTGGTTGAGCTGCCACAGATCAGATAGGGGCGGGGGTGGCTCAGTCGGTAGCGCGCCAGGCTCGTAATCTGTAGTTCCCAGGTTCGAGTACCAGCTGGGTCAGCGTTGAGATTTATCTCCGCAAAATTCCCCGCCCTGCCCACGGTCAGTAGGGGACACCGATGGGCTTGGAAACGCCGTCATCCGTCGAATGGGACGTTAACTCGTGGCCCAATGTACGGGAGAGCCATACCCTGTGCACGTTAAAGAACACGTTGGATGGCCTTGACGGGAGGCTACCATCTGTCTCCCAACAGCTGTTCCAGTGGGTCCCCTCCCCCAACCTTCTCTGAGCCTTCGGGATCCATGTGACCTTGCCATTTAGCCCATGGTGTGCAAAAAAGTGCCGCTCAGAGGTAAAACAACCCAACCCAACAGATTAGATATGCTGTTCCAACACAAACCACAAATGCTCGATTGAATTGATGTCTGGGGAATTTGGAGGCCATGACAATACCTGGAAGTCTTCCTCATGTTCCACGAACCATTCTCGAACAATCCGCATTATCCTGCTTAAAGAAGGCACTACTAGATGGGTTAATTGTTACCATGGAAGGATGTGCCTGGTCTGCAATTATGTTTAGGTTGGTGATAGATGTAATAGTTTCATGCACATAAATGACTGGACCCAGGGTTTCCCAGCAGAGCATTGCCCAAAGCATTAAGGTCATATCCGATATATATATATCATTATATTATACATGATAAGGCAAGAGGGACATACCCGGCGGGGGGGGGGGGGGTAAGAGGTCCGGACCTGATCCCCACCCCTACGAAAATCTGATCGTCTTGTAGGAAATCTTAGAGTTGTCTTCCTGCTTGGAAACCAAAATAATTGTCTTTGTTTAATATGTTTTTCATAAAAATACAGTTAAAAAAACCCATAAAATATTATTCCATATAGAACATCATTTTAATCTTTCCTATTCGGTGGAATATTTTAGTAATTTGGAAACCCTATTCAAGTTTTATCCTGACCCTCCCCCGCCCCCGCCCCTGGGGACGGGAGGCAGCGCACCAGGCTCGTAATCTGTAGTTCCCACGTTCAAGTTCCAGCTGGGCTAGCGTCGAGATTTATCTCCTCAAATCTCCCCGCCCTGCCCACGGTCAGTAGGGCACACCGATGGGCTTGGAAAGACCGCCGTCCGACGGATGAGATGTTAAGCCGTGGCCTCTGTGCACGTTAAAGAACACGTTGGATGGCCTTGACGGTAGGCTACCATCTGTCTCCCAACAGCTCTTCCAGTGGGCCCCCTCCCCCAACCTTCTCTGAGCCTTCGGAGTCCTTGTGACCTGGCCATTTAGCCCATGGTGTGCAAAAAAGTGTTGCTCAGAGGTAAAACAACCCAACCCAATGTATCCCTTATCTCCCTGAACACGAAAAATTGGCCCCCTCTCATACATCGATCAGATTTGTTGGGTTGTTTTACCTCTGAGCGGCACTTTTTTGCACATCATGGGCTAAATGGCCAGGTCACATGGACCCGAAGGCTCAGAGAAAGTTGGGGGAGGGGACTCACTGGAACAGCTGTTGGGAGACAGATGGTAGCCTCCCGTCAAGGCCATCCAGCGTGTTCTTTAACGTGCACAGGGTATGGCTCTCCCGCACACGGGGCCACGGCTTAACGTCCCATCCGACTGACGGCGGCCTTTCCAAGCCCATCGGTGTCCTCTACTGACCGTGGGCAGGGCGGGGAATTTTGCGGAGATAAATTTCAACGCTGACCAAGCTGGGACTGGAACCTGGGAACTGCAGATTACGAGCCTGGCGCGCTACCGACTGAGGCACCCCCGCCCCCACATCTATCAGACAACCTGACTTAAATTCGACAAATAGTTCATCAACCTCTAAATGTTAATTGTCACATGAGGACTCGTTAATTCACCCGAAGAACTTGTGACCTGCTAAGGTTAATGAACAGAACCATGACCTGCGAATGTGACAAAATACGGTGTGTGTGTGGGGGGGATGAAGAAAAAGAAGGCCACGCGCCTCCTTCTCGGTTTACCGAGTCATTTGAATCTTCCCATTGTTAGTCCAGTCTCTCAACGCCAAATGTCAACCGACCCGAATTGGGTGGATTCGCCATATTCAGGGGACCTTGACTTCCTGTCTCGGTGAGCCTACGTTGCAGTAGCGGAAGAAAACCTTTCTACCCTATTACCATATTGTCGTTTAGAAACAGCCAGAATCCCGTGTTAGACCACACCCTTACCCGAAGGATGCCAGCCAGGACAGAAAAGAATTCCAGAAGTAGTCAGAGTTCGAAAACCTTGGGGCGAAGGGTGTGTTGGAGTTTAAGGTCAATGGCGTTAGTTTTACGTCTCCCTTTTGGTCTATATGCTCAACAAACATTTCCATTAGCACGTATCTGCGAATGTTCCTCCTTTGTCATTTCAGAGGATGACTGTTGAGAGCTTGAGCTGCGATGCGCGCATGCGTTAAGGCACGCGACCGGAAATGCTCGTGGAACTGTTCTTCCGTTACTCTTCTTCGATTGTAGTCTCGGTTCGCTGATGGAGTCATTACAAGTCGGAAGGGAACAATGGCGTTGTGATATTGTTTGTTAAGACACAACAGATTCAGTTTGTGGCTTTTAACACTTGGCGATTCTAATACAACTCTGTCATTGTTATCTCAGCAAAATTAAGGACTCTCCTTCCGTTGACAAGGGGCAGGGGTGGCTCAGCGGTAGCGCGCCAGGCTCGTAATCTGTAGTTCCCAGGTTCGAGTCCCAGCTGAGTCAGCGTTGAGATTTATCTCCGCAAAATTCCCCGCCCTGGTTTGGCTACAGGTTAAGGGGATCTTCGATATTAGACCTGAACAGTGCAATAACCGAAATGTTGATTTTTAGATATATAGGTTTATTTCTTTTTAATAAAATTTATTAATAAAAACTCACTGGTAGCTAAAATTAAAAAAAAACTGGTACTCAATTTTTAAATGTTCATAAATATTTTAATGTAGCCAAATGAATAAATTATTTTCATTTTATATAATTTAAAAATGAATAGATTTTAACTAAATTTTAGACAAATTAAATATCTTAACCTCTTATCAATATTAATTTCCCCCCTTTCTTCCATCCTTTTTCTCAACGGCTGTCCAGGCCTGGTATATCGATGTCGCCTTGGTTCGACCCCGGAGTCCCTTTGATGGATGTTTCTTTATCTCTGCTGTCTTTCTGCTGAGATCTCGCCTACCTCACAGATCTGAACGAATGAATGAATCATCTGCATAAAGGAAAATATGGGCCTATTAAGTCCCCCTATTCTCAACCTCATACATCTTGTCTATGGAATAATACTGTATACTGATAAGCTTCTATCAGACCTCTGTGGCAAGCAGATGGATTTTCGATGGCCCATAAGAATAATATATTTCGACAATATATGGATTTTCGATGGCCCATAAGAAGGGGCGGGGGTGGCTCAGTCGGTAGCGCGCTATCTGTAGTTCCAAGGTTCGAGTCCCAGTTGGGTCAGCGTTGAGATTTATCTCCGCAAAATTCCCCTCCCTGCCCACGGTCAGTAGGGGACACCGATGGGCTTGGAAAGGCCGCCGTCCGTCGGATGGGACGTTAAGCCGTTGCTCCGTGTGCGGGAGAGACATACCCTGTGCACGTTAAAGAACACGCTGGATGGCCTTGACGGGAGGCTACCATCTGTCTCCCAACAGCTGTTCCAGTGGGTCCCCTCCCCCAACCTTCTCTGTGCCTGCGGTGTCCTTGTGACCTGGCCATTTAGCTAATGGTGTGCAAAAAAATGCCGCTCAGAGGTAAAACAACATTTGGCAGAAAATGGGCTGGACAATGATTTCCTGGATCGAAAAATGAAATTTTATAATAAGATTCCGTTCGAGGAATTTTAACGCGAACGTTTTTATGTGCTTCCCAGAAAACACTCTGAACTCTGAAATGACAACTACAAGAAACTGGTTAAGGACATGTTGTCTCTGTATCACAAACTTGGCTGCAATATGTCCTTAAAGATCCACTTTCTCCATTCCTACTTAGATTCTTTCCCGACAACTGCGGCATGGTTAGTGATGAGCACGGTGAACATTTTCCCAGGACATTGGAACGATGGAGAAAAGATACCACTTCAATGTTGGCTGACTACTGTTGGACGCTCGCCAGAGATAATCCTGAGCAGTTGTACAAGTGACGGGCAAAGCGAGGTCGGAAGTAGAAGCGGAGTTTTACCGATACATGTCATTTGTACGTATTACTCTATTATATAAGAAACTATTGCGGATTTCTCAGAAATCGTAGCCAATTTTTCATTTTCATTGTCATATTCATGTTTATATATACCCCCTCAAACAGCTGATTGCCACAGAGGTCTGACAGGAGCCCATCAGGTTATATGCCATAGTAGAAGGTCTGTGAGGCTGGCAGGACCTCAGCAGAAAAACACGAACATCCATGCCTTACCCGGGGCTCGAACCCAGGTCCCTTAGATCAGTAGCCAAGTGCGCTAACCACTCGGCCATGAGCACATTGAAATTTTTAAGAAACGGTTACTTTCTTTTCAGAGGCATGATTTTATGAAGATTTGTTGCCCAGTGTTATTACCATATACAAACAATTTTAGTTTATACAAAGAGCTGACTATCATATATTTATAATAATTATATGTAATTCATTATTATAATATTAAACGAGAAGAACTCATATCTCATCTGGCGCATTTATGAACCTCGTTTTAAAAGAGAATGAAGTTTTTCGTTTAGCTATTTTTTCACTTCTTAAAAGTTTTAATTTGAGCTAATGGATGATGGGGGGGGGGGATGAAAGTACTAGTATTATAAAACAAAAAAATAAATACCCCCTCAAGCAGCTGCTTGCCACAGAGGTTTGACAGGAGCCTGTCAGTTTATATGCCATAGTAGAAGGTCTGTGAGGATGGCAGGACCTCAGCAGAAAAACAACACACACATCCATGCCTTACCCGGGGCTCGAACCCAGGTCCCTTAGATCAGTAGCCAAGCGCGCTAACCACTCGGCCATGAGCATGAAAGATAAATGTTGTTTACCTCTTAAATTTAAAATGTTATTTTTCTTACTCCTGAGAAATGGGTCAGGTTGTCGCTGTTAGTGGAATATCTCTTGACACTCTACCACCAAATTTCAAAATTTCTACCATAGATAATTATTTAATTAGTTCATTTATAGTCTGTTTATTTATTAGGAATTCACGCTCAGTTGTTAATTATTTAAATAGAACTAAAAATCTTAATAATTTTAAAGTAAGGTATAATTCTTACTTTTAACGTCGATATCAATTTTAGAGGAAGATTGTCTCGAACAGAGTGGGATCCGAACCCAAGACCTCCTGATAACATGTCAGTTGCTCTGATCGCTATGCTTCCGGCAGCCGTTCAATATCTCCTCTAATTGATGATATTAACTTTCTACCTAAAGTACAGTCGCTCAAAAAAATCCGAACACTATGGTTGATTACAGAATTCAGAAAAAAATCTGGCAACGACTTTTTTAGAAATTAGTGATCTGGCAACCTTCGTGTCACGTGACACGAAGGTTGCCAGATCATTCTAAAAAAAAATCGTTGCCAGATATTTTTTCAAAAAATGGTAAAAATGGGGAAGTTTTTTTTGAGCGACTGTACACACTAAGAGTGATGGCTTCCTTGACGGTTGAACCAAAAGGTCAAGAAATTTCTTCAATTTATCAAAATATTAATAAAATCAATTGCTCTAATTTTAATATAGATGGTTAATTTTAAAATATGTACATAATTCATTCCCTTGCCAATTGAAAAAAAGTTTATTGTTCGTGCTTGCTTCTGTGGAAGTTAGTTCGTTAGTTCGCCAGTGGAGCGCTACTATATGAGAGTTGAAGAGGGTAGAAATGTTACCATTAGCGGTATTGGGAGTGAATTCTCTATACTCTCCTTACTCTGTGGCCAAAGAGGAACTGCGCAGTCTAATAATTTCCCCAGATGTCTCTTACGATTTGCCGTTTGATATTATTACATTTACAAAAATAAAAAAATGATTATTTTAGGTCATCCAGAGGAGCAAATCTACAAAACTTATTTGCTATCAGTTAGGCCACTGCTGGTAAAAATGGAAAAGTTTTCTCTAAATTCATATATTTTGCATTATACAGCGCCATCTATCGAGAACTGAAATAAATAATTCAATTCCTGTTCCATTTGCAAATGCAATTAGCACCGGAAAGTCTAGATGCAAAGCTTTACTTGATACGCAAGTGTTTGCTTTTATACTATCGTGACTGAAACATATTTTTCCCGAGATAATTACTCGAGGATACAATGATCTCTTTACGGCATAAGCCATTTGCCGCAGTGCATCGTAATCTTCGCAATCTCCTTGTTGTCGTGACTTGTTTCCCCATCTGAAAGCCATTAACTTGCTCTGGATTTTCTCTAAGGAATATAAGAATCACACTCGCCACAATTGGAACGAAACAGCAACGCGAAATTTTTGGCCAGATGGCAGAACGACAACAGTTTATATGCATGAATATAAAATTTCGTTATTTCCGTGTAAGCTACAGCTGGGTTGCTATTTATCTAGTTTCACGTGAGAAGGTGTCTTGATGGATACAAAGTAACATTGCGAGAGCAAACGCAATTCTATTGCTTTCTCATGCTGTCTATATGCACAGGCTTTTACTGCCTAAAAGGTTTTAAAATGGATTTAAAATTTTAATTTACATATACGAGGGGGAAACAAGTAGGCCACGAGCGGGGGGGGGGGCTCAGTCGGTAGCGCTCCAAGCTCGTAATCTGTAGTTCCCAGGTTCGAGTCCCAGCTGGGTCAGCGTTGAGATTTATCTCCGAAAAATTCTCCGCCCTGCCCACGGTCATTAGGGGACACCGATGGGCTTGGAAAGACCGCCGTCCGTCGGATGGGACGTTAAGCCGTGGCCCCGTGTGCGGGAGAGCCATACCCTGTGCACGTTAAAGAACACGCTGGATGACCTTGACGGGAGGCTACCATCTGTCTCCCAACAGCTGTTCCAGTGGGTCCCCTCCCCCAACCTTCTCTGAGCCTTCGGGGTCCATGTGACCTGGCCATTTAGCCCATGGTGTGCAAAAAAGTGCCGCTCAGAGGTAAAACAACCCAAAGCCACGAGCGATAGGTCAGGACACTTTTTTTGGTTCCCAATTGGCCAGCTAGCAACTGAGTCTCCTAACAACCTGTCATTTCATAGAATTACACATAGATTTCATAGAATCGGCACAAATTTCACAGTTACACACGTGTTAATAATTATGAACTTTAATTGTTTCATTTTAATATCTGATTTCAATTTGCTTTTAAGAACGCACTACCTGTACACAAAATTTCCGTATATTTGTGTACATCTACTCTATATCTTGTATATAGAGACCTAACGCAATAGAGATAAAGCTATTCTTTATCTGAGCTTTTTCTCTTCGAGGAGCGAAGATAAGATTAGCCAATGTCAACACCCAGAACAACTTCACTAATGCTATTCGGTGCATATGTACTTTGTCAAGGGTGCCTAGCAGGCATGTTTATTATGTTGGCCTTTCACAGTTAAAAATGTGTCTCTTGCAATAAAATAACTTATTAAACTAACCCGTATTTTCTTATATTTTATACAATGCATACATATTAATTATATATGTATACAGTGTGTTTCAAAACTCTCTGTATAAATTTCAATGGAAGATAGGAAAGACCAAGACAAACCTTTTTCGTCTATGAATGTATGTCCGCTGACGTCTTTGGTGCTAGAGGGCGCTGTTTGGCGGTTCTGCAATTGGCTAGAGGGGTGAAGTGGGGAAGTGGGAACGGAGAACTGTGGACCAGATGATAGAGGGGATTCTGCCCCCCTTACAAAGTGGTTCAGTTAACGAAAGAGGATGTTTACAACAACGGATTGGGTTGGGTTGTTTTACCTCTGAGCGGCACTTTTTTGCACACCATGGGCTAAATGGCCAGGTCACATGGACCCCGAAGGCTCAGAGAAGGTTTGGGGAGGGGACCCACTGGAACAGCTGTTGGGAGACAGATGGTAGCCTCCCGTGAAGGCCATCCAGCGTTTCTTTAACGTGCACAGGGTATGGCTCTCCCGCACACGGGGTCACGGCTTAACGTCCCATCCGACGGACGGCGGCCTTTCCAAGCCCATCGGTGTCCCCCTAATGACCGTGGGCAGGGCGGGGAATTTTGCGGAGATAAATCTCAACGCTGACCCAGCTGGGACTCGAACCAGGGAACTGCAGATTACGAGCCTGGCGCGCTTCCGACTGAGTCACCCCCGTCCCCTACAACAACGGAGAACGGACCTGTGTTTGCCGTCGGCATTTGTAAATCAGACACATTACATGTAACATTATTGTCAATCTCAGAGACGATAACCGTATACAGAATCTCTCTACAGTTCCTAAACATATCCAACTTTCTGTCCCCTCAATTTTTATTCCTCCCATCTCTAAACAAGAAACTTTCAAAATTCTAAGTGACTTAAATGAAAGAAAATCGTGTGGATACGACAGGTACACATAAAGCACATTAAAGCATGCAAAACTTCCTTAGCTGATCTCGTGACAAACTTTATCAATGAAAGCATATCTACAGGAAACATCCCTAATAAACTCAAAATTGCTATTCTAAGACCAATTTACAAAAGTGGAACTAAATCCAATTGCACTAACTATAGGCCCCTTGCCATCTTACCCGTCCTTCACAAAATACTTGAAAGATATGTAGCTAACGTTCTAGCCAATTTTTTGAAAAAACATAACATTATTAGTGAAAAGCAATATGGTTTCCAAAAAGGTAAAAATACAATTACACTTTTAACGGAGTTTTCTGACGTCATTAATGGAACTTTAAACAACGGAAAAAAAGCAGCAGCTATCTTTACGGACTTTCGTAAGGCATTTGATACGTTGGATCATGATATTTTGCTTCACAAATCGTATATTTATGGTGTCCGAGGTATTACCCTTAAATGGTTTGAAAATTATTTAAAAAATAGAGTGCATGTTACCAAAATTAATGGCGTTTTTAGTGAGAAGAGAACAGTGTACACTGGTGTTCCACAAGGTTCAATTTTAGGTCCGCTTTTATTCATTATTTATATTAATGATCTAGCTAACCTTAAACTGAAGGGCTCTCTTTATATATATGCTGATGACACCGCCTTGGTTAACGTGAATCACAATATAGGAGACGCAGTCCGAGATACACAGGATGATTTTAACAAAATTATTTACTGGTCTAACATTAATCGTATTTACATAAATTCAGAAAAAACCAAATGGATGAGCTTTCATTCACGAGGATACTATGATCTCTCATCTTATGCAATTAAAAACCACGAACCCTTGTGTCCCCACAACACGATAAATCATGACCCTGACTGCTGCGACTGTGATGTTATTGAGCGTGTTGAGAGCCATAAATATCTTGGACTCTACATGGACACAACCTTCCGATGGAATACACATATTTGAAAGTTAGCAGGGAAATTGCGTCTATGTGCATCTAAACTTTATAAACTACAATTTGTTGCAAGCACACATACATGTATATTAGTTTACAAAGCTATCTGTGAATCTATATTGACCTATGGTTTGACATTATACGGCTCAACTAACCTCACAAATATAAAGAAAATAGAAACTATTCAATCATCCATTGCTAAAAATATAATCCCATACAATTTAAGAAATTCATTTTATCATAGCGAAGAAAGACTACATTATCTAGGCGTACTCTCTTTTCACAACCTTTACAAATACAGCATCACTTTAAAATATTTTTTTGATAATCAATTTAAATCTAAAATCTCTCATGGGAAAAACACAAGATTACAATCCAAAAATTATTTCCAACTTCCAAAAATATTAAACAATTACGGGAAATGTAAAGGGCATATACAATACCTTACGTGTTCAATCAACTGCCAGGGGAAATTATTTTTTTAAACAATTTTAAAGAAATCAAAAATAAGACAAAAAATTTTCTTCTAGGCACTAAAATTTAAATAAAAATTTCAACCACCACAATGGAGCTTCCACTGGATTTCATATAATTTGATGGACATTGTTTTAAACTATATCTTATGCATTTTCATGTAACGTTATTATTCTTCTCTCCTGCAGATAAGCAGATGCTTTGCGGGTCATTTGTTTAAACTTTTGTATAACTAACATGAATATGAATAAAGATTATTATTATTATTAAATGGAGTGTTTCACGACTGCTGAGATGGCAGACATGCATCTGGCATACGGGGTTGCCAATTGAAACTGAAGAGCTGCTGTGAGGTTGTACCGACAGTGCTTCCCAAACAGACTTGTGCCAAACCATTAAATATTTGTGCAAACAATATCGCAGCAGTCAGGGTCATGATTTATCATGTTGTGGGGACACAAGGGTTCGTGGTTTTTAATTGCATAAGATGAGAGATCATAGTATCCTGGTGAATGAAAGCTCATCCATTTGGTTTTTTCTGAATTTATGTAAATACGATTAATGTTAGACCAGTAATAATTTTGTATCTCGGAATGCGTCTCCTATATTGTAATTCACGTTAACCAAGGCGGTGTCATCAGAATATATATAAAGAGAGCCCTTCAGTTTAAGGTTAGCTAGATCATTAATATAAATAATGAATAAAAGCGGACCTAAAATTGAACCTTGTGAAACACCAGTGTACACTGTTCTCTTCTCACTAAAAACGCCATTAATTTTGATAACATGCACTCTATTTTTTAAATAATTTTCAAACCATTTAAGGGTAATACCTCGGACACCATAAATATACGATTTGTGAAGCAAAATATCATGATCCAACGTATCAAATGCCTTACGAAAGTCCAGAAAGATAGCTGCTGCTTTTTTTCCGTTGTTTAATATTTGTGCATTAAATATTTGTGCATTTTCACCGCCAACTGCGAGAAACTGCAACATTCCATGCAAACATGCATGACACTGGTCGGGAGAGAACCATGCCCACTCCTGGCATGGAAGAAGATATCCTACTGTGGATTGAGGATAATCAAGACACAAGCACGAGCTGTTGTACGTAGCCTCGGTGTGAACCATGCCCTCGTATGGAGAATGTTATACGCGCAGAGTTACATCCGTTTCATCGTCAGAGAGTCCAGGCATTGCAACCTCAGGATTACCATCTTCATGAGGAATTCGTGCGCTGGTTTATGCAGCAGACCGCGGAGAAGCCTGATTTTCTGGTTCATGTGCTTTTCTCAGATGAGACCTCTTTCACACCTGAGGATGTGTTTAATGGGCACAATTCTCACGTTTGGGCGCACGTTGGGTTGGGTTGTTTTACCTCTGAGCGGCACTTTTTTGCACACTAAGGGCTAAATGGCCAGGTCACAAGGACCCCGAAGGCTCAGAGAAGGTTGGGGGAGGGGACCCATTGGAACAGCTGTTGGGAGACAGATGGTAGCCTCCCGTCAAGGCCATCCAGCGTGTTCTTTAACGTGCACAGGGCATGGCTCTCCCGCACACAGGGCCACGGCTTAACGTCCCATCCGGCGGCGGTTTTTCCAAGCCTATCGGTGTCCCCTACTGACCGTGGGCAGGGCGGGGAATTTTGCGGAGATAAATCTCAACGCTGACCCAGCTGGGACTCGAACCTGGGAAGTACAGATTACGAGCCTGGCGCGCTACCGACTGAGCCACCCCCACCCCTTTGGGCGCACGAAAATCCATATACTATAATGGCGCATGGTCATCAACAACGGTTCGCCGTCAATGTTTGGGCGGGTTATCATCCATGACATTTTGATTGGGCCATACCTGCTGCCTCCCCGACTCAATGGACAGATTTATCGGGTATTTCTTGAAGAAACGTTGCCGGGACTGATGGAAGATGTTCCGTGGCTATTTGCAGACGAATGTGGTTTCAACACGACGGAGCACCAGCACACTTCAACAATGATGCGCGGTATTATTTGAACTCCACTTTTGGGGGCGATGGTTAGGCCGGGGTAGACCCGTCGCCTGGTTACGAAGATCGCCCGATTTAATGTGTATCGATTTCATCTTCTGAGGATACATGAAGAATTTCGTGTAAGAGACTCCCATTGACTCAGATGAAGACCTCGACTCAAGAATCGATGTCGCCGCTGCAACTGTTCCCGAAATTCCGGGAATCTTTCAACATGTATGGCAATCAATGCTTCGACGCTGTCATGCATACAATGCTGTTGCTGCCGGTCGTAACGTTGAGCACCTTCTTTAAATAAACATGTTGTTCACACTTGTTTCCATTCATTTATGTACCAGCTCCACCGATATTTCTGTCAGCGTCCTCTAGCACCGAAGGGTTACGTCAGCGGACATACATTCATAGACAAAAAAAGGTTTGTCTTCGTGTTCCTTATCTTCCATTGAAATTTGTACAGATAATTTTGAAACACACTGTATATGTATTAAAATAAAGTTTAAAAAAACTACCCGAAGTTAAATAAAAAAAAGAATATTAATTGTTTAAGCCTGTTTTAATTGAATATTATAGTGCAATTAATAGAATGAGTTCAAGAAAGGTTTCCATGCAATTGGAACCCAAAGTTTTATTAAAAAAGCAGACATCGAAATTTTTTGGATTCGATATTTATCTAATTCGCATATTCTCTTTTCTACAATATATTATTTTTTCGCTGCCCTAGTTTTCTTCATTAAACATAAATATAAGAGGTGCACGACTGTTCGGAATTAGTACATTGTAATCTTTATTACTTTGTCTGATTTCATTGCCAATGCTTTTTTGCTATTTTGTGGTTCATTCTTTCGGAAATTTTGTATTGTCACTGGTGTTGTGTCAGATGAAATAGGAAAGGATTCCATCTGATATTTTGGCTTCACATTTATGATCTCTGAAACTTTATTTGCCTTTACATCCCTAGTTGTTGGGTTACCTCTTCGTGGCACTTGTTCTTGCACACAGTGATTTAAGTGGCCAGGTCGCAAAGACCCCAAAGGTTCCGAAAATATTGTGGGGAGTGTAACCCACTGAACAACTATTAGGTGACAGATGGAAGTAGTCCATCAAGGCCATTCAGAGTGTTGGTTAACGTCACAGGTATGATTCTCCTGCCCATGGGGGCTACGGCTCAACATCACATCCAAAGAAAGGCGGCCTTTACAAACCCATCAGTGTACCCTACTGACTGAGGGCAAGGCGGAGAGTTTTGTGGAGATTAATCTCAACGCTGTCCTAAGTGGGACTCGAATCTGGGAACTGCAGATTACGAACCTTGCGCTACCGACTGAACCACCCCCACCCCATAGGACAGTTAGGACTTGAACCTGGGAACTGCAGATTATGAGCCTGGCTCGCGACGGATTGAGCCACCTCTGTACTGTCTATCGCTAGTAATTCATTCTATAAAGCAATATTCTTTTAGTTGGTGGTCCTCTATTTTATTCTCGACCTTAAACATTTTTAAACTTTAGTCTCATATGTTAATAAATGAAAGTGAAAAAATTTATTATACTTTACCTCTTTAAAAATATACAAGTGATTATATTTTACATCTCTTTTGTAGAAGAAAATTCACTATTTTGTGAAATATGTTTAATACATTTTATGTTTCTTTGCTGGGGGCGGGGGTGGCTCAGTCGGTAGCGCGCCAGGCTCGTAATCTGTAGTTCCCAGGTTCGAGTCCCAGCTGGGTCAGCGTTGAGATTTATCTCCGCAAAATTCCCCGCCCTGCCCACGGTCAGTAGGGGACACCGATGGACTTGGAAAGGCCGCCGTCCGTCGGATGGGACGTTAAGCCGTGTGCGGGAGAGCCATACCCTGTGCACGTTAAAGAACAAGCTGGATGGCCTTGACGGGAGGCTACCATCTGTCTCCCAACAGCTGTTCCAGTGGGTCCCCTCCCCCAACCTTCCCTGAGCCTTCGGGGTCCATGTGACCTGTCCATTTAGCCCATGGTGTGCAAAAAAGTGCCGCTCAGAGGTAAAACAACCCAACCCAAATGTTTCTTTGCTGAAAAGATATTTAGAAACATGGTTGCAAGGTTTCTGTACTTATTATTTCGTACATTAATATTTTGTGGCATTTATGCTCAAAGTTCTTAATGATGGAGATAAAGGCGATAAATGATTTTGGGCGATTCCACATTTTGAACATCGATATGCTTATCTCTGATATCTGAATTTTACAGAAAATGGCTTCTTTTTTATGGAGCTTTCAAACTTTTCACCTTGTACAAGATTCTAATACGGCGGGGGATTGGTTTAGTCGGTAGCGCGTTTGGCTCGTAATTCCAAGCTCGAGACCTACCTCTACTAACGTTGAGATTTATCTCCGCTAAATCCCCACCCTGTTCTCAATCAGTAGGGTACACCGCTGTGCTCGAAAAGACCGCCGTCCGTCATATTGTACATTAAGCCGTGTGTCCGTGTGCTTGAAAGCCATACCCTTAGCTCGTTAAAGAACACGCTATGGCTTGACGAGAGGGTTGGGTTGTTTTACCTCTGAGCGGCACTTTTTTGGACCTCTGAGCGGTTTCACCATGAGGCTAAATTTTTTGGACCTCTGAGCGGTTCACCATGAGACTTCTGAGCTGTTTTACCTCTGAGCGGCACACCATGGGCTAAATGGCCAGATCACATGGACCCCGAAGGCTCAGAGAAGGTTGGGGGAGGGTACCCACTGAAACATCTGTTTAGAGACAGATATAGCCTCCCGTCAAGGCCATCCAACGTGTTCTTTAACGTGCACAGGGTATGGCTCTCCCGCACACGGGACCACGGCTTAACGTCCCATCCGACGGACGGCGGCCTTTCCAAGCCCTTCGGTGTCCCCTACTGACCGTGGGCAGGGCGGGGAAATTTTGCGGAGATAAATCTCAACGCTTACCAAGCTGGGACTCGAACCTGGGAACTACAGATTACGAGCCTGGCGCGCTACCGACTGAGCCACCCCCGCCCCCTTGACGAGAGGCTATCAACATATAGACAGATGTCTCCCAACATAAACCTCCCAACAGAATTTATTCAACGGTTGTCCCAATTCTGTGTATCTAAATGGTATTCATCCAGTGGATTACCTTTCCCAACCTTCTCTGAGACTTCGGGGTTCTTGTAACATGGCCAATTAGCCAATTGTTTAAAAAAGAAATTGTCGCTCAGAAATAAAACAACAAAACCAAAAGTCACTTTCAAATTAGTTGGGTTGTCCCTGAGCGACACCACTAACTAATGCTAACACTACTAAATGACGAAGGGGCGGGGGGCTCAGTAGGTAGCTTGCCAGGCTCGTAATTTGTAGTTCCCAGGTTCGAGTCCCAGCTGGGTCAGCGTTGAGATTTATCTCCGCAAAATTCCCCGCCCTGTCCACGGTCAGCTGATGGATTCCAGCCACTGATGGGCTGGAATCTCTAATTTTGTTCAGCGAGTAAATTAATTTACAGTAAAAGTATTCGCAGTTGCTTTGGAACGCCCTTTGTATTTATCCAATTCCTTCTGACTGTCTTCTCCTCAGCATTTGGGGCGGGAGGGGTTAGTCAGTAGCGCTCCAGGCTCATAATCCCAGCTGGGTAAGCATTGAGATTTTATATCTGCGAAACTCCCCGCCCTGCCCACGGTTACTAGGGGACACCGATGGGCTTGGAAAGACCGTCGTGTGTCTGATAGGACATTAAGCCGTGGCTCCGTGTACGGGAGAGAGTCATACCCTGAGCACGTTAAAGAACACGCTGGATGGCCTTGACGGGAGGCTACCATCTGTTTCCCAACAGCTGTTCCAGTGGGTCTCCTCCCCCAACCTTCTCTGAGCCTTCGGAGTCCTTGTGACCTGGCCATTTAGCCCATGGTGTGCAAAAAAGTGCCGCTCAGAGGTAAAACAACCCAACCCCCAACTTTCTCTGAGTCTTCGGGGTCCTTATGACCATTGCCATGGTGTAGAAAAATGTACCGCTCAGAGGTAAACAACCCAACCTCAGCATTTGGGTTTTGCGTTACAGGGTAATTTAGCCAATTAAAAGCCATAACTCAAAAATTATAAATGAAAAAAAAAAATTCTTAAAGAATTCTATTTTCCTTTCATCAGTTGTTTAAACCATTTTATTTTCATAAATTGAAATGCGCCTTGCATTCGAGTAAACACGATATAGACAAGTAGATAATTAAACATTTTGTGGTTACCAGCTGCAGAGGTCTCAAACGAGATAAATTGCGGTGAATTAGAGACTTTGCGGCCATGCTTTTCTCTGCAATGACGACGCATCCCACGTGACCTCTTCCGATCGTTCCTGTTATTGTTTACAACTGCAAATCTCGAGCGCTTTCGAAGCGCAAGCGCACCGGAAACGGAATGAGGTCATACCCGATGATTTGTTCCCATACGAGCAGCCATGTCTCCTTCGGCGACATGTGGTCACGCACCCAGAACCCCGTTCTCTATCCATTTGACCCTAGTAACCTCTCGCGAAGTGTTTGTGACCTGTGCCAAACGGTTTTTATTCAAAAAAAAACAGTGGACGTTTTCAAGCGTACCACCTTATGGTCGTTTGTTTGTTGGGTGATATATTTTGAAGTTGAAACAGCTGCTATTCTGAATTGACTTTTAACCATTCTTTGTTGCTCTGGGTATTATGTAGACGAATTTATTCTGGTTCATTATGAATGTTTTATGACCTGATGCAATGAAATGCGGACTAGAATCAAAGAAATCATTTTTCATTGTTGAATTGAAAATCTGCACTTTGACCTGGAACCTTTAGAACAGCTGTTCTCGAAAGATGTTCAGTAAGATTTGCCAGGGGTGGCGTGAAATTTCGGATAATATTATGTTTAAAAGAAAATTTATAATCCATTTTATTGCTACTTTCTGTCGCTGATTCTTTGTTCAACTTTTTTTCCGTTTAATCGAAAGCTTATCCATATTAAATCTTAATGTTAAAACCAAAATTAACACAAAACATGACACGCACTCACTAACCTCAATGCACATCAGGGTTGGGTTGTATTACCTCTGAGCGACCCTTTTTTTGCACACCATGGGCTAAATGGTCAGGTCACATGGACCCCGAAGGCTCAGAGAAGGTTGGGGGGAGGGGACCCACTGGAACAGCTGTTGGGGGACAGATGGTAGCCTCCCGTCAAGGCCATCCAGCGTGTTCATTAACGTGCACAGGGTATGGCTCTCCCATACAGAGGACTACTGTCTAACGTCCCATCCGACGGACGGCGGCCTTTCCAAGCTCATCGGTGTCCCCTACTCATCGTGAGCAGGGCAGGGAATTTTGCGGAGATAAATCTCAACGCCGACTCAGCTGGGACTCGAACCTGGGAACTACAGATTACGAGCCTGGCGCGCTACCGACTGAGCCCCCCCCCCCCCCAATGCATGTCAGAACTTGAGCAGAATAGCTCTGCGTTTACAAACGACCACACAGATACGGTTATTATTGAAAGCAAACTGCTCATAAGCGACTCTCCCGTAGTGTCGCCAACTTAAATTTTTAGTGTACCGCTTGGCATTCACGGCAAAAAATAATGTGCCGTGAACAAAAAACGTTTGAGAATCAATGATCTACAGAGCTTGTAGGTAAGTATAATTGAAGAGTAGGACACATCAGATCAGAGCCATCTAAATAACGGGGTTGGATTGTTTTACCTCTCAGCGGCACTTTTTTGCACAAAATGGGCTAAATGGCTCTGATCCCAAGGTGAGGTCAAGGGGGGGGGGGGGGGGTCAATGGGCTGTGGTCAAAGCCTCCAATATCATATATATATAATAATATAAATTATATTAATATAATATATATTCCTCCAATATCAGGCCTGGAAGTGCAATAACAGAAGAACGGATTTTAAAACATATAGGTGCTTTAATAAAAATTTCATTACTTAAAATTTAACTAGTAACTATTGATTTATAAAAATCTAGCAATGAATTTCCAAATTATGAAAATTAAAAATTACCAGTTGTTTTTTAATACAAAAATTACTTAAATTAGTAAATATGCTGTTACAGAACTGGTTTGGTATGATGTAGGAAGGAGGATTTGCCCTGATTCACAAATATGTATATTAATTATACATTTTTAGTTACGAAATATTTTTGCACCCTAATCTCTTCGGTGTAAATTTACTATTCAAACTAAGAATGATTCATTCAATTTTGTTGCGAAATAAGAAAACAAATTGCCATAGGTTGCGGTAGCATCAGATACCTACCTACCCGAAACTCGTTCAGAATCACTTTCTCTAATGGCTGTTTAGAGCTCAATATCTAGAGAAATGACGTCTATTTATAATTACCATTTTATTTCGAAAACGGAAGTGTACCTAATAATCCAATTAAAGCTCCAAAGATAAAATATATGGCGCGTAACACAAGAGCGGTATTGAAGCTTAGCGGGAACATCGTAACCTTTGACCTCAGAGAAGTAGGTCGGCGCGGGAAATTTCTTTCGCTCGATCTAAAGCCGGTTGCCAGATCCCAGCAACAAATGATTGTTACACTTTCGCTTTAATTGGTGACGTGACAAACAGACGATGTCCTACTTCGTAGCCATGCCGTTGTTGTCACTTGTTGCGAAGATTGTTAGACAATTTAATGGCGACGCTGAATAATAGTTGAGCCGAAAACAATGAAAAGGTCCATGAACACTTTTCAAGTTGTTCGTGAGCTGAATCGTTTTACTACGCTTCAACTGCGTAGGCAGTGGACAGTGTAACAGGCCAAACGTTTGTTGTTTTCTCTTCGTCCATTTAGACAACAAGGCTCAGACTGTTACTTCAAGTTGTTTTCTTTTTCCGTTGCATTTATTTAACCCTACAACGATCAATCTTTCCTGCAATCCAAGATCATCCAATGTTTATAAGTCAACGTTTTTCACAGAAATTGAAATCAGCGTGTCACATTTTTTTTTCTTTCAGATTTGGAGAGTCCTGTTGGGTTGGGGGGCGGGGGTGGCTCAGTCGGTAGCGCTCCAGTCTCGTAATCTGTAGTTTCCAGGTTCGAGTCCCAGCTGGGTCAGCGTTGAGATTTATCTCCGCAAAACTTCCCGCCCTGCCCACGGTCAGTAGGGGACACCGATGGGCTTGGAAAGGCCGCCGTCCGTCGGATGGGACGTTAAGCCGTGGCCCCGTGTACGGAGAGTCATACCCTGTGCACGTTAAAGAACACGCTGGATGGCCTTGACGGGAGACTACCATCTGTCTCCCAACAGCTGTTCCGGTGGGTCCCCTTCCCCAACCTTCTCTTAGTCTTTGGGGTCCATGTGACCTGGCCATTTAGCCCATGGTGTGCAAAAAAGTGCCGTTCAGAGGTAAAACAACCCAACCCAACTGTTACTTCAAGTTGTTTTCTTTTTCCGTTGCATTTATTTAACCCTACAACGATCAATCTTTCCTGCAATCCAAGATCATCCAATGTTTATAAGTCAACATTTTTCACAGAAATTGAAATCAGCGTGTCACATTTTTTTTTCTTTCAGATTTGGAGAGTCCTGTTGGGGTGTTTCATCTTTGATTGACACTTCTTGGCGGACAATGGGATAAATGGCCAGGTCACAAGGACCCCAGGGGACAAAGTTGGTTGGTTGGTTGTTTGGGGTTTAATGGCGCAACGGCAACTAAGGCCCTATTGCGCCAAACATGCGATATAGAATAAAACGTAAAACGGATAAAAATCATAGAACCCGCAACCAAAATTTAAAAACAACACACTAAAAGGGAAAGGATATTAAACTATAAAAGACAAAACAAGAACGAAAAGTATAGAAACAACAAGTGTAAAATATAAACAAGTTATGCGTTGTTTTACCTCTGAGTGGCACTTTTTTGCATACCATGAGCTAAATGGCCAGGTCACAAGGACTCCAAAGGCTCAGAGAAGGTTGGGGGAGGGGACCCACTGGAACAGCTGTTGGGAGACAGATTGTAGCCACCCGTCAAGGCCATCTCAGGGTATGGCTCTCCCGCACACGGCACCACGACTTAATGTCCCATCCGACGAATGGCGGCTTTTCCATGCCCATCGATGTCCCCTACTGACAGTGGGCAAGGTGGGGAGTTTTGCGGAGATAAATCTCAACGCTGACCCAGGCGGAACCCGAACCTGGGAACTGCAGATTATGAGCCTGGAGCGCTACCGACTGAGATTCCGGAATAGGACTGATTAGATATGAAAGTGGTTCACAGAAGCCTACTACAATGGAAGTACGCTGTAGAACAATTGTTGCACAACAAGGACACCAAAATACATTATCGATGGTGGCGTATAGAATGGAACGGACCTAAGAGAGAGCATTCCATCCCTCCCTTTGAGAATGGTAGTAAGATTAATTGAGGCCAAAGTTTATTAAACTTAAGCGTATTTCATGCATTTTTCATGAAATGTTTTAACTACTTTCTCTAAAAGGAAGACGAGGAGGGGGAATGTTACAATGCAATGTATTGCAGTCTATTGCCCTCCCTCCTTTTACCCTTTTCCGGCTCGATTGCGACCCCCCCCCCTTTATTTTTTGTAGAGGCGGGCTTTCATAAAAGTATGTTATATTCTAAGGGAGTCTGAAATTGTGCCATATAACGTAACCAAGGGGCGGGGGTGGCTCAGTCGGTAGCGCGCCAGGCTCGTAATCTGTAGTTCCCAGGTTCGAGTCCCAGCTGGGTTAGCGTTGAGATTTATCTCCGCAAAATTCTCTGCCCTGCCCACGATGAGTAGGGGACACCGATGAGCTTGGAAAGGCCGCCGTCCGTCGGATGGGACGTTAAGCCGTGGCCCTCGTGTGTGGGAGAACCATACCCTGTGCACGTTAAAGAACACGCTGGATGGCCTTGACGGGAGGCTACCATCTGTCTCCCAACAGCTGTTCCAGTGGGTCCCATCCCCCAACCTTCTCTGAGCCTTCGGGGTCCATGTGACCTGGCCATTTAGCCCATGGTGTGCAAAAAAGTGCCGCTCAGAGGTAAAACAACCCAACCCATATAACGTAACCAACTTCAATATAGGTACTAATAAAGTATTACTATCATCTATTAGTTCGAATTCCACTGTTAGAAGGTGCTAAAGGTCGAAGTCTTTTTGAATATGAGAATCTAATATTCGCTAGAGGCGATGTGTCATTTTTCTAGTCGTTGAGTTGGGTTGTTTTACCTCTGAGCGGCACTTTTTTGCACACCATGGGCTAAATGGCCAGGTCACATGGACCCCGAAGGCTCAGAGAAGGTTGGGGGAGGAGACCCACTGGAACAGCTGTTGGGAGACAGATGGTAGCCTCCCGTCAAGGCCATCCAGCGTGTTCTTTAACGTGCACAGGGTATGGCTCTCCCGCACACGGGGCCACGGCTTAACGTCCCATCCGACGGACGGCGGCCTTTCCAAGCCCATTGGTGTCTCCTACTGACCGTGGGCAGGGCGGGAAATTTTGCGGAGATAAATCTCAACGCTGACCCAGCTGGGACTCGAACCTGGGAACTACAGATTACGAGCCTGGCGTGCTACCGACTGAGCCACCCCCGCCCCAAGTAGTCGTTGAGTTCAAAAAGTAATTGAGTAAAAGGAGTAAAAAACAATATTTTACTGTCAAATATTGTATCTGTGTTGTATAACAAATGTAAAAAATAAAAGTTTCTTAAAATAATATCTGTCGGATGGGACATTAAGCCGTGACCCCTGTGCACGAGAGCAATACCTTGTGCATGTTAAAGAATACGCTGGATAGCCTCGACAAGAGAATGCCATCGGTTTTCTAACAATTGTCCCCTTTCCTCAACTGAGTCCTTGAAGTTCTTGTGGCCTGGTTATTTAGCCCACTGTGGACAAAAAATATTACCGCTTAGATGTAAAACAACCCAACTTTTAAAAAAGTGTGCGGAATACTTCCCCCCCCCCATTTTTTCAGTCTTTTACCTAGCCTATAGTAAGAGAGAGTATGGAAGAGTAGTAGAGTACCTCAAAAAAATATCCGAAAACTATGGTTGATTAAAGAATTCAAAAAAATATCTGGCAACGATTTTTTTTAGAAATTAGTGATCTGGCAACCTTCGTGTCACGTGACACCGAAATAGCATTAGTCCTGAAATGCTTGCGCCTTTAAGGAAAATCAGTCATGCATGCACTATCTAAGTCTTCTAGCTTAGGGATATGAAGTGCATGACGCCGTTCTATGCTTTTATCACTCTTGAATTTCATAAAGAACTCTTGAAAATTAAAAATGCCGGTATGGCCGAGTGGTTAGCGCGCTTGACTACTGACCTAAGGGACCTGGATTCGAGCCCCGGGTAAGGCATGGATGTATGTGTCGTTTTTCTGCTGAGGCCCTGCCATCCTCTCAGATACTTCTATTGTGGCATATAAACTGACAGCTCCTGTCAGACCTCTGTGGCAAGCAGCTGCTTGAGGGGGTATTTTTTTATTTTTTTAACAACTTCAAATGCTCAGTTTGAAATTTATGCCGGTTCCTTGAGAATCCGGTTGTTTTAGTACAGCACCTCAAAAAGTTTAATGTAATTTTAAAGAAAATAATGTTTTATTAAAATAATGATAGTAAAATTTTATTTTGAATATTAAATGTTTATTACTATTGTTATTTAAACAGTTATTATTTTAATTGCACACGATGTAAAAGAATGCCAACATTACAACTTTTTCAAAGATAGGTTTACTTTGTATTTTGAAGGAAGCCAGTATCCTGCCCCGTAGGTAGTACTGAAGTAACAAAATCCTTGTCATTTCCTCCACACAAGTCGCATAAGTAGTTCCACAACACCCTTTCTTTTACCGGAGCATGACCTTACTGCCAACCTAGCCAGCACAAAGAAACTTTAACACGTGTTCCGCCTTCAGTGTTGCTTCTGATTTACGTGCTGTGGATAAGGAAGACGCCCTAGTTGGTAGATTCCAAACTCGTAGGGAAATGTCAGGGAAATTTCAATGTCAGACTTTTATGACTTTTGACTTTGGTGAAATCTAAATAGAAGATTTTAGAGAAATCTCAACGTAAACCTTTAAAGAGACCACTGTGTAAATTTCAACAAAATCTCAAATACAGATTCTATTGAAATTTCAATAATGATTAAAGATATTTCGGTTCCAGACTTTATTGAGATCTCAGTGTCAGACTTTAGTGCAATCACAATGACAGACTTTATTGAGGTCAAAATGACAGACTTTAGTGAGATCTCAATGTCAGATTTTAGTGAGATTTCAATATCAGATTTTAGTGAGATCTGAGTGATAGACTTTAATGAGATCCCAATGACAGACTTTAGTGATATCTCAATCACAAACTTTAGTGAGATTTCAATGTCAGACCTTATTGCGATAGAGGCGGGGGTGGCTCAGTCGGTAGTGCGCCAGGCTCGTAATCTGTAGTTCCCAGGTTCGAGTCCCAGCTGGGCAGCGTTGAGATTTATCTCCGCAAAATTCCCCGCCCTGCCCACAGTCAGTAGGGGACACCGATGGGCTTGGAAAGGCCGCCGTCCGTCGGATGGGACGTTAAGCCGTGGCTCCGTGTGCGGGAGAGCCATACCCTGTGCACGTTAAAGAACACGCTGGATGGCCTTGACAGGAGGCTACCATCTGTCTCCCAACAGCTGTTCCAGTGGGTCCCCAACCTTCTCTGAGCCTTCGGGGTCCATGTGACCTGGCCATTTAGCCATGGTGTGCAAAAAAGTGCCGCTCAGAGGTAAAACAACCCAACCTTATTGCGATCCCAATGACAGACTTTAGTACATCTCAACGGTAGACTTTAGCGAGATCACAATGTCAGATGTTAATGAGATTTCAATATCAGATTTTGGTGATTTCAATGACAGACTTTAGTGATTTCAATGACAGATTTTAGTGATTTCAATGACAGATTTTAGTGATTTCAATGACAGACTTTAGTGAACTTACAAGCCCGACGTTAGCGATGTCTCAATGACAGACTCTATCGAGATCTTAATGTCAGAATTTGGCGAATTCTCAATCACAAATTTTACTGAAATTTCAATATCAGATATAAGAAAAATTTCAACTCCAGACTTTAATCACATGTTCGTGTCAGGCTTTAGTGAAATCTTAATGTCAGATTTTTATTGTCATTTCAATATCAGACGTAATGAAACTACGGTTCCATTCTTTTGCGAAATCTCGATGTCCGTTTTAGTGAAATCTTAACGATGGACTTCATTGAAGTCATAATGTCAAATTCAGCTCCAGTGACTTTTTAAATACTGAACTCTTTTCTTTGAACAAAACATTTTTGAAATTATGCTCCCACGACTTTTTGAATATTGGATACTTTTTTCTCTGAAGGAATATTTTTGAAATTTTGCTACCATGAGTTTTTAAATCTGAATACTCTTTTCTGTGAACGAAAATTTTTGAAATTATGCTCCCACGACTTTTTGAATATTGGATACTTTTTTCTCTGAAGGAATATTTTTGAAATTTTGCTACCATGAGTTTTAAATCTGAATACTCTTTTCTGTGAACGAAAATTTTTGAAATTATGCTCCCACGACTTTTTGAATATTGGATACTTTTTTCTCTGAAGGAATATTTTTGAAATTTTGCTACCATGAGTTTTTAAATCTTAATACTCTTTTCTGTGAACGAAAATTTTTGAAATTATGCTCCCACGACTTTTTGAATATTGGATACTTTTTTCTCTGAAGGAATATTTTTGAAATTTTGCTACCATGAGTTTTTAAATCTGAATACTCTTTTCTGTGAACGAAAATTTTTGAAATTATGCTCCCACGACTTTTTGAATATTGGATACTTTTTTCTCTGAAGGAATATTTTTGAAATTTTGCTACCATGAGTTTTTAAATCTGAATACTCTTTTCTGTGAACGAAAATTTTTGAAATTATGCTCCCACGACTTTTTGAATATTGGATACTTTTTTCTCTGAAGGAATATTTTTGAAATTTTGCTACCATGAGTTTTTAAATCTTAATACTCTTTTCTGTGAACGAAAATTTTTGAAATTATGCTCCCACGACTTTTTGAATATTGGATACTTTTTTCTCTGAAGGAATATTTTTGAAATTTTGCTACCATGAGTTTTTAAATCTTAATACTCTTTTCTGTGAACGAAAATTTTTGAAATTATGCTCCCACGACTTTTTGAATATTGGATACTTTTTTCTCTGAAGGAATATTTTTGAAATTTTGCTACCATGAGTTTTTAAATCTGAATACTCTTTTCTGTGAACGAAAATTTTTGAAATTATGCTCCCACGACTTTTTGAATATTGGATACTTTTTTCTCTGAAGGAATATTTTTGAAATTTTGCTACCATGAGTTTTTAAATCTGAATACTCTTTTCTGTGAACGAAAATTTTTGAAATTATGCTCCCACGACTTTTTGAATATTGGATACTTTTTTCTCTGAAGGAATATTTTTGAAATTTTGCTACCATGAGTTTTTAAATCTTAATACTCTTTTCTGTGAACGAAAATTTTTGAAATTATGCTCCCACGACTTTTTGAATATTGGATACTTTTTTCTCTGAAGGAATATTTTTGAAATTTTGCTACCATGAGTTTTTAAATCTTAATACTCTTTTCTGTGAACGAAAATTTTTGAAATTATGCTCCCACGACTTTTTGAATATTGGATACTTTTTTCTCTGAAGGAATATTTTTGAAATTTTGCTACCATGAGTTTTTAAATCTGAATACTCTTTTCTGTGAACGAAAATTTTTGAAATTATGCTCCCACGACTTTTTGAATATTGGATACTTTTTTCTCTGAAGGAATATTTTTGAAATTTTGCTACCATGAGTTTTTAAATCTGAATACTCTTTTCTGTGAACGAAAATTTTTGAAATTATGCTCCCACGACTTTTTGAATATTGGATACTTATTTCTCTGAAGGAATATTTTTGAAATTTTGCTACCATGAGTTTTTAAATCTGAATACTCTTTTCTGTGAACGAAAATTTTTGAAATTATGCTCCCACGACTTTTTGAATATTGATATTTTTGAAATTTTGCTACCATGAGTTTTTAAATCTGAATACTCTTTTCTGTGAACGAAAATTTTTGAAATTATGCTCCCACGACTTTTTGAATATTGGATACTTTTTTCTCTGAAGGAATATTTTTGAAATTTTGCTACCATGAGTTTTTAAATCTTAATACTCTTTTCTGTGAACGAAAATTTTTGAAATTATGCTCCCACGACTTTTTGAATATTGGATACTTTTTTCTCTGAAGGAATATTTTTGAAATTTTGCTACCATGAGTTTTTAAATCTTAATACTCTTTTCTGTGAACGAAAATTTTTGAAATTATGCTCCCACGACTTTTTGAATATTGGATACTTTTTTCTCTGAAGGAATATTTTTGAAATTTTGCTACCATGAGTTTTTAAATCTTAATACTCTTTTCTGTGAACGAAAATTTTTGAAATTATGCTCCCACGACTTTTTGAATATTGGATACTTTTTTCTCTGAAGGAATATTTTTGAAATTTTGCTACCATGAGTTTTTAAATCTGAATACTCTTTTCTGTGAACGAAAATTTTTGAAATTATGCTCCCACGACTTTTTGAATATTGGATACTTTTTTCTCTGAAGGAATATTTTTGAAATTTTGCTACCATGAGTTTTTAAATCTTAATACTCTTTTCTGTGAACGAAAATTTTTGAAATTATGCTCCCACGACTTTTTGAATATTGGATACTTTTTTCTCTGAAGGAATATTTTTGAAATTTTGCTACCATGAGTTTTTAAATCTTAATACTCTTTTCTGTGAACGAAAATTTTTGAAATTATGCTCCCACGACTTTTTGAATATTGGATACTTTTTTCTCTGAAGGAATATTTTTGAAATTTTGCTACCATGAGTTTTTAAATCTGAATACTCTTTTCTGTGAACGAAAATTTTTGAAATTATGCTCCCACGACTTTTTGAATATTGGATACTTTTTTCTCTGAAGGAATATTTTTGAAATTTTGCTACCATGAGTTTTTAAATCTGAATACTCTTTTCTGTGAACGAAAATTTTTGAAATTATGCTCCCACGACCTTTTGAATATTGGATACTTTTTTCTCTGAAGGAATATTTTTGAAATTTTGCTACCATGAGTTTTTAAATCTTAATACTCTTTTCTGTGAACGAAAATTTTTGAAATTATGCTCCCACGACTTTTTGAATATTGGATACTTTTTTCTCTGAAGGAATATTTTTGAAATTTTGCTACCATGAGTTTTTAAATCTTAATACTCTTTTCCGTGAACGAAAATTTTTGAAATTATGCTCCCACGACTTTTTGAATATTGGATACTTTTTTCTCTGAAGGAATATTTTTGAAATTTTGCTACCATGAGTTTTTAAATCTGAATACTCTTTTCTCTGAACGAAAATGTTTGAAATTAAGTTCCCACGACTTTTTGAATATTGGATACTTTTTTCTCTGAAGGAGTATTTTTGAAATTTTGCTACCATGAGTTTTTAAATCTGAATACTCTTTTCTGTGAACGAAAATTTTTGAAATTATGCTCCCACGACTTTTTGAATATTGGATACTTTTTTCTCTGAAGGAATATTTTTGAAATTTTGCTACCATGAGTTTTTAAATCTGAATACTCTTTTCTCTGAACGAAAATGTTTGAAATTATGCTCCCACGACTTTTTGAATATTGGATACTTTTTTCTCTGAAGGAATATTTTTGAAATTTTGCTACCATGAGTTTTTAAATCTTAATACTCTTTTCTGTGAACGAAAATTTTTGAAATTATGCTCCCACGACTTTTTGAATATTGGATACTTTTTTCTCTGAAGGAATATTTTTGAAATTTTGCTACCATGAGTTTTTAAATCTGAATACTCTTTTCTGTGAACGAAAATTTTTGAAATTATGCTCCCACGACTTTTTGAATATTGGATACTTTTTTCTCTGAAGGAATATTTTTGAAATTTTGCTACCATGAGTTTTTAAATCTTAATACTCTTTTCTGTGAACGAAAATTTTTGAAATTATGCTCCCACGACTTTTTGAATATTGGATACTTTTTTCTCTGAAGGAATATTTTTGAAATTTTGCTACCATGAGTTTTTAAATCTGAATACTCTTTTCTGTGAACGAAAATGTTTGAAATTAAGTTCCCACGACTCTTTGAATATTGGATACTCTTTTCTCTGAAAGAATATTTTTGAAATTATGCTTCCAGGACTCTTTATTGAATATTATTTTCTTTGAACGAATATTACTAAAATTCAGCTCCTATGAATTTTTAAAATCTGAATACTCTTTTCTCTGAATGAATATTTTTGAAATTATGCTCCCACTAATCTTTAAATATTTAATACTGGTTCCTCTAAAGGAATATATTGTTGAACTTCAGCTTTCGTGAATTTTTTAATATTGAATACTATATCCTCTGAACGAATATTGATGAAATTATGCTCCCGTGTCTATTTAAATATTGAGTACTCTTTTCTTTCATTCTTGAACTCTTTAAATCAATATTCGTTCAAGAGAAATTCTTTTCTCTTGAACGAATATTGTTGAAATTATGCTCCCATGTGTCTTTAAATATTGAGTAGTCTTTTCACTTGAAAGATATTGTTCAAATTATGCTCCCATGTCTCTTTAAATATTGAGTAGTCTTTTCTCTTGAACGAATATTGTTGTAATTATGCTCCCATGTCTCTTTAAATATTGAGTAGTCTTTTCTTTGAACGAATATTGTTGAAATTATGCTCCCATGTCTCTTTAAATATTGAGTAGTCTTTTCTCTTGAACGAATATTGTTGAAATTATGCTGCCATGTGTCTTTAAATATTGAGTAGTCTTTTCTCTTAAACGAATATTGTTGAAATTATGCTTCCATGTCTCTTTAAAAATTGAATACTGTTTTCTCTGAGCGAATACTCTTGAAATTCAGCTACAGTGATATTTTAAATGCTGAATATTCTTTCCTCTTAATGAGTACAACGCTTAAATTCTGCAGACGTTTGATTGATAGTATGACGATTTTTCGAAAACACGTGGCAACGAGATTAAAGCGATTTTTTGATTTTACATTTCACTGATTCATTCCCTCTGTGACCTTGTATTCTTTGCTGCTTTTTTACAATGAGGCCGACGGATTCATGTGAAACGAGAATTCATGACTATACACAGTCGTATCAGAATAATATGACCATCTACCATAGTATATGTATGGTAGGTGGCCATATTATTATGATAAAATATAAACTTTTAATTTAAACTTATTAACACAATCGTGCATATTCGATGTCGCCATTATTAAAAAAAACCGAGTGATGAAAAAATGGCGACCGTTACTAGCCACTGCGAGTAAGCAGAATAATGAATTTTAAAAATTTTTACGAGAAATATTCAAAAGTACAATTATGGATTCTTCTTTCATGTGAATACTCCTGCTGCATTATTTAAAAAAAGCACCAAAAATATAAGGTCACAGAGGGAGTAAATCAATAATTGATAAAGTTGGGATTCAAAAACTAGGTTGATAATCTCGTTACCGCATGTTTTCGTAAAATCCCCGATTCTGTGGAATTTGAGCCGAATATTGTTGCAATTATGCTCCCACAACTCTCTCAATAATGAATACTCCTTTCTCTGAACGAATATTGTTGCAATTATGCTCCCACAACTCTCTCAATAATGAATACTCCTTTCTCTGAACAAATATTGTTGCAATTATGCTCCCACAACTCTCTCAATAATGAATACTCCTTTCGCTGAACAAATATTGTTGCAATTATGCTCCCACAACTCTCTCAATAATGAATACTCCTTTCTCTGAACGAATATTGTTGCAATTATGCTCCCACAACTCTCTCAATAATGAATACTCCTTTCTCTGAACGAATATTGTTGCAATTATGCTCCCACAACTCTCTCAATAATGAATACTCCTTTCGCTGAACAAATATTGTTGCAATTATGCTCCCACAACTCTCTCAATAATGAATACTCCTTTCTCTGAACGAATATTGTTGCAATTATGCTCCCACAACTCTCTCAATAATGAATACTCCTTTCTCTGAACGAATATTGTTGCAATTATGCTCCCACAACTCTCTCAATAATGAATACCCCTTTCTCTGAACGAATATTGTTGAAACACAACTCCTGCGACTCTTTGAACACTGAATACTGTTAATTGGGAACGAATGTTGTTAAAATTCAACTACTTTAATCCCTTAAATACTGGATATTATCTTTTATGAATGTTGTTGAAATTGAGCTTCCATAGTTCTTTTAATACCGAATATTATTTTCTCTGAACTAAAATTATTGAAACTCAGCTTTCGCAATTTTTAAATACTGAATACATTCTCTGAATGAATATTGTTGAAAATCACATCCGCGGTAACTCTTATAATACTGAAAGAACAAAATATTTTTCTCTGAATGAATATTATTGAAATTCAGCTCCGCGTAATTCTTATAAATATATTATCTTATAATATGACTGAAAGAAGAGTGTTTCTTCGAAGTGAACTTTTTTTATCTTCAACTCCCATGACTTTTTAACACGTTGACTGCCGTAATGTTAAGAATTTTTGAGCCTCCCCAGACACGCTATTTCATTTCTTGTATGTGGTTCAAAATACCATAAGATGACCATTTATGATGAATCCATATGAAACAAAATTTTGACGTCCTCTTTTTAAATGTGAATCACGTGCGGACGGCGTTGTCTATAGGACAAAAATCTTCAGACAGGGCCACTCGCTGAATACATGATTCGCAAGTTTATTCAGCATTATTCACAAGTTCTCCCGCGCAGATTTCTAGTGTATATATACGGGAACTTGTTCATTGTTCAGCACTGTCTCCGGCGCGGTCGGTAGCGCGCCAGGGCTCGTAAATCTGCAGTTCCAAGGTTCGAGTCCCAGCTATATCAGCGTTGAGATTTATCTCCACAAAACTCTCCTCCCTGCCCACGGTCAATAGGGGACACCGATGGACTTGGAAAGAGCGCCGTCAGTTGGATGGAACTTTAAGCCGTGGCCCCGTGTGCGGGAGAGCCATACCCTGTGCACGTTAAAGAACACTCTGGATGGCCTTGACGGGAGGCTACAATCTGTCTCCCAACAGCTGTTCCAGTGGGTCCCCTCCCCCAACCTTCTCTGAGCCTTCGGGGTTCTTGTGACCTGGCCATTTAGCCCATTGTGTGCACAAAAGTGCCGTTAGGACTTCAAGTGTCTGTGCTGCTCAGTGTTGTCTGCACTAAACTCTATTTTCGCAGCTGTTGACTTGTTCATGGAGCCACACTTTCCTACCGCTCATAAGCAATTTATTACAGCACGAATCATGGGTTAGCTCAAGTGGCCAGAACTAAAGTCGTAGATGCGAAGCAAATATTCTATGATATTCCACTGCATAGTAGTCTATAACAAATGTGAAGCATACACGATTCATACGGCAGTCAATGTGTTCAATACTGAGCAAAAATTTTTAAATCCAACTCTCTTAACTTTAAATACTGAGAGAAATATTGATACCGTACGATATTTGCGAAATCGAATGTCTGCAATTGTTCAACAATTTCAGTTAAGGGGTAAGTCCGACTCCCTTAACTCTGAATCATCATCATCATCATCATCTTTAAGCAGCGATGGGCTACGGAGGTCCAACCAGACCGTGCAAATTTAGTTCTCTAAGCATATCTGTCCTGAGCTACATCTGCTGCATCTGGCTACTGCACACCAATTCTAACAAGGTCCTGTTTGACATTGCCTGCCCACAGCATCCCAGTTCTCCCCTTCCTTCTGAGGCTTTTAGGCACACTATTCATAACCCTATTCGCTAATCTATAATTATCCATACGGGCAACATGGCCAAACCAACGGAGTCTCTCTCTCTCCACAATATGCTGCTTAAAGGAGGTTGCGACTCCTTTGCCTAACCTCATCATTAGTTACAAAGTTGAACCACCTAATGCAGATACTACGTAAGCATCTAGAATCAAAAGCATCTAGTTTCCTGTTATCTTGTTTACAAAGTGTCCAAGTTTCACTACCATAACTAACCCTAGAAAGAACCAAACTATTATACAGTCTAATTTTAGTCTTTAGGTGTATACGCCTATTTCTCCACACTCTCCATAGATTCTTAAAAGTCCCGGCAGCAATCCCTATTCGTCTGTTAATCTCATGCCGCTCATGACCAGTATCTGTTATATAGCTCCGAAGATAATTAAACTGAGACACTTGCTCAAGGGCGCAACCATTCAAAACGACTGAAGAACCATCTGCCTGACCATTTTTCATCACTTTCCTTAATGCTACAGGCCTTACCAACTCTCACACACGACTCAATGTTATTATAGAGAGCTTTCATTAAGTTAACTTACTTGCTTGGTGTGACATACGATCTCACAATCAACCACAAATTATGACGATCAACAGAGTCAAAAGCCATTTTTAAATCAACAAAGTTAGCAACCAAAGGTTTCTGAAACTCTAAACATTTCTCAAGAATCTGCCTTAGTGAAAATATCTGATCTAAACTAGCCCTACTGTCAACCAGATTCTTAAGTCTGTTAAACACAATCAAGCAAAGAACTTTACCTGGAACAGAAATTAGGCTGATATCCCTATAGTTATCACAAGAACTGAGATCACCTTTTTAAAAAACAGGGATAATAATACGTAGCTCTGGTAAAATACTTAGAAACTATGCCTTTATCATAAAAGATATTTAAAGTTTCGTCATCCATGTGGTAACCGAAACATTCCGAGCTCTAAGCATTTCCGTAGTAATTTCATCGACCCCTGGGGGGGTTATGTAGTTTAATTTAGAAACAGCTAAAATAACTTCAGACTGTGTTATAGGGCCATAATTAAAGCCAGTAATGCATCTATCATCATTACAAAAAATGAGAGTAGTACTAACCACATTGGTTAGAACGTTACTGAAATGTTCAGCCCACCTAGCCATGACGGAATCCTCACCTTCTATAACCTTACCTTGCTTATCCTTCAATCATTGTATACCTGTCCGTTTTCTGCCACACAAAACTTTAACTATCTGATACAGCTCTCTGCTGTTGTGATGTGTAACTGCTTCCTCTTCTTGTCAGCCAAGCCATCAAGTCAAAGATTCCTATCAGCAGCTAGCCGATCTTTTACACGTTTATAATTGTTCTCGGTAATGCTTTCTATTAGGACTAGGTGGATATTGATTAAGGACATTCCAGCAGTTATTTCTATCTGAAGTAAGCTCCAGTGCCTTATCACTCAAAATATTTTGCCTCCTATGCTTCTTTTTTTCCTAAAAGAGTACTGTTAGTTTCAAGAAAAACCTATTTATAACGGTCTCATTCTTCCTCAACTTCAGTAGTAAGCAAATTATGACTGTCATAATGACTAAGTAACCTATCATGGTAAGCTTTAGCTATAACTCGGTCTTTCAGAGCTTCAGAATTAAAGGTGATTTTTTTTTAACCTTAGCACTACACTTCTTAAGTTCAAGTTGCAAGGCACTTTTAACAAGGTAATGGTCAGATTCAATTTCAGCTCTCCTACACGACCTAGTATTCCTAACGGAACTAGCCCATTTGCTGTTAATTAATATATAATCAATCATATTTTCATGCATTTGGTGAAACTTATGTGTACTTACTATAACATATGAACTATAATATTGTTAAAATCCAACTCCCTTAACTCTAAATACTGAATGACTATTACTCCATAACAAAAATGGATTTCTTGATTGATATTTTCTCAAAATTCCTATTTCATTAGTTACAGGGTTCAGAAATTTGCCTCGATATTTTGTTGCGTAATAGACGTATTCATTTATGTTCAAAGGTTTGGTGGTTCATCGACCTATCGCAGCAAAGTCGACCAAAAACATCACACATCGCCCACAATCTTTCCTTTCTCGCAGAGCTGAGCGCCTATCCACCAACAATAGCATTGGAACGAGGGTGGGCGAATCCATCCATTAGGGCTGGAAAGAGAGAGAGAGGTGGGAGTTCTCACCCGTTACCATAACAACGATGCCGTCGTTGATGTGTTCCTTCGCCCAACAACTCTTTGGCTCTGGGAGAAAGAAGGGAGACTATGAAAGAGGTCTTTTTTTTTTCGGTTGAAGAGTAGGCCACCCTTTTGCTGACCAGCGGAGCGAAACACTCGCTACAAGAGATTGTACAGTGCCCAGCCAATAGAGGATTGTTGGGGTTACGGATAAACGAAAAAAAAATGAGGAAAGGGATAGCACTGAACGAGACCAGATGTAGGTCTGTTTTGTTTGCTCTTTGTTGTTGTTTTGATCGCTAATTTTTACCCCTCCCCCCTCTAGGCATTAAACTACGGACTAGCAAATCTTCCAGAGCACCGGGCTTGGACGATATGCTAGTATAAACGTTAAAAAAAATTTGCATGGGTTCTAAAGGTTAAATTTTCATCTTTTAAAATTCAACTGGTAGCTATTTGATTAAAAATATAAATTTAAAACATTGGTGCATAACTATTTTAGTAAATTCATAATAAATATACTATTATACTTTAAGGTGTTTGAAAACAAATAGCTTGTAGTTAAACTTTGGACAAATTAAATGATGAATATTTGAGCATTTTTAATTTCCCTCCTTTCCCCCCCCCCCAACGTTTCTTCAACAGATATCCAGTCCCGGTGTATCTACGTACATGGTCCAGACCTTATTAATTTTTTTTTATGTACTCACTATAATTTTGAACTAATCAGGTTGCTTTTGCATCATCATCTAATTTACTCGCAGCACTAAGCAAAACTGAAGTTGAGTTTGACATTTACAACCGAAATTTCCTAAATTGTAAAGAAATTAATTCCAATCACAAATGATTCAATTTAACTGTTTCGGGAGGGTTGGGTTGCTTTAGCTATGAGCGGCACTTTTTTGCACACTATGGGCTAAATGGCCAAGTCACAAGGACTCCGAAGGCTCAGAGAAGGTTGGGAGAGGAGACCCACTGGAACAGCTGTTGGGAGACAGATGGTAGCTTCCCGTCAAGGCCATCCAGCGTGTTCTTTAACGTGCACATGGTATAACTCTCCCGCACACAGGGTCACGGCTTAACGTTCCATCCGACGGACGGCGGCCTTTCCAAGCCCATCGGTGTCCCCTACTGACCGTGGGCAGGGCGGGGAATTTTGCGGAGATAAATCTCAACGCTGACCCAACTGGGACTCGAACTTGGGAACTAGAGATTACGAGCCTGGCACGCTACCGACTGAGTCACCCCCGCCCCTGTTTCGAGAGGAGAGGAGTCTTATGTCACCCTAACTTTTACATCTTTGTTACAGTGAACCCACGATTTAACGGATTAATAGAGGTTGCTTTACCTCTGAGCGGCAATATTTTGCACACAATGGGCTAAATGGCTAGATTGCAAGGACCTCGAAGGCTCAGAGAAGGTTAGGGGGGACCCACTAGAACAGCTGTTGAGAGACAGATAGTAGCCTCCTATCATGGACATCCAGTGTGTTCTTTAGCGTGCACAGGGTATGGCTCTCCCACACACGGAGCCACCTCTTAACGTCCCATCCGACGGACGACGGCCTTTTAAATATCCATCGTTTCCAAAGCCATCATCCCTCACTTACTGAGACAGAGCGGGGAGTTTTCCGGATATAAATCGCAACGTTGACCCAGGCGTGACTCGAACCTGGGAACTGTAGATTACGATCCTGGCCCGAGTGAGCAATCCCTCACCCAGATTAATAGAGGAAAGGGAGTGTCTCTTGTTATATTTAAAAGTCCGTTAAGCCTGAATGAGGAAAACGAAAAATTACGACGCGCAGAGTAAATGAGCATATCTTATAATAGCCAATGCAGTTCCTTAGTAATTAACAGATATTACCATTAACAGACTAATAACATATCTAATACCTGTAATTTTAATAAAAACACTAAAATAAACAATATTGTACACCATTGTTTCCTAAAGTACGGCCTGCGGTCTGATACTGCTCATTGGAAACAAAAAATACAGGTCTTTTGAAAATATGGAAATAATCGCACTATCCAATTATTATCGCGAGGGACGGGATTGGCTCGAAATCTGCAGTTCCCAGGTTCGAGTCCCAGCGGAGCCAGCGTTCAGATTTATCTCCGCAAAACTTCCTGCCTTGCCCTCTGTCTGTAGGGGACACCGATAGGTTTGGAAAGGCCGTGGCCATCGCATGGAAAGTTAAGCCTTGGCCCGTGCGCACGAGAGCCATACCCTATACAGTTAAGGAACACACTGGATGTCCTTGATGGAAGGATACCATCTGTCTCCTAACAGCTCTGAGGCGGGTTTTCTCCCCCCAACTTTCGCTGTGCCCTCGGGATCCTTGTGACCTGGCCATTTAGCCAATTGCATGCAAAAAAGTATCACTCAGAGGTAAAAAAATCCAATCCTAACACAAATAAATCTACTAAAGTATATTTTAAAGTACGAAAAACATTGGGGCGGGGGTGGCTCAGTCGGTAGCGCGCCAGGCTCGTAATCTGTAGTTCTCAGGTTCGAGTCCCAGCTGGGTCAGCGTTGAGATTTATCTCCGCAAAATTCCCCGCCCTGCCCACTGTCAGTAGGGGACACCGATGGGCTTGGAAAGGCCGCCGTCCGTCGGATGGGACGTTAAACCGTGACCCCGTGTGCGGGAGAGCCATACCCTGTGCACGTTAAAGAACACGCTGGATGGCCTTGACGGGAGACTACCATCTGTCTCCCAACAGCTGTTCCAGTGGGTCCCCAACCTTCTCTGAGCCTTCGGGGTCCATGTGACCTGGCCATTTAGCCCATGGTGTGCAAAAAAGTGCCTCTCAGAGGTAAAACAACACAACAAAAAACATTTTTATTACATTGAAATGAAAATGAAGTAGAAGGCAAGAAAGCAAACGGCACATTCAGTTTCACTATTTCCTAGTGGGTGTATTTGCAGGTGAAATTGTCGAAGTAATTATTGCATTGCAGATGTAATAATGAAACAGCATATTGTACACTTCTTCGGAAAATAAGATATGTTCTATTATAGAGTTGCGGTTCCAGGAGAAGTTAAGGAAGGATTTCCTTGAGATTGCGGCGAGATAAGCTATTTGTTGGCTCTTTTGTAGCCATGTCGATGACGTGTACTATGACATCAAAACTTTACAATTCACTTCTTTTGCCTAAGACTTAGAATTAAAATTTTATTCGGCTATTTTTGAATATGCTAGCAGATTAAACAGAAGAGTGATACTGAAATCATTAAAGGAATGGAATTGAAGAGGATGAATATTGTTTTAGTACAAGTCTCTAGATACAGATGTTCGTTTTTTGAATCACAAGAGGTTTTTTTCCCCTCGGGAGGAAATGAAAAAAAAAAAAGGATAAAAACAAAAAGGAAAAATAACAGAAAGCAATAAAGAATAAAATAAAACAAAAAAAGAAATAAATTCAAAAACGAAACAAAAAAAAAAGAAAGAAAAATAAAAAGCATTCCCGTGAAAGAAGTGAAAAAAACCAAGCATAATTTCTTCATTATTTGCAAGAACTCAAAAGCTAGAAAGAATGTACAGTTTAATTGTACAGTCTGTTTGGATCCCCACATACATTTGTCCATTGCGTACCACTTTTAATAAGATGATTATCCACATTGCCCATCCACCTAAATCTAGGGGTGGGGGTTGGCTCAGTAGGTAGCGGGCCAAGCTCAAAATCTGCAGTTCCCAGGTTCGAATCCTACCTGCGACAGGGTTCATATTTATCTCTGCTAAACCCCACTATAGCCCTCGGTCAGAAAGATGACAGCGATATGCTTGTAAAGGCCATAATCCGTCTTATGCCATTCCCAAAGTGCAGGAGATCCATACCCTCTACACTTTAACAAACACGCTGGATGGCCTTGCCGTGAGGATACCATATGTGTCCTAAAAGTTGTTCAGTGAATCCCCTTCCTCCAACCTTCTCTGAGCAATTGGGTCCTAGTGACCTGGCCATTTAACTCATTGTGTTAAAAAAAGTGCCACTCAGAGATAAAAAAAACCTAACCACTTTAAACTATACCTTCCGTTTTCCTTAACGTTTCTGGTACATTTTTTGCAACTTTATTTTATAATCTATAACTATGCGTGTAGAAAACACGAATAAACCAACGCAATCTCCCCCTAATTGAGGGACAGGAGTGGTTCAGTCGGTAGCACGCCAGGCTCATAATGTGCAGTTTCCAGGATCGAGTCTCAGCTGGGCCAGAGTTCAGATTTATCTCCGCAAAACTCCCTCCCCCTCCTGCTTCGGTCAATAGGGGACACAGTTGGGTTTGGAAAGTCCATCGGATGGGACGTGTGGCCCCCCGTGTGCGGTAAAGCTATACCCTTTGCACATTAAAGAACACGCTGGATGGTCTTGACGGGAGGCTACCATCTGTTTCTTAACAGCTGTCCAGTGGGTCCCCTTCTCCCAACCTTCTCGGAGCCCCCGTGGTCCTTGTGACTTGACCTCAGCACATTGTTGCAAAAACGTCGGCTCAGAGATAAAACAACTCAATAGATCAGTGTTCTATAGAGATGTAACGTACAGCTCTTAGATTACAGATGTCTTTTGATTGTGTTCTTTAATGTACACGTCTTATTGCTCTATCCAATAGCCTTACCAAGGCTACTGCATAGAGCAATTTACCAAGTATATACCAAGGTGATCACGCAACACCTCCAACTTATGGATTCAATATTACCAAATCGATCACGCAACACCTCCTATAACAAACAATTGCCTGTGGAACTTTAGCACATTGTTGCAAAAACTTCTACAACGTGTATAAATTGGAGGTGGTGCAACAATGTCCAATTTATGATTTCAGTAATACCAAGGCGATCACGCAACACCTCCTATAACAAAAGGTCAATGGACCAAATTTATGACATCACTTATATAGTCCGTAGATTGTAGATCGTATAATCATATTCGATGTACCGGGTAATAATTTTACTCCTAACCAACTCCATCATAAAGATATGCCTATTTGGCATGAGTAAGAACAAAATATATAAGTAAACCACCCTTAGGTGGGCCCCAAAGGGCAAACGTAAGAAAAGCTAAAAATAGCAGTAAAATTGTATAAGAAACCTAAAACGGGTAGGTCTCCTCAGAGAACGCTACAGTTTTAGGCCTCTTGTACTTGTTCAAAACAGTATGATCGTAAGGAATCAGAGAAGAAATGATCTCATTGGGATTATTGCTTACAGCCTCAAAAAATCTTTTTGAGGTGCGTTTTATATGTGTATATAAGTATATGGTCGATGCCCAGGTCTTTATGAAGTTGTCTGTTAGTGACAAACCAGGGGGGCATCGACCGCAGTTCTCAAAATCTTGTTCTGTTAAGATCTGAATCTCACGAATATTGGTAGGTGTAGTAATAAACGCCCATATTGGTGGAAGCATTAGGGAATCACCGGTCTGATGATCAATTCATTCGTACCTCCATTTCGAATTACATCTAAAATAAAATATGATATAAAATTGCTGGTAGTTTTATGAAAAAAAATCAATATAATATTTTCAGCATATTTAGTAGATATTTAATAATTAACAAAACTGAAATTTATTATTTTTAATAATATATTATACTAAAATTGTTATCTTTGTCTGTTTATCTAAGTATTAATAATTTAAGTTTTTTTAAAAAACCTTATCGACTGCAGGCCATGATAAAAAAAAAATGAACTTTGGTTACGTGGCCAAAAAGAATTTACTTCAACACATGAAATTAAAAATATTTCTATTATAAAATAAACATGATGATTTTATTAGTATCACGAAAAATAATTAAACGCATTTTATTTTTTAAAGAGGATAGGTAATAAATATAATTAAAACTTATTATATTTATTATAAAATTACCAGTAATTTTAAACACACAACTATGTCTTTCAGGTTGGGTTGTTTTACCTCTGAGCGGCACTTTTTTTCACACCATGGGCTAAATGGCCAGGTTACATGGACCCCGAAGGCTCAGAGAAGGTTGGGGGAGGGGACCCACTGGAACAGCTGTTGGGAGACAGATGGTAGTCTCCCGTCAAGGCCATCCAGAGTGTTCTTTAACGTGCACAGGGTATGGCTCTCCCGCACACGGAGCCACGGCTTAACGTCCCATCCAACGGACGGCGGCCTTTCCAAGCCCATCGGTGTCCCCTACTGACCGTGGGCAGGGCGGGGAATTTTGCGGAGATAAATCTCAACGATGACCCAGCTGGGACTCGAACCTGGGAACTACAGATTACGAGCTTGGCGCGATACCGACTGAGCCACCCCAGCCCCATGTCTTTCGGACTTCGCCGTGAATATGATGTGTATTATAAACACCTTTAACCCATTAAGTGATGCAATAATCTAATCTGTGAAGGAAAATTTCCTTTATTGATTGCATTCCTCACCAGTTATTGAGAACTGGCTCTTCGAGACGGAAGTAATAGAAATGTGTTTTGCAAGCTATTTCTCCCTATTGCTTCATTTAACAACTTTCTTCATCGCTTCAGAGAAGTGCATCACCTGCACGCCCTTACTGTGGCTCTCCAGAAAATGTAGACTGCTTTCTATTTCAGTGATAATGCAACTTCTGATGAACTAGACGACTTCATTAGAAACTTCACGCACCAGTGGAACTTTATGCTATGCTCCTCTAAGTTATATAACGTACACTACCCTGAAACATATATCGGTACACTTATATGCTTGGGTCGGGGGTGGCTCAGTCCGTAGCGCTCCAGGCTCGTAATCTGTAGTTCCCAGGTTCGAGTCTCAGCTTGGTCCCAACAGAAACCCACCTGAGATTTATCTCCGCAAAATTCCCCGCCCTGCCCACGGTCAGTAGGGGACACCGATGGGCTTGGAAAGGTAGCCGTCCGTCGGATGGGATGTTAAGCCGTGGCATCGTGTGTGGGAGAACCATACCCTGTGCACGTTAAAGAACACGCTGGATGGCCTTGACGGGAGACTACCATCTGTCTCTCAACAGCTGTTCCAGTGGGTCCCCTCCCCCAACATTCTCTGAGCCTTCGGGGTCCATGTGACCTGGCCATTTAGCCCATGGTGTGCAAAAAAGTACCGTTCAGAGGTAAAACAACCCAACCCAACTTATATGCTAACGAGAATGGAGAAAGTCACACTCAAAACTTCTATAGCTGTCAAAAAAGCTTTTTGAGAAAAATGTCATCGGAAGAGAATTGACTCATTAAAATTTCTTTAAATCTCATTTTCTAATAATAAAAAAAAATAAAAAATAAATACCGCCTCAAGCAGCTGCTTGCCACAGAGGTCTGACAGGAGTCTGTCAGTTTATATGTCAAAGTAGAAGGTCTGTGAGGATGGCAGGACTCAGCAGAAAAACAACACAAACGTCCATGCCTTGTCTGGGGCTCTAACCCAGGCCCCTTAGATCAGTAGCCAAGTGCGCTAACCACTCGGCCACGAGACTCTTTAAATATTAGAAGAGTGAGAGAAGTTGGAACATTTAACAGCAGAATTTGCAGTTACGCTCATCTTATTCGCTTCAAAAATGCAGGAAAAAAAAAAACACGCAATCATTATAAATATTAATCTAAATCCACATGGTAACAGTTATTGTGTTATAATTAGCATTTGAGGTACATTCTTATGATTTGAAACACTGTTGTTAAATACTTCACCTTCCATAATTTTTAAAATGTTAAAAGAATCTTCTTGGAAAATGGGATTTGGAGAAATTGAAGTGAGATCTTTAATTTATTTCTAGTGACATTTTTTACGTAAAAAGCTTGATTTTAAAATTATGGTACTTTTAATATGGTTTTCTATTCTCATAAAATTAAAGTGTTAGTATATGTATCTTGTTTGATCTCTTGATGTCTGGTTATGAAGCTATTTTTGAAATCCAAGAGTACTGGATCACAGAAAGTTCTTCTCAAATTGAATTCCCCGCCCTGCCCACGGTCAGTAGGGGACACCGATGGGCTTGGAAAGGCCGCCGTCCGTCGGATGGGACGTTAAGCCGTGGCCCCGTGTGTGGGAGAGCCATACCCTGTGCACGTTAAAGAACACACTGGATGGCCTTGACGGGAGGCTACCATCTGTCTCCCAACAGCTGTTCCAGTGGGTCCCCTCCCCCAACCTTCTCTGAGCCTTCGGAGTCCATGTGACCTGGCCATTTAGCCCATGGTGTGCAAAAAAGTGCCGCTCAGAGGTAAAACAACCCAACCCAACTTCTCAAATTGGAACTTTAAAAATCCAGAAAAACTTTCATTTTTCCTACACTGTCATTTATTTGTCCTTCTCTTCGCTTGGGATTGTAATAAAAAAAAATAAATACCCCTCAAGCAGCTGCTTGCCACAGAGGTCTGACAGGAGCCTGTCAGTTTATTTGCCACAGTAGGAGATCTGAGAGGATGGCAGGACCTCAGCAGAAAAACGACACACACATCCATGCCTAAATACCGGGGCTCGAACCCAGATCCCTTAGATCAGTAGCCAAGCGTTCTAACCACTCGGCCACGGTACGGCAGGAAACCCAAAATTGAGGGGTTTATGATCTTCCCACAACATTTTAGTTTAATATCTAATTAGCGAAAACCTCCATTACACGTGCTTTCAAATACGCAACGCTTTAAGGAAACCAATCTACAACATCAGCAAATCATGACTTGTAAATGTAAATCTTCTGAGAAATGTTACAAGGAAGAAGAACTATAATTCTGATGAATAACAGTTCGAAATTGTAACAGCCGAACAACACAAAAAAGGAACAGATGGGACGAGGAGTGAATTCCCGTTGCGAGCAGCGCAGGTGGCTCGAGACGCACAAACGCTCAGGGATGCACACTCTAGCTAATGTTACGTGATCTCGGAAGCAATGTAGCTGTCACAGAGTGACGTCAAAGAGCTTGCTGTAAACAACAGGGCACCCTTGTGGAGGAGGAGGAGGTCTGGTGATGTGGGTCACGGGTTCCTCTCTCATTGTTTGCTGCTTGAGAACAGACGCTGTTGTCCCACCCTACCCTTGGACTCCCCCCCTCACTCCCCAGAACTGCTTTTTATTTCCTCAAAGTAAATAACAAATCTGTGCCAGCGTCAAGAACGCTAACGGGCCAAGAAGTTGCTTTGCAGCTGCTTCAAAATCAGAAACCGTTTGGAATCATTGTCTTTTATCTCCGAGCGGCACTTTTATGTAAAAGGTGCCATAAATGGGCTGGTCACAAAGACTGAGAGATGGGTAAGGGTTGGGTTGTTTTATTAAGAAAGGAGTAAGAGATTGTGTTGTTTTATTAATAGAGGGCTAAGAGATTGTGTTGTTTTATTAATAGAGGGCTAAGAGATTGTGTTGCATTATTAAAAGATGAATAAGAGATTGTGGGTCTGTAAATGGCAGGTAGTCACTGGAAGGAGAGCTATGCACCAATCCCCTGTGATGATGCATAGAACTGGCCAGGCCTTGCACCTAATGTCCGACTCCGTCTTCTCGTGGTGCAGGCCGTTATTACCTTTCAAAAGAGATACTTTCTTGTTGAAGTGAACGGAAGGGGAGGGCTGCCAGATTAGTGTGGCCTACTGATCTGGACAACTATGACTACTTTTTTTTCGACCCTACTGAGGAGTAGTCAACCACACAAGGTTCTGGTTCTGACCATATAAACCTACTGGACTGGGCTGAAATAAAATTCTGAGCTGGATTATGGATCCTGAATTTGCTGCACTGGTGAGCTTCTGTGGAGGGAAAATCTTCCGCTGTGTTTTCTGTTTGTGGGTTGACAGCCCCAAGTGAATAGATTCACAGGATATGTTTTATCAGCTGGAGGATAATCCTGAGCAGAGGTCATCGCAGACACCTGAATACTTTGCTCCTACTGGCATCGTCAAATTCTACATTGGAGGAAGTCTTCCAGTGTAGATGGCTTCAACCTTTAGTGGTGGGGGAACGGGTCTTTGCCCCATGTCTGCGATTAGGGGGCTGTTTCATATTGTCGGCATTCCCTCTCTCAATAAACATAGTTTCTTTAAACATCCCACTAACCATTTTCTCTCCATAGGTAGTTGTAATGTGATAACTCTGCACAGAGCTCATTCTCTTGATGTCCTAACACAAGAATTCCACCGTTATAATTTAGATATTTTGGTCTTTCAAGAGACCAGATGGAGAGATAAAAGCCATGTTCTTAAAAATAATCTTAAAATTCTCTTTTCAGGGAGGGACGACAATAAGCATCACCAAGGCGTGGGTCTGCTTCTCAGCAGACACGCTAGTGATGCTCTTCTAGGATATGAGTGCATTAATGAAAGGTTACTTACAGCAAAATTTCAGACAAGCATTAAAGACTTGAATGCTATCTGCTGTTATGCCCCGACTGAGGATGCCGATGAGGATGAGAAGGAAAGGTTCTATGGACAACTTCAGGATATTTTGAATTCTGTTAAGAAAGGAGATATTATCCTTGTTCTAGGTGACTTCAATACCAAAGTTGGTAATGACTCTGACCTTTGGGAAAGGGTGATAGGTTCTTTTGGTATTAGTAGCTGCAATGGCAATGGGCAACGTCTCCTACAGGTAAGTAAACTAAATGGTTTGAGAGTAACTAACACTTATTACAAACACCGAGACACAAATAAGTGCACATGGGTTTCACCCGATGGGCTGCATAAGAATGTGATTGATTATATATTAATTAACAGCAAATGGACTAGTTCTGTTAGGAATACCAGGGCAAATAGAGGAGCTGAAATTGGATCTACCATTACCTTGTTAAAAGTGTCTTGCAACTTAAACTTAAAAAGTGTTGTGCTAGGGTTAAAAAATTTACTTTTAATACTGAAGCTCTGAAAGATCCAGTTATAGCCAAAGCTTACCATGATAGGTTACTTAGTCATTATGACAGTCATGGTATGCTTACTACTGAAGTTGAGGAAGAATGGGATCATTTCAAAACAGGCTTTTTTGGACACTAACAGTACTCTTTTAGGAAAAAAGGAGCAGACGAGACAGAATTATCTGAGTGATAGGGCACTTGAGCTTATTTCAGAAAGAAAGAACTGCAGGAATGCCCTTAATCAATACCCTCCTAGTCCTAATAGAAAGCATTACAGAGAATTTAATAAAGGTGTAAAGGATCAGTGAGCTGCTGATAAGAATCTTTGGCTTGATGGCTTGGCTGAAAAAGCAGAGGAAACAGTTAGAGAGCACAATAGCAGGGAGCTGTATCAGATGGTTAATGTTTTGTGTGGCAGAAAACGGACAGGTATACAGTGATTGAAGGATAAGCAAGGTAAGGTTCTGTAATCAACCATAGTTTTCGGATGCTTTTTTGAGCGACTGTACTATTTTTTATTTCATATAAAGTTTAACAGTATGCAAACAGATTTTGATACCTCACAAGTTGGGAGACATCAAAATTATTGATTCGTTTGCGGGCTCTCCATGCAAAAATAATTTAAATTGAAAACATCAGTCGTCACACTGAAAAGAAAATATGCAAAAAAATAAACATCTCAGGAACATAAAAAAAATGCAAAACAATTTCTGGTATTCAGATAGTGTGATATTCAAAAAGAAAATAACATTCAATTGATTCTTGTTTCATCAAGTCAATTATCTCTCCCTTTGTGATCTTTATAACGCAGGGGCGGGGGTGGCCCAGTCGGTAGCGCGCCAGGCTCGTAATCTGTAGTTCCCAGGTTCGAGTCCCAGCTGGGTCAGCGTTGAGATTTATCTCCGCAAAAATTCCCCGCCCTGCCCACGGTCAATAGGGGACACCGATGGGCTTGGAAAGGCCGTCGTTCGTCGGATGGGACGTTAAGCCGTGGCCCCGTGTGTGGGAGAGCCATACCCTGTGCACGTTAAAGAACACCTTGGATGGCCTTGACGGGAGGCTACCATCTGTCTCCCAACAGCTGTTCCAGTGGGTCCCCTCCCCCAACCTTCTCTGAGCCTTCGGGGTCCATGTGACCTGGCCATTTAGCCCATGGTGTGGAAAAAAAGTGCCGCTCAGAGGTAAAACAACCCAAATCTCTCCCTTTGTGATCTTTATAACGCAAAAGGCGAACAGATGTAAAAAAAACAACGAGCGAAAGAAAATCCATTCAAGGGACGTAAAAAAAGGGCAACAGAGTCAAGTAGCAAAGATCGCGTTTCATGTGCTACAAAGCGTCCCGACTGTATTTTAAACGATACGTGCTTCCTTCAGAAGCGACGCGAGAAACGAGCATGACGCCCGACGGAAAAGCCTCACCCTTAGTTACCAAGAGAAACGTTCGGCGAATACATTTGTAGATGACGTGTTTTTTTTCCTCTGGTTTTCTCGCGTCGGGAACATTGATGCGTGTTCACGCACACTTCCCATTCATAAACAAGCCAGGGAAAACTCTTCTGTCCGGAGAAGACGCGTTTCGGAGCGGCGCATGCGTCACTTCAAAAAACGTTCCATTCTGATCACCTCTGATTCGATGAACAGCAAGGCGCGCGCCTGACGTCAGGCGGCGAAGTCACATTCTTAGTGGCTGTGTATTGTTCGCCGCGTGATCCGTGTTGTGACCTAAGAGGTCACGTGAATAGCACGAGACTGTCGATCGCCAGCCACCGAGCATTCTAGTCAGAAATAATTTCTTGTGGAACATCATATAGCTTCAGGGAAATTTTTTTCCAGTTAATTGTTTATTTTTATTGTCGATTTGAAACGTTTCTGTGGTTTACGTGCATAATTTATTGCTCTAGTCAGTTTAATGTTTATATTAAAGTTGTTTCGAATTCTTAAATCCAGTTGTTTAATGAATATTAATAATGTGATAGCAGATATACAGGAAAACAAATCAACAGATATTTGATCAAGGTAGGAATAGTGTAGATAAACGCTCTATTGCAGTGGTTCTCAACATTTTACGCTTCACGTACCCCCCTGGAAATGTGTATGTAACTGGCGTACTCCTTGTATAGATAGATAAAACTACAGTTATAGTGTAACAATGGTTATTTTTACTTTGTTACTAGATCTAGCGACTTTTGAGCTCTCACGGAGCACCCCAAAAAATTTTACCGCTTACCCCACGTTGAGAACCCCTACTCTAGAGTGCTTGATTAATATAGTCTAGTTGAATGACTTGAATTACATGTGTGAAATGTTGTTTTCAAATTTTTACAGTTGGACAGTTTTGCAGCTTTAAAAAGTGGAAATTTTCAGTGATTTTTATTATTCTTCTGACAATTTTAAATAGCTATTTTTTTTTTGCAAAATTTATAAAAAACAGTGTAAGGAACAATTTGTTCGTCGGTTGTTGTTGTTGTTTTACCTCTGAGCGAAACTTTTTTTGCACACCATGGGCTAAATGGCCAGGTCACATGGACCCCGAAGGCTCAGAGAAGGTTGGGGAGGGGACCCACTGGAACAGCTGTTGGGAGACAGATGGTAGCCTCCCGTCAAGGACATCCAACGTGTTCTTTAACGGGCACAGGGTATGGCTCTCCCGCTCACGGGGCCACGGCTTAACGTCCCATCCGACGGACGGCGGCCTTTCCAAGCCCATCGGTGTCCCCTAATGACCGTGGGCAGGGCGGGGAATTTTGCGGAGATAAATCTCAACGCTGACCCAGCTGAGACTCGAACCTGGGAACTACAGATTACGAGCCAGGCGCGCTACCGACTGAGCCACCCCAGCCCCATATGTTCGTCAATTTGATGACAAAGCAGAGTGTGACCTTTCGCAGAGGTATAATAATTATTTCACGAGATTGTGTTAGCAAATGTAAATTGTTTTCATGTTGGTTTGCATAAAAAGCTTGAAGCATAAAAAGAAGGAATTTATACTTGGTGTAGCAGTTCATGTGTTACTCAGTCTTGTCAAATTCAATATTGAAATTGTTAATTGAGTGTCCCTTTTTCCATTTGATGTAAATTGTAATATGCTAACTAATTTACATCTATGTATTACAAAATAGAGTAGAAATGGAATTATTTTCATTTTTTTGCAAAAAAACCTGCACACGGACCACGCTTAATGTCCCATCAGACGGACGGCAACATTTTCAAGTAACTCTTTTCTAATAGTAAAGTGATGGTTTAGCACAGGCTGAACTTGAACCTGGGAACTGCAGATTATGAGCCGGGACGCTACCACTTGAGCCACCCCTCGCACAGTGTGTAAGGGGATCAACCAGAAAAGCTGTTAGGGGACAGAAGGTAGCCTCTCCTCAGGGCCATCCAGCGGATTCTTTAATGTGCACAGGGTATGTCTCATCCGCACACGGGACCACAGCTTAATGTCCCATTCGAAGGAAGACAATCTTTACAAACCCAACGGCGTCCCCTTTCTCACCCAGACCAAACTGGGGACTGGAGGAGGTATATCTGAACGCAGTCACAGTTGGGACTGGAACCTAAAAACAACAACTTGCGAGGCTGACACTTTTACCGAGTGAGCTAACACTATCCCATTGTCTTACGTCAGGTGAGACAGTTAAAGATGAGACTCTTCATCTAGAGCAGTTGGGTTGTTTTACCTCTGAGCGGTACTTTTTTGCACACAATGGGCTAAATGGCCAGGTCACATGGACCCCGAAGGCTCAGAGAAGGTTGGGGGAGGGGACCCACTGGAACAGCTGTTGGGAGACAGATGGTAGCCTCCCGTCAAGGCCATCCAGCGTGTTCTTTAACGTGCACAGGGCATTGCTCTCTCCCGCACACGGGGCCACGGCTTAACGTCCCATCCGACGGACGGCGGCCTTTCCAAGCCCATCGGTGTCCCCTACTGACCGTGGGAAGGGCGGGGAATTTTGCGGAGATAAATCTCAACGCTGACCCAGCTGGGACTCGAACCTGGGAACTACAGATTACGAGCCTGGCGCGCTACCGGCTGAGCCACCCCCGCCCCTCTTTAGAGCAGTTGTTCTCAACCTTTTAAGCTTCACGTACCCCCTGGAAATATGTATATAACTGGCTTATACCTTGTATAGATAGATAAAACTATAGTTATAGTATAACAATGGGAATAAAATAAAACACTGACACTGTTACTAGATTTAGCGACTTTTGAGCTTTCACGGCGTACCCCAAAAACTTTTATCGCGTACCCCACGTTGAGAAACCCTAATTGAGAACTCTACGTTGAGAATCCCTAATTGTAACCCTACGTTGAGAACACCTAGAGGATTTCGAAAATATCATCCCTTCTTCTTATTAGAATTCTTGGGGAAAGCGCTGATTCACAGTCTTGATTCATTAAAAACAAGTAAGTTTTTCTTTTTCCTCTGTTTCTCCTTCTGTTTCTCCTCTGGTTCGGAGCCTTGATTCAAGAGATATCAAAACAATTTTTTCTTTTCTTCAATATTTATCGCTGATTCGGAGACTTCATTGAAAAGACATAAAAAGCAATAAGTTTTCTTCCTCATCATTTTTCGCTGAATCGCAGCCTTGATTCAAGAGACATAAAAACAAATGTTTTTTTTTCCTCAATATTTACCTCTGATTTGGAGACCTGATTCAGGAGACTTAAAAACAAATAAGTTTTGTTACCTCACCGTCTACTAGTGTCATAACGTGACAGCTGGAGAGACTACGAGTCTGCGCAGTTGACGCTTCGACATTCTCACAGATCACAGGCCAATGACCTATCAATCCCCCATCCATCGACCAATGATCTATGAGAATGTAAAAGCATAAACTGCGCAGTAAGAGTTGCTACTCACGCTATCACAAAGTCCTCTGTCGGTCTACTTACCACGGACGTTTGACAGGAGTCTCTCATATAATTGAAAACGCAATAGAAACAGACCCCGTAAAAACACCAAATCTTTAGCAAAAATATAACAAAACCTTGAAAAAATAACAGATTTTTCTGCTTTCGGATTTGAACCCAAATTTCGGATTTGACCCCCCCCCCTCCCCTTTGTTCCGCAGCTAAACATGCTAGCCGATCGGACATATTTTCAAAACTGCTGTGTGGGAGCGAATATCCATGAAATGAGTATTTCTACTGCGTGAAAGAAGCACTCGGAAATCAAAAGCATTGCCTCCTAACATTTATTCGAGAGTGTCACCTATTTTCTCTGCCAAAAAAAGTACTCTAGAATTGACTGTTGATCGTCTTCTCAGATAAAGGAGTACTCAGTAATAAAAAAGCCCTTGCTCCTAACATTCGTTTGGGAGTGTCACTTTTTTTCCCTACGAAAATACTCTGGAATTGACTTGTTCTCAGATAAAGGAGTACTCTGAAAATTATTGTCTTTTTTCTCTGTGAAATGGATACTTAGGGATTAAACGCATTGTTTCCTACCATTCATTTAACATTACCATCGTTTTTCTCCGCGAGAGAAGTACTCTGGAATTGATTGTAACTTCATTTATCAGAGGAAGGAGTGCTCTGGAATTGATTGTTTACTTCTCAGAGAAGGTAGCCCTCTAGAATGGATTTTTTAGTTCTCAGAGAATGTAGTGCTTTGGAATTGATTGTTAGCTCTCAAAGAAAGTAGTGCTCTGGAATTTATTCTTACTCTACCTTCTCAGAGCAAGTAGTACTCTGGAATTGATTGCCACTTTTTTTCCCTGTGAAAGGAATACTCAAAGGTCAAACGCTTTGTCTTCTAGCATTCATTTGACAGTACCTCTTTTTTTTTTCTCTCTCTGCGAAAGAATTACTCTGGAATTGATTCTTACTTTACTTTTAAGAATAAGGAATATTCAGGAATTGATTGTTGGTTTTCTCCTCAATGATAGTATGCAACTGATTGCGACTTTTTCTCTGTGTAAAGAATATTCAAAGATCAAAAGCTTTGTCTCCTAACATTCATTTGTCGGTGCCGACTTTTTTCTCTGCGAAAAAAAAGTACCCTGGAACTGAATGTTACTTTTCTTGTCAAAGAAAGAAGTACCTTGGAATTGATTGTTTATTTTGTTCTCAGAGAAAGTATTCTGGAATTGAATACCTATTTTCTCTCTCTGTGAAAGAGTACTCTGCATTTGACTACCACTTTTTCGTTTTGCAAGGAGTACTTGGAAGTCAAATGCAATGCTTATTAATATTCATTCGAGAATCTTATCTTTCTTCTTTGTAAATACTCCTTCTTTCGCAGAGACAAAAAGTAGCAATCAATTCCAGAGTATTACTGCTTTGAAAAGAAGAGTAACAATCATTCCCAGAGTATTCCTTTTGCAAGGACAAAGAGCAACCATTTCTTCTCAAGTGTTAAGAGAAACTATAACAATGTTTTTGCAATAAAAAAAGAACTGGAAATAAACTTCACCTGTCTTTTCAGCGACAGGACTATCTGGACTGAGTGTTGCCCTTTTTCTCTGCGAATGGGATACTTTCGGAATTGATTGTCCGTTTTCTTCTTTATGAAAGGAGCACTCGAACTTTCCCTCCACCATTCATTCGAATTTTAAAATCGATGAATTTTGTTGCCTCTATGAAACCATTTGTAATCGATGCCTAGAATGCTGACAACCATAGTCTCAACGTTTTTAAAAGATATTTCATTGCATTTTGGAACAGATAAGCTATATTGCAATAGTGTGCGTAATCGTTTTGTCTTGCATTATTTCATTACAAGAAAAATGTTAAGTTGCTTCAATATAATAGGGTATTAAAATCAATGGTTTCAATGTAATCGGGGACCTAAAATCAATGGTTTCAATGTAATCGGGGACCTAAAATCAATGGTTTCAATGTAATCGGGGACTAAAATCAATGGTTTCAATGTAATCGGGGTCCTAAAATCAATGGTTTCAGTGTAATCGGGGACCTAAAAATCAATCGTTTAAATGTAATCGGGGACCTAAAATCAATGGTTTCAATATAATCGGGTATTAAAATCAATGGTTTCGATGTAATCGGGGACCTAAAATTAATGGTTTCAATGTAATCAGAATTGAAATCAATTGATTCAGTATAGTAGAGAAATTAAATTAATTATTTCAAGAAACTAATTTAATTTGCTTTACTATTAGCAAAAAATAAATTAAACCTGTTATAGGAAGTTACTTTCAGTTGTTTTAATGTTAAACAGAAGCTTCTTTAAGTTTGCTTCACTATTATCGGAAATTATTTTCAACTACTACTTACTTATCCTGCTGACAAGCCATAAGGCTTAGCGGGGTAATCTATGTATATAACCAAACTAAGGCTTAATAAAGATATTATTATTATTATTAAAAAAAATATCAATTTTAAACTTTATTTCGACTGAATAGCAAAAACTGCTTAAATAGACAAACACAAGCAGCTACTGATATACCCCTGTTTATTTGATGAAGTTGTCTTACAGTTACGCCTGTACTGGTGGTTACACTGTGTGCCTATGTGCAATGCAGAAATATTGACAGACGATATTTTTTTTTCCTTCCTAATTAATATTTTCTACCCATTTTTGCATTCCAGCTTTTGCTCTAACTAGCTTTTACCTATCGTCACTTTTTTATTTCCTCAGTAGTTAAATAGTTATGAAGTCAATTCTTAATTTTTTCTATCCTCTTGATCAGTGGTTCTCAAACTCTAATGCTTCACGTACCCCCTGGAAATGTGTGTGTAACTGGCGTACCCCTTGTTTAGATAGATAAAACTATAGTTATAGTATAACAATGGGAATAAAACAAAACACATATTATATACACACACATTAAATTTTGTATTAATAAATTAGATATATCGATAAGCACAAAAAATGACATTTTTGCGCAGCAGTGTTGCTAACTTAGCTACTTTGTTACTAGATCTAGCGACTTTTGAGCTCTCACGGCGTACCCGAAATAATTTTACCGCCTACCCCAAGTTGAGAACTCCTGTTCTACATATTTTCCATGCATAATTAAACAGAAAAGATAAGTACTTTGTGTATTTTGCTTTTACATTTATTCTTTAATTCTTAAACATTTGAATGGATTGATATAGTTTAATATGTAAATAAATGTTGGAAGCTAAAGTCGTATTTTATTAAATAATAGGTATCCCACATTCGAAAATGCACTAATTACATTTCTTTAAAGCGATAGGTCAGAAACAGTCATCAGGTGACGCAGCCATGTTAATGACTACCACTAAATAATTAATAGAAAATTATTGAGAAATAAATATGTATCAAAGAAACTTTAGAATTTCCATATCAATTTTGTATACAGTTTTAGTATACAGTTTACTTATTACTATAAGTAAACTAATTAGTAAAATAGATAATAGCTTTCCAAAGTCCAGTCGTTATTAGGATACACGCTAGTGAGTAGTAAAATACCACCTTGGATCACACTGCAGAAATGATGATCTTACGCAGTTGACGCTTCGACAGATTACAAATTATCAATCAGCCTGTGAGCTAATGAATACGAATTAAATTGCGCGAGCTGTATTATAAAGACTAGGATTCCATATTTTTATCTAGTGGAAATGCTACGGATAACCTCTCGAAAAAGAATATCTTCTCCGCTAATCCGGCTTTTCTTTTATTTGTCTTCAGCCAGAAGAAATGCTGCTTTCATTAAGTGCTTCCTTTCATGATCGCCGGGGCTAGGGTGGCTCAGTCGGTAGCGCGCCAGGCTCGTAATCTCCAGTTCCCAGGTTCGAGTCCCAGCTAGGGTTGAATTTTATCTCCGCAAAACTCCCCCCTGCCCCCGATCAGTATGGTACACCGATGGGTTTGGAAAGACACCGTCCATCGGATGGGACGTTAAGCCATGGTTCCGTGTACGGGAGGCCATACCCTATGCACATTAAACAACACGCTGGGTGCCCTTGACGGGAGTCTTCCATCTGTCTCCTAAGAGCTATCCAGTGGGTCTCCAATCTCCTCTGCGCCTGGGGAGTTCTGATGACCTGGCGACTTAGCTCATTGTGTGCAAAAAAAAAGTGCCGCTCAGAGGTAAACAATCCAACCTATGAAAGTCAACAGGTGAGGCAAAGGACAAATGAAACCCACTTCCAATGGAAACTTCCAACAACATTAAACACCTTTTTTCACACTTTTTGTCTTCTCTCAGCTGGATACAAGCAAATACATATTTCATCCCTCTTCTATGAAATCATAGGATGGCACCTTTACCAAATGGTCGACCCTTTATATCACAAAAATCATAGATCGTGAAATGGTCATATCTTTAAATCATAAAAATTATAGATCATAAAATGATTGAACCTTTAAATCAGCATTTCTCAACCATTTTACCCAGAAGGAACCCTTGAAATAAGTTTTAGGTCTCAGGGAACCTCCGCATAAAGATTATTATATCTACAGCTCACGGTACGTTAATATGATCAGTAAGTTGCAGATATAATAATCCAATAATAATTTACAATGCTCTTTTGAGTAGAGAAAGATATTTTTCTGTGGATCTGTTTATTTTGGACTACTTATTAACCTACTCTTTTTTTTTTGTATTTTTTTTTAATCACGATCACTCGCGGAACCCCTAGCGACCTCTCGCGGAACTCTAGGGTTCAGAGGAATCCCGGTTGAGAAAGGCCGCTTTAAATTATAAATCATAAAATGGTCGAATCTGTAAATCATAGAATTTATAGATCATAACATGATAGATCCTTTAAACATAGAGCATAAAATGGTCAGACCTGTAAATCCTAGAAATTATAGATCATAAAATGGTCGACATTTCAAATCACAGAAATCAGAGATCATAAAATAGTCGACACTTTAAATAATAGAAATCATAGATCATTAGACCCCTTTAAATATTAGATCATAAAATGGTCGACCCTATAAATCCTAAAGCTCATACAGCATAAAATGGTTGACCCGTAAAGTCACAGACTTGCAAACATTTACAAATTGCTAAAAATTCACTTGACTCAGTAAAAATTCACTTGACTGCCTGAGAAAAAATTTTACCCTCCTGTTAAAAATAAAATAAATAAATATCTCCTCAAGCAGCTGCTTGTCACAGAGGTCTGATAGGAACCTGAATAGGAATCTGATAGGAAGTTTATATGCCACTGAGAGGATGGCAGGACCTCAGTAGAAAAACGACACATAGATCGATGCCTTACCCGGGGCTCGAACCCAGGACCCTCCTGTTACTCACACTAATCTAAGGGTAAATCAGAGAGAGAGTTTATAATGCTAACATTAACTAAATGGCTTCTTTCACTTTGTAGAATCATCTCCTAATTTCTTGAGTTGCAGTTTTAATACTGATAACACACTTATTCGAATCACAGCACTGGAAGTAAAGTTCTTGATAATTAATGGCAGGAGTTTCGTGTTCAGTTGTCAAGGAAAAAAAAATCTACCAATTTTCTACACTGTTGTTGCAAGTGTGTATTTCGAAACCCTGGAATCTAACCCTACTTCTAAAAAAGAACAGATATTGGCAATTTTCTACTAAACATGCTTAAAGGAAACCACTACTCAAAGCTTTCGCAGCACGAACCCTTACGAATTGCTCGATACTAAATAGCTTCTTTCGCTTTCGAGGTTAATCTCCTAATTTTTTGTTGACGTTTTAACATTGATAACACGCTATTTGAATCATAGCACTGAAATTCAAGTTTTTGATAATTAAATGTATTGGGCAAAGATACTGCATTTATGCTTTAACTGATTGATTTTAAACCACCATTTATTGGGTTCCAACCATTTAGTAATGGAGCCTATGATTTGTTAGAAATATTAGATTGATATTTATTTAAATAATTACTTCGTTAGTTGGTCATATTTGTTTAGATTCGTTTAACATTCAAGAAGTTAACCCCAAGGAATAAAGGGTATGACTACATTAAGATTAAGATATGAACCACAGTATACATTGTTAAGGTTTATTTAAATTTTTGCTTACTATATCCCATAAGATAGCGATGTGCAAGCTAGATATAACAAGAAAAGCCGGTTTTCTCTACTGTCTATTGAATGCAGATGAGCATTAGTGGTTTTCGTGGTGAAATTCAATTTAATAGAGTTTATGCTCTCTCTTGCAGATAAATTGTACGAAAGAGTCAATTCAAACAGCACCATGTCCGTAATACTTTTATTACTAAAAAATATTGCGATAAGTTACTTGAATGTAAATCCACGTTAAAAGCTTTCTTTGCAGAAAAATGTCACTTCAGATATATTGAAGCTCTCACTCAATATTTAAAGAGGTATTCAAACTGAAAATTCGATAGAAGATATTTTTCTTCATCATCAAACAAAAATAAATGTTTCCTCTGGAAATGTTCGAGTCTTTCGACCCTCTCCTCCAAATGACAAGGTTGGATAATAAATATTCTTCTTAAATTTACAAAAACAGAAAAGTTCCACTTACTAAAATTTAAACTGGTAGTTATAAATGTTTTATGAAAGATGTAATCCGTATCAATTAATATAAATATTAACAATATAAATTTATTAAAATATTATTAACAATTAAAGATACTGAAACTGAAATTTCTTTAAAACACTAAAAATGCAGTTCCCAACCTTTTGAACCTAGAGCCCTCTTTTACTCTTTCTAACTTCACAGAATTCAAAACGTTTCTTTCTGTATAGAACTAGTAGTAAATAATATTTACCATATGTGTTTACTATATTTACTACTACTTTGATACTTTCCACGAATTTTTAAGATTTTTCTGTCGCGACACAGCATATATTACTATGCTAATCTAAAAAATGTTCGATAGTTTATTTAATTCATTTCTATCTAAAAACTCAAAAAAAATCCCGTTGGGTTGCATTGCCTCTGAGCGGCACTTTTTTTGCTCACAATGAGCTAAATGGCCAGGTCACCAGGACCCCGAGGGCTCAGAGGAGGTTGGGGAAGGGGACCCACTGGATACTATTAAGAGACAGATAGTAACTTTCCGTCAAGGCCATCCAGCGTGTTCTTTAAAGTGCACAGGTTATGGCTCTCTCACACACGAAGCCACGGCTTAACGTCCCATCCGACGGACGAAGACCTTCCCAAAAACATCGGCATCCCTTACTGCAGGGCATTTTGCGGAGTTAAACCTCAGGTGGTACTCTAACCTGGAAACTGCAGATTACGAGTCTGGTGTGCCACAGACTGAGTAACTCTCTCCCGCCCCCGTTGGAAATCACTGCATTAAACAATATTAAGAACTGAATCAGTAAAATTTTGCTTTCACAAGAATATCACATTAGCATTGGTAATTTGAGTTTAAAATCTTATTTTTTGATGCAATTTAATAATTTCTCTCCTCTGTAGATAAGCAGATACCTCGCGTGTAGCACTTTTAAAATTATTCTTCGTGTAACGAAAAACCAAGAATTAAAGTTATTTTCAAATTTTGGTGTTTAACAAAATGACGCAAATTCCTAATATTTCTCAAACAGTTTCATATTAAAAAGAATTTAATCACCGGTATTTTGTTTTTTTTTTAAATATATGTTTTCGTTTGATTCTAAGTAGTCTTTTTCCAGAAACTTCCAAAGTTTCTAGTTATGCTCAAAGTAACACGGCTTAACGTCGTGTCTGAAGTCTTCTTTCTCATCTTTTGATCACTGTAGCCTAATAAATTTCACGAAGTGGTCCGCAGAAAGGAAGAAAGAGCACGATTTCAAAATCTGGATCGGAATGAATGCTAATAACACAAGAGGCATGACAAAGGCGCAGCGAATACGTCTGCTCGACAAGCCTAATCATACCGGAAGTGTTCCGCCGGAAATGCTCTCCTTCCGCTTTTGCTTCCGCAGCGCTCTGCAGGATAGGACCAAAATAGCATTCATCCTGGATTGCGGGAGGAAAATTCGCAGAAGAAAGGGCTAGGAAATGTCAGTTCAACAACCAACTTGAGCCTCTACCATATTTTGAAAATCAAATGGGTATTCCATGAAGAAATGTCTTTTCCGGCAACGCAGTCCACATTTTGAATCCCTTATTCATATTAAGTATAATATAATAAACTAACTCATGCAGTATTATTGCAGTATTTATAGATGAAAGTAACAGTTTTGAAATATAAAACTACCGTCAAGTACTTAATTCAAAAATTTCAAATAATTCTTCCTTAAGTCAAATGAAAATATTTCAAGTATTGTTTTTCATTTTTAAACTTTTGTTCCTCATTAATTCTCAAATGAAGTGTAACACTGTTAACCCGAAAGTCAGGGAAATGGTATAGATACATTAGTTTTCATAAATAAAGGAACTTTGTTATATCAGTGGAAAGCTACATAACTTCCAAAATAGTTTTTTTGCTACGAAAAATCTGATAGCAGAAAAAGATCTCAAATATATCAATATCTAAATTTTGAACAATATTCTTTCAGTATTTAATGAGCTATAGAACCTTGAATATTAAACAACAGCAATGCCAGTCTTAAGGAACTTTATACAAAACTGATGTATGCTGAAAGAATAGTTCTGAATTTACCGCCTCAGTGACTCATTGGTATCGTGGTAACACTGCGACTGCCGGGTTCCGTGTTCGAGTCTCAGGTCATATGTTCTGTCATACATGTCATGATTTCCCCTCAGTAAAGAATTGTTCTCTTCTAAATATGCCATAAAAATCAATGTTCTCACATTGGGACATAACGACAACCATAGAGGGCTGCACTCTATGGTTGCCTTTATGTCCCAATCCACAAAATTGGAAAAACAAAACTTCTGAAGTCCAATTTTCTGACTGCCATCGTTATTGCTAAATATTCAGACTTCCATAGCTCATTAAATACTGAACGAATATTGTTGAAAATACAGATATTGATATATTTGATCGAGATCTTTATCTGCTATCAGATTTTCAAAACAAGTAAACTTATTTTAGAAATTATAAATATTCAATGTTTGTTTACCATTTTTTAAAACGTTACTCATTGGGAACCACTGTTCTAAAAAATCTTCAGCCAATTTTACATAACATAGGTTTGTTTCTTAATTTATGAAAACTAATGTAGATAGCGGTAGTTCACCCATCCATCAGTTTAACAAATTAAACTTCCCACCAAATTCTAAAACTCTCCCCCCGTTGGGAACCACTGTTCTAAACAAAAACTTCAGTCGATGTTAAAATGATATTTTTGTTCTTTCGTAAAAAAACTAGATTAAAAAAATTCAGTTACCCTAAAAAGCTATATAACCCGTTTGCCGGGAAAAATTTGAAGTTAAAGCAGCCTGTTTTACCTACTATCGTTAGTACGACGATTCTCAATCTTTTCCTGCTCACAGTCACGTGTCAAAACGGAATATAAACTCGGTTATATTTGGGCCACTCATTAATAAAACGAATTCCACAGATAGATGTTATTAATATTTTTTGATCTGCACCTCCAAAAAGGAGATTTGTGATTAATATTTAATACGGTTGGGTTGTTTTACCTCTGAGTGGCCCCTTTTTTGCGCACAATGAAGTAAATGGCCAGATCACAAGGATCCCCAAGGGCTCAGAAAAGATTCGGATAAAGGGAACCCACTGGACAGCTGATAGAAGACAGATACACAGGGAAGACTCTCGTCAAAGCTATCCAGTGTGTTCTTTAATATTCCAGGTGGCTGAAAGGTGTTCTGCCTGTCACAGGTATGTGGTCCTAAGGATTATTGACGTGGCTGCACCGCTATACAACCATTGCTTAAGCCTTTCTGTGGCTCTTGTAAAACAGAGAGAGAGAGGGATAAATGCGTTACACCAGGAGGGTTAATGTGCCCAGGGTACGACTCTCCTGCACACTGAGCCACGGCTTAACGTTCCATCGTACAATCGGTGGTAGTTCCAGCCCCAACGGTGTCCCCTTTCTTATCAAGGCTAGAACTTGGGGTTAATGTAGAAAATTTCCAAGGCTGACCCAGTTGGGGCTCCAATCTGGGAACATCAGATAACGAGCCTGGCGCGCACCGATTGAACCAGCCCCCGCCGTGGTCTTGACGGAAGGCTTCGATCTGTCTCCTACGAGTTGTCCAGTGGAAGCCTAGGTGGAAGTCTTCCATCTGTCTTCTAACAATTGTTCAGTGAAAGTCTTGACGGAAGGCTCCCATCTATCTCCTAACAATTGTTCAGTAAAAAGTCTTGACGGAAGGCTCCCATCTATCTCCTAACAATTGTTCAGTAAAAAGTCTTGACGGAAGGCTCCCATCTGTCTCCTATGAGCTGTGCAGTGGAAGCCTAGGTGGAAGTCTTCCATTTGTCTTCTAACAATTGTTCAAGTGAAAGTCTTGACGGAAGGCTCCCATCTATCTCCTAACAATTGTTCAGTAAAAAGTCTTGACGAAAGGCTCCCATCTGTCTCCTATGAGTTGTGTAGTGGAAACTTAAGTGGAAGTCTTCCATCTGTCTCCTAACAATTGTTCAGTGAAACTCTTGACGGAAGGCTCCCATCTGTCTTTTACGAGTTGTCCAGTGGAAGTCTAGATGGAAGGCTTCCAGCTGTCTTCTAACAATTATTCAGTGAAAGTCTTGACGGAAAGCTCCCATCTGTCTTCTAACAATTGTCCAATGGATTCTCTTCCCCAAACGGGAAGTTTGAGAGAACCCTTTGGGGTCTAAAGCTCGTTTTCCAAACGAGTTATAGCTTGAATACCTAAACCTGTTGTGATGAAATGTTAAAGCTTATTTTACCTCTCTACTGATTCTAGTGTTTAAGAAAACGTTATCATTTCATGTATTCATCATTCCATGATTAAAATTTTCCTTTTATTTTTCAGATTGCTGATCCAATTTGCTCTCAACACGAAATTAAAAGGAAACATCAGCCCACTAATGGTAATTTGCTTTTTTTGGGGGGAGGGGGAGGAGAGAGTATATGATTGATAATAAAGTGTTAATTACGTGACTCATGAAATATTAAGCTGAAAAAAATATTTTGCTCCGAGTGGGATTCTAACCCACATCTTCCATGACAAAACCAATTTTTTTTTAGCTTACTGTTTCATTAGTCCCATGTTTATAGTTTAGCCTCTCTTGATCACTCATATTAGCCCTCTTGATCACTCATATTAGCCCTCTTGATCATTCATATTAATCCTCTTGATCATTCATATTAGCCCTCTTGATCATTCATATTAGTCCTCTTGATCAGTCATATTAGCCCTCTTGATCATTCATATTAGCCCTCTTGATCATTCATATTAGCCCTCCTGATCAGTCATATTAGCCCTCTTGATCAGTCATATTAGCCCTCTTGATCAGTCATATTAGTTCTCTTGATCATTCATGTTAGCCCTCTTGATCATTCATATTAGCCCTCTTGATCATTCATATTAGCCCTCTTGATCATTCATATTAGCCCTCTTGATCAGTCATATTAGCCCTCTTGATCAGTGACGTGACACGAAGGTTGCCAGATCACTAATTTCTAAAAAAATCATTGTCAGATATTTTTTCTGAATTTTGTAATCAACCATAGTGTTCGGATACTTTTTTGAGCGACTGTACTGTAAGATTTTCCTCTTCGTTTTAAAGATTTTAAAAAAATCGTAAAAAAATACGTGTAATGTGCATGTTTAATAATTTTTAGCCTCCATTAATACTTATTAGCATTCTCAATGTGGAAGGCGTGGCCCACTCCCTCTCTAGATTAGTCCCTGCATACAGGTATAAATAAAAAAATAAAATAAATACCCCCTCAAGCAGCTGCTTGCCACAGAGGTCAGACAGGAGCCTGTCAGTTTATATGCCGTAGTAGGAGATCTGAGAGGTTGGCAGGACCTCAGCAGAAAAACGACACATACATCCATGCCTTATCCGGGGCTCGAACCCAGGTCCCTTAGATCAGTAGCCAAGCGCGCTAACCACTCGGATGTATTATTATTTAATTTATTTATTTAGCATTTAAGTATTTTTATTTATGTTGCACTTAGAAACTCCATTTATTTATTTATCCATTTATTTTATTTAGTTAGTTAAAAAATACCATTTTTTGATGAATCACATTATTTATTCAAAACAAAATTTTGCGTGACCTTACACAATGAAAGTTATACACAAATATACTTTTATGAAGTAAACAGATGGAAACTGAGCGTGAGTTCAAAAAAAAATATTTAACAATTATAATTCTAAAATAATGTAATTTATTACAAAAGTATAAATGAAAACATTTATATAAACTGAACCCAACTAATATAAATCTATATCAGTATGAAAAAAAATTTTCAAAAGAACTTATCACCTTGTTACTATTCTTACTATCTACACACAAAGCATAATATAAGGCTTTTGCTTCAGTCGATACGTGGTACAGTCGCTCAAAAAAGTATCCGAACCCTATGGTTGATTAGAGAATTCAGAAAAAATATCTGGCAACGATTTTTTTTAGAAATTAGTGATCTGGCAACCTTCGTGTCACGTGATTATAGAATTCAGGAAAAATATCTGGAGCGTGTACAGCAACTGTACACGCTCCAGTTGCCGTTCACAGCAAACTGGAGCGTGTGCAGTTACTGCACACGCTCCAGTTTGCTGTGAACGGTAACTGCACACCCTCAATATTTCCGTGAGTGAGCCCACACGATCTAGTATCAAAATAATATGACCACCTACAGTCGCTCAAAAAAGTATCCGAACACTACGGTTGATTAGAAAATTCAGAAAAAACATCTGGCAACGATTTTTTTAGAAATGAGTGATCTGGCAACCTTCGTGTCACGTGACACGAAGGTTGCCAGATCATTGATTTCTACAAAAAAATCGTTGCCAGATATTTTTTCTGAATTCTCTAATCAACCGTAGTGTTCGGATACTTTTTTGAGCGACAGTACAATCATGTTTGCGAACAAACCTGCAATCTATAGAGAATAATCTTACCAATTCCTAAACAACTAAATAAAACTTACAAAACAATAAATATAAGTAACAAAAAATTCAAGCAAAGGTTTAATTCCAAATGATATTTAAAAAAATCAAATATTTGGTTAAGAACCAAAAATTTTGATTCTGCTAAAAATAAAATTTTTTAGCAGAATATAATTATATATTATATAATTTTATTTTTAGGAATTTTTTAGGAATTTAATTAAAAGGAAGATTTGCTGATTTTCTTCCCTAATGAATCTTTACAAATCAACTGTTCTCTGGTATGAACGTTCCAGTTTATTAGTGGATTGAAGAGCTTTTTTTTGGGGGGGGGGAGAACGTTAGTACTTTGTTTTGACCGGCAGCTGTTGCATTTCTCAGCGCATGCGCTATAGTTCTTCACCTTCCACCTGCTACCTTCAGAAAAGAAAGAAATCGCACGTTGTCTTTTTACAGTTTCAATTAACACTCAAACATTTTTCATGTTCGAGTCCCAGATGGGTCAACGTTGAGATTCATCTCCGCCAATCCTGCCCTCGGTCAGCTGGGACATCGATGGGCTTGGAAAGGCCGCCTTCCCTCGGATGGAAACTAAATCCATGCATGGCCCCGTGTGAGGGAGGGTCATACTTTGTGCACAATTAAAGAACACGCTGGATGGACTTAAAGGAAGGCTTTCAACTTCTCCGAACAGCTGTTCAGTGTGGTTGTTGTTGTTGATCTACGTTTAACGAAATGGGATATCCTTATGCAGGCTTTCCCAATAAACGTTTTGTGCAAAAAAAAACAAAATTTTCAAAAAAATTTTTTTTTAAGTTAAATTCTTTTTTTCTCTCTTTTTATACATATATATTTAAAATTTCCCCTTCTTATAACAAAAGGCCGTACAACTTAGTGATGACGTCAAAACAGTTAGATGTACATCTAGATTTTTCTTACATATTTATTTTTATAATTTTAACTGGTGAATTTAATACTAATCTTTATATTAACGTTTATTTATAAATATACGTTATTTAGAAAAAAATATTCGTATATATTAGCATTATGATAATGCTAATAAATAAAAAATATCCTCCTAAAATGTATCCCCGCCCTGCCCACGGTCAGTAGGGGACACCGATGGGCTTGGAAAGGCCGCCGTCGGTCGGATGGGGCGTTAAGCTGTGGCCCCGTGTGCGGGAGAGCCATACCCTGTGCACGTTAAAGAACACGCTGGATGGCCTTGACGGGAGGCTACCATCTGTCTCCCAACAGCTGTTCCAGTGGGTCCCCTCTCCCAACCTTCTCTGAGCGTTCGGGGTCCATGTGACCTGGCCATTTAGCCCATGGTATGCAAAAAAAGTGCCGCTCAGAGGTAAAACAACCCAACCCTAAAATGTATTCAATTTATTTTAAAAGTTTAGATTAAAACACTAGTTAAATTTTCAGAAATAAGTATAAGAAATTTCTAGACTTTTATGACTACTTAGGAAAACTGCTGGAGAACATGGTGAATAGGAGACTAACCTGGATTATAGAATCACATAATTATCTTCATTATGCAGTTTCTGGTTTCGGAAGAGGTCGGAGCTCAATAGACAACGTCATTGATTTAGTCTCGGATGTGCAAGCTGGATTGAACATTAGAAACACTACTACCATAGCAATATTTCTCGACTTGAAAAAAGCTTATGATTCAGTGTGGATCAGAGGACAACTATGCAAAATTTCAAAACTGAAAATTACAGGAAACATGTTTGCGTACTTGAATCATTTGTTAACTAACAGAAAAATTATTGTGAAATTAAAGAATGAAACTTCTGCTCCTAATCCTTTAGAGAATGGTCTTCCTCAAGGAGGAGGGCTTAGTCCAATACTCTTCAATCTGTTTTTACACGATTTTCCTGATATTTTACCAAAGAATGTGAAACTCTCTGTCTATGCAGACGACATTGTCATTTGGTACACTGGTAGAAGCATATCCAGAATCCAGTCGGGGCTACAATCGGCATTTACTGAGACTGTTAAATATTTTGATTCATGGGGACTTGAAATATACGAAGAAAAGACTGTAGTAATGCCCTTTTGTAGCCATCGACGATTTCCAGATATTTCTATTAATTACAAGGAACGTTCCTTGCATGTTGTGAAAGAACGCTGTTATTTAGGAATCCTACTGGACTCTGAACTCAAATGGAACTCCTATATTCGTCAACTGATCTCCACTTCTAAACCTATTATTTAAATGTTAAGATGCATTGGGTCCAGCAAGAATGGAGCATCGCCTCGTCAAATAATCCATCTTTACAGATCAATTTTAAGATCAAGATTGGAATATGGGGGTTTTCTACTGGACAGTGCTAGCCCTTCCCTTATTAAAAAGCTAGAAATTCTTCAAAACCAAGCTTTAAGAATCTGCTTGGGTCAGTTAAGTCTTTGTCCATCTATTTCTCTGAATGCTGAGGCTAATATTCCACCTCTATCCATCAGAAGACCCTATGTGCTGCTTTCACACTTCTCAAGATTGCTCTTCAAACAAGAATATCACCCAGTGACTGATAAGATCCTTTTCGATCAGGAAAGAAGATCAGTGATGTAACTACTTCCATTCGCCGACATCCCCTCTTTGACTTGATTCCAGCACAAAGTTATGAGGTAGACAAACTTTCTGAAAAACCTCCTTGGACCTTTCAACAATTTGATTGCTTTTTTTCCATTCCAGCTTTCACATCTAAAAAAGAACTTGATAGCTCAGTTCAAAAGATTATTGCTCAGGAGCTCACAGAACAAAAATATGAAAATCATATTAAGATTTTCTCTGACGGATCTTTAAACAAGTTAACACAAAAAGCTGGAGCGGCTTTCTGGGTCTCAGAAATGTCTCACTTTGAAGCTATCAGGCTGCAAGGTGCCTCAGATGTTATGACTACTGAGTTGATAGCAATTGAAATGGCTCTAAAGTGGTGTTTTAAACAACCAAAATCTAATTTTGTTTTACTTACAGATAGTGCCTCATCTTTGTTTTTTCTCCGGGAAGATCCATGTCATTCCAAGAATAATGGGCTCTTCCTAAACATCCTTGAGACCATCGATCAAATTGTTGAAAAAGGTTCCACAATTACTTTGCAATGGATCCCTGGACATGTAGGTGTCCAGGGAAATGAAATTGCTGATTTCTTAGCAAATTCGGCCCTTAACAATGACAAATACCTCCAGTTGCAAATTGATTATTTATGTTTCCAAATTAAATAAAGAAAATCTAAAGGAGATCTTCCAACATCATTTCCAAGTCATCGCTCAAAGAAAGATCAATCATCGACAATTAGCAGAGAACAAGATCCTTCCACTTAATGATCTGCACCTTTCAAGAAGAAATTTTGTGTGCATCACAAGACTCAGAACAGGTGCATCACTCTCGAATGACTCACCTTTCAAGATGAGAAAAGTTCTTTCCCCCAATTGCCAGAGCTGCAACGTAAAGGAAACGGTGATTCATGTTTTGCTGAATTGTACTGCTTATTCGATCCAGAGAAACAACTTAATAGCAAGATTACAAACAGAAAACATCTTTGAACTAAGTCTGCACATTTTACTTGGACAAGAAGATTTGCTACAATGAAACAATCAAATTTTTAAATGATGCGAATCTTTTCCATAGGATTTAAGAATTTTTTTATCGAGGTTTTGTAACATTAATGTCATCAGCTTCTTGGCGTTATCCAACCTTGCCAGGGGCGGGGGTGGCTCAGTTGGTAACGCGTCAGGCTCGTAATCTGTAGTTCCCAAGTTCGAGTCCCAGCTGGGTCAGCGTTGAGATTTATCTCCGCAAAATTCCCCGCCCTGCCCACAGTCAGTAGGGGACACCCATGGGCGTGGAAAGACCGCCGTCCGTCGGATGGGACGTTAAGCCGTGGACCCGTGTGTGGGAGAGCCATACCCTGTGCTCGTTAAAGAACACGCTGGATGGCCTTGACGGGAGGCTACCATCTGTCTCCCAACAGCTGTTCCAGTGGGTCCCTTCCCCCAACCTTCTCTGAGCCTTCGGGGTCCATGTGACCTGGCCATTTAGCCCATGGTGTGCAAAAAAGTGCCGCTCAGAGGTAAAACAACCAAACCCAACCTTGCCATCTGGAGGAGAGGTTCGAAAGACTCGAACATATCCAGAGAAAACATTTATTTTTGCTTGATGATGATGATGATGACTACTTATGGCTGTCATAATCTAGTTGCACGACTTCTGTTATAAGAGATGTAACCTTCTCTGACCTCTAGCGGTCCTTCTGACCTGGCCGTTTAGCCCATCGTGGACAAAAATATGCCTCTCAGAGGTAAAAGAGCCTAATTACCCAACCTTTTTCAGCGTCAAGGAAATTTGACCCTCATGTAGACTCATTGTCATTACTGAACTCTTGGACTGCTACGGACTAAAAAGTTTCTTTCGGAAGTAAGTCTTTTATATCTGAATGGAATAACTTTTGTCAGAAATAGCAGGCGACTAATTCACCGGCTGCCAACTTTCTCTCGCCTTTTCTTTCATCTTTATTTTCCACTCTAACAAACTAAGGAATAGTGTCATGCGCAATAGTTCTGAACTTAACAAAATCGGGGGTGGGGGTGGCTCAGTCGGTAGCGCGCCAAGCTCGCAATCTGCAGTTCCCAAGTTCGAGTCCCAGCTGGGTCAGCGTTGAGATTTATCTCCGCAAACCACCCCTGCCTGCCCACAGTCAGTAGGGAATATCGATGGGCTTGGGAAGGCCGCCGTCCATCGGATGGGACGTTAAGCCGTGGTTCAGTGTACAGAAGTGCATACCGTATGCACTTAAAGATCACGCTGGATGGCCTTGTCGGGAGGCTACCATCTGTCTCCCAACAGCTGTTCCAGTGTATCCCATCCCCCAACCTTCTCTGAGCCATCGGGGTCCTTGTGACCTGCCCATTTAGCCCATGGTGTGCAAAAAAGTGCCGCGCAGAGATAAAACAACCCAACTTAAGAAAACCTTTTACAAAAGTTTATAGAGATTTATGATATATATGATTCAAATTCAAATATTTTATAACATAAATACACGAGGACATATACACACAATGCATAACACTTTGTCAAATACATTATCAATACAATACTTTACAAAGAACAGAGAAACAATAAAAGCATAAAACTAAGTAAAACAATCAATAAGTATATATGAACAACCAAGGAGCTTCAAGTTCTTCCAGGTTATAAAAAAATTAATTCATTTATTAAAGAAAATAAAGTAAGTAAAAAGTAAAAAGCAAAAAATATTAACTATCACAGGTGGTGTGGGTATGTAGTTTTACCAAATATCAGTTCTTATGTAAATACTAACAAAATATTAATTATATATAGACAAATTTTACTTATTTTTATAACTGATGGATAATGTTATTTTTAAGTTCAACTAAAATTCTAATACTAATTCCTATACTAGTGAAATAATTCCTGAAATCAAAACTTTATGTTACGGAAAGATTGAGAAACCAATGGCAAAAATATATTTCCCTTATTCAACACTAGACTTTGGACTATGCTATCTCGATAGTTAAGGTCATGATAGCGATTTGGTTGGGGTCATAACAGGTGTAAAAGGAAATTGGCAGCCTGCTATCCCAAGAGGTTGACGTCATAATGGGATGGAAAAATAAGACAAGGGAAAATCGGCAGCCTGGTTAGCTACCCGCTAACCCAAAGGTTGATATTATGAACATAGGGAATTTTATATATTATAGTGTAATATTACTGCAAGTTGCTTTTTTTATATTACTTTTTATAATAAATGAATAAAATAATAATTAATAACAATAATTAACTTAACGATACCTAAATATATATATATATATTTATATATTGCTATTGCTGTAAAAGTAATATATTTATTATTGTACTTATTTATTAGATATACTGCAACTATATTATACTAAAATAAATAATCCCTGAAGCAGTTGCTTGCCACAGAGGTCTGACAGGTTATATTGCCATGGCCTGTCAGTTTATATGCCATGGTAGAAGGTTTGTGAGGATGGCGAGACCTCAGCAGAAAAACATCCATGCCCCACCCGAGGCTCGAACCCAAGGTCCCTTAGATCAGTAAAGAAGTGCGCTAACCACTCGGCCACGAGATAAGATGCATAAAATAACAGCTACATTTTTTTTTCTCCTTTGGTTAATTGCAACTAGGCTAAAATTAAAATAGCCGTCTCATGGCCGAGTGATTAGCGTACTTGGCTACTGATCAGAGGGCCTAGGTTCGAGCCCCAGGTAAGGGATGGATTGTTGTCTTTCTGATGAATTCTCGCTTTCCTCATAGACCTTTTACTATGGTTGGTTGTTTAGATGCTAATGCGCCATAAAACCCTAAGGCTATAATGCGCCAAATGAATGTCCAAAATGTAAAAAGATAAAAGTCATGAAACCCTCAACCAGTTTTTAAAAATAAACTACAAGTGTAGAACAATAAAATGACAAGCAGTAAATAACAATAAAAAAGTAGAAATATGTTGTAAAAATAAATAAAAGTAACCCAGGTGTAAGCAACCTGGGATAATCATATATATAATAAACAGTAGACTAAAATTATAGACGAGTAAAATAACCTGTAAATTGTAAAAAATGAAACACGGCGTTAAAACAACAATGATCTGATAACAAATGTCCGAGTGTAAGGGGCTCGGACGTAAAATCATGAAAGTTAAAAAACATACGCCGTTCAAAGTTAAAACAGGGACAAGAAATTAAAATTTGTTTGACCGATAAAATTGTATCACAAAACTCGCACTTAGGTTCGTCGTCCGCCCGAAGAAGAAACGAATGAGGAATAAACGAATGACCCAAGCGGAGACGAGCAAGTACAACTTCCTCCTTGCGATTCCTGCGGTAACAAGATTGCCATGGTTTGATGATAGGTTTGATCTCAAAGAGCTTGTTCGTAAGCTGTTTTACCAAGATCTCTGCCACGTGCCCGGAGCTCGGTGGTAAAACGCTGCCGGAAATCCAGATATGGAACCAGATATGGCGGAGAGTCGGACAGGGGCGTGGCTGACCTGGCAGCAGAATCTTCCAAATCGTTGCCCCTGATTTTGACGTGACCGGGCACCCAACAGAAATGGATGGTGGTTGTGGCTTCCAGACGATGTAGCTGCTGGATGATCTTAGTAAGAACTAGGTGAGGCCGATGCCTCACCGAAATCAAAGCCTGTTCTACTATGGCCTTAAACTTACAGGCTCCTGTCAGACCTCTGCGGTAAAAGCTGCTTGAGGCGGGTATTTATTAATATATTATTAAAAAGCTTCTACATTAATTCGTCACTTAAACTGCCTTTGTGGCCCCTTACAATTAACCTAGCCTTGACCAGGTCAGATCTGGGGGAGGGGGGAGAAATTATTAAATATATATATTACACGTGTTTTCAAGAAACTTTTAAAGACCACTGAAACCGAAAAAATATTATACTGGAACGGCGTTCCATCTTCTCTCTCCCCACATCTCTACCCCCCCCCCCTCACCTCTCTCTGGGGCGGGATGGCTCAGTCGGTAGCGCGCCATGCTCAAAATCTGTAGTGCCCAGGTTCGAATCCCAGCTAGGTCAGCGTTGAGATTTATCTCCGCAAATTTCCCCGCCCTGCCCACGGTCAGTAGGGGACACCGATGGGCTTGGAAAGGCCGCAGTCCGTCGGATGGGACATTAAGCCGTATCCCCGTGTGCGGGTGAGCCATACCCTGTGCACGTTAGAGAACACGCTGGATGTCCTTGACGGGAGGCTACCATCTGTCTCCCAACAGCTGTTACGGTGGGTCCCCTCCCTCAACCGTCTCTGAGCCTTCGGGGTCCTTGCCATTTAGCCCATGGTGTGCAAAAAAGTGCCGCTCAGAGGTAAAACAACCCAACAACCCACCTCTCTTTCCATTTATAAATATATGATTTTTATCTTTGGGCCTCGAACAGAATATCCCAATAGTTGACTATTAATGGAACTGTAACAAATTCCATTTACTTCTCTTCTTGAATGGGGAGTTGGCTGTCTCACTTGGTAGTGCGCCAGGTTCGTAATCTGTAGTTCCAAGGTTTAAGTCCCACCTGCGCCAGCGGTGTGATTTATATACACTTAGCATCCACCCTGCCCTCGGTCAGGCGACACCAGTGCGCTTAGGAAGACCGCCTTCAGTCGGATGGGACGTGAAGCCGTGATCCGTGTGCCAGAGAGTTTATATTGTGCACGTTAAAGAGCATGCTGGATTGCCTTGACGGGAGATTACCATCTGTCTCCTAATAGCTGTCCAGTGGGTTCCCTTCTCCCCAATCTCCTCTGAGCCCTCAAGGTCCTTGTGACCTGGTCATTTAGCCCTTGTGTGTATAAAAAAGGACCACTCAAAGATAAAACAACCCAACCTACAACCCTTGTTCAACGACCCTGCTGAGTAAGAGTTTTGTTTTTAAGATTAAGCTCTAAGAAACATCATACGTTCTCATTTCTTTACCTTCCAGTTTATCTTTTTTTAAAAAATATATGGCCTAATACTCAACGTATGGCAGGTGCTATACGATGAGTATTATGGCAGTATTATGGCAGGTGCGATACGTTAATCAAATTATCATCATGGTTATCATCAGCGTAAAAAAACCCTATACCGATATTTATTTTAATATCCAGTAATGCCAATAGATGGCGACTGTAGTCATCTACAAGACTAATAACAATATGGTTGCCTTGACTGCTAACAGAAGGTCAACTTTTGACGAAAGACATGGAAAGCAAAGCATAAGATGAAGCATGATTAGTATTTTCGAATAATAAACTATTTCAGAAAATAACCGGTTACCTCAACACAGGAAGGATAAATATATATGTAATTTTTGCTGATAAATTAGCCGCGATTGTTTGAAAATTACGCGATTGTTGAAGAAACAGGTGAATAAATAGACTGAGAATAAATTATCTACCGCGCAGCAAACAACAAGGTCAAAATGGGAAATGAATTGTTATTTTTAATACACTGCTTGAGAGGCCTTGGGGAGAATTATTTTCATACTAAAATTAGTTCGTATATTGGTTCTTAGTTTGTATCTTATTCTTTCAGTTGTAGGTAGGTGCGGACCAATAGACTTTCATCAACTTGATTTATTTATGTAAATTCCCTAGTTACGCTGTCCTTGGATTGTTATTATTATCTTACCGTCATAGTGAGGGTTGAACCAAATAATCTATAAGGAGAACTTTAGTTAATGTAAAATTATGCAAGATGAAGAAGGCTCCAATAGACTTTCACAAACTTGATTTACTTATGTAAATTTCATAAATAAATTCCCTAGTTGCGATGTCCTTGGAATGCCATTATTATCTTACCGTCATACTAAAGGTTGAATCAAAGAATATATAAGGAGAACTTTAGCTAATGTCTAATGTAAAACATATGTTAGTGATTGGAAATTTAAAATGTGAAACTGCGCAGAGACTACAAAATAAAGTTCCTTCCAAGATTAAGATAAGAAGGCTCGAATATGATCGACTCAGACGGAGAAATTAAATAGCTATTTAAATTAAAATTTTATTCTTTAAAATCTAAACTGGTAACTATACATATTTTTACAAATATTTAATTAACTTTTAATATAAATATATATTTAATTAACCCTAAATAATTAAGAAAGTCATAAAAAATAACTTTTTTTTACTTCAAGATATTTAAAATTTAAGACAAATTAAACCTTTATGCATAATGCCAGACCGCTCACTAATATGTACTCGTCGTAGATCGTGCTTGGATATACAATGTTCCAAGTAAAACTTTACCCATTACTACTCCATCTGAGAATAAGCCCAGTTGGCATAAGTAAAAACATATAATAAGTAAACCACAGGTGGGTGGGCCCCTAGAGGCTAGCATAAAACACAAACTAAAAATAGCATATATCATGCACAAGAGACCTAAAACGAGTAGCTTTCCTCAGAGAAAGCCATCATTTTAGGCCTCTTGTACTTATTAAGAACATTATGATCATAATTAAGCAAAGAAGAAATAACCTTATTAGGAGTTTTTTAACAACCTCAATACACCTTTTTGAGATGTATTTTATAATACGAGTATATATGTGGTCGATGCCCAAGTCTTTATGGAGTTGTCTATGTCAAGGGGCATCGACCGCAGATCTCAATATTTTGTTTTGCAAAACTTTAATACGTATACAATTTTTATAAAACATCTAATTAATATTTTCACTTTTTAAAATTCAACTGGTAGTTAGTTATTTCTTTAAGTTATTATTTTCAATATGTTTCATAATATTTCAATAAAGTCATAATCATAAATTATTTTATTTCTTACAATCTTAAAACAAATTGCTCGTAATTAAATTTGAGATAATTCAATAATTAAAAGTCTTTAAACATATTTAATTTCCTTGTTTTTTAAGCCTTAATTCAGTCCAGTAGGTTTATATGGTCAGCACCAAACGTCAAACAGGACCTTGTTAGAATTGGTGTGCAGTGGCCAAATGCAGCAGATGTAGCTCAGGACAGATATGCTTGGAGAACTAAATTGTACGGTCTGGTTGGACCTCTGTAGCCCATGGCTGCTTGAGGATGATATTGATGTTTTTTGTGTTCAACTGCTGTCCAGCCCGGTCTTATTTTGATAGTCCTGTATAGACGCAGAATTAGCTCACATTTCTGAAATAATCATTGCACTTCTTTGCTTTAACTTTCAGCTGAAAATTTCACGTTGACCGTTCATTTAATCTCCAGATGACCAATTAAAATTCTTGGAAACATTGAAATATATATATTTCTTCCATAAAGCAGAATTTCGATGGCTGAATTTTTCCATTTTTTCATTTTCTTTTGTGTGTAGACAGTTTGCAACGTGAAAAATGGCAGTCTTGGGTTGGGTTGGGTTGTTTTACCTCTGAGCGGCACTTTTTTTGCACACCATGGGCTAAATGGCCAGGTCACATTGACCCCGAAGGCTCAGAGAAGGTTGGGAGAGGGGACCTACTGGAACAGCTGTTGGGAGACAGATGGTAGCCTCCCGTCAAGGCCATCCAGCGTGTTCTTTAACGTGCACAGAGTATGGCTCTCCTGCACACGGGGCCACGGCTTAACGTCCCATCCGACGGACGGCGGCCTTTCCAAGCTCATCGGTGTCCCCTACTGACCGTGGGCAGGGCGGGGAATTTTGCGGAGATAAATCTCAACGCTGACCCAGCTGGGACTCGAACCTGGGAACTACAGATTACGAGCCTGGCGCGCTACCGACTGAGCCACCCACGCCCCTTGGCAGTCTTGAAATAGACCTTTACCGCATAAGTAGTTTAATTTTAATTAAATTTCGTTTTCTTTAACAGACATACCTGTTGCATTATAACTTTTTTTTTCAAATTCTACCAAAGCATGGTATAGGTCAGGCTATCAAACATCCAGACCGTGAGACCATTGTATTCAGCCAGTGAGTCCATTTTAACTGGCTCAAGAGTCCATTTTATTACGCCAGCAAGATGTCCCGTAAGCTCATTTTTATGTGGCCCGCAAACCCAATTTTATCTGGCTTGCGAGCCCATTTTACTCAGCCCGCGAGCCCATTTTCTCCTGCGCGAGAAATATTACAGTATGGAAAATATACGGCACGAGATTTGTTCCCGTGAATTCGGGAAAAGATTAATTAAATTGAGGGAAGCCTTAGTGATGATCAGGGGCATGCGAGGTTCAAAAAATCCAGGTTGGGCAGAATGCATATAGAAGTTATGGCCGTGACGTCACAGCTTTTAAACAAGGGGATTACCAAACCCAGGTGGATGCCATGATCACACCAGAAATCAGCTATTAACATTCATTAACTATTAACATTAGCATTCTTAACATCAGGATATAAGACCCCATACGCCATTTCAAGAGTTGGGTTGGATTGTTTTACCTCTGAGCGACACTTTTTTGCACACCGTGGGCTAAATGGCCAGGTCACATGGACCCCGAAAGCTCAGAAAATGTTGGGGGAGGTAACCCACTGGAACAGCTGTTGTGAGACAGATTGTAGTCTCCCGTCAAGGCCATCCAGTGTGTTCTTTAACGTGCACAGGGTATGGCTCTCCCTCACACAGTGCCATGACTTAACGTCCCACCCGACGGACGGTGGCCTTTCCAAGCCCATCGGTGTCCCCTACTGATCCAGGCGGGACTCGAACCTGGGAACTGTAGATTACGAGCCTGGCGCGCTACCGACTGCATTTCAAGAGTCTAGCTATGAATCATTTCTGATCTTCAGTTGATCCAAAATTAGAATACAAAAAAATCGTTTTTATGTAGGTATCATTTGTAAATTTCAAATCAAATTTAAAATTCGTATGTAGGCAAAATATATTCTTACCTTACTCTCCAAATTTTCAAAGAATGTATGGTGAGAAAAAGTTTACCTTCCACAGAGACTAATGTCAAATGAATATCGTGAATTTGGCCTAGGAGTGCAGCCAGCTTTACAGGGGACAAATGTAGCGTTAGTTAACCTTTCCTTAATCTAGATGTATATAATAATCTAACTAACTAATAATAATTTAAATATATATATATATAATTTATTACATATAATTAATCACATCGCCTTCGCTTTTTGTGATTAAGATTACCCATTGGTATATTGTTAACAATAATTCCAATTATTAGTTAAAGAATTATTCAAACAGTTTTATTTATTATATAACACTGCTTCAGACTAAAAAAAATATTTAAATATTTTTCCTGCTTTCCACTTATAGTAGTTTAATCAATAAAAATTATTTATAATGTAGAAAATGACGATCTACTAAAATCATGATATCATGCTTCAAATATAAAATGTAGTTTTAATTTTTTCAATATAAAATTTCTATTCCAAAGTTCTGTGCCCCTTATTGTTTTTTTTTTCTTCAGAAAACAAAAAATAAGGTTTGTTTGTTTGTTTGCTTTCCAAAGTTCTGTGTTCTTATTGTTTTTTTTCTTCTTCAGAAAACAAAATTAAGGTTTGTTTGTTTGTTTTCCAAAGTTCTGTGTTCTTATTGTTTATATATCAAACACATGATAAAATTCGAACCACCGTTTGAGGTCGCAACTAAATGCTTTGTCGAAGTTTAAATCGTTTTTCTTATATGTTCTTTGTTTTCAGACGTGTCCTCCAACTTCGCACGCCACGGGTAACGATTACTATTTCAAATTTCTTCATAAAAGCAGCAGTTACGTTCTGATTATGAACCTAGGGATTCACCGTTGCAGATGTATTTTGTAATTAGACTGTGCCTAAAATTTATCACGTAACATAAATCAAGTCTTTTAATTGGAAACAATTCTGCTTTTAAACTTAGTTTTTTTTATGCATCGTAACTTACCAGGTCGTAATCTTTCATTCGATATAAAAATTTTTAGGATTGACTATCGTCAATTTCCCACCTGCTCTTTAGGAAGAAGAAAGAAGAAAGTGTTTCGAAGTAGCTCGTGGCATTCCTCGTGTCACAAGTTTTCATTTCAGACAAACTCGTTACGATCCAACCCCCGTGGCATTCCTTGGGTCAAACGTTTTCATTTGAGACAAACTCGTTACGTCCCAAACCCCGTGGCATTTCTCGTGTGACAAGTTTTCGTTTGAGACAACTCGTTACGATCCAACCCTCGTGGCATTCCTCGTGTCACAAGTTTTCATTTCAGACAAACTCGTTACGATCCAACCCCCGTGGCATTCCTCGGGTCAAACGTTTTCATTTGAGACAAACTCGTTACGTCCCAAACCCCGTGGCATTTCTCGTGTGACAAGTTTTCATTTGAGACAACTCGTTACGATCCAATACCCGTGGCATTTCTCGTGTGACAAGTTTTCATTTGAGACAACTCGTTACGATCCAACCCTCGTGGCATTCCTCGTGTCACAAGTTTTCATTTCAGACAACTCGTTACGATCCAACCCTCGTGGCATTCCTCGTATCACAAGTTTTCATTTCAGACAAACTCGTTACGATCCAACCCCCGTGGCATTCCTCGGGTCACAAGTTTTCATTTGAGACAACTCGTTACGATCCAACCCTCGTGGCATTCCTCGTGTCACAAGTTTTCATTTGAGACAACTCATTACGATCCAACCCTCGTGGCATTCCTCGTGTCACAAGTTTTCATTTGAGACAAACTCGTTACGATCCAAACCCTCGTGGCATTCCTCGTGTCACAAGTTTTCATTTGAGACAACTCGTTACGATCCAATACCCATGAAATTTCCCTTCCCTTTTCACAGGAAAGAAAAGAGGGACATAATTTGAAGTATCTTAGGACACTCTCTAAGTCTCAAGGTCGGAGGGGGGTCAATCAGTAGCGCGCCAGGCTAGTAATCTGCAGTTCCCAGGTTCGAGTTCCAGCTGGGCCAGCGTTGAGATTTATCTCTGCAAAACTTCCCGCCCTGCCCATTGTCAGTAGGGGACACCAATGGGCTTGGAAAGGCCGCCATCTGTCGAATGGGACATTAAGCCGTGACCCCGTGTACGGGAGAGACACACTCGTGCACATTAAAGAACACGCTGGGATGCCCTTGACGGAAAGCTGCATATTTGTCTCCCAACAGCTGCCAAGTGGGTCCCCTCTCCCAACTTTCTCTGAGTCCTCGGTGGCCTGGCCATTTAGTCCATTGTGTGCAAAAGAGTGCCGCTCAGAAGTAACCAAACCTCTCTAAGCCTGAAGCTTTCATTGGACACATAACAAATAGGAGGGAGGAGAATTTGACTCAGTCGGCAGCGCGCTAGACTCACAATGGTTCACAGATTCGAATCTCAACTGTGTCAGTGCTGAGCTTTATCCCTCTAGCCTTTAACCTGCCACGGTTTCATTTTTTTCTGTCTTTTAATTTTTCTTTCATTTTTGAAAGGGGACATCGATGGGCTTGGAAAGGTTGCCATCCATCGGATGGGATGTTAAGACGTGTCCAGTGTACAGGAGAGCCATATCCTATGCACGAGAAAGATCGCGCTGAATGGCTGGATGAGCTTGACGCGATGCTTCCATCTGTCTGGCACAGGGGACTCCCTTCCTCCAACCTTTTCTGAGTCCCTGGTGTCCTTGTGACCTGGCCATTTACAACATTGTGTGCAAAAATTCCGCTCACAAGTAAAAGAGTCCAACGTACACGTCCGGCCTTCGCGTCCGGAAGGTTGAGAACAATTGTATATACCTTTCATCTTTTTGGGACGAGTGCGATGAACAGTGGGATGAATGAATGGAAGCAATTTTTAAAGATTATGACATTTACCACGTCATAAGCTTTCATCTGACATATGATTCGTTATCCCTCAGTCTACACATTCGCAATATACAGTGAAATAATTGTTTAAACTTTTCCTCTTTTAAGGGCGAAGAAAACGTGGCTGTGAACTTTAAGTCTCTGGCACTCCCCACTCCCCAAGTTTTCATTCGATACTTAACTCATCCACTGGTTTGGGAATGATCATCCACTGGTTTGGGAAGATATAGAGAGAATAACGTTGGGTGTGTTTTACCTCTGAGCGGCACTTTTTCGCACACCACGGGCTAAATGGCCAGATTTCAAGGATCCCGAAGCCTCACAGAAGGTTGGGGGAGTGGACCCACTGGACAGCTGTAGACAGATGGTAGCCTCACGTCAAGGCCATCCAGAGTGTTCTTTAACGTGCACAGGGTATGGCTCTTCTGTACACGGGGCCCACGAGTTAACGATCCCATCCGATTGAAGACGGCCTTTTCAAGCCTATCGGTGTCCCCTACTGACCGTGGGCAGGGAGTGTTGAGGGGATAATTCTCAACATTGGCCCAGCAAGGAATCGAACCTCAGAACTACAGATTACGAGCCTGGCGCACTACCTAATGAGTCACCCCCGCCCCAGAGAATATAAGGTTTGAACAATCGCTTTAATAAATATAAAATAAATAAAATAATAAATACCCCCTCAAGCAGCTGCTTGCCACAGAGGTCTGACAGGAGCCTGTCAGTTTATATGCCATAGTAGAAGGTCTGAGAGGATGGCAGGACCTCATCAGAAAAGCGACACACACATCCATGCCTTACCCGGGGCTCGAACCCAGGTCCCTTAGATCAGTACCCAAGCGCGCTAACCACTCGGCCATATGCAAACTGACAAATAAATGAGGAGGAAATAGCAATAGGAGGATAAATATAAAAATAGGATAATCCATACATCCATTCCATCGATTTCAGATGATTTAAGATTATGACATTCCCTACGTCATAATCAGCATAATACTGCAGTCTATCAAACATAAACAAGGATTGCCAAAATTAAATAGCATCAAAGATCTTAGCTTCCTTCTGTCATACACAAAAATAAAATTATTTTTTCAGAAATTAAATTTAAGAATGGTTATTTTGCAGTGAAATATTTACTCGTATTTCGGAGGTAAACCACTTCTATGGTCTTTGAGGACCAGAGATTAACTACAACCTCTGCTCCCAAAAGAGGGAATATTAGAAGAAAATAATCTGAATCATCATCATCTCATCTTCATCGAAAAGATTCATCATCATCATCATCATCTTCATCGAAAAGATTCATCATCATCATCTCATCTTCACTTAAATCAGCTGAATCGAAAAGATTCATCATCATCATCTCATCTTCTTGTTGAATATAATTCCTGCCCCCCAAAAAGGAATATTCGTAGAAAATAATCTGAATCGAAAAGATTCATCATCATCATCTCATCTTCACTTAAATCATCTGAATCTGAAAGATTCACCGCTGTCATTTCATCTTCACTTAATTCATCTGAATCGGAAAGATTCATCGCTGTCATTTCATATTCACTTAAATCAGCAGCATGAAAGTGATTCACCACTGCCATTTCATATTCGTTTAAATCACACAATTCGAAAAAAGTTCACCCCCTTCTTTTATCTTTATTTAAATCATCTGAAATAGGAAAGATTCACCGTTGTCATTTCATCTTCACTTAAATCATACAATTCCAAAAACATTTATCATTGTCATTTCATTTTCACTGAATTCGTTTGAATATAAAGGGTTCACAACTGTAATTTCACCTTCATTTATATCATCTGAATCAGAAAGATTCATCAACATCTTTCATCTTCACTTAAATCGTCTGAATCGAAAATATTTATCACTGTCGCTTCATCTTCACTCAAATCATCTCACTCAGAAAAAGTCATCAGCATCACTCATCTTTAGTTAAATAAGCTGAATCGAAAATATTTATCACTTTAGTATCATCTTATTAAATTCTCCTGAATCGAAAAGATTCATCACCATCATTTCATCTTCACTTAAATTATCTTCACTTAAATCATCTTCACCTTCCGAATTTGTACACAACGCAATAGAAAACAGTTGATTGTATTGAAATATGGTATTCAGAGTTTGTGAGTGTGCTTACTTATCTGTTGTTTCGTTCGGCAACAGCTCTAGAACGCTGGCATTTTTTTGCCCTTTTTAATAAAGGAATTCCTTACATAAAAGTAGGTCTCTAACTCAAGATGAACTAAATCCTCCTCTTACGGCGAAAACGTTAAGAAGTTTCCCGCAAATGAAAATTAGTCTAGTGAGTAATTAATAATCAGCATTTATATAATAGGTGTATTCGAAAGATATTGCCACGTTATGCCTGGTGTGACTATATGATATGGTGCACAATTTCTTTACCGAGTATTAACCAATAGACAAGTTTGCTAAGGAAATAATGCAAGCTCCTCAAAATTTAGGAATTTACAATTTATGGGCTGAGTTGTTTTCTCTGAGCAGCACTTTTTTTGCCCACAATGGGCTAAATGGCCAGGTCACAACGCCCCAAAGGCTCAGAGAAGGTTGAGAGGGTGGAGACCGACTGGACAGCTGTTGGGAGGCAGATGGTAGCCTCTCGTCAAAGCCATCCAACGTGTTCTTTAACGTGCACAGGGTATGTTTCTCTTACACACTAGACCACTGCTTAACGTCCCATCCGACGGACGGCGGCCTTTCCAAGCCCATCGGTGTCCCCTACTGACCGTGGGCAGAGAGGTTTGCGGAGATAAATCTTAATGCTGGCCCAGGTGGGACTCGAACCTGGAAACTGCAGATTACAAACCTGGGGCACTACCGACTGAGTTACCCCCAGTCCCTTTATAATTATTACACATAAATTTGCGTAGGTCTATTGATTCAAAACCCGCTGATTTGTATTGCTACAGCACTCGTCTTTTCGTTAAATACCTATTGCAAAGACTTTTGGAAAGAAGTAGTTTTTAAACCTTTAGCTAAAAAGAAAGCGCATTTTGTACAAGGGTTGGGTTGTTTTTCCTCTGAGCGGCACTTTTTTGCACACCATGGGCTAAATGGCCAGGTCACATGGACCCCGAAGGCTCAGAGAAGGTTGTGGGAGGGGACCCACTGGAACAGCTGTTGGGAGACAGATGGTATCCTCCCGTCAAGGCCATCCAGCGTGTTCTTTAACGTGCACAGGGTATGGCTCTCCCGCACATGGGGCCACGGCTTAACGTCCCATCCGACGGATGGCGGCCTTTCCAAGCCCATCGGTGTCCCCTATTGACCGAGGGCATGGCGGGGAATTTTGCAGAGATAAATCTCAACGCTGACCCAGCTGGGACTCGAACCTGGGAACTACAGATTACAAACCTGGGGCACTACCGACTGAGTTACCCCCAGTCCCTTTATAATTATTACACATAAATTTGCGTAGGTCTATTGATTCAAAACCCACTGATTTATATTGCTACAGCACTCGTCTTTTCGTTAAATACCTATTGCAAAGACTTTTGGAAAGAAATAGTTTTTAAACCTTTAGCTAAAAAGAAAGCACATTTTGTACAAGGTATTGGCATTATTGGACTGCGGCTTGCTATTCTTGAGAATCAATTATTTCAGGAGCGGTATCGGTAATCGCCTGCCCATAAACAACGTTTGAAAAATGGGTCCTTGTGACCTGGTCACAAGTGAATATGAAATGTCATAAGTACAAATAATGTCTTTCATAAAACAACGTTGAACGTTGGGGTCTTTGTGACCTGGCCAATTATCCTTTAAGTTCAGAAAAGGTAAAAAGGTAAAGAGTTCAAAAAAAGGAAAGGTATCTCTAGAAAGAGTTAAGGGATCGCTATAAAAAGTTAAAGGATCTATAAAACATTTTTATCATAGTGCTCAGAGGAAAAAGAAACTGAACCTGATCCACTTAAAAAAAGAACCAATAATCCAATCACTAAAAAGTGAGTTGGGTTGTTTTACCTCTGAGCGGCACTTTTTTGCACACCATGGGCTAAATGGCCAGGTCACATGGACCCCGAAGGCTCAGAGAAGGTTAGGGAGGGGACCCACTGGAACAGCTGTTGGGAGACAGATGGTAGCCTCCCGTCAAGGCCATCCAGTGTGTTCTTTAACGTGCACAGGGTATGGCACTCCCACACACGGGGCCACGGCTTAACGTCCCATCCGACGGACGGCGGCCATTCCAAGCCCATCGGTGTCCCCTACTGACCGTGGGCAGGGCGGGGAATTTTGCGGAGATAAATTTCAACGCTGACCCAGCTGGGACTCGAACCTGGGAACTACAGATTACGAGCCTGGCGCGCTACCGACTGAGCCACCCCCGCCCCCACTAAAAAGTGAAAACCTCGTACATGTTTTGGATCAACTAATCAAAATAAGGAAAAATAATATTTTTTTTACCCACCCCACCAGCCACATGCATGGAAATAACAATCACAAATTGAACAAAAAGTCTTAAAAATCACAATTCCCCGCCCTGCCCACGGTCAGTAGGAGACACCGATGGGCTTGGAAAGTCCGCCGTCCGTCGGATGGGACGTTAAGCCGTGGCCCCGTGTGTGGGAGAGCCATACCCTGTGCACGTTAAAGAACACGCTGGATGGCCTTGACGGGAGGCTACCATCTGTCTCCCAACAGCTGTTCCAGTGGGTCCCCTCCCCCAACCTTCTCTGAGCCTTCGGGGTCCATGTGACCTGGCCTTTTGTAGCCCAATGTGTGCAAAAAAGTGCCGCTCAGAGGTAAAACAACCCAAACAACTTAAAAATCACAACTCTCTCTATACCGCATAAATCCCTTCCCAAGAAACTCATAACACAGTCAGTCGCTATCGCTGTTATTTTCCCGCACACTTCTTTCATTCGCGTGACGTCATCAGCACAATCAGTTCGATAAGAAATCATATCTCGAATTTCCCGTAAACTCAAGCCCTAATATCTGTAACTTGAACAGCAAGACAGACCAGTCTACACGTACCGAACGTGTTTACTCTGGAGACGGGTGTTATTGGGATGGAGCGAGAGACAGCAAACCCTTCGTTATCTCTTCTACCATCCGTCTATCGCGTTATTTTTTTTCCACCACGAGACTTCTTTCCATTACGTAACGGGAGAGAGCAGATAGCACGCAACGCGTCCAACTGACACACATCAGCGAGGCCCTCTTCCAGGGACCAGCTACTCAAAACCGGCGAAGGGAGTACAGCTGGTTTCACTACCTCACTGAAGAACTCACAAAAGCATTTTCCTTTACTGGCTGCGAGCATGTCGTATGCTGGTAACCACTGCCAAGGACGTTCAGCTTTAGCAGTCTCCCTTTTTTTATCATTGGCATTTTTTTAAACCCGCCTTTGACGTAACCTACTCTTTCCCGCCCATCCAACTGAGCTCTGCGCCCCTCCCCACCTGTTTCGCTGCTTCCCCCCTCCTTTAGTTCTTATTGTCGGCTCGAGAGAGGCCCGTTTGAGGCCTCTTGTGCGCATGCGCGGTGCAGCATCACGTGCGACAACCACCGCCACAAAGACAGGATCCTAAAACCTAAAGGGGAAACCAGCTTTGATAGTGAGAGTGTGCAATTATTAACGTTTTCGCTCGGGTCTGACTGGATGTGTGATCATTAGGCCTAACGGTTGCAGTTTTGTTGAGCGTTTCGGTGTTGTTCTGCCAGAGGGGTGTGTGTGTTTCTTTCCTGTTATCTTCGAGGATTTTATTGGCCATCGGTGAAGGAGATAAAATATCAGCGAAAAACGCCTGGCGATCTTCCAACTGCGTTCCGGAAATTTTAAGTGATGTGTCCTGTGAAAGGGTAATGCGTCTTCGGCGTGACTGTGTGTTTCGGACAGAAAAGGTTCCTACGAAGCGACTGTGGTGGTTGTTTGTCATGTGTTGCTGCTACCTTTCTGTTCCTGATTATATAACAACAGGTTGCGTGTTTTGGCTAACGTGAGTCTAGGCTTCGTCTACTGAAACAATGGGTTACTCTGTCACCGGCTGGCTAAAGGTGTGTCTGCCCACATGTAAGTTAGCTTACATCTTGCTTCGCTTTGGGAGAAATTATGGTGCAGAAAAGGGTTAAATTTCAAATGTTATTTATCATAGTGCTTATCTCTATGTACTGATAGAGAAAATTGGCTTTTTCTCAAATAAAAATGAAAAGATTATGGCTTATCGATGCATATTGACTGGATAACAGTTAAAGCTTAAAAATTCTGAAAGCCAAAATTTAACAAGCATGACAACAGGAGTAACGAAACAAAGTTCGAGTTTGTTTTTTAATATTAACTTTTTAATATAAAACTTCTTTTTATTATTCTAGTGGTTACCAAAAAAATTAAAATTATCGTCATTTTTCATATTGTTTAAAACAATAATAAATATTACTATAAATAAAATATTTTTAATCCGCATAAATATGATTTGAGGGCAAAAATACCTAAAGAACATGATTAAATATAGTCGTTTTTTAACTAAAAAATTTTTATTCTTCAACAAATGTAAACATAACTTTGAGTATAAAAAACACATATAGTTCATTGATCCAGAACTTACTTTTCCGCCATTTTTAAGACATTTCTAAACATTGAAAATTTTTTATTTCCCAACAATGGCAAGTAAATTTTCCACCGGGAAGTGTAAATGTAATTTTTATGTTAGAATGTATAACATTACAAAACACTGTTTTTAAATGTTTTTTCGTTTCCAAAATATGTTTTAAGCAGCATTGATAAAAAAAAATACTACGATTTCAAAACATTAAGAATCGGTTTTTTACTGTTTAAATTTTTGGGATTTTTTTTTTTGGCGAATCCGATAAATTTCAATGCAGTAAATTAGCTAGAAATAATTAGTCAACCTAAAGTCCATTTAATATGTAGGTTTCAAATATATGTTATGATACACGTTTCATACACATGCTATGAATATTCATATATATATATTCGTTATATATATATAGACCGCCGTCACGTAGCCGAGTGGTTAGCACGCTTGGCTACTGATCTACGGGACCTGGGTTCGAGCCCCAGAGTAAGGCATGGATGGATGGATGGATGGATGTGTCGTTTTTTTGCTGAGGTCTTGCCATCCTCTCAGATCTTCTACTGTGGCATATAAACTGACAGGCTCCTGTCAGACCTCTGTGGCAAGCAGCTGCTTGAGGGGGTATTTTTTTTATATAGACCAGTGAGCAAAAGTTAATTTAAAATCAAATTTTATGTTAATAAGAAACCATGAAACTCTGTAACTTTAAAAATATATTTTTATGCTAGAATGTGACTGAAGATAAAGTCTCAATAAAATCTATAAAAATATCGATTCTCTGCTGTAATAGTTGGCATTTAAAGATTTATGGGAACTGGAATATTTAACATCAATAATGCACTGCTATGAAAATCATACAATATTGGTCAATATTGATAGAAAGACTGACACAAACTTCTAAAACATATACTTATTTTATTAAACATCCAGAAACAATACTTATGAAGTGTTAATTAACTTTTGAGGTGAAGTCTTATAATTGTCATTGCTCTTGTTATAAAGCAAACATCCATAACTCTTTACACGCCTAACGAATATTGCTGAAATATGAAATTTTTGGTCGTTTCATTGAGATCGTTAATTTGTCTTCACACATTTTACCATAAAAGGCTCATTTCAGAAGTTATTCGAAGTTAGCTTACTATTGACAGTGGCGGTTACCCAATAGGCGCAAGAAGCGCTAGCCTAGGGCAGCGACATTAATAGGGGGGGGGGGGCGGCTCAAAACATAAAACTCGTTTTTTTCTTTCAGCAAATTTTTTAATAAAATATTTCGCAAACAATATAATCTACTATTTACGTACATATTTGGTGTTTTTTTACTTACATTAGTACCAAATGAATATCAGTTTTGTTAAATACATTACAAAAAAACAGGTTTTTTCTATCTTTCAGTAAGTATAAGTTAATGTAATATATATTAAACTCCCATTTATTTACTTCTGTAATTCAGTTTATTTAACCAGTCACATGCATTTTTGTCATTCGAGTGTTGAAAAAGTTTGTTGATTGCGGTACCTTCCGTGCCTAAGGACTTCAGTTATCGCCTTTAGTCCACCACTGCCCATTGACATCAAAGGAGTTTTAATTTTTCTGCACCAGTGTATACCGGATGTAGACCAAGAATATATTTCTGAAGAATCATGAGGAAATACAAGAATATTTAATTATCGTAAAAATAACAATGAAGTATTAATCACTGACATAATCCAGAGGTCTATATGGCGGGCAACATTTTATTTTAAGCAATTAGATAAAGCTCAAATCAGTTACTTCTCCATATGGCGGTCAGTAAGGAAGGCAAATCAATTACTTCTCTATATGGCGGGCAGCATTTTATCTTAAGCGATTAGGTAAAGCCCAAATTAGTTACTTCTCCATATGGTGGACAGCATTTTTTTTTTAGCGATTAGGTAAATCCCAAATCAGTTACTTCTCCATATGGCGGGGCAGCATTTTATTTTAAGCGATTAGATAAAGCCCATATCATATACTTCTCTATATGGCGGGCAGCATTTTAGTTTCATCGATTAAATAAAGGCCGAATCAGTTACTTCTCTATATGGCGGGCAGCATTTTATTCTTAGCGATTAGGTAAAGGCCAAATCAGCTACCTCTTTATATGGCGGGCAGCATTTTAAAAGATTAGATAAAGCCCATATCAGTTACTTCTCTATATGGCGGGCAGCATTTTATTTTTAGCGATTAGGTAAAGGACAAATCGGTTACTTCTCTATATGATGCATAAAGGACTTACTTCTCTATATGGTGCAGCATTTTAAGAGATTAGATAAAGCCCATATCAGTTACTTCTCTATATGGCGGGCAGCATTTTATTTTTAGCGATTAGGTAAAGGACAAATCGGTTACTTCTCTATATGGTGCATAAAGGACTTACTTCTCTATATGGTGCAGCATTTTAAGAGATTAGATAAAGCCCATATCAGTTACTTCTCTATATGGCGGGCAGTGTTTTATTTTAAGCGATTAGGTAAAGGCCAAATCAATTACTACTCTATATGGGGAGCAGCATTTTAATTTAAGCGATTAGATAAATGGGGAATCAATTACTTTTCTATATGACGGACAGTTTTTTATTTTAAGCGATTAAAGGCCAAATCAATTACTTTTCTATTTAAAAATTTATTTAAATGATTAATAATCAAAACTTAATTAATTATACTTTAGAATTAGTATTTGACGGTTCCATACTTTTAATACTGAAACATAAGCTCAAACGTAAACTTAGATTTCATTTCCAGTGACTTCATCGTCACTATAGTTTCTTGAGATAACGCTGTCAAGTATCCCGGATGTTGAAATAATAAAGGGGAGACGCAAGATCGAGCAAAAATGAACCGGAACGCCATTCCAGTATAAATGTTTTATTCGTTTTAGTGTTTTTTTTAAGAAAGTTCTTGAAAAATACTTATATTATATATAGTCAACTTTTTTTAACGCCATTTTTGTTACTGCCACAGGGTATAAAAAATATGTAGTAATTCAACACTTCTTATGTCAGAAAGCCACGGAACCAAATTTATGATTTTAGCTTAAGTAGACATTTCTCTTATATTTTTATTTCTAATTTTATTACTGGTGGATTCCTGTGTTAATTTTATCTATAAATGCATTTTATTTAGGAGAAAATTTATTTCTATTAATTAGCATTATTATATTTGATAATAAATACTATTTATTTTCTTTCTAACTTCACCATACAATAAAATCATATTGAAATAATATAAATTACTCATCGAATCACCATGAAAAAGGTAAATTTCCCTTTCAGCTTAAAAAATGGCCTTCTCAAATTTAAAAGTAACAAATGTTCATCCTCAAGGATGAGCATTTGTTCTTCTGGATTTGAACATTTGTTATCTTTTAATTTTAGAAGACGGTTTTAAAATATTGATCCTTGAGGTTGAATATTTATTACTTTTAAATTTGAGTCTGCCAATTTTTAATCTGAAAGGAAAATTCACCTTTTTTCTGGCGCCCTTTATAATAAGGGGAAACTCTCGAATGCAGATTATATCTTAAATCTGTTCCACTTGATTCCCCGCCTTGCCCACGGTCAGTAGGGGACACCGTTAGGCTTGGAAAGGCCGCCGTCCGTCGGATGGGACGTTAAGCCGTGGCCCCGTGTGTGGGAGAGCCATACCATGTGCACGTTAAAGAACACGCTGGATGGCCTTGACGGGAGGCTACCATCTGTCTCCTAACAGCTGTTCCAATGGGTCCCCTCCCCCAACCTTCTCTGAGCCTTCGGGGTCCATGTGACCTGGCCATTTAGCCCATGGTGTGCAAAAAAGTGCCGCTCAGAGGTAAAACAACCCAAACAAACCTGTTCCACTTGAGTTTCTTTTAATCCCATGTGCCGAGCTGAGCCAAGTTCACAGCTGTCGAGCACGTAGTTTAACTAAATTGATGTGAAAAGTCGGACAGTTTCAGCAGGACACAAAGTAACACACTTCATTCATCATCATCCCTCAGTAACCAGATCGTTGAATCTTCCAATCAACATCCACTGCCCCACACGATACGGGCTCAGTTGCATTTGCTAGGAATTGTGCAATTTGGCAGTCACGTGGAGCTTCAAAAGATACATAAATAAGAGAGGAGCAACTTGTATATACAAAAATACTAAAAAAAGTACCTCTACATATGGGGAGACGAACCCGTGTTCCTGATATTGTAGTGGAAATTTTAAGTTCTCCCTTCTCCCCTTCCTACCCTTCTTCGTTTTATGAGGTGACACATCTATATCGTGCTCCTGTAACCCGCGCAGATAAATTAATAGTATGCTTTAGTTAAAGAGACGAAATGAAGCAAATTGGGTGTTTGCCGCTTTTAGCTTTGTTTGGATTTATCGATTTCTGCATTTAATCTTCCAATATTAAAGGGTACGGTAGTATAGACAGACTCTCCTTTTGAAACAACAGTTTTATTTTTCATGATGATGAGATCTAAGGCTACATCAATGGCTAGTACGACAGTTACTTGTTTATTCGTCTGGATCGAAAATTCTTAAGAAATTTAGTGTAATACTATTGCAGGTAGTTTTATCATATAAATAAATAATAAATACCCCCTCAAGCAGCTGCTTGCCACAGAGGTCTAACAGGAGCCTGTCAGTTTATATGCCACAGTAGAAGACCTGAGAGGATGGCAGGACCTCAGCAGAAAACAACACGAACATTCATGCCTTACCCGGGGCTCGAACCCAGGTCCCGTAGATCAGTAGCCAAGCGCACTAACCACTCGGCGACGGGACGGCATAAATTGTTAGCAGAGCGTGGTTACTTAACAAATAATATAGGATAAATATATTACTCTTACAGAAGTTGTACAAAATTTAAAAATATTAAACTGTTTAGTGAATATATTTACTTATTGCAATTAATTATTGTTTTATTAATTTATTAGGTATATTTTAAAGCAAGTTGTAATAATATTATATTTAAAATTATAAAATGTTTCATTCGTGACATCATCAAAGTAAATTGTTATAGTCTTATTTATTAATCACTTTTGAACAATCACCATCCTTTTCCCTCTAGAAATTCTGCTCCTTGCTCCCTGTGATTCAAAACTCATTATTTTTTTAAGCCTTTCCTTAGTTCTCCAAAGAAAAACTTACTCCCTTACTGTTGAATATGGGCGGGGGTGGCTCAGTCGGTAGCGCAGCAGGCTCGTAATCTGTAGTTCCCAGGTTCGAGTCCCAGCTGGGTCAGCGTTGAGATTTATCTCCGCAAAACTCCCCGCCCTGCCCACGGTCAGTAGGGGACACCGATGGGCTTGGAAAGGCCGCTGTCCGTCGGATGGGACGTTAAGCCGTGGCTCCGTGTGCGTGAGAGACATACCCTGTGCACGTTAAAGAACACTCTGGATGGCCTTGACGGGAGGCTGCTATCTGTCTCCCAACAGCTGTTCCAGTGGGTCCCCTCCCTCAACCTTCTCTGAGCCTTCGGGGTCCTTGTGGCCTGGCCATTTCACCCATGGTGTGCAAAAAAAGTGCCGCTCAGAGGTAAAACAATTCAACTGTTGAATAAATGATTTATATTGGTATTCAGTATAGGTATAAAATTAGGTTAATCATTTAATCAAAACGCTCACATTTGTTTTCAATGTAGAAAAGTGTAATAAATTTTGGTTTTATGCAAAATGTGTGTGGTTTCTAAAAATTTAAAGTGTTAAAAATTACAGGAAGTCTTAAAGTAGTGTTATCAGTAATTACAAAATTTCAATAAACGAAACTAATGGATGTTTAGAAAAGGATCCCCGAAACATTTCTTGTTAAGGGGGGGGGGGGCAGAGATTTTCAGGTACGCCACTACCAGAACTATTGCAATTTCATGCTAACAGTGATCTACAATTTATTATTTTTTAATAATTTTAAGGTCTAAACCAACTAAAAAAGAAATCATTATAAAAGAAACAATTCTTATCAATCATTAACGATAAGAAATAAAGGTTTCTACAGTTAATATAACGGCAAGTGTTATATATATATTTTATTAATCTAGAGGTACACAAGATAACACTTCATATCTATTAGCTTTAATTTGCAAAAGATTGGGTTGAATCGGGTTGGATTATACCTCTGAGCGGCACTATTTTACAGAATCATTGACTGTAATAATATTGCTTTCAGTATTTAAATTAAACGACGTTTAATCAACATTAATAAATTGAACTACCAATGTCAATATAAAGACACTATTGAAATATAGAGGTGGAGAAAAAAAAAGTTTTTTATTTAAACGAAATGTAATCTTTTTTTATTTATTAATAAGAAAGAATTTTTTTGCATGCAATTTCAATAAGAAGTTTTTATTTTCGTTTTCGAGCATCCTAATCAGGCATCCCTATTTTTATACGATGTATGTATGAATTCTGTATTATCAACTGCACTCATTAATGTCTTAGAAGAACGGCCGAACCTAATTGTTTTTGTCTTAAAACTCTGATTTTTTTCACGACCCCTTGAAAAAATTTGCTTCCCTTCCACCTTGAAAAATTTCTGCCGATACCCATGGATATATGTATCTAATTATATATATTATAATCAGTAGCCAAGCGCGCTTGGCTACTGATCTAAGGGACCTGGGTTCGAACCCCGGGTAAGGCATGGATGTATGTGTTGCTTTTCTGCTGAGGTCCTGCCATCCTCTCAGACCTTCTACTATGGCATATAAACTGTCAGACCTCTGTGGCAAGCAGCTGCTTGAGGGGGTATTTATTTTTTTTATTACCCATGGCTGCCCTAAAAGTTTACAATTTCGCTTTTCCTAGATAACCCTTAAAATATTTATCATTATTTATACTCTTAAACGTTTACGATTTGAACTTTTAAAGACTAAAATATTTTCTTGACTGTATACAACTGTACTTTTTCAAATTCGCTGTATAGAAATCGCGTAATGTCCTGAAAGTTTGACAGTTACTTCTCCTGATTTGCGTAGTGGGATAAACTGACACCGCCTATAAGAGAAGGCCGTTCCACTGAGTTATGACGTCAACATTAATGGACCTAACAGCATAATAGGATAACAGGAGTAAGGAAAAGATTGGCTACCTGCTATTCCAAAAAGTGAATTTCTTCTTCTAAGACGATGATGGGATTTTTAAACAAGAAAAAGTGAATTTAAACATATAGAAATTATTTATATATATATTATTTATTTCTGTTATTTGTACTGATGAGTTGGGTTGTTTTACCTCTGAGCGGCACTTTTTTGCACACTATGGGCTAAATGGCCAGGTCACATGGACCCCGAAGGCTCAGAGAAGGTTGGGGGAGGGGACCCACTGGAACAGCTGTTGGGAGACAGATGGTAGCCTCCCGTCAAGGCCATCCAGCGTGTTCTTTAACGTGCACAGGGTATGGCTCTCCCGTACACGGAACCACGGCTTAACGTACCATCCGACGGACGGCGGCCTTTCCAAGCCCATCGGTGTCCCCTACTGACCGTGGGCAGGGCGGGGAATTTTGCGGAGATAAATTTCAACGCTGACCCAGATGGGACTCGAACCTGGGAACTACAGATTACGAGCCTGGCGCGCTACTGACTGAGCCACTCCCGCCCCACTGATGGGTTACTGATGAGTTTTAAAATTAATCTTAATTTTTAAAACTTATCAGTAGAAAATTTGCTCTTGAGAAAAAAAAAATGAAAAAAAGGAAGTTAATCTACAATGTACAATATTGACTGTTCAAGAAAAAATGTGTTTTATACAAACAGTCTCTACTGGCCAGTCTCAAGTGATAACCTCACGGTTATTTTTGGTTGTGGAACTGAAGAAAAAACTTTGACTTTATTACTTTTATACCTTGTTATATCTGTTGATTTTTTGTTTTTAAAGTCTATTTTGGTGCAGAAAGGAGAGGAAATTGGGATCCAAGAGTATTGGACCACTGAAAGATTTACTCTGCATAAGTGGGAATTCTTTGAAATTGAGAAAAACTTTAATTTTAATTTCTTTTTATTTTTATTTCCTACATCGTGATTTATGCGTCCTATTCTGTTTGGGATAGCAGGAAGCCCAAAGTTGAAGAGCTTCTAACCTTCCAATCACATTTTATCTATCTATCTATCTATCCATCTATCTGTAAGAAATTGTGGATTGTTGGGCCTACTAATACTGACGTCATAATGTAGTAAAATGGTCTTTTGTTCTAGGTGGTGTTGTATAAAGGTCTACGAACTATTCCGGACTTTCTTTAGTGTACTTGACGTTTATAAATATAATTTAGTGTACTTGACGTTCATGCTTTTAAAACTTATTTCAGCCTCTGACCCATTGTTGAAACCCAAATCTTTCTCGGAACCTCAGATTTTTGTAAACTAGGTAAAGTTTTAAAAATAATATTGGTCAGTTTTAAAAATAATATTTAAACTAATTTATATTTACAAATATATATATTTTTCAGAAAAAAATATTATCATAATGATAATACATACGAATAATTTTTTTCCTAAACAATGTATATTTATAAATATAAATACACGCATAAATAAAATAATTTAAAAAACAAATTATTTGAAGAATATCTTTATTGAATAAAGTATATACAATAAATGTATGTTAATTTCTTAGTAAGGATGATGAGTTGTTTGATGGGCATAAAAAATTCAAACTTAGTGTAATGAGTGAAAATGCCATCTGATCTATTGGTATGCCTCCTTGGTTTACATCCAGATCAAATTAAATCGTTATTAACCGTAAAATGGTAACCAATTGGTAAATTTTGCACTTACCTGCAGAATTTGTCTTTACAGCTCAATAATATTTGTACAAAACACATGAAGTTAACTGTTCATTGCAAAAAAAATTAAAAACCGGAAAAAAATTAAAAAACAAAAAATATGTATATAGTGTATAACTATGGATCTTTACTGGCTACTGTATTAATGGCATATATTAAGAATAAATTTAACCCAAAATTAACAAAAGAAATTTTTTGAACATTTGGCAATGTGACAAAATATTGTAATTTTCATTAAACACATATATCAATTCAATGTTTAAAATAATGTTTAATCTTTTTGCATATTTAATTACCTCCCCCCATTTCTTCCCTCCTTTCGTTCAACGGCTGTCTTGGTTCGGTGAATCTAGGTGGGTCCGTTAAAGAATACGTTGTGTGGTCTTGGCGGAAAGCTAACATCTGTTAAGTGGTCCCCTCATCCTACCCTTCTCTGAACCCTTGGAATCCTTGTGACTTGGTCATTTAGCTAATTGTGTGAAAAAAAGTGCCGTTTACAGGTAAAACAAAATTTCGTCAACAGCACGACCTCATTGTGTCAGTTGCTTCTATTCACACTTTATCGCTGGTATAACGAGTAAAAGGGAAAACAAATACGTACGAAAGAAAATAGTTGGGTTGAGTTGTTTTTTCCTTTGAGTGGCACTTTTTTTTGCACACAATGAACTGAATGGTCAAGTCACAAACACCCAGAGAGCTCAGAGAAGGTTATACATTAGGGAACCACACATCGAGACGGTAATAATGGAAAAATATTTTTATGAATTTAAATAAATATTATTGAACATTCTTTAAGAAATATAACTAACATATGAATAAAAGAATAACTAATAACAATAGTTAACGTAACAATAATTAAATGCATATTTAGCTATGAGTTTTTTTATCCTTATTACATTTATATAATAATATATTTAACATTATATTCATTTGGTAAGTGTATCCTAAAGCTACCTGCAGTAATATTAAATAAAATATTTAAGACCGGTGATTCTCTGTGCTTCACCCATATGGGCTAATACTACACCCACCAATATTCGTAAGATTCAGGTCTTACAGAACAAGATTTTGCGAACTGCGGTCGATGCCCCCTGGTTTGTCACTAACTTGATGAAGCGATGGTTCTCACAAGTCATTGGTTAATAACTAACCTTCAGTTTTCCCAACTGAAAACTTTCTCCCCTGTTGATAAAGCGATGGTTCTCATAAGCCATTGGTTGATTACTAGCCATGAGTTTTTCCTTCTGAACCAAACTTGACCCTTGTAGACGAAGCGATGGTTTGCATAAGTCATTGGCTGAATACTAGCCGTGAGTTTTTCCGATTGAACCTGAACTCGGCCCTGTTGACGAAGTTACGTTCTCTTATGTTATTGGTTGATTCATCTATCAATCATTTATTAATTCACCAATGGGTTGGGTTGTTTTACCTCTGAGCGGCACTTTTTTGCACACCATGGGCTAAATGGCCAGGTCACATGGACCCCGAAGGCTCAGAGAAGGTTGGGGGAGGGGACACACTGGAACAGCTGTTGGGAGACAGATGGTAGCTTCCCGTCAAGGCCATCTAGCGTATTCTTTAACGTGCACAGGGTATGGCTCTCCCACACACGGGGCCACGGCTAAACGTCCCATCCGACGGACGGCGTCCTTTCCAAGCCCATCGGTGTCCCCTACTGACCGTGGGCAGGCGGGGAATTTTGCGGAGATAAATCTCAACGCTGACCCAGCTGGGACTCGAACCTGGGAACTACAGATTACGAGCCTCGCGCGCTACCGACTGAGCCACCCCTCCCCCAATCTACCAATGCTCTCATAGATCAACAGATGATATTGTCAGCTGTTCCAAAACATTTCAAACAAAACACCCCTTATTACCAAGTACTATATCCTAAACTCCCCTTCATGAAAATCGGATAATTTTGCCTGTTTAATACTAGTTGAAAAAACGTTTATAGAGCATTTTCAAATTTATGTACATTTTGATCCACGAATTTCAAGGATTTTTCTGCAGAAAAAAACATACACAACTCTGCGTTGGTTTGTTTCACCTTTGAGCGGCATTTGTTTGCACACAATGAGCTAAATGGCAAGGTTACAAGAATTCCGAAGACTCAGAGAAGGTTGGGGGAGGGAACCCACTGGACAGCTGTTAGGAGACAGATGCTGGATGTCAAGCCATCCAGCATAACTATATTAACCTAAGAAGCATTCGATATTCTGTTTAATGTATGTATTTCCACAAAAAAAAAATAAGAAAAACGCGACAAGAAAAGTTTTAAAATATCCCTTTGGAACCACTGATATAACAGAGAGTGCCCCAAAAATAATGATGGGGTTTCGAGAATCAATATGTTGGGAAATAATATATACATTCAAATATATTTTAATAGAAAACGTATCTCAAATCTTTTTCAATGTAATTAGTGGATTTCCACATGTGCACTATTCATGACCCTACAAATATATCCAATCGGTATTCCACTTCGTGCCATACACAAATCCTGAAATACGAATTGGAAAGGGTGATTGAATTCTATGAAAACCAAGGAGCCCTGATTTGGTACCTTTTGATTTTTCGTAGATCGTAGATCGTGTATGGATATGTGATGTTCCAGGTAAAACATCACATATGAATACAACTCCATCATATGAATACCTATTACCATCTCCATCTGAGAATATGCCCAGTTGGCATAAGTAAAAACAGATAACACGTAAACCACCCGTGGGTGTGCCTCTAGAGGCTAACATAAAACACAAACTAAAAATAGCATATATCATGCACAGGAGGGGGCGGGGGTGGCTCAGTCGGTAGCGCGTCAGGCTCGTAATCTGTAGTTCCCAGGTTCGAGTCCCAGCTGGGTCAGCGTTGAGATTTATCTCCGCCAAATATCCCGCCCTGCCCACGGTCAGTAGGGGACACCGATGGGCTTGGAAAGGCCGCCGTCCGTCGGATGGGACGTTAAGCCGTGGCCCCGTGTGCGGGAGAGCCATACCCTGTGCACGTTAAAGAACACGCTGGATGGCCTTGATGGGAGGCTACCATCTGTCTCCCAACAGCTATTCCAGTGGGTCCCCTCCACCAACCTTCTCTGAGCCTTCGGGGTCCATGTGACCTGGCCATTTAGCCCATTGTGTGCAAAAAAAATGCCGCTCAGAGGTAAAACAACCCAACCCATGCACAGGAGACCTAAAACGAGTAGCTTTCCTCAGAGAAAGCCATCATTTCAGACCTCTTGTACTTATTAAGAACATTATGATCATAATTAAGCAAAGAAGAAATAATCTCATTAAAGATTATTTTTTAACAGCCTCAAAAAACCTTATTGAGAAGCATTTAATATGAGTGTATATATATGTGGTCGATGATCAAGTCTTTATGAAGTTGTCTGTTAGTAACAAACCAAGAGCATAGACCGCAGATCTCAATATTTTGTTCTGCAAGACCTGAATTTTGCGTATGTTCTTGGAGGTGGTGTTCGCCCATATAGGGCTCTTTTTTTCATGTGAGTCTTTATAAAGGATTACGTTTACATGGATAAAATTCGAGACTTGAATCATTTGAAAGCCAGAAGAAGAGAAGCAACCGAGCAAGTAACAAGGTTGTGTTGGGTTGTTTTATCTCTGAGCAGCACTTTTTTGCACACCATGGGCTAAATGGTGTGCAGGTCAGTAGGACCCCCGAAGGCTCAGAGAAGGTTGGGGGAGGAGACCCACTGGAATAGCTGCTGGGAGACAGATGGTAGCTTCCCGTCAAGGCCATCCAGCGTGTTCTTTAACGTGCACAGGGTACGTGCACAGGGTATGTCTCTCCAGCACACGGGGCCACTGTTGGAACGTCCCATCCGGCGGACGGTGGCCTTTCGAAGCCCATCGGTGTCCCCTGCTGACCATGGGCAGGGCGGGGAATTTTGCGGGGATAAATCTCGACGCTGACCCAGCTGGGACTCGAATCGAAGAAATACAGATTACGAGCCTGGCGCGCTACCGACTGAGATACCACCACCCCTAAGCAAGTAACAAGAGATATGCTGCAAGGTGTACAGCAAGAAGCAGAATAGCGATTGGACATGTGCAGGTTTGGTTGCTTTACCTCTGAGCGGCGTTTTTTGCACACAATACAGCTAAATGGCCAGGTCACAAGGACCCCGAGAGCTCAGAGAAGATTGAAGAGAGGGAACCCACTGGACAGCTATTAAGAGACAGATGATAACCTCCCGTCAAGGCCATCCAGCGTGTTCTTTAATGTGCACAGGGTATGGCTCTCCCGTACAAAGAACCACGTCTTAACTTTCCATCCGACGGACGGCGGCCTTTTCAAGCCCATCGGTGACTGCTACTGACCGTGGGTAAGCTGGGAAGTTTTGAGGAGATAAATTTCAACGCTGACCCAGTGGGACTCGAACCTGGGAACTGCAATTACGAGCCTAGCAAGCTATCAACTGAGCCATCCCCACCCTGGCATATGCAGATCACGAACAGTGCTCATGTGGAAATTCACTAATTATGTTCAAAACTATTTGCGGTATACTTTCAAATAAAATATTACTTTCATTAATATGCATGTTAGATGGCAACTAAAGGCAATTAAAACTCAAATCAATGAAATCTTACTCACTTAAAGATTGCAAAGCAATATGTGTTAGTTTCCAGAAATAAGTAAAATAAATTTCTACTTTTCATTAGGTTAGCAGCGAATAAAGGTGCCGTCCATGCCAAAAAGGTGTCTTGTGGTATCTGGTACCAACACGTAACCAGCAGATCCTTTAACTCTTGTAAATTAAGTGGTTGAGCCGCTGCATATCGGATATGCTGTTTCAACACAAACCACAGATGCTTGATTGGATTGATGTCTGGGGAATTTAGAGGTCAGGGCAACACCTGGAAGTCTTCCTCATGTTCCGCAAACCATTCTCGAACAATCCGGGCAGTGTGGCATGGCGCATTTTTCTGCTGAAAGAAGGCACTACTAGAAGGATATATCGTTGCCATGAAAGGATCTACTTGATCTGCAATGATGTTTAGGTAGGTGGTAGCATCATTGTTTCCAGCACATGAATGACGGGCCCAGGGTTTCCCAGCAAAACATTGCCTACAGCATTACACTTCCTACACTGGCTTGTTTTCATCCCACGGTTCATCCTGGTGCCCAACACTTCCCCAGGTAAACGTACGCACACATACCCGACGGTACACATGGTACAACAGCAAACGAGATTCATTGGACAAAATGACCTTCTTCCAATCATTCAATGTCCAGTATTGATGCTCACGTGCCCATTGTAGACGCTTTCGACGGTGAACCGAGGTTAGCATGGGCACTCGGCGCGCCCTGCAGCTACGCAGCCCCATTTTCAGCACGGTTCGATGAACTGTGTGTTGTGACACATTTCTCCCGTCACCAAGATTCAAATTACGGGCGAGTTGCGCCACAGTATCCCTTCTGTTGGCTCGTATCGTAATGGAATAGTCTTCGCTCACCTCTAGCATTGATGAGCCATGGTTGGCCCATACCTTGCCGGTGGTTCGTGGTTTTTTCCTTCTCGGACCACTTTTTGAAGGTACTAATCACGGCTGATCGTGAGCGTCACACAAACCTTGCCATCTCGTAAATGCTCTGACCCAGTCGTCTGGCCATTACAATTTGGCCTTTGTCAAATTCACTTAGGTCCACTGCCTTTTCCATCTGAAGAACAACACTGATTAACAGAGCTCAGTATCAGGTGTTATTTATACCGTTTCATGACCTTCACACGCGCCGTCGTTTACCTACAGTTGCTTCGATTTGCAGAAAGACGCTCTGGTCATAATGTTTTGGTTCTTCGGTGTATGTATATAGACATACACACATTTCAACCTACAATGTTTAAGATTGACTGTTAAGAAAAATGTATTTTTCTTGAACAATCAATCTTGAATCAATCAATTTTGAAAATTTACATAAACACCCTTTAGTGGCCAGCACCTCAAGTGGTAACCTCAAGGTTATTTTTGGTTGTGGAACTGAAGAAAAATTTGTGACTCTGTTACTTTTTATATCTTGTTATATCCGTTAACATTTGGTTTTAAAGTCTATTTTGGTGCAGAAAAGAGAGGGAATTGGGATCCAAGACTCTTGGATCACAGAAATATTCACTCCGCGCAAGTGGAAATTTTTAAAAATTGAGAAAAACTTTAATTTTAAAATTTTTTTAATTTTATTTCCTACATCGTGATTTATGCGTCCTATTCTTTGTTTGGGATAGCAGGAAGCCCAAAATTGAAGTGTTTCTAACATTCCCACCACATTTTAATCTACCTATCTATATATATACACACACATATTATACGTTTCAAATTAATCTTTTTTATTATTGCATTGTTCAGCATGATATAGGAAACGGCTCAGTTGTGGTACACTAACGATTGAGTCAACACTTACCCCGAAATCAAACGAAACATCATCATCATCCTCAAGCAGCCATGGGCTAGCCTGAGGCAGCCCATGGCTGCCTGACGGTGTAGCAGCCGGAGGTCCAACTACACCGTGCAATTTAGTTCTCCAAGCAAGTTCATCCTAAGCTATTTGGGTTGGGTTGTTTTACCTCTGAGCGGCACTTTTTTGCACACCATGGGCTAAATGGCCAGGTCACATGGACCCCGAAGGCTCAGAGAAGGTTGGGGGAGGGGACTCACTGGAACAGCTGTTGGGAGACAGATGTATTCGAAAGATATTGCCACGTTATATGACTGTATGATATGGTGCACAATCTTTACCGAGTATTAACCAGTAGACAAGTTTGCTAAGGAAATAATGCAAGCTCCTCAAAATTTAGGAATTTACAATTTATGGGCTGAGTTGTTTTCTCTGAGCAGCACTTTTTTGCCCACAATGGGCTAAATGGCCAGGTCACAACGCCCCAAAGGCTCAGAGACGGTTGAGGGGGTGGAGATCGACTGGACAGCTGTTGGGAGACAGATGGTAGCCTCCCGTCAAGGCCATCCAGCGTGTTCTTTAACGTGCACAGGGTATGGCTTTCCCGCACACGGTTCCGCGGCTTAACGTCCCATCCGACGGACGGCGGCCTTTCCAAGCTCATCGGTGTCCCCTACTGACCGTGGGCAAGGCGGGGAATTTTGCGTTTTCCTGAGCTACATCTACTGCATCTGGCCACTGCACACCAATTCTAACAAGGTCCTGTTTGACATTGTCTGCCCACCGCATCCTAGGTCTCCCCTTCTTTCTGAGGCCTTTAGGCACACTGTTCATAACCCTATTCGCCAATCTATAATTATTCATACGGGCAACATGGCCAAACCAACGGAGTCTCTCTCTGCACAATATGCTGCTTAAAGGAGGTTGCAAACTCCTTTGCCTAACCTCATCATTAGTTACAAAGTTGAACCACCTAATGCCCAAGATACTGCGTAAGCATCTGGAATCATCCAGTCTAAAAGTAAAAGATTTCAATTAAAACTTTACTTTGATTTGTAAAAAAAGCTTTAAAATATTTCAATCTGAAATGTAAAAAATAATACCATAATATCCCAATTATATTTTGATGCATTTAAATCCTCATTGTGAAACTTCCCATTTTCCGTTATTTGATTCTTATAATTGCAAGGCATTTCAATTGCTGAAATGATATTATCATTACCACATTTCAATGATTACCGCTTGTTTTTTTTTAAAGTTTAATTTATTTACTTCGACATTTACCTTGTTTTGGTAACGAATGCGTGAAAAAACAGAAGCTCTATGTCTTCATGAAGGACATTCTTTCCAGACTGCGTGTCTTGAATGAAGACTTGCTTAATAAGTCATTTCGAAGTCTTCTCACAAATGCGATATGTTAATTCTCTTTCTGACTTCCTCCTAAACTTTACTTATATTATTGCTTCGATCTTCAGACTGGTAAATATTCTGTCAACAATTTCGATTCAGAACATTTGTTTATCGTAAAATAATTTGAAATGAATTGATTATTCGTATTAATAACGACTATTGGGCCACAGAATAATAGACCTAGAGGAAATTACATATTTATCTAAGAGTTTTTCAACTGGATTTCTCCGAAAACTTGGGTGCCGCTCTCATCAGTAATATGAGTTTGGGCTCGGGCTCAAAATAATTAATATTTCAAATATTTTCTGTGATTGTGAAAAAAAATTATTTGATTATAATTTAAACCTTTTAATCGATTTTCGATATTTTAAAAATAAGCACCATATTAAAGTTAAAAAAATAAGCTTTTGAATATAAAATAAGCTTTCAAAAATAAGCCTTTGATTATTCCTTTCTGTATTCTTTATCTTTACTAAATGAATGGGTCTTTTGAGTTTAAAATGATGTTACCCAAGAACTTTCAGTTTCTACTAATGTTACTAATATTTTTGTTCGAGTATCGCCTGGGCCAGCGTCGAGATTTATCTCCGCAAAATTCTCCTCCTTGCCCACGGTCAGTAGGAAACGCCGATGATCTTGGAAAGGCCGCCATCCGTCGGATGGGACGTGAAACCGTTGCCCCGTGTATGGGAGAGCTTTATCCTGTGCACGTTAAAGAACCTGCTAGATTGCCTTGAAGGGAAGCTACTATACGTCTCCTAATAGCTGTCCAGAGGATCCTTTCCCCAACCTTCTCTGAGCCCTCGGGGTCCTTGTGACCTGGCCATTTAGCCCATCGTATGCAAAAAAAGTATTCAGAGGTAAAAGAACCTAACATAACTAATATGTTTAGTTCCCAATAGAGTAACATTTTAATTTTGTCATAAAATTATTATAATTAATAATATAAGAATAAAATATATGATTAGCGGCATGCATTTCTGTAAATTATGTAAATTACGTCTAAATTATGTCTTGTGCATCGGAGAAATGTTTTCCTCAAATTAGGCTCGGACTCAACAATTGTCAACGTGGCTCGGGAGATTCGGGCTAAATAGCTTTGGGCTCGGGCTCGAAAAATTGAGTTCGAACTCGTTTCTGATAAACCATTAATAATATTTTAAAGGCAGTCCTCGAACTTTCGTCAAGTTATGTTCCTAATGAAGGTGCCGTAAGTCGAAAAACGTAAGCTGACAAGGATTTTTACCATAAAAATACATCTCTGTCAGCTTTGAGATTTATTCCTCTAAACCCACCCTGTCCTTGGTCAATAGAGCACTGTGATGGTCTTGGAAAGGCGTCCTCCGTCGAATGAAACATAAAGCCGTGACTCCTTGTGTGGGAGAGACAGACCAAGGCCACTTCAATGCAACAGGCTAGGACGCTACGGTAATAAAAGATCTATTTTTTTTGAAAAAAAAATATAGCGGTTTTTATTATAGTTAAATTTCTAAAAATTCGACTGGTAGTTACATATTTTGAAAAATATGGTAATTAATATTCTTAATTATCTTAATAAAATCATTATGAATAAATAAAGGTATTTATTTTGAAATCAGTTAAAATAAATTTAACTTAAATTTTAAACAATTTAAATCATTTGAATTTTTATGCATAATTAATTTCTCTCCTTCCTTCCTTCCTTTCGTTCAAAGCCGTCCTGATCTGGTGTATCCTTAAACAGACCCTCTGCACGAAAAGGAACACACAGGATTGCTTTAATGGGAAGAGTCCATCCTCTCCCCCAAACCTTCTATGAGCCCTTCAGGTCCTTTTGGCCTGGCCATTTAGCCCATTGCGTGCAAAAAAGTGCCGCTCAGCGATAAGACAACCTAAATAAAAAAATAACCCAATCATAAAAACAATGGTATTTGTTCCTCAGCAAGGTCTCAAAATAAAATTTTTTATCATTAAAATAAAAATATTGAATTTAACCAATCGTAGAATCTAGTCCCAAATGTACCAGTGTTGAGATTTATGTTCGTTAATCCCCATCCTGCCTTCGGTGAGATTGGAGACACAAATAGGATTTTAGAGGTTGTCGTTTGTCGGCTGGGACGTTAAACCGCTGCTCCGTGTGCATTGCTGCATAGCCTTGACGGTAGGCTCCTGTTTCTTAATCAAATTTGTATATAAAGTTATGTATCTGTCCCATGGGTTCCTTCCCCTACTTTTTTCTGAGCCCTGTCCATACAAACTAGGGGCGGGGGTGGCTCAGTCGGTAGCGCGCCAGGCTCGTAATCTGTAGTTCCCAGGTTCGAGTCCCAGCTTGGTCAGCGTTGAGATTTATCTCCGCAAAATTCCCCGCCCTGCCCACGGTCAGTAGAGGACACCGATGGGCTTGGAAAGGCCGCCATCCGTCGGATTGGACGTTAAGCCGTGGCCCCGTGTGCGGGAGAGCCATAACCTGTGCACGTTAAAGAACACGCTGGATGACCTTGACGGGAGGCTACCATCTGTCTCTCAACAGCGGTTCCAGTGGGTCCCCTCCCCCAACCTTCTCTGAACCTTCGGGGTCCATGTGACCTGGCCATTTAGCCCATGGTGTGCAAAAAAGTGCCGCTCACAGGTAAAACAACCCAACACATACAAACTACAATATCCATAAAATATCCACAGGATATTTAAGATTGCAAATGGCTATTCATTTGTCATATTTGATTTCCAATAAATATTTTCCGGATATTGTAGTTGTGTGGACTGAGGCAAAGCCAACTTGATACACCAGGATTGGATTGGATTGTTTTACCTCTGAGCGGCACTTTTTTGCACACCATGGCCAGGCCACAAGGACCCCGAAGGCTCAGAGAAGGTTGGGGGAGGGGACCCACTGGAACAGCTGTTGACAGACAGACGGTAGCCTCCCGTCAAGGCCATCCTGCGTGTTCTTTGACGTGCATGTGGTATGGCTCTCCCGCACACGGGGCCACGGCTTAACGTCCCATCCGACGGACGGCGGCCTTTTCAAGCCCATCGGTGTCCCCTACTGACCGTGGGCAGGGCGGGGAAATTTTGCGGAGATAAATCTCAACGCTGACCCAGCTGGGACTCGAACCTGGGAACTACAGATTACGAGCCTTGCGCGCTACCGACTGAGCCACCCCCGCCCCTGATACACCAGGCCTGGACAGCCTTGAGTAAAAGGAGGGATATTAAATGTGCATAAAATTTCAAGTGATGTAATTTATTAAAATTTAAGTTAAAGCTATTTATTTGAAAATCAAATCAAATAAAATTATTTATTCATAAGAATTTTTTAAAAATAATTTAGAATATTTTTAATTAATTACTAAATATTTCGAAAATAAGGAACTATTTTTTAATTTTATATTATTTTTATAATTTTAAAAATAATAAAAACTACTCTACTTTTTTCAAAATTAAGTTTTCTGTTACTATACATTGCAGTGTCCCAGGCTTGTTGTATCGAGGTGGCCTTGGTTGAGGCAACACCTCCTGTTAACAGAAAGCCAGAGGACAATATTTATGACGTCAGCTTAAGTAGTCCTACCATATATAATATATATATTTCTTATATTATTCTAATATCGTTACTGGTGAACTATGCTAATTTTTATACTTCTTTTTATCTATAAATATATTTTATTTAGGACAAAATTTATTTGTATTAATTAACGTTATGATATTTGATAATAAATACGAATAACTTTTTTCTAAATAAAATATATTTATCGATAAAAATTAGTACAAAGATTCGAACAAGAGTCCACCAGCAATAATATTAGGATCACAATCAAAAGAACTTGCTATATGATAGGACTACTAAGTGATGCCATAAATTTGGTAAATTGGCCTTCTGATATAGGAGGTGTTGGTTTAGATCAATGTGACCTGCCCATTTAGCCAATTATGTGTACAAATGCTGCTCAGAGCTAAAAAACTAACACATATGTAATAAAGTTTTGAAATTTAGAAAGTTTTTTCATATATGTCATTTAAAATGCGTAATGGGGGTGGATGGCAAGATTTGCATTGAAACTTTCATCTTGTGTCCATCACGCGCGGTGGGGCGGGGATGGCTCAGTGGGTAGCGCTCCAGGCTCGTAATCTGTAGTTCCCAGGTTCGAGTCCCAGCTGGGTCAGCGTTGAGATTTATCCCCGCAAAATTCCCCGCCCTGCCCACGGTCAGTAGGGGACACCGATGGGCTTGGATAGGCCGCCGTCCGTCGGATGGGACATTAAGCCGTGGCCCCGTGTGCGGGAGAGCCATACCCTGTGCACGTTAAAGAACACGCTGGGTGGCCTTGACGGGAGGCTACCATCTGTCTCCCAACAGCTATTCCAGTGGGTCCCCTCCCCCAACCTTCTCTGAGCCTTCGGGGTCCATGTGACCTGGCCATTTAGCCCATGGTGTGCAAAAAAGTGCCGCTCAGAGGTAAAACAACCCAACCCATCACGCGCGGCTGAGTTTGATGCCATATCTAGGACTGCACATTGCCTTTTATAATGACTGTTGATTTAATGAGGTTTCACTTTCGATTTCAACAGTGATTCTGATGTTTTTCCCCTTAACACTGTTTACATAGTTGTATGCTTTAAGTCCAAATGACTTTCAGTTTCAGAGTCGAAAATCCATACTTCTATTGGCCGAAAAATTTCTGTGTGGCAAAATGTTATTGTCAGTACAAAGCTGAGACCTTCTGGAGATCAGAGAATGAAGTTTTAATTAAGAAACAAGCTTTATTTTAAAAAAGCTCTTCTAATATGAGATGACCCATTTATTTATTTTTAATCATAACTCAAGATGAGCTACAGAATCGTTTCACTGAATTTGAGAGCCAAAGATTTCGATGTTGGAAGCATCTACATCCTTCTTTTTTTGTAAAAGGACAACAGGGTTGAGTTGTTTTACAACTGAGCGGCACTTTTTTGCTTACGGGCTAAATGGCCAGGTCACAAGGACTCCGAAGGCTCAGAGAAGGTTGTGGGAAAAGACCCACTGGAACGGCTGTTGGGAGACAGATGGTAGCCTCCCGTCAAGGCCATTCAGAGAACGTGAGCAGGGTACGGCTCTCCCGCACACGGAGCTACGGCTTAACGTTTCACCCGACGGACGTGGTCTTTCCAAGACCATCCGTGTCCCCTTCTGAGGGGAGTTTTGCGGAGATAAATCTCAAAGCTGACCAGGTGGGACTCAAACCTGGGAACTTCAGATTACGTGTCTGGCGCGCTACCGACTGAGCCACTCCCACCCCTACAATAGGGTTGGAGTCAGCATGATTTTATTATGTAATAATTATAGAGAGGTTCAGACCTGGTGCAGGGAAAGGAAGGACGCATTGGCTGTCTCCGACAGTAACACGCCAGGCTCGTAATATGCAGTTCCCAGATTCGAGTCTGACTCGTTCCAACATTGAGATTTATGTCCACACACAGACGCTGCCTTTTGACTGACACCGCCTTTTGTTATTATAGATTATTGAATAATTCGAAATTAGTAACTTTTTAAAAATAACTATCAACCAGTCTGATTTTAAAAAAATATTTCCCCAAGTATCTTCTTTCCAACAGGTCTGACACTAATTTCTTCTCTGATTCTTTACGATCATACTGTTTTGAACAAGTACAAGAGGCCTAAAACGGTAGCGTTCTCTGAGGAGACCTACCCGTTTTGGGTTTCTTATACAATTTTACTGCTATTTTTAGCTTTTCTTATGTTTGCTCTTAGGGGCCATCCTAAGGGTGGTTTACTTATATATTTTGTTCTTATGCATGCCAAATAGGCATATGTTTATGATGGAAATGGTTAGGGGTAAAATTATTACCCGGTACATCGAATATGATTCTACGATCTACGGTCTGACATCACTTATGCTTCCTTTATATGGGCGAACACCACCTCCACGAATATACGCAAGATTCAGGTCTTGCGAAACGAAATATTGAGATCTGCGGTCGATGCACCTTGGTTTGTTACTAACAGACAACTTCATAAAGACTTGGGCATCGACCACATACTATATATACTCAAACTAAATTTATCTCAAAAAGGATTTTTGAGGCTGTTAAAAATAATCCTAATGATATTTTTTCTTCTTTGCTTAATTATGATCCTAATGTTCCTAATAAGTACAAGAGTCCTAAAATGATAACTTTCTCTGAGGAAAGCTACTCGTTTTAGGTCTCTTGTGCATGATATATGCTATTTTTAGCTTGTGTTTTATGTTAGCCTCTAGGGGCCCACCCACGGGTGGTTTACGTGTTATCTATTTTTACTTATGACAACTGGTCATATTCTCAAATGGAGATGGTAATGGGTAATGTTTTACCTGGAACATCGCATATCCATACACGATCTACGAGGTCTGACAGGAGATTGTCAATTTAATATGCAGCAGAAAATATCTGTGAAGAAGGCGAGACCTCAATAAAAACACAACACAAATATCCTTGTCTTATCCAAGGCTCGAACCCAGGCCCCTTTGATCAGTAGTCAAGTGCGCTAACCACTTGGCCACAGGAAAGGAATTTTAATTAATGAGTTGTCGTATTTAGAGGCGGTTTCAGTTTGATTCCTGTATAAAGGTACAGATGGCGAAATGATACTCCTTTGGTTGGTGGAATGACGTTGCAACTTTAATATTCCTTGTTCCAGTCTTGGGTTGATAGCATAGTCGATTGCTCTATCATAATCTTCAGATAAAGCGAGAGCTAAATCACAAATTGTTTGTTATCCTTCTGCTGAATAAGCCCCATTACTGAATAAAGGTGGTTTTATGAAGGTTATAACATCGCACTCAATGCGATCATATGCCATTGGATAATTGTGAGAACTTCTGAGGCATCAGTGTGAAAATAAAAGAATGACATCTTCTGGGAAACACTGAATGGAGTGGTGACGTTTTATCCAAGAGCGGGAGCCTTAATATACGTATCATAAGGACTCCCAAAGGCTCAGATTGGGGCGGGGGTGGCTCAGTCGGTAGCGCGCCAGGCTCATAATCTGTAGTTCCCAGGTTCGAGTCCCAGCTGGGTCAGCGTTGAGATTTATCTCCGCAAAATTCCCCGCCCTGCCCACGGTCAGTAGGGGACACCGATGGGCTTGGAAAGACCGCCGTCCGTCGGATGGGACGTTAAGCCGTGGCCCCGTGTGCGGGAGAGCCATACCCTGTTCACGTTAAAGAACACTCTGGATGGTCTTGACGGGAGGCTACCATCAGTCTCCCAACAGCTGTTCCAGTGGGTCCCCTCCCCCAACCTTCTCTGAGACTTCGGGGTCCTTGTGACCTGGCCATTTAACCCATGGTGTGCAAAAAAGTGCCGCTCAGAGGTAAAACAACTCAACCCAAAGGTTCAGAGTTGAATCGCGGAATGCCATCCAGAGGATAGCTAGTAGTATACATAGGAAAGTCTCACATCATGGCAATCCAGCAACGTTTTAACATGCATCAGGTATAACCCTCCGACACACAGAACAACGGTTTAAAATCCCACTAAATGGAAGTAGTGCTTTTAAGGTTCATTTTGCGAAACGTGTCAAGTTATGGTTTGCAGAGCATGAGGATGAGGTACAGCAGCTCTCCTCTCCACCTCAATATTATTGAACATTCGTGGGAATATCTGGAGCGCAAGATCAGATCACACTTTCCACCTCCAGCATCACTGGCACAATTGAGCCATATTTTAGAGCAGTGTCTCGCAAACTTTTTTACTCTGCGGCACACTGAGTCGAATTTTTTTCCGCGGCACGCTGAGTCGAATTTTTTTTCCCGCGGCACACTGAATCTAATTTTTTTTCCGCGGCACACCTAAAAAAGAATTTCTGATGGTTACGTAAAAAGAGGAAAATTGAAGTTTCGTTAAATGCATTTTATTTAAAATAAATATAATAATAAATATAATTAATCATAACTCGGTGTTTGTTTTAAATATTTGTCCATTCTATGACTTGAAATAATCAAAAATTAATACCAAAATTTGGAAAAAGCTTGATAAATACTTACAAGATCCCAGTTGATAAAATCTGAAAGAGTTTTATTAAAGCACGTCGATAACACAAGTCAAGTCAAAATGAAATCTTTGGAATATCTAGTGTCAATTTGAAAATCTCTCGCGGCACACAGTTTGCGAGACACTGTTTTAGAGGAAGAATGATCCCCACATTCCGTTACCGTATGTGTATGACTTGTATAAGTCTATTTCACTGAATTGCGTCTGTTCGGAACTCCCGAAGTGGGCCTACAGTTTATTAATATAATGTTCTCCACAAACAGTAAGTGTTTCCATTATTTTGATAAACCCCTGTATGTGTGATGCGGTATTAGTAATAAGTGTTAGTTTTTCTCAAACCATTAAAGTTTACTTACTTGTAGAAGACGTTGCCCATTGCCATTGCAGCTACCAATACCAAAGAGACCTATCATCCCTACCCAAGGGCGGGGGTGGCTCAGTCGGTAGCGCGCCAGGCTCGTAATCTGTAATTCCCAGGTTCGAGTCCCAGCTGGGTCAGCGTTGAGATTTATCTCCGCAAAAATTCCCCGCCCTGCCCACGGTGGGTAGGGGATACCGATGGGCTTGGAAAGGCCGCCGTCCGTCGGATGGGACGTTAAGCCGTGTCCCCGTGTGTGGCAGAGCCATACCCTGTGCACGTTAAAGAACACGCTGGATGCCCTTGACGGGAGGCTACCATCTGTCTCCCAACAGCTGTTGCAGTGGGTCCGATCCCCCAACCTTCTCTGAGCCTTCGGGGTCCATATGACCTGGCCATTTAGCCCATGGTGTGCAAAAAAGTGCCGCTCAGAGGTAAAACAACAACAACAACCCCTACCCAAAGGTCAGAGTCAATACCAACTTTAGCACTGAAGTCGCCTAGAGTAGGGGTTCTCAATGTGGGGTATGCGGCAAAATTTTTTGGGGTATGCCGTGACAGCTAAAGAGTCGCTACATCTAGTAACAAAGTCAGTGTTTTATTTTATTCCCATTGTTATACTATAACTATAGTTTTATCTATCTATACAAGGGGTATGCCAATTACATACACATTTCCAGGGGGTACGTGAAGCATAAAAGGTTGAAACCACTGGCCTAGAGCAAAGGTAATATTTCCTTTCTTGACAGAATTTCAAAATATCCTGAAGAATATCCTCAATGAAGGATTAACAACAGAACATTCAAGTCTTTAATTCTTGCGGAGCGGGGGTGGCTTAGTCGGTAGCTCGCCAGGCTCGTAATCTGTAGTTCTTAGGTTCGAGTCCCAGCTGAGTCAGCGTTGAGATTTATCTCCGCAAAATTCCCCGCCCTGCCCACGGTCAGTAGGGGACACCGATGGGCTTGGAAAGGCCGCCGTCCGTCGGATGGGACGTTAAGCCGTGGCCCCGTGTGCGAGAGAGCCATACCCTGTGCACGTTAAAGAACACGCTGGATGGCCTTGACGGGAGGCTACCATCTGTCTCCCAACAGCTGTTCCAGTGGATCCTCTCCCCCAACCTTCTCTGAGCCTTCGGGGTCCATGTGACCTGGCCATTTAGCCCATGGTGTGCAAAAAGTGCCGCTCAGAGGTAAAACAACCCAACCCAACCTTTAATTCTTGTCTGAAATTTAGCTGTAAGAAACCTTTCATTAATGCACTCATATCCTAGAAAAGCATCACTAGCGTGTCTGCTGAGAAGCAAACCTATGCCTTGGGGTTGCTTCTTATCTTTCCTCCCTGAAAAAAGAAATTTAAGATTATTTTTAAGAATCCGATCTTTATCTGTCCATCTGGTCTCTTTCAGGCAGATCATATCTAAGTATAACGGTAGAATTCTTGTGTGAAGACATCAAAGAGAATAATCTATGTGCAGAGTCCTCATATTTCAACTACCTATGGAGAGAAAATTGTTAGTGGGATGATTAAAGGTACTGCTTATCGAGAGAGGAAATGTCGACAATATCAAACTGCCCACTAATTGCAGGCATGAGTAGAAGTCCTTCTTCCCCTACTACTAAAGGCTGAAGCCATCTACACTGAAAGTTGGGTTGGGTTGTTTTACCTCTGAGCGGCACTTTTTTGCACACCATGGGCTAAATGGCCAGGTCACATGGACCCCGAAAGCTCAGAGAAGGTTGGGGGAGGGGACCCACTGGAACAGCTGTTGGGAGACAGATGGTAGCCTCCCGTCAAGGCCATCCAGTGTGTTCTTTAACATGCACAGGGTATGGCTCTCCCGCACACGGGGCCACGGCTTAACGTCCCATCCGACGGACGGCGGCCTTTCCAAGCCCATCGGTGTCCCCTACTGACCGTGGGCAGGGCGAGGAATTTTGCGGAGATAAATCTCAACGCCTGACCCAGCCTGGACTCGAACCTGGGAACTACAGAATACGAGCCTGGCGCGCTACCGACTGAGCCACCCCCGCCCCTACACTGGAAGACTTCCCCCAATGTAGGTTTGGCAACGCCCGTAGAAAGCAAGAGTTCAGTTGGTGGCATGCCAGGCTCGTAATCTGAAGCTCCCAGGTTCGATTCCCACCGGGCCAGCGTTGAGATTTATCTCGGCAAAACTCCCCGATCTTCCAGAAGAAGAACCGATGGGCTTGGAAAGGCCGCCGTCCGTCGGATGGGACATAGAGTCGTGGCCCATGTGCTGTTAAGCCATACTCTGTGCACGTTAAAGAACACGCTGGATGGCCTTGACGGGAGGCTACCATTTGCCTCCCAACAGCTGTCTAGTGAGTCCTCTCCCCCAACTTTCTCTGAGCCCTTGGGCTCCTCGTGACCTGGCCATTTAGTCCATTGTGTGCAGGGGCGGGGATGACTCAGTCTGTAGCGCGCCAGGCTTGTAATCTGTAGTTTCCAGGTTCGAGTCCTAGCTGGGTCAGCGTTGAGATTTATCTCCGCAAAATTCCCCGCCCTGCCCACGGTCAGTAGGGGACATCGATGAGCTTGGAAAGGCCGCCATCCGTCGGATGGGACGTTAAGCCGTGGCCCCGTGTGCGGGACAGCCATACCCTGTGCACGTTAAAGAACACTCTGGATGGCCTTGACGGGAGCTACCATCTGTCTCCCAACAGCTGTTCCAGTGGGTCCCCTCCCCCAACCTTCTCTGAGCCTTCGGGGTCCATGTGACCTGGCCATTTAGCCCATGGTGTGCAAAAAAATGCCGCTCAGAGGTAAAACAACCCAACCTATTGTGTGCAAAAAAATCTCGCTCAGAGGTAAAACAACCGAACAACCTCAAAGGTCTACTAAAAACAAATTAGCAACTACAGCGCACGTTTGACATTAATAGAAAAAATAATTCAACGAGGAACAAAAATGTAATACACATAAAAATATTTAAAAAAAATTCTCTGATAAAAGCAGAAGGAAGAAATTTATAAAGCGATGTTTGCTGACTTCGAGTTGACTCGACAGTTATTTTTAAGTGGTTTTGCAACAGGAAGTGACGAAACTTGTTTTACCAGATTCTTCAACCGCAAAAAGGCAAGTTTCGGAAATCTTCACCTTTATGGTTAGTGTTAAAAACGGAATCGGAGAGATGGAATTCTGGGCACTTCCTAAACTACTGAGTCATGGACCAATATAACAAGCTCAATTTCATTCAATTATGGGTAATTCGGTTTCATTTTTTTACATCATTATCAAAGAAACGAACTATTGTTGTCCTTTTGTACTCTGCCCGTCTATAACTACAATTTCTTTTTGCTTAAAGAAACAAATGAAAGATTCCCTTTAGGTTGTATAATGTAAAGGGTGGAATGTGCTCAGTTTCCGAGTAATAAGGGCGGGGTGACTCAGTCGATAGCGCATCAGGCTCGTAATGTGTAGTTCCCAGGTTCGAGTCTCACCTGTTCCAGTATTCAAATTTATCTCCGCTAATCCCTACCCTACAGTCGGTCAGAAAGAGGATACCGATCGGTTTGGAAAGGTTACCGTCCATCGGATAGGATGTTAAGCCGTGGTTCAATGTGTGGGTTGGGTTGTTTTACCTCTAAGCGGCACATTTTTGTACACCGTGGACTAAATGGCCAGGTCACATGGACCCCGAAGGCTCAGAGAAGGTTGGAGGAGGGGACCCACTTGAACAGCTGTTGGGAGACAGATGGTAGCCTCCCGTCAAGGCCATCCAGTGTGTTCTTTAACGTGCACAGAGTATGACTCTCCCACACACGGGACCATGGCTTAACGTCCCATCCGAAGGACGGCGGCCTTCCCAAGCCCATCGGTGTCCCCTACTGACCGTGGGCAGGGTAGGGAATTTTGCGGAGAAAAATCTCAACGCTGACACTGCTGGGACTCGAACCTGGGAACTATATATTACGAGCATGGCGCGTTACCGACCGAGCCCCCCCCCCCCCGCTCCCCTAATGTATGTATAAGAGAGCCATACCTTGTGAAAGTTAAAGAACATACGGGATGTACAGTCGCTCAAAAAAGTATCCGAACGCTATGGTTAATTACAGAATTCAGAAAAAATATCTGGCAACGATTTTTTTTAGAAATTAGTGATCTGGCAAGCTTCGTGACACGTGACACGAAGCTTGCCAGATCACTAATTTCTAAAAAATTCTGTATTCGCATGATGTGTAAACTTCACTTGACAATTTACTATCTTTATCAGAATCTGACGAAGATTACTTAGGGACCTTGTTAACCGAACTAATTGCTGTAATCGCTTACGTATCATTTGTAGGTAAGCATGTTTTTTGAGTACATGATGCCCTTATGAATAGAAAGCTGTCTAAAGGCAAATCCACTTCGCTTTCAAGGACACGGATGAAAACAACATCAGTTTCTACGAAAGGAGGAAGATTAAAGTTCATACACATCACTGCACAAACAGCAATTGTTTATCGTGTGACAAACAGGTCTTGAAAAGAAAACAAAACACCGAAAGGTAAATAGTACAACGCGTTTATTAGGTACAGTCAATCAAAAAGGTATCCGAACACTATGGTTCATTACAGAATTCAGAAAAAATATCTGGCAACGATTTTTTTAGAAAGTAGTGATCCGGCAACATTAGTGTCACGTGATTACAGAATTCAGGAAAAATATCTGGAGCGTGTACAGCAACTGTACACGCTCCAGTTACCGTTCACAGCAAACTGGAGCGTGTGCAGTTACTGCACACGCTCCAGTTTGCTGTGAACGGTAACTGTACACGCTCAATATTTCCGTGAGTGAGCCCACACGATCTAGTATCAAAATAATATGACCACCTACAGTCGCTCAAAAAAGTATCCGAACACTATGGTTGATTACAGAATTCAGAAAAAATATCTGGCAACAGACGGAAATCAGGTTGGGAAAGCCGGAATCAATCAAAACATCATTCTTCTAAAAATTATTCGAAAAAGTACTATTAGGGAAAAATTCTGTCAGTAGTTATTGAATTATGACCATTCCACACGCCCTGAGACGGCAGTGGCTCAATAGGTAGCACACCAGGCTTGTAATCTGCAGTTTCCAGGTTCCAGTCCCACCTGGGTTAGCATGGAGACTTATACCCGCAAAACTCCCTCCCCCTTGCCCTCGGACAGTAAAGGACATTGATGCGCTTGGAAAGGCAGCCGTCCATCGGATGATACGTTAAGCCGTGCCCCCGTGTGCAAGAAAGCGATGCCCTTTGCGTTAAAAAACACGCTGGATGACCTTGACGGGAGGCTACTATATGTCTGTTAACAGCCGTATACTGGGTCCCCTCCCCCATCTTCTCTGAGTCTTCGGAGCCCTTGTGACCTACCCAATTAGCCCATTGTGTGCAAAAATATGCCACTCAGAGATAAACAACACAACCCACTGCACGTTAAAGAATACGCTGGATGGCCTTGATGGGAGGCTACCATCTGTCTCCTAACAGCCGTCTAGTAGGTCCCCTCCCACAATCTTCTCCGAGTCCTCGGGGTCCTTGTGACCTGCCCAATTAGCCCATTGTGTGCAAAAATGTGCCGCTCAGAGGTAAAATAACACAACCCTCTGCACGATAAAGAATACGCTGGATGGCTTTGATGGGAGGCTACCATCTGTCTCCTAACTAACTCTTCTCCGAATCCTCGGGGTCCTTGTGACCTGCCCAATTAGCCCATTGTGTGCAAAAATGTGCCACTCAGAGATAAAACAACACACCTCTCTGCACGTTAAAGAATACGCTGGATGGCCTTGATGGGAGGCTACCATCTGTCTCCTAACAGCCGTCCAGTAGGTCCCCTCCCACAATCTTCTCCGAGTCTTCGGGGTCCTTGTGACCTACCCAATTAGCCCATTGTGTGCAAAAATGTTCCACTCAGAGATAAAACAACACAACTCTCTGCACTTTAAAGAATACGCTGGATGGCTTTGATGGGAGGCTACCATCTGTCTCCTAACAACCGTCCAGTGGGTCCCCTCCCCTAATCTTCTCTGAGCCTTCGGGGCCCTTGTGACCTGCCCAATTAGCCCATTGTGTGCAAAAACGTGCCGCTCAGAGGTAAAACAACCCAACCCATAAAACGCTTATTTTAAAACCTAGAGAACTTAGACGTTGCATTCCTTTGACATCCACGGTGTGAGTGATCATAAATCATTGATCCTCGATGTAATGATCGAGCATAAGAAGCTCAGTAGTGAGCATCGGCAGAAATTCCTCCAGGGGAGTAGGGCATATATTGCTTCAGGACAAAAAACGAATCAACGTTTCAAGTTAAATATAAAGAAATAAAAACCTCCTCAAGCAGCTGCTTGCCACAGAGGGCTGACAGTAGCATGTCGGTTTATACGCCAAAGAGAAAATCAGTGAGGAAGGCGAGAACTCAACAGAAACACAACACAAATATCCATGGTCTCAAACACATCCTATTAACAACTCGGCTACTGATAAATGATGAAATGCTATTTAGGTCGGGCGGTTCATTAATGAGTACCATCTGTAAATTGTAGCTAGGTAGTCACTGGAAGGAGAGCTATGCACCAATCTCCTGTGATGATGCATAGAACCGGCCAGGCCGAGCAACCTGATGTCCGACCCCGCCTTCTGGTGGTGCAGACCGTTAGTACCTTTCAAAAGAGATACTCTCTTGTGGAAGTGAACGGAAGGGGAGGGCTGCCAGATCAGTGTGGCCTACTGATCTGGACAACTATGGCTACTTTTCTTTTTTTTCTACCCTGCTGAGAAGTGGTCAACCACGCAGAGTCCTGGTGCTGACCATATATACATCCTGAAAGGGATTATGGCTCTGAGCTTGATTATGGATCCTGATTTTGCTGCACTGGTGGGCTTCTGTGGAGGGAAAATCTTCCGCTGTGTTTTCTGTTTGTTTGTGGGTTAACAGCCTCAAATGAATAGATTCACAGGATATGTTTATCAGCTGGTGGATAATCCTGAGCAGAGGTCATCGCAGGCACCTGAACTCTTTGCTTCTATTGGCATCATCAAATTCTACACTGCAGGAAGTCTTTCATTGTAGATGGCTTCAGGATTTAGTGGTGGGGGAACGGGTCTTTGCCCCATGTCTGCAATTAGGGGGCTGTTTGATATTGTCGGCATTCCCTCTCTCAATAAACATAGTTTCTTTAAACATCCCACTAACCATTTTCTCTCCACAGGTAGTTGGAATGTGAGGACTCTGCACAGAGCTTTTTCTCTTGATGTCCTCACACAAGAATTCCACCATTATAATTTTGATATTCTCGGCTTGCAAGAGACCAGATGGACAGATTCTTACAAATAATCTTAAATTTCTCTTTTCAGGGAGGGACGATAATAAGCATCACCAAGGCGTGGGTCTGCTTCTCAGCAGACACGCTAGTGATGCTCTTCTAGCATATGAGTGCATTAATGAAAGGTTTCATACAGCAAAATTTCAGACAAGCATTAAAGACGTTACTTGAACAGATCAAGATAGCGTTACTTGAATGTTACATGCTGTTATGCCCCCACTGAGGATGCCGATGAGGATGTGAAGGATAGGTTTTACGGACAACTTCAGGATATTTTGAATTCTGTCAAGAAAGGAGATATTACCCTTGTTCTAGGTGACTTCAATGCCAAAGTTGGTACTACTCTGACCTTTGGGGAGGGGTGATAGACCCTTTTGGTATTGGTAGCTGCAATGGCAATGGACAACGTCTCCTGCAGGTAAGTAAACTCAATGGATTCAAAATAACTAACACTTATTACAAACACCGCGACATACATAACTACACATGGGTTTCACCCGATGGGTTGCATAAGAATATGATTGATTATATATTAATTAACAGCAAATGGACTAGTTCTGTTTGGAATACCAGGGCATATAGGGGAGCTGAAATTGGATCTGACCATTACCTTGTTAAAAGTGTCTTGCAAATTATACCTAAAAAGTGTTGTGCTAGTGTTAAAAAATTGACTTTTAATATTGAAGTTCTGAAACATCCAGTTATAGCCAAAGCTTACCATGATAGGTTACTTAGTCATTATGACAGTCATGGTATGCTTACTACTGAAGTTGAGGAAGAATGGGATCATTTTAAACAGGCTTTTTTGGACACTAACGGTACTCTTTTAGGAAAAAGGGAGCAGAGGAGACAGAATTATCTGAGTGATAAGGCACTTGAGCTTATTTCAGGAAGAAAGAACTGCAGGAATGTCCTTAATCAATACCCTACTAGTCCTAATAGAAAGCATTACAGAGAGATTAATGAACGTGTAAAGGAAATAGTTAGCTGCTGATAAGAATCTTTGGCTTGATGACAACCCGAGGAAGCAGTTAGATAACACAATAGCAGAGAGCTATATCAGGTAGTTAATGTTTTGTGTGGTAGAAAACGAACAGGTATACAGGGATTGAAGGATAAACAAGGTAAGGTTATAGAAGGTGAGGATTCTCTCATGACTAGGTGGGCTGAGCATTTCAGTGATGTTCTAAACAATGTGGTTAGTTCTACTCCCATTGTTTGCAATGATGATAGATGCATTCTGAAATTAGTTTGGCTATTTCTAAATTTAAACTTCATAAATACCCAGGAGTGGATGAAATTATTACGGAAATGCTTAGAGCTGGGAATGTTTCGGTTACCACTTGGATGACTGAAATTTTGAATATCTTTTATGAAAAAGGCATGGTTCTTAAGAATTTTACCAGAGCTATTGTTATTCATATTTTCAAAAAAGGTGATCGCAGTTCTTGTGATAACAATAGTGGTATCAGTCTACTCTCTGTTCTAGGGAAGGTTCTTTGCATGATTGTGCTTAATAGAATTAAGAATCTGGTTGACAGTCAATTGCATGATGAGCAATGTGGATTCAGAAGTGGTAGGGAATGTGTTGATCAGATATTTTCACTTAGGCAAATTCTTGAGAAATGTTTAGAGTTTCAGGAACCTATGGTTGCTAGCTTTGTTGATTTCAAAAAGGCTTTCGACTCTGTTGATCGTCATAATTTGTGGTTGATTGTGAGATCATATGGTATACCTGACAAGTTAGTTAACATAAAGAAAGCTCTCTATAATAACACTGAGTCGTGTGTGAGAGTTTGTAAGGCTTGTAGCAATTGGTTTAGCATTGTTGTCTGGTGTTCGACAAGGATGCATTTTGTCTCCTTTTCTCTTTAGCTTGGTTATTGATTATGTTATGCAAAATTCACTTCAAGAGAAAGATTTCGGCCTTAAATGGACTGGAGATACGAAAATTTCTGATTTACATTATGCTGATGATTTAGCCCTTTTGGCAAATGATGTTGATGAGATGAACTCTTTCATTCGAGCTATTGATGAGACTGGTAGTAGAGTAAGTTTGATTATAAACAGAGAGAAAACTAAAGTGATGAAAATTGGTCAGGCACGCTGTGATTCAGTTAATCTGAATGGTTGCAGTCTTGAGCAGGTGTCACAGTTTAATTATCTTGGGAGCTATGTAACAGATAATGGTGATGTGCGGCATGAGATTAATAGACGAATAGGGATTGCTGCCGCGACTTTTAAGAATCTATGGAGAGTGTAGAGTAATAGGGATATACACCTAAACACTAAAATTAGACTGTATAATAGTTTGGTTCTTTCTAGGGTTAGTTGTGATAGTGAAACATGGACACTTTGTAAACAAGATAACAGGAAACTAGATGCTTTTGATTCCAGATACTTACGTAGTATCTTGGGTATTAGGTGGTTCAACTTTGTAACTAATGATGAGGTTAGGCAAAGGAGTTTGAAACCTCCTTTAAGCAGCATATTGTGCAGAGAGAGACTCCGTTGGTTTGGCCATGTTGCCCGTATGAATAATTATAGATTGGCGAATAGGGTTAGGAACAATATGTAATGAACTCTTTCATTCGAGCCTGCCCTTCGAGCCTTCGATTCCCCGCCCTGCCCACGGTGAGTAGGGGACACGGATGGGATTGGAAAGGCCGCCGTCCGTCTGATGGAACGTTAAGACGTGGCACCGTGTGCGGGAGAGCCATACCCTGTACACGTTAAAGAACACACTGGAAGGCCTTGACGGGAGGCTACCACCTGTCTCCCAACAGCTGTTCCAGTGGGTCCCCTCCCCCCAACCGTCTCTGTCCCAGCTGGGTCAGCGTTGAAATTTATCTCCGCCCTAACCCTCTCTGAGCCTTCGGGGTCCATGTGACCTGCCCATTTAGCCCATGGTGTGCGAAAAAGTGCCGCTCAGAGGAAAAACAACCCAACCTAAAAACACAAATTACAAACAAGTCCTACTTTGGATTTCAATGAAACTTACAGGTGACGTTCATGATCATATATCCTACTAATATCTGAAAAACAAACGAATTCGTGTGAATATTTAATGAGATATTCGAATTAGAAAATTATTTTCTCAAAATGACATGTAAAAGTTCAATGGTAATATACTTTTTATGCGGTGTGCAACCACCTCGGACAACGATACAAGCTGCATAACGACTCATCATGCTGGAAATCAGGTTGTTAATGAGGGTTTGAAGGAGTAATTGTCATTCATGCATGAGTGCAGATCGGAACTCCTGCAGGGTCCTGGAAGGTGGATTCCGTCCGGCAATGGGTCATCCTAGAACATCCCAAAATGTTACATTTGATTTAGGTGAGGTGATCGGGAAGACCAGTCTATTCGGCTTATAGTTTCACCCTCAAGGTATTGGTCCACCAAGCGAGCTCTGTGAAGGGTAGCATTATTATCCATTAACACGGAATCAGGAACCATTGCTGCGTGAAATGGAGGAACATAAAGTTAGAGGATCTAATTTCGATACCTTACAGCTATTACAGTCCCTCCTGGGAGGGGCGGGGGTGGCTCAGTCGGTAGCGCGCCAGGCTCGTAATCTGTAGTTCCCAGGTTCGAGTCCCAGCTGGGTCATCGTTGAGATTTATCTCCGCAAAATTCCCCGCCCTGCCCACGGTCAGTAGGGGACACCGATGGGCTTGGAAAGGCCGCCGTCCGTCGGATGGGACGTTAAGCGTGGCCCCGTGTGCGGGAGAGTCATACCCTGTGCACGTTAAAGAATACGCTGGATGGCCTTGACGGGAGTCTACCATCTGTCTCCCAACAGCTGTTCCAGTGGGTCCCCTCCCCCAACCTTCTCTGAGCCTTCGGGGTCCATGTGACCTGGCCATTTAGCCCATGGTGTGCAAAAAAGTGCCGCTCAGAGGTGAAACAACCCAACCCTCCTGGGAAGGCATGAAGGTCTGTGCGGCCATTGAGAGTGATGCGTGCCCACACCAACACACCACCAGCTTCCAAACTGTCTCTTTCCCCGATGTTAATGGGATGATATCTGGTTCCAGGATGTCTCTTTCAGGATCGGTCTGCAGACTAAATCGGTATTCATCGGTGAACAGAACATTACCCTATTGACGTTGAGTTTAGTTGCAATGTTGTCGAGACCAATTCAATCGGGCTCTTCACTGGCCGGACGTCAAAGGAACACACACAACTGGTCGTCTTGATTGAAGATGACCTGGGTGAAGCCTTCTGGACACACTTTGCCGAAATACAGTGCTTCCCGTGGATGCAGTGAGGTCGAAAGCTAGCTGGTGTGCTTTATGGGTTCTATGGCGGATTACATTTAGTAGCAAATAATCGTCGTCCCTAGGTAATGTGGTCCTCTGACTCCAGGAATAGTGAGGTATGATCTGGTGATGGTTTAGATTGTTTGGGTTGGGTTGTTTTACCTCTGAGCGGCACTTTTTTGCACACCATGGGCTAAATGGCCAGGTCACATGGACCCCGAAGGCTCAGAGAAGATTGGGGGACCCACTGGAACAGCTGTTGGGAGACAGATGGTAGCCTCCCGTCAAGGCCATCCAGCGTGTTCTTTAACGTGCACAGGGTATGGCTTTCCCGCACACGGGGCCACGGCTTTAACGTCCCATCCGACGGACGGCGGCCTTTCCAAGCCCATCGGTGTCCCCTACTGACCGTGGGCAGGGCGGGGAATTTTGCGGAGATAAATCTCAACGCCGACCCATCAGGGACTCGAACCTGGAAACTACAGATTACGAGCCTGGCGCGCTACCGACTGAGCCACCCCCTCCCCTTAGATTGTTTGAAATCGATCGCAAAGACGGCTTGCAAAGCTACGAATAACATTTAGACATTTGGCTTTCTCCGACTGCCGTTTTCCAGCCTGGAGCCTCCCGATTGCTCACCACCTCATTTCATCACTCAAAAGATTTCTTCCGGTCATTTTCTAACAGTTGAGTAACTCGGATGTCGTGCGTCAAGACTTAATACGAACTGACGCTCACGTACAAATGAGGTGCTTTCTATACTGACCTGTTTCACATGCGCGACTGTGTTAATACGAAACTCGTGTGCATATTTGAACTCAGCGTCGTTTTTCATACAAAAGAAGGGGCAGGGGGTGGCTCAGTCGGTAGCGCGCCAGGCTCGTAATCTGTAGTTCCCAGCTTCGAGTCCCAGCTGGGTAGGCGTTGAGATTTATCTCCGCAAAAATTCCCCGCTCTGCCCACGGTCAGTAGGGGACACCGATGGGCTTGGAAAGGCCGCCGTCCGTCGCATGGGACGTTAAGCCGTGGCCCGGGAGCGGGAGAGACATACCCTGTGCACGTTAAAGAACACGCTGGATGGCCTTGACGGGAGGCTACCATCTGTCTCCCAACAGCTGTTCCAGTGGGTCCCCTCTCCCAACCTTCTCTGAGCCTTCGGGGTCCATGTGACCTGGCCATATAGCCCATGGTGTGCAAAAAAGTGGCGCTCAGAAATAAAACAACCCATACAAAAGAAAACTGATTATTCTTATTTATTGTCAATTATCGCACAAGATATTCAGATTTTTGCACTTGTAGATTAACTTTTGAGTACCAGTGTATAATTTATGTTGCCCTAAAAAGAAAAACTTATTACTGAAAAATGCAGGTAAAAGTGATTTTTTCATATTAATAATTGCGAAAACAAAAGAAATTAAAAATTAAAATAAATATTCCCTCAAGCAGCTGCTTGCCACAGAGGTCTGATAGGAGCCTGTCAGTTTAAATGCCATAGTAGAAGATCTGTGAGGATAGCGAGACCCCAGCAGAAAAACGACACATACATCCACCCCTTATCTGGGACTCGAACCAAAGCCCCTTTGATCAGTAGGGGCGGGGTGGCTCAGTCGGTAGCGCGCCAGGCTCGTAATCTGTAGTTCCCAGGTTCGAGTCCCAGCTGGATCAACGTTGAGATTTATCTCCCCAAAATTCCCCGCCCTGCCCACGGTCAATAGGGGACACGGATCCGTCCGTCGGATGGGACGTTAAACCGTGGCTCCGTGTGCGGGAGAGCCATACCCTGTGCACGTTAAAGAACACGCTGGATGGCCTTGACGGGAGGCTACCATCTGTCTCCCAACAGCTGTTCCAGTGGGTTCCTTCCCCCAACCTTCTCTGAGCCTTCGGGGTCCTTGTGACGTGGCCATTTAGCCCATGGTGTGAAAAAAATTGCCGCTCAAAGGTAAAACAACCCAAACCAACCTTTTGATCAGTAGCTGAGAGCACTGCCACTCGGCCAGGGGACTACATTTCGTTAAATAAAAAAAAAATCAATTGAATTTTTGGTGCATGTGATATTCAATACATTTTTCCTATCCATTTTTCTAGGAGTGGGACAACTACTCCCATTTTCAAATGCAATGACTTCAATGATAAATATTATTGGGCAGTAGATATTCGAGTGCCTAAGGAACTAGAACTAAAAGCTTCATTATGCAAAGAGGTTGAGCGTAAACAGCTTAAAACATTTTGATACTCGATGTTTGCGAGTTCAGTTATCCTAAAACAATAAAACATGGCAATTTAGTCAATGCATATTTAGCAGAGCGTTTTTCTTTTTTTGGATGTATGCATTTTCTGATTAGTTGCAATAATCATATCTGGCAATCACTATCTTTATCCAAATCCCACGAAAGTCACATAGGGAGGGTACAGTCGCTCAAAAAAGTATCCGAACACTATGGTTGATTACAGAATTCAGAAAAAACATCTGGCAACGATGTTTTTAGAAAGTAGTGATCCGGCAACATTAGTGTCACGTGATTACAGAATTCAGGAAAAATATCTGGAGCGTGTACAGCAACTGTACACGCTCCAGTTACCGTTCACAGCAAACTGGAGCGTGTGCAGTTACTGCACACGCTCCAGTTTGCTGTGAACGGTAACTGCACACGCTCAATATTTCCGTGAGTGAGCCCACACGATCTAGTATCAAAATAATATGACCACCTACGGTCCCTCAAAAAAGTATCCGAACAGTATAGTTGATTACAGAATTCAGAAAAAACATCTGGCAACGATTTTTTTTTAAATTAGTGATCTGGCAACCTTCGTGTCAAGTGACACGAAGGTTGCCAGATCACTAATTTCTAAAAAAATCGTTGCCAGATGTTTTTCCTGAATTCTGTAATCAACCATAGTGTTCGGATACTTTTTTAAGCGACAGTACTACCGCATTTATCGTACAGTCTATTGGGTAAATTTTTCTCGAGTTCAAAGGAATTTTTTTTTCAGTTCAAAGGAATCCATTCTTTGGAATTCAAATTCAATTCGAATTTAGAAAAATTCACTTTTCCATGTTTGGGAAAAATTCACCTTTTTTTTATTTCAGCTGAATTTTCTCTTTTCAGTCCAGAGAAATTCACTTTTTTCGAGTTCTCAAAAATCCACTCTTCAGAGTCAAAAGAAATCCACTCTTTAGGGTTCGGAGGAGTCTGCTCTTTCGACTTCAGAGAAATGACCTTTATTTCAGAGAAATTCGTTTTTGAATCCAGATAAATCTAATTTTTTACTTTAGAAAATATTCGTGAGAGAAATCCACTTTTTTTGACTTCAGAGAAATTCGTTTTAAATCCATAGAAATTCGTTTTAAATCCAGAGAAATCCATTATTTCGGGGTAGAAATATTTATTTTTTCAACTTGAAAGAAATTTTCTTCTTTGAGTTCTGGGGAATTCATTTTTTCCTGTGCAGAAAAATCCACTTTTTTTCCAGTTCAGTAGAAACCATTCTTTCGAGTCCAGAAGAATCGACTCTTCTGAGTTCGGATGAATTTTCTCTTTCAATTCCAATTGAAATTCACTATTTTAAGCCCAGAGAAATCCACTCTTTCGATTTAAAAGAAATTACCTTCTTAATTTTCAGTACAGAGAATTTTACTTTTCAGTTTTAGAAAAACAAATCTAGTTTTCGAGTCCCGAAAAATCTACGTTTTCGTTTTTAGGAAAAAAAATTTTTTTTTTTAATTCTAAGGGAATCCGTTTTTTTTTTTTTCCCCGACATCAGAGAATCCATTTTTTTTTAATTCATAGGAATCCACTCTTTCTAGTTCGGACAGAAATCTGCTTTTCCTACCAAAAGAAATCAACTTTTTCAAGTTCATAGAAATACTTTTTCTGGCCCAGAAAAATTCGCATTTTCTACTTCATGGAAATCAGCCCTTCGGAGTCCAGAAAGATCCACTTCATCGCGGTTAAGAATACTCCAAACGTTCTCTAATAAAAAAAAACTGGAGATCAAATTATTTTCGTGATCAAGAGACTTTCTTCTTATGCAAAACGAGGAAAAAAATAGAATTTCGATAAGGATTGCTGCAAGTCTCTCCAGACTCCATCATTAGGTCGCGGTAACTGCTTCTGGAGTGAAGGATTTACGCCTCTGAGAACAACCTTTCAGTAGTCGTTATGTTCTAAAAATAGATTTTTTATCCTTCTCATTAGCGTTAAAGTTGTTATTCCAGAGAAGGCAAATTTTTGCGCTTTTTTTTTCCTTTTACGTAATTACTCGAGCGTTTTGTGTTCTATAACTTAAGTTGCGTAAAATAATCGAATTTCCTTTCTTTAACAATAGCTCAATTTGTTTGAATCAGTGACTTTTACTGTGATTATTAACAATGCCGTGTTTCTTATTATCGTAATTTAGTTTTTGAAACCTTTTTTTTATATCAATATAATTCTTATTCGTAATTTGTATTAGGTGATTTTTACCAGTGGCAAATTGGGAGCTTAGTTGGTTATTATTAATTTGATATCATTTGTTATTAATCCTCTCAGACCTTCTACTATGGCATATAAACTGACAGGCTCCTGTCAGACCTCTGTGGCAAGCAGCTGCTTGAGGGGGTATTCATTCATAAAGTTGATAGTTATCATAGGTCAATGACCTCACACGTCAAATCTATGGGAACTGTTAAACCACTGGTTTTACATTCTATTTATGAAAAAAAAGAACATTGGTTGAGAGCAGAAACAGGGAAACAAAGTATTGCTTGAAAGCAGAAAGAGGGAAACAAAGTATTGCTTGAAAGCAGAAAGAGGGAAACAAAGTATTGATTGAAAACAGGGATGCTTTAAATAATTTTTTGGGGGAATATAAACAAAGTATTGGTTCAAAACAGGGAGGGGGAAAAAAGGGATTCATTGAAAGCAGGTGGGGAGGAATAGAAACTAGGTATTGGTTGGGATAAGGTACAGGAAAACGAAGTAGTGGTGGAAAGTAGGAACAGGAAAAAAAGTAATGGTTGAAAGTAGGAACAGGAAAACAAAGTAATCGTTGAAAGTAGGAACAGAAAAACAAAGTAGTGATCGAAAGTAGGAACAGGAAAACAAAGTAGTGATCGAAAGTAGGAAAAGAAAAACAAAATAATGGTTGAAATTAGGAACAGGAAAACAAAGTAGTGATCGAAAGTAAGAAATGGAAAACAAAGTAATGGTTGAAATTAGGAACAGGAAAACAAAGTAGTGATCGAAAGTAAGAAATGGAAAACAAAGTAATGGTTGAAAGTAGGAACAGGAAAACAAAGTAGTGATCGAAAGTAGGAACAGGAAAACAAAGTAGTGATCGAAAGTAGGAACAGGAAAACAAAGTAATCGTTGAAAGTAGGAACAGGAAAACAAAGTAGTGATCGAAAGTAGGAACAGGAAAACAAAGTAGTGATCGAAAGTAGGAAAAGAAAAACAAAATAATGGTTGAAATTAGGAACAGGAAAACAAAGTAGTGATCGAAAGTAAGAAATGGAAAACAAAGTAATGGTTGAAAGTAGGAACAGGAAAACAAAGTAGTGATCGAAAGTAGGAACAGGAAAACAAAGTAGTGGTCGAAAGTAGGAAAAGAAAAACAAAATAATGGTTGAAATTAGGAACAGGAAAACAAAGTAGTGATCGAAAGTAAGAAATGGAAAACAAAGTAATGGTTGAAATTAGGAACAGGAAAACAAAGTAGTGATCGAAAGTAAGAAATGGAAAATAAAGTAATGGTTGAAAGTAGGAACAGGAAAACAAAGTAGTGATCGAAAGTAGGAACAGGAAAACAAAGTAGTGATCGAAAGTAGGAACAGGAAAACAAAGTAATCGTTGAAAGTAGGAACAGGAAAACAAAGTAGTGATCGAAAGTAGGAACAGGAAAACAAAGTAGTGATCGAAAGTAGGAAAAGAAAAACAAAATAATGGTTGAAATTAGGAACAGGAAAACAAAGTAGTGATCGAAAGTAAGAAATGGAAAACAAAGTAATGGTTGAAAGTAGGAACAGGAAAACAAAGTAGTGATCGAAAGTAGGAACAGGAAAACAAAGTAGTGGTCGAAAGTAGGAAAAGAAAAACAAAATAATGGTTGAAATTAGGAACAGGAAAACAAAGTAGTGATCGAAAGTAAGAAATGGAAAACAAAGTAGTGGTTGAAAATAGGAACAGGAAAACAAAGTAGTGGTCGAAAGTAGGAACAGGAAAACAAAGTAGTGGTCGAAAGTAGGAACAGGAAAACAAAGTAGTGGTCGAAAGTAGGAACAGGAAAACAAAGAAGTGGTCGAAAGTAGGAACAGGAAAACAAAGTAGTGGTCGAAAATAGGAACAGGAAAACAAAGAAGTGGTCGAAAGTAGGAACAGGAAAACAATGTAGTGGTCGAAACTACGAACAGGAAAACAAAGTAGTGGTTGAAAGTAGGAATAGGAAAACAAAGTGTTGGTTGAAACTAGGAACAGGAAAACAAAATATTGGTTAAGTGCAGTAACAGATGAACATAGTATTGGTTGAAAACAGAGGGACATGAAAACAAAGTATTATTTGAGAGTAGAGGTACATGGGAACAAAACATTGGTTGAGAGCAGAGGAACATGGAAATAAAGATTGGTTGCCAGCAGGGGGACATGGAAACAAAGTAGTGGTTCATAGCAAGGGTATGGTTTCTTTTACATATAGAGTTGAAACAAGTAAAAAAATTCAGTTATTTAACCTCTGAGCAACACTATATACCATTAGTTATATGGTCAAGTCACAAGGAAACCCCCCCCCCCCCAAGGCTCAGAGATGGTTGCGGAAGGGAACCCACTGGATAGCTGTTAGGAGACAGGCGGAAACCTCCCTTCGAGGCCATCTAATGTGTTCTTCAACGTGCACATGGTATGGCTCTCCTGCACACAGTCACGGCTTAATGTCCCATCAGTCAGACGGCGACCCTTCCAAGCTCACTGGTGTCACCTTTCTCATTCTGAACAGGGAGGGGATTAGCTGAGATAAATATAAATCCTGGTCCTATTGGTACTCGAACCTGGGAACTGCAAATACACACTTATCGTGCTACCGACTGCGTCCCCCCACCCATCTCTCTTCACCATACCTGTGGCAGCGTTGTTGGGTTGTTTCACTCTGAGCGGCACTTTTGTGTACACAGTAGGATAAATGGCTAGGTCACGAGGACCCCAAGGGATCAGAGTTGGTAGGGGAAGGAAATTCACTAAATGGCTGTTAAGAGATAAATGGAAGCCTCCAGTCAGGGCCATCTAGCTCTGTCTTTAATGTGCGCAGGGACAGGAAAACAAAGCATTGGTAGCAAAGAGGTTTCTTACACTCTTTCAGAATTATTTCAAACTCCTTACCAAAAATCAATCTTCCAAATCCCTTCTCACACCTCTGTGGAGTGAGGATGGCTCAGTCGGTAGCGGACCAGGTTCGTAATCTGCGGTTCTCAGGTTCGGGTCGCATCTGGACCAGCATTGAAATTTATCCCACGAAACTCCTCGTCCTGCCCGTGGTCAGTAGGGGACACCGATGGGCTTGGAAAGACCGCCGTCCATCGGATGAGACGTTAAGCCGTGGCTCCGTGTGTTGGTGAGCCATACCCTGTGCATGTTAAAGAACACGCTGGATGGCCTTGAAGGGAAGCTACCATTTGTCTCCCAACATCTGTCCAGTGGGTCCCCTCCCTCAACCTTCTCTGAGTCCTCGGGGTCCTTGTGAATTGGCCATTTAGTCCATTGTGTGCAAAAAAAAGTGCCGCTCAGAGGTAAACAACCCCCACTTCTCTCATTAAATGCGCCGATGTGAAAAAAGTATCCCTTTTGCGATAAAGATAAATTATGCGAAGTTCCATAATTAGTAAAATATGCTTTTTATTTGAAAGTGTGACTGAAAATGAAGATCTGAATCAAATATATCTAAATCTCGATTTATTTTAACAATATTCGTTCATATTTAAAGAGCTATGGGAGCTCAAATATTTGAAATGAGCAGTGATTTTCAGTTTCCAAGAAAATCATGGGAAGTTAATGAATATAGAAAGAAATGCTTATACAAACTTTTTTAAAATATATTTTTATTAAGCCGTTTCGAATATTACATATTACATTTTAATCAACTTCAAAGGTAAATTTTTATGTATGAGCCCTGCTGTTGTTATATATTCCAATTTTGGGTGGTTTTCAAAAATTAAGGAACAGGCCTATGTCATGAAAATGGGAAGCCAACATCAAAGCTCTAGAACTTTTAAAAAAAAGTTTTTATTTTTTTTTTTGAAAAATGTGTTATTAGTTAAATATCTCTATCAAATACATCAATATCTCGATTTCAACAATATTCTTTCAATATTTAATGAGTTATGGAAGTTTGAATATTTAACAATAACAATGCCAATCACAAATGTTGCAAAAGGGTTTAAAAGTTTGTGTAAAGAATTATTTCACTATTCATCTGTTTTATATTCTTAACATTGGTTGGGTTGGGTTGTTTTACCTCTGAGCGGCACTTTTTTGCACACCATGGGTTAAACGGCCAGGTCACATTAAAAATAACTATCAGTCTTACAAACCTATTCTATTAACACTAACCATTTCATTTAAAGCTTATGTCTGTTATAAAAAAAATAATCACCAAGCAAGAAATCAAAAGAAATAACGAGTCACGAATAATCTTATCAGCTGTGGAGGACAAAATTCTTTCATTCTGTAAATCGATTTGCAAATTGCATTAGGCAAAGACCTTTAAATGCCTTCCTAAGAGCATTGACCTTCCTTTTTTAAAGAAGCATTAAGAGATTTTCTGAAGGTGAAAGATGACGTTTTATGAGATCAAACTTTTAGTTCGTTGCATAATGATGTCTTCAAAGCATTCTAATGATTATCATGAACTAAACTCGAAACTTTTAAGAAAGCTATTGAACTCGAATATGAATAGCATTGAAAGTTTTACAAATGACGTTACAAACGGACAGGAAAATACTAGAGCTTTATTTAAAAAGCGGTACTAAAGATTTCGCAAAATTTTTATTAATGTAAAACATTTTTTTAGTGCGTAAGATATATATGTTTATTTCTATTTTATATGTAAATAAGCCGATTTATTCAGCAGTAGTTAGGTCTTTAACTCAAAATTCCTAAATTATACACTATATGATCTCCCTCATAATCGGAACCTTTTATAAAACAAAAAAAAACATTGCTCTCGTAACTTTTTTTTAACTTTCCGTCCTTTTAGGATAGGCAGAAAGGGAGGGACATAATTTGATGTAGAAGATTTTCCACTTCAGAAGAGTTCATATTAAAAATAACCCGATACCTTTGGCACTACACTTTCTTCTTTTTCGGAGAGAGAGAATTTTTCTAGTGGGAGAAAGGGAGACAATTGAGAGGCCAAACCCTTGCATTGCTTTTAGCTATAAGAGGAAATTGTGTATTGAATTTCATGATTCTAACTCCTATTGTTTAGTAGTTATTCCCGTGTTTTTTTTATTTGTGGGGGAAAACCAACGCGGATGCCTAATCCTTATTACAGTTTAACGTACTGTTTTACGTACTGTATCGGAGCCATCTATGTCATACCGAACCATAACAGTACATTAACAGAAGAGTTAATTTTAAAAATACTTACCTAAAAGCTTGACGGTAATTATTTGTTTTAAACCTGACAATTTTTAAAACTTTCACAAAAATTCTAACAAATTCGCGTGGGGGCGGGGGTGGCTCAGTCGGTAGCGCGCCAGGCTCGTAATCTGTAGTTCCCAGGTTCGAGTCCCAGCTGGGTCAGCGTTGAGATTTATCTCCGCAAAATTCCCCGCCCTGCCCACGGTCAGTAGGGGACACCGATGGGCTTGGAAAGGCCGCCGTCCGTCGGATGGGACGTTAAGCCGTGGCCCCGTGTGCGGAAGAGCCATACCCTGTGCACGTTAAAGAACACGCTGGATGGCCTTGACGGGAGGCTACCATCTGTCTCCCAACAGCTGTTCCAGTGGGTCCCCTCCCCCAACCTTCTCTGAGCCTTCGGGGTCCATGTGACCTGGCCATTTAGCCCATGGTGTGCAAAAAAAGTGCCGCTCAGAGGTAAAACAACCCAACAACCCAACCTAACAAATTCGCAGTCAACAAATTATTTTATTTTATTATATTAAAAAATATAGTTTTAAATTAAATTTTACACAAATTAAATCACTGAAATCTTTATGCGTACTTAAATTTCCTCCTTTGTTTCCTTCTTTTGTTCAACGACTGTACCAATGTATTTAGGTGGTTGTTGGGCTGTTTTACCTCTGAACGGCACTTTTTTGCACACCATGGGATAAATGTCCAGGTCACATGGACCCCGAAGGCTCAGAGAAGGTTGGGGGAGGGGACCCACTGGAAGAGCTGTTGGGAGACAGATGGTAGCCTCCCGTAAAAGCCATCCAGCGTGTTGTTTAACGTGCACAGGGTAGCATTTAGGTGGCTCTGCTATGGCTATATATGTAATTTGGTGGCCCAAGCTCTTACTGTTTGAGAGAAATTCTTCCCCGTTTTTCCAAGGGAATACATTTGGGGGGAGATTATGGAGAAAAGTTTTGGTGGCCAAATCTTTACCTTGCTTTAAGGATGATACGGAAAGCTGTATACCGAATTCCATGATCCTAGCTGTTATCGTTCATGATGAATATTTGAAGGAAACTCTCAAATTATATAGTATATATGTTACCGCTAAAGTGCAGAAATCAGTTATTCTACAGATTATCTAGGTATTGTGCAGATTAACTAGGGTGATCCGTTAACGTGCCGAAAATTGTTTCATTTCTCAAATTACCTAGGTAATCTGCAAATTACCTGGATAATCTGTACATTACCTACTAGGCACTCGTTAAAGTGAAAATAAAATATGGCGTATCGGCTATTATCGGAATTGGTAATAGCCGGTACATTGTACTTTTTCGTTTTTTAACTATCCTATTATTCAGATAACGTATCTAGCTCTACAGCACACCGCCTGCCGCATTACAAAAAACGCCCCAAATGAGCGAAGGCCAAGTGAGAACGAATCTGTCAAGTGATGAATCTCTTGAGTCTCAATCTTCGGGTCACGTGACTCAGTGTTCCGAATTATCATGAAACGCCCCGGATGAGCGGAGGCCAAGTGAGAACGAAACTAAAAGCGGAGGGAGAGGGGGGAAGGGGTAGGGAAAGGAAATGAGAGAAACAAACTTTTGAACTTTAACGATCGGAAGCCGTTAATGTGCACATTACCTAGGTAAAATGCGGAAAACTCTTGATTCCGCACGTTAACGGAGCAAATCAGTTAATCTGCAGATTAGCTAGGTATTGTGCACATTAACGGTTTTCGAGCTTTAGCGGTAACATATATATTTAAAGGCTGAAATATTTATACAACTACTTTCGTTTTACATATATATTTGCCATTATCATCTTCGCCACTCGTAGAACAGTCGCAAAAAGAGTAAAGATATAATTTATTCAAACAATTCGTTTTCTCATCAATGCATTTTTATTATTAGCGAGAAAAGAGACAACAATGAGGGTGAATAGGCAAAGCTAACTCGATGTTAAAGCCATTACAACGACCTCATTATTGAAAGAACGGAGAGAAAATATTTTAAAAATCTAATATAATATAATTACAGGTAGTTTATTGATATATATATATATAAAATAAATGAATACAGCATTAAATATATTATCTTTAAAGGAATTGTACAGAATAAAAAATAGTAAACTCTCAGATAAAGAGATAATCAGATATAATAGTAAACGCTCAGATAAATGCATGCTTAATTATTGTCATTAATTATTCTTTTATTCATTTGTTAGATATATCTTAAAGCGCGCAATAATGTATGAAAAAGTAACGAAAAATTTCACTCCATACATGATGTCATCAAGATCTCTGGTTGAGTAGTTTTACCTCTAACCAACACTTTTTTGCGCACATGGGCTAAATGGCCAGGTCGCAAGGATCCTGAGGGCTGAGAAAAGGTTGGGGGGAGTTGATCCACTGGACAGATGTTAGGAGACATGGTAGCCTCCCGTCAAGGCCATCCAGAGCATTCTTTAACGTGCACAGGGTGTGGCTATCCCGCACACGGAGCCACGGTTTAATGTCTCATCCGACGGACGGCGGCCTTTCCAAGCCCATCGGTATCCCCTACTGATTGAGGGAAGGGTGGAGAGTTTCGGGGAGGTAAATCTCACTTGCCGAACCTTTCTGATCCCTAAATGGTCCTTGTGACCTGGATATTAAGCCCACTTGTGAGCAAAACTGCCGCTCAGATTTAAAACAATCCAAATTCTTCTAGCAATATCTGTTCAAGCTTCAAGATGATCTATTAATTCTTTTTCGAACCTTTCGTTGATCCATGATCGAGGTGCAGAATTTTGATTTCATTTTTTGTCACTTTCTAATACCGTCGAACATTGAAATTTCAAGGACAATTTATTTACTTCTCGTAATAAAGCGAAACTGGAACACCCAGTGAACCTCATTCATTTGCCCAGTCTGCAAGGCTTTGATTATTGTTAAGTGAGTCATGACTTTGCCCACATTATTTGCTTTTGCGAAGAGCAGAGCTTGCTGGTGAGAGAGCTAGTCCAGTTGTTGACAGCAGACACAGAGCAGACGGGGAGAATGCGGACGAGAGGATGGCGATGACGTCTTTTAATAAGCGAGAAAGGAGGGAAGAGAATTCTCGAAGCAGATGTTGCAAAGGAAGAGCCAGTGGGATCGGAATTCGATGCGTCACATGCACATTCAGTTATTGACACCTGTTCAATGAAATACGGGGCGTTATCGCCAGTGGATGAAAGTGTTTACTTTGAATTTAAGAAGTCAGCGGTGATTATTTAGTATGAAGTGTTGGAAAGGAAAGATCGTTATTTCTAAAATACACTCTATTGTCAAAAGTATTGGACGCGTTCTTGTTATTGTGAATGTCACATTCGTGTTATTTTATTGTTCAAGTTCCGATTAAAAAAAACACCCTTTTCAAGTTTTAGATGAGGGGAAAAAATACGTCAAGGATCCATGGTTTAAGTCAGAATCTGGCAAAGATGGACGACTCGATATCACTGTTCGCAGCGCCACCTTTAGCGGCCGGCGTAATTCTCATTTTCCCACCAATTTTCAAAGTGTGTGAACATCTACTTTTGCAGCTCTGTTACTGACTATTATTTGCTTTTTTATTGCCTTTTGCACAAAATAAAAAATTTATTCGGAATTAATATCCCCTCAAACAGCTGATTGCCACTGAGGTCTGATAGTTTATACGCCTTAGTAGAAGGTTTGTGAAGATGGCGGGACCTCGGCAGAAAAACGACACGAACATCTATGCCTTATCCGGGGCTCGAAACCCGGTCCCTTTGATCAATAGCTAAGCGCGCTAGAACACTCGGCCACGGGACGGCATTATTTGAAATTATATAAGAATATTACAGAATAATTTAACATTAACTAATGGCTGCCCTCCCTTCAAAAAAAATAAAAATAAAATAAGAGGCCTACCGCTACCGCTATTGATATAATTTTAAAACTAATTTATAAAATAAAGTATCAAAGGAAATTAGACATATTTTGCAATAAGAAGTTCAGTTTAGAGATTAAAGATAAATAATTTAGAGATAAATTTAATTTGTATTTTTTTGTAGAAAGCTGCTTCTGAAATTTTTGGAGGAAAGTTCTATATTTAACAGAGTCTAAAAATTACCCTTTGTTCTTTTTGGGTGAAAAAAAATAATCCTACAATGTGCAGCAATATTGTTTTTTAAGAAAAATGTCTTTTACATAAACTTTCTCAAGGGACAATTAAGTGACACGCATTCCCCTCAAGATCATTTATGGTTGTGGAATTTGAAGAGGAAAAACTGTAACACTTTTTATATCTTGTCTGATCTGTTGATTTCTGTTTTTGAAGTTTTTTTTTTCTCGGTGCAGAAAGGAAAGCAAATTCGGATCCAAGAGCACTGGATAACAGAGAGTTTTATTATTCTCAAGTTGGAACTTTTAAAAATTCCGTAAAATTTTAATTTTTTTACCATATTTTGATTTATTTGTCCTTTATTTCTCGGGATATCAAGAAGCTCAAAGTTGAAGGCTTCCAATCTTCCCATCAGATTTTAATATATCTACCTATTAAATAAGATATGGGGAGTTCAGGAAGCCCAAAGTTAAGAGTTCTTCAACTTTCCCACCACATTTTAATATAATCTAATTACTTAATCCACTGCTTGAGTGGGGCGGAGATGGCTCAGTCGGTAGCGCGTCAAGCTCGTAATCTGCTAGTTCCCAGGTTCGAGTCCTAGCTCGACTTCCTAGAAATATTTCGTCCTGCCTCCAAGAAATTTTTATACCTCCTAGAAATATTTCGTCCTGCCTCCAAGAAATTTTTATACCTCCTAGAAATATTTCGTCCTGCCTCCAAGTAATTTTTATACCACCTAGAAATATTTCGTCCTGTCTCCAAGAAATTTTTATACCTCCTAGAAATATTTCGTCCTGTCTCCAAGAAATTTTTGTACCTCCTAGAAATATTTCGTCTTGCCTCCAAGATATTTTTATACCTCCTAGAAATATTTCGTCCTGTCTCCAAGAAATTTTTGTACCTCCTAGAAATATTTCGTCTTGCCTCCAAGATATTTTTATACCTCCTAGAAATATTTCGTCCTGCCTCTAAGAAATTTTTATACCTCCTAGAAATATTTCGTCCTGCCTCCAAGTAATTTTTATACCTCCTAGAAATATTTCGTCCTGTCTCCAAGAAATTTTTATACCTCCTAGAAATATTTCGTCCTGCCTCCAAGTAATTTTTATACCTCCTAGAAATGTTTCGTCCTGCCTCCAAGAAATTTTTATACCTCCTAGAAATATTTCGCCCTGCCTCCAAGTAATTCCCCCCCCCCACTGGAAAATTCTGTCCTCCCTGGAGTAATTTTTATTCTCCTTGGAAAACTTTTTCCCTATCAGAAGCAATTTTTGCATCCCCCCACCCCTCCAGGAAAAAAATCTCCCGATATTCATGACCTTTGTCTTAGTACTGTTACAACCGTGGATTCAAAATTTTTAAACCATTATTGATTATATATGTATTCTCTTTAATTTTTAGAATGTTCATTCTTTATTTACCAATTTGTTTTTCTCTCTCAGGTCCAGGATTCTGCACCGCATCTCAGCAGACGTCATTCGACTGCAATCTCTGCAATAACCTCATTATAGCCACACGCATGTGATGCAACATTGACTGAATGACGATAACGAAAGCGTTAGAGTAAGATAAGAAAAAAGCCGAGCAGACTTAACAATCATGGCGCCGCAGGCAGTGCATTGCTGAACAATGGATTAAAAGTGTCGCAATCCTTCTCCATTTTCCTAGTTTCAAGCAACGAATAATACCGGAATCATTCGAACTTTAAATACCTGACGTAACCCAACGCGCGAACAACTTCTTTACGACCAACGTCAGAGTCCTCTCTATGCGTGTTTTTTTTTTTATTTGGGGACGTTTAGCTACTTATCAGGAAGTTGTTGCTCTCGTAGACGGAATATAATAAATCAGCATAAGTTTCAACATAAGTTTCACGGTTTTCAACACAAGTTTTATCGGTTTTCAACACAAGTTTTATCGGTTTTCAACACAAGTTTTATCGGTTTTCAACACAAGTTTCAACGGTTTTCGACATAAGTTTCAACGGCTTTCGACACAAGTTTCAACGGTTTTCGAAAGGGCGTTGTTTTAATAAGTTCTTTTTCCCCTCATAACTAAGAAGTTATGATGTAGAGACATCATAAAGCATTGTCATTAGTACAATTAAGAGATTAAAGTGGTTTAATGTTGTGATTTAGAAAGAGAAACCAGTACTTAGACAATGTCCTTGACTTCTGTTGCTGCCAGAAGATTTCCAGGAGAGCTTGGCGAGATGAGGACTCAAACGCAGACCACGTTCTCGTTTTACGGCAATGATGATGAATCACCCATTGACCTGCGGAAGAAGACGGTGATCAATAGACAAAAGTCGGAAAACGGCAATGGACCTAATCACAAACAGGAAGATGAAGATGATGACGAAATGCACAACTTATCGGAGGAAGAAGAGTCCGAAAAACGATCCGACTTTTTAAAAGCAATCCAAAAGATGTCGGCATTGGCTCTTCCGCAGTTCTTGAACCCCTTGCTGTTTATGGGCCAGAAAGATCCGATTAAGAATTTGGGTAGCAGAGGAGGGGGAATGTCTGGTGGGATGATCAATCCTGGTCTTCCGGGGTATCATCAACCTGTTGCGGTACCCAATCCTTATCTCCTCAATTCCTTGGGAAATCTGTACCCGCTGATGTCTGAACAATACGGGGTGAGGTACGCACTCGTGAGTTCTCCGGACGGTACACACGTCGTGCCGGTATCTACAACGGGACATTCTCCTTATACTCCTTCGGATTCTAGAAGAATGTACCATAGACTCTCACGAGAAGACGTGGCTAGTGATATGATGCATGGTTTTTCCCAGGATTCGACGGAGGCAATGAAGGAATATAACAATGGCTACCGATCGAAAAGAAACGTTGATGAGAGCTTCGAATCAGCTGCCGAGGAAGAGGGTAAGGTCAGAGGTCATAATCGTCTTCATCAGCAATCTGTAGATAACATATTTGGCAAGCAGGCTGGTCCAGAATCGAGATGTGCTAGCACGCCTCCAAATGAAGGTTCTCTCAATTCCAGGAAGATTCGTTCCTTGAAGCATCTTAGAGAGAGTTGGAAATCCGACTCGAAACTTCTTTTGAAACGCTGTGGCCGATTCGGGGAAGATTCACACTGTTATTCACCAAAACAAGAGCCACGAGGTGTGAGAGAGCTGGATCTCACTGCCCCTGCTCCGAGCAAGAGAAAAGAGTGTCATCACCCGCCTCCGTCTCTTCAAAGGTCTCTCAGCTGTTCAGACATTCCTAAAAAACTCCGGATTGCCCAAGTTTCTGTTAGATCCTCTAACTATCATTCCGGATACGCCTCTGACAGTGAAATCGTCAACGCTTCTCTGTCATCAAGTGATAAATGCAGACTTCTTGCTGAGTCGTTATCACTTAAACAAGTCAGCTTCTCTGACTTGAGGACCAAAAAACGAAAATTTTATGCCCCGAGTAGCGACGACAATAACGAAAGCGAACCTGAAGATAAAGAAGATACAATGCCACTCAAAGTGAAGTACAGCGCATCAGAGACAAATCTTAAAGATCCCAAGAGACTAAAAGGTCTCCGATCGCTCTCTGAATCCTCCATTCGGATGAAAGTGTCCTCAACTGACTGCTACGGTCCGACTGACTTATCCATGAAATCATCGCCTGCGACAGCGCCGGTTTCTCTACACGATCACGACACCTTCCTTCAACAGCTTCGTCACATGTCCCCGACTGGTTTCCCTTGGAACGTCTACGGCTACTACAATCACCTCATGCAGAGGTTTCAGGATCAGGAGATTCTGAAACGTCATCTAGGATTCGATCCCAGGCACGCAGGAAATCCTCCCCATCGGCATCACAGCATGAGTCACGTGCTTCCCGCAGCGGCAGAGGCCGGGTTTTCACCTCCGACGTCTCCATCTCCGGAGAGTTCCGCATCACTGACTTCAGGATGGATGAGTGCGTCACGTGAGCGACGATTGGCCGAATTTGGCGCCAACGGTGTGGTCGACGAGAATAACGCGAACGATCCGAATCTTCGGAAGAGGCCATCGAGAGCACTGACGGGGAAACACGTGAAACACGGCACTGGAGCCAGTCCCTCGACGCTCTTGACGTTGAGACAGAAGATCCAAGAGCGACAGAAAGCCAAGGAGCTGGGACTGAATTTGGACAATGTTTCCGCTTGTGGTACCCCTAGCGCTAAGCACAGAAACTCACCATCTTCGAGGAAATCCAACGCCTCCAAAACAAATGGAAACAAGAAAGCAAAACCGGCAACTAATGTCAAATTACACTCCCAGTCGTCCACTTCCAAAGAGCCGAGTTAATGATTAAATTTTCATCTTGAAAATAAATTTTTAAAGACATTTTAAGTCTTTTTTTTACTGAACTAGAGCACAGGTGGCACTGAAAAAACATTTGGGATAGAAATTCCATGAAAAATAATATTTTTACTGACTTTTTTGTCTAATGATGCTTTTATTATAAGTCCCACAGGTTTGGGACCAGCCAGTGTTTACAAGGCATTCACATTCATCAGGGTTTTTAATTATTGGCATTCACATTCCTTTGTTTAATGAAAATGCTATTACGTTTTTTGAATTGGCCAGTGAGTGATAATTTTCGATAGACAACTGCGAAACAGAAACAAATAATTCCATTTTTTCTTTGTATGACGACCAATTTCAGTGTTCCTCATCTGAATGAGAGAAATAAGCAAAGTATAAAATATCGTTCATCTTTATTCATAGGTCATGATTCTGAATCGTGATGTTGTATTTTCCCGACGAGATTACAAACACATGTACTTAAAACTTGTACTACGTAGAATTAGTCAATGGACATAATCGTCGATTAATTTCCTTTATATATATATATCTTGCTCTGTGAGTATCTTCCATTATATGTGTACTTTTAATTGTTGTTGATTTATTTATATACAACAAAGTCGATCAACTTTTGTTAAGTTCAGCATTTATTTAACAAACTTGCAGTGAGTTATGTAATATAAAATGAATTTTTAAATTAAATATTGCAAACTTTTGGTTCTAAAGCACTGACGGATCCCCTAAATAGCCTAAAAAGTAATTGAAGTATTACGGGAATCTTTTTCTATCTCCCATCGTACCGAACGAATTCAAAGCAAACCAGAGGATGAAACACTTTTCCCAAAATTCCAAGCAGACCAGGGAAAGTTTCGCAAAAAAATCCTTAGTAACAGATGTGTCCCAACTGACAAAATTTTTAAGAGGAGAGTCCCTTCCGATAAAAATTGTAAGCATACCGTGAAGTGAGTCCCAACAAAAATTCTAAAGCATACCGTGAAGTGGGTTCCTTCCAACAAAATCCTAAGCATACCGTAAAGCGAATCCTTTCCAACAAAAATTCTAAGCCTATCATGAAGCGAGGTCCTTTCCAATAAAGCTTCTAAGCATACCATGAAGTGGGTCCCTTCAATAAAAATTCTAAGTATACCGTGAAACCAACAAAAAATCTAAGCATACCGTGAAGTGAGTCCTTTCTAACAAAGATTCTAAGCATACCATGAAGTGGGTCCTTTCCAACTAAAATTCTAAAGCATACCATGAAGTTGGTCCCTTCCAACAAAAATTCTAAGCATACCGTAAAGCGAATCCTTTCCAACAAAAATTCTAAGCCTATCATGAAGCGAGTCCTTTCCAATAAAGATTCTAAGCATACCATGAAGTAGGTAATTTCCAACTAAAATTCTAAAGCATACCATGAAGTGGGTCCCTTCCAACAAAAATTCTAAGCATACCGTGAAGCGAGTCCTTTCCAAAAAAAACTTCTAAGCATACCATGAAGTGAGTCCCTTCCAACAAAAATTAAAATCATATACCAAAGGCGGATCCTACCTGAGAAAACATCTAAAGCATACCAATAGGCGAGTTCTCCCCGACAAAAAAATTCCACATATTTCCGGTATATTCCAGTAAACAAAAAGGTGAGTAGGCAAAATTTCTAAACACACTAAGAAGAGAGTACCCTCTGACAAAAAAATCCTAACATACCAAGAAGTGAGCCCCCTCAGGCAAAACGTCTCCTAACATATGTACCAAGAGGCGAATCCCTTCTGACAAAAATTCTAATCAGACAAGTGGGCGCATCGTCCCTTAAAGAGTTCTAAATGAGACCAGAAAGAGTACCCATCCCACAAAAATTTCCAAGGAGAGCAGGAGATCAGAATCTACTACAAAATACTGAGCATACCAGAGGGCTTGTATTTTCCCCAAAAATATTCTATAGTGAATAGAAATAAATCCATCCGAAACAAATTCTGGCAGATAGAGGAATATCTTCTTTTAAAAAATCTTAAGCTAGCCAACAGCTATTTCGAATAGTTGGGTTGTTTTACCTCTGAGCGGCACTTTTTTGCACACCATGGGCTAAATGGCCAGGTCACATGGACCTCGAAGGCTCAGAGAAGGTTGGGGGAGGGGACCCACTGGAACAGCTGTTGGGAGACAGATGGTAGCCTCCCGTCAAGGCCATCCAGCGTGTTCTTTAACGTGCACAGGGTATGGCTCTCCCGCACACGGAGCCACGGCTTAACGTCCCATCCGACGGACGGCGGTCTTTCCAAGCCCATCGGTGTCCCCTACTGACCGTGGGCAGGGCGAGGAATTTTGCGGAGATAAATCTCAAAGCTGACTCAGCTGGGACTCGAACCTGGGAACTACAGATTACGCGCCTGACGCGCTACCGACTGAGCCACCCCCGCCCCATTTCGAATAGTAAGGCTCCAAGTTTTCATAAGACGAAACACTAAGGAACTGCTCAGGGTGAATGGCAAGAAATCATTTTGTTAGACTATGACAGTGGAAGACGAGAGAAGAGCATACCAAGAGATAAGACCAAACATGCCTTTAGCGGGGACTCATGACTAATATCCTCTGAAGCAGCTTGTCACAGAGGTCTGACCGGAGCCTATCAGCCATAGTAAAAGATCTGGTAGAAAGGTGAGACCTCATCAGAAACATCTATGCTTTATCCGTGGCTCGAACCAGGCCCCTTAGATCAGTGGCCAAGAGCGCTAACCACTCGGCCATGGGACGGTTGTCCAGGACTACAAAGAAAATTAAAATAAAAGTTAGTGGACAAAAAAAAGAAAATACGGGAAGGAAACATGCAAAAATGAAGAAACACAGGGTGATCCGAAAAAGAGAAAACTATTTTAAGAGCTCCCCCTCCCCCGAGATTTCTAGTTCAAAGGCTGCAAAGGATTCCCCCTGCCTGCAAACATTTCTTGTCCCAGCCCCCGCTAACGACGGCACAGGCTAAGTAAGGACATTATTTTTATTTACTGGTGTACTCCACGTTTATTATATCCATATATATTATTCCACGTTTATGCCTGCAAGGTTCGTTGCGCTAGATAAAATTAATCTCAGGCTTATTTCCAGTATGAGCATTTATCCACCGAAAGAAACCGTTAAATCATAGATCACATAGGAGGGGCGGGGGTGGCTCAGTCGGTAGCGCGCCAGGCTCGTAATCTGTAGTTCCCAGGTTCGAGTCCCAGCTGGATCAGCGTTGAGATTTATCTCCGCAAAATTCCCCGCCCTGCCCACGGTCATTAGGGGACACCGATGGGCTTGGAAAGGCCACCGTCCGTGGGATGGGACGTTAAGCCGTGGCCCCGTGTGCGGGAGAGAGTTGGGTTGTTTGGGTTGTTTTACCTCTGAGCGGTACTTTTTTGCACACCATGGGCTAAATGGCCAGGTCACATGGACCCCGAAGGCTCAGAGAAGGTGGGGGGGAGGGGACCCACTGGAACAGCTGTTGGGAGACAGATGGTAGCCTCCCGTCAAGGCCATCCAGCGTGTTCTTTAACGTGCACAGGGTATGACTCTCCCGCACACAGGGCCACGGCTTAACGTCCCATCCGACGGACGGCGGCCTTTCCAAGCCCATCGGTGTCCCCTACTGACCGTGGGCAGGGCGGGGAATTTTGCGGAGATGTGCGGGAGAGACATACCCTGTGCACGTTAAAGAACACGCTGGATGGCCTTGACGGGAGGCTACCATCTGTCTCCCAACAGCTGTTTTCCAGTGGGTTCCCTCCCCCAACCTTCTCTGAGCCTTCGGGGTCAATGTGACCTGGCCATTTAGCCCATGGTGTGCAAAAAAGTGCCGCTCAGAGGTAAAATAATCCAACCCAAGCTCTACAAGGTCTAGCAAAGTGATTACAAATCTCTCTGTTGCGTATTCGACTTTTTCACAACTCTTCTTTAGGATTTATTATTCAGATAAAATCCTGTATATCGTCTCAAAGAGCAATTGTCAATAAAGATTCAGTATCAGAACTCTCTGCTTCAGTAGTCTTTCTGTCCCAATAGTTTCCCAAGAGTCCATTCCCTAACTCAAAGTTCTTCCAAATTTTTAAACATTGTTAAGTCTTTCATCATCATAGGATGGACAATTCAACGAAAATGCTCATAATCTGCAGTTCCCAGGTTCAAGTCCCACCTGGTATAGCGTTGAGAATTATTTCAGCAAAAAACCACCACCCGGCTCTCGGTCAATAGAGGACACCGATAGGTTTGGAAAGGCCGCCGTCCATTGGATGGCACGTAAAGCCGTGGCGCAGTGTATGGGAGAGCCATACCCTATGAACGTTAAAGAACATGCTGGATGGCCTTGAAAAGAGACTACCATCTGTCTCCTAACAATTGTGCAGTGGGTACTCTCCCCCAACCTTCCCTGAGAAATCTCAGGAAAGAAATCTCAAGGGGGCCCTTGTAACCTGGCCATTTAGTCCATTGTGTACAAAAACAGTGCCGCTCAGAAATAGAACAATCCAACCAACGAAACATGCATAATTGACTCTTTTAGTACTTACCTGGGCTAACGTTACAGATTACATAATTTGGGGTTACTTCATCAGCATCAATCAAAAATAAATATTTCCTCTGGATATGTTCGAGTCTTTTGACCCTCTCCTCCAGATGGCAAGATTGGATAATGCCAAGAAGCTGATGATGTTTATGTTACAAAACCTAGATAAAAAATTCTTAAATCCTATGGAAAAGATTCGCATCATGTAAAAATTTGATTGATTCATTGTAGCAAACTTTACGCTTAATCAGATCCTCTTGTCCAAGTAAACTGTGCAGACTTAGTTCAAATATGTTCCCTGTTTCTAATCTTTCTATTAAGTTCTTTCTACTACATCTAAAATTCTTTAATTATTTTTAGTTATTAAGGTACTGGTAGTATTAAAAACCGTTTTTATTAATAGGAAATACTAACATTGAGTTAATTATCAATGTAAACTATTTCTTATGTTAATATTTCTTACTATTGAAATTATTCTTACTAGCGGCATTTTAATAATTAAATGTAATTTTCGTTTTAATAAGATAACGAACTCGCAAATGGTTTACTTCCTTTTTTGGCGCAAAATTTTTCCCAGTGCCTTGAAATCCCAATTCCTTGAAAGGAATTTATCCAATCACTTCACAGCAGAATTTCTTAAATTCTCAGTTGGAAAAATAACACGAATGCCAACTTAACGAAAGTTGATCTTTGCAAGCCAGTTTGTTATTGTTCGTGTGATTGCTGTATTCTTTTCTATTTATGGGACTCAACATACTATATACATGTAATCATTCCTTATACCTTCACGAGTATGTGCCTTCAACTAACGAAAGACTGGAAAGAAAATAGATAAGTCTTCCATTTTTGGCATATACCTCAAGTCTTCTTTGTCATTCTTCAGAACTAAGATACTATTTTCATAACTTGATTTATCTTCAGAATTATTTTTACTTCTGTTTCTAACAAAGATATCTATTTTTTTAGCTCTCTATACTGTTGTGTATGTTATTGTTTATATATGCGTGACAACCAACTTCCAGACTTCCCCTTCAATTAACGTAAGCTGGTATTAAGTAATAACTGTGAAAATTATTATTATGTAATGGATTTAGTACAAAATTTAGTACAGTGAACACTCGATTTTGTAAAGTTGAGGACGAAAAGTTCGTTTAAGTCACTTAAGCTTCTTTCTCAAATGTCAAAGTTCTCACTAAGTTTAAATCTATATTATTGATTTACTTAGCATTTAATCATTCTCTGGCTATTCAAGAGTGCGGCGATGGCTTGGGTTGCTCAGTCGGTAACGTGTCAGGTTCGTAATCTGCAGTTCCCAGGTTCGAGTTCCATCTGGGGCAGTGTTGAGATTTTATCTCCATAAAACCCCATGCCCTCAGTCAGTAGGGGACACCGATGGGCTTGGAAAGCCGCCGTCCATCTGATGGAACATTAAGCCGTGGAGTGAGAGCCAGATCTTGTGTACGTTAAAGAACACGCTGGATAGCCTTGATGGTAGGCTACCTAACACCTCGTATAACAGAAAGCCATGGGACCAAGTTATGACGCAGCATATGTAGTTCTAACATTTAGATCAGGGGTTCATGTTACGCGGTAAAATTTTTTTAGGTACGCCGTGATATCTCAAAGGTCGTTATTATCTAGTAACAAAGTCGCTAAGTTGGCATTATTATACTGTAACCACAGTTTTATCTACCTTTATAAGGGGTTCGCCAGTTACATTCATACACATTTCCGAGGGATGCGGAAGCTTAAAAGGTTGAGAATCACTGATATAGATAATTCTTATATTTTAATTTATTTTATTATTACTGGTAGACATTTTTATCGAAAAATTTATTTAAAAAAAATTATTCATATTTATTATGAAATATGATAATGCCAATTAATGCAAATAATTTTTCGTCTAAATAAAGTATATTTATAAATAAATATTAGTACAAAGATTAGCACAAGAGTCCACCATTAATAATATTACAATCAAAAATATAAGAATTTTCTATATCAGCAGTTCTCAACGTGTTTTGCTTCACGTACCCCATGGAAATGTGTTTGCAACTGGCTTACCCTTTGTATAGATAGATAAAACTATAATTATAGTATAACAATGGGAATAAAATAAAACACTGATTTGGTTATTTCCTATTCATTCTTACTCCTTAAAAAATAATAAATCTATTAATAAAACTCTGGAAGATTTTGCTCAAAATTTTATAGTCACCACTTACAAACCAAGTAACCATTCTGACAAATTACTATCCAATTATAATATTATCCATAAAACTTTTGACTACCAAAAAACCAAATATCTAAATTTACCTTTTTCTTTTATAGAACTAAAGAATGCTATTAAAGCCTTAAAACCTAAAACTTCTGCCGGCCCAGATAAAATCTCAAACAAACTTTTGAAAAATTTGACCTCGAGTTGTTCAAGAGTCTTACTTAATGTCTTTAATAAAATTTGGTTAGAGAAAACTTACCCATTAAATTGGTTCCACAATTATATGATATTCATAAAGAAAACAAATAAACCTTCAGATTCCCTTAATTCATACCGACCTATTTGTTTGAGCTCAAATGTTCTTAAACTATTTGAAAGAATGATTAATTATCGCCTAAATTGGCACATTGAAAAATACAATATTTTGAATTTTAATTATTTTGGATTCCGTAATGGTAAATCAACCAAAGACCTATTACTAAACCTTATCACAGACGCAGAATATGCTCTAAAAAATAAACTATACATGGTGGCCGACATGGTGGCAGTTATAATAGATATAGAAAAAGCCTTCGATTCCATCTCATTTAATATATTACTCTCTAAAATAAGAGAACTAAAAATTTGTGGTAACCTGTATCATTTTCTATTTAACTTAATTACAAAAAAAAACTTTCCAAGTAAAAAACAAAAAAATAGTGTCAAACACATATAAATTTCAAAACGGAATAGTCCAAGGAGACATCCTTTCACCATGTCTTTTTAACTTATATCTGAAAGATTTAGAAAAAAATTTTGAACATAATATATATTTTGGTACATATGCAGACGACATAATATTTTGGACTATGGATAAAGACACAAATTTAATTCAAAGAAAATTACAAAGTACCCTAAATAAACTTCACAATTTTTTAAATAATTTAAATCTTAAAATTTCTACAGACAAAACCAACATCATATATTTTCACAAAAAAAGCCTTCCACAGGAATTTAATCTTCAAATTAAACAAAAACAAATCTCTATTGTTAACAATATCAAATTTTTAGGCCCTAAACATAGACTCTAAACTAACATGGGGATTTTATTTAAAGACAGCTAGAGAAAAAGCATCAAAATTATACAATTTCATGAGATACCTTGGTACAGTCGGTCAAAAAAGTATCCGAACGCTATGGTTGTATACAAAGTTCAGAAAAAACAACTGGCACCGATATTTTTAGAAATTAATGATCTCACTAATTTCTAAAAAAATCGTTGCCAGATATTTTTTCTGAATTCTGTAATCAACCATGGTGTTCGGATACTTTTTTGAGCGACAGTACCTCAAAATGGGGATGTTCTCAAAAAAATCTATTATTAATTTACAAATCAATTATATTACCCAAATCTTTTTATGGCATCGAACTATTGAACACCATCTCAAAAACCAAAATGAAAGCCTTGGAACGTATTCAAACCAAAACTATTAAACATTGTCTAGGCCTCATTCAAAGTTCCTTCAACTTAGATATCTACGCAGAAACTGCAATTCCTCCACTAGAAATACATAAAAAAATTTTACTATCCAACCTTATTTTCAGAATTATCTCAAAAAATAGAAGCCATCCTATCATAGATAAAATTATGAATAACTTTCAAGATACTACAACTAAAGACTTTCCTGTGAAAAACAAAGTTATCAACATCATAAATAACCAAACCAGTGGTAATTATTTCCCAAACTTTCCATACTGGATTTCAACTACACTTATCACAATTAAAAATATTCAAGGTATTGAAACAAAAAGCTCATATGACATCTCCAGCCAAAAAATCTTGTCAGAAATACATATGTAAATAATTTTGATAAAGTTTATTAATATCTACACAGATGGATCAGTAGATAGTGACAAAAATGTATCCACTGGAGCCTTTATCTGCCCTGCAGAAAATTACTCCCATAAATTTAAATTTAAAAACTATTCTCCAGTTATCATTGCAGAACTTACTGCAATTATTCTAGCTATTGACTGGGCAAAAAAATTCAAAAACAAAAATATAGTAATTTTTACTGACAGTAGATCTTCTATTGAAATAATCAACAACAACCCAGCTTATACTAATTTCCCAATTTTTCTGAATGATTTATACATATTATTATATGATCATTTATGTGTAAACAATATTGTTTATATTCAATGGGTTCCTGCACATTGTGGAATCCTATACAATGAAGAAGTTGACAAATTAGCCAAACAGGCAAAACTTTTAAATAAATCTATAGGTTCACCTTTCCTATTCACCATATTCAAAACAAACAATAAAATTAAATGCTTCAATGAATTACAAGAATGGTACTTAAACAACGCATCCCACACACATAGATACAAAATTTCCACTAAAATTTCAAAATTTAACAATTTCGGTCTAAATAAAAAAGAAATTTCTGCTATTTTAAGAATCAAACTTAATAGAGCTCGAACAAACTCATATCTTTTTAAAATTAAAAAATTGGACTCTCCAAAATGCAACTTCTGCAATTCCATACATAATATTAATCACATACTATTTGATTGTAAATTTTACAACAAAGAAAGAAAAGATTTTACTGTTAAACTCAGGAACTTGAAAATTTTTACTTTTGATCTTAAAAATATTTTGGAACCTACTAATCAAAAATTGAAACCTATTTCCTACTCTCTTCTTGTTGATTTCCTTAAAAAAATTAATATGTTAAATGCATTGTAATCTCTGAAAGATCTACAAAGATAGCCAAAAATTTTACTGAATGAGTCTGCGAAGATAGGAATACCTCGCAGGAATATTCAATTGTCGATTTGTATCTGTCTGTCTGACTTGGTTATTTTTACTTTGTTACTAGATCTAGGGACTTTTGAGCTCTCACGGCGTACCCCAAAACATTTTACCGCGTACAGTCGCTCAAAAAAGTATCCGAACACCATGGTTGATTACAGAATTCAGAAAAAATATCTGGCAACGATTTTTTTAGAAATTAGTTAGATGGCAACCGTCGTGTCACGTGACACGACGGTTGCCATCTAACTAATTTCTAAAAAAATCGTTGCCAGATATTTTTTCTGAATTCTGTAATCAACCATGGTGTTCGGATACTTTTTTGAGCGACTGTACATCACATTGAGAACACCTAATCTAAGGGATCCCCTCCCCCAACCTTCTCTGAGCTTTCAGGGCCATTGTGGCCTGCTCATTTAGCCCATTGTGTGCAAAGGGTTCGCTCAGAAGTATAAACAACCCAACCTGGCTTTTCAAGCACCATGATATCAATAGGTGTAGAGGAAAAAATTGTTGGGACCCGGGTAGGATCCGAACTCACGACCTTCTGATGACATGTCAAGTGCTGTGACCACTGAGTACTACTAATACAAAAATACATTTCTTCTGTGGTTAGAAACCAATCTGGTTCACGCCGATCTGAACTCAATTCATGTAAAGATTTAAAAGTCGAACAGACTTTCTTTATAAACCTCTGCAAGTATAAGACTCTTTAATTCAACATCAAGGTGACAAATTCCTTCTTAAATAAGAACTAAGCGAAAGGAAATAAGCTGTTATCCCTCTGATAACTTTATCTTCCACTCAATAATACTGAGCTACTGGCCGCTGATCAAGATCTCCTGTATTTCAGATGTTAAGCCTAACATCATTAGGTCTGTCTGCAAGGTTCTGAAGGATTGAGTCTCCAAATGCATTCATAGACAGCTTGTAGAGCCCTACCTTAACGGTGTATGGATTAACATCTGAAATGTACGAAATGATCAGTGGTCAGAGCACTTGACAGGTTATCAGGAGATCGTGGGTTCGAATCCCACCCGACTCAGGACAATTTTTCCTCTAAATTTCACATTGATGTTAAGAGTGACTTCATACCTTTCAACATTGATTTGTATAGGAAACTAATAAGGTATATTACATAGGCTATTTCATTACCTTAATTTGCATTACCTGATGTTTCATGTTACCTGCTTATCTCTCCTCAATGTTACTGTAAATTATCGAGAGTTCACTTTGCTACTAAGAGTAATACTATGAGTAATATTGTAATACTAAGAGTATTACTATGAGTAATATTTAAGTAAACAGAGACAAATAATAAAGCTCAAGACTGATGTAGATCAGTGATTCTCACACTATAGTCCAAGGGCCACTGGAGATCCGCAAAGGCCCGGATCTAAAAAAAAAGGGTGGGAGGGGGAAGAAAGTGTATTTCCATCACAGAATAACATTTTCTCCTACATTTTAGAGGTTTTTAAAAAAAAATTCTTGAAAAACGAGTAAAATATGCATAATTTTAATAATTTTTTCTCCATTTGCTATCATTTATATTTTATTATTTCCCCATTTGCTATTTTTCTCCATTTGCTATCATTTATATATTTTTTGGGAGGGGGGCAAGACGGCCAAGGCCCCCTTGCCCCCCACCCCCCGAAAAAAAAAATCCGGCCGTGGTCCGCACAAGCTTAGTGATTGTCTGCGATCAATACCAAAAAAATTTATAACGATTTAATCAGACTAGAAACATTATTGTAAAGATTACACGGTTAGCAGATTTATTAATTTTATTTGTCAGCTTAAACTTAATACACCTTATTTCGAAAACTAGATATTGTGTTTTAATATGTTGATGAATTTAAAATAGGAATGGTAATAAAACACTAGAGTAGGCTAAAATAACTGAACAGGTTGTCTCGAATACAAAAATTAATTATTTGAATTTTTATTGAAATAAGTATTTTAAAAAAAAGAAGTTCTGTGGCAGAGTGTTTAGCTTGCTTGGCTACTGATAGAAGGGACCTTGGTTCAAGCTCCGAGTAAGACCTGGATGTTAGTATTTCTGCTGAGAAGCAGCCATCCTCACAGACCTTCTACTATGGCGTATTAAACTGCCAGACCTCAGTGGCAAGCAGCTATTTGAGGGTGTGTTTATATTTTAAGTATTTCAATTCAATCCAAGCTTTCCAAAAGAGTCGTTAGGAAAATAATTATATTCTTAAAAAGCAGGGGAGCGGGGGTGGCTCAGTCGGTAGCGCGCCAGGCTCGTAATCTGTAGTTCCCAGGTTCGAGTCCCAGCTGGGTCAGCATTGAGATTTATCTCCGCAAAATTCCCCGCCCTGCCCACGGTCAGTAGGGGACACCGATAGGCTTGGAAAGGCCGTCGTCCGTCGGATGGGACGTTAAGCCGTGGCCCCGTGTGTGGGAGAGACATACCCTGTGCACGTTAAAGAACACGCTGGATGGCCTTGACGGGGGGCTGCCATCTGTCCCCCAACAGCTGTTCCAGTGGGTCTTCTCCCCCAACCTTCTCTGAGCCTTCGCGGTCCATGTGACCTGGCCATTTAGCCCATGGTGTGCAAAAAAGTGCCGCTCAGAGGTAAAACAACCCAACTTAAAAAAAAAAGCAGTAAAAATTCTTTACTTAAAAATAAAAACATACTTTTTTAATGAGTAATGAACTGGAAAAAAAAATTTTTTAAGGAATCAAAAAAATAGCTTCATTAAAAGACAAAAATATACTTATTCTAATGAATAATACGAATCGGCAAAATCGCTTAGTTATGCACCTAAAAATGTTTGGTTAAAACAATGAGCGAGGTTGGTTTAATACATTGATTATTTGTTTTGTAAGCAACAAGTTATTTTTTTTTGCAGTGAGTCGCGTTGGCTGAGCCTGATTTAAATAATCTTAACTACCAGTATTGCACTCTGAAATGCAATGCATTGATGCTATTAACAATCTTGGTTCACTTAAACACCAATATTAACTGTTGGAGTTAAATACGAACATTAATTATTGATCATGATAAGGATAAGTCTGGGAATCACTGATCACCTGATATCTCTCAAGTAATTTCTAGTCCAAAGGTAACTTCATCAGTGGAATCATGTTTTACGGCTTATACTACAGTTTGAAATCGGAATCATTAAGAATCATTGTCTGAGCTGTAACCAACCATTCCAAATAATGTTTTGAACACATCATTCCATCTACTGTCCAAATCTACAATTATCAGCGAAGAATATTTCTGTTCACTTCAACAGCGAACATTATTTAGGTTTATTGCCAAATTAATGTTATGTAATTCGGCTGGTCCACACTCAGAGCAAATATCATTTCACATTATACGAGATTCTAGTTAGAAATGTTAACTCTTGTTAATACATTGAAGAAAAAAAAGAATGGGAAGTCTGATTTAAAACCGAAATGCTGTCAGCAGTGTAGTCTCAAAATGAGGTACAGTCGCTCAGAAAAGTATCCGAACACTATGGTTGATTAGAGAATTCAGAAAAAATATCTGGCAACGTTTTTTTTAGAGAATAGTGTGATCTGGCAACCTTTGTGTTCGTTTGAGCGACTGTATCTTGGAAATTAATGTAAGGCAACGATCAACTTCACGAAGTCAAAATTTGAGTTCCTTTCTAGATCAAATATATTATAGTAGTAAAAATAATTGAACACTTTCATTATATAGGAATGAAAATCGCATTAGAAGCTCTTCAATTTTTAAGCTTTTATCGAAAATTACTACTAAAAGTATTGCAACATTTCCACAATGTAAGAATGAAAAGCCACATTCAAAGCTCGTTCACTTTTAAGCTTTATATTGAAAAACAGTACAAAAAGTATTGGAACATATTCATATTACAGAAAACGGCATTCAGTGCTTCTCAACTTTAAAGGCTTTAAACGAAAAGGACACTGGTTTCCATAACTTAAGGAAAATCCCTATGTTAAATCAATGGAAAGCTAACGTCAAAGCTTTACAACTCATAAAATAAGTTTTTTGTTGAAAAATGTGATTGCAGATAAAGATCTCAATCAAATAAATCAATATCTCGATTTTCAACGATATTCATTCAGTATTTAATGAGTTATGCAAGTTTGAATATTTAGTGATAACAATGTCAACCACAAAAATTGACTTCAGAAGTTAATTAAAACTTAGTAATAAGTATTGTATCAGAGTGTTTAATAAAATAAGTTTGCATTTAGAACTTTGTGTAAAGAATTCTTTCACTATTCTTCAGTTTTGTATAAGTTTCTTAAGACTGGCATTGCTGTTGTTAAATATTCAAATTTCCATAACTCATTAAATACTGAACGAATATTGTTGAAAATCGAGATATTGATTTATTTGATTGAGGTCTTTATCTGCAATCACATTTTTCAAAATAAAAATAAAAACTTAATTTAGAAGTTATGGAGCTTTGACGTTAGCTTCCCATTGACTTAACATAAGGATTTTCCTTAATTTATGGAAACCAATGTATCAGTAAAATTATTCCAAAAATTGCATAATATTCCACATTCAAAGTGCATTGATTTTTAAGCTTTATATCCCAAAATAGTATTGAATGCAGTGGAACACTTCCATAATATAGGAATGCAAAGCCATATTCAAAACTCCTCAACTTTTAATCTTTTTATCGAAAAATAGTATAAAAAGTATAGGAACATTTCCATATTATAGGAATGGAAAGCTCCATCCAAAGATCCTAAACGTTTAAGCTTTATGCCGAAAAAGAGTACAAAAAATATTGGAACACTTCCATGTAGGAATGGAAAGCCACATTCAAAGCTCCCGAATCGTAAACTTAATGTTACATTAGAAATTTGTGCAATGATATTGCATGCTTAGTCAGTTTTGGAGAAATGTTTAAGGTTAGGTCATTTTATCTCCAAGCGGCACTGTTTTGTACACAATGGGTTCAATTGCCAGGTCACAAAGACCCCGACAGCTCAGAGAAAGTTGGGGGGGAGGGGACCCACTGAACAGCTCTTAGGAGACAGATGGTAACCTCCAATCAAAGCCACACAGCGCGTTCTTTAACGTGCAAAGGATATGGCTCTCCCAATCAGTCGGACGGTGGCCTTTCCAATTTCATTAGTGTCCCCTACTGACCATGGGTAAGGCGGAGAGTTTTGCGAGATAAATCTCAACGCTGGCCCAGCTAGGATTCGAACCTGGGAATTGCAGATTATGACTTAGCCCCCCCCCCCCCCCCACCTTCTCCGCTCCAGAGAGCTCTGAATGTGCCTTCCAATTCACCTAAATGAAAATGTCTCAGTACTTCTGACAATGCAGTGTACATCAGTAACAATTTTTTTTTCTTTTTTGGCCATAAATTCAGTTCCATAAGTTTTATTAGCCAACGAAACCCATTAAAGGTAATTAATGCTGTCTACTGATCTAAGGGACCTGGGTTCGAGCCCCGGATTAGGCATGGATGTGTGTGTCGTTTTTCTGCTGAGGTCCTGCCATCCTCTCAGATCTCCTACTGTGGCATATAAACTGACAGGCTCCTGTCAGATCTCTGTGGCAAGCAGCTGCTTGAGGGGGTATTTATTTTTTTTTTTTCTCTCATACTACAAAAGTGCTTAAAATTAATTAGTGATGAAACGACTCTGACAGTCTCTTTACATATATTAACATGCAACAAGATTGCATTTTCCGAAAGCGGCACACTCGAATAAGGTCACTACTTTTCGCAATTTTATTGCAATATTAAGTTAATTTTATCTATATTTACGATCAGCCTTCACAAGTATTAACAAATTATGTCTGGACTGGTTGCCAGCTGTAGTCTAAGTCAACAACTACGTATAGGTTAATCCTACTCTATCGTTTACATAAAAACAATTGCGGCGCAATGACTGCGAATTTTTCGCGCCAGAATTACATACGTCTCCGTCGCTATGACCAAACAATTGCATTTCTGAAAACGTATTTAACAAATGATTGTTGTGTCAGTATTACTAGAGACTTTTTTCAGAGCCAGATTTTTTTATTTTTAACATTGGGAGTTTTTCTTTAGCCAAATCTTATTAATTTTTCAAGAAATGTGACCATGTGGAGAAATTTTATATTGTGGAATAAAATCAAGCACTTTTCTTCTGTTGTTGCTAGATCCCGTTTCCCCCAAGTAACTGGGGCGGGGGTGGCTCAGTCGGTAGCGCGCCAGGCTCGTAATCTGTAGTTCCCAGGTTCGGGTCCCAGCTGGGTGAGCGTTGAGATTTATCTCCGCAAAATTCTCCGCCCTGCCCACGGTCAGTAGGGGACACCGATGAGCTTGGAAAGGCCGCCGTCCGTCGGATGGGACGTTAAGCCGTGGCCCCGTGTGCGGGAGAGCCATACCCTGTGCACGTTAAAGAACACGCTGGATGGCCTTGACGGGAGGCTACCACCTGTCTCCCAACAGCTGTTCCAGTGGGTCCCCTCCCCCAATCTTCTCTGAGCCTTCGGGGTCCATGTGACCTGGCCATTTAGCTCATGGTGTGCAAAAAAGTGCCGCTCAGAGGTAAAACAACCCAACAACAACCCCAAGTAATTCGTGTTTTCAATTTAAAAATTATGGCATTTATTAATCAGGATCTAGCGACGTGTTTATATCATGTTAAATATTGAAATTTTAAGTCTAATTTTATTATCGATTAGAACAGGGATTCAGAAATCTTTCGGGGAGGGGACGGGTCATTCGGTAGCGCCCCAAGCTCGTAATCTGTAACTCCCAGGTTCGAGTCCCATCTGGTCCAGCATTGAGCTTCCGCCCATGGTGAGAAAGGCGAACTGTGAAATTCAGCCGTTCGTCGTATGGGATGTTAAACCGTGGCTCCGTGTGCGTTAAAGAATGCCATACCCTGTGCACGTTAAAGACCATCTCTCTCCTAACAATTGTCCAATGGGTTTCCTTCCCTCAACCTTCTCGGAGCCTTTGAGGTCTTAGCCATTTAGACCATTATGTGCAAAATCGCTCAGAGGTAAAACAACATATATGCAAGACAAATTCACTGAGCCAGCGATGGGTCGCAGTATGAAAAATATTAACGTGTAAATCACACAATGTCATAACTTCACACATAAACACAATACCTCACTGAGAAAATTACAGAAATAAGTACATTATTTACAAATTTATAACAATAAAAAATAATGTCGAATATCATTTTAATTTTTGACATCAACATAGTTGGTCAAGGGCCGCAGGTTGTTTACGATTGGTTTAAGCAATGGTATACAACCCTATGGCTACTAATGGGCTAAAAAGTCATTACATAGTATTTTTTCCATTTAGAATTAAATTATATGGCTTATATGAGACATAGAATTTAGAGACTACTCGAACCGTCTGCCAGATACTTGACCAGGTTCTAGACTACAAAACTATCAATATGAAAAGTTGCCCTTACTGATCATAGATGGCACCACTGTCGACAACATCGGGAAGATGTAAAGTTACAATTAGCGGGAAAATGAACCAGCTGGTGATAGTTTAGTGGTCTAGAACGTCTGGCATATAACTGGGCACAAAATAACTAGCTGCATAGATAAACGACTTAACATCACTGCTTAGCAGCAGCTGCTGCTTAGCAGTGATTTTAGTAGTGCTTAGCAGTGATTTATATAGCAGCAACTGGAAATTCTCAATTAACTTTCGAAACGTGTAAGACATCTTACTTTGCAACTTTATATCTGACTAATATTTATTTTTATCGGCTTTACAAAACATGTATTTATTCCGACTATATAAGAATAATATAGAATAATTTAAAACAATCTGCTGACTTTTATTTAAAATGAAATTTACCTGTATAATTTTAGATTAATAACTCTATTATTATTCGGAAGATAGCAAAAACTATATAATTCACAAACCGCAATGTGCCCCTCTTGCTGCAAATTTCGCTTGAGCGTTCGAACAGTAATGCAGAGAAGCTTACATTTAGGGGCCTACGTACAACATTAAAGCAATTAAAATTTCAAAAGAAATCACAAAATATTACATCAAATTTTTCTTTCTTTTAGTTATGTGATAACGGGTGTAAAATGTAAAACTATTATTGTGAGGTAATAAGAAGGAAGATCAACTATAAGCTTTAAAAGTACAATGCATACTTTATCTTAAAATTACCACTATTGATATAATTTACTTAAATATAAAATATTTAAATGGTTTAAACAAATAATCAATACTGATATTTTTTGTTGTAAGCTTTATGTATACTTGAAGTATATTACAATATTTTTCACTTAAACGGAAGGAAAGAAGCTATCGAAAGCTCCCTCTTTCGGCCAATTCCCGTTCATCGGCCGAGCTCATTTTTTTCGCAAAAGCATTCCTTAAATTTTATGGAAATAGGCAATTCAATGTATTTATTATTAATTAAAAAGGTTATTTTCTACAATATAAATACTAAACACTGATTACAGAAATAATGAATACAAAATGTCATCATTTAAAACAAAGCAAAATAACATATATTTCAAATTGAAGAACTGTGTGCTTGAGTTTTCTTACACCAATTCCAATAGGTAATTTGAATTTAATTTTAATCGTTTTCTTTATGGTCGTGTGTGGATATCACCGATCTTTAAAAAATTTGATGTCATTGTTGAATAAGAATTTGCCGTATTTTAAACCACAGATTGAGCAATAGCATTACTGACAGCATTAATGGCCAAATCTTCTGCTTGAATTCCAAATGAGATGATAGTTTCCATGCCTTTTTTTTATATATGATTTGTGTTTTTGTATTTTGTACGGGTATTGCTGGAACCAAGCCTTACCTAAGTGTGTCAAATTGCACTACGTTGTATGCACGCTTGATGTGCACACAATTTGCATATTGTGTATCATATCATGTATTTAACTTATTGCATTTGTACTTCGCTTTCTGTTGTTGAACTGTGAGAGCAACATTCCATCCATGCCGGCCACACACACACTGCCCAAGTCTGTGTTTGGTGCTGGTCAAGATCATCACTTGCAACGAATAAAATATTACCTTTTTATTTTTCGGTTTTTGTCTCAATTTCATTATGCGACGTTTCACTTAGTATAGTCCAGTCCCGATTCCAAAAAAAAGAGGGGGGGGGGGAGAGGCAAGAGACTTGCTCCTCTCCCCTTAATATTGGATTTCCCCACTTAATTGAATTTCCAAGGCAATAACCCCTCCGTTTTAAGGACTTTAAAATATTTCTTGAAAAATGCGTTAAATATAAATAAGCTTAATAATTTTTGCCGCTATTACCATTACTAGTATTCTGAAAGAGGGGTTGCAACTCCCCCCCCCCCACTTCCAAATTCGGCCCTGGTATAGTCGAATCTAAACTTATGAACATTCCAGTTGAGAAAATTTCGTTCTTACGCAGTGCCAAATTAATAATTTCCCCCCCCCCCCCAAACTAAATTCTCGGATCCTTAGGTACGTGTCTTAACCCATTTCTTCCCAGTGTTGCGTATACGCAACACTTGGGAAGAAATGGATTAACCATAGATCAGTTCCAAGTTATCTAGTAGACAGGGTCAATTGGGTGCATCAGCATTTAATTACCCTCAACTCTAATAAAATATATATTTTTTTTTATGAGGGAGTAAAAGATTTGAGCAATTTACTAAACGTAATATTTTCTTTATAATTTTTTTTCATTACATCTAATTTTACGATATTTCCAATTTCACTCAAGAATTACAAAAACCAAGTCAATATTTTTACATGGTTAAAAAATATGAATTAAATTATTACGCGTTGCAGATTAGGTTAGAAAATATTAATTAAATTATTACGCGTTGCAGATTAATATTTGTTTAAACAAGATAATTTCACAGCTTTCCACTTAATATTCGTACTAACCATTTTACACGCCAAAGAATTGTGACTCCCTACCAATTAACGAACATAGCTCCTGCACTTACGAATGTCTTAAATCTTTTCCAATTGAAATATACATATGTATTGACTGAAATTTTCCAATTGAAGCATACATATGTACCCAGGACCAATGTCGTCAAACTTTTAAAATATTTTTAAGACGCATACGGAGTTTTATGTAAAACCACAAGCACGGGCGTCGGCAAAAAATGTTTTTCGGAGGTGGGTTACAAATATTTATCAATATCGAGTGGAATTATTTTTAGTCTCCATTTTTCATACCTTTGTCACCAGTTCTGAAAACAACAGAAAATTAAAATATATCAATATTACATTTCGTTAACGAAAATATATTTCTGGTATCGCCCCATTTTATTCATTATTTAGATTAACATGCAAATGCTCTTCTTGTCCTCTTGCACACGCCCATCTCACAGGTGCCCTTGATAAAAGGAAAACTTCTTTCCTAATTCTTCGGTATATGACTCTTTATGTGTAATTTATATTTATTAAACTAGAAGAATATAAGAATCTCATTTTCGAATAGAATGAAGTATTTCATTTAGCGACTTTTGCACACTTTAACGGTTTTAATTCGAACTAATGGGTGTTTGCAGTAGAATTTGCTGCTAAATTCCCTGTGAACCAGTAGTTTCCATTGTGTGGAACGATCCTTCTGTGATTTTTTTGCGATTAATTAGGGGTTGAATGGGATTTTATACTTAAGTTTTATGGTGAAATTGATGATAATTTTCAAAATGCCAGAGATCGTTTTAGTTTCGTGTATGGTTTTAGAAACAAAACCCTTGCTGCACAAGATCGCTCTGTTGAATTAAAAGCTTACTTCAGTCATTGTAACTCTTGCCCGATTTGAAACTCAGCATTACAAAGATTAGCTGTTGGGTTTTGACTTTGTAAACATTGTCATGGATTTTGATTTCCTTTGTCTGTTCGCCACGTTTCAACAATTGGCATTCCTTGCCACTGCACATACAATGGAGAAACGTGATGATATCTTTACTAAGCTGAGGGTCATTATATTGGGTTGGTGCATATGAAATATCAGAAATGAGTGCCTTCACAAACATAGGAAAACTGTAAACCCTCATAAACATAGGAAGCAGTTGCCTGCCGAGTAAAAGTAGTTCCCCCCCTCCCAGCATCGATACATTTCTGTCAACGGGTTACGAGGCTGTGAATCCCACGGCGATAAAACTCTGGAGTCTGTGTGGCAAAGAAGGTGGCAACGGTTTGACACACAACTCTGTCGTTTGGGAAGGTCTCTGCCAGCAAATGGTCCAGATCCCAGAAGAGGTGATAAATCTGTGGGAGCAAGATAGGGGAATATGCATGGTGCGGCAGTGTTTCATAGTCCAACTGGTTGATTTGTTGGACGTCCTTTGTAAGACATGGGGGTAACATTGTCTGGGATCGCTATTTTGCAGATGCGTGGAAAGCCTTGTAAAACTGGCTGTTTTACAAGGCTTTCCACGCATCTGCAAAATAGCGGTCCGAAGTGATGGTCTCACCTGGTCAAAGAAAAGAATGATGGATGATGAAGGCAGCAAACCAAAATACAAGAATCAGCACTTTCTGCGGGTATAGTGATGGCTTTGGACAATGTTTACGTGGCTCCATGGTATCCAACCACTGTGCTGATCGATGAGTATTGTCGTAGATAACCCAATTTTCATCATAGGTTTCCGATGCAGGCATTCCATCCCATATGTTCCAGGCAGTGAGGGAAATGTACACCTGCAGATGGTGTGTCCTGTTGGCTGCTGTCAATTCGTGTGGTATCTAGACATCCAGCTTTATAACCTTCCCCAGGGTTGCCAGCACCGGATAACCATCGATGATGCACTTGGACCTTCGCTGCGATCTCATGGTCACTTTGCTATGGGCCAGCTTCCATGATATTTTTCACCTCCATCTGTTACAGCTACTGGTGGATGACCACGATGCTCATTTTCAAGGGATGTCTCTAGCTTAGAATTTTGCGAACCTTTGGCGTATGGTATGTTCATTAGCAGTATCCTACCCAAATGCCACATTGCTTCAGGCCACTATGCCAGCAGAATGTCCGAGTTTGAACTCATACAGAAATATTACACGGAACTGGCCTGTCTCCATGGTCCACTTTGACCAAAACCTGTGCACTCGTGGTTGGACTTCATCACGAAATGAGGCACGTAACGTGTACGCCAGATATATACCGACTTTGTGACGTATGCCCAAGTGATGTTGCTCGACACCAATCTGCTGGAGGGGTTGAATATGCCCACCCGCTGAAAGTGGACATCTCATCTGCACCAACCTAATAGAAAGTTGGAAACTACTAATGGAAACAGCCAAATACGCTGAAAAACTTTAGTCATTTTTTGTGAGTGGTGGGTGACTCGGTCGATAGCTCTCCAGGCTGGTAATATGCAGTTCCCAGGTTCCAGTCCCACTTGGCTGGAGCATTTGATATTCATCTCTTCAAAATTTTCATCCATGTCCTTGGTCAGTAGGGGACACCAATAAGCTTGGAAAGGCTGCCATCCATCGGATGGGACATTACACCCTGGCACCATGTGCAGGAGAGCCATACCCTGTAGAACATGCTGGATGGCCTTGACAGGAGGCTACTGTCTCCACCCAGCTGTCCAGTGTCCTCTTACCCCATTCTCTGAGACCTCCGGGTCCTTGTAACCAGGTTACAAGGACCTGGCCATTTAGTCAAATGTGTGCAAAAAAGTGCTGCTGAAAGTAAAACAACCAACCCACTTTTTGCGAAAAATCAGTTTTATAAAATCGCTTTATTTTCTTAACAACTAAACTTTAAAAAATAAATGATCTTTATTATTTTCTCACACTAGTTGGTGCACTACTACTTCGGAAGGATTTAAAGCGGTCTCTCTTAATCGAAAAATTCGGGACCAGATTTTTTCGCGATCACAATACTTTCTGGATACAAAAGGAAAATAATATGGCTACTGTATATCACAGCATATAGGTAGACTTTTTCAGGTTGAAAAAAAATATATACCAAAAATAGGTCACAAGGACCTCGAAGGCTCAGAGAAGGTTCGGGGGGAGGGGATCCACTGGAACAGCTGTTGGTAGACAGATGGCAGCCTCCCGTCAAGACCAGCCAGCTTGTTCTTTAACGTGCACAGGGTATGGCTCTCTCGCAAACGGCTTAACGTCTCATCCCATGGACGGCGGCCTTTCCAAATCCATTGGTGTCCCCCTACTGACCGAGGGAGTTTTTGGGGGAGATAAATCTCAACGCAGAGATCAGACTCGAACCTAAGAACTGCAGATTACGAACCTGGCGAGCTACCGACCGAGCCAACCTCCGTCCCGGGAACAGAACTAAGTACCGCGTACAAAAAAAAAAACACGACCGATTCCTACTGTTAAAAAAATGATTGTAATGCAGACTGAAGTGCAACTTTCGCTTTTCATTTTGCTCCCCCCCCAAACACTTGAAATAGTAAAGTTAGCAAGAACGCGTAAGTTAATTTTGAAAAGACGCTTCCAGAAAGAAAACATTTTTTTGCATTCTTTCAAATAAACAAATGACGAAAGGTCCACCAAACAAGGAAATTGTCAATCCTGAAAGCAGTCCTCCAATTCTTTCGTATTATTACTTTCGAATGCTTGGCAGTTGTAATAGGAAAATCAAGTACTCTGTTGACGTAAAACTTGTTTTTAAACTTACAAATAAAAAGATATTTAAATGTAGAGACATGTACTCATGGGAAAATAATCTAGATAATGAAGTCTAAATATTTCCTTAATTGTAATCTCTTTGCCACGAAATTCTTATGGAATTCGCGAATTGTTTACACTTTACTAATAAGCTATCTTCCATCATCGATCCCATCGTTGACTTTTTAAAAAAATTTAATTAAATATTTAAATAAAATTTTTAAAACAAAAATATTAGTTATTAATAACTTTTTTCATTATTTTTAAACGATTTAGATGAAGTTAGAATTTTCTGTATACAATACACAATATAGATTTATATGAATTTACTGTCTTCCGCATCTTCTACAGGAGACGACTTTAAATGATTTTTAACATTTTCCACACTCCATACAGGATAACGCTTTTGAAGATGGCTCAGTTGGTAGCGCGCTAGACGAGTAATCTGAATTTGTTAGATTCGAATCCCATTGTATCAGCGTTGAGATCTATCTCTGTTAATCCCTTCCCTGCCTTCCGTGAAAATAATGATACTAATAGACTTGGAAAGCTGTCGTCAATCGGATGGCATTTAAAGCCTATCTCCGTGTGCATTGTTGTGTTACCTCTGAGCGGCACTTTTTTTTTGCACACAATGCGCTAAATGGTCAGGTCACAAGGACCACGAAGGCTTAGAGAAGGTTGGGGGAGGGAACCTACTGAACAGGTGGAAGACAGATGGAAGCCTCCAGTCAAGGCCATCCAGCATGTTCTATAACGTGCACAGGGTATGGCTCTCCTGCACACGGCTTAACGTCCCATCCAATGGATGGAGGCATTTTCAAGCTCATTGGTGTCCCCTAATGACCGAGGACAGGGCGGGTTTTGCGGAGAAAAATCTCAATGCTGGTCCAGCTGGGACTCGAAACTGGAAATTGCAGATTACGAGCCTGGCGCGCTACCGACTCAATGTTGAGTTTAATTAAGGTGACCAGATTTCTGATAAGCGAAAGCAATACATTGATGCATGAAAAGATTACGTCATCTGAATTGACAGATTTTTCACCCTATATAACGAAAAAAAAAAACGCTCAATATTTCCGCCTAGTGTGACTTGAAAATAAATTATATTGCACGATTTATCGTAGAAATCTGTTCGATTAAATTTCTGCCGATTAGTCAGTCGAACTCGCCTCCCGATAAATCTCATTGGAGTAATGCAAGGAACAGCGTACTTGTTACCTTCTTAGTTCTCTCTGCACAATATGCTGCTTAAAGGAGGTTGCCGACTCCTTTCCCTAATCTCATCATTAGTTACAAAGTTGAACCACCTAATGCCCAAGATACTGCGTAAGCATCTAGAATCAAAAGCATCTAGTTTCCTGTTATCATGTTTACAAACTGTCCAAGTTTCACTGCCATAACTAACCCTAGAAAGAACCAAACTATTATACAGTCTAATTTTAGCCTTCAGGTGTATAAGCCTATTTCTCCACACTCTCCATAGATTCTTAAAAGTCCCGGCCGCAATCCCTATCCGTCTGTTAATCTCATGCCGCACGTCACCAGTATCTGTTACATAGCTCCCAAGATAATTAAACGGCGACACCTGCTCAAGACTACAACCATTCAGATTAACTCAATCACAGCCTGCCTAACCAATTTTCATCAATTTAGTTTTCTCTCTGTTTATAACCAAACTTACTCTACTACCAGTTTCATCAACAACTCGAATGAAAGAGTTCATCTCATCAACATCATTTGCCAAAAGGGCTAAATCATCACCATAATCTAAATCAGAAATTTTCGTATCTCCAGTCCATTTAAGGCCAAAATCTTTCCCTTGAAGGGAATTTTGCATAACATAATTAATAACCAAGCTAAAGAGAAAAGGAGACAAAATGCACCCTTGTTGAACACCAGAAGTAATATTAAAACCAATTGCTACAAGCCTTACCAACTCTCACACACGTCTCAGTGTTATTATAGAGAGCTTTCATTGTGTTAACTAACTTGTCTGGTATACCATATGATCTCACAATCAACCACAAATTGTGACAATCAACAGAGACGAAAGCCTTTTTGAAAGCAACCAAAGGTTTCTAAAACTCTAAACATTTCTCAAGAATTTGCCTAAGTGAAAATATCTGATCGACGCATCCCCTACCACTTTTGAATCCACATTGCTCATCATGCAATTACCTGTCAACCAGATTCTTAATTATATTAAGCACAATCATGCAAAGAACTTTCCCTGGAACAGAGAGTAGGCTGATACCCCTATAGTTATCACAAGAAGTGCGATCTTTTTTTGAAAATAGGGATAATAATAGCTCTGGTAAAATCCTTAGGAACCATGCCTTTATCATAAACGATATTCAAAACTTCAGTCATCCAAGTGGTAACAGAAACATTCCCAGCTCGAAGCATTTCCGTAATTTCATCTACACCTGGGGATTTATGAAGTTTAAGTTCAGCAGTCACAACAGAAAAATATAAACAATATTATCGACAACTAGCAAGAAGCATCAGGTTGGGTTGGGTTGTTTTACCTCTGAGAGGCACTTTTTTGCACACCGTGGGCTAAATGGCCAGGTCACATGGACCCCGAAGGCTCAGAGAAGGTTGGGGGAGGGGACCCACTGGAACAGCTGTTGGGAGACAGATGGTAGCCTCCCGTCAAGGCCATCCAGCGTGTTCTTTAACGTGCACAGGGTATGGCTCTCCCGCACACGGGGCCACGGCTTAACGTCCCATCCGACGGACGGCGGCCTTTCCAAGCCCATCGGTGTCCCCTACTGACCGTGGGCAGGGCGGGGAATTTTACGGAGATAAATCTCAACGCTGACCCAGCTGGGACTCGAACCTGGGAACTACAGATTACGAGCCTGGCGCGCTACCGACTGAGCCACCCCCGCCCCCAAAAGAAGCTTCAGGGTAGCAATTAAACGCTCTTTTGGTGGAATTGCTCGACCCACTTTTGTGTCCCTTTTCAGCTTGTCACTAAATTCAATAAATACTTAAAACTTGCTTCATCCATTTTCAAGTAATTTTTTAAAGTCATCTGAAAATAAAAGTACGTATTAATACATTAACCCAATTTAGTGCTGCAAGCACATTTTTTATTAACGAGAAATAAATAAATGAAAATAAATAAATACCCCCTCAAGCAGCTGCTTGCCACAGTGGTCTGACAGGAGCCTGTCAGTTTATATGCCATAGTAGGTCTGAGAGGATGGCAGGACCTCAGCAGAAAAATGACACATACATCCATGCCTTACCCGGTGCTCGAACCCAGTTTAGCAAAAAAAAAACCTTTGTTGAAAGCAGTTGCAGCTCAAATCGGACAGTACAATCTCAAAGCTGTAAGGATAGTCACTTTAGTTTAATACGCATTTTTGTTTAAATAAATTGAATTTTTATTTAATGATGCAAAAAAAACTGATTTTTTATCAAAGGTGTGTCGCAGACTATTTCAGAAGTGTGTCGCCAAGAGAAAAGGGCTAAAAAACACTAGGTAAACAACTCACATAACGTTAGTGAAAAGAAATTTCACTACCTGTGTTCAGAATCAATCTTCTGATGGATGATTTTTCAACTGTGAAATCAGATCGAGTTGGATGCCAATGGTTCATATATTTACGACGACCAAAATCGATTCCGCATGTCCTGTATTACAGCAATTACATGCATTTAAACTGAAGCGACCTATTGGGAATATCCTCTGCTTCAGAGGCAGATGTAGTTCAGTCAATAACACGCCAGTCTCGTAATCTGTAGTTCCAGGTTAAAGTTCCCACCTGCCCTCGGTGAGAAAGGGAACACCGATGGACTCGGAAAGGCCGCCATCCAACGGAGAGGAGCTTTTCCAAGCCGTAAATTCATTAAGCCAAGGTTTGTGTGCAGGATAGTCATAGCCTATGCATGTCAAAGTACACGCTGGATGGCCTTGACACGAGGCTCACATCTGCCTCGTAACAGCTGTCCATGATTCCGTTTCCCCCAACCTTCTCTAAGCCCTTGTGATCTGGCCATTTAAGCCAATTGTATACAAAAAAGTGCTGCTCAAGAGTAAAACAACCCTCTGCTTCATATAATCAAGGGATAGCCCGCCATTCATCGGTAGGAATGTTAAGACATGCTCAGGTATGCAGGAGAACCATAGTGCATATTAAAGGAAATGATGGATGACCTTGTAGGGATCGTCATCTGTTTTCTTACAGCTGTACAGTGGACCCACTTCGCCTTCACAGATTTGAGCTCTTGACTTCGGCATTCAATCCTGTTCAAAATAAAAGTACAGCTCAGAGGTTAGGAACAAAAAAATCACTTTACGGATAATTCAATTCCACTTTAATTCCATTTTCTCATGTGAAACGTCTGGGATAGTAGCGAAGAAACTAGGTACTGGTCCATTACGCAAAGCTCTTGTGTGTTGTGTTAGCTCTGAGACAGTGGTAAGAGAATCCGAATTCTTATAAGTGGGCATGTTCTTATAATAGCAAGCCTGTATAAGCCACGAATAGAGTTCGATTTCTTTGTCCTACATGCAATTTATATTAAAAAAAATTATTGTGTATATAACTTATTAATCAGATATGAAAGGTCTCCTTTATCGGATCAAAGAGATATCAAATCTGTCTAAAAATACAAGATCTCCATCTTCTGGAATGAAATCATGGAGTATGCAATGGGATGAAAGTGAAATCTATATTCAGTATGATAACGAGATCTGTATTCAGTTCTAATCTATATTCTGAGGATATTCTATCGAAAATTCGGATTTCTGGCCTATATCAAATAATAGCAATGGGTATTCAATTCGCAATATTTTATGAACATTTGTTTTCAAATACCTGGCATGTCCGAATTATTTCAGTAATATAAGTAGATTAGCAGATTACACATAAAAGGTTGTGGAATGAGCGCCCAATAAAATCTGACGTAAAGATGCTACTTCTGATACAAATCATCATACTTCTGTCAAGGATACTTTAAAAGATACGGCAGTTTACATTCTCAGGAGAAACACAAGGAAAAATATTTAATATCACAATTGAATTCAAAAATAAATACAAAGTATAAAAGTACAACATAAAATAATACATAAATATTCCATATAGATATAATGTATTAAATATAAATTACTATATTAATCCATTGTTTTACAGTGAAGATAATACTGATAGGAAAATATTTCCTTTATATAGGGAATGATTACGTGTTTCCTGTCAATAAAATTGGTTTGTACCAACGGTTCCTAACCTTTCATATATCGCGGTCCATTTTAAAAGCTATTTAAAGGGTTGTGAGTGAATCCAGCAAGTATTTAAAAAGTCTTTACCTATTTCAATAACTATTTAAATGGCCCAGATCCATTTAACAACTATTCAAAGAAACTGAAAATAATTATATTTAAAACCTAACTTTCCCTTCGTAAAGGTTAAAGAAATATGAAATGCCTTAAGAAAATTGACTGACAGATTACAAGCATCAAATAACTAGTGAGCCATGAAAAATTAAGCCGTGCGGTTTTCGTTTCCGACTGGATTAACTGAATTTTCTGGATCTTTATAACAGTCCATTGAGATCCAGAAAATACTCAGACAACACTCCGATGTGAACGCAACTGGTAACTTTCAGCAGATTTCAGCGATATGCAATTTTTTGCAAAGTTGTCACGCATTTGGAGCATATCTTCAATGCAGCACTAATCCAATTATCTTCATTGCTTTCAAGTTCTGAAGAGGTGTATTGTACACAAGTATTACTCAACCAGTGCTTCTTAAGATTGGTAAATGGCATTTTCGTGCACTTAATAAGCTTAATGGCCAGCTCACAAGGACTCAAAGATTTAGAGATGAGTAGGGGCAAGGGAATACACTGAATAGATATTAAGAGACAGATGCACCCTCATCGTCAAAGCCATACAGCCGGTTGTTCATCGATGTGCACAGTATGACCTGCATACTGAACCAAGGCTTAACATCATAGCTCACGGGCAGCAGACTTTTCAAACTCATTGGTATTCTCCTTTCTCATTGAGGTCAGTGCAGGAGTTAGTGAGATAATCTAAATGGAAGGAGAGTGGTGACTCGAACCTTTAAATTACAAGCCTTATGTGTTACTGATTGAGACAATCCCTACCCTTTGACTAAGTTGAAAACAAGAATAAAAACTTATTTAAATATGTAACTGCTGTTGGCTTTATCACAATCCAATAGTACTAACACTTTTTAAGGGGATTGGGACACTTTTTAAGGGGATTGGGGGGAAGGAGTTAGCATTTCAAACTGCCAGTGTTTTATCTTGTAATATATATATATGGTATCCACAAAATATACATAGCAAAGCCAAGTGTTCCAAGTCCATAAAAGACAGAGAAAGAGCTTTCACTCTTTCTCTGTACGAATAAACATAAATTGCTCTAACACTAGCCTTAAACTGAGTGTCAGTTCCCAACCACTTGAATGGTAATGCCTATCTACATTCGTCTGGAGAGCCAGACAAACTTGTAGTGGGTGTAGCGTAGTCCATAGTGCACCAGGCTCATAATCTGCAATTTCCAGGTCCCACCTGTGGCAGTGTTGAGATTTATCTTTACTAACCTCGACCCTGCCCTCAGTCAGAAAGAGGACTTATGGGCTTGGAAAACCTGCTGTCAGGTGGGATGTTAAGTTGTGGCCCTGAGTAGGAGAGTCATACCCTGTGCAGGTTAAGAACACGATGGATGGTCTTGATGGGAAACTATCCTTCCTCCTAGCAGCTGCCCAGTGGCTCCTCTTTTGGCAACCTTCTATGAGCCCTTGAAATCTGGCCATTTAGCCCATTGTGTGCATAAAAGTGCCACTCAAAAGTAAAGCAATTCAAAACAAATTTGCTCCAAGGGAATGATCCAGCCCGGAGCCATAAATTGTACATCTGTACTATGTGCCATCAATGTTTGGAAGCATTCCAAACATTATGGCTGTAGTCAGGTGATGCCCCAACTTACTGTGAAAACAGCTCTGGGTTGAAGATTTATAAGTTGGGGAATTACGAATGGAACTAACATGTCGGGGGGCGGGGGGCTCAGTCGGTAGCGGCCAGGCTCGTAATCTGTAGTTCCCAGGTTCGAGTCCCAGCTGGGTCAGTGTTGAGATTTATCTCCGCAAAATTCCCCGCCCTGCCCACGGTCAGTAGGGGACACCGATGGGCTTGGAAAAACCGCCGTCCGCCAGATGGACATTAAGCCCCGTGTGCGGGAGAGCCATACCCTGTGGACGTTAAAGAACACGCTGGATGGCCTTGACGGGAGGCTACCATCTGTCTCCCAACAGCTGTTCCGGTGGGTCCCCTCCCCCAACCTTCTCTGAGTGTTCGGGGTCCAAGTGACCTGGCCATTTAGCCCATGGTGTCAAAAAAGTGCCGCTCAGAGGTAAAACAACCCAACCCAACTAACATGTCGAAACCAATTAATCCTGTTACTGATTTTTCTGCATATATGGTTATAATGGTCAAAGAATATATCATGAAAAATAATTTGAATTAAGCAACTCTTCAATGAAAACATCTTGTACTTCGATGAAGAAAATATTGGTTATAAAATTAAAACAATTATTGCATTTCTACCATATAAACGCACCTTTTTCTACAGAAATACCTCTCAAAATCACTCTTTATTCTAACGTCGGTTTAGTTTGTTAAACTACTAGTTCTTAATTTCACAACTATTTCCAGGTCCTTGACTCATAGAAAATTACTTGGTGTTTCCAAAAATCGGTCGGAAACCATAGGTTAGGAACCACTGATTTATACACTAAGCAAAGATCAATTAAACCAAAGGTCAAATTACTTTTGGCAATAATGCAGATAAAAAAATTAAAACTATCAGCTGTTAAACAACCATAATACAACCAAACTGCGATCTATTCACGTAACGTCTGTGTACTTGAAATTTAAAAAAAGCTGTTTCCAGAAACATTAATAAGCTAAACTGCAATCTATTCAAGTAATGTTCATGTACTTGAAATTTAAAAAAAGCTGTTTCTAGAAAGCATTTTGATAACATTAACGAAATTTTAGTCAACTGAATGAAAAACTTTTCTTTTTAAGCGAGCATTCATATTCATTTGTCAGAAACCTTTACTGTCAAATTACAATTGAATGAAAGATTTCTTCTGCAAACTTTAAAACAATTTTAGTGAAATTTCTAATTCTTATATTAAATTTCATAAATTCTTATATTGTGTTATTGAAATTGTCATCTTCATGACAATAAGTTTTCATATTAGTGACAAGACTAGAATGTAGCAGTTATCTGGAATAAAAAAAATATGTAAAGAAACAAAGTAGTTAAAACGTGTAACAGAAATAGATCCGTTTGCTTATACATATATAGCATAAACTACATCTTTGGTTTTTCCACAGCTGGCGGAATAACAGGTTGCTCTTCTTTCCTACAAGTTATTATTCGTCAGTTGTAAGTCAAATGGCTGATATCATAAGAGCCTCCGACCTGCAAAGAAAAAAAAAAGTGGTATTTTTTAAAGAAATTTTAAACATATATATATACATAATTTAAATATTGCATATTCTTAAAATAGCGTCGTAAAAGTAAATTTACGATATTATCGAACGGAATTAGTACAAGCGTACCACTTACGCTTAAGAATAAATAAATAATCACTCAAAACGAAAATGACACGGTGGATAAGTTGGATTGTTTTACCTCTGAGCGGCACTTTTTTGCACACCATGGGCTAAATGGTCAGGTAACAAGGACCCCGAAGGCTCAGAGAAGGTTGGGGGAGGGGACCCACTGGAACAGCTGTTGGTAGAGAGGTAGCCTCCCGTCAAGGCCATCCAGCATGTTCTTTAATGTGCACAGAGTATGGAGCTTCCGCACACAGAACCACGGCTTAACGTCCCACCCGACGGACGGCGGCCTTTCCAAGCCCATCGGTGTCTCCTACTGACCGTGGACAGGGAGGGGAATTTTGGGGAGATAAATCTCAACGCTGACCCAGCCGGGACTCGAACCTGGGAACTGCAGATTACGAGCCTAGCGCGCTACCGACTGAGCCACCCCGCCACCGCCCCCGGTGGATAAGTACAATCATTGATATCTAAGGCAGCGATTCACTTAACGGTGGTAAGCGAGTTCATTTACCCATGGATTTGCACACATTGTAGTACGATAAATACAAGAAAACAAATCGTTTTTAGCACTATCTGTTTCATTCATATACCTTGTTTGAATGTTTTTTTTTCCCTTTAGCAAACTGATAATTTCGTAAGCTCATATTTACCTAGTCATCATCATCATCATCATCATCATCCTGAAGCAGCCATGGGCTACGGAGGTCCAACCAGACCGTGCAATTTAGTTCTCCAAGCAAGTCTATCCTGAGCTACATCTACTGCATCTGGCCACTGCACACCAATTCTAACAAGGTCTTTTTTGACATTGTCTGCCCACCGCATCCTAGGTCTCCCCTTCTTTCTGAGGCCTTTAGGCACACTGTTCATAACCCTATTCGCAAATCTATAATTATTCATACGGGCAACATGGACTGGTACAAAAAATGCTAGGCATTTGGTGGTAAGCGAAAAAAAAAGTTTGGGAATTACTGATCAAGTATATCGATTAATACGAAATGAAAATACCTAAATATATAATCCTCAAGCAGCCATGGACTATGAAAGTTCAACCAGACTTTGAATTTAGTTCACGTCTATCCTGAGGTACAGCTGTTCCATCCGGAACTGGAAGCTAATTCCAACAATATCTTGTTTGACAGTCCACCCACCGCATTGCAGGTATCCTCCATTTTTTTCTGAGGCCTTCAGGCACCCTGTTCATAACTCTATTCGCTAATCTGTAGGTTGCATGCCGGCAATATGGCGATATCATTGCAGTCTCTCTCTAAATAAAATACTACTTAGGTTATTCATGACTCATTCATCTAAGCTCATTATTACCTTACTAAAATCATCTAATACTAAGATTCGTATTTAGAATCAAAAGCATCGTTTTCCATTGCTTACAAAGGGTCCAAATTTCACTCCATAACAAACTTTAGAAAGGAACAAACTTATTAAAAGACAATTTTAATACTTATCTATATGCCTCTAATTTTCCACACTCGCCACAAGTTCCTAAAATTTGGAGCAGAATGCCTACTCTCCTATTTATCTCATTCTCAGTATCTGTCACAACACCTAAACTAAGAAACTTCCTCAAGAGCACAGCCATTTAAAAGTACTGAATCATTCCTACCTTCCCTTTCATCGCTTTAGTTTTATCTCGCATTTATCAGGAAATCTAGGCTATTACGTTTCATCAACATCTCTAACGAAAAAGTTCATCGCGTCAACATCACTGAGCTCTACATCAGTATTTTTCAACTGGTGTTCCATGGGTTTTTGGGAAAATCGAGCAAGATTTCAAAAGAAAAATCTTATCACTAGCAACCTTTGTAATGATAAAACAGGAAATCTCCCACGAGTACTGACGATACTTTATCGGAGTAAGACTTCTCTGATTAATGTTTGCATTCTAAAATGCAAATATTAATCTAAACTCTAAAAGAGTGCTGATTATGCAGATAGGAAATTTTTACGAAACTTTAATATCTGTTAAAATTTCGTGGGCAATCATTACACAAAAATAAAAAACTTTTAGAAATGTGATGTATTTTCGTAAAATTGTATTAAATTCGGTTTCCTGAATCGTTTTCGCAGGAATGCGTAATATGCTTATATTACGAACATAAAGACGTTGTATAACAACCTTTTTTCGATAAACTTTTTGTGGTATTCCGTGTAAAACAAATGATACCTTTAGATGTTCTGCATGAAGCATTTAATACTTTTAGGTATTCTGTGGCCCACTAAAGGTTAAAAAAAGGCTACTCTATACTAGGGTTTCACAAACCCCCGCAAAAAAATTTTAAACCAAATTTCAGTTTCCTATATTTTAACTTATTGTATTTGTTGTCTAACGAAATTAAATTTAATTTCAATGTAGTATTCAGAATGATGAGGCCTACGAAATAAAACTGATATGAATTTCAGCATTCGCAAAAATTTTGGTCACTTTCAACTTTTATTAAATCGAGTTATTTAATTACTTATAATTCATCTATGACATGAATGCGTTTTGTAACATAAATTTTTATTCCTTTACTTTTAGTACGAAAATTCAAAGTTATAATTGAATGTATTGCAGTCCTCTGCAAAGCAAGATGGCTGCAGACCACTTTAAAAAAAAAAAACGTCCTCTACACAATTTCGGCCTTTAGTCCCACCTTTGTAACGAATTCCTAGTAATGTAATCGATAACCAAACTAAAAGGAATTCTAAAAGTAAGCAGAAATGTGTATTTTTATCTCGTTTTCTAGGAAACAAGGTAAAAGTTATGGTTTCTCAAATGCTAAAATATTTCGCCAGACAGGTAAGGTTAAAATGACATTCAATATTGAATAAAACTTTATACAAAACATAAACAAAAAATGCAGCCGTGGGATACGGAGGTCCTGTCAGACTATGTAATTTTTCTCTTCAAACATGTCAGTTCTGACCTACAGCTGCTGCATTTGTCCACTATAGGCAAATTGTAGCAAAGCCCTATTTCACATTGTCTGTCCATCGCATCCTAGGTCTCTCCCTTTTCCTGAAGTCTTCAGGCACAATATTCATAATCTGTTTGCCAATCTGCAGCTATGCATACGGGCAACATCGCCAAACCAACGCAGTCTCCCTCTCTCTGCACAAAATGGTGTTCAAAGGAAGTTGATGACTCCTTCTAACCTCATCATTACTTACAAAGTCAAAACCACCAAATGCTCAAGATACTGCGCAAGCATCTAGAATCAAAGGCTCAAGTTTCTTGTTATCCTGCTTACAAAGCAGGATAACAAAAAAATCCATTTTCCGCTGCCATAACTAACTAACCTTAGAAAGAACCAAACTATTATACAACCTAATTTTTGTCTTTAGGTGTACACGTCTATTTTACCACTCTTCATAGATCCTTAAAAGTCCCGGTAGCAATCCCTATTCTTCTATTTATCTCATACCGAAAATCACTAGTATCCATTACATAGCTCCCATGATAATTAAACTGAGATACTTGCTCAATAGTACAGCCATTCAAAGAAACTGAAGCACCATCTGCCTGATCAATTTTTATCACTTTAGTTTTTTCCTGTTTGTCACCAAATCTACTCTATTACCAGTCTCATCAACAGCCCTAATGAAATAATTCATCTCATCTACATCACTAGCCAACAGGGCCAAATCATCTGCATAATCTAAATCAGAAATTACGAAACCTCTAGACCATTTAAGGCCAAAATCTTTCCCTTGCAAAGAATTTCGCAAACATAATCAATAACAAAACTAAAGAGACATAGAGACAAAATACACATTTGTCTAATTCCACCAGCAATGTTAAACCAATCATTACAAACCTTAGTAACTCACACACGACTCAGTGTTATTATACAGAGCTTTCATTACACTAACTAACTTCTCAGGTATTCTATATGATCTAACGATCAACCACAAATTATGTCGATCAACGGAGTCAAAAACCTTTTTGAAATCTATAAAGCTAGTAACCACAGGTTTTGTTTTTTAAATCTATTTTTTGGGTCGGACATACACTATGGACTTAAAATTACACAAATACAACTGTTTTGGATTTCAAAACAGGTAGAAAATTCAGTAGTAAAGTATCACAGATGTCCTGTACACATGGGGCTCATGAAATATATGAAAAAAATTGGCATTGCGTAAGTGGGATTCGAACCAACTCACCACAGATAGACAAGTTTGAGATTTCGTATAAGACGACAGAGTTTTCGGGGGAGCGGAGCCCCTGGTGGTCCCCTTATGGTACGTCCTTGATGTATATAACTGACCGCGAATGCTTATTTTAATGCAAAATAATTAAGTGTACAATGGTAACTACACTATTATTTTAGGATGTAGACCATCCCATCTTCTGAGCACAGCTGTGCTAGAGTTGGTACCATCATAAACCATACGATATCCAGCACAATCCTACCAGTATATCTCTAGTCATAAAATTACTGTAACCTCTAGAATAGTGGTTACACAATCTTTTTTGGATTCGCGTATTCTCTGTCCTGTCTTTCTCGAAACGTACTTCCCTGTTTTAAAATTTATAAAGTTCATTAACTAAGTTCTTTTATTCAAAAAATACATATGACATTAAAAAAAAATAAAACATCCATTTCATCGGAACTTAAACATCAAGGATGAACTTCAGGATATAAAATTTTTAATCTCCCCTGATGAAAATCTTGCGTATGCAAGGTTTATCGCTATTAGATTCTAAAAATCTTTCATGCTGTACAAAAATAATTAAGGCATTAAGCAGATGCTATGAAAACTTAGCAATGTGCTGTATTACACACTATTTTTTATTACTTATAACTTTATCACGAGTTAGGATTTACATTAACTCTACTACGGTAACCCCTTTAAGTTTTCTTATCAAACTCTATAATTACAAGCTGCGTTTCAGCTTCAGTATAATTCCACTATTTCAGTTTATTCGGTAGAGTGCTGGACACCCACACAAGTAATCAGGCGACCACCTTGCCAGCCAATCTCCTCTCAGAACCATGGTGCCTGCTGCCATTCCTTCACATACACATACCACAAAAGCGAAAGAGCAAAGGACGAGAAAGTAAAGAAAAAAAAAATCCCCCAACGCATTCTCTGCCATAAACTCCTTCCACACAAGTCAGCTTCCAGTATAACGGCATCCTGGAGACTGGAACTCATCGGGAGACGGCGAGTATCGAGTTCATCTCTCTGCCCTGACCTTGCAGTTTATCATCGGATGCTTTCCCACCGACATTTCTTCCTCCCCTCCTCCGACATTTTCTGGCTGATCTCGTGGTAGTGGTTGTCGGGAGGGAAAGGCAGGGACGATAAGTTCTATATTAAGCAGCGTTCCATTAACCCAATGGGTCGGCGGGTGGTAATGGAAGTGGGGGGTCCACGCCTTTGTATGTGGGAACACGTGATCGAGACAGGAGGATGAGGAGGCAAAAAACAGGTAAGACCAGTTGGAGCATAGATTATACAGGCAAGCAGATAGTGACTGTGGCAGCAGGACGTCGAAAACCTTAGAGGAAAACTTTAAGGAAGACAAAGAAGGAATTAGGGCTATGTGTTGAAAGGAGGAACAAAGCAGTTGAATGGAAAAAGGGAAACTAAGGTAAATAAAACTGAAAGCTATGACGTTCGCTTTCAATAGAGGAAACAACTTCTGAAGCAGTCACGTTCTGGAAGAATGAGATCACGAAACTCTCCAGTGAGTGAAAACGGCCAAGCAAGACTAGTCAAGATTTGATTTTTACCCACATGTAAGGGTAACCATTCTCATTTATGAGATAACTAATTCATGCTTGATCCAAAAATTAAACCTCTGACTGTACGTGTGCAAACAAGTATGGCGATTATTACACACATTAATAAAAGATGTTCCCTCAATTTTACGCCAACAGAAAACCACATTCGATGTTCCAGAAGAACGTTACTGAAGATACATCAAAGATCTCACTCTAATCTCTCTAAAACTTGATTTTCAATATTCGTTCAGTATTTCAAGAGTTATGGAAGCTGGAATATTTAACACCAGTGTTGAGATCCATAAGGAATTATTTCAAAGTTAATTCAATCATAAAGCTGCTATATCCAACCGTTTACTATATGTTTTACTAGTCTGTGTAGTAATTATTAATACTTTTGTTAATTCTTCTTTGGAAAAAGGGAAACTTCATGAAAACTTAGGGTTACATGAATATTGTTGAAAAACAAGATTTAGCGACACTTCGTTGCAATCGCTAACATATCTCCAGAGGCATTTTTCCTTTAAAAAAACTTTTTTTCACAGTTAAGGTATTTCAACGGTGGCTTTCTATTAGCATAACTTATGAGTGTGTACATTTTTTTCAAATGTGTGTATACTTACCAACGAACAGCTGTAATTAATTGGACTAAAAGAAAACAGTGAAACTATTGATAACTTGCAAGTAGCAGATCTAAGACCTTGAGCATATTGATTTATTAATGCAACTATACCAATCTCAATGGCCTTATCATTACCCACCAGTATTAGCAGTACTCAGTAAAACTGATGGCGAAACGAAATATCTGTCAAGCACCACAGAACAATGTCGTAAAAATATCATTCTTTAATAGATTTCTTTGCTATTATTGGATGTTAGTTTAAACGATTTCCGTTGCATTTCTAAGTGGCGAATTTTTTTCTATCTTCGTACTTTTATACAGGATGGTCTAGAATTCTGGGTTGGGATGTTTTACTTCTGAGAGGCACTTTTTTGTACACATCGAAAACTCAGAGAAGGTTGGGGGAGGGGACCCACCGGAGAGCTGTTGGGAAACAGATTGTAGCCTCCCGTCAAGGCCATCCAGTGTATTCTTTAAAATATAATAGTATATAGCTCACCGTACACAAGGCCACGGCTTAACTTTTTATCCAACGAACGGCGGCCTTTCCAAGTTCAGCGTGTCCCCTACTGACTGTGGGTAGGGGGGGGGGGGGGGGAATTGGAGATAAATCTCAGCGCTGGTCCAGCTGGGACTTGGACCAGGCAACCTTCGCCTCCCAGAATTTTGGAATATGATAATATTTAATTTTTTTTTATTCTTTAAGATAATCCAGAATATTTATGATTATAGATACCGAGTACATTTCAAGAAAAGATAGAACAGCTGTATCTTTTCTAAGATGGTTCTACTTCATTTTAATGGATGACGTCAATTCGAAACATGTATAAGGTTGTTTGGGTTGTTTTACCTCTGAGCGGCACTTTTTTGCACACCATGGGCTAAATGGCCAGGTCACATGGACCCCGAAGGCTCAGAGAAGGTTGGGGGAAGGGACCCACTGGAACAGCTGTTGGGAGACAGATGGTAGCCTCCCGTCAAGGCCATCCAGCGTGTTCTTTAACGTGCACAGAGTATTTCTCTCCCGTACACGGAGCCACGGCTTAACGTCCCATCCGACGGACGGCGGCCTTTCCAAGCCCATCGGTGTCCCCTACTGACCGTGGGCAGGGAGGGGAATTTTGCGGAGATAAATCTCAACGCTGACCCAGCTGGACTCGAACCTGGGAACTACAGATTACGAGCCTGGCGCGCTACCGACTGAGCCACCCCCGCCCCTTCGAAACATGTATAAAATCCCATTAGGATAATTTGGATAACACTAAACTAACGCAAAAGATGTTATCCAAAGCACTGATACGATCATGGCCGGATCTAGAGGTGATGGGGATTAAGACCCCTTTGAAGATGGTAGTAACCGGAACGGATGAGAAGACAATATTAAACATACATCTATCACACGTGTTTTCAAAGAAAGTTAAAAACCAGCAAAACGGAAGAAATAATTTACACCGGAACAGCGTTCCAAATCGATTTTGCACAAACACACTCTTTTTTTATTTTTTTTTTTTCTAGATCCGGGTTTGAGTACGATTATGACAAAAGGGCAGTGTATTGATAAGCTTCGCAGTGGTCACAAAAGAATTTGCACAGACGAGGAATCGGCAATAAGTATCTTGGCAAAGGTCTCACCATTACATCTAAATTGTCATGTAAAATAGCACTCGCAAATAATGCAATTCACACTTCAGTTGTCCGATCCCTCGATGTCAAAACTAATGTGTTACCTAGACGTTTAAACCGGATTTCCACTTTCATTAGCCCTGCTATAAAATATTCGTGTAATCCAGAATACAAAGAAGGTAAAAGTTATCAATCTGTTCTGAAAATGTTGAAAAAAAAAATACAAATTTCATCAGTAAAAATCAGACTTGTTTTAGAACATTATTTAATCCCAGTGTCGTATTAGTGACTATTTTTAATAACGGGGTCGGGGGGGGGGGGGGGGAATTTACTAGTTATTACTGTGTTCGAAGCATTTTTTTCATAAGATTAGCACATTTTTGTAAAGGTAAATCAATTCCCTCCCCTCAATTTATTGTGGCGCTATGGAGAGGGGCAACCCTCTCTGGATCAGCCACTATACAGATAACTGTACAGTAGAATTTTGTGAATGGTGCTAATACAATTACACATCCAGCTGACATTACTACAACACATCATATTTAGTGATGGAACTAACTTATTTTAATCTTAATGGAATGGCTATCCAGCAAAATCTACGTTATTGGGCTTCCTCAGTGAAAGTACAATCTTGTCACAAGAAGCGCAAGCAGAAGCATCACAAATCAGTGGTGTGGATTCAATGGATAAATAATATCGGGAGCACTGCTCTCATGCTGCCCACGGTAGGTAGGATTGAGTCCCGTTCTCCCAGCTCTTCCCCCTAACATACAGATCCACAAAATATTGGTCTTCCTATTTGCCATTATTTTTCATTCGCAAATTTGGAAAATAATTTCATTTCAAAAAAGAACTAACAAAGCATAAATTTAGTTCGCGATAGTTTAACATTACTATTTCAATGTTTATTAATTGCTACAAAGTTCTCAATTTAAGGAAAAAAAATGTAATCCAAAAGAATTCCCAGTACTTACGGGCTAACTACAGCTGCCCCTTTCCTATATCAGTGGTTCTAAAATGGTGTCCCATGAGCCTGTGCCAAGTGTGACGCGGCATTCATTCACATAAAGTCTAAAAATAAGCTCAAAAATATTAAAAAGCCTGAAATATAAATAAAATGGGCATGGATAATGAAAATACATAAAAGAGGAATTGAGAGATACGTATTACTTTTATTATTGAACAATACTAATTTTCAAAAAATGCAATTTTAAAAGCATGAGATGCGGCACTGTCATTCTGCGAATGAGAATGGATAATAAATGAAGGTGAAAAAAATTAAGTTGATCTGATCTATCACTAAAAGAGATTTTTAATTACTAAAATACTGTGGTTACTGCAACAAAGTGAACCCAATAATAAAGTACCGTGAAGAACTGAACCCAATATTAAGGTGTAGCAACGAAGTGAACCCATTACTAGGTTTGCAGTGACATGGAAAAGGTTGAGAACCAGACATATATGGAGGGTACTTCACTGCAGCAGACTGCTGTTATACTCGTCCTAGACTAGGATTCGGCAAACTTTTTAACTGAAGGGCTGCATCAATAGTGTATGTATAACCAACGCACAAAAAAAAGTGAAACATATACACAATATAATTTTAATGAGAATTTTCTTCGCCAAAGTTGGATTTCTTGTCTTCTATACGTTCTTTTTCTCTTTCACAAATTTATTTGTCATCAGTAGCTTGCAGGCCGCACAAAAAAAGGTGGAGGGCTGTAGTTTGCCCAGGTCTGTCCCTGACAATTTTCTTCAACGTCCCTTAGGAAATTCCTTCTGCCTGAATGATCCACGCATCTGAATCTGCCTGAGTGATCTGCGCATCGCAGATCAAAATATTGAATCCAACAGTATTTGTTCAATATTTTAAAGTCATGGAAAATGAAATATTTAATAATAGCATTACTAGCCATAAGAATCTCTCAAAAAGTTAAAACAATAATTATTTTATTAAACAGTTTATTAAAATAAATGTATTTTAAGAAATTCCTTAATTATTCAGTTCTAAAAATACAATACGTTTTAGTAAGTTGTTTAATAATTATTGTTTTAACTTTTGGGGAAAATTCTTATGGCTGGTAATGCTATTATTAAATATTTCGTTTTCCATAACTCTAAATATTTATTGAACAGCAAATATTATTGGATAGCAATACAGCACTGTATTTATATTTGTGGTGAGCAACATTTTTTAATTGCGGGCCACACAGCTGAAGGCAGTTTTCTAAGGGACATTGAAGAAAATTATAACATTAATACATAGACATATTGAACATTTTTACTGGTATACAAAATTTCTATAAAAGTTAATAGCAATGGAATCGCGAAATTCTCTAACGTCACAAAAACAGGTAAGGCGAAAGCAATAATACGAAATTCTCTTAATTTGGCGTTGTTCTTATGGGCTAACTGCAACTGCCCCTTTTATCTACATCAGTGGTTCTCAAAAGGTGTCAGAGATATCCAAACAATGAAAATTCGTTAACAATATACTTCCTTCCCACAATTAAGGAAGCAACCGAAACTAAATAATCCAATGACCTAAGCTTTATTAGGCAGAACATTGAAAACATTGCTCTCGAGCCTGTTTCAGGTGGCCTGTGGAACATTAAAATTATTTTAAAAAATTGTTTTGGTTGCCTAAAAAGATACCCTTCCATGGCTATGTGCAGCTTTGCGCACTGATACAGTTGCTTGAGTTTGTTAATGTTTCTAATGGAATTCTGTAAATTTGTGTTCATTGTCTGCATTGACAAGACCATTTATTAGTTAAAACTGTTTATTCCATAAATGGCCAGGTCACAAGGACTCCGAGGGCTCAGAGAAGGTTTGGGGGAGGAAATCCACTGGGAAGTTTGGGAGACAGATGGCAGACTCCCTCAAGGCCATTCAGCGTGTTCTTTAACGTACACAGGGTATGGCTCTCCAGCGTACGAGACCACGGTTTAACGTCCCATCCGACGGTCGGCGGTCTTTCCAAGATCAAGGTGTTCCCTACTCACCGTCGGATGGGACGTTAAGCTGTGGCCCCGTGTGCGGGATAGCCATATCCTGTGCACATTAAAAGAACAGGCTGGATGACATTGACGTGAGGCTACCATCTGTCTCCTAATAGCTGTCCAGTGGGTCCCCTTCCCAAAACTTCTCATATCCTTCGGAGTCCTTATGACCTGGCCAATTGGCCAATTGCGTGCAAAAAAAAGTGCCGCTCACAGGTAAAACAACCAAACCTTCAGATCTTAATTTTTGTTTACAAAAGAGAAAAATGTTTCATTTTAAATGTGCTTCATTTATGGTAAAAAAAAATGTAAAAATCATTTTTAACATCATTTCACTGAAATTCAGCATAATGTTAAACGGTTCCTAAAGTGCAAAATTCTGAAATCTCAGAACGCAGTAAAAAGAGACATAGAAGAATTATAATTTATATGCACTTTGTAGTGATAAACACATCAAATGAATGACACCTGTGAAATGTAATAAAACAGCTCTTGCAGTTTCCTATGAAATTTAGCAAAACAGTTATTGTTGTATGTCAGTCATAGTTATCCTCAATGTTATTGATATATATAGTTTCTATTATATCCTTAGATGACACCAATTCCAATCTATTATTGTATAAAGACTGCTCTACACTTTGCAAACATTGCAAGATCATAGGCACTTCTTCCTGTCTAAAAACGTAATGTATATTGTAATGTACACAGGGTTTGATGGGATTTAGATTTTGTTATTATAATTAAGCTAAACACCCAAAATTCCTACCATCCTGAACAAACATCGATTAACATTTCTTTGAACTGAAAATAAAAGATAGTTGATTACGCAAATTTGACTGAAACGTTTTACGTGGTTTTAGCTAACTACAAACACGATTGCTCACACAGTCAGAAATCATTTTTTTAGTTCATCCGTAAAGGCCATTTAGTTCCTTTTGTATCCGGCACCAGTTCCGAGAAATTCACGAAGAAAAACAAGTAAAAAAACGTCGAAAAATCTCACCACATGTTAACGAGTGCCGACAGCCAACCGAGTATTCCGTGAACGCTCACTGAAGGCTGTGCACCGTAACTCAGCGCCCAAAATAGCAACGCGCACTGTAGATGTTTGGGGCCGCGGTTATGGGGAGTGAAAGTAAAGAGAAAAGAAAGAGAACTCGGCGCAAGTGAGCAGCTAGCGACCACCTACTCACTGGCGTAGCTGGCCTACATGAGAGACCAGTCTAACAACTGGCTTGGCTGACTGACCCACTGTTAGCTCCTTTAATGGTGCGCCAGTGTGACTTCTCCAGCCCTGTCAATACCTGAGACGGGCTTCTCCGCACATCAAAGGAAGTGGTCGGCCGACAGTGCTTCAGGTATGCTACATTAACGAGCACTGAGCGTTAATACATACACGGACACACTCTGTGGATAAGTGGTGATTATACTCACTTGTAAAATATTTACGATGTGGGTGGAATGCTATGCAATAATGATGTCGATGAGCACAAATAGAAAAACTCTTTTCATGGTAAAAAAATATAAAAATTATCTAAAAATGCACATTTTTTATGTTTGACCTATAGTTTTGCATTTCAGGTAGTTTTTATACAGTCAGTGGTCACTATATTAGGAACAGAGCCATGTTATTTTAATAAAAAGTCAGATACAGAGTTCAGTAACTTCTTCAAATGTCTTTTATGGAAAGATGTGACTGAAGATAAAAAAATTAAATCCATAAAGGTCTCCATTTACAAAAACATTCGTTACGTATCTAATGAGTTACGAGAGCTCTTTCGAATGAATATTTATCAGCCAATGTCAGTTAAAATATCCGATCTGGAAAATTAATCCAAGCAGGTTTAAAACGAGGAAGCTGAAACATTTAACAAAAACCTAAATAATTCTGCAATAAAAAAGAAAAATTAGAAGTGTCAAAATTTTAAGCAATTATTCCATAAATACCCACTCAAGCAGCTGCTTACGACAGAGATCTGACAGGGACCTGTCACGTTTATACGCCATAGTAGTAGGTCTGTGAAGAGGGCGGGACTTCAGCAGAAAAACAACACAAACAGAAAAAACAAGACTATGCCTTACCCGGGGCTCAAACCCAAGTCCCTCTAATCAGTAGGCAAGCAAACTAACCACTCAGCCACGGAAAAACTGCTAAAAAATGCTTATACATTTTAAAATACTTCAAACGCTGCTAAACAGTTATGGCAAATTCTAAAAAATATAAGTGATTTTTAGCAGCGTTTGAAGTATTTTAAAATATATAGCGTTGTTTAGCAATTTACGTAATGAGTACTTAATTTTTTTTGTAGAATGAGCTAAGTTTTTGTTAAATGTTTCAGCTTCTATAATTCTTTAAATATCAAACATTACGAGTATTAAAGGTATAAATACCATGGAGGGGAGGGGGGTGTTTCGTGTTCCATCCCGAAAAGGGAGTGTGTTTAATTTTTTAACACAAACTGAGGAGTGAAACGATTCAATTGATAACACTACAGTTAAGGTGATCACCGAGAGATTGCAAGATTGATCCTAGTAGCAAAATGCTTAACCACAAGAAAGTCAAAGATACAATATTGATATGATACACGCACATTTCTTGCACAAAACTAAAAAGAAATTTTGACATTTTTCCGTACAAATGTAAGAAAAAGACAAATATTTTAATAATGTGCTTTTTTTTTACCGTATTATTTAAAAAAACTTTTTTTAACAAAGATTTTTTTTTTTCGATTGCAGGGGCTCTATTTAGAGTGGCGTTCAGATGCAGCGCATCTGTTGCAACTCTCCTTCTGCACAAATCTGGGTGAATTTTTTCTGCGTAGTTGCTGCTACTGTTTTATCTCTGAGTGGCACTTTTGCCCAAACAATAACCAAATGGCCAGGTCATAAGATCCCAAAGGGTTAGGAATTGAATAAGAGGATACCGAACATTTCTTAGAAAACAAATAAAAGTTTCCTATCAAGATAATCCAGTGTGTTCCTTAACACGCAAAAGATATCGCTCTCCTCTCATTAGAGCTGGATATTTGTAGGGGGCATGTCCCCCTCTCTTTTCAGAAGTCTAGTAACTGGAACGGAGGCTAAAAAATAGTAAGCATATAATATATATGTATTTTTCAAAAAGTTTTTTAAATAACACTAAAACAGGGAAAACTTTTATACCGGAATTGGGTTCCAGCTCAAGCTTGACTCTTCCCTTTTATTCGAATCACTTGCCCCAACCCCTCCCCTATATATTTTTTCCCTAGATCCGGGACTGCACAAAGCCATGGCTTAACGTCTCGGCCAACAAACGACAACTAGTGTACCTTTTCTGACTGAGGGCAAAGGGGGTGTAGCAGAGAATATCTCAATACAGGCAGAGTAGGAACTCGAACCTGAGTATATCAATTTATGGACCAGACATGCTACCGATTGAGCCACCCCCTGTGGAAAGGGCAACAGCTTAACGTCCCATCTAATGAACAGTATTTTTTTACAGCTGACTCTTGTCTCCTTTTGCAGAGAGGGCAAGAAGTAAACAAGCTAAAAAGACAACAGGAATTTCAAATGGTAAGCATGATACCATTTGAAATTCTTGACTGATTTGAGTACTGATGTGATGATTTGAAAACCAATTACTCAGGCTGTCCATGATAAGGAAGTGTTTACGACAGTTGTGGAAAAAAAAAATACCAGAAGCCAGTTCTGGGCAACTACAATATTCATGCTGAATCACCAAATTTTAATGATGCCTACAACAATTATATTTAAAAATCCACATACCTGTCTAAACATTTTTGGCTGGTTACTAGGAATTAAAAGAATTTTTCCATCACTAGTTTGAGAACTGCAATCTGCATGCCGTATAACTCCTTCTTTATCAAAACATTAACACAGCTATCAAAAGTACTTTTGCATTAAGAAAAGCTCAATAGGGCAGCTACTCAATAATATTTCACAATAGGAAGCTGTCGCTAGTACGAAATGAAATAGATTTTAATACATTCCTCAAAGTTTGGGTTGAATTTGATAACTTTTGAATAAAGTTATGCAGAATTTGGTTATTTTACCTCTGAATAATAAAAGAGATAAATAGCTAAGTCAAAAGGACCAAAAGAGTTCAGAGAAGATCAACTGGACAGCTGTTAGGAGACAGATGGGAGTCTCCTATCAATTCCATCCATCATATTCTTTAATGTGCTCAGGATATGGCTCTCTGCCACAGCTTAATGTCCCATCTGACGAATAGTTTTCCCAGTCCCATCGGTGGATTACATAAGAAATTTCTCTGTTTAAGAATTTAATTCAGAACCCAGAAGATGAAGAAATTTTGTAATGCTGGTGACGCATTAAGCACAAATTTTTTTCACAAATGGCACAAAAGTTGTGCTCAAAATTATTTTATGCTCAAAATAAAATTATAAAAGTAATTAATGTAAAATATGTACATTTTCACATTGCTCTTGCAGTTTATACATTTAAGTTACAAAGTATTTTATGGGTAAACAATAATTAAACTGCTGAAAGGGTGTTAGGATGAAAGAGCAGGTTGCATTTTTTTGCCAGCAAGATTGGATTGATACGTTGAGGCCATAAACTATGAAGATTCTGATGTCCATACCATAAAAAGAAACTATATTATAATGGAAAGGGTAATGAAAAATAGATGATTAATCGCTATATTTCCATAGTTTCTGGAAGTTGAGTGGTTAGTGCACTTGGCTATTGATCAAAGGGATCATCTGGGTTCAACACCCAGATAAGTATGGATGTTTCTTTTCTGCATTGTCTTTCTTCTGGGGTCCCATCTTCACAGATCTCCTCTGTGGCAAGATGCTGAATGAGAGGTAATTTTTATATACATAATATATGTAGGCAAAGATGTAACAAAACTAAGCCCTAAAGCTATGGCTTACTTGGCTTGTGCCTAAATCCAGTACTGTTTGCCAATGCAGCATGAACCCTTAACCTGTCTCTGGTCATGAGATGTTGAATGCGTCATGTTATTTTTCACCATCGCTTGCTACTGTGAGGAATTTACTAATTAAAGTGAATAATCAACAACAAAGCAAAAGTCTATGATTTTACTGGATCTTTCGACAATGATTTATTTGATTGCATATTTCTTGATAACTATCACACATTTGCACAGAAATCTTAATTTTCAATAACTAAAATTTTAAAGTTCTGTAATCATCTTTATTTCTATTCAGTTATAGGCTATTTTTATTTCTCAAATTATATTACTTGCAAAAAGTTCAAACTGCATTCTATATAAGTGAAACCATTCACTAATTGAAAAGAAATAAGTATCACATACAGCACAAGCGTAATCTGACAAAACTACGTTTCAACTGGTATTCCACAAGAAAAACAAAATCGACTAAAATAAACAATTTCTATAGCTGTGATTTCAATAATAAAAATGAAAAAACCCCTAAAGCAGCTGCTTGCCCCAGAGGTCTGACAGGAGCCTGTCAGTTTATATGCCACAGTAGAAGGTTTGTGAAGATGGCAGGATCTCAACAGAAAAACAACACAAACATCCATCCTTACCTGGGGCTCGAACCCAGGTCCCTTAGATCAGTAGCCAAGTATGCTAATCACTTGACCATGTTAGTGATCTTAAAATCGGGTCCCATGGCTTGGCTACTGATCAAAGGGGCCTAGGTTCGAGCCCCGGTTAAGCCATGTATGTTTGTGTTGTCTTTCTGCTGAGATCCTGCCATCCTCACAGACCTTCTACTAAGGCATATAAACTGACAGGCTCCTGTCAGACCTCTGGGACAAGCAGCTGCTTGAGGGTTTTTTTATTATTATTATTTTTATTCTTTCACTTGTCACAGAAATTAACCATTACCTCTAAGAATTTACTTATTAGGTTACATATTAAAAGATGAAAATAAATAACCGTTCGATTTTTGAAGCTTAGACTACACATAGGAAAATGGGTAGTTCACTTTTCAAAATGAAGTGTATAAAGCTGACGTATATTAACACATTAACACAATTCCAAATATTTGCCAAAAGGGTTACCTAGTTTGTACTCTAACTTTGAGGAGAGGGGGTGGCTCAATCGGTAGCATGCCAGGTCATAATCTGTAGCACCCAGGCTCAAGTCCCACCTGGGCAAGTGTTGGGACAGCATTGTGACTCCACAAAACGCCTACCCTGCCCTCAATCAGTAAGGGACACCAATGTGCATGGAAAGATTTCTGTCCATCAGATGCCCCCCCCCCCCAGAGTGGGACCTCCTTGACGAGGGGGGGGGGGCTTACAGTGCCTCTGAGAAGTTGGGCTCGGATCGCTGACACTCTGGAGTTCTTGAAGTCTGGTGGCCCCCAGTGGAGGGGGGCCTGTTGAAGGTTGGCGGACCGTTAGGGTAGGGCTGTCCAGCTAGCTTTTTGACTTGTCCTCCAGCAAAGCTGGGGGTTGCAGCCGAGATTGAGGGGCCGTTCTAAGGGCCTCGGACGGGGCTTGGGGAACCCTGTCTTCTGTTGGCCCATTGGGGAGTACTGTGGATTGAGTTGTGCACCTCTTCGCACACTCATCCGTGGGCTCTCTGATGCGGTCTCTGTGATATCGAGGTGGACGGATGTTCACTAGGGGGCTCCGGCCCATTCACAATGGAGAGGTAGAAGTTGGGGGCTCGCGGCCTAGGTTGGCCGCCAATGGCTAGCGGGCTTATCGATGGAACAGCCAAACTAAGAGTCCCACATGAATGAGATTTGGACTCTATAGCTTTTGCAGTGGAGGAACTTGGGTTCCTCTGCAAAGTGGGGTCCGTGTGGCTGCAGTCTTGTAAGCACCGGTAGGCTGACATCCTTGTCATTGTCGTTGGAGTGTCACGGACCGGTTTGGCCTGTGCTGGTCCAGTGTTCCCCGATGCGGCTTTGGCATGGTCAAGGCCGAGATGGCGAGCGGGGCTGTGGTTGCCCAGCTCGATGGAGAGGACGAAGTTGGAGGTCATGCCGAAAGGGTGTAGGGGCACCTGATTAGGTGTGGCTTATCGACGGAAGTACCTAGGAGCCTCTGCTGCAGAGGACTCTAAAAGTTAAGACTTCTGTTTATTTTTCTGGCTAAAAATTCTAAAGACAAGATCTTTTATTTTATAAATTGGCAAGTTTCTGGACAAAATTCAGTGAGTGTTGGGCATTTCCTAGGCAGCACTCAAAATTTCAAAAGATCCCACTCTCACTGCACCTCAATGATTATATCTTCAGGCAGGCTATTAAAACCCAAGCAGTGCTTTTCTCTTCACATAAGGTCTTCTCCCACTGTAGGCAGGTACAATGTAAGGCAGATTAAATTGTAAGGAACCTTTTTAGTCGATAGTGGTTTCTGTGACTTCTCCCATATGGTGATATGCAGTCAATGTACTGCGGTGCACCGGGGCTGTCACAATATACTTTGTTGTCCATCAGATGCCCCCCCCCCCCCCCCGATAGGGGACCACTTTGACGTGGTGGTGGGGCTGAATGGTGCCTCTGTGAAGTGGGGTTCGGGCTCTGCAGTTCTGGTGTGCCCCGGTAGGTTGACGGCTGCTGGTGAGGTTGTTGGAGGGCCACTGACTGGTTTGTAGGGCTCTGGTCAAGTGTGCTCCAATGCAGTCTCAGTACGGTCACAGCTGAGTTGGCAAGCGGGGCTGTAGAACCCGGCTCGATGGAGAGGACGAAGTTGAAGGCTTGCAACTGAGAGTGGGCTCCCCCGGTCAACAGGTTTATCGATGGAAAAGCCAGACTAAGAGTCTCCACCCCGGGAGCCGAGTCAATTTGGTTCTATATACCATCTTTGTGGCTAACCGGGGAACAGATTAAATTTAGGTTTTGACCGATGGATGAACCTTTCTTCTATAGGATTGTTCGCCATAGGTAGCCGTGGATGAGCTGTGTCCTTGTGGCACTGTTTTGCCCCGGCATGGGTAGTGGAGATTAAGGCATTCTCCCGATAGTTGGCGTGGAGCCATATATTGCGGAACAACTGGGACTTGCCATTATTTAATGTTTAATGTCCATCAGATGGGATGTTAAGTCATTATCCCATGTGTGGAGAGCCATATACCCTGTGCATATTAAAGAACACACTGATGACCTAGACAGGAGGCTACTATCTGTCTCCTAACAGCTGGTCATTTAGCCCTTGGTGTACAAAAAAGTAACAATCAGAGGTAAAACAAACCAACAATTCTAACTTTGAGTAGCAAATAAATTACAGAAACCACTGATCCAGTTATTTAAAAAAAAGCTAAAAGAGATACATAACTAAAATTCTTAACCACTTGGGATTTGTCTGGAGTATTTTTATATATGACATGCCGGAAGCAAAATAGTTTTCACAACTAAATTTATTTTAGCACATACTATTGTAATATTGCACAATTATTAAATGCATGTATAAATCATTATTGCAGTTTATTTGTGATTTAAATACTTTCCATGCGATTATTAAAATAGTTGCACTCTAAATACTTTTAAAATGTAGAGACAGTATTCTTGAAAATATATATTGTTTGGTATTTGGCTGAATATTAAATTTTTTAGCCGATTAATATGACTTTCAGGCCAAACATTTTAGTATTCAGCCTTTTGTGTTTACTAGTATAACCTTATTCCCAACTGGGTTCGTGTGATGCTCCTAGTAGTGTGTACTACAGGACAACTTGAATAGATAAGGATAAGGTTATATTTAGATAAAGATAAGGATAGAGCTATGGGATAATATCTGTCTTTTGTGGGTTTTTAAAAGCATCTAATGGAAGGGGTTAAAAAACACACATACAAAAAACACTTTTTCTCAAGAAAAAACACATCTTATTTCAGTATCAGTCAAAATTAAAAATTAAATTGTGCATATGTTTAACATCAGCAAGTAAACAGTAAACATTTAATGTTATTGCAGACTGAAACATTAATATTTTACTCATGGGCATAATCCACGTAGATGAGAAGGCCTTCATGCCACCTTTTTTACATTTGACTACAAAACTTATACTAAAATACAGTTATGGTTAACGATACCTACTGTCAAAATTTTGTAATCAAGATACTAGCACTCCATATATGTAAATAAGCACACAATACACTCTAACAAAACCACAAATGAAGAACTAATTGCTTTGAACCTTAATATACAAGATATTATGCAAAGTAAATGAATTAGTTTATTACGTGTACTATAACAAATGTAAAACGTATTGGAAAAGGTTGGTACACTTTAATAAGCAAATGATGACAGACAATGAAGACAGGAAATGTTTGTTGTCCCCATGTGCAGAGTCAATCACAATACACTAGCTCAGGATGGCCATTATATTGCACTAACAGCAAGATGCAACAGACATGTCAATGAGAGGAGTATTGTCAGAAGTACTGAGACATTTCATTTACGTGAATTGGAAGGAACATTCAGAGCTCTCTGGAGCGGAGAAGGGGAGGGGGGTGGGCTAAGTCATAATCTGCAATTCCCAGGTTTGAATCCTAGCTGGGCCAGCATTGAGATTTATCTCGCAAAACTCCCCGCCCTACCCATGGTCAGTAGGGGACACTAATGAACTTGGAAAGGCCACCGTCCGACTGATTGGGAGAGCCATATCCATTGCATGTTAAAGAACGCACTGTGTGGCTTTGATGTGAGGTTACCATCTGTCTCCTAAGAGCTGTTCAGTGGGTCCCCTCCCCCCCAACTTTCTCTGAGTCGTCGGGGTCTTTGTGACCTGGCAATTGAGCTCATTGTGTACAAAACAGTGCCGCTCTGAGATAAAATGACCTAACCCTAAACATTTTTCCAAAACTGACTAAGCATGCAAATATCATTGCACAAATTTCTAATGTAACATTAAGTTTACGATTCGGGAGCTTTGAATGTGGCTTTCCATTCCTACATGGAAGTGTTCCAATATTTTTTGCACTCTTTTTCGGTATAAAGCTTAAACGTTTAGGATCTTTGGATGGAGCTTTCCATTCCTACAATATGGAAATGTTCCTATACTTTTTATACTATTTTTCGATAAAAAGGTTAAAAGTTGAGGAGTTTTGAATATGGCTTTGCATTCCTATATTATGGAAGTGTTCCACTGCATTCAATACTATTTTGGATATAAAGCTTAAAAATCAATGCACTTTGAATGTGGAATATTATGCAATTTTTGGAATAATTTTACTGATACATTGGTTTCCATAAATTAAGGAAAATCCTTATGTTAAGTCAATGGGAAGCTAACGTCAAAGCTCCATAACTTCTAAAGTAAGTTTTTTTTTTGTTTTGAAAAATGTGATTGCAGATAAAGACCTCAATCAAATAAATCAATATCTCGATTTTCAACAATATTCGTTCAGTATTTAATGAGTTATGGAAATTTGAATATTTAACAACAGCAATGCAAGTCTTAAGAAACTTATACAAAACTGAAGAATAGTGAAAGAATTCTTTACACAAAGTTCTAAAACAAGACTTATTTCATTAAACACTTTGATAGAATACTTATTACTAAGTTTTAATTAACTTCTGAAGTCAATTTTTGTGGCTGGCATTGTTATCATTAAATAATCAAAGTTCCATAACTCATTAAATACTAAACGAATTAAGTTGATTTAAATCTGTGAAGGTCCTCATATGAGCTTTCATTTGACACCTAACTTGCAACTGTAGGCATTAATATTTGAAAGATATAATGGAAGAATGACATTTACATTACCCCTTTCTTAGTGGAGGAGATCAAGGAGGGTATATTTTTATTGCCCACAACATTTCACACATCACAATCATTCAACATGCATGTTACATTTGGCCCTTGCATTCCGATGGCATAGTGGAACAATCATTTTCATATTTCCTCTTTTTCAGGGGTGGAAAAAAGCATGGGGGAGGTAAATATTTTACAGCCTACAACACTCCCCACATCACAAGCTTTCATTTGACACATAAATCATAAGATTTGTCTGTCACATTCGAAAGATATGGTGGAATAACTATTTTGACAAATCCACAAACCAACAAACTGACAGAGGACGAGCAAAAGGCAATAGGAAGATAGGTTAAAATGAAATGTAATGCAAAGATAAACAAGAATGCTTTTAAAATATAGTATTAATAAAGTGCCAATGAAACTAATTAAACAACCAAATTTAAAAGTTCCTTTGATTTAAACACAATAAAATATTCTTTTTCGCAACAAACAAACAAACAAACAACAAACAAACAAACAAACAACAAACGAAACAAAGGAAGCTATATTCCAGTTTGATTTTATAATTAAATTTTGTGTCATCAAATGATTCATCAATGATCTATTATATTTTTTACCACTAAGATTGGTTCATTAATACCACTTCAGACAAGTTTTTCAAAGCTTTATGTGTTTGGATATGGGTAGGTACTGTGTAACAACTCATTCATATCACTCAGACTGAGTTTAGTGAATCAAATAAATGAATCCTTTTAGTAGCTATACTAAAAGAGTTGATTCAGGAGAAAGAGTTGCTTTGCCCATTACTACTTTACTCACTCTGAGGAAGCTTTTTATCTTAACATGCCATCACCTATACATACAGGTAGAAAACTATATATTATTTTTAGTCTTCCTGAACAACATTCAGCTATGGTGCCAGCATTGCAAGTAATGTTCCCAAACATTTATCTTCATTATATGCTGCAAATGGCATTAAATTTTAATAAACAGCATCACTAAAGATGAGTACAAAAATTTACATGACTTAAATTTCATGCTCTATACTTGAGCTGTGATTGAGCAAATGCAATTAAATTTTTTTAATCTTATCAAAAAAATTTCTTAAAGTTTTCAATAAGGTAAGTAAAATTTTACTTTTTGATTTTAGCAGCTTTAAATTTATATTTTAATTAACATATTATAAAAAGCACTGATATGTTTTCCATTCACTAAAATTAATTACTTTTGTGTGAATGGACATATGATAAAAACAAACAACAGCAACTAATTTTAATACCTCCTCTTCATAGAATGAATTAAACTTCATTTTTTACGAAGTTTATTATCCTTTAATATTAAAAATTAAAGCAAAATTGAAAATCTCGATTTTTTTTTAACTGCATTCAGCTAAAACAGAAGCTATAAAGACTAAGTAAAATATGTCAACAAAATAGAAATTAATTAACATACCTCAAACCTACCAACAGTATCTCCTGCTTGTCTTGCTTTGGCTAATTCTGTAATAGCCCAAATATTTTGAAGATGGGAAACAGTCTCTACATACTGATTATCAACCTTGAATGAAACAATAAAATCGCCTTTAATGTCTACCTAGATTTCCAAACATACACAAAATTAAATAAGGCAGATAATTTTTTTTTTCAAAATTTCAACTATTCTTAAATTAACAGTTGATTAATAAAAAAAAATTAACAATTTTCACACTTGTGAATTCTTCAAAACATAAAATTGTTAGAGAATTAATTGTTTTCATGCAATAGAGTTCAACTTCTTCAACTCAAATCTAAAGAATAAAAGGAAGAAAATCAAGTTACATTAACAGACAAATCTTGTAAACAAAGAGCAAAACTCAAAAAATTATTCATAAAATAAAAATATGATACAAGATAAATGGTATTTGTTGAGAAATTAATGGCATGCAAATTCAAAAGTTTCACTCTTAGGAACAAAACTGTAAAACTGGCTAGTAATAATATTTTATGCTCAGTTGTTAAATGGGGATTCTATAAAGTAATTAAAATACCTGAATCTACTTTAACCCTTTCACTATCCAACTGGTCCAAAACAGTCGAGATTTTAAATGGACTCATTCAATCAATGCTATTCATTCTTTTTCACTACCTCCTATCTATTGTTTTGGACCAGTATAGTAGTAAAATTATTTTAAAAAAACATAAATTAAGAAATTTACTTGAAATAATTAGTTGAAAAAAACTGGTTGTCCTGAGTGGGAGGCATGGGTTCATGTCCTACTCAGGACAACTAATTTTTTTCAACTAATTATTTAAAGTGTTTCTTGTCTACAAAACTTTTTCTTGTGATACTTTATTACTGAATTATTGATAAAATGCTGCAAGTATGAGTGACAGTTATTACCACCATCAAATGTGGTGGCTTGGTTGCCCCAATCCCTAATAATAGATGGCACCACTAACGAATCAGCGGAAATGCATACGTTACTTTGTTGAAAAAATTTCAGCTTCTGATAGTCCAGTGGTTAGGATGCCCAGCATGCTTCTGGGAAGCATGGGTATGTGTCCCACTCAGAAGCATGCTAGGCATTTTTTCAACTAATTATTTCAAGTGTTTCTTGTCTATAGGACTTTTTCCTGTGATACTTTATTACTGAATTAAGAAATTGATGTTAGCCTGATGAATACATTGCTCCTTAAATATTAACACAATTTAAAAAGGTGTATCATAAGAATGATTGCAATGGTAAAATATTTTTATTAGAACCAATAACATCTCGTTAACATTTGTCTCAACTGTTTGAGAATGCACAGGAGCTGTCTGACATATTATGAATGTTGTTTTTAATGTATATACTTGTCTGTGTTAGGAGTCAGATGTAAGCATAGTGATTTTCAATGCACTTTTGGATTTAATGCAGACAAAAAACTTAGCAAATTAAATTTTGCTCAAATATTCCTTGCTATCATCCATGAAAGTGGACATTAATGTATATATTGTTAATGCAGCTGATTTCTATCTGAAACTTCAACCCCTCATACTGAGGTGGTATATCCCCTGATAATTATACAATGTAAACTGCTGAAAAGGCTTTCAATATTAAATTTATGCATTGTGAATATTAATGATCTTTTATGAAAATGTCATTTTCATAGGACTGCCTGAATAAAAAACATGCTAGAAGCAAGTAATTACAAAAGTTTAGAATATCAAATAGTTCAGTTTATATATAAAACCAATTTTAGATATAAAACAAGTAGGATAATAATATGGTTTAGAAGTAATAACTAACAGTGCAGAGAGTGTGTATTTAAATGTTGATACAACTGTATACATATATATGGTTGCTATGGTAGCAATTATTTAAAATACTGTGGAAATAAATTATCGTCTGATGGTTGGTTTAGCAGTAGAGTGCTCTGGAAGGTATCTGGAGAGTTGCAGGTTCGAATCCCACACCATCAGCAATAAGTTTTTCCACATAATTTTTATCCTTTTTTTTATTTATTTTATTTTTTTTTGCTTCCCCCCACAGGGATTTAAAATAGAGAAAGGGGAGTTACAATATAATAAATTTGATTTTTAATTTTTTTTTCTTTAAGGAGGTATCTTTGCATTTTTCTGGTATATTAAAAGTTGTGTAACTTTATGCAAAAATTACATAGAATGAATTAAAATATTTTTACAAGAAACACAGCATTACTTATATATTATATTTAAAATTATATTTTAAAGCATTTCCTGTCAAAATTCTTATCAATTCTTCTTACCTGGCCATCTTGGTTTAACAGTTCTGGTTCATGCTTGTCTGATAAAAACATTTCAGGTACTGCAACCTTCAATTTTCTATCCTAATAATAAAACATTCTAGTTACTCTATGCTGTTGCTTTTTGTAATGATAATAAAATAAAATATTTGAGGATCTTTACCTTATGAATTAATTTTTTCCCCAGACATAAGTGTTAGAAATTAAGTTAATAATTTCATACCATTTACAGTATTAATGCTATCAACAATTCTCTTTGGCTATCGTCTTCAGACAAAATATCATGCTATTATTTTTACCTAGAGATTAGATTTTGCCCTAAATTTTGGATTTAAAATCATTATAAAAAAATCATTTATTAATCTCATAACAGTATGTCATAATGAAAATGGTACCAAAATATTGCTTTTATACATCATTTGACCAAATAAAAAAAAACTCTATTTCTAAATGGACCTTTTGGCATTTTATATTTGTTTGTGGATTTATTCATTCCATAATAATTTAGATTATTATATTGGAAATTGCAGTTTTTAATAAATAAATTATATATATTGCAAGTTCAAGAATTAAATCTGCCTCTTAGAATCAGCACAAATAATACAATCATCCAAGAAATAATAAAAATCATCTAATAATTAATAAACATAATTCAATAAGCTACTCTATTTTTATACAGTTATCTGTTCTACAAGACAATTTCTCCAAACCACAGGCTAATCAGTAAAGCATTAATAAGCAATTCAAAGACCTCAAAAATTGGAACATTTCCATAAACAAATCAAACTGCATGAGGAATAATGGTGCAGAACAATACAAGTTACTAGTAATTACAAAAATTCTAATAAGTTTAATTCTTAGCTTATGAACTCTGAATGTGTTATAAAAAGGCTACTAATAACCTAATATAATCCTGCTAAAATGATAAACAATACTGAAAATAAATTAAAACTAAAACTGAATAATATTTAAATTGTTATACATTTCTCATTATTCTGTAATAATTTTGTTTCACTCCAATTCTGCTTAAAGTTTCACTTACCAATGGTGCTTCTTTATAAATTCTCAGATCCTCAATTCCAAATTTTCTCCACTGAGATGAAGGTTGCCTCAGTATTAGTCGCACACTCACTATTCCAACCCATGGTAGCTGACTCTATAAAATAAGAACTAACATCACCTACTGAAATCTAAAAAAAACATGATTTTTCAATACTTAATTTATTACAAAGATTCATTATACCACTAGAAAAATTTGCATATTTCAATACCCAAAATGCAAGTTGGGTTAGGTTGTTTCACCTCTGAGTCCTCTGAGTGGCATATTTTTGCACACAATGGGCTAAATGGCCAGGTCACAAGGACCCTGAAGGCTCAGAGAAGGTTTGGGGAGGGAACCCAATGGATAGCTGTTGAGAAACAGATGGTAAACTCCATCCAGCATGTTTTTTAATGTACACAGGTGTCATACACATGAAACACAGCTTAATGTCCCATCTGATGGGCGGTGCCCTTTTGAAGTCTATCGGTGTCCCCTATTGACTGAGGCAGGGAGTTTTGAGGAGGTAACTCTTAATGTTAGCTCAGCTGGGACTTGAACCTGGGAATTGCAGATTATGTGCCTGATATGCTACCGACTGAGCCACCCCTGCCCCCTAAAATGTAAGTGATCTCTAGACATCACTTACATTTTAGGGTTTTGTAGAGATATTTGCACAGTTTTTGTAGGATTGAAAAACACTATGATTATAACAGAGTTTTCATCAATCAGTAACTTAATCATGTTATTTAATTATTTCATAAAATACATTATCTCCAGTGAAGAAAATTGTTTAAATCAAAATATTATTACCTTTGAAAAATAAGGCATAAAAACTTCAAAGTTAAACTCACAAAAAACTTAATTGATGCAATTAGTTTAACATTTTTTTAATAATGTTAAATATCAAAACTGAAATTTATAATTTCAACTGATGAATATAGTTAGGAAGAATTAATTATTAAAGACATATAAATTTCACTTTGTGATATCCTTGAAAATAGATGTGAAATTGCAGTGTTTCAAATGTATTGTAACAATTAAACTTGTGTGACCTGTGATTTATTCTGTTTATCTATCCCTATTGAGATCTGCATGTTGAAAACAAGTCTGTTAAAAGAGAGGAATATTATGTATTGCAAATACTGACTTCAAGTACTGCTTGGTGTTTACACTGAGTCATCCAATTTTTTCCATGCAACAACAAAAACCATTTGGGCACCAACCAACAGTATTGATACTGAACAGTTTTTCAACAACAATTTAGTGCTGAATACCTTCAGTTAAGTCCGAGTTATAAAAAATTCTACTCTTTAAGGCACATATGGAAAGATCAGTTGACTACTCATCAAAGGGACCTAGGTTCAAGCCCCAGGTAAGGCATGTGTTGTCTTTCTGCTGTGGTCTCGCCTTCCCCACAGATCTTCTCTATGGCATATTATACTGATAGATTCCTGTCAAATCTCTGTGGCAAGCAGCTGCTTGAGAGTTTTTTATTTCATTTTCATCCATTATATTGTTGTATGATTAAACCATTATGTCCAAATAATGTCTATCTTGCGATGCACATAATTCATTATTTCATTACTCACCTGTAAATCTTTCATTACTTCATTATGCACCAAACATCCAGAGTGTAAAGGTCCACCCATTCACTTTTACTTTTTCTTAACCAGTTTTATTTTATTTACATTATATTTATCATTTTGGGGATTATTTTTAGTCGGCCATCATTTTTCTTTCTTCCAAGCTGCTAAAGGAGTTTTCAATGCCAACTCTGACTTTTGATTGACAGTTGCTAATGTGTGTGTTAAGGACACGCCCCCTCTTGCATCATACCTAGTGTGTGATTATAAGATTAGGATTAGACAAATGTTTCTCCCAGCATGCAACACATGCTGCATGTATACTAAGTGACTTTAGGTCATGGAGTCAGCAATGATAGAAATGGTAGTGGAGGTAATCAGTGGAATGTCAGAGATGATAGTGCAGATAGTTAAAATGAGTAATGATAATAGATGATAATAATGATAGTGGAGATAGTATGAGATAGTAATGAGGATGATGTTAGCTGAGAAGCTTGTCAGTTTTGGAGATGTTTAAATGAGCTTTTATTTGCTCAGACTATTTTGTATTCATCAGTTTATATTGCGAGTCATTAATTTTTTTTTTGGAAATAAACTTTGTTATATGAATATTTTGACTTTGTTATTGGTTCTCTTGAGCCAATGATAACTGATTTTGATTAAGATTTAACTTTTAAAAATTTGACAATCTTTCGATTTTTTACTCAATAAGTAACGTCCATATACTTAACGAACCCTCATTTAACTTTATTTGGTGTTAATATTGCCTGGTGCCTGATATGCTATCCAGAGGTCTAATTTAATTTGGATCAGTAAAAAGGTCCAAGGAGAAAAAGTTTAACAATCTTTTGAGCATTACAAGAGCTCTGTAACTTGTGCATTTCACATAATATCATTCTTCAACAGTTTCATCTTAGCACTACAGAGAAGCTATCAAGAGCATTATCATATTAGTTACATTCATATTACTTTTCTGCTGAATTATAAAGATGTTACAATTAAAACTAAGACCGTTAAATGAGAGCACAGTAAATTAACAAATGAAAGAATCATGCTTGATAGTATTTTTAAAAAATTACCCTATCTCCAAACTGTGATGAGCTTGGTTCAAGGTTATAAGTTCCAGATCACTCATAGTTGATTTTTAGAGAAGTATAGCATGTACCATAATTAAAATAAATTTGGAATATTTAATGCTGGAATAAAATTTATTTGCCAATGTAGAAATTAATTTTCAGAATTTAAGAACCAGTTCTACATGGACAATAATTAATGTTTTATTTTCATTAGCTGATGATATTTACAATCTATTTCAATTTTCGATATAGTTTTCTACATGAATGCAGTCTTTTGCCAATTATTGCAAGCTTGAAATTTTCATCAATAACAAATGAGATTCACATTAACAAGATAAGTTTAGGGTTCAAATTGAAAACTGAACACCCCAATAATCAATTAGAAGTTTCTGAACATCTGCTTTGGATTGTACACCTAACCATCTGTCTCCTTTTACTCAGACACCAAGTATAGTATGAATATAAAATTATACAATCTCTGGCATCTTGGCAAAATTTCAATTTATTTGTACAATATCTAAATACATAGCTAACACATAGTCATGTTCTACAAGAGTTAGTGTTTAACTCGCAAGTGGCTATTTACAAAATATATATATCCTGCCATCCTGAGTGCATCAATATATAAATACGTAAACAGAAATATAGCAATTCCAGCCTCTGTAATATATAAACTTATCTCCTACTACTCATATCTCATTTCGATGCAATCAATTAATACAGAAAAAGAAAACATCAGTCACAATCTTCATGAGATGAATATTAATGGTAGTACTGTTATTTAGATGGTACTACTGCTAAAATAAATTTAACTTCCAAGACCAGATAATACAAAACCATTATGCAGATTAATCTTGTCAAAAGGAACACCAAACTATATTTCCCAAGTCACTGAAAGTCATGAATGGAAAACATTTTAAAAAAATCACACAGTTATGGATTATCAGAAAATGATATTTATTATGAAAAAAATATATTTTCTATGTTATTTATATTTCTTACATCAATTAATAATTCTTTTACAAAAATATAATATCAGAGTAATTGCCAATGTGGGTGAACTAAGTGCAGAGAAATATCAGCCAAGGCAAATATTAAATCACATAAATAGCCACCAAATCTGTCACCAATGTCTATTTTATTAATAATGCTATAGGAAACAAATAGGTCTGGGAAGATAATTTTATCCATAATTAAAAAAGAATAAAATATTTGTGAACTCAAAAATGTTTGGAGACTTTAATCTTTTATACTTTAGAGACACCACAGAAACTGGGAAAAGAAAACTATTTTCAATTCAAGCTATATTTATTTTATTTTAAAATCTTACAAAGCATGAATTACTGAATCACTGGTTTGCACACTATTCAGAACCTGCTAGAAAGAAAATAAGCAATCTAATTTCAGTAGTCTACTAGTGACTGAGCTTATGCTTATTATTTAATGAAGAAGTAATCTTTGTTTAAGGGAATTGAGTATTAAGATAAGCAGATAAATCAAAAAAATATTTATCCTAATATAATAGTGAAACCTTGAAAATTTTAAATTGGTCTCTACTAATAATAATTAATAAATGTTCATGCCCAAAGATGGGGAAATTGAAAAAAAAATATTACCAATCAGCTATTTTTAGCACAAGCCAGAGCAAAGGCATAATACCAACAATGTATGGAGAGGCAAAACTTGTTTCATGCTTTTTAAGAAAAAGAACATCATCACTTCATTGAAATAGAATATTCAACAAAATTAATGATTAATTCATACTACATAAAACATAACATCAACTTCCACCATTGGATGCATAGTTCAGTGGTGGAAGTTCATGTTATATTTTTCTGGAAATATTTTACTCTTGCAGTTTTTGCCAATTCACTTGCTAACAGCAAGTGGATTTATGTAGCCATGTTCCTACCTACTATTGAATTTATCTTGCACAGAGACTAAATTATATTTCACACCAAAACTTTTATGGATATTTTAACAGTTTTTTTTTTCAGTAAAAGATTTAACTATGGAGTATAAAAAATTTAAAACTCTAGCTTAACTTATTTACTTGAAATTTAATAGCACAGACTTGAATGAGAAAAAAACTATGTTGTTAGGCAACTCTTAAGAGAAAACAGTTGCTCATTCCAATAAGACTTTTAGATTGAAACATTAACATTACTAAGTCGGACTTGGGAACTATAATTTTCAAATTCATATAATTTTAATGACATATAATTAGCAATATAAATAATTATTACACTAATATAAAACAGTTTAATAAACATAACACAATTTTAGTAATACTATATATTATGAGTATATACACCGAAGTGCAAAAACATTATGACCACCTGCCTAATATGATGCTGGTCCTCCATGTGCCACCATAACAGCTTTTACTTGGTGAGGCATGGACACTACAAGATTTCTAAAGGTGTCTTGTGGTATCTAGTACAACACATTACCAGCAGATCCTTTAACTCTTGCAAGTTACATAGTTGAACTGCTACAGATCAATATGCTGTTCAACAGATGCTCAATTGGATTGATGTCTGGGGAATTTGGAGGTCAGGGCAATACCTGGAAATCTTCCTCATGTTCCACAAACCATTCTCGAACAATCCGGACAGTGTGGTCTACCACCTACCTAAATAACATTGCAGACCAGGTACATCCTTTCACGGCAACGATATATCCCTCTGCTGAAAAGTAGATATCCTCAGTTGAAAGTTGTGCCTTCTTCCAGAAGGATAATGCACCTACTTTTCAGCAGAGGAATATACAGTTGCCATGAAAGGATGTACCTGGTCTGCAATGATATTTAAATAGGTGGTAAACATCGTTTCCTGCGCATGAATGACTGGACCGAAGGTTTCCCAGCAGAACATTGCCCAAAGCATTACACTTCCTCCACCGGCTTGTTTTCTCCCCACAGTGCATTCTGATGCCAACACTTCCCCAGCCATCCAAATGGTGCAACAGGAATGAGATTCATTCGAAGACGACCTTCTTCCAATCATTTAAGGTCCAGTTTTTGATACTTGCATGACCATTGTAGGCACTTTCAACGGTGAACTGAGGTTAGCATGGGCATTCAGAGCTGCCCGTGGCTACGCAGCCCCATTTTCAGCAGTGTTTGATGTACTGTGTGAGTGATACATTACTCCCATCACCAGCATTCAGATTACAGGCAAATTGCACCACAGTATCCCTTCTGTTGGCTTTACCATATAGGATAGCCTTCATAACCTTTAGCAATGATGAGACATGGTCAGCCCACACTTTGCTGGTGATATGTGGTTTTTCCGTCCTCAGACAACTTTTTGAAGGTACTAACCACGGCTGAATGTAAGCATTCCACAAGCCTTGCCATCTCGGAAATGCTCTGATCGTCGTCTGGCCATTACAATTTGGCCTTTGTCAAACTCACTTAAATCTGCTGTATTTCCCATCTGAAGAACAAGAATAACACTGATTAACAGTGCTCAGTATCAGGTGCTGTTTATTCCATTTCATTACCTTCAGACATGCCATTAACTGCAGTTGCTTTGATTTGCATAAAGATGCTCTGGTCATAATGTTTTGGCTCTTTGGTGTATGTGTGTGTGTAGAATTCTATATATTATCAGTATATGTGTGTGTGTGTATATATATAATTCTACATGTTATGAGTATATATGTGTGTGTTCGTATAACACCTGTGAAAAAAAAAAATTAGCAAATTTAACTTCTCTAACTTTCTTAGTATTATCTAGTATTGTATTAGAAATCTTCAAAATACAAATACTGCCCATTGATCCATATGGACCAATAATCACACAGATTACATGTATCATAAATAGGTTTTAATTGAAAATATAATTTATTCTGTTCTTAATACCTCTTTCAGAGGGACAGAAAATATTTCTTGACTTCCTTGTTCACAATGTGGATCTGACATCAAAACCATGCGTCGGATGCAATGCTCCCAAGGCAAAATATCTCGATCTGAATTTTTTAAAAATGACAGATTTTAACATCATTTATATTAGATTTTCTTAGAACAACAGAAGATGGTTATTATTTATGAAAAGCTAACAATAAAATATCTATCACCTCTGGATATCATCAAGTAAATCACCTGCAAATACCACATTTACTCGCATAATTCTCACCATTTTTTTTAAGTAGAAAGCAAAAAATTATAACCCTTGCATTCCATTTTCAATACATAAAACAGTGCTAATAAAAGTTAGAGAATCATCAACAAGAATAAAAAGAATGAAAAGAAATTTTTAAATTAAAAAAGTTTAAGAAAAAATAGTATATAAAAAAATAAAAATTTCAAGTTAATTTCAAATTTTTAAGAATCACACCAATAAACCTAGTATCAAAAAGAATTGGAAAGGCCATTGACATCAAGATGAGATATTAGATCAAGGTCCAATGAGTAGGAGAGCCTACCCTATAGTATACCTTGTCTATCATACTAGATGGGCTATGAGGGAGTTCTTATCTACTCCACCAAGTTTCCACTGAGTTTCCTCCAATCTTGAGACTTGGCATTTTTGTGACCTGGCCATTTAGCTCATTTACAGTAAAAATACTCATGGATGAAGTGTTCCAAACCCCCCCCCTCCAAAAAAAAAAATGACAGTACCAATTCAGAAAGCTGCTTTAGATCATTTCAATCCATATCATAACACTACCACACACTCATATTGATGAAACTTGCAGTTATATTAAACATTTCTTAACAAAACAATATTAAAAATAATATTATTAATGATCATATGATGATTTTTAGATATACCAATAACATTGTAGCAGTGTTCCACATTTTAAGCCATAATTATTTTTATTTCTTCATTCAATTATTTTGAAGAATAACAATAATCAATTTAGAAACTACATATCTTCTCAATTTTAATTATATTGTTTCAGCATGTGTTCTTTTGTATTTCATCAATTATATCTCAATTTACACTTGCATCCAAATGTTGAGCATATCAATTCTGAAATATCTCAAAAACATGACAATGAAATGCTGAGATTTGGAGTGATTATGCATTGTTATATGATGCAATAAATTCTGCAGCACAGAGCAAGCCTATCACATGATTTTCATGGTTATGCAAATGAATGCAGTAGTGATCATTGCTAAGGAAACTGTTTTAGCAGAACAGAAAGGTTAATAGGGAGTATAATAACCTCGAACAGCTAAACAAGCATCATGATGATTTCTCATACTCTTTACCTGGTTGGCCATGAGGTCTGGTAGGAGTACATCTGACCTTAATGCTTCTTGAAAGACTGCTACTCAAGTATTTCTTGGAAATATCCACCTCTATATTCCTGAAAACAAATTGGCTACTACTCCATATGACCTGAGTTTCCCTTAGCTGTATGGTGTTGTGTAAAATGGCAGCCTTTATAGTGATTTCTTGTTCTTGACTATACCAAGAAAACTGTAAACTTTGCCAAAAGTAAAAAGAGGGTAATTCTCACATGAACCCAGATGACTGAAATGCAATATAAAACAATAAAAGCTGCCTCAATGGAGCAGGAGTATTGCATTGGCTAGTGGTGACAATGCAGCTGCCAGAGTCTGGGTTCAAGTTCAAGGATGGCAGAATTTGTTGTGTGTTTGTGTCTATGTTTGCATGTTGTATGAGAAATCAGGACAAGCCTCATACAGCTTCTAGGTTAGCTGTCCTTTGTGTAAAATGTAAATATAAACATGAAATATATAACTTAAAAAGAACATATATGTAAATCATTTATCTGTTTAATATATAACTGAAATAAAATGACACTGAAGCTATGAGATATTTCTGGGGTTAATGTGAATTTTATGTGTTGCATGTTATTGAGAAACCAGAACAAGTCTGACACAGCTTCTAGATTATCTGTCCTGTGTATAGTAACATTTTCATAAAAAATAAACAGGAAAAACACATAAATAATTTATATAGAACTGAAATAACATAGAAAGTTAATGAGAAATTTCTGGAACTGATGTGATATTTTATCAGTCCTAAAATAAAAATGTACAACAGAGAAATGAATAAAAAAGCATTTCATTTTTTCTCAAAACAGTCAATAAGTATATAGCTTTCAACACACAAATATTCATTAATGTGAATTCATATGATTATCTTAGTGAACTGTAGTTAATAAGCTGTCATAAATAATTATGAGAAACATACATCATTACATAATATGCAGAAACTTCTGTTTAAACAATTTTCCAATTACATTTTTATAACATAACATTATGAATAAAAAACAACAACATACTTTTTGGATCTTGATCCAAAGAAATTCTTTTGCATGACACAGATACATAAGCAGTGTAGTAATTTTTGAAGAGAATTTCTCCTATCTGAAAGTATTCAATATAAAAGAAATAAACAAAATAGCACAATAACTTACATCTAGCTCTGCATATAGGTATACATAGATATACAAATAAATGAATGAAAAACTGATATCTCTTAATCTTTCCCATTGTATTGGCATAGTAAGCATTTCAAAATGTTAACCCCATATTCCACTGGTGAAAGTAAGCATCTTTAGTACAATGAAAATACCAAAAAGAAAACTCGAAGTTTAAAATTTACATATATAAGAAATGTGTGATTTAAAGTAAATTAAAAAGGTAAACATTATTTATTATCATAAAATTTAAAGAGTAGTAGCATAAATAATCTGAGCCACCATTCTGGATGCCACTATAACAGATCAAAATAGTATAAATTTTTTAACTTTAAAACAAACTGTTCTCATGCTAATTTTGGTGGTTACAAGTTTATTTTAACTGCTGCTATTTATGCTTAGCTAAAAGTTTTGAAACAATAATGTTTTTAAATTTCTGTTCAAAGGTTTGAAGTCAACATTGATATCAAATTGATGAAAATCTGCCTCCAGCCAGATGGGATATGAACCCATAATTTCCTAATAACATGCCAGATGTTCTGACCACTGAGCTATGTCACTGAAATCTGTATTTAAAGATACGAACTTGTCTACCTGCAGTACACAACTCAATATCTGTGTCACTTGAAGGCATTGTCTTCTCTGCTTCTAAGCAGCATCCTTAAATAGATGGCAATGTATGTCACGAGTACACTCAATTAATAAATTTCTTGATGTTTCTTCAAATAAAAAGTATGAAAACATCAGTATCAAATTTAGAGGACAAACTGTCCTGACCAGGTGGGATATGAACCCATGACCTCGTGATGTTATCAGGAGATTGTGATCAGGGGCACCTGGATCCCACCAGCTCAAGCCAATTTTTTCCTCTGGATTTGATATCAATGCAAAGAGTGACCTCATACCTTTTGAAATACATTTAACAATATTTTGAATTTTGCTTTATAAACAGTGGCAGATATGACACCCACACACCCACCCACCCTATTTTTACATTTTTTATTTCAACCAATTTCTACCCATGAAATTATTGAACTTTACATAAATTTATTATTTATTTTGAAGCATTTTTGTACAAGTAATAATCAGGTTAGGTGAAGGAGTCAGCAACCTGCTCTGAGCAGCATACTATGCAGAGAGAAACCATATGCATCACTATTGATTAGTGAATAGGGTTATGAAGAGTATGCTTAAAGATGTCAGAAAAAGGGGGAAATCTAGGATGTGGTGGGCAAACAATGTCAAACAGGACCTCATTAGAACTGACCTACAGTGGCCAAATGCAGCAGCTGTAGCTCAGGACAGACATATTTGGAGAGCTAAACTGCAGTCTGGTTAGACCTCCATAGCCCATGGTTGCTTGAGGATTCTGTATATATGTTTGTATTTTTGTATGCTGATTTTAAATTTTATTTCCTGTTTTCAAATATTTAAATATTCAGATATTTTGAAAAAACTATAAAGCTATAAACACAAAGTGATATTAGGACTGATTAGACTCTTGTTACAACTAATCAAGTGCTCTGTTATGCCAACTAAATTGGGATGGTTGGCTTTAGTATATATTTCAATGCAGTTTACAAATGAATTTGTACATATGAGGCAATTATATCTTGCCTTCAACATTTTTAACAGTATTAATAAAAAACAGTTATGAGAAGATCTTCATTTTTGTTTCATAATCAGAGATATAAAATAATGCATCGAAAGGAAGGTCATTCTTTGTGTCATTACAGTATCATGTGGAATTTCTATTGTTTTGACAACACTTAAAAGATATTCTGAAACTAGATCTGTTGCTAAAGGAGAAAGAACTGAATGATCTAGAAGAACTGGATAATCCAAGAAAACAACTTTACATTCTAAAGGGTACTGCAAGAGGATTTCACTTTTTAATCGAAAGCTCAATTAACCACAACTTTTGAAAGAATGGACAACAACAACAAACATTAATGTGTGCTCAAGAAATAAGTGGAAAATTCCTAGAAATTGGATTCTGAAGTTACAAAACTCATTGAAAGCCTTAACCAGCAGCTTTCAGTGCAAGAAATAATTAAAATGGGCAAAGAAGCATGCACTGTGGATTGCTGAGGGCTGAAAATCAAAAAAGTCAGTGATGAAAGACAATTTTGCTTTACTGGAAATCAAAGTAGTGCCTATATAAGATTGCCTTGTAGAATTTGGCCCTTAGTGTCTTAAAGTTAGTGTGAAATATCCAATCAAAATCACGGTACGAGGTTGCATGTCCTGCCAAAGTATTGGAAGGTTACATATTGTAAAAGGAACAGTGAAGCTAAGGACTACTTCAAAATACTTAAAACAAAATTTTTGCCAACAGCCAGGAATCTTTTTGGGGGTGAACCTTGGATTTTTCAGGATGATAATGCTCCTTGTCACAGTGTGAAGGTTGTTCAAAAGCACATAGCATCATGAAAACATTTTCATAATTTTTACCATCCTTTAAAAGGATGGTAAAAATTATCCAATACCTTTTAAAAGGATGGTGAAAGGAAGTAAAAGGATGGAATGACTTGGACAGTCTCTGGATCTTAATCCTATCAAGAACTTACGGTACAAAATTAGTTATGAAATATCCAAGAAGAGGCCTTCCAATAAGTGACTTCAATGTTTTATAATAATTGAAATAAGAATAAAATTATTATTTCATGAAATTTAAGCTTTTGTGTATTGATATATGAATGCCATATCATATTACAATTTATATTTGATGTGGTCAGATAATTATATAAATACAATATCGTTAAAATATTACAGATTTCATACAGTGAGATTGTAGATTAAAGAATTATTATTTGCTAATTCCACTTGTTCACCTAATATTATTTTATATAAAAAATACTACAGAATGACTGATAAAAGATATATATATTTAATAATTCCTTGGATAGAAATTATAAATTGTGTGAACAATAGAAATATGCAAAACCACAAATGTGTTCAAGACTTTTTGCCACCACTGTATTTTGCTATTTGAATGCTTGCAATTTAGGTTTCATAACTTCTATACTATTTCTATAATTATTTTTATAATTTATTATATTAATGATTTGATTTCTTTGAATGATTAATTTTAATTGTATCTGAACTGTAATATAAATTATATTACTAATTACTACTAATAATTATATTAATAATAATCATGGTTTCTCACCAAAACTATTGGGCTACTTTAGAATAACAATTTTAAGACATAATTAATTATAATGATATTTTAATTACTTTTAAGCCTTACTGATAATTTAGATTTAAAAAAAAATTATGAAAATGTTTTCATGATATTCTATAACTTGATGCACATGTTGAATTCACCACTTTACCTATGCAAATAGCAAGCTTTTCAACTGTTTAATACTATAAAATAAGTATTAATATATAAATTTGTTTTCAAGTTTCTTAGCTCATTTTGGGTACTTTTTGAAATTTTTTTAAACATTATCACACTAAGGCGTTTTTTCCTAACTAATCACATTTTGGCAGTTGTTTAGGATAGAGCTGCTGCAAAGCAGATTGTGGTAAAATTTCGAACAAAGTTGTTTAAGAAAATAAAACAAATCATTTTGGGAACATGACTACAGCAGCAGTATATATCCAAATCTACAGTTTAATAGGGTGCATTATAATGGAGTTTTACTGTTATTAGAAGGGAGATAGGCAAGGAAGCTGAATATATGATACTTCTTACAAGCAAATTATATTTAGATGGATATATATAATTAACAGGTTTATCAGAATTGTTTATATTACTCTACAGACAAATTATATGTAATCTTGCTTCTAAATCCTCAACTGTAATCATTAACTGTAACATCTAAATATTAGCATTATATCTTATCCATATTCAAATGTTAATATCATACAGTAGTATTTCCAGACCTAGTGTATACATATCAAGGGATATACAAACTCTCATTAGAAGCTACATCTGGAAAACCCAACAATGAGGAAAATGCATTTCTTCTAGAAAAAAGGATTATGTCATTACTTAAAAATACTAAATATAAATCACTGAATTTTTTTTCTCTTATTCACTGAGTATGCAATATCCCCCAAAGGAGCATACCAGTATTGTAGATTCATTCCAAAAGGGGTATGTGGTCTAAAAATGTTGAAAATTCACTGAGTTAAGGGGTAGACATGAAAAAAAAGTTGAGAAACACTGTTTCAAATCATTTAAATTAGATAATAATTAGTAAATAATACTACAGATATTTAGCACTTTTCCATATTTTACTAAACAAAGCTACTATTTGTAATTCATTTTTTTTATTTGATTATTTTTTAATTACTTATTTTTAATTATTATTACTTAATAAAAAATTATATTTGAAATAAAAAGAAATAAATACCGTGACTGGCTCAGGAAAAGAAATGTCCAAAACACTGCATCCAGAACGGTGATCAGAGCGTTCATCTTCCAACAAAATAGGAATTGGGCCTCTTACAGTAAAATCAAGCACATCCCTCATTTCTTTGCTCATTATGATTTTATTATGATGCAGTTATAACTGAAAATAAAATTTTATATATTAGTTACTCATAAAAGGGATCTCTACCTCTAAGCTGCATAATTGACTAAATTGCAATTCACTGTCACAACTAAAATTACAAAAAAGCCTTATGGTTACCTTCTCACATCAAATATAAAGATAACAACATGCATTATTTGCATTAAACATCATGAGCACTATGAAATTGATATCACCAATTAACTAGTAGCAAGTGACAGTTAAGTATGATAAATCTGTTGCTCAATCTATACTAATATGGTTAGTAGTGAAGTTACTATGTTTAGCTATTTTACAAGCAGAGAAAAGTTTACTTTTTGCCAAAATTAATCCCAAATCAACTTTGTTGAATTCAACCAAATCATAATTAAGATTTCTCATTTTTCTTAATCAGCAGTCTTGACTGAGTGATGTTCTCTGTTGGTATGATTAGACAAAATTATGTCAGGGATAATTAACAAGCACAAAGGGACCTGGGTTCGTGCCCCGGGTATGGCATGGATGTTTGTATCGTCTTTTTGCTGAGGTCCCACCATCTTCACAGACCTTCTACTATGGCATATAAACTAACAGCCTCCTGTCAGATCTCTGTGGCAAGCAGCTGCTTGATGGGGTAGTTATTTTTTTTTTCATACAAAATTTATTCGGCTTAGATGTAAGAATATATCTGACAGGCAACTTTATATATAAATTTATGTCCCCCATGAGTAAAAAAAACTAAACTTATAAAATTGGGCTTGTTTTTTTTAAAAAAAAAATTGCAATATTATATTATTATTGCAATATGACGTCAAGTCTCAAGAAGAAAATTTATAAGGTCATATTCTGAAAATATTCATTGTCTGACGCGTGGTGCAATGGTTAGCGTGCTCTGGCATGAATCTGGAGAGATGCGGGTTCGATTCCCGCTGTGGCAGCGATGAATTTTTTTCAGAATCTATTAATTAAATAATTTTTGGAGTTTTGATACAGGGATCTCACAATGTTTATTTTCCTATGTGCTCTGTTTGCTGTGCTATGCTATGTGCTGTGAATAAGCAGAGATGGAATATGAAAGAAAAAAATATACCTATAAAGTAGGACTCCTTTCATATGATTTAAATTTTTTTGTATAAATTACATCAATAAATCCCTCATATTCCCACTACTGATTATACTGTACAACACTGAAAATGTTTTGGAATTGAAAACAGCTGTTTTTCAGTAATTTTGAGGTGCTAAACATGATTATGACGATAAAAATTGGTGATTGCCTCGTTTTGAAAATATAGGAGACTGTGTCCATGTACAGTGTTTACTGATTTGAGTCTTTCGTGAGCTGTACAAAGTGCCGAGGTGACACAATACCAGGGAGGACCTATTGCATCATTCAAGGCAGCACAATACCTGGGAGCTATTGCATCATTAGAAGCAATGCAATACCCAGGAATTATTGCATTATTCAGGAGCTACCAGTGATCTATTATCATCCGTTCCTGATTGTATGAGGATGCTCTATGTAAGCAACATGGCTCGTTCGTTTGAACAATGCAGGCCATTTTCATTACATTTGTGGTGATTTTACTTTTGCCTCACAGAAGCAAGAAATAATGCCTGTCATCAAAAAGGCTTTGCTTATACCTTTTGCTTCAGGTGTAAGATTGGAGATTAAGAGAAGAACTGAGCTCTGCATATAGTGTGCAATAGTTGTACGTCTTTACAGCTAGCTAAATAGCAAGAGGCAGTCAATGCCATTCCTGTGATATGGTGGGAACCATCCAATGTAAGTGACTGTTACTTTTGTATGATACCTCTGCTGGAAAATGGTGTTACTAAAAAGAAAAAGCAAACAATAAACTATCCCAACATACCATCTACCATCTGCCCAGTGCCACATGGGGAAAACCTGCCCATTCCAGGACCACCAGAACATTACGATGTGGACTCAGAAGGGGAAAAAGGAATTTCTGTCAAAGGTACAGAAAGGCAGTTTGGATCTGATTGACAAAATTCATTAGATCCAATTTTTTTTTGACCTTCGCCAGTTTTTTCATCATTTCTGTACCTTTGACAGGAAATAGCATCTGTAGATCCCGACTTTTAACAAAACTTTTTTTTTTTCAACGAAAAAAAGCTAAAAATTTCCCATTCAAAAACAGTCAACTCTCAGCACAATTTATTTACAGAGTTACAGTATAAACTTCGACCATAATGCTAACAAATCTTATTGGCAAAAAATCCTTGGCACAGCTCAAAATTCAAAAAGTTTCCACATTCTAGATATGAATGAACTGATAGAATTAGATAACTTTTGAGTAATGCTGATCATTTCAACAGGTTCTTGCTCTGCTGCTTCGCATTAATGTCAGTTTTCTTTCTGGCCTCATTCAGCACACTATTTACTGTTTAAATCATTAATAATGCTAATAGCATGAAGTGACTTAATTATTTATTCCCATCTTATTCATCGGAACATTTAAAGAAAGAGCTGCCATCCCGGATAATATATGGTGCCAAGTCAAGGAGCTGAAATCATGGGAAGAGTGAAAAGTCATATTAAGTGGAAAAATGATAGAGCTGGTGTTAGTTCAATGGTAGAATACTCTGGCATGTTTCTGGAGAGATGTGGGTTCAAATCCCACCCATTGATGAAACTTTATTCCACAAATATATTTAATGCAATGTATGTTTTAAAGAAGTTTAACCAGAAGTTTGCCAGGAGCCTATGAGTACAAATATGTCATGGAGGTCCGTGAGGAAGGCAAGACATAAAAAGAAAAAAAAAAGATTCATACCTTATTCTGAACTCAAATTAGGCACCAATAATCGAAAATTTCTGACTTAGATTTTTTTCTGTACAACTGAAACTTTTCAGTCCGTAAGCAAACAGTATCCTGTTTTAAGCGTTACACTGCGAAGTATTTTGCTATCTGCTCACCTTATACTTACAAAACACACATATACTTCCCTATAAATGCAATTATAATCCAACATTACTCACACAACGTCATATACCTCGCGTAATCTGAATAGTAATCAGCTTACTACATTCCGATAAAATGTTAACTGACTATCAACGTCTGTCAATGTCATCAACAGTTACTATGGTTATAAGCTATTGCCAGATGAAATAATTCAAGTTCAGCAAATAACAGATAAAGCTCGGCCAAGTGACCAAAAACCGGCCAAAAACAAAGTAAACGTATTAAAACTGTTGGTTTGCAAATATAACCTATAATTATCTATGCATTGTTATGACGAGGCGTCCATGGAAGCAACGGAAGCAGGTTTCCCTTAAAATTCTCGCAAATCAAAAGGAAAAAGGTAAAGGAAATATATGTGTGAATTGGAAATGTTTTCATATAAAAGTATTTTCTTAACTTCAATTACTTCATTCTACCAAAAAAGTTAGTTTTTTTAAAATATTCTTTGAATTTACCTGTAATAATTCTCTGTATAATTAACCGAAGCGCTAGTCTGCCAGGCTAATCAAATTAGGAATGTATAAAAAATCTCGTTTCACTACTATTACATTTGGCATCGCATTACACATCAGAAGTTCCAGTTTCCATCCTTAGCAGCATAAATTGCTGAAAAAGATGAGATAATTCTATTCGCTTCTTTTCGTCAAACCCTATTTTAACACTTCGTGTTGTGCTACAGACGTACAATGCATGCTTCAAAATAGACCCGGATCATCAAAAAATCGAGGGGGAAGGGTACAAGAAACAAAATCAAACCCGAAAAAGGTAAAAAGGGGAAGTAAAGACTGGATATCCAATGTAGTAAAACATTTCCCCCTCCGTTTTACAGGTGTTAAAAATTTTCTTGAAAAACGCATGAAATATAAATAAGTTTAATATTTTTTTTCCTCTAGTACCTTTACTAGATTCTGAGAGGGTGAATCATGGGCCCCTTGTTACCTCCCCTAGATCCAGCCCTGCTCCATACCGAACTTTAAACAACTACTGAGTGTCCCTTGCATACCCAGTCGGATGCTAGTGCTGCCATTAGTTTTGCTGTGTAGTACAGGAAACTAAGATTTTGCGTTCGGGTTGTTTTACCTCTAAGCGGCACTTTTTAGCACACAATGAGCTAAATGGCCAGGTCACAATGACACAAGGTTTCAAAGAAGGTTGGTGGAGGAAACTCACTGGAAAGTTATAGAAAACAGATGGTAGCCTCCTGTCAAGGCCTCGAACCTGGGAAGTGCGGATTATGAGCTTGGCGTGATACCGACCGAGCCACCCCCACCCCAGACTCTATAAAGGAGACTTCATTAATAGCGAGTTGGCTTTTGATATATTTCATCATCGTTTGTACTTTGTATTATTTTCATTGTATAACAAACTGGACAGAGGTTATTACTAAATATCAAGGTATGTTTAATAAATAAAATACCCACCCAAGCAGCTGCTTGCTACAGATATCTGCCAGGAGCCTGCCAGCTTATATACCACAGAGAAGGATTTGTGAGGAAGGTGAGACCTCAACAGAAAGACTTTCCTCAGCAGCAAATTCCTCAACAGAAATCAAAGGGACTGGGTTCGAAAGCGGTCCCTTTGATCAGTAAACAAGTACGCTAACCACTCAACCACGGGATGGCTTACGTTTAATAAGTAAATAAATACTAAGCATCTTTGGGAGTTGTTGGGAATTTCTTCAGCCAATTATTTCTATAATACATTTAATGAGGAAGACGAGAAGGCATATACAATAGTTGCATTAGAAATATTTTCAAATTTCCTTCTATGCGCCAAATAAAAGGAGAAATTCCCTTTATACCTTTATCATTTTATGCCCTGCAGAAAAATATTCTCCATAATGTCCTATATTCGCTCCCTCTAAATTCAAACAAATCTGGTGTTTTATGTATTTTGATTTAGAGATAAGAAAAGTAATTTCACATTGTGATAAAGGGCAAATATTAAAGCTAGAATACATCCATCCTCATTACAAACAATGAGAGTAAAACTAACCACATTGTTTAGAAAGAGGTGTAGAAACTCCAGCCTGCAATCCAATCCAGCACTTTTAAAAATTTTATCCGCCTCTTGAATATTAGGAAATATATACATTTATTTTTCATCTGGCTCTACAAACGTGATTGGTGTTTTAATAAGAAAAAAGCGAAAATTTGAATAACATCATAAAACTAGCCACAAGGCTAATGAAATCGAATGTTCAACAGCTCAATTCTGGGATCGAGTCCCACCTTTCACATACTACTTCGACAAGCCATCTTCTGTTTTGACGTAGAAAAAAACTGTTTGTTAATATTTAATATTTTTTTCTTTTTATCTTGTACTTATATATATATGACAAACAAAATGTAATAACAAAGTTAAATTTTTTTGTTCTTTATACATCCCGAGCCCACCGGAATAAATATTATTTCTATTTTGCCCATGACAAAAACATTTTTTGTACCCGTGGTTTAGAAATCTGTGAAATGCTCAAGCCACTTAACCATGACAAAAATCTCCATATTCAGTTACCTTACCATGTTTATCACTCACTATGTTTCTCTCTTTTTCTCTTTTTCACTCTGTTTCTCCCCACATAAAATACTGACCATTAGTGGACTAGTAAATAGAAACGGCCCTGGAAATCATCCGTGGATCAGTCTCCAGATACGTACCATACATCAACGCCCTCAGGATCTATTTACCTCCTGGTAGGAGGGGGGCGAGAGGGGAGGGGCAGCGGAGTCAAATCTACTTTTTCGAAAGGGGTCTAGGGTGTATGGAATGCCCACAGTAGGGGGAAGGATATCGCCTCCAGGAGGAGAAATTTTTAAAACTTACTGAGGTGTCATCATTTTCAAAAAAGAACCATTGGATCGGTATACTGTCGTAAAAATGTACATTTCAGCTCGAAAAAATATTGCATTGATTATATTTAAAAAACTCAGTTGGTGACAGTGATTTGAGTCTATGTGACTAAATTTTTGTGGGATGTATGAGAGTGATAAGTGCATCTTCTAGCCCGTTATTACGGCCGCCATGGTACCATGTAGAAGTAAAATTTCTCCTTTTGGGTGACTGGAAAGAGGGATTTGGCGAATTATAAGACTATCAAAAATATGGGGTCAAAAGTCGAAAATCGACTTTTAGCGAAAAATTATATATAATGAAACTAATTGTCCAATATATCTACAATTTCTATTTTGATTTTATTTTTAAATAATATAAACCTTTTTTTTTTACTCCAAATTTTTTAAATTACAATTAAAATGCTAATGTCAAAACAAAATGCACATTTCTATTGACAAACAAAAAAATTAATCACCAAATTTTATTTTTATATCTGGTGTGCTTTTAGCTTTCTTATTAGTAATAATAATGAAAAATAAATAAGTACCCCCCTAAAGCAGCTGCTTGTCACAGAAGGTCTGACAGGAACCTATATTGTATATGCCATAATAGAAGGTCTCTGAGGATGGAGGGACCTCAGCAGAAAAACGACACTAACGCCCATGCCTTATCCAGGGCTCGAACCTGGGTCCCTTAGATCAGTAGCCAAGTGCGCTAATCATTCGGGTTAACTAAAATATCCTTCTCTATCCAGATAAACACTTCTAATTTTAGCTTTCGATAGTAAACTCCTGAGTCCTTATGATTTTTATACAAAGAAAACTTCGCTCACGTGTAACCTGGGTAGATTCCAGTGTAATAACATGCAGTATTTATATGCCATATAATTATTGCTATAAGGACTATGAATAAAATTACACTTAGACGATACTTGATTTACACACAGTTTTGCTTTATTTTTTGCCATCGTAAAGAATGGAAATAGTAAATAATAATTAGCCGCCGACAGTCTCAGCGCCTACAGGGAAATCTTCCAGTGTCCTGGCAGCTTAATCCACCACTGACACTAACTCTTGTACAACTCTTTGCTGTTGTGTATCCAGCTGCCTCCTCTATTGCCAGACAAACCATCAATCCAAAGATTAACTATAAATCCAATTGTTAACAGATCCTAAGCTCTTTGTAATAATGTCTATTAGATGCACTACGATGCTGATTACAATATTCCTGCAATTCTTTCCTTCAGATACAAGCTCCAGGAGCAAAAGTTTAAAATAGTTCATTAAATATATTCTGCATGTTTCAAAAATGTGAAATTGATTGAATATTTTATTAATATTTGTCATTGAATTTTCGAAAGGATTTCAACTATTGCTAACACTGCTTTGGCTAAGAAAATAAAGATCAAAGCACAAAATATTGCTAAGTTTGCTGAAGCCAAAATTATATATTTTTGCGCCTCAAACCCAATACGAGTTGGACATTTTGAATAATTGTTTATATGCATATAGGAGACAACAACATAGAGAAAAATATCACAGAGTTCTATATACCACAGATTAGTTAGAACAGATGCGAGACTCCCGAAAGGTGAAGGTGGCGCCCTCACAACATGTACACCTGGCTGCCCATTTGACCCGAGACGCTGTCATTGACGGAGCTCAGCAGAAGCTATGGTTAAGTTTCAGTGAGCACGTATAGTGTGCTTTTAGACGGATTGTTTTTTTAAAAAAGTATATACTAAAGACCAAATTAATATGTACAAATGGGTGTGAACTTACTCAAAATAACCGCAAACATAAGAAGAGAATAATTGTAACCGCACTGAAGTTCGGTGTCTTAGTTCGCGGTTACCATGGTCCCTATGAGAGTTGCGCATCTGTAACTTTTCTGTGTCTATATACAGTACATACTAGAGATAGATCTGGCAACCGTACCGTGCACAACAGCAGAGAAGAACAAATTAGTCAGAAAGCACACTTGTAATGTATTTTTATAATTGTATTAAAAATGTGCAATTGTAGCTTGTAATGTAGCTTATTTTGTATACTGATACACGGAGGGCATTCAAAAAATTCTTGGTACGTGTCTGTAGATTGGCACTCGTTCCTCAGAAGTTAACGAGTTATGACGTATTTGAAAGCTTGTCTAAACTTGGCATTTTAGGTGTTAAAAACAAAGGCTGTTTTCTCATTTCTTCGCTGGTGGGGGCGTAAAGTTTGGTTTGCGATTGTTGTTATGGAGCCTACCAAAGACGTGGAAAGATTTTACATTTTCACAAGGATGTAACTTGGGGATGATGCAAAAAAATTCATGCCGATTTATCACAAGTATATTGGGATCATGCCTGTTCATATGGCACTTACGAGATGGATGTACAAATTCTGAGGACAATGAATCTCTTTTGTTGCGATCTTATGCAACCACGGCAATTCCCGATTCCGCTTGTACAGCACTACCTGGTTATGAAAAGCCGTGCTTATCTAGAGCCGGGGGCAAGGAATCCGCCCTATAGGCGCACCTCAACCCCAGCCTCACATGGCAGCAGTCCTATAGAAGGAAAGCTGACCACCGGAAGAAACCTTACTTTAATCTATTCCCCGGTTTGCAAATGTACAAGGATATATAGATCCAAGTTCGATCGGCACCCGGGGTGGAGACTCTTAGTAAGACCCAGACTTTTTTTGAGGGCTCGTGCCTACTTGGCGAGCTCAGACCATTCAGCAGAGCCCTCGAACAGCTCCACTGAGCTCCTGATAGGTGAGGCCTCTGACACCGTCACCATCCGACCGGCAATCAAGCCGGCCAGCAGCATCTTCGACCTCGGTTGGCCTTAGCCATGTCCAACCGGGGGACCATCCGGTCGGCACAGCCTTCAGCCGGGTTGCTGGGGCCTAGGCCCTCCCACCACGACAAGGTGGTCCCCTATCGGGGGGGGAGGGGACCTTGGAAAATCACCCTCGTTGTTGGGTTGTTTTACCTCTGAGCGGCACTTTTTTGCACACCATGGGCTAAATGGCCAGGTCACATAAACCCCAAAGGCTCAGAGAAGGTTGGGGGAGGAGAGCCACTGGAATAGCTGTTGGGAGACAGATGGTAGCCTCCCGTCAAGGCCATCCAGCGTGTTCTTTAACATGCACAAGGTATGGCTCTCCCGCACACGGGGCCACGGCTTAACGTCCCATCCGACGGACGGCGGCCTTTCCAAGCCCATTGGTGTCCCGTACTGACCGTGGGCAGGGCGGGGAATTTTGCGGAGATAAATCTCAACGCTGACCCAGCTGGGACTCGAACCTTGGAACTACAGATTACGAGCCTGGCGCGCTACCGACCGAGCCACCCCCACCCGAATCACCCTTGTGCAGGAAGATCGAAAGAGAAGGTGAATGACAGAAAACCATCTTCTCGACTAAACTTTTCGCAGATTTAATTCCAATTTCTACGCAAGGAATATTTCTAGAGTTATTTTTAACTCAATTCTATCGTTTTGGCAAAAAGATTGCTTCTTTCGCATAGGTTAAGTTTCTTAAATTTGTCTTTATACTCCAACGCCTTTTTGTTGTCTCTTTGAAGTGCATATTATCAGTGAACTTTCAAATTAGGTTTTTTTGCTCATATCAGTCATCAACTATTCAGTAGTGTTTGCCCATGTTCCTGCTATTCTTATCAAATCAATCACGAATTTGATTCTTATCAAATTCGTGATTTTATCCACTAACCACGTTAATATTAATCTTTTATTCCCCGAGAGCTTTTAAATACCGATATCCGCATCCAGGTCTCTAATAACCTGATCTTGGAAGATTTTTTTTTATACATATTTTTTTCTTATTAATCTTCTGTGGTTGCATTCGTGGAAAGTTATCAAATCAAATTTGTTTCGCAGCTTTATTTTTGATTTTCCGATAATGCTTTTGGACTATTAAAAAAAATCCCATCAAGTGGCTGTTTGACACAGAGGTCTTACAGAAGCCTGTCAGTTACTTTTTTTTCTTTTGTGTGTTATCATAATACAAACACTGGCCACTGAATTAGAAACCTTTATTCAATACCGAGTTAGACCTCCTTTAGCCTGAATTACAGCACGTATGGGGTTTCGCATAGATTCCACAAGATGCTGGAGTGCCTTTACATCTCCAGCATATCAGGCGTTCACCAGACAATCCTTTAACTGGCTCAGATTTTACAAAAGAAGACTATGTTCCCACATCTGTTTTTCTAACATGTCTCATACATTCTCAATTGGGTTCAGATCTGGGCTTTGTGGTGTCCAGAGAAGTTCATGGAAGTCGCTGTCATGCTCGCTGAGCCACTGCTGAACACATCTTGCGCGATGGACAATAGCATTGTCGTCCATGAAACAGCCATCATCTGCTGGATAAAAAATCAACATTGCAGGATGGACTTGATCAGAAACAAAGTTCAGGTAATCGTTATAGGACATTCGACCTTCGAGCAATATCAGCGAATCCGTTCCATACCAACAGAACGTGCCCCATACCATACCATGACACCACCTCCAGAACCTTGAGTTGTATTTACAAGGCAAGCTGGGTCCATTGCTTCATGGGACTCCCGCCAAACTCTCTGCCTACTGTTGGTATAGAACAAGGTGTACCGCGACTCATCGGACCACATGACTTTTTTTCCATTCTTCCAGTGTACAGTCATAGAGTTTCTGACCCACTGTAGATGAACTTTCTGGTTCTTCGCAGAAATCAGTGGTTTCCATATAGGCATGCGACTGCTAATACCAATCTTCTTCAATTCCCAGCGCATAGTTCGCTGAAATATGGGTTGGGAACAGCCTTCATTGAATGCTTCGCTGCACACAGGAAGTGCTGTTTCTCTGTAAAATCTTTTCAGATGAAGGCGATCTTGTTCCTGACAGATTGTCGTCACACCACACTTACGCCTCTTAGGCAAGCAATGTGGGTTATTTTTCCACTGTTTAAAAACCCGAGATATCTCATCTTTTTGAGAAACCAGTCAGCTCTGCTTTTTTTAAAATCGTCGCTTCAGTCAGAGGGCACCCACAATAAGCCCGTTATCGAACCCCGAAGATCATTTGATTTTTCCATTATGATCAACACTACTGACTATTACTGATGAGCAGCAGTCTTAAATAAGCTCACTGGACAAAAAATTAATCATCTTCCGCTGTAAGAGGGTAATGTCTGTTCGACATCAACAGAGGGCGCACCAGTAATAAACGCGTCCTACAAATAGCTGTGCCATGCACTACAGGGTTCATACAGTGACAAGAAGTGGGTGGGTGCCACGTGTATGTTAGTCGATCCGTGAAACATGAGAAACATGAGTCGCGCCAAAGATGTGAATGAGTGGCAAAAAGGTGTTTATGCGTTTGGCTGAGACAAAGGGTTTAGTGCACAAGAAGTTACTACCTTTGCAGGTGAGTCGAAACATACTGTCAAAAGGGTCTTCCAGCAGTGGCGTACATCGCAGTCCACCACTAATCGTCGCCGAAACTGCGGCAGAAAGACTGTGCTCACCAATAGGGACTGCCGTAGTGTGTCACACACTATTAGGGCAAACCGCTTTGCAACAAGGCAGGAATTGTTCCACTCACTCAATGCAGGCCTACAACAAGCTGTTTCCGAATGAACACTTCGAAGGGAATTGCATGCCGTGGATATCTGGAGCAGAGTACCAAGAAAAAGACCCATGTTAACGGCTCTGCATAAGGCTGCACGTCTACAGTGGGTGGTGCCATAAAAACTGGACTGTCGATGCTTGATAGCGTGTGATCTTGTCAGATGAGTCCCGTTTTTGCTTGTACTTGAATGATGTGGGGCGAAAGGTACACAGTAAGCTGCATGAAGCCTGCCATGAGGACTGTTTGCAAGTTTCTGTTCAAGCTAGAGGAGACTTTGAGATCTTCTGAGAGTGTTTCACGTACGAGGAATTTGGGTTGTGGTGACAGCAAATGGGCTAGTTCTGTTTGGAATACCAGGTCATATAGGGGAGCTGAAATGGGATCTGACCATTACCTTGTTAAAAGTGTCTTGCAACTTAAACTTAAAAAGTGTTGTGCTAGGGTTAAAAATTTTACCTTTAATGCTAAAGCTCTGAAAGACCCAGTTATGGCTAAAGCTTACCATGATAGGATACTTAGTCATTATGACAGTCATGGTTTGCTTAATACTGAAGTTGAGGAAGAATGGGGCCATTTTAAACAGGCTTTTTTGGAAACTAACAGTACTCTTTTAGGGAAAAAGGAGCAGAGGAGACAGAATTATTTAAGTGATAAAGCACTTGAGCTTATTTCAGAAAGAAGGAACTGCAGGAATGTCCTTAATCAGTACCCTACCAGTTCTAATAGAAAGCATTACAAAGAACTTAATAAACGTGTAAAGGATCAGTTAGCTACTGATAAGAATCTTTCGCTTGATGGCCTGGCTGACAAAGCTGAGGAAGCAGTTAGACAGTACAACAGCAGAGAGCTGTACCAGATAGTTAATGTTTTGTGTGGTAGAAAACGAACAGGTATACAGGGATTGAAGGATAAACAAGGTAAGGTTATAGAAGGGGAGGATTCTGTCATGGCTAGGTGGGCTGAGCATTTCAGCGATATTCTAAACAATGCGGTTAGTTCTATACCCATTGTTTGCAATGATGATAGATGCATTGGTGGCTTTAATGTTGGTCCTATAATACAATCTGAAGTTATTTTGGCTGTTTCTAAACTTAAACTTCATAAATCCCCAGGGGTAGATGAAATTACTACGAAAATGCTTAGAGCTCGGAATGTTTCGGTTACCACTTGTATGACTGAAATTCTGAATATCTTTTATGATAAAGGCATGGTTCCTAAGGATTTTACCAGAGCTATAGTTATCCCTATTTTCAAAAAAGGTGATCGCAGTTCTTGTGATAACTATAAGGATATCAGCCTACTCTCTGTTCCAGGGAAAGTTCTTTGCCTGATTGTGCTTAATTGATTTAAGAATCTGGTTGACAGTCAATTGCGTGATGAGCAATGTGGATTCAGAAGTGGTAGGGGATGTGTGGATCAGATATTTTCACTTAGGCAGATTCTTGAGAAATGTTTAGAGTTTCAGAAACCTTTGGTTGCTAGCTTTGTTGATTTCAAAAAGGCTTTCGACTCTGTTGATCGTCATAATTTCGGTTGATTGTGAGATCATATGGTATGTCTGACAAGTTAGTTAACATAATGAAAGCTCTCTATAATAACACTGAGTCGTGTGTGAGAGTTGGTAAGTCTTGTAGCAATTTGTTTAGCATTATTTCTGGTGTTCGACAAGGGTGCATTTTGTCTCGTTTTCTCTTTAGTTTGGTTATTGATAATGTTATGCGAAATTCACTTCAAGGGAAAGATTTTGGCCTTAAATGGACTGGAGATACGAAATTTCTGACTTAGATTATGCTGATGATTTAGCCCTTTTTGCAAATGATGTTGATGAGATGAACTCTTTCATTCGAGCTGTTGATGAAACTGGTAGTAGAGTAGGTTTGGTAATAAACAGAGAAAAACTTAAGTGGTGAATATTGGTCAGGCAGGCTGTGATTCAGTTCATCTGAATGGTTGCAGTCTTGAGCAGGTATCACAGTTTTATTATCTTGGGAGCTATGTAACAGATAATGGTGATGTGCGGCATGAGATTAACAGACGAATAGGGATTTTTGCCGGGACTTTTAGGAATCTAGAAGATTGTGGAGAAATAGGCGTATACACCTAAAGACTAAAATTCGACTGTATAATAGTTTGGTTCTTTCTAGGGTTAGTTATGGTAGTGAAACTTGGACACTTTGTAAACAAGATAACAGGAACCTAAATGCTTTTGATTCCAGATGCTTACGCAGTATCTTGGGCATTAGTTGGTTCAACTTTGCAACTAATGATGAAGTTAGGCAAAGGAGTTTTCAATCTCCTTTAAGCAGCATATTTTGCAGAGAGAGACTCCGTTGGTTTGGCCATGTTGCCCGTATGAATAATTATAGATTGGCGAATAGGGTTATGAACAGTGTGCCTAAAGGCCTCAGAAAGAAGGGGAGACCTAAGATGCGGTGGGCAGACAATGTCAAACAGGATCTTGTTAGAATTGGTGTGCAGTGGCCAGATGCAGTAGATGTAGCTCATGATAGACTTGCTTGGAGAACTAAATTGCACCGTCTGTTTGGACTCTGTAGCCCATGGCTGCTTGAGGATGATGACGACGACGACGATGATGATTACGATGACGGCGATGACGATGACGACGACGACGTCACACTTGAACCAGAAGGGCTATATGGAGTTACTGGACGACCACATGTTGCTTTTTGTACAGCATCTCCACAGTGAACACCAGAAGAATACCCCAGTCTTCCAAGAAGACAATTGTCATGTGCACTGGGCTCGAAGTGTGTCGAATTGGCATGAGGAGCATTCTGAAGCGTTCGAACATTTCGACTGGTCCGCGAAATCCCTGGATTTGAATCCCATAGAAAATTTGTGGGACTGTTTGAAGCAAAGTGTGAAGCGCCGTCCCAGCCATTTCGGCCAATCTGGCCGAAATGCAGCATTTGATGCTGGAAGAGTGGGTGAATATTAATTTGCACTATATCCGCACACTGGTGGCATCCATGCCAGACAGGATTTTAGACAGATTTTGCATATACACTGTGCAAGTGACGTTTACGTACATCTGCATAAAGCTTTCTAATTCATTGGCCGGTGTGTGTATTTCACGAAAGAATCTGCGATTTCTTTTCCTTGGATTCCAATATGACTTGGAATTAATTTTTGATTTCTTTAGAGTTTCAATTTTTGTGATCGTGTTTTCTCATTCGTGGTGGATATGTTGCTGTTTTCTGTCAGTAGGGATTGGAATGACTATTTTACATTCTGTGAGGATAACAAAGATTTTATTTTTTTCATGGTCTGCCCATTTCAGAGATTCGTGGATTGCAAATAAATTTCTACAATGAAAATCTTAAATTTGCTGGGTTCTAAAAGAAGGTTATATCTGAGTTATCTCTTGATATGAAGCAGACTCTCGTTGATTTATCGCTCTGGGTAGTATGATCCATCGCCTATATTGTTTTAAAGTACAGTCGCTCAAAAAAGTATCCGAACACCATGGTTGATTACAGAATTCAGAAAAAATATCTGGCAACGTTTTTTATTAGAAATTAGTGATCTGGCAACTTTCGTGTCACGTGACACAGTTGTCAGATCACTAATTTCTAATAAAAAATCGTTGCCAGATATTCTTTCTGAATTCTGTAATCAACCATGGTGTTCGGATACTTTTTTGAGCGACTGTACCTTTTTTTAAATTATTTAATGAATATGAAAAGGCAAAACTCTTGTACAATTTTAATGAATAGTTTTTTGTAGCAAATATCATGACACAGTGCAGAAGACTTAAGGTACTAGAACAGTGGTTCCCAAAGGGGCGTTTTAGAAATGGAAAGGAGGGGGGGTTGTTTTAAGGTACTAGAACAGTGGTTCCCAAAGGGGCGTTTTAGAAATGGAAAGGGGGGGGGGTTGTTTTAAGGTACTAGAACAGTGGTTCCCAAAGGGGCGTTTTAGAAATGGAAAGGGGGGGTTGTTTTAAGGTACTAGAACAGTGGTTCCCAAAGGGGCGTTTTAGAAATGGAAAGGGGGGGGGGTTGTTTTAAGGTACTAGAACAGTGGTTCCCAAAGGGGCGTTTTAGAAATGGAAAGGGGGGGGGGTTGTTTTCCTGAGTTGTTCTAAGGAAAGAGATGAAATAGAATGTAGTATACATAGATTAACATAGTTATGCATATTTTATTTCGACAGAAAAACCTTTAAAATCAGGAATTAAAATCCTCCTAAATTTGTATATACTGAAAATATTTTTTCTACTACTGTTGTTTTATAAAGAAAAAACTATTTGATTTATCACAAAAGAGGACGTTTAGAAAAATACTACTTGACAAAATGGGGATTTGGCACAAAAAGACTGGTAACCACTATTCTTTGTAAGCAATAAAATCAAGTAGAACCCGAATTTTACTGTAGTGAATGGTTAATATTTTTTCAATTGAACCCAAATTTAACCAGCTTAAAAAAATTAAAACCAGATTTTAAAAAAATTCCCCAATGTGATTTTTCTTTTAACCTGAAAATCCATGCCCACATCACAATTGGAGATCTTCATAACTCTCGATTAACTTTTTCAACAATAACTTTTTTTTAAAAATTCATTTAATCAATATGTAAAGAAAAACATCTTTAATACAGTTTTAATGGAAAGTTTCCTTTCGTATCAAAGCCATCAAGACAATGCAGAAGACTTAACTTATTGGAACAGTGGTTCTTAAAAGGGGAAGTTTTAAAAATTTCGGGAGAGGGAGCAATTTTTTGGGTATTTCGGTAGAAATAGAGTAAGTGGAATATAGAATAATTCTCAATTTAAAATAGTTATGTATGGCAAGTGTGAAATATTCCATCCATCCGCCTCCCGGATTCGGTATTTTCTGGTTACGCGCTAGTTGCTCTACCATTTGAGCGAAGGTTGCTCTACCATTGAGCTTGCTTAAAGTAGGTTAAGACCTTTTGAAGCTTTATCGTGAGATTCTAAATATCGGGGCGGGGTTATACCGACGAGAAACAAGCTCTTAGAACCATATATTAATTAATATATACCTTGTGTTATTCAGCTGCATAGTATCGAAGCTATGGATGGAATCTAAATATTTTGCACCTAAAATTATTCAATTAGTTGGCTTTGAAATATTGGGCGGGGTGACTCAGTTGGTAGCACGCCAGTCTCGTAATCTGTAGTTCCGAGGTTCGAGTCCCAGCTGGGTCAGCATTGAGATTTATCTCTGCAAAACTCCCCGCCCTGCCCATGGTCAGTAAAGGACACCGATGGGCTTGGAAAGGCCACCATCCGTCGGATGGGTTGTTAAACCGCGGCCCGTGTGCAGGAGATCCATACGCTGAGCACGTTAAAGAATACGCTGGATGGCCTTGACGGGAGGCTACCATCTGTCTCCCAACAGCTGTTCCAGTGGGTCCCCTCCCCCAACCTTCTCTGAGCCTTCGGGGTCCATGTGACCTGGCCATTTAGCCCATGGTGTGCAAAAAAGTGCCGCTCAGAGGTAAACCAACCCAACCCAATGAAATAAAATTGATTGATTGAAATAACCTCTCACGCAGTAGGTCAGCAACCAATTTAATAGGATAGAATTAATCTCACTACAGTGATATAATATGCCTTGTAGTTAGATAATGGGGCGGGGGTGGTAGCGCGCCAGGCTCGTAATCTGTAGTTCCCAGGTTCGAGTCCCAGCTGGGTCAGCGTTGAGATTTATCTCCGCAAAATTCCCCGCCTTGCCCACGGTCAGTAGGGAACACCGATGGGCTTGGAAAGGCCGCCGTCCGTCGGATGGGACTTTAAGCCGTGGCTCCGTGTGCGGGAGAGCTATACCCTGTGCATGTTAAAGAACACGCTGGATGGCCTTGACGGGAGACTACCATCTGTCTCTCAACAGCTGTTCCAGTGGGTCCCCTCCCCCTACCTTCTCTGAGCCTTCGGGGTCCATGTGACCTGGCCATTTAGCCCATGGTGTGCAAAAAAGTGCCGCTCAGAGTTAAAACAACCCAACCCTTAGATAATGTCTCGTTACTACAAAAATGACTATCACTATAGTGAAATTAATTACTTCCTATATTTACGCAAGCTTTGTTTCGATAAAAAAACCTTAGAAATTCATCGATATCAAAATCTTTTAAATTTGTATTCATGGTAAATAATATTTCAACTAGTTTTGTACAGGAAGAAATATTTTGAATTTCATGAAGGCTCGAAACGATCGGGAACCATTGTATTAGAAGAATTAAACGAATTAATCAATCTTTCAATGATGGCTGCAGTTCTGATATTTCGCATGGCTCGGGCCATGGCCTGGTACTTCGTGTTCATCAATAAACACGGAAAGGAAGACGTGGATCACTGTAGAGGCGAAAACCAAAAACACCAGAAGGTTGTTGAGAATGTCCATTATCGGATGTTGCTTTTCGTCATCGATGTCGTAACGCTCTTTGATGAAAATTAATATTGCTATACTGATCTGAAATACAAAGAGATTTATCATAACATTAGTAATGAATAAATAGGCATTGAGTAACAAAATATATTACGTTTAAAACACTTTTAATGGAGAAGTGTGATTTAATTTTTATAAGTTTTATTTTTTTCTGTTACCCTTTCAGGACCATAAGGTTTCTAAGAGTAAATATTAGTATGTATCTGTTTATTTTAGTTTGTTTAGACGTAAAATAAATAAAAATCATAAGAAAATACATAACAATGTGTAGTTTTTTTTGGAATTTTATGGGAAATATTTTTCCCAATGGACTATAAAGGTAACACAAATTATAGTTAGGCTTATTATGCAATGTCTTTTATTTATTGGTTTATTAGAACAAAATGTTAACTAAAATAATACAAAATTATGAAATAAAATTACTATACAAAATGATGTGCTAATTATGATATTCGGCGAAGCAATTTCTTTTGGTTGTGAAACAAAGATGGACATTGCACAGATGCAACATTATTGCAAATATGGACACGGACTAAACGTTTCCATTTACGTAATTGCGTTCGGCATACGTTCTATTTGACATTCTGTATAAGAAATGCAGATAAGGTTATAATTAAATACGACAATCACCAATTTTAAAATTGGGAAAAATGTTTCTTTTAGTTGTGAAAGGGTTAACACGTAAATGGAGTACTAGAGTAGTAATTCCAAGATGTTGCCCCATCGGTGGTCGCTTATTAGGGCAAGACTCATGCTCTCCAATAGGCATGGCCGTGCAAGGGCAACTGGAGCCCAAGGGGTAAAGAGCCATTTGGATGGTCACCCGTCCAAATTTTTAGATAATTTTTTTGTTTAAAATCTGTTAGGAAATTGAAATAAAATTATGTGTAGTTCTAAATTCTTATTTTGATTTATTACAAGAAAACAAAGTTTACAATAAAAATATGAGTTCAATTTTTAGCAGACTTTAGATGTTAAATACAACTTTAAATACTGTAGGCAAGCGTACAGTCGCGCAAAAAAATATCCGAACACTATGGTTGATTATAGAATTCAGAAAAAATATCTGGCAACGATTTTTTTAGAAATTAGTGATCTGGCAACCTTTCGTGTACAGTACACGAAAGTACAAAAATATTCTGATAGCTATTACCAGAGCTGATATTTAGCCGGTACGCACCGGTTGTTAAAATATTGAAATACCTCCGTATCGATTGTTAAATAGTATAATAATAACCACGATAAGTGGTAAAATTAATTAATGATATCAATTATAATATAAATTCATCATTTACTTATTTATCAATGATCGTCCCGACATCCGGTACGATAACAAAATATTTGACGTTCTTTAAATATTTTGAATATCATCTCCAGTTACTATATTTGTGCCAATACCAACTTCCTTAAAATTCTTACCATGTACTTCGGATACTACTATGAAGAGTTCAAAGGGGCCTATTCACTTCTGCAACCCCGATTATGCAACCCCACTTCCCCTTTGCACGGTCGACAATAGAGAACTCATTTCGAGCTCAAGTGGGGGCGGGGGTGGCTCAGTCGGTAGCGCGCCAGGCTCGTAATATGCAGTTCCCAGGTTCGAGTCCCAGCTGGGTCAGCGTTGAGATTTATCTCCGCATAACTCCCCGCCCTGCCCACGGTCAGTAGGGGACACCGATGGGCTTGGAAAGGCCGCCGTTGGTCGGATGGGACGTTAAGCCGTGGCCCCGTGTGCGGGAGAGCCATACCCTGTGCACGTTAAAGAACACGCTGGATGGCCTTGACGGGAGGCTACCATCTGTCTCCCAACAGCTGTTAGAGTGGGTCCCCTCCCCCAACCTTCTCTGAGCCTTCGGGGTCCATGTGACCTGGCCATTGGGGCCATTCGGGGTCCATGTGACCTGGCCATTTGGCCATTCGGGGTCCATGTGACCTGGCCATGGTGTGCAAAAAAGTGCCGCTCAGAGCACTTAGTTGGGTTGCACTAAGCAACCGAACTCTGAAAGTCAACCCAACTAAGTGCTCTGCACTTAGTTGGGTTGACTTTTTTCACAGCAAATAAGTGCCGCTCAGAGCACCTGGGTTGGGTTGCACTTTTTTGCACACCCATGGTGTGCAAAAAAGTGCAACCCAACCCAAATCCGAGCTCAAGTAACTTTTTAACCCTTAACTACATATAAACACATGAGTTTTTGTAACGCACCTACGCTTATATGTTTTTGCAACTCTGCTACTCATGTAGGCTCGGTGTTTGGCTCAGTCGGTTGCGCGCCAGGCTCGTAATCTGTATTTCCCATGTTCGAGTCCCACCTAGGCCAGGGTTGAGATTTATCTCCACTAAATCTATATTCTGCCTTCAGTCACAAAGAGGACAAATATGGGCTTGGGTTGAGCTGTTTTATCTCTGAGCGGCACTTTTTTGCACATAGTGGCCAGGTTACAAAGACCCCGAATGCTCAAAGAAGGTTAGAGGAGGGATTCACTGGAACAGCTCTTGATAGACAGATGGTAGGCTCCCGTTAAGGCCATTCAGTGTGTTCTTTAACGAGCACAGAGTATGGCTCTCCCACACGGTACTACGTATTAACATCCTATCCGATGGGCAGGGGTTTTTCCAAGCTCGTCAGTGTCCCTTACTGACCGAGGGCAGGGCGGGCTACGGCATGGAAAGTCCGTGGTTCATTGGATAGGACTTAAAGCCTTGGCTCAGTGTACAGGAGAGCCACAGGCTGTGTACATTAAACACACTGGTTGGCCCTGATAAGAGACATTAATCTGTCTCATAACAACTGTCCAGCAGGTCGAATGACGGAATTCATCAAAAAAAATTACTTCCAATATTTCTAATAAATCTTAAATGCCTCAGTAGTAGAGAGAGGAAGTTAGGAGCAAATAGAAAAGTTTGCTCAGTTCCACAGTGTATTTGATAATTGATTAAATGCCTCAGTCTTAGATTTGTGTTGGGTTGTTTTACCTCTGAGCGGCACTTTTTTGCACACCATGGGCTAAATATCCAGGTCACAAGGATCCCGAAGGCTCAGAGAAGGTTGGGGGAGGGGACCCACTGGAACAGCTGTTGGGAGAAAGATAGCAGCCTCCCGTCAAGGCCATCCAGGGTGTTCTTTAACATGCACAGTGTATGGTTCTCCCGCACACAGGGCCACGGCTTAACGTCCCATCCGACGGACGGCGGCCTTCCCAAGGACATCGGTGTCCCCTATTGATCGTGGGCAGGGCGGGGAGTTTTGGGGAGATAAGTCTCTAGGCTGACCCAGCTGGGATTCTAACCTGGGAACTGCAGATTATGAGCCTGGCGCGCTACCGACTGAGGCGCCCCCGCTCCAACTCAGTGGTAGAGAGAGGAAGCTATGAGCAAGTGGAAAAGTTTGCTCCGTCCCACAGTATAAACAGAGGGTTACAGTATAAACAGGAGAGAATAAGAGGTAAAACAACCCAACCTGCTATAATTTTTTGGTTTACTTTCGAAGTGCTTTCAAAAGGAACTCTTAGTATGAAGTGACTCAGGCAGTGGCGGCTCATCATTAAGGGCCAGAAGTGCCGGCCCCACCAACATTTCTGTAATATATACAAGGTGAATCTGAAAAAGTGGGCAAAACTTTACGGGGTGGTAGAACTCAGCTATACGAGCAATATTCGTCATAGAATGTATGGTCGGAACGCAAACGGCGAGCCGCTAGGTGGCGTTGGAAATGGTATAAAAGGGTCGGTCCTCGCACCTAACGTCTTCGCAAATGTGCGTCGGTCCCTATCCCGCAGGTGTGAAGCCTGCATTACAGCTGGCGGCAGCTCTTTTGAGCAATTTCTTTGAGCATGTACCTCAATTACATTCCTGTTAATAAAATGTTTTCTGAAGTATCTCCTCTCCTTCTTGTGTTCATTCTTTAAATGTGACAGTGGAAAACTACCTTTTAACTTCTCACCGCTTGCGTTCCGACCATACATTCTATGACGAATATTGCTCGTATAGCTGCGTTCTACCAGCCCGTAAAGTTTTGCCCACTTTTTCAGATTCACCCTGTATACTATAACATTAAATTCCGAAGTGGAATAAACAATAAAAATAATATTTTGCATGGATATTTGCTTTCTAAACCCACACTCCAGAGGCTAAATTATCGAATCCTACCCCCTTGAACGAATAGAATCCCTTGAACGAATAAATTTGAACTAAATCTGGGGTACATGCCTGACATGAGCTACAATATATAAATATGGGACGCAAAAAAAAAGTGCCGCTCAGAGGTAAAACAATCTAATCCTCTGAGCGGCGCTTTTTTTTTTCATACAATAAACTAAATGACCAGGTCACAAGGACCCCAAGGGCTCAGAGAAGATTGGCGGAAGGAGACCCACTGGACAACTGTTGGTAGACAGATGGTTGTCTTCGTCGAGGACATCCATCATGCTCTTTGACGTGCACAGGGTATAGCTGTCTCCTATACACGGGACCATGCCTTTATGTCCCATCCGACGGATAGCGGCCTTTCCAAGCCCATCGTCGGTGTCCCCTACTGACCGAGAGCAGGGCGGGAAATTTTGCGGAGATAAATCTGAACGCTGCCAGAGCTGGGACTCGAATCTGGCGCGCTACCAACTGCTCAAAGGTAACCCTCCTTAAAATTTCGATGATGGGAGTAGTCTGAATGAAAAAAGTTCATTACGGTAGAGAGCCATTTGCATATAAGAAAATAATCGCTATTCCTCAAGCTCGTAAGAGACGGGGGTGGCTCAGTCGGTAGCGCGCCAGGCTCGTAATCTGTAGTTCCCAGGTTCGAGTCCCAGCTTGGTCAGCGTTGAGATTTATCTCCGCAAAATTCCCCGCCCTGCCCACGGTCAGTAGGGAACACCGATGGGCTTGGAAAGGCCGCCGTCCGTCGGATGGGACGTTAAGCCGTGGCCCCCTGTGCACGTTAAAGAACACCCTGGATGGCCTTGACGGGAGGCTACCATCTGTCTCCCAACAGCTGTTCCAGTGGGTCCCCTCCCCCAACCTTCTCTGAGCCTCCGGGGTCCATGTGACCTGGCCATTTAGCCCATGGTGTGCAAAAAAGTGCCGTTCAGAGGTAAAACAACCCAACTCAAGCACGTAAGAAGTTTCAGAAGAGTTTCTGAGTTTTGGAATATTTTGTGCGAACGACGACTCAGGATGACACACCGCGGTGTATGATTAATGAATTCTTGAATGATATCTCTTTCTTTTTCAAAAGTATCGCTAACACTCATAAATATGGGAAGTCATATCAGAAGATAAACGACCAGCACCAGGAGGAACGGGGCCATTGCATGCGAAGGACTGATAACTCTGCACTCGACAGAGAAACACAGCTTCGATTTAGAATTTTGAAAACTATCAAATACTAGAATAGTCTTCCAAAAGGTGCATTCTTCATGACAGAAGAGAGGAAATTTGTCTTGGGCCATATTTTGTTTCACTACAATCTGTGTTTGTGTGTGTGTGTGTGTGTGGAGGTTCGTGGGGGGGGGGGGATGCTGAATGATATGACGCACCACTACCAACGTAGTGATCTTCTTTATATCAGATACTTTTAGGCTTGGATGCAGATTGGGATAGCAGGCAGCAACCCAGGCTGCCAATTTTCCGTTAGTCCTGATTGGATTGTTTTACCTCTGAGCGGCACTTTTTTGCACACCACGGACTAAATGGCCAGGTCACATGGACCCCAAAGGCTCAGAGAAGGTTGGGAGAGGGGACCCACTGGAACAGCTGTTGGGAGACAGATGGTAGCCTCCCGTCAAAGCCATCCAGCGTGTTCTTTAACGTGCGCAAGGTATGGCTCTCCGGCACACGGGGCCACAGCTTAACGTCCCATCCGACGGACGGCGGCCTTTTCAAGCCCATGGGTGTCCCCTACTGACCGTGGGCAGGACGGGGAAAATTTTGAGGAGACCGTTAGCCCTATTATTTCCTTACAGCAGGTTGGGTTGTTTTACCTCTGAGCTGCATATTTTGCTACTCAATGGGCTAAATGGCCAGGTTTCAAGGATCCCGAAGGCTCAGAGAAGGTTGGGGAATAGGACCCACCGGAACAGCTGTTGGGAGACAGATGGTAGCCTCCCGTCAAGGTCATCCAGCGTGTTCTTTAACGTGCACAGGTATGGTTCTCCCGTACTCGGTGTCACGGCTTAACGTCCCCCTAAGTCTTCCCAAATCCAACTGTGACCCTACTGCTCAAGGGCAGGTGAGGGGTTTTGTGGAATTAAACCTCAACGCTGGCTCAGGGGGAACTCGAACCCGAGAACTACAAATTACGTGTCTGGCGCGCTACTGACAGCCAAATATCCCTCCCCCCCTATGACGTATTAAATTGACGATCTCCTGTCAGACTTCTGTTATGTGTTGTTTTACCTATGAGCAGCACCTTTTGCATTCAATGGGTTAAATGGCAGGTCACAAGGACCCCGAGTGCTCGGAGAAGGCTGGGGGAGTGGACCCACTGGAACAGCTGTTGGGAGACAGATGGTAGCTTCCCGTCAAGGCCATGCAGCGTATTCTTTAACTTGCACGGTGTATGGCTCTTCCTCACAAGACCAGTGTTTAAGGTCCCATCCGATGGACGGCGGCCTTTCTAAGCCCATCGGTGTCCCCTACTGATCATGGGCAGGGCGGAGAATTTTTCGGAGATAAATCTCAACGTTGGCCCAGGTGAGATACGAATCTAGAAATTGCAGGTTACGAGCCTGGCGCGCTACTGACTGAGCCACCCCTTCCCTTTTGCTGAGGTCTCAACTTACTAACAATAGTGGTAAACTATCAACAAGAAATTAATACGATATTTGTTGTCAACCTACCTCCAGGTGTATATACTGAGAGTTGTACAATACAATCCTGTCAGATATATGAATAAGTATTTACTTTTTTAAAAAATATATATAAAATAATAAATGAAGACTAAAATAGAGTAAATTTTTTCTAAAACAACCCCAGTTGTCACGGATATCTGATAGAAATTTATCTGGATAATACTTTGTTTCAATCAGTAGCATGCCAGGCCTATAATCTGATGTTCCAGATACTTATCTTTACTGTACCTGAGTTAAGTTCGGTTGGGTTGTTTTACCTCTGAGCGGCACTTTTTTGCACACCATGGGTTAAATGGCCAGGTCACATGGACCCCGAAGGCTCAGAGAAGGTTGGGGGAGGGGACCCACTGGAACAGCTGTAGGGAGACAGATGGTAGCTTCCCGTCAAGGCCATCCAGCGTGTTCTTTAACGTGCACAGGGTATGGCTCTTCCGCACACGGGGCCACGGCCTAACGTCCCATACGACGGACGGCGGCCTTTCCAAGCCCATCGGTGTCCCCTACTGACGTGGGCAGGACGGGGAAATTTGCGAAGATAAATCTCAACGCTGACCCAGCTGGGACTCGAACCTGGGAACTACAGATTACGAGCCTGGCGCGCTACCGACTAAGCCACTCCCGCCCCACCTGAGTTAAGTATCTCGGAAAACTCCCACTGTGCTTTCGGTGAGAAAGAGGACACCTCGGTGTGGAGTTGGCAGCCGTCCGGCGAATGAGACGTTAAGCCATAATAGCTTATACAGAAGAACCACAACATGTGTATGTTAACGAACATGTTGGATGGCCTTGACTGGAGGCTTACATGTATCTCCTAATAGCTGCTCAATAGGCCCTCTTCTGTTACCTAATTGTGAGATTTGGGGTCTTTGTGACCTGTACAGTTAGCTCGTTGCGTGCAGAAAGGTGTGATCATACAGAGTCTCATCGATACACCGGGACTAGATAGCCATCATACAGGGAAGGGAGGGGGAAGGAAGAAAATTAAATATGCGTAAAAATTTAAAGAAATAAAATAAATAATAAATACCCCCTCAAGCAGCTGCTTACCACAAAGGTCTGACAGGAGCCTGTCAGTTTATATGCCATAGTAGAAGGTCTGAGAGGATGGTTAACGATTTTAATTTTTCTAAAATTCAACTACAAGCTATTTAATTTAGAATACTGTAAGAGAAGATAATTTTCTTACTACGAGTTTAATAAAATATTGTTGAATATTTTAGAGTGACTAAACTTTTAAAAATAAATTACTATCGGAAGAATTTCAAGACAGAAAAAAACCTTCAATTAAAACACTTATATATTTGAACAGTACTTCTGTTAGTGCACTGTCCGGGCCTAGTGTATCTAAGTGGCCTTGGTACAGAGGTAAAGCAACCCAAGAGTATAATCAGTTAAATGAATACTTCATGGACATGTGGGCACGGAGGTGGCGGGGAGGCCTTGGTAGCGCGCTAAGCTCGTAATCTGTAGTTCCCAGGATCGAGTCGCACATGGGTAAGCATCGAGATTTATCTCCGCTAAACCCCCATCCTATCATCGGCCAGTAGGGAACACCGATGAGTTTTAAAAGGCCGTCGTCCATCGCATGCAACGATAAGCCATGGTCCCGTAAGCTATACCCTATGCATGTTAAAGGACACGCTGGATGGCCTTGATGAGAGATTTCCGACTATCTCGTAACTAGCTATCTAGTGGGTCTCTTTCGCCCAACCTTCTTTGAGCCTTCGGGGTCATTGCGACCTGGACATTTAGTCCATTATTTGTGGAAAAAAAGTGCATCTCAGAGGTATAAGAACCAAACTCATAGACTAAGGAAGAGGATCCTTCAGCGGAAAGAGAACATATATCGTAATTAAAGCATCCATGTCTTAGTTGGGTTGGGTTATTTTACCTCTGAGCGGCACTTTTTTGCACACCATGGGCTAAATGGCCAGGTCACATGGACCCCGAAGGCTCAGAGAAGGTTGGGGGAGGGGACCCACTGGAACAGCTGTTGGGAGACAGATGGTAGCCTCCCGTCAAGGCCATCCAGCGTGTTCTTTAACATGCGCAGGGTATGGCTCTCCCGCACACGGGACCACTGCTTAACGTCCCATCCGACAGACGGCAGCCTTTCCAAGCCCATCGGTGTTTCCTACTGACCGTGGGCAGGGCGGGAAATTTTGCGCAGATAAATCTCAATGCTGACCCAGCTGGGACTCGAACCTGGGAACTACAGGTTACGAGCCTGGCGCGCTACCGACTGAGCCCCCCCCCCCCCCCCCCGCCGCTCCGACAAAGTAATACAAAGAGCATAAAAATACTTACTTGTAGCACTATAGACACTCCAAGAAGAGATAAGTTAAAATAGTAAAAGTCTTCTTCGCTTCCTTGTTTCAACACATGATTCAGATGGGCAGCATTAACAGTCAATAGGGCTATGTCCAGCATACCTTGGGCATAGGCCTTCATGCGGCAATAAAAACAAAATTTGATGCCTTTAATTCGACTGACAGCATCTTGCATCAGTTCTTTGGTGCAATCAATGGGGGAAATCTTGGTTATTGCATTGAGGGTCATCACTGCCAGAGATTAATAGGAAACACAGATTTGCAAAACAGTTTCTGAAGAAAACTTATCACTTCTTCCTGTAATAAACGCAATTTTTCACAGTGACTTCTAAACTTCTAGAATAGCTAATTTTTAAATGCACACCGCGTTTAACGGAAGATTTGCCATTACAAATTTTCCTAATATACGAATATTTCTTCACAATCGCCTCTGAATCTTGCAAATGTAAATTTTCTGATTAAAGAATCCAATTTTCAGTTACGCACAACTTTTCTGAAATAGCTGCTTTGCAAAACACAGTTTCTGATGAAAACTTACGATCACTTCTTCTTGTAATAAATGCGATTTTTCACAATGACTTCTGCATTTTCAGAAAGGTTAATTATTAAATGCACATAGTTTCTCAACAGTTACTTCTTTATCAAGTAGATTTAAATTTTCTGCTATAGAATCTAATTTCCAGTTACACACAACCTTTTCGAAATAGATTCTTTGCAAAACAGTTTCTGATGAAAACTTAAGATCACTTCTTCCTGTAATAAATGCAATTTTTCACAGTGACTTCTAAACTTCTAGAATAGCTAATTTTTAAATGCACAGGGTGTTTAAGGAAAGATTGTCATTGCTACTTTTCCTGATTAACGAAAATTTCTTCACATCACTTCTTTTACCATGCAGATGTAAATTTTTCTGCCTTAAAGCATCTAATTTTCAGTACGCACAACTTTTCTGAAATAGCTGCTTTTCAAAACTCAGTTTCTGATGAAAACTTAGGATCACTTTTTCCTGTAATAAATGCGATTTTTCACAATGACTTCTGCATTTTCAGAATGGTTAATTATTAAATGCACAGGGTTTCTCAACAATTACTTCTTTATCAAGTAGATTTAAGTTTTCTGCTATAGAATCTAATTTCCAGTTACACACAATCTTTTCGAAATAGGTGCTTTGCAAAACAGTTTCTGATGAAAACTTAAGATCACTTCTTCCTGTAATGAATGCAATTTTTCACAGTGACTTCTAAACTTCTAGAATAACTAATTTTTAAATGCACAGGTTGTTTAAGAAAAGATTGTTATTACTACTTTTCCTGATTAACGAAAATTTCTTCACATCACTTCTTTTACCATGCAGATGTAAATTTTTCTGCCTTAAAGAATCTAATTTTCAGTACACACAACTTTTCTGAAATAGCTGCTTTGCAAAACTCAGTTTCTGATGAAAACTTACGATCACTTCTTCCTGTAATAAATGCGATTTTTCACAATGACTTCTGCATTTTCAGAATGGTTAATTATTAAATGCACAGGGTTTCTCAACAGTTACTTCTTTATCAAGTAGATTTAAGTTTTCTGCTATAGAATCTAATTTCCAGTTACACACAATCTTTTCGAAATAAATGCTTTGCAAAACAGTTTCTGAAGAAAACGTACTATTAGTTCTTCCTGTAATAAACAAATGCAATTTTCACAGTGACTTCTAAATTTCCAGAAAACCTATTTTTTAAATTCACACCGCGTTTAACGGAAGATTTGCCATTACAAATTTTCCTAATATACGAATATTTCTTCACAATCGCCTCTGAATCTTGCAAATGTAAATTTTCTGACTAAAGAATCCAATTTTCAGTTACGCACAACTTTTCTGAAATAGCTGCTTTGCAAAACACAGTTTCTGATGAAAACTTACGATCACTTCTTCCTGTAATAAATGCGATTTTTCACAATGACTTCTGCGCTTCCAGAATGGCTAATTATTAAATGCACAGGGTGTCTCAACAGTTACTTCTTTATCAAGCAGATTTAAATTTCCTGCTATAGAATCTAATTTCCAGTTACGCACAACTTTTCTGAAATAGCTACTTTGCCAAACACAGTTTCTGAAGAAAACCTACTATCAATTCTTCTTGTAATAAATAAATGCAATTTTCACATTGACATCTAAACTTCCAGAAAACCTAATTTTTAAACACATACAGCGTTTAAGGAAATGTATATCATTATTACTACTTATCCTAATAAACGAATATTTCTCCAGTCATTTCATGCAAATTTTTTCCTAAATAATCTAGTTTACAGTTACACACATCTTTCTGAAAAAACTGCTCTCACTTCTTAATAAATATTATCTTTCAGTCAATTCTGATTCTTGCAATGGTTAATTTTCAGATAGAGATCATAATTTTTCAAATATTCGTCTGGTGCTCTTTAACCTTTTAATATGTACTTTATCATTTGCTACTATCTTCATCACTTGGTATAAAACGAGCGAAACACAATAAAATGAAAACAACCCCTTTTTCTTTCGTAATCATCTAACAGAAGGTTTCTCCAATCCATCTGATAACGTACACAATGCGAAACATCCCATAAATAACATTTCACCAAAATATTCGACCTATTTCGACAATACAGTTTCTATTTTCTGTTACCAGTCTCACCAAAGAATTTCTTTTCATCAAACTAAACAATAATCAACACTCACAAGCAAAAGCGATACGTCAAAGGCTTGACTACCTAGTATTTAAACTCTCTTACCTCAACTACCACCTCGTACTGCAAATAACGCTAGAGTGACAGTCGTATTCAATTGCAACGCCAAGCAGAGATAAAGTACCTTTCCTTTTTTCCACTTTGATGCATCTAAAGGTCACTTTGATCATTAAGTTTCTCTTAGAAATACTTTTCTAATCGGCTTTCAAGAAAAAAAGAATAGTAATATCTGATTCATTACAGCTCCTTTATACGCTGACACAAAGACACAGTTCTAACTTTACCTAGAACTAGAAACAAAGCAACCGCCTACCGTACGGGAACTCGGTAGCAACGATGCATAGCAACGGCAAGCTAGGTGAGCAACGTCACCAAGAGGATGTGACGCTTTTTAACACAGCGCTTGCTACGGTCAATAATGTAGCCTTGTTTCGCCGATCAACGAACCTGCTCGAATCCAAACGCTTAACGGATTGTTGTACTGTGATTCCCCTAGTTCACAAAGTGCATTCTGGTTGACTTAGTGACTGGGCATTCTAAAAGGGTGACACATTTCCTGAGTCGCAACAGAGAGTGCAAAAAATGCTCAGGGAAACATATAATGCTTTCAGTACACTAAGTGGATTATTCAAAGATGCAGTAATTTAGTGGGGCACGGACCAACTCATCACATACAATTTATTTATGTAAATGTACAATCGTTCAAAAAAATATCCGAACGCTATGGTTGTTTACAGAATTCAGAAAAAATATCTGGCAACGATTATTTTAGAAATTAGTGAACCTTCGTGTACGTATACGAAAGTTATCAGATCACTAATTTCTGAAAGAACATTTGTCAGATATATATTTTTTAACAGCTGGGTCAGCGTTGAGATTTATCTCCGCAAAATGCCCCGCCCTGCCCACGGTCAGTAGGGGACACCGATGGGCTTGGAAAGGCCGCCGTCCGTCGGATGGAACGTTAAGCCGTGGCCCCGTGTGCGAGAGAGCCATACCCTGTGCACGTTAAAGAACACGCTGGATGGCCTTGACGGGAGGCTACCATCTGTCTCCCAACAGCTGTTCCAGTGGGTCCCCTCCCCAAAATTTCTCTGAGCCTTCGGGGTCCATGTGACCTGGCCATTTAGCCCATGGTGTGCAAAAAAGTGCCGCTCAGAGGTAAAACAGCCTAACCCAATTCTAAGTTCTTGGGAAAGAAGTCGAGATATGAGTGCAAGAAATGGATTTCAAAGTCGTTCGGCAGCCAAGATTTGTATAGTTTTTGAGATCTAGAATGAGCTGATGGTAGTTTTCCTCTTTATGATTCCCCAGAAAACCCTGGACCACAGTCGTGAAGATTTCCTTAATAGTCTGACACAAAAATACAGTTATAACTTTACCTAGAATTAGAAACAAAGCCACTCCTTCATATTCAGTTTTTCTTCGAAGATAGTATCATTCAGTAGCTTCCTGACGACAAACACAAAAAGCAGCAAAATTTTTTGAAGCCTGAGCAAGAGAGATGTGGGTTGGGTTGTTTTACCTCTGAGCGGCACTTTTTTGCACACCATGGGCTAAATGGCCAGGTCACATGGACCCCGAAGGCTCAGAGAAGTTTGGGGGAGGGGACCCACTGGAACAGCTGTTGGGAGACAGATGGTAGCCTCCCGTCAAGGCCATCCAGCGTATTCTTTAACGTGCACAGGGTATGGCTCTCCCACACACGGGGCCACGGTTTAACGGCCCATCCGACGGACGGCGGCCTTTCCAAGCCCATCGGTGTCCCCTACTGACCGTGGGCAGGGCAGAGAATTTTGTGGAGATAAATCTCAACGCTGACCCAGCTGGGACTCGAACCTGGGTTGTTGTTGTTGTTGTACCTCTGAGCGGCACTTTTTTGCACACCATGGGCTAAATGGCCAGGTCACATAGACCCCGAATGCTCAGAGAAGGTTGGGGGGAGGGGACCCACTGGAACAGCTGTTGGGAGACAGATGGTAGCCTCCCGTCAAGGCCATCCAGCGTATTCTTTAACGTGCACAGGGTATGGCTCTCCCGCACACGGAGCCACGGTTTAACGGCCCATCCGACGGACGGCGGCCTTTCCAAGCCCATCGGTGTCCCCTACTGACCGTGGGCAGGGCGGAGAATTTTGCGCAGATAAATCTCAACGCCGACCCAGCTGGGACTCGAACCTGGGAACTACAGATTACGAGCCTGGCACGCTACCGACTGAGCCACTCCCGCCCCAGAGAGATGTGACTTTTAGGACACCACATATTGTCCACTTAAACTCGTCATATTTATAGCAGTGAGTACTTTTACCATGCTTTCATAAGTTTCCTTCATTCCCACAGCGTGTGTCACATGTTTGGTTTATGCAAAAGGACAACTTTTAGGCTGAATTTTGACGAATCTATAAATAGATGCCATTCCTTAGAGTCGTGAGTTGTTCCAAATTCTTCCATCAGCCATGAAATATCTGTGCAGAAACACAAAGCATCTTGCATCTCGTAATAAGCAGATAAAGCCAAATTTCTCTTTCTGAGCAGACAAACTCTGTTACCCTTGGCCAGAAGATTCCACTCTTGAAGTTTTGAACCTAAAACTTCAGCTTGTTGTTTGTAAAGTCTCGAACAAGATCATTTAGTTCATTTTGCTGAATCAGATTAGGCTCGTCTAACTTTTTAGAGGTATATGTATGATCAGGATCTGTACGTGCCTCAAAGTCTTCCTCTGATGAATTTAGATAAGATAATTTTTATTTCAGATAATGTTTTACAGTATACAAAAACTTTTGAAGTCTCACAAGAGCAGGCTCGTTCGTGAGATTGAATCCATTTGAATCCATCTCCTCCCAATTTGTTGGAGGTTTTGGTATAGGAAATTCTTCTCCATCAAAGAACTGGCCTTGTGGCTGAAGGCACATTTGGATATTGCATTTTGCTTTTGTTTTTTGTTTTTTTGAAAAGCGCGACACTTTAATTAAATAAAAATAACAATCTTGCAAGTGACTAGTTGGCTCATACCGAACCATTGGAACTGCAAAGGGCATGGATTTTATCTTACCTTTCCACCATTCACTCAGGCCAACAAAGCACGAAATGCAGCACACTTGTGGAGCCCATATTTTGTCCTGATTTCCAACGTGACATCCAAAATACAAGTTATAGGCTTTCTTCACAATCTTTGTCAAAGAGTGACCCTGAGATTTTAATATATAATTTCCACACACATAACAAAACTTATCTGGCACATTAACACATCTGCCACGCTACCTTTGTGCCATTTAAACGCCAAAATTCACTCTTCAACGTACAGCACGTGTTCCTCCTACAATGAAAACAACAAGAATGGCGGCCTGGGGTTAGGTTACTGTTACATGTTTTCTCCCACTTGGCAATCAATGTTGCCAGCCACAAAAAGTAAAATAGCTAGTATCCTCCCAGTTGCCTGGAGGTGTTGGTATAGGAAAATCTTAATAGGAATCAAAATGATCAATAACACGAAAACGTGACGTGCTAGCCATTTTTGAAGACCAGATCTGAAATCAGCACCTGAAAAATAGTTAAAGGCTGCTACAATTGTTCATGTTATAAAAACATTGTAAAACAGTGTTATTGGTGATTAGGTAACTCATAAAAAAAAAGCTTTTAACCAAATTTATAAACTGTGAGGTCACTACAGGACTGCATTACAGTTTGCATTACAAACTGCATTACAGTTTACATTAATTACCCTTCGCTTTTTGAGCACAACGTTTTTCATTTTACGGAAAAGTTTTCGCCTATATGTCTCCAGATTTAGCACACAGTTCTATATCACACAGCACTGTCGCTCAAAAAAGTATCCGAACACTATGGTTGATTAGAGAAATCAGAAAAAATATCTGGCAACGATTTTTTTAGAAATTAGTGATCTGGCTCTGGAATTAGTGATCTGGCTTCTGGAATTAGTGATCTAGGCTTCTGGAATTAGTGATCTGGCAACCTCCGTGTCACGTGGCACGGAGGTTGCCAGATCACTAATTTCTAAAATAATCATTGCCAAATATTTTTTCTGAATTCTGTAATCAACCTAGTGTTCGGATACTTTTTTGAGCGACTGTAGGTGGTCATATTATTTTGATACTAGATCGTGTGGGCTCACTCACGGAAATATTGAGCGTGTGCAGTTACCGTTCACAGCAAACTGGAGCGTGTGCAGTAACTGCACACGCTCCAGTTTGCTGTGAACGGTAACTGGAGCGTGTACAGCAACTGTACACGCTCCAGATATTTTTCCTGAATTCTGTAATCACGTGACACGAAGGTTGCCAGATCACTAATTTCTAAAAAAATCGCTGCCAGATATTTTTTTTGAATTCTGTAATCAACCATAGTGTTCGGATACTTTTTTGAGCGACTGTAGGTGGTCATATTATTTTGATATTAGATCGTGTGGACTCACTCACGGAAATATTGAGCGTGTGCAGTTACCGTTCACAGCAAACTGGAGCGTGTGCAGTAACTGCACACGCTCCAGTTTCCTGTGAACGGTAACTGGAGCGTATACAGTTGCTGTACACGCTCCAGATATTTTTCCTGAATTCTGTAATCACGTGACACGAAGGTTGCCAGATCACTAATTTCTAAAACAAATGGTTGCCAGATATTTTTTCTGATTTCTCTAATCAACCATAGTGTTCGGATACTTTTTTGAGCGACTGTATCTAGGTTCAAAACCTAGGATACTAACATAGAGATTTTTTTTATATTTTTCACACCATTTAACGCATTTTTTTGCAGAAATTTATAATGTTTTTAAACTTCATGTAATGGTGCTCCCTCTTGTAAAATTTTTTTCATCTTTCCCTCCTTTTCAACTTTGGGTTTTCATCGCCCCCAGGGGGTGGCTCAGTCGGGAGCGCGCCAGGCTCGTAATCTGTAGTTCCCAGGTTCGAGTCCCAGCTGGGTCAGCGTTGAGATTTATCTCCGCAAAATTCCCCGCCCTGCCCACGGTCAGTAGGGGACACCGATGGGCTTGGAAAGGCCGCCGTCCGTCGGATGGGACGTTAAGCCGTGGTACCGTGTGCGGGAGAGCCATACCCAATTGCACGTTAAAGAACACGCTGGATGACCTTGACGGGAGGCTACCATCTGTCTCCCAACAGCTGTTCCAGTGGGTCCCCTCCCCCAATCTTCTCTGAGCCTTCGGGGTCCATGTGACCTGGCCATTTATCCCATGGTATGCAAAAAACTGCCGCTCAGAGGTAAAACAACCCAACCCAACCCATCGCCCCCAACCGCCATTGTTAACCAACGGCAGAATATTGTGATAATACTTATTAAAACTGAGTTCGGGCTCAATTTCTCGACGCAGGACCCTCTTGAACCCGAGTCCGTCCGTTCCTGACAGTTATCATGGCATTCTGTTGTTTCGAGTCCTCTGGATCCATGTCGATGTCTTTTAACCAGACTGTGTGTTACAAAAGCTTTTATTGATGGAAATTTGGGGAACATTTAACAAACGGTTTAAAAATTGTTTATCTAATAGGGTTATCATCACTGAGATTGGAAATTATGATTGTAAAAAGCAAATTTTAATATCAGGTGTTCCACAGATTTCAGTTGTGGGACCACTTTTATTTGGAATTTATTTATATGATTTAGGAGAGATAAGTTTTCAGGGTACTTTGTTTACGTTTTCTGATGATATCGTTCTGCTGAATGCAGATGGCAAGTGGAAGAGGTAATTAAATGCGCACAAAACGACTGTAATAAAGCAAATTCTTCGTTTAAAAAAAACAAGCTTTTCTTAAATGGAGAAAAAAATTAAATATATGATTATTCAGAGTAGGTACAATTTAAATAATTAATACCTTAGAGCACATAACAATAACTGTCAATATAAATTAGATATTTACCAAAATGCATATCCTTTTTCAATAATGAAAGAGGTTATTAATGTCCAACATTTGGGAATTTATTTTAGCCAAGCCAAGATTTGAACAAAACACCGCAAAAATCACATTCAAAATATACTTTTTATCATGGGCGCCCGTAGAAATGTTTTTTTTTTTTTTTTGGGTGGTGGTGGGGGGTGACCAGAAATAAATAGGCATATGATTCAAGATAGAATTGAAAGTGACTTGGCTAGAAAGTTTTCATTACAATGACGACTTCCTAGCTATTTCACTGCTATCTATAAATTACGTTTGCCATGTTTGAATATATAAGAAGTTTGTCACGAAAATAATAAATGCGATGTTTACATCTCATTCGTAATATTTTATTCTGCCAGCTAAGTTTGGATGGTCCCCTCAGAAACTTACTATGACCCCCTAATATTCTGGGTTGGGTTGGGTTGTTTTACCTCTGAGCGGCACTTTTTTGCACACCATGGGCTAAATGGCCAGGTCACATGGACCCCGAAGGCCCAGAGAAGGTTGGGGGAGGGGACCCACTGGAACAGTTGTTGGGAGACAGATGGTAGCCTCCCGTCAAGGCCATCCAGCGTGTTCTTTAACGTGCACAGGGTATGGCTCTCCCGCACACGGGGCCACGGCTTAACGTCCCATCCGACGGACGGCGACCTCTCCAAGCCCATCGGTGTCCCCTACTGACCGTGGGAGGGTGGGGAATTTTGCGGAGATAAATCTCAACACTGACCCAGCTGGGACTCGAACCTGGGAACTACAGATTACGAGCCTGGCGACTGAGCCACCCCCGCCCCCCTAATATTCTGATTTTTCCATGTGGTTCCCTAGAAGGACCATTGAGCTAAGGTAAATTTCTTACAAAGTGAAACTGAATACTCATATTCCATTGGATGCCATAACAAAATATATAAAGCTCTTTGTGAATCAATACATAGGCATGATAACAATATATGGGGATGCACATATAAATCTGTTTTAAATAAACTTAAATACGAAAATCCCAAATAATATTGTTACGGCGAATGAACGCGCTATAATGACTTCATGACAAAACGTGACATGACCGCTCGCATATGTGCTTGTGCGTGAGAATTATACAACAAACGAATTTGAATGTAGAACCGACCTGAAAAAGAGAATAATAGAATTTGAGAGTGTTAATGTGGAGATATGAAAGCAGGTTTGAATAGTCTGAGTCAGTGCGCGATAAGCAGAAAAAAACAAGAAATATCTTTTATGTGATGTGTGCGCGGGTGGTCGTTTTGTTTTGCTAGTGTGATAAATCTAGTGATCTAATCAAAGACGAAGGATTGTTTACTCCTGAAGTGAAGGTATTCAAGAGATATGACAGACAAAGTGAAGAGGTAGTAGTTTAGTATAACAAACAGAGCTATTCTTAATTTCTCCGTAAGAGGAATGTTGTCGTCTTTTGTTTGTGATCAACCTGTGAAGAGAACAAGTATTGAGTATAGATAATTAATTATTTGGGAATTTAATAGATTCTAATGAAGACTTTTCTGTGTATTATTGTGGAATTTCTTGTCGGTTGGCTTGGTTTGTTTATAGATGCGTTTATTCATACTTCTGTAATAAATTACATTGCATTATAATCATTATTGACATATTTTTATTACTTTGAACTCACGCTCAATGCCTATCCATTTAAAAAATTGTAACAATATTATTAAGTTCAATAAACTTGCAATTAATGAAGACTAAATTCGGCAAAAGTTTTCGCTAACTGAATATTTTACTAGTTGACTTATTCTATATAATAATAATAATTTATTATATAAATGTTAAAACGCACATAGAAAACAATGCACAATGATTATCCACAATAAAATAAAAATTTAATAATAACTTGAAAAAATATAATTTTGGTCTCTACAATTAAGAACCAAGAGGCAACTGCCGGTCTAGATTCTGCTGAACATTACCAATAAAAATTTCGACAGCAGCACACTTGTATCACATGGTGTCATGTCCCCCGAATTTTATGTTTATTTATTTATTGATGTATTTCTTTTGTACATTTATTAATGTAGATCTTTTAATATATTTACTGTGTTCTTGGAAATATTTGTGTTGGGGATGACTCACGAGGTTGTTTTTCGGGTCTAAAGCTGCTGCATGCAAATGGTGACGAATGCCAGCAGTTGTTTATGGCCGTAAATGACTAGCCTGGGGCGCGAAGTCCGAGCACGAGGCTAGGGTAAGGAGTTGGAAGCATCAGTTTTGGTGTGAGCTTTCGAACAAAGGAGTTGTTTCGATACACGTCAAAAGGATGCCTTATATTCGAAGGAAACCCTTGAAGTGAGGGTGCGATTCCAAGGGGAATCGAGATTCTTGGGGAATCTGTTTTTTTTATTCTTGTGGATTCAAAAGGAAACACAGTGTAGGCAAAGGTTGGTTATCCTTTCGCCGAGTCTGTAAAGTGAGGATTTGCAGAGCGTCCACCTCATTATATTATTGTTTGCAGCAGTGAGGCAGCAAAGGCCCACAGAGTTGAGCGCATTCCCAGCACATAGCTGTATATAGTGTGAATTAATTGTGTCGTCCCTATATAACTCTCGTGCGATTAATTGATGGACTATTGTCATTCATCATTCAACATAGCATATCTGAGGCACAAAGCGCTACGGGTGTGAAAACCCGCGAATCTGTCTTTTCACCGAATAAAAGGTGAAGTAATAATACAACAAGTGCGTCGTCCTCCGGTGGCCACGACATTTGGCCCGTTCCCATCGCATTCCGAATAGGCAAGTCATCACATCTGTCACAGTCGGACAGGATCCGAATTGGGAGGACATCACACATGGTAAACAACAATGTAAAAAAAAAAACTCGGTTTCTTTACAATAAATTTTCTACATTAGAAATATTAAAATAAAAAAGCATAGTTGTCTTTTAAATAACATAGCGTTATTTTCATTTCTCACTTCTAAAAGGTAAATTAAATAAATTAAATTAATTAATTAATTAATTGAATTAAACACTGATGATGCAAGATACAAAAGATGTCTGTAAAATATTTCTTTTTGCTAAAGGAATTTTAGATAGTAATACTTTGTCTCGAGATAAAAGTAATTGTTTTCTGAGGTATCCAAATTTATTTGCTGGTATAAAAATAAAATAATTTTATAAAAACCAACTTGTCTAATATTATGAAAATATCTTAGACAAATGAAATATTGGAATATTTAATTTTGAATGCATTGAAATTTTTTATGTATTAAATATAAATTATAAAATTATGTTGCTATGCTCCACCCCAGCTACAGATTCCATATTGTATATCTGAATACACTCATGCAAAATATAGTGTAATAAGAAAATTTCATAGAAACAACTTCTTAACAAAATGAAACTGCCGCTCAGAGGTAAAACAACTCAACCCTTGCACATGGGGCCACGGCTTTACGTCCCATCCCTACTGGCAACCTTTCCAATCCCATTCTCCTCTCTGATCCGAGGATAGAGTGGGGATTAGCAGAAATAAATCTCAATGTTGGAGCAGGAAGGACTCGAACCTTTGAAATGAAGATTAGGAGTTTGGTGCGTTGCTGCTGAGCCACCATTCTTTCCTTCTTAGCAGGGTGTCTTATGTATATAACCATATTGTAAGCATAAATAAAATTTTTATTATTATTTTAATAGCTTGTTTCTTGAAAGCACGGCAATTATTGCCACTTAAGTAGCTGCTTAGCCTATCAGTGCAAAGCGGCAGAAAGATCTAATGAAGGTGACATTTCACAGAAAGGCAACGCACAGAAAGAATGGTCCATACTCGACCCAGGTTCCTTTGAACTGTAGCTAAGCGCACTAACCACTCCGCCAACATATACTGATTATGGATTAATTTGCGACACAAAGACAGAATTGCCATAGAAACTACTCCTAATTTGTACAGACCTTCTCATATAAAGACATGCTCCACCAAGATAGAAGAACCTGTTGGCCATTGTCTCAGTTAGAATTAATAGCACATAGACAACCATGCCATCCCGGAACTCGAGGGGCGGGGGTGGCTAAGTCGGTAGCGCGCCAGGCTCGTAATCTGCAGTTCCCAGGTTCAAGTCCCAGGGTCAGCATGAGATTTATCTCCGTAAAACTCCCCGTTTACTCCCGTAAGTGTCCCCTACTGACTGCCCACAGTCAGTAGGGGACACCGATGGGTTTGGAAAGGCCACCGTTCGTTGGATGGGACGTTAAACCGTGGTCCCTGTGCGGGAGAGAGACAAGTTAAGAACACGCTGGATGGCCTTGACGGGAGATTGCCATTTGTCTCCCAACAGCTGTTCCAGTGGGTCCCCTCCCCCAAATTTCTCTGAGCCTTTGAGGTCCTTGTGATCTGGCCATTTAACCCATGGTGTGCAAAAAAGTGCCGCTCAGAGGTAAAACAACCCAACCCAACCTGGACTCGAACCCGGACCCCATTAGTTGTAATGCATTGCGAACCAATGTGATACCACTGCGCCATTAAGGCAGCAAAATGTAATAAATATTCCAGTTTTGTGAAAAGGGGATCTTTTTCCTGTAAATGCATGATTAATAACTCTTGCCCAACATTGCTTCGATTTCCAATAGAAGCTATTTTTCGCTAGCTTCACATAATGAGGAGCTCTACACGCAACTCTTGATCGTTGGTTTATAAGGATCAATGTTCACTTTAGGAGAGAAGCAAAATCATTGTAATTGAACAAGAGTTTATCAGAAACGCCAAAGTATTCTAAGGAGACTCATTCACTAATTTAACCAGATGTCAGATTTTTCTCCTTCTTACTTAGCACCAGGCCCGGTCTACGAAAAAACAAAGGAATAGGGGGGAGTGATCCGAGTGAAAGTAGGAGTGGGAGGGGGGGGGGCAAGTGATCGGAGTGAAAGTAGGACTGGAGGGCAAGTGATCCGAGTAAAAGTAGGATGGGGGTCAAGTGATCCGAGTGAAAATAGGAGTGGAAGTGGCAAGTAATTCGAGTGAAAGTAGGAGTGGGGGAGTCAAGTGATCCGAGTGAAAGTAAGAGCGGAGGTCAAGTGATTCGAATGAAAGTAGGAGGGGTGGGGGCAAGTGATCCTAGTGAAAGTAGAATGGGGGTAAGGTGATCCGATTGAAAGTACGAGGGGGGGGGGGACAAGTGATCCGAATGAAAGTTGGAGTGGGGAGGTCAACGTAGAGTCTTAGCAATGATAAATTGCAATATAAAAATTTGGTCCTCTGTATTAGTGGCCTTTAAAAAACTTAGTTAAAAATACATGTCATCTAATATATATATGAACTATAGTGAGTGAATGACGTTTGATTGATTGACTGACAGGGGATCACGCTAATTCTAATTATGATGCAGAAATGGTAGAACTCAGATAATTTGAACCTAGGGGTAACTCGGGTCGTAGATCTGTAGAAAAAACTGAAATTTGACCTCCAAATGTCTTTCAAGGTCAAATGGAGGTCACGTAAAGGTCAAACCTTGATCTACGAGTGCTAAAAACAAGAAAACTGTTGTCTACACTTCTTGTTTCGGCACCGGGGGTAAATGTAGGAAACGTTACAAATTTGGAATCCGAAGGGTCCTCCGAGGTCAAAGGGAAAATTTAGATCTACCAATGCTAGAGAGTTAAAAAATGGTACCTGGGGGGTATTTTGGGTCGTAGATATAAAAAAAAAAAAATGTGAAATTTTGGAGCCTTCCAGGTCAAAGGTTAAATATATTTTTACCGGTGCTAAAGGGCTAAACGTTGGTCACAAGTCTCCCCCCCCCCCCCTTGCTCCTTTAATTTTTCATAGATCGGGGATTGATTTGATCGTATTTTGAGTCGTAGATCTCAGAATTTTTGTCGAATTTTGGATGCAATGGGTTCTTCGAAGGTCAAATTTTATATACCGATGGTGAAGAATGAAAATTGGTGAATAGGGCTATAGTAGGCAAAAATTCAGAAATAAAAAAAAGGGAATTTTCAAATCCGAATTCAAGGTCAAATAGGAGTCGGAGTGATGATTTAGAAACCAAGAGGTGCCGAAGTCGCCGATTGATGTATGGTATGTATATGTATTTAATATTTTTTTGCGTAAGTTCTGGTTACTAGCACTCTCAGAAGACTGGGGGGGGGGGGGGGGTTCCCTTTTGTCTCCCCCTAGATCTGGCTGCGCACCATTTGTCTTCGCGAAATCTGTCGTTGTTTAAATCATATTCACCCATCATGCTCATAACCTGGAGTTTTGCGAGGGGGAGGGTAGACAAAATTAAATGTTAGTCGACAAGAAAAAAATTTAATATGGGTAAAATTAAGCCCTGATTTAGGGAACAATTAAAGGAGCAGGGGCTAGTGACGTAACCGAAACTCAAAACAGTTAAAGGGAGTTAAGTTATTAAGTTCCATTGTAGTATAACATCTTCCCCTCTTTTTTAGAGATGTTTTAAAATTTCTTGAAAAATGTTTCAAGTTTTTTTATTTTTTGCCTCAGTTACCCTTACTAGCATTTTGATATGGCCTCCTCCTCCCCAAATGTCTTTTCGGTACACCAGACCGATTCTAAAACGGTCCCTTTTAACATTGCCCAAGTATTACTTTCTACATCTTCTTATTTTTCTGAGGCCTTTAAGCACAATATTCATAACCCTATCCACTAATCTGTAGTTAGGCATAGGGCATCATGGCGAAACCAAAGCAGACTCTCTGCACAATACGCTACTTAAAAGAGGTTTTGACTCCTTCTTCTAACCTCATCATTACTTACAAAGTCAAACCACTTAATTCAAAAGATACTGTCTAAACATCTAGAATCAAAGGCATCAAGATTCCTGTTATCTTGTTTACAAAGGGTCCGTGTTTCAGTACCATAACTAACTTAGAAAGGACTAACTATTATATAGTCTAATTTTAGTCTTTAGGTGTATACGCATATTTCTCTACACTGTCCATAGATTCTTAAAAATCCCAGAAACAACCTATTCTGTTCATCCCACGCCGAACATCATCAGTATCTCTGTTGCACAGCTACCGAGATAATTAAACTGAGATACCTGCTTAATATTATAATTAAACTGAGATAAATTATAATATAAATATAATTATATTATAATTATTAAATATAATTATATTATAATATAAATATAATTATTTTATAATTATTAAATATAATTATATTATAATATAATATAAATATAATAATAATATAATTATAATATATAATTATATATTATAATATATAAATATAATTATATATATTGTAATATATAATATATATTATTATAATATATAATAATATATAAATTATATATATTATAATATATAAATATAATTATATTATATAATAATATATAAATTATATATATTATAATATATAAATATAATTATAATATAATTATAATATATATATATATAGATAAATTAAACTGAGATAAATATTGATAGATTAATTATAATTAAACTGAGATACCTGAGATACCTGCTTAAGGGCGCAACCATTCAAACCAAACTGAAACAATCTGTACGATAACTTTCTGCTACTTAGTTTTCTCTCTGTTTGTCACCAACCTACTCTACTACCACTCTCATCAACACAAGAAAAAAAAAATCATCAACCATACAGGTAACTCCCATTTAACGTAGGAGATGCGTTCGCGGAGACCCGTGTTGAATGGAAATGGGAATTTTTATTTGTTTTTTGCCAATCTCAATGTTTTTTTTCCTTTTCGTATTATAATGAATGTTTTAGTTCAACAAAAATAATTATATTTACAGTTTGTAAAATTTCAAAAATGAAATTCAAAATAAAAAAACCAATTAAATAATCACGTGAATGCATTAACAATTACATAAATGTGTACACATATGATCGATTAATTAATTTTACAATATATTTCTTAATAAGGAACGAATCTAGGGTGCCTTGCTTTGCTTTCAGCTGTTTTGTGAAGTTTTTGTAACATTGTGTCCTAGAAAAAGTGAATGATATCAATAACTAGTGTTGCTAATCATGTAAGCAATAAATTAGATTATTCAGTGTTTGTGGTTTCACGTCGAGAAAAGATTCACCAACGGAATCACACGAAACGAGGAACTAGAGGTGCTGCCTTCGACGAGTTACGTAGAATTTTGACTATAACTTCTGTAAAAATTGTGATTTTGTGTAAATAAAATATTTATTTCCAAGTCACAACAACCGAGAGGACCGATACACCAAATATTTATGAATATTTTCGAGGTACAGTCGCTCAAAAAAATATCTGAACACTATGGTTGATTACAAAATTCAGAAAAAATATCTGGCAACGATTTTTTTTAGAAATTAGTGATCTGGCAACCTTCGTAAAAATGTCTGGAGCGTGTACAGTTGCTGTACACGCTCCAGTTACCGTTCACAGCAAACTGGAGCGTGTGCAGTAACTGCACACACTAAATATTTCCGTGAGTGAGCCCACACGATCTAGTATCAAAATAATATGACCACCTACAGTCACTCAAAAAAGTATCCGAACACTATGGTTGATTACAAAATTCAGAAAAAATATCTGGCAACAATTTTTTTAGAAATCAGTGATCTGGCAACCTTCGTGTCACGTGGCACATAGATCACAGATCACTAATTTCTAAAAAAAAAAAATCATTGCCAGATATTTTTTATGAATTCTGTAATCAACCACAGTGTTCGGATACTTTTTTTATCGACTATACATGACTTCCAGATTTTTAAAGACTTTTTACTAGAAAAAAAGAAGTCCGCGCTAAGCGGGGCTACCTGTATTTGCCAAAAGGTCGAAATTTTCAACATAATCTAAATCAGAATCAGAAATTTGCAGATTACTGATCACTTCTTGCAGCGAATTCAGTATGACATGGTAGATAATCAAATTTAAGAGAAAATGGAACAAAATGCACACTTATCTAACTGCACTAGCAATGCTAAATCAATTACTACAGTTGGTTTTGCCGTGAGTTTTGCCACTCACGACAAAACCAATTTTTTTTCAGCTTATTTTTATTTCATGAGTTCTGTGTCTACAGGACATATCCTGTGATTCTTTACTACTCAATTGCTACAAGTTTTACGAATTCTCATACATGACTCAGTGCATTACATATTCGTTATCTTATCAGGTTTGGCAAACGATCTGGAGATTAAATTATGACAATCTACAGAGTCCAAAGAATTTGTTACAGTAGGTATTATTTCTTCAGAGCGCGGTGGTTTCGTAGATTCAGGATCAGTTTCAGGAAATCGGGAGCACAGTAAAAAAACTCTGTAAAAAAACTCTGCACCCCTTCCCCCATCCCCAAAAAACAAGTAATAAATATTTGAAATTCAAAAAATAAACCCCAAAAAAATGTTTTTATACTTATTTTCCATACATATACTATGGCTAAACCAAAAAAAAAATGTTTTTATACTTATTTTCCATACATATACTATGATAGGTGGCCATATTATTCTGATACCACTGTGTATATATTTATTTTAAATATTATTACTAATCTCACAGTAAAAAAACTCTGCACCCCTTTCCCCACCCCCAAAAAACAAGTAATAAATATAACGTTCACATGAAATGCACTAACAGTTGTTGTTGCACACACGTTGCAAAATATTTTTTGTCGCAAATTAATGATAGACCATTGAAGAAATTTTTTCAAATAGCTATATCTAGAATTAAGTCTTTTATATGCTAAAATTAAAACATAAAAACGTATGCAGATTATTCAAAATTTAAAAAGTCCATTTACATACGTTAAATATAAGTACCAAATGCAAAAAAATATTATGAAACGAAAAAAATTGCGAAAAAGATTAGCAAATGTAAAAGATTCTTCTTCTTTTTACTGATAAATCTTATGTTCAATATTTTAAGATTACATTAGAAATCTTATCGGTAAGATAATTATATATATCAGTAAGATAATGAATCGTATATGTTTGTAATTATAATGAATCATATATGATTATAATATCATATAATGAATCATATATGATTATAATATCAGTAAGATAATTGATTCTACGTACAGTTGAATAATCTCTTTTGTTACAGTTAATGTTACAGCCACACTCAGATATTTTCCAAATCACATTGTAATAATTAAGGGATTTCATCAATGTTCTTTTTATATCATTAACACTTTCTTCTCCTTATGCAATTTAAGAGAATTTCTGTTATTTCCAGTGGCGTCGTATCAGTAGAGGTTGACAGACAACCAGAGGACAAAATTTATGACGTCACCTAGTAGTCATCCCATATAGACATATCTTATATTTTTTGTTTTAATATTATTACTGGTGGATTCTGTGCTAATGTTTATACTGATGTTTATCTATAAATATGTTTTATTTAGAACATTTATTTGTATTAATTAGCATTATTATATTTGATTATAAATACGAATAATTTTTTTCCTAAATAATATATATTTATAGAAAAACATTAGTATAAAGATTAGCATCAGAGTTAACCAGTAATAATATTAGAATAAAAAATATAAGAATTGTTTACATTAGGGGTTCTCAATGTGGGGTACGCGGTAAAATATTTTGGGGTACGCCGTGAGAGTTCAAAAGTCGCTAAATCTAGTAACCAAGTAAAAATAATCATTGTTATACTATAACTCTAGTTTTATCTATCTATACAAGGGGTACGCCAGTTACTTATAGATTTCTAGGGGGTACATGAGCATAAAAGGTTGAGAACCACTGGTCTATATAGTAGAATTACTTAGCGACGACAAAAATTTGGTACATTGGCCTTCTGTTATAGGAGGTGTTGGCTAAGGCCACCTTCTACATAAGGCCTGGACAGCCTTGAACAAAAGGAGGAGAGAAAGGAGGAAAATTAATTATGCATAAATATGTAATTGATTTCATTTGTTTAAATTTTTAGTTAAAGCCATTTATTTTAAAACCAGTTAAAATAAAATAATTTATTTATTAGGATTTTATCAAAATATTTCAGAATATTATAAAATTAATTGCTAAATTTTTTAAAATAAATAACTACCAGTTTGATTTTTAGAAATATACATATAATAAGAGCTTGAAAATGAGGTGTTTTGCACCTGCAGTGTCCAGGCCTATTTGGTTTAGCTAGACCTCAGATAGATGACTTCCATCCTCAAAACCGATGCTGATACTCCTGGTGAAAAGTAGCGTAACAAATTTTGTTTCAAATATAAATATTAATATATTATAATTTAAAATTACATAGGTAGGTACTTTTTTAAAAGCAGTGAATTTTAAATTATAATATTTTTATGCAATCTTAATAAATTAATCGTTTTATTTCGTGTTTTTGAAAAGGGATATAAAAATAAGTAAACGATACTCAGATTCAGAACTGGAAAGCAAGATGCTGGTACACTTTGAAAGTTAATAGGAAAATGAGATTTATGGCCAGCCGCATGAGGTGGTATTGAACAAGATTAACAATAAGGAAGGCCTTGACAGCTAATTACATAATGTTACATAAGTAGGGAAATATTTTATTAATTGTCGTATAATATTATTGCACTTAGCTTTAAAAAATGTCATAAATAACAATTTATTGCAATGATTAACGTAACAATAATAAGATATATATTCATTTAAGAGTTTTATTGTTTTTAAATTTTACACTGTTGCTGCAAGAATAATATACCTACTATTCATTTGTTTTATATATCCTAAAACTACCTGCAGTAATATCATAGTAAAATTTTCCCTCCATATCTAACGTCATCAAACTAGTCATTTATCAGTGGCAACTAGTTATTCTGTGAATCAAGCTACATAGATGGTTAATACTTTGACAGTAATTTTAATAGCACTATGAGTGTAAGGAAATTTTTTATAAAATTTAGTATAATATTACCTCCGGTAGTTTTAGGATATACCTTATAAATGAATATAATATTAAATATATTATTTTTACACAAATAACACAAAATTGAAAATAGTAAAACTCTTAGTTGCACATATACACAGTCGTATCAGAATAACATGACCACCTTCCATACATATACTATGGTAGGTGGTCATATTATTCTGATACGACTGTGTATATATTTATTTTAAATATTATTACCAATTATTGTTTTATCTATTTATTAGCTATATATCTTAAAGCAACCTGCAATAATATTATAGTAACATCTATAAAATAATATTTCGTTCCAAAAATTGTTTACCAAATGCATCAGACAAGTCCTAACAATACGACGTCACTTGTTGTTGCTTTTCGAAAGATTTTTCAGGAACTCTATCAATAAGCAATCCTATAGTAGCCTTCTCTTTGAAAAAAATTTTAAAAGAAATTCATGCTTTTTTTATCGGCTATATTATCTGGATCATAAGACATCCGTAATAAACGGTGCTCTTCTGTAATTACTTCCAGTTATTTTCCTTTCGTATTTGTTCTCTTTAGTATCACTAGATGGCGGTGTCTTACACGCAAGCATATTACTCCTAAGAATCGAGTTGCGCACAAAAGGGAGAGATTTTCTTAGTGCAAGTAGTACATACGACGCCATTTAAAATCTCGTTGTAATTTTTGAATTCTTCGGATCTAATTGTTGTATATTATCTCTTGGATGAAAAGCTTTAAAAATATTTTAAAATCCTTTACTGCTCATTGATTTGATATAGGTTGTTAGGGCACAGATATAGAAAAAAAATTTTTGAGCTCGGTGGAGTCTAATAGGAAAGTTGGGAGGAGGGTGGGGAAGGGAATTGAACCGGATAAAATGCCTTTATGGTATATTTTTGCTTCATAAATTACTCCTGCTAAGCAATGCAACATATGTATTTCCTCAAGAATTACAAAGCATTCTTGTTTAGAGCATCAGTAAGTTCCCACACCAATCAAATAAAAAATTAGAAAATCTTCTTGAAATGTGAACGAGGCGAAGACTGTTCAGTCGATAGCTTTCAGGTTCGTAATCTTCCTGTCCCAAGTTCGAATATCAAGTGTGTCATCGTTGATATTTATCTCAGCTACTGCCCCACCCTGCCCTTGGTCAGTAGAGGAAACCGATGGGCTTCGAAAGGCCAATGTCCGTCGAATGAGTAGCAAAACTGTGTGCAGAAGAGCAATGTCCTGTGCATGTTAAAGAACAGGATGAATGGCCTCGACGAGATATTTTCTGTTTCCTAACAGCTATCCAGTGAGCCCCGTTTCCCAACCTTCTCTGAACTCTTGGAGTTCTTGTTACCTGGGGGGGGGGGGGGGGGGTCAATCGGCAGCGTAGCAGGCTCCTAATCTGCAGTTTCCAGGTTCGAGTCCCAGCTGGGCCAGAGTTGAGATTTATCTCCGCAAAACTCCTTGCCCTACCCACGGTCAGTAGGGGACACCGATGGGCTTGGAAAGACCGCCTTCCGTCGGATGAGACTTTAAGCCTTGGCCCTCTGTGCGGGAGAACCATACCCTTTGCACGTTAAAGAACACGCTGGATGGCTTTGACGGGAGGTACCATGTGTCTTCCAACAGTTGTTCCAGTGGGTTCCCTCCCCCAACCTTCTCTGAGCTTTCGGGGTTCTTGTGAGCTGGCCATTTAACCCATTGTGTAAAAAAGTGCCAGAGTATGGCTATTGTGTGAAAAAAAAGTGCACAGGGTATGGTTCTCCTGTACACGGGGACATGCTTTATGTCCCATCCGATGAACGGCAGCTTTCATGAACCCATCGGTGTCCCCGACTGACCGAGGACAAGATGGGAGTTTTGTGGAGATAAAACTCAACGCTGTCCCAGGCGGGACTCGAGCCTGGGAATTACATATTACGAGCCTGGTGCGCTACAGCAGAGCCGCCCCACGTCAGTAGCTTGGATTGGATTGTTTTACCTCTGAGCGGCACTTTTTTGCACATCATAGGCTAAATGGCCAGGTCACATGGACCCCGAAGGCTCAAAGAAGGTTGTGGGAGGGGACCCACTGGAACAGCTGTTGGGAGACAGATGGTAGCCTCCCGTCAAGGCCATCCAGCGTGTTCTTTAACGTGCACAGGGTATGGCTCTCCCTCACACGGGGCCACGGCTTAACGTCCCATCCGACGGACGGCGGCTTTTCCAAGCCCATCGGTGTCCTCTACTGACCGTGGGCAGGGAATTTTGCGGAGATAAATCTCAACGCTGACCCAGCTGGGACTCGAACCTGGGAACTACAGATTACGAGCCTGGCGCGCTACCGACTGAGCCACCCCCGCCCCCACGTCAGTAGCGATTTCAGCCTTAGTGGGGCATGTCCTTCTACGAGAAGGGCTGCACAAACTAGCAGAAGTTATTACAACTCTTCCCTTTCCTACATATTGAAATAAAAAATTATTTGCTTCGCCCTTATTTAATGCCCGAATTAAGAAACTTTTAGAGATACAATATATATTTTAGGATGAGTAATTACGTGCTACAATTAGTTTCACAATCCTGGCGACTAAACATTACTTTGAAAGCCAAGGACCTTCGAATATTCTGCGAAAGCTTAACGATTTCTATGTCACCGAAATCACGAGAATTGGAGGGAAAGCACCAGCACGAACCTTGACACCATTTTTATGACATTAATGATAGCAACAGTAAATGATGAAGTTGTCGATGGAACGTTTAGAGACACAAGTTAAGTAGGGGCATAAAAAAACTAACGTAGATAGAAATATAACTCTTTTGAATCTTTATGTAATTGCAGGCAGACAATTCCTTCGATCTTTATGCAATTGCAGGTCACACGGAACTCAAACCTGGGAACTGAAGATTACGAGTCTGACTCTAAAAGTATACACAATCAGATGTGTATACTTTTAGAGATGTTTAGAGATTTATTAGGTGGCACTTCCATGCTATCTGAATAGTAACTCATATATAGAAATCCGTAACTACTTAAATGGGAGGTTATTTTACCTCTGAGCGGCACTTTTTTTGCACAGGGGCGGGAATGGCTCAGTCGGTAGCGCGCCAGGCTCGTAATCTGTAGTTCCCAGGTTCGAGTCCCAGTTGGGTCAGCATTGAGATTCATCTCCGCAAAATTCCCCGCCCTGCTCACTGTCAGTAGGGGACACCGATGGGCTTGGAAAGGCTGCCGTCCGTCGGATGGGACGTTAAGCCGTGGCCCCGTGTGCGGGAGACCTGTGCACGTTAAAGAACACGCTGGTTGGCCTTGACGAGAGGCTACCATCTGTCTCCCAACAGCTGATCCAGTGGGTTCCCTCCCCCAACCTTCTCTTAGCATTCGGGGGTCCTTGTGACCTGGCCATTTAGCCCATGGTGTGCAAAAAAATGCGCTCAGAGGTAAAACAACCCAACCTATATAGAAATCAGTAACTTCTTAAATGGGAGGTTGCCTTAACTCTGAGCGGCACTTTTTTTGCACACAATGGGCTAAATGGCCAGGTCACAAGAACCCAAAGGGCTCAGAGAAAGTTGGGGAAGGGGACCCACTGGACAGTTGTTGGGAGACAGATGGTAGCCATACGTCAAGGCCATCCAGCGTGTTCTTTAACGTGGATAGGGTATGCAACATGTCTATCATCGGTGTCCTATCAAACGAGGGCAGTGTGATGGGAGAATTTTGCTGATATGCGTTCAATATTTAAAGAGTTATGGAAACTGAAACATTTAATAAGTTAACTCGTTGTGAGAAGAATAATTTAAAATTGGTCAAATTTAATAAATATTACGCGAACTGCTAAAAATAATGTTAGTAAAATTTGGTACAACTGTTATTGCATTCGGTTTTAACTTGTGTTTTACTAATTTTTTCAGAGTAATTATTTAAACTGGCCCCGCTGCTGCAAAATATTCCAGTGTCCGAAACTCTCTAAATACCGAAACAATACTGTTGAAAATCTAGAATTAAGTAATTTTTCATTAAAATCTTTAAATTACCTTCAGTCATATTTTTTCGTAAAATGCTTATTTAAGATGAAACTGAGCTTTATCTGTATTATCAACCCAACATGGAACCAGGCCAGGATGTATACAAAATCAAGGTGGGGGTGGGGGGCAAGAAATTCAAGCGAGCCATAAAAATATAAAAGGAGACTCTAAGAGACTGAATTCCCAGTGCAGAAATGGGGCGGGGGTGACTCAGTCAGTAGCGCGCCAGGCTCGTAATCTGTAGTTCCCAGGTTCGAGTCCCAGCTGGGTCAGCGTTGAGATTTATCTCCGGAAATTTCCCCGCCCTGCCCACGGTCAGTAGGGGACACCGATGGGCTTGGAAAGACCGCCTTCCGTCGGATGAGACTTTAAGCCTTGGCCCTGTGTGCGGGAGAACCATACCTTTCGCACGTTAAAGAACACGCTGGATGGCCTTGACGGGAGACTACCATCTGTCTCCCAACAGCTGTTCCAGTGGGTCCCCTCCCCCAACCTTCTCTGAGCCTTCGGGGTCCATGTGACCTGGCCATTTAGCCCACGGTGTGCAAAAAAGTGCCGCTCAGGTGTAAAACAACCCAACAACCCATTGCAGAATAATATTTTCTATTTCATTTCAGATATCTAAAAAAAATTCTGAAACACATTCTTATCACATGAAATATAAATAACTTAAATACTTTTCTTCTTCTACCCTTACTGGCATTCTGAAACGGGGGGGATCCTTGCCTCTCCCCCCACCTAAGTTCTCCCGCTGCATGGAGCAGTGCCTCATAAAGTGGCCACGACGTATATAATACACGAGTGTACTTTGTTTTTATTTGATGAAGCAAAGTCATTAATTCTATTGGATTTTTTAACCTAGAGTGCTGGCTGCGTCAATTATTATTGTCAATGAGAAATATCGAGTCAACTCTCGGACACTTGTTCTGATATTTCTCATTTTCAATTAGTAAATCCTTTAAACAAAATACTTCATGCTTCTCTCGTAAGAGTCGTGAGTGGCTCAGCTTTCACGAGGTCGTGAGTAGCACTTTAGTCTCGTAATCTACATTTCCCAAGTTTGTTGGGTGAGGTTGTTTTACCTCTAAGTGACACTTTTTTTGCACTCATTGGGGTAATAGACAGGCCACAAGGACCCCGAGGGCTCAGAGAAAGTTAGGGGAAGGGTTGGGTTGGGTTGTTTTACCTCTGAGAGGCAATTTTTTGCACACCATGGGCTAAATGGCCAGGTCACATGGACCCCGAAGGCTCAGAGAAGGTTGGGGGAGGGGACCCACTGGAACAGCTGTTAGGAAACAGATGGTAGCCTCCCGTCAAGGCCATCCAGCGTGTTCTTTAACATGCACAGGGTATGGCTCTCCCGCACACGGGGCCACGGCTTAACGTCCCATCCGACGGACGGTGCCCTTTCCAAGCCCATCGGTATCCCCTACTGACCGTGGGCAGGGTTAGGAGAAGGGAACGTACTGGACAACTGTTGGGAGACAGATGGCAGCCTCCCCTCAAGACCATTCAACGTGTTCTTCAAGGTGCACAGCGTATGTGTCTTCCACACGTGGCACCACGGCTTAACGTACCATTCGACGGACGAACTGCCTTTCTAAGACCATACTACTGACTTTTAATGACCGTGAAAGGCGGGAGTTTTGCGAAGATAAATCTCAACCGATGGCCCGGACGGGAACCTAGGAACTGCAGACTACGAGTCTGTCGAGTTCCCGCTGAGCCACCTCCTCTCTTATCCCCTGTTCGAATACCAATTGTACCAGCGTTGAGATTTATCTAAGCTAACTCTACTTTGCCTTCAATGAGAAAGGGGACATCGATAGACTTCGAAAAACCACTTTCCATCGGATGGGAAGCAAAACCATGTGCAGAAGAGTCATACACTGTGCACGTTAAAGAACATGCTGGATGGTCTTTACGGGAAACTCCATCTGTCTCCTAACAACTGTGGGTCCACTCACCCCAACCTTCTCTGAACCCCCGGGTCCTTGGAATCTGGCCATTTAGACCATTGTGTGCATAAAAATGCCTCTCAGACGTACAACAACCCAATGTTAAGCCACTGATTTAAAATGCGTTTCAATATTCGTTTCTTGGTTAATTATGTGGAGCGGGGGTTGGCTCAGTCGGTAGCTGGCCAGGCTCGCAATCTGCAATTACCAGGTTCGAATCTAACTGTGCCAGCATTAAGATATTTCTCTGCTAACCTCCAGCCTATCCTCGATCAGAAAGGAGATACCAATGAGCATGGAAAGGCCACAGTCCTGGGTTTCCTTGTGTAGAAAAAACTATACCCTGTGAACCTTAAAGAACACACTGGTTTGCCTTTACAGAAGGCCCCCATCTGTCTCCTAACATCTGTCCAGTAAGTCCCTTACCCCAAACTATCCTGAGCCCTTAGGGTCCATGTGACCTGACCATTTATCCATCTTATGCAAAATAGTGCTGTTCAGAGGTAAAATGTAAAACAACTGAATGTATAACGATGTATGCATATCTGAGTCACGTAATCAACTTAACCAAATTCCCAAAACTAACAAACCGAAGACTACTTAAATGATGTGCAATTTGTTAATTTGGTTAATGGAATGAAATTATTCGTGGATTAACGATAAGAAGCAGTAGCTCGTCAGGGTTAGTTTGTATAATAGACTGTCGCTTCATATATTCCTTATGAAAGAAGGCAATGGAACGTGTTTTGCCTTTACAGTGGCACACATGCAAAATATTAATGATTAGTTTAATCTCTCTTAATGAGAATTTTAATTCCTCGACACGTAGGAGACGTCCATTAGTCAAATAACTGTACCTTTTCTATCATTCAACAATTGCGAAAAATGCTGCATTTGCTTGAATATAATGCGTATTGCAGTTTTGAATGGTTGGATTTAAGAAAGAAAGAAATTAATCACATGAATTCTGTGTATATTGAAATTATTTAGGAATTTATTTTTTTCACATTTCATCTACATTTTACCTGGTGTATCATTACGTCCCGGTGGTGGATGTGTAAATCCGCCTCCCCACTCCCATTGGAAATTTCTGGGTATGCCCAAGGCACATATAATGTAACTCCTTATAGCTCCTTATAAAAAATAAAATAAATAAATACCCCCTCAAGCAGCTGCTTGCCACAGAGGTCTGACAGGAGCCTGTCAGTTTATATGCCATAGTAGAAGGTCTGAGAGGATGGCAGGACCTCAGTAGAAAAACGACACATACATCCAGGCCTAAATCCGGGGCTCGAACCCAGGTCCCTTAGATCAGTAGCCAAGCGTGCTAACCACTCGGCCACGGGATTTTAATAGCTGTCCGATTTTCGCGCCTCTAGCGGCATGGGTATGTACTATCATTTCGTTTTAACTCTGTACGATCAACACCAATAACACGTATTAAGACTCTAAACAGAATAATTAAAATTATTAATGTTAAAATTCAATCGGTGGTATTATTTTTTAGAAGTTAACAACTAATTTTAAATATTAAATAGCATTTTAATAAAGAGCAAAACGCACATAATTTTATTTGCATAGTTCGAAATTAAAGATTAATTTTAAATCGATGAAATCACCTAAAACTTTACTTTTACACTGGTTTCCATAAATTAAGGAAAACTCAGAAAAATTATGATAAACAAATGATTTTAATGAAATTTGATGGAAACATGAATTACAATGCTAGTTTCAGAATTGCATAAAATATTTTACACTAGAAACATTTTTCGTCAAAAAATAACACTTACAGTTAATATTAAATTCACTTGTCCAAAAATGAGGTGTCAGAATGCAATGGTCAAAGTTCTTTAATAAGGAGTGTGGTCAACCCTTACAGCAATGCAGGCACGACAGCAATGTTCCATGCTGTTTATGAGGTTGCCAATCAGTTCAATAAGGAGTAATGACCATTCTTCCTTTAAAGCAGTAATAACCTCCCCCTTTGTTTCAGGTGGGTGGTTGAGGGCACCAACATGTCTCCCTAGAGCATCCCACACATGCTCAATCGGATTTAGGTCGGGAGATCGAGCTGGCCACTTCATGCGCATAATGGTCTCCTCTTGAAGGTTTTGTTCCACTAGTCGAGCTCTGTGTCGACGAGCGTTATCATCTCATAAGATGAATGTTTCACCTATTATAACAGCGTAAGGACATACATAAGGGTATAGGATGCCATCTCTATACCTTTGAGAGGGCGGGGGTGGCTCAGTCGGTAGCGCGCCAGGCTCGTAATCTGTAGTTCCAAGGTTCGAGTCCCAGCTGGGTCAGCGTTGAGATTTATCTCCGCAAAATTCCCCGCCCTGCCCACGGTCAGTAGGGGACACCGATGGGTTTGGAAAGGCCGCCGTCCGTCGGATGGGACGTTAAGCCGTGGCCCCGTGTGCGGGAGAGCCATACCCTGTGCACGTTAAAGAACACGCTGGATGGCCTTGACGGGAGGCTACCATCTGTCTCCCAACAACTGTTCCAGTGGGTCCCCTCCTCCAACCTTCTCTGAGCCTTCGGGGTCCATATGACCTGGTCATTTAGTCCATGGTGTGCAAAAAAGTGCCGCTCAGAGGTAAAACAACCCAACAACCTATACCTTTGAGCATCGAGGTTCCCACTCGTCAACACATAGAGGTCTGCGAGTCCACCTAACGAAATAACACCCCAAACACACACACTACCTCCGCCGTAACTGTTTTTTTGACGGAAGTTACTGAGATGATAGCGGGTACCTCGTTCTCTCCATATCAAACAATGTCCGGAATCACTCTGCAAGCAATATCTGTGAAGATTACGGACTTCTATTGCTCTTCTGTCCAGTTAACATGCGTGAGTGCCCAATTCAATCGCTTTCTCCTGTGACGTGACGTGAGGGATATACAAATTACTGGTCTTCTAGCGTACAGACCTCCCTCATGAAGCCTTCTACGCAGAGTAGAATCTTATATAACCCTCCCAGTGGCTGCTGCAAGAGAGGATCGTAGCTGATAGGGAGTAGACGTCCTGCTCCTTCGTTGCTGTTAATCGCAATATCAATCTTGTACAGCGGTCTAACTGTAGCCTTCCTCGGCTAAACCTCCGAGACGCGGAATCCGTGCTAAGAATAAGAACAGAAGGACTCACATTCAGCCATCGTGCCACATCTGACTGACTTCGGCCTGCTTCAAGCCGGCCAATAGCTCTCCACCACAGTTCATTTGGCAAATGATGTCTCGAGGTCATTCCTACAAAATGGTTATTTCGAATTTCTTTACTCACATTTAAACACAAAATAACGATCCACTCAAAAACACCTGTTTTTATGCCGCTATCCGATTACGCAAATTGACGCAACCTAGACTAATTTGCATACGATATGCTCACTCGGCATTACTTTACTGGTTACATGAAAAGTTTGGTGAGGATCGCACAATTTTTTAGCGAATTATCGCGATTTTTCTCATTTATGGAAACCAGAGAATTTTATGCCTCATCATGCCGCTAATCGCTGGTATCAGTTAATGGTGGTTGAACACCCATTGTAAAAAAAAATCTATAACTGAAATGTTCCATCTGGTTGTCTTTATCTGTGGCCGAAAGCTACTTCGATGGTTAAGACAATAAAAACAATTCCTAAACGTCATAACGAAGGATTTTTAATATTTTGCTATAAATATTGCAGGTAGCTTTTGGATATTTCTAAAAAATGAATACAATGTTAAACAGACCCAATTCTCTTTTTACACGGTAGATAGGTTCCGGAAAAAACAGTGTAAAAACAATACAGTGCATATGAAAAAAATAGAAGATTGGTTCCAGACGTGAAAACCCAGTACAAATAATAAGTTGTTTTCAAACAAATCATATTAAAATCTTCAATTAAATCTTTATTTGATTTTTATTCATTTAAACACATTTTTTTTATAAAGATAATTATATTTACATATATAAAGTAAATTATCTTTCATAAAGAAAATAATATGTCACTAATTCAAGAATACAAAAGTGCAAAAAAATGACTTACATATGCTAATTAACTAGATTTTATTCGTTGTCACTTTCTGACAATAGACGCATTGCTTTGCGTAAGACTGGAATTAAATCACTTTCATTGCTTGAAACATTTTGGCCGTAGTGTTCATACTCCAATGGTGTATCTATAGTACATTTTCAAAGTTAAAACTACTTCGAAAAATGTGACCATATAAGGGGCATCTTTGTTACAAACGTAAATTCTAGGAATTTTTTCTTGAATAGTAATATTTTTTTCAGAATTAAATTCAAATAGAGATTTTTAAAAAAGGCGCCGTTTGAACCGTATTAGATAAAAAATAAATCGTGTAAAAAGAGAATTGGAGTTTTTTTTCTAAACCGTGTTAAATTAAAATCGTGTAAAAAGAGAATTGGGCGTATATTTTTTTTAGCAATAAAGCAAAATTAAAAAATGGGCAAACACTTAGGTAAATATATTTAAATATTTCATAACAATTATTTTCATTAATCAATAATCATTGCTTTATTCATTTTTTAGAAAAATAAGTTTTTTATTCGGGAGCCATCCCTTGGCCGGGTGGTTAGCACGCTTGGCTACTGATCAAAGATACCTGGTTTGAGCCTCGGGTAAGGCATGGATGTTTGTGTTGTTTTTCTGCTGAGATCCCGCCTTCATCACAGATATTCTACCAAAAAGTATTAAACTGTCAGACCTCTGTGGCAAACAGATGCTTGAGGGAATGTTTATTTTTTATTTGAGTCTCTAGAGTAGTGACGAAGATATATATCACTGCGAAACTTGGTAGGTAGCTTAATGAGAACATGTGAAACGATTTAGCGAAGAAAAAAATATAGTTCCAACTGTGGCCACTAGGAGGAAAAAGAGGGGTGGGGGGAGGGCTGCAAACACAAGAAAGAAAAGCAGAGGTGAGAAAACAATGTTTATTGGTTTCACGAACATGTCTATTGCAGAAACTCCATTGGTGCAGAGGATGTGCTGCGTGCTAAGAACTCATGGTCCACGGTTGCTTGAAGCATCTGACAATAGATGTTGGTTACTTCCCATGTAATCTTGCAATCACTTCTCATGTAATTGGATGTTTGTCACTTCCCAGTATTTCTGGCTTTCAGATAAAAAGCATCGCCATGATTAAACCCAATTCTTGAGATAGCCCCAGAGCCAAAAATCACAAGGATACAGACAGTGATGGACTGGGTCTAAATATATTGGTTGCCAAGGAGACAAAGGGGACCCACTCACAACTGTAAGACTATTATTTTTAACATATTGTCTAATGTTTAAGTGGGTCCACTTGCCATCGAGCAAGCTGACACCCTGGCCAGTCCGCCACTGGAGGGGCGGGGGTGGCTCAGTTGGTAGCGCGCCAGGCTCGTAATCTGTAGTTCCCAGGTTCGAGTCCCAGCTGGGTCAGCGTTGAGATTTATCGCCGCAAAATTTCCCCGCCCTGCCCACGGTCAGTAGGGGACACCGATGTGCTTGGAAAGGCCGCCGTCCGTCGGATGGGACGTTAAGCCGTGGCCCCGTGTGCGGGAGAGCCATAACCTGTGCACGTTAAAGAACACGCTGGATGGCCTTGACGGGAGGCTACCATCTGTCTCCCAACAGCTGTTCCAGTGGGTCCCCTCCCCCAACCTTCTCTGAGCCTTCGGGGTCCATGTGACCTGGCCATTTAGCCCATGGTGTGCAAAAAAGTGCCGCTCAGAGGTAAAACAACCCAAACAACCCAACCCGCCACTGGATACAGTCCAGATGGGTGTAGTATCCAGGCCTGAGGAAAATCTCGAGAAACTAAGTTCTCATCGCCGAACGTTGTACGCAGCAACTGCTTTATCTGGCAACTAATATGCGCATGTTGCCATATTACTAGACTGCACCATCTTGCATGAAGACTGTGGTATCCAGATAGTGCACCATCTTGCATGAAGACTGTGGTATCCAGATAGTGCACCATCTTGCATGAAGACTGTGGTATCCAGATATTGCCATTTCTGGAGGGTGGGAATAACGTGATGGTGGACAAGATCACGGTATTGGGCACTTGTTATGGTACACATCACTGGACCATTAGGTCTAGCCTCCCGAAAAAAAAATATCAAAAACGGCTCAATGACGAAATCTACACTGAAGTCATACCACACTGTCATGTATGGGTGCTGGAGGGGTTACCCATTTCAAATATTTTAAAGGAGTATCCATGTTTGGATTGTAGTGTCCAAGATTTTTCTCTTATCAAAGTGTCTTAACACCTTATTCTAATAGTCTCCTGGCCATATTCTTATCCCGTATGATTAAATTTGTCGTATGTAACAAAATTTTGAACCTAATTAATTATATCTGTTAGAAATTTTGCGAAATGATTTGAAATTAACTTTATGATAAATTTTGAAACGTAATAAAATGTTTCATTTGTAATGAATTTCCGAACGTGATTTAAATTTTGTGATAAGGTTTTGAATCTGATCAAGCACTTCATCTCTGATAAATTCTCTAATCTGACTGGTAAATTCAGGTGACGGTATTCGAAATTGATTAAAATGTTTCATGTGATATATTCTGGAACATAAGTAAATCATTTCTCAATGATAAATTTCGAATAGAATAAATCGCTATTTCAAGATATATTTTGAATAGAGCAAATCTCTATTTAATGGCAAATTTCGAATAGAGTAAATCTCCCTTTAATGATAAATTTTAATAGAGTAAATCTCTTTTTAATGATAAATTTCGAATAGAAGATAATCTCTATTTAATGGTAAATTTCAAATAGAAAACTTCTACAAAATTTATCATTAGAAATTTATTCTAATAATAATAATCGAAATAAATATCTCTTTAATGATAAATTTTGAATAGAGTAAATTTATCTTTAATGATAAATTTCGAATAGAGTAATCTCTATTTGATGATAAATTTCGAATAGAGTAAATCTCCCTTTAATGATAAATTTTAATAGAGTAAATCTTTTTTTAATGATAAATTTCGAATAGAAGAAATCTCTATTTAATGGTAAATTTCAAATAGAAAACTTCTACAAAATTTATCATTAGAGATTTATTCGAATAATAATAATCGAAATAAATATCTCTTTAATGATAAATTTTGAATAGAGTAAATTTATCTTTAATGATAAATTTCGAATAGAGTAATCTCTATTTGATGGTAAATTTCGAATAGAGTAAATCTCCCTTTAATGATAAATTTTAATAGAGTAAATCTCTTTTTAATGATAAATTTCGAATAGAAGAAATCTCTATTTAATGGTAAATTTCAAATAGAAAACTTATACAAAATTTATCACTAGAAATTTATTCTAATAATAATAATCGAAATAAATATCTCTTTAATGATAAATTTTGAATAGAGTAAATTTATCTTTAATGATAAATTTCGAATAGAGTAATCTCTATTTCATGATAAATTTCGAATAGAGTAAATCTTTCTTTAATTATGATTTTCGAATAGAGTAAGTCTCTCTTTACTCGTAAATTTGTGAATTCTGTGAAATATTCCTGAGTTTGTTTTAAGTATTTGCTCAGTACAGAAATATATGGGAAGAAATTCCACGAAGCAAATAAAAAACAGACTAAATTAAATTTTTTAATTAAATCTTTTATTGTATATTTCAGAAATAAACTCAGTATATGAACAAAAAAATTAAACTTTACAAATGACAAAAGTAAAAGAAAGGTGGGAAAGTACAAAATTGAAACACATCCAGTTTTAAAATACACAAATACAATAATTTACATCTGAGGTAAAATTTCAGATAAATTTAAAACATTTAACTAATCTTGCTGTGTATAATAAGATACAATTAATTAAAGTGAGATAAAGTCACAAGCTCTATTTTTACATTCCTTTTGCACTACTTGCTAATTATAGAAAAGTTAAAAAAATTCTTATGATTAAAATTTCAAATAGCTAAGAGAAAGAAATATGCATGTAATGAAATATGAAGTTTTCAAACTGAATATATTTTCAGGCGTAAATGAGAATTATTAAAATTCTAAAAGTTACCAAGTGAAAAAAGATTGAACAAAAGCTCTCAACTCTTGAATTGCTGTCCAAAAAAATCAAATTATCAGTATTTCTTGATATGAATTGTTCAATATTAAAAAAATACAGGAAGAATATCAGTGAAATGTTATAACAAGAGTCCTACGCAGATGACATTTAAAAGAAAAAGAGTTTGATTTTTTAAAATTTGGTAAAAAAAAACCCCAAAAAAATCGTTTTACTACCGAAATAAATCGACTACCATTCATGGCTGTAACCAGACCCGGATCTAGAACAAAATAGGGGTGGGGGTCAAAAGGTAATTTCCATTGCAGTACATTTGACCATTGCAGTACATTTGACCAACCGTTTTAGAGGTTTTTAAAATTTTCTTGAAAAATTCGTGAAATATTGACAAGTTTAATAATTGTTTGCCTCCATTACCCTTATCAACCTTCCCAATGGGAGGAAGAAGGGGGAGTTATGATTCCTTACCCCCCAAAACTGCTGGCTGTAACTATATTCGTGTTCGAAATTTTATCTTTCTGGTGAAATGGAATAGGTTACATTGTATCATATCTATTATATAGTTACGATTTGTCGCTGGCATTTGGAATTTGTTGCTTTTTAAATCGAACACATTCCATATCTTCAAAAAGGTTTAGGGAGGAGAGGAGGAGAGAAAGCGACTGAAAATCCGAGTAGACCAAACGTCATTGCAGATTTCTTTTTTTTTAATTATTCTCTCCCAACAACTCAATGTATGTTTTTTTCGCCTCCTTTCTTGTGGTCGTTAAAAATATATGGTCAAAATAAGTATAACATTCACGTTTATTAATATTTTTGCATCCGTATCGGTTATTTTAATTTTTTAAATGGGGGTGAGGGGTATTTCCTCTTGCTCCCCTCAGATCTACCCTTGATTGAACGTCTTTAAAAAACGCAAATAGCGGTATATCATCCCAAAAATGCTAGTAAAATAAGCAAAATTAATAGTTGAAAAAATTGGATTGTTTCACCTCTGAGCTACACTTGAATGCGCAAAATGGAAAAATTTCGCAGTTACAGGAACTCCACAACTAAGATTGAGGGAAAGGGACGAGTTAGACAGATGTCATTAAAAAATGAGTAAGATAATCTCAGTTCTTTTGTATTACCTCGTTAATTCAATTTTTCTTGAAACAAGTGAGTGCTAACAAGATTGCATTGCTATTTTAGCAATCACAACCAAATCATCTATAGGAATCAAGTAATCCCATCAAAACTTATTAGTGTTGAACAATGTTATCTCTTCGTTTCATTTTATTATAAGTTTCTCCACTTGGTGTTCCACGAAAAAAAATTATAAATTTAAAAATGTAATCTTTGGTTCGTTATGATCATTGGAAGTTAAACAAAGCGATTTTGTCAAATATTACCATTCATTTGGCATTCCACGTTATATAAAAATTCTCTCCCTATTTTTATATATATATTGCATTGAATATTAATGAGAAAATCTTCATGTTAACACATCTTTAATGTAACAAACAGAAAATACTTCAAAACTTCTGTTAATGGTTTAATAAATTATTTAAACATTTCGTGTTCTTTAAATAGTTTAATAATTATGTTTCGCTTTTTATTTCTGTTATTTAAAACATTTAATTCATATAGATAAGAGTTTTCCAAATGGTCAGAGTTTTCCAACTACTTGAAGCGAAAATAAGGGTTCCGCAAGAAAATTCCTTAGCAATATAATAAATAAATTAACAATAATTGGGAGTTTTCTTCATTTTCCATTTACTTGAAATGTGATTTTAATTCCTAAATATGTGCAATTAAATGATATGTTGCTTTCGTATCTTTGTCTAATATTTATTTATTATTATCCTTATTTATTTGTGGTGTAGTGTTTATTTTCATATATACCAATTTTATTAAGAATTCCTCAAGAATATTTCGTGTGCGAAAGAATTCCGTGGCCAAATTAAACTGGGAACTACTCATATAAATAATAATTTTAGATTGCAGATGTTTCAGTTATGTTTTGGCCACATTGTTTGCAAAAATCACCAACCTTTTTTTTTCATGAATATATTAATAAATATGTATAAAAATAATAATTTTAAAAATAATGGAAAATTCTGAAGGATTTCTCCAAAGGCAACTTAGAAATGTTTCCTTGTTTCTCTCATTAGTGTGGAATGTGGTATTTAGCATTTTGCAGTATTGTTTTTATCTCTATTGATCTGTACAGAAATTCAAATTAAAAATTTCGAGCAGAAATATTATTGATTCATTAATTAGTTGCGTTGCTTCTCAGAATTAAAGTAAATCCCTAAAAAAATATTACCATAAATTTCGAAATATAACTAGATCTAGTTTTGTAAGGTAGAAACGACTTCATTTTAATAACGACAAATTTTAAAATTAAATCAGATAAAATTAATCCAGATTCAGTTGTAAAGTGGAAAGAATTTCATTTTCATAACAACAAATTTTTAAATTAATACAGAAAATGCTTCTTGACAGTGTTCATATATTACAAATTAGATCTTTAGTAAATTATAAAAAGAATTATAAAATTCATCGGCAGGGCTGAATTTGAACCAACTTTCATTTTAAAAACATAGCTCCGTTTTCCTTTCTGATTATAAAACTGTATAATTAACCGTAAGTACGAGAATATAGAAAATTCTATTCTGGGAAAAATGTACATGAATATAATAATACCCAACTTAGTTAAGGGAATATCTGCATGAAATATTAACTTTCCCATTTATCGGCCGAAGTAAAGCAGTTTGAGTAACACATCATGAGCTTCAAGGAATTACATTTTCCCTAAGGGATTAAAATTTCCTAACAAGATTAAATAATCGCAAGAATAAAGCTATGTACATTATCTAATCGATCAAAAAGAAGCCTTATACTATAATTAAATTAGCTACCCAGAGCTCTTGTGAGACGACAGGAAGCAGTTTTCAGATATAAAATTCTGGGATGTCGGGGGAAGTAAGCGGTAGGGCCGGATATAGGAGGGGGGGGGGGGCTAGGCCACTTTGATACCTAGACCTGGACAGCTATCGAGAGAAAGGGGGAAGAAGGGGAAGAAATTAAATATGTATAAAATTTAATTCAAATCTATTTATTTTTAAACTGCACAAAAAAAACAAATTATTCATTACGACTATATTAAAAACTGATTACCAAATTTGGAAAAATTAATAGCCATCGGCTGAATTTAAAAAAAATAAAATTTAATTAAAACAGCTCTCTATTAAATTTTTTTTGTTATACCTATTATCCAATCTTGCCCCCTGGAGGAGGGCGTCGAAAGAGTAGAAAATATCCAAAGGAAACATTTCTTTGACTGATGATAATTTTGTCCTAAGCCTACCTAGGCCTAGTATGATATTAAAAGTTTTGGCCATGCACTTTTGAGAATGATGGTAACCGGAACGGAAGTGAAAAAAATATTAAATATATAGGTTGCCTGTATTTTTCAATAAATTTGTTATAATCACTAAATTTGAGGTAAAAAGTTTATACCGGAACAGAGTGCGCGTTAACTATGACTCGATTGCTCACCCACACATTTTTTTATAGACTAATAAATAATATTATATTTTTTTTTTGAGGGGGGGGGGGAGTCTGAGAGTAAGTATTGTGTAAGGTTCCCAGTTACTACAATGTTCCACGGGACAGGAGAGGTTAAAATGCTATTCTATATGGAATTTTTAGAGTTGTTTTATAAACATATTTTAAGTGTCGGACTAATCTACTATGGCGCTAAGATAAAATTCTATAAAGACAAATGTTTCGGATTTCAATTTAAGTAGACAATTTGAGATTTTGTATTAAATATTTTTACTGCCTAAAATATAACGAAATCAATAACAACAATTAAAAAAAATCTTTTACCATTTGGCAAAAAAACATAAACTATTTCAATAAATACCTTTTTGCAGCAGATGGACCCTTGGGGGGGGGGCAAAACATTTAGGACTTTATAATCAAAAGCGATTCCTTTATCAATTAGGTATCAAAAGAGGATCAGTAAAAGTTTCTTTGTAACATTTTAATGTTTCCTGCCTGTAGAGTTTTTTTTTGTTTTTTAATTGGTTTCTTATAATATCGATCGGGTTGTATTATTTATTAAGAACATATTAACTAAAAATATTTTATTATGAGAAAAAGAAATTTTTCTGGAAATATGACAAAATCCTTGAAATGTGTGTTTGGGGAGTTAAAATGACTTGGCCTGATATTCACTGAAATTAAGATTTTTTCATGGGCCGGAAAGCATTAAAAATCTCATTGCTCACACCCTTTTCAGTAAATTACATTTGATATGTTGTAAACATTACTGGAAAATATTTGGGAATAAATATATTTGGGGAATATAGGGTCTTTCCCTTTTAAGTATATAATTCATCTGATTCAATAGTTACATAACAATCTTCACTTTGTTCATTCTTGTAATATTTGGCGATTAAAAATGGGTTTATTCCTACAATATCTCTTATGTTACACAAGGGGCTAAACTTCTGGCATTGCTATTTTTCATTAAATAAGTCTTATATATATAATATTTAAAATTATTTAAAAAGTTACAAATTTTTTTGGATTACCTCATATATTTTTAATGTTCATTTAAATTAGTACCAAAAAAATAATGCTCCTTGACACAAGAATTAATTTTACCAACTTTAGATGAAATGAACTTAGGAATAATTGAGGCAAAGAATCTATAAAAGACAAGAGACAGCGAGCAAAAACGGAAAGGGCGCCTCTCGTGGTAAATTTCATTTAGAGAGTTAAAATGGTAATGCAGAGAATCTGACTTTCGGGAGCTCGAATAGGATATTAAAGAAATATTGTGAGGTTAAGTAGGAGGCTTGGCTATATGTTTTACAAATATCATATAAATATCATCTTAAAGTTACCGCTATTAATATTGTTAATAGTAATATAAAATACTTAAAATTCATTGTTTCAGTAAATAATTACAATAGCTTCAGATGAAATTTTATCGTATATCTGAAAGATACTTTTTTTTCAATACTTTTCTAACTAAAAGACAGGAAATAAGCTCAAGAAGGGGATAAAAGCGTTCTGTTATCTATTTTCACTTGATGGTTCAAATAATAATGCAAAGAAGCAAACTTCCAGGGACATGATCTTATATTCCATGGAGTTGCCCACTCTTGGACTCATGCATTCTTTGGTTAAGGGATAAGTACAATGGCAACTAGGGAAGCAATAAGGAGACAGTGAGACTGCGCATTTGTTATTTTAACAATTCTCATAGATAACAGGCCAATGATCAATCAGCTTTTAGAAAATTAATTCACAGCTCATTATTAATTTACTGAGTATCTATCCACTATCAAGCTGTTCTATGTAGCAGAATGAAGATGAGTGTAGGGGAAAAATTGTCTTGAACGGGGTGGGATCTGAACCCACAATTTTTCTTCTACACTCATTTTCATCCTGTTACGTGGATGTATATTCAGTCGCCAATTAGTTACCTATTCAATCAATCAATGATCTTCGGGAACTGTCAAAACTTCAACTGTGCATACTCATTTGGTCTTCGCCTTATTTCCTTAATTACTATTCATGCAATACCACTGGAAAGTACTAAAAGGCGGTATGCATTTAATAGAACAGCTCAGCTATATTGCTGTAATCTCAAATCATAATAAATAATCCTGTAAATCTCAAATGATTTAGCTAGGTTTGTTTTAATGGAAATATCATGGTGTAGTGAACAAATCGCATCAGTCATATGATTATTGTACTAAGTTTTTATCGCAATCAAACCAAAATATTCCATTTTCTAAATTATCTGCAAAGCATAAACCTCTATTTCTTGAAATGAACTTGCTAACATGAAGACTTTACTACAGATGTTTAATATTAGCATAAATTACAAGAAATAACATTTACAGTATTAAAACAGAACTTAGACAAAGGATCCACATTTTCGAAGGAAGTATGTGTGGTGTGTATTTCGGGGGGAGAAAGAGGGGCTTAGATAAACATACTTTGGTTTATAACGAGGGAAATGTGTAAATTAATTTGCTTTTATAGTGTTACAATGGACCCCGATATAACGCGCATGTCGGGCGGGAAACAACACCCGCGTTATAAGGTGAATTATAAACCCGCGTTAAGGTGAGTTATAAACCCGCGTTATACCGAGCGGCGCGGTGGCGACACAATAAATTTACTCAGAACGATTTGAGCTATATATTGAAACATCCCATCAACTATATATATATTATGTATTTTAATAAAAAACCCAATTTATTTATTAAGTGTTTTATTAAAATTCACATAACATAGTTATACATCTTAATAAGTACATATATTTATTATTTTATTTACGTACATAAGGTACGCTTGAAAATATGTAAAAACAAACACTACCTATAACTTATCGCGAACATCGCCCGCGCTATAACCGAGTGCGCGGTATAGCGAGCAGCGCTATAACGAAGGTCCACTGTATTTGATTTTTAGTCAGGGGGAAGTCTTTTTCTTTAACAAGAACTCCCTTCTGTTTAACTGTGGATGCCAATGTTGTAAAACATTCTTAAAGTACAAAAAAATCTAGAACATGCGCAGTAAAATCCATTTCAAACATTTTTCAAAAGGACCAAATTCTAAAACCATCTTTACAGAAGATTATTATATTATGAATCTAAAATATGATACATGAGAAATTGAACTTATTAAATTGTCAAACATTTCAAACGCGTTTTACGACACATAATATTTATAATAATCATTTACAAATACTTTACAAATATGCTATGTAGTTTAAGCATTTTCAAACAAAATGTAATAGTGTATTAGTAGCAATTACCTTCTTCTAGTTTACTTCTGAGTCCTAAATTTTAATGACAATTTACTTAATATTTAAATTTTTTTAATGTCTGTAAAGTAACTTTTGAATGATTATTTATTCTCAAAAGGACTTTGCCATTTAAATAAATTATGTAAAAAAATTACTTGATATCCATAAGTCAGTTTTGTGGAGGCTCGTTCATGATGTTAGAACCATTAGTCGAGCACGAACAGTTGTCACCACCTTTTCCTTTAGGAAACAAAGGAAATTCGTCTCCAAAAATGATGGAACCAAGGACAGCAATGATGACGTTTAAGGCCACAATAAGGACACCTCCTACAGCAGTCAAGTTGTTGATCACATCAGCCACTCTTTGGTGTTTACGCTTGTTGATATTGTACCGTGAACTCAGCACGAGGAGCCCACCTATCGCCACCTGTGGTCAGATAATAATCTAGTACATTAAGAATATTTGAGAAGATTCAAAAATGGAATACTGAAGACGAAAGCCAGCACAGCAGTTGCACAGCTGCAGACAAACGGGATAAAATGTAGATGGAGAATTTAAGTTTTAGTTTTTTTGAGTGGCAACAGCAATACAAACACAATGGCGCGATTTCATCACGTTTAAGGCAGACGACACATTTGTTATAAAAAGGGGAAATTCGGAGCAGACAGTACACAGAGAAGCTTTTTATAGCACAAAACGTTTCCTTTGGTAAGTTTACGAAACTTTCTTACGGTCTTTTTTATAGTAAATATATATACATGAGTTTTTAAACAATAATTGGTTAGCTCCTACAGGTTTCTCCTATGTTAGGTATAAAAGCACACACTACAGTAATTGTAGTAACTGTCTTATGTTTTACTTCTAGATCGTCTACTCTTACACAGCTTATGAGATTGTCACTTTACTGTGAAATATTAGTTCATACTTGAATTGAGATTCAGTTGAGAATGAAGTCTAATCTTAACCTTAAATTCATTAGAATTATTCCCATCAAACCATTAGGACTGTTTTTGCTCAACAGTAGTTCTGTTAGGCTAGAAAGTTTCAATTATATCTTTGATCGTTGTGTTAAAGCGATGGAAATTTTTTTCTGTGTCGTTCCCCTAACGTTTCCTACTTAAGAACGCTTGAATATCGTCACTGTTTTTTATACCAAGCGCCGAGATCAAAATGTTGAGTATCGCTATCAAGAAGACCCCAATTGTTATGGTATTGTTGATGATGTTTGCTGATCTTTGGCATTTGGCTTCATTCACATTCATGTTGGCGACCACAAGCATAAGACATCCAGTGACGATCTACAAACACAGAAAGATGCAGTAGCATTATTATTCATCATTAGCGATGAAAAATAACCTGATTATTTTTTTTTTCAGATACAAATTGTAGCAAAATATTTTCCAAAGGAGTATATTGACCGGAAAAGTCAACATTTTACACTCGTGATGAATGAAATATATATATAAAATATTTTTTTAATTCTTAATACTGGTTATAGTTCTACCGATAGTTTCTCGGTACATTTAGAAATTTAAGGAAAATGCAAAAATGAGTACTGTATATATTTACTTAGTTAAAGCAAGTTACGGTGGGCTGTATGATGTTTAAATATTTATGGCATACTATCGAAAATATAAAACTGTTAAATAAATGCCACATTTGCAAACAATGCATATAATTTGTACCATACTACATAACAGAAACTTGGTAAATAGAAATGTAAACAACAAAAACAAATGAACTATTTTAAGAACTTATATAAATGTAATGTGCATATTTTATGAGCAGTGGCGGATGCAATTTAATAACAGAATGCATATAAATATAGGTGAAATTTTCTACCTTTTTGGTAGCAATAAAATAAATGAATACTCAGAGAAAAGTTATGAATTTTTATATTTTTTAAAGCTTCTGTGGATAAATAAATAAATATTGATTTTCAAATTTGAATGTGATGCACAATTATGAATAATGTTTTATACTACGCAGTTTATTGCAATTGCTGAAATAAATATTTTGGCGTATTGAAATGTATAGGAGTGCAACAAGATAATTAGCCGCCAAATATTTTCCGAATTATTTCTCTAGATCTGCTGAAATATTTTTTGTCACGAAGGCACCACATTTTTCACATATTTTTTCTATACTTTAAAACACGGTTATTCATGTTTTAGTTATTCTCAATACTCATCCTGAATAATAGCACTCTCTACTATTATTTATCATGAATATTAGCACAAATTTGTTAGTGTTCAATGCCTGTTACGTATATTATTGGGGCGGGGGTGGCTCAGTCGGTAGCGCGCCAGGCTCGTAATCTGCAGGTTCGAGTCTCTGCTAGGTCAGCGTTGAGATTTATTTCTGCAAACCTCCCCCCCCCCTACCCATGATCAGTATGAAACCGGGTTTGAAAAGGCCGTCGGATGGGGACGTTATGCCGTGATCCCGTATGCTGGAAAGCCATACCCTGGGAACGTTAAATAAACCGCTCGATGGCCTTGACGGGAGGCTACCATGTCTCCCAAAAGCTATTCCAGTGGGTCCCTCCCCCAACCTTCTCTGAGTCTTCGGGGTCCTTGTGACCTGGCCATTTAGCCCATTGTGTGCAAAAAAAAGTGCTGCTCAGAGGTAAAACAATCCAATCGAATCAAACTGTATAACTTCCTACAAACTTAAACAATCTTATTATAAAAATAATAAGCTTGACTGCCGTTTTTGCTACTGACAACAAATCGGTTTTCAAACTATCCGGATAGAAGTATTAAACGAAATAAATACCCCCTCAAGCAGCTGCTTGCCACAGAGGTCTGACAGAAGGTTGTTAGTTTATACGCCACAGTCTTTCAAGAAGGCAAGACCTCAGCAGAGAAATAAAGCAAGCATCCATGTCTTACCGGGCTCGAACGCAGGTTCCTTTGATCAATAGTTTTACTAAATATGAAATTGCAACTCAAATAGATATTTACTCTCAGGTTACAGAGCTCAAACCAAGGCTACCTTCATAATTTGGACCATGACAGCGATTTCGATGACGTAATGAATGGAAAGAATTTGTTTTTCTAAATTTTAGAATAAAATTATTATTGGCTTATTTTAGGATGTAACAAATGAATAGAACAATAATTAATGACAATAACTAAATACTGTATTTATTTATCTAATATTTTTCATATTTCGATATTGATGTTGAAATGGTCACGAATTTATTATTATACTCATTTGTTAGATATATTCTGAAACTACCTGGAATAATACTAAAATTAAAAAAAAAATCCCTCCGTTCATAACATTATTGCCTTACTATCGAGGTAGCGGCGTCCAAACAGCCCTACTAATTGTTTATTTGTCTATTTTTACATTTTCTTCAGCCAATTTTTGGACTTCAGGTACAGCTAATTGAGAGATTCAGTATTTTTTTTTTGTGATAAGAATATTTTTTAGGATAAAGTAAAAAAAAGGTAAGTTTCCAAAAATGTATAAAGGTAGCAGTTTTTTTCAGTTTCTAAAAATTTGACCATACTTTACATTTTGAGCGTTATAAAAAAATTATCTGGATAGAAACACATTCAAATTGAAAGCACCAAGGTTTCAAAACATTCACATATACACAAGTCCGCCACCACACATAAAAAACGTACAAAACGTTTTTTATTGCAGATAAACTTTTCATAAATGATAAAAAAAACACCGTCCACACAATGCTACAAGCAATAAAAAGACATTTAATCGTATTATATAACTATTGAAGAACCTTCTCTATAAAGGGTATATACACACAAACAGAGTACTTCGTCAGTAATACTCAAAAAATCGGGATATAACCTTCGCACCATTCTGAAGACAGTGTGAGTTTTAACCGATGCTTTGATATATTTGGCAGTAGCTTCTACCCCAGATGACAAATAAAGAGAAATATCGAAAACGAAATCTTTGAAGAAACTATTCCTTATGTGTTGGAAGAAGTGTCAAGATCTGGGGTAGAAGAGGAAGATGTTTCTGTTATAGGAGGTTGTGGTGGCGGTTCGATGGAGAACACAGAGAGGAACACGTGGATGATGGTGGAGGCGAAGATCAGCCACACGAGGGCGTTGTTCAAGAAGTCTGCGGATGCCTGTTGGGCTTCCTCGTTGATGTTGTAGCGGCCCTTTAACATGATCACCAGCCCAATAGCGATCTAGAAGAACAAGTATAGGGAATTTGTATTGGCCTTCTTCGCTTCGCACAGTGTGTTTAAGGATAAAAAAAAATGTTTTTCCCATCTCTGGAGAAAATTTGTTCATTTTCAAAGCATTATACACTACTGACGTTTATAAAAATGACAGAAGTGAGGCTAAATACAAAAATAAGCAATCACCAGAAGTGAGTATAAATATAAAAATGAGAAATCACCTGTAAGTTTTTTCCCATAATTATCATGATGATAAGGATGAAATAAAACATTTAGCTTGCAAAAATGGATAACGGTAGCAATTTTTCAATACTTTCTAAAAATGATTTGAAATTATTTAAAAAAAAATGATAAAAATTGATTGAAATTATTGAGAAAACTTGATAAAAATATGATTGGAAAAATACACTGCTGGCCATTAAAAGTGCAACACCAGGAAAAACAAGAGGTAGCAAAGCCATATTTAGTGAATTCATAGTTTATGTTACAAAAATCAAAATATTACAAATACAACTCAGTTAAACTTGTGGAATACAAAGAAATCAGTATCTTGTGTACCCACGGTAATAACTGCTGCTACACGGTCCGGCATTGAGAGGATGAGATGTCGGATGTGTGTTTGGGGAATGTCAGTCCATGCAGTTTCGATACATAGCCAAAGTTTATCTGTTGTTGCAGCTGCTGGTGTCTGATGTGCTAGTCGTCGTGAGATCATGGAACAGACATGTTCAATTGGGGACAGATCCGGTGAGCGCACAGGCCAAGGCAGAAGTGTCACATGGTGGCTATCCAGGAATTGTTGGACGATGCATGCCACATGTGGTCGGGCATTGTCCTGTTGGTAAATGGCACCAGAGAGCCCCTGAAGATAAGGTACGACCACAGGCTCCAACACCTCAGTGATGTAATGCTGGCTGTTGAAAGTACTGGTAATGCGTACGAGGCGTGTGAATGTCCACTAATTCACATGCCTCGTCCAGTGACACCCCATACCATAACACCAGGGGCCGGATCTGTATGGCACTGCATCATGCATGTCTGACTGAGACTGTAGCCGTGGTACCGCCAGATACGGATTCGTCCATCATGGTGCTGTATAGTGAATTGGGATTCGTCTGAAAAAACGATGCGATGCCATTCGCAATCCACACACGACGTTCTTGGCACCATTGCAGTCGCATATGCCTGTGTTGTACAATGGCCGCCTAGCAAAGATGCCTCGATACTGCAGACGACGTTGAACCGTACGCGTGGACACTGGTTAATGTGCAACACACCCTAACTGTTGAGCTAAGGTGTTTGATGTGGCTGTACGATTATTCATAGCCATGCGCACGAGATTTCTGTCCTCTCGTTCGTTTTTGTGACAGGGCCGTTGAGATCCCTCACGTCGGTGAGTTCGTTCCTCCTCTACCCACTGACGCCATATTCTCATCACTAAGGCAGCATTCCGTCAACACGAACACCGATCTCTCGGTTCCCACAATTCTCCCTCGATCAAAGTCGGAAACCTGGTCATATGGATGCTGTGTTCTTCGACAGGACGTACTTGATCCTTTAGTGCGCAAGAACTGCGAGCAAACACAATTCCAGTGCTTTACACCGGCTCATTATAATCTCTTTTTATACCACTTCCAGGGGGCATTACTGTCACACATGATATGCGAATGTGCTGCGCTTTGAATCATTTACATTTTCTCCCATGGGCTACCCATCTTGCACATTTCGGGACTGATGAGTTCTTCCTGCTGTTGCACTTTTAATGGCCAGCAGTGTATTTACTATTAAAATTGCTTTTGATGAACGTTAAATTATATTAAAGTACGATACTTCAAATTTATATTAATACGTGTTAATTAGGGGCGTAGTATTCATGAAAGAAATGATAGCAATGCTTTCTTTACAATTCTGACGATTAAAAAAAACATGAAATATATTTGCAATGACTTAAAAGTTCTCATATAATTGTACAAATTTATAAAATTTCAATGTCCTATTCTGAAAAGAAAGAGAAATTCTTTAAAAAGTCGATTTGATAAAATTATTTAAAAAATTAGGTTGAAATGTATATACAACTAGAAAAAAATTAGAAACGAATATAATAAATAGGACTAGGTCTAAAAGAAAGAGGTAAAGGCGTTTAATACCGTCCTTGCCCTCTCAGAATATTAGTAACCGGAACGGAAACAAAATATACTACATACATTCAGTGGGCATTGAATTATGACCACTAAGTGTTTTGTCAATAGGACGTTAATTTCGAAGATCTACAATTTCCAAAATAAACATTTCATTCTAAAAGTGGTCGAAGATAATTCAAAGATCTCAACCATTTCAAAATCTCTGTTGTTGTTTTTTTCAATATTCTTTCAATATTTAAACAAGTATGGAAATTTAGACATTTCAGAGTAACAACGTATTTAAGTAATTTATTAAAGAGTTAAGCGAATATTGAAGGAATTATTTACCCATACTTTTAAAATATGTGATTATTTATGAAATAGTTTGAAATAATACGTTTTATTTCATTTTCAATTGCATTCAAAGCTAAATTCTTTTGCTTAGCATTGCTGTTGTAAATGTTCAAAATTCTATATCTCTTTAAATACTGAGGGAATATTGTTGAAAATCGATATTTAGATAGAATTGATTGATATTTTTAATTTAGTTCTGGTCCCATTTTCCCACAAAATGCTTATTTTAAAAGTTATAGATCTCCGAAGTTAGCGTCACATTGACATCACATGGGGTGGGATAGTCGTATTTCAATTATCACTTTGTCTATATGTTACCGCTAAAAGCTCGAAAGCCGTTAATGTGCACATTACCTAGCTAATCTGCAGATTAACTGATTTGCTCCGTTAACATGCGGAATCAAGAGTTTTCCGCATTTTAACTAGGTAATGTGCACATTAACGTCTTCCGTATCGTTAAAGTTCAAAAGTTTGTTTCTCTCATAGTGGTGAATCTCTTGAATATGAATCTTCGTGTCACGTGATTCACTCGTCCGCATTATAAAAAACGCCCCGGATGAGCGGAGGCCAAGTGAGAACGAATCGGTAAAGGGATTCATTCTTGATAACGAATCACTAAAATGATTCGTTCTCACTTGGCCTGCTCATTTTGGGGGCGTTTTTTACAATTCGGACGGCTGATTCATGTTGACAGAGGGATGACCCTGGTTTGAACTCTACTCTCGGACACTAGATAAATAACATTATGTTAATTTAAGCGTACAGAAACGTTCCTGTTGTTCCAGCAAAGCCTTGGCCTTATTTTCACTTTAACGAGTGCCTAGTAGGTAATGTGCAGATTATCCAGGTAATTTGCAGATTACCTAGGTAATTTGAGAAATGAAACAATTTTCCGCACGTTAACGGATCACCCTAGTTAATCTGCACAATACCTAGATAATCTGTAGAATAACCGATTTCTGCACTTTAGCGGTAACATATACATATTTCATGTACTTTTAAAGAAATTATTTAAAGACCACTAAAATGGAAGGGAAAGTTTCATTGTGGAATGAGGTTTCGATTCCATCCAGTCACCTGACACCCTTCGCTCCTTTTTTCTAGAGCTGGTAAAGATAATTGATATCGGAATGGCGCTCCGTTCCATTATCCGTATTGCTCTAAGTACTCGCTTACCCCATTTGCAAGCCCAGTTATGTTAATATCATTAATATAAGATTAATGCATAACTGAATATTTACCACCCAATAGTTTCTTTTAATTATTGAGATTTTAAAAATTAAACGATTGCCAATTTTTTCTTTAGCCTCATTAGCATAACAGGAAGAGCAACTACTACTATATTATAAAAAATAATAATTCAATGATTTAATGATTAACACAGTTGGGTCTCGAACAGTCAGCTTCGAGTCCCAACAAGGAGTATAATGGAAAGCGAAATTCTAAAAACACCAAGACTTTAAAAAATGCTAAAAGCAAGTTTTTTTTCTTACCTGAAGGATAATGGAAAAGCTAATGAGCACCATCATTACATAGTAAAATTCATGTTCTTTGCCCACCTGGAGCAAGTATTTGAGCTGAGAAGCATTAGCTGTGAGAAGTGCTACATCTAAAAGACCTTGGGCAATAGTCTTCTTTGTAGCATAAACATTAGGGTCCAGATTGCCAAGTGGCTTGTTAGTGCCCTAAAATGGAAACCAAAAAACAAAAACAAATATCAGTCAATGTTGAACATTTTAATACCTCCGATAGTACTTTTACAACAAAATTGCGAAATTGGTGTTACTTTTCTCTAATCTTAATTTTTGCATCCTATTGGATTATTTCACTCTAAACGTGCTTTTAATTAATGATAAAAGAAAGAAAAAGAAGTGGTAGCAGAATTCTGGACCACTGTATTTCCATCCCCCCCTATGTTTTAGAGTTTTTGATAAAGAAAAAAAATATTCTTTTAGAATAAATAAATTTACTTCTTTTCCACCTTTATTGCTCTTATTAATATTCTGAAAGACTGGCTTCAACTTAGATAAGAATGCTCTTTCTGGTGCCTTTTGGTGCTCTGCTGAAAATTATGAATATCTTTTTAAATTTACTACTCTTTATCCAATTATTATTGCAGAACTATCAGCTATAATTTTGGCCATTAACTGGGCCCTAAAATTTGAGAAAAAAAATATAGTTATTTTTACTGACAGTAAAGCATCAACAGAAGCTCTATATAACAATCCTCTTAAAAGCAATTTTAAAATTTTTATTAGTGACATTTTAATATACACAACATAATAATATACATATACAATGGTTACCATCACACTCTGGAATTAAACACAATGAAATTGTAGATAAATTAGCCAAAAAAGCTAACAAATTAATCCAAACTTAGAACCCCCTTCTTCATATATATTCACAAAAGCAATGCAAAAAACAGCTAATAACTGATATTCAAAATTGGTATGATTCCAATGCATCCAATACACACAGATATGAAATATCTAATATATTTAATAAATTTAATGAATATGGCTTAAAAAAAAGAAATAAACTTAATTCTAAAAATAAAAACCAACTCTGCTCTAACTAAATCACTGTTTTGTAGGATGAAAAAATCTGATAATCCTGTTTGTGATAGATGATCAGTATATGAAAATTTAGATCACATCTTGTTTCATTTAACAAATACACATTAGAAAGGAATATATACTTTACAAAATTAAATCAATTAAATATTACAACTTTTGACTTTTAAAAACATTCTGGAACCAGTCACAAATGCAGACAAAATTACTGTTACAATTATTTGTTGGCCTTTTTAAGATCTGTTGGTCTGTTTGATTCATTATAAAAAATATCTATAAGAAAATAAATATATATAAATATAAAAATGAACCAAAAAAAAATGGAAAAAAATACTTAAAAAAATGAATGAAAGAAAATGGAGAAAGAAAAAAAAATAAAATATAAATATATAATTAATTATGCTCAGAGAAAGTTTCACTGAATGAGTTTGTGTTTGGGAGTTCTCCAGAACACAAGAATATTCAATTTGGAGATTTGAAGAAGAAGAAGAAAACTGGCTAATGGTAGAGTTTCATTTTTCTCCCGAAACTCGAACCTGCATACAAGTCACTGAACATTTTTGTCCTCAAAATATTAAAATTTTCTATAAACGTAAAATTGAAGAAGATGAAATTTCTTTTTATTCATTTTTAAATTGGAAATTTGCTTCAGTTTTAAAATAACGATACACCATAAATACCATATATAATATATTAAACATAGTCTGTGCTTTAATTGTAGCCATGAAATAGCACGAAAATTGTAAAAATTGGCCGGATCTCTGACAGGAATTCAAGACGTCCCAGAATCTGTCCATAGAAATCTTCGCTGTTCAATCTAACTACACATACCTAAGATGCCATATTAAACTCCGGGGTTTGAATAGTAGCCTGGGCTCAAATTGTAGCCGGATACGAATAGGAAATTGTAAATTGTACTGAGGCTATTATTCGAACATTTACGGTACATAAACTATGCAAATAGTGTGAATAAAATGAGAATATATTTTTTAATCTTCGATCTGCCAACTCATGATTAGGGTTCCGGGTAAAATTATTTATATTATTATAATATAAGTATTTAAATATAAGGAAATATGACTTTAAAAAATTCGAAAACCTCTGTCTTAAGGTACAATTAAATGAAAGTTGTTAGAACTATTTTTGAAAAAAAACAAACCCGCCATTTCATAGAAACATTGAAATGCTCTTAATTATTGTTTCACATTGTTCCTGTTCGCAGGTTAATTGCTCCCGATAGAAGTATGGCTAAATATAAAGTTATAACGTAATTGCTTAACCCGTTCAAGACTAAAGGACACATAGCCAGGTAGACAGATGACAGTGCGAAAACCACTTTTCAACTTCAGAGATAATTGAAACGTGCTCTTAATTGACAAGCTCGAGCTCGTTTATTTTTGCAATTACAATAATTTCTTGATATTTAACATGAAATATAAAAAAAAACAACCCTTACTAACCTCGTCTTCATCTAATGCTCCAGCCAGATTTAGATCATGGATAAGTTCCATGATTTCGGCTATTCTGTCTTGTCTTGGATGGACAGAATTCGTCATTGTTTGATTTGATGGAACAGACATTGTTTTTCGGAAATTAAGATGTTAAATTCTAATTCTAAAACAGATTATCAGCAGTAATTACCGACTTCAATATATTAATATATCGTTTTAATATACATAACGGTCATTTATCTAATTTTAGGAAGAAAAATGAAATATCGTAGGCCCCTTTTCTTGACAGACTAATATTAAAATAATACACATTATTAAAAAATTTTACTTCTGTGATGGAAACAACTTCGTCTTCTTATTTTGCAAAAAATAATATTTAGAGAATTTTTTTTTTCAAGTTTCCTGGTGAAAGAAGAAAAGGAAGTAGATATTCCTCAATGGCTATTGCTTAAAACGTCTTTCCTTTTGCTGCACCTTGTTTTTGAAGATTCATAAAGTCTTCATACACTGTTTAATAGTTTCTTTTTGATACTTGTTATCTTAATATAGATTACATAATAAGCATCCCATAATATACTTTTTTTATGTAAACTCCGATGTTCTATACAATAGTATTCTCTAATAAAATAAATTTTTAAATACTTGGTTCTCCTTTATTTACAATCTTTAAAATCTGTCACTTTTAGGCTGTTTCCAGTTAATCTAAAGTTTTTAGAAAGTCCTTTACAATAAGGTAAACAATTAATATTTCATCCAAATTGGAAGTGATCCACTCAGAGTTTTTAATTTTGTTTTAACACAAAAACAACTACTTCATAACACAGACTACTGTTTAATGTTTCTTCTGTTATTTGTTCTTCCTTAACTCCTGCTTGTCATTATCGTAATATAGACGAGGTTAAAATGTAGCACGGAATATGCATCAAATCATCTAGGTTTCGTGTAGTGAAAAATCCAGTATTCCATTAGAAATTACTATTTGCAGGTGCGAAACATTTTATGATCAACTTATTTTTTCTTATTTTATAATCTTCAAAAAGAGTTTACTTTGAGGATATTTACATTTGGTCTAAGCTACTTTTAAAAGACAACTGTACTAATGCTACCAGTAATTATTAAGTTACATCAGAGACTTAATTAAACTCATAAATACAGTAATCAGAAGTTGAGTGTATGTTCTTCAGTAGCAAATTTCAGTCACAGCAATGAGAAATGGAAATATATTGCATACCGGAGAAAACTGGCGAAATTCTAAATTTTCAGTTTCTGCCGGCAGCTTTATAATGTTTATGAAGGCAAATTTCTCGTTTCGGCCGCAAATCTGTCAATTACAAAAAAATGTTGATTCCTGTTTCCACTTCTCAATCACAGACACGGCAATGAGAATCTTAATTCTTCAATCGCAAACTTCACTCACAGCAATGACAAACTTGACATCTATTCTTCAGCTGAAAACTTCACTCACAGCAATGACAAACTTGCCATCTATTCTTCAGCTGAAAACTTCACTCACAGCAATGACAAACTTGCCATCTATTCTTCAGCTGAAAACTTCACTCACAGCAATGACAAACTTGACATCTATTCTTCAGCTGAAAACTTCACTCACAGCAATGACAAACTTGACATCTATTCTTCAGCTGAAAACTTCACTCACAGCAATGACAAACTTGACATCTATTCTTCAGCTGAAAACTTCACTCACAGCAATGACAAACTTGACATCTATTCTTCAGCTGAAAACTTCACTCACAGCAATGACAAACTTGACATCTATTCTTCAGCCGAAAACTTCACTCACAGCAATGACAAACTTGACATCTATTCTTCAGCTGAAAACTTCACTCACAGCAATGACAAACTTGACATCTATTCTTCAACTGAAAACTTCACTCACAGCAATGACAAACTTGACATCTATTCTTCAGCTGAAAACTTAACTCACAGCAATGACAAACTTGACATCTATTCTTCAGCCGAAAACTTCACTCACAGCAATGACAAACTTGACATCTATTCTTCAGCTGAAAACTTCACTCACAGCAATGACAAACTTGACATCTATTCTTCAACTGAAAACTTCACTCACAGCAATGACAAACTTGACATCTATTCTTCAGCTGAAAACTTCACTCAGCAATAACAAACTTGACATCTATTCTTCAGCTGAAACTTCACTCACAGCAATGACAAACTTGACACCTATTCTTCAACTGAAAACTTCACTCACAGCAATGACAAACTTGACATCTATTCTTCAACTGAAAAATTCACTCACAGCAATGACAAACTTGACATCTATTCTTCAGCTGCAAAACTTCACTCGTAGACACAGTAATGAGAAATTGGACATCTGTTCCTCAGTCACAACTTTCACTAAAACACAAGAACATCTAACTCAAGATCTATTTACAACACATGAAGCTTCTAAAAGTAGGACACGTTTCATCTGTGGTTATCCCTCTTTATTATTTTGTTAACCCTTCCCATAGCCTCCGAATAAAGAGTTTTTAGATATAAATCGTTGAAAGAACGGAAGAAAAAATTCGAAAACTTCTGAATTATTGATGGATTATTCTCTGAAACTACTTTCTCCGTGTGCGTTACTACAGTGAAGCAAAACTTTTGCCATTCTTCCGATAACTCATTAAGTGCCATCAAGGAATGGAATCATTTGTTGCGGTCGTGTTGTGGAATACATTTGCGTTACGAGCGGCGGATGTCGGAATGAAGACGGCAAATGGGACCACGTCACGGTCACGGAAACCAAAACAAGCACGTGCTCAGACGTTTCCTGGCTTTCGCCCATAGATATACGTATTGTTGGTTGTACAGTCGCTCGAAAAAGTATCCGAACACTATGGTTAATTACAGAATTCAGAAAAAATATCTGGCAACGATTTTTTTAGAAATTAGTAATCTGGCAACCTTCGTGTCACGTGATTACAGAATTCAGGAAAAATATCTGGAGCGTGTACAGCAACTGTACACGCTCCAGTTACCGTTCGCAGCAAACTGGAGCGTGTGCAGTTACTGCACACGCTCCAGTTTGCTGTGAACGGTAACTGCACACGCTCAATATTTCCGTGAGTGAGCCCACACGATCTAGTATCAAAATAATATGACCACCTACAGTCGCTCAAAAAAGTATCCGAACACTATGGTTGATTACAGAATTCAGAAAAAATATCTGGCAACGATATTTTCAAAAATTAGTGATCTGGCAACCTTCGTGTCACGTGACACGAAGGTTGCCAGATCACTAATTTCTAATAAAATCGTTGCCAGATATTTTTTCTGAATTCTCTAATCAACCACAGTGTTAGGATATCTTAAGAAATTTGCTAAATACCACTCAAACGAAGAAAAAAAATGTTTATACAAGAACTTTATACATGTATACCAGAAATTTGCGATTTTCATTTTGTGTGTAATTTTTTTTTTCATTGCATGGGTAAATTTTTTATTCATATGATATACACCGAGATTAATTGTTTGTTTTTTGTGTGATAAATATAAATGACATTTAAATGTAAACATATTTTTTTTCATGTTATATACTTCGAGATTACATTATTATTATTGATAAATGTAAATACCATTGAATGTAAAATAGAAGTTTGAATGAGACCTCCTGAAAGGTATAATAATAATTTTGTTAGTGAATACATAATAATTGAAATTTTAGAAGCAATATTGGCCCGTGATACATTAGTGGTCAACGTTATAAAGATTTCTCGTGTTAGTTTATAAACCAGTTAGGTTTATCTCTAGTACTCAATGTTAAGGTGTCGTAAAAATATAGCTCTTTTCTTTACATCCGCTTAATAATTAAACAAAATCATATTTAATATAAATTTTTCAACATTTCTAATATATAACCAAATTATTAACATGAAAGATAAATTTTTATACTGAAGATATAAATTGCATTTCTAATTTAAACAAAATTGTGTTAATTTTCAATTATAACAGAATTTATTTCAGGATGAAATTGTTAATTTACATGTATTTATCATTCCACTAGCTTTCAATATATCTTCGTTTCGTTTCATATAAATATTGAGTTTAATATCGTTTCATATAGATATTGAGCTTAATATTGTTTCATATGTGTATTGAGCTTAACCTTGTTTCGTAAGGATATTGTTGCCGAACAATCAAATGGCTTTAAGCATTACCATAGAGTTAGTCATTGGAAATGTATTTGACTGTAATTGAAGACTCTGATCTAGATTTTGGGTTGGGTAGTTTTACCTCTGAGCGGCACTTTTTTGCACACCTTGGGCTAAATGGCCAGGTCACATGGACCCCGAAGGCTCAGAAGGTTGGGGGAGGGGACCCACTGGAACAGCTGTTGGGAGACAGATGGTAGCCACCGTCAAGGCTATCCAAGGTGTTCTTTAACGTGCACAGGGTATGGCTCTCCCGCACACGGCGCCACGGCTTAACGTCCCATCCGACGGACGGCGGCCTTTCCAAGCCCATCGGTGTCCCCTGCTGACCGTGGGCAGGGCGGGGAATTTTTGCGGAGATAAATCTCAACGCTGACCCAGCTGGGACTCGAACCTACGAACTACAGATTACGAGCCTGGCGCGCTACCGACTGAGCCATCCCCGCCCCTCTCTGATCTAGAAAGTCCTATCCAGGCACACAACCAGCCAACGTCAAGATGCCTGGTATTTTTTCAAAAATATGATAGCCCCTGACATGTTATCAGGAGGTGGTGGGTTTCAGATCCCACCCAGCTAATGATAAATTTTTACTCTATGTTTATTTAACATATCACCAACAAGTACATATCTGTGATTTCCTTTTATATCAATGCTTATGCTTGATACAAAGCATGTTGGCTTATAGACAATACCATGCCTCTTGAAGTGGGCTGGTTGTGTGCACTAACTTGGAATTGCCTTCTAGACCAATGGTTCTCAACCTTTTATGCTTCACGTACCCCCTGGAAATGTGTATGTAACTGGAGACTGGAGTATCCCTTGTATAGATAGATAAAACTATAGTTATAGTATAACAATGGGAATAAAATAAAACACTGACTTTGTTACTAGATCTAGCGACTTTTGAGCTCTCAGGGCGTACCCCAAAATATTTGACCTCGTACCCCACGTTGAGAACCCCTATTCTAGAAGGGGGCGGGGATGGCTCAGTCGGTAGCGCGCCAGCCTCGTAATCTGTAGTTCCCAGGTTCGAGTCCCAGCTGGGTCAGCGTTGAGATTTATCTCCGCAAAATTCCCCGCCCTGCCCACGGTCAGTAGGGGACACCGATAGGCTTGGAAAGGCCGCCGTCAGTCGGATGGGACGTTAAGCCGTGGCCCCGTGTGCGGGAGAGCCATACCCTGTGCACGTTAAAGAACACGCTGGATGGCCTTGACGGGAGGCTACCATCTGTTTCCCAACAGCTGTTCCAGTGGGTCCCCTCCCCCAACCTTCTCTGAGCCTTCGGGGTCCATGTGACCTGGCCATTTAGCCCATGATGTGCAAAAAAGTGCCGCTCAGAGGTAAAACAACCCAACCCAACTCTATTCTAGACCATAGTCTTCGGTTATAGTCAGATACGTTTCCAATGAATAATTCTATGGTATAATGCTTAAAGCCATTAATAGACGGTAATTGTTCGGTGGCCGGTAGCTCAGCGGTAAGAGCACCTGGTATGTTATCAGGAAGTCATGGGTTATGATCCCACCCGGCTAATGCCAATTTATTCAATTAATTGAATAATTTAAAAGTAATTTTTTTGTAAAAAGAAAACTTACTTTAAACGAAACCTAGAAGCTGTTTGTAGCTTATACAGGCTTATTCAAATTGAACTATTGGGATTTGAACTGGACATTATTTGTCTCTCTGCTATAATTAGCCAGCACGATATTACTCCATCAAGGCGGTATTATCAAAATAATTGAGCCTGTTACAACTGAGTCCCACCACTGAATCTGAAGTCAATTCCAATAACTCAGAAATACTCCACAAATGTTTGCTATGTCAAAAATATGGATTTTTATTTTTGATTTACATAAAGTCGGCCATCTTCGTAGCAAATATTGGATGCAATATGACTTTCGCTACTTTCCCTGATTGCCTGAAGCTTACAAATTCCTTCCCAGTTGCTTTTATTGTTCATGGTGTTGTTTCATTCAACCTCCTCATTCTCATGTGAGGCAATGTTATTATTGCAAACGTACTAGAATCCACGATATCACGATTCAGAGTAATCGCATGATCACTCGCAGAAGCAGTTTTGATCATTTCAGATTGCTCTGCGTAGGTATACGCAGTCGCTTTGTAGCTGCAAATCCAAGAATGTCTTGCAATTATGTAACACTGACATCCTCCTGCAATTCAGAATACTCATATTTCTGTCTTTATACACAAAGTCATAACAATACATCAGAGAACTTCATATTATGTCAGTGGGAAATTCCATTCTTGGGGCGGAATTTTTTGCCTCCAACTGTGCGTGGTAGCGCGCCAACTGTGCCAGCGTTGAGATTTATCTCCGCTAACCCCCACCCTGACCTAGGTGAAAAAGGAAACCTAGATGGGCTTGAAAAGGCGGACGTTCATCGGATGCATTCTAGGCCGTGGTACTTTGTGCAGAAGACTCAAAATTTATGCAAATTGAAGAACACGCTGGATGGCCCTGACGGGAGGTTATCATCTGTCTCTTAACAGCTCCCCAGTGGGTCCCCTTCCCTGAACCTTCTCTGGGGCGAGGGTGGTTCAGTCGGTAGCGCGCTTGGCTCGTAATTTGTAATTCCCAGGTTCGAGTCTCACCTGTGCGAGCGTTGAGAATTATCTCCGCAAAACTTCCCGCCTGCCCTCGGCCAATTGGGGACAAATGGGTTTCGTGTGTGAAAGAACCATACTTTTTGCACGTTAAAGAACACGCTGAATGACCTGGAAGAGAGGCTATCATTCTCCCAATAGTTGTCCAGTGGATCCCCTCCCACAACCTTCTGTGAGCCTTCGGGGTCCTTGTGACTTAGCCATTTAGCCCATGTGGGAAAAAAAGTCACTTAGAGGTAAAACAGCCCAACCCTGAACCTTATCTGAGCCTCAGTTCCCAGGTTCGAGTCCCAGCTGGTCAGCATTGAGATTTATCTGCACAACAACTCCCCGCCTGCCCACGGTCAGTAGGGGACACTGATGGGCTTGAAAGGACCGCCGTCCGTTGGATGGGACTTTAAACCGTGGCCCGTGTGGGGGAGAGCCATACCCTGTGCCCATTAAAGAACATGCTGGATGGCCTTGACGGGAGGCTACCATCTCTCTCCTAACAGCTGTTCCTTTGGTTCTCCTCCCTCAAACTTCCCTGAGCCTTCGGGGTCCTTGTGGCCTGGCCATTTAACCCATTGTGAGCAAAAAGTGCCGCTCAGAGGTAAAACAACCCCATCTCTTGTGATCTGGCTATTAACCCATTGTGTGAAAAATCAAGATTTATGGGAAAGATTGCCATCTTTTATATTCGATACTTACGACTTTCTACTGAATGTGGTATAAAGCCACGACGCTACACATCCCATAACACTATCAAGACAAGTAGACGATTCAGACCATAACACTCTATCAAGGCAAGTAGACGATTCAGATCTTTACCATAACGCTATCAAGACAAGTAGACGATTCAGATCTTTACCATAACGCTATCAAGACAAATAGACGATTCATATCTTTACCATAACGCTATCAAGACAAGTAGACGATTCATATCTTTACCATAACGCTATCAAGACAAGTAGACGATTCAGATCTTTACCATAATGCTATCAAGACAAGTAGACGATTCAGATCTTTACCATAACGCTATCAAGACAAATAGACGATTCAGATATTTACCATAACGCTATCTAGACAAGTAGACGATTCAGATCTTTACCATAACGCTATCAAGACAAGTAGACGATTCAGATCTTTACCATAACGCTATCAAGACAAGTAGACGATTCAGATCTTTACCATAACCCTATCAAGACAAATAGACGATTCATATCTTTACTATAACGCTATCAAGACAAGTAGACTATTCAGATCTTTACCATAACACTCAAGACAAGTAGACGATTCAGATCTTTACCATAACGCTATCAAGACAAATAGACGATTCATATCTTTACCATAACGCTATCAAGACAAATAGACGATTCAGATCTTTATCATAACACTCTCAAGACAAGTAGACGATTCAGATCTTTACCATAACGCTATCAAGACAAATAGACAATTCAGATATTTACCATAACGCTATCTAGACGTAGACGATTCAGATCTTTACCATAACGCTATCAAGACAAGTAGACGATTCAGATCTTTACCATAACACTATCAAGACAAGTAGACGATTCATATCTTTACCATAACGCTATCAAGACAAGTAGACGATTCAGATCTTTACCATAACACTCTCAAGACAAGTAGACGATTCAGATCTTTACCATAACACTTTCAAGACACGTAGACGATTCAGATCTTTATCTTCCGAAAATTATCGCACAAAAAACTAATTACGGGAAATTCTGTCTCGTACAGCAGGTTGGCCACCCTTGCGGAGTAAAAGAGTGACCAACTTTCTGCACTGGACACAATTTCCAAAATAATTGTGACATGTTGCAGGAAAAGGTTGGCCAACCTTGTTGTAGAAGTCCGAAATTCACATCCTATTGACAAAACATAAAAATCACTTTAATATTTTGTCAGGGGATATTCATTAAATGTATATGTTCATATATATCACTCAGCGGACACTTTATTAGCCACAGTTCTATGCACTATAGTCCATATTAACTCGGTTATTGTATCAGACAAGAAGCCTGGATCTTGAAAAATTAAAGGGGGAGGGGTGGTAATGATGCAAATGAACCGGGAAAAATAAAAGAAGTGGAGCAAGAGGCTGGATTTCCGTTGCAACAGAACGTTTTTCCTTCCGTTTTAGAGGTCTTTGAAAATGTCTTTAAAAATCCGTAAATATGCACAAGTTTAATAATTTTTTTCTTCCATTACCCTTCCTAGCATTCATATGGGGGAGGGGAAGATCATCGGATCCATCCGTTAGTTAGTGGCTAGAACACTGGCATGAATTTGGAGAGAAGTGTGATAGAATACTCCTCATCAAAAAATTCTTTTTTCCACAAAGCTATTTAGTGAATTGAGAAGTTTGATATATTTATATTTGTACGATTAAGAAGAAATGCCAAACTCTTAGTAATAATACTAAAATAACGATGCAAAATATAAAAAAACTTATCTATGAAAGATATGTGATAACGTTTAGAAAAAGCACGATATTTAATTCTATTTATGCATATTTGAAACGAAAAGCATGGGAAAGTATCGAGAAAAAAGTATGATTACATCAGTGATTCAGCCAAATGTAAGGTTTGATCAATAAAAAAATCTAGAGAAGAAAAATATTTAAATGTCATCAACATTGTGAACTTTCGCAAGTTTCATTTAAAGGATGAAATATTATTATTAATTGAAAACCTACCGGTAATATTTTATTCATTATCGCATATTTGTTAATGCTATATCTTAAAACAAACATTTCGGTGAAATTTCCTTCCTTAATGGTCAAAGATGTGAGAAAAACCAACGAAAACAAATGGGGCGTGATCTTAAGAGAAGCCTTCAAAACTCATAACTCATTATTTGCGTGTTCGATGTAATGTAAAATTGAGAACCGCAAAGTGATATTTTATGCCTGAAGTTGCTATGACGACACGCCAGCATCGTTAAAGAGTTCTCTTTCGTTTTCCACCTGCGACCACCGTGATATGAAAGTTTCTGTTTTTTTTTTTCAAGCTCCGATACGGCTTAGTGTTTCTCCTAGATTCTAGCCCAGTTCTAATGAGAATCTCGAAAATGAAGCTGTAAAAAGGATTCTTGTGTCAGGAAGCGTCGAAGTGTGGAATTCTGGGGTGATTTATAAGGCTTTAAAATTGCGTATTTTCTTATCATGGGCAGTTGTTGAATCTTAAACTAGGTAAACGTACTGTGTGGCTTGTTTGATAGGATGTTGAAGTTTTAATTACAACCGAAGCTTCTGCCTGTGCACTAACTGAAAAGAAAGAAATGTTGTATTCTTAAGAAGGATTTTTTTGGACGATGTTTTACACACAATGTAATAGACATAGATGATAAACTCTTTGTGGAATTTAAATGCGTCACGAATGGTAGGACATGGAACTAATTTTACATGTCGTGATCCTGCCCACAACCAGAGACTGCTACGATCCATGCAATTTAAAAAGAATATGAAATAAATATATTATTTAATATAGTTATATAAAAATAAAGAGTAATTCAAAATCAATTGGTAGCTTTTTAAACCAAATAACAAGTCGTTGAGTTTTAAAATTTAAATATATGTATTATTATGACAAATTTGTTTACACGCGAAATGGATAAAGGGTTTTCAGTTTGTAAACTTTTTTGGGGATAGTTAGTTCCTTATCCAGACACTGCTATATCGCTCTATAAAAATTAACATTATGAAACTGCTAACCATTATTAGAGGTGTAGGAAGATTAGCATCAATATCCATTATTCTATTGTTTTATCTAATGAACGAAGGTTTTAAATAATATTTTTTGGAAGATGTTGTCACTTCATATACATTGGTAATGGAGAGAAATATGGAAACATTCTCATGCTAAGTCAATGGAGTCAAATTCGAAGATCCGTAATTTCTATCCCCGCCCTGCCCACGGTCAGTAGGGGACACCGATGGGTTAGGAAAGACCGCCGTCCGTCGGATGGGACTTTAACCTGTGGTCCTGTGTGCAGGAGAGCCACACCCTGTGCTCGTTAAAGAACGCGCTGAATGGCCTTGACGGGAGGCTACCAACTGTCTCCCAACAGCTGTTCCAGTGGGTCCCCTCACCTAACCTTCTCTGAGCCTTCGGTCCATGTGACCTGGCCATTTAGCCCATGGTGTGCAAAAAAGTGCCGCTCGAGGTAAAACAACCCAACCCGTAATTTCTAGCTAAATAGGAATAGACAAATTCAAATCTCATTCAATTCTCTCTAAATCTCGATTTCGAACAATATTCGTTAGAGTTATAGAAGTTTGAATATTGAACGACAGCGATGTCAGTCATATTTCATTGATTTTTCAAGAACATTTTTAAAAACCCATGAAACGGAGGGTGAAATGTCATGCTGCATTGGAAATCAAGTTACATTTTTTTGGCTCGATTATGTTTCTTGCCCCCCCCCCCTCTCGAATTTTTTCCAATCCGGGCCTGGTTGTTAATGATTTTTATTGTGATGGCAGCCAGTATATTAGAGATGATTTCGGGCTACGGCTTACGTGTAATTTAAATTTCTAATTTTTCTCCGGAAAAGAAATAAGTAAAACAAATGAAATAAATAATATTCTCTTGATCATTGTTTTGGATTGTTTTACCTCTGAGCGGCACTTTTTTGCACACCATGGGCTAAATGGCCAGGCCACAAGGGCCCCGAAGGCTCAGAGAAGGCTGGGGGAGGGGACCCACTGGAACAGCTGTTGGGAGACAGATGGTAGCCTCCCGTCAAGGCCATCCAGCGTGTTCTTTAACGTGCACAGGGTATGGCTCTCCCGCACACGGGGCCACGGCTTAACGTCCCATCCGACGGACGGCGGCCTTTTCAAGCCCAGCGGTGTCCCCTACTGACCGTGGGCAAGGCGGGGAAATTTTGCGGAGATAAATCTCAACGCTGACCCAGCTGGGACTCGAACCTGGGAACTACAGATTACGAGCCTGGCGCGCTACCGACTGAGCCACCCCCGCCCCCTCTTGATCATAATATCAACCTTTTAATGAATCTGTAGTAAAGTAAATATAAATAAATACCATTCAGTCTTTTATTCTTTTAGATATCTTTTTTCCTCTATTAATGAATCGCTCTGTTCCTGTTTATAGTTACGTTACTCAAATATTTTCGGTTACTACGAGTTATTTCTAGTATTTTTTTCGTCCCAAATAATATTAAGATTTTTGTCATTAAATAATTATACATTGATGCTGAAAACTAAAGGATAAATCTCGAAAAGTATGTAAAGGAATAGACATACACGTAAATTGTGCAATATTAAAGCTGGGATCATGATGATTACCCATACAAAGAGAAAATAAAATTTCATAGAAAAGTGCGTTTCAAGTTCGAAGACGAACAAAATCTGTCCTCGGAAATGAAATGGTACCAACAATCGATCATGAGACACACACAAAAACCAATCAATAAACCAAATTTGTTAAATGGTTTCATATTTCTATTGTTTTTCCTATATGTTTCACTCAATCGTTATTTGCCTGGGTGCTGCAAACAGTCTGTTTGGTAAAAGCAATGAAATCATTTCAAAATCTTGTAGCGCCGTTCGCTCACTGTTACGCTGAAATTGCTAGGATCTGGGTTTGAGTCTTGTGTTAGTTTAGCCTCATATGCTGTTGGGTTTTCGTGTCAATGCACAAATGATGAAAAAACTAGAAACAGTAATCACACATCTTGAGAATATGCAATGCTCGCTTCCAAAAAAAAAAACTATTTTATTTTTATTAATTTAGTTCTTTCTAATCCCTGGGTGCCCAAACAATAATTTAGGATTTCTTTGGAGGGCTACTTAATTTTTTTTATGTTTGGTAAAAGCAAATAAAGGAGGTACCATGGATAGTAAACAATTGAAGATAAATAATTTAACTGGTGTTTAAAATGTTAAAACATATTTCTATTTTTGCGGTAAATAAATCAAAACATTTTCAGTTGAAAACCTACCGTTTAAAAACTAACCCTACTTTTTACCATGCCATGGGTTACTTCTCCAGTACTAAAAGGGAACAGTTGACCGCAGGTGCCGTAATGGTCACCCCTGCTCTAAGTGGTAGTCAAGTGGTTAACTCGATTGGCGATTGATCAGAGACTTGGGTTCGATTCCTGGGTAAGGTATGGCTGCTTCTTTTATTCCACATTGTGTATAAAAAAAATTATGCTCAGAGGTAGAAAAAATCAATTAATAGAATTGAGAGAGTGTGATGCTTCCTTGACCATCACATCCTGCTCCCTAAAATTTCTTATTTATAGTATGAATGCAACAATATTCGTTTCAATATTTGCCATTTTTTAACTTTCGCATCCCTCTAAAGGTGGATTTAATACATAGGAAGATTAGGAAAATGCGAATCGGAATTTATCTCTTAAAGCTAAAAAGTTGAATGTCTACATGGACGACAACACAGTACAAACAATAACACCTTTTTTGAGAAACGAGCTAAAAATGTTACTTTTACATCTGAGAGGCACTTTTTTGCATACAAGGTCTAAATAACCAGGTCACAAGGACCCGAGGCTGAGAAAAGTTTGCAAGAGGGGACCCACTGGACAGCTTTTAAGAGACAGATGGTAGCCTCCTGTCAAGGCCACCCAGCGTGATCCTTAACGTGCACAGGGCAGGCTCTCCTGCATACGGTACCAGGGCTTAACGTCCCATCCGACGGACGGTGGCCTTTCCAAGCCATTCGGTCTCCCCTACTGACCGAGGGCAGGGTGGGGACATTTGCGGAGATAAATAACTAAAAATGAGGACATATCAAGTTGTCCGTGCTCTATTGTTCCTCATCCAGTAATAAATCAATGCAATGTTACTTGCTACATGACAGATCATTAAAAAGTTATAGTTTTTAAACTGAAAACCGATTCTGAAAACCGCACCAAAAGCACAATGTACTTCGAAGAAACAATTGGTGGTTACCATGGGAACTGTTTCAACGATACTAGCTAGTACCACACATATCAAGGAACTCGAACAACGCTTCTTCCTAATAATCGCATGGATGCTGGAACAAACGAACCTTTGTCGGTTACACTGGTGAAAGAAAAACTTAGTCGCAGGCCGTATGTTATAGATTCGCGTGACTCATGGCAGCAAGTTGTGCTTGTTGTCCATTGGATGAGCAACAAACGGGACAACAAAGGAGGGAATCCATATATGCAAGGCCTTGACATTTACTGAGTGTTTTAATGTATTCATAGCGGAAAATGCGAACATGCGAGTTGTTGATACAATTTTCAAGGTGTAGTTTTGTTTTTCGAAACCCAAACAAGAAACTGTTTCCAAATCAATATGGATTTAGTTTCAGATTAATAAATACTATGTTTTTCCTTCGTCCTTTCCAAATGTCTATGGGGCGGGGGTGGCTCAGTCGGTAGCGCGCCAGGCTCGTAATCTGTAGTTCCCAGGTTCGAGTCCCAACTGGGTCAGCGTTGAGATTTATCACCGAAAAATTCCCCGCCCTGCCCACGGTCAGTAGGGGACACCGATGGGCTTGGAAAGGCCGCCGTCCGTCGGATGGGACGTTAAGCCGTGGCCCCGTGTGCGGGAGAGACATACCCTGTGCACGTTAAAGAACACGATGGATGGCCTTGACGGGAGACTACCATCTGTCTCCCAACAGCTGTTCCAGTGGGTCCCCTTCCCCAACCTTCTCTGAGCCTTCGGGGTCCTTGAGACCTGGCCATTTAGCCCATGGTGTGCAAAAAAGTGCCGCTCAGTGGTAAAACAACCCAACCCAAATCCAAATGTCTACTTTGTCAAAAGAGTGTTAACCAAATTCGATCGCGAAAAATAAAATCGAAACGGTGTGTGCGAGGGTGGAGGGGGGGGGGACGGATAATCAAATACTTCCTTCCTCCCTTTGTTTAAAAAAAAAGCTTACATGATGGTCCGTATATTTCCTAGAAAAAAAATGTTACTGATACAGTATGTGCAGTCAGAGCAACCTAAATCAAACTGGGCCTCGACAGTTCACTAACAGAAGAAATGATATAGAGATGTTTTAATTAAAAATTTGTCTTAAAATTCTCACTCGATATTTATTATTAAAATATTAGTAATTATTTTTAAAATATTCAATAAAGTAATAATAAATAATTTTATTTTAATGCGGTTTTATGCTAAGTAGCTTGTAATAAACATTTTAGACAAATTAAATTACTTACAGAAAGAACGGGCGGGCTGACACGTGTGACGTTATCGGTGATAGAAAATGGCAGTTTTGGTTCCGCGGCTACTTCAGCGATCGGTCTAAAATTTCGTGGGGGCGGGCACACTTAATTCTGGCCCTGTTGGGGTAAATGATCGAGTTTCTAGCTGCCGTGGGTCGGGAGTGACGCTCGAAAAAAGTACGAAATTTCTGACGGCGCTGAAGGGGCGGGGGTGGCTCAGTTGGTAGCGCGCCAGGCTCGTAATCTGCAGTTCCCAGGTTGGATTCCCAGCTGGGTCAGCGTTGAGACTTTTCTCCGCAAAACTCTCCGCCCTGCCCACCGTCAGTAGGGGACATCAATGGGCTTGAAAAGGCCGCCGTCCGTCTGGATAGGACGTTAAGCCGTGGCCCCGTGCTGGGGAGAGCCAGCCCCTGTGCACGTTAGAGAACACACTGGATGACCTTGACGGGAGGCTACCATCTGTCTCCCAACAGTTGTTCCAGTGGGTCCCCCTCTCCCAGCCTTCTCTGAGCATTCGGGGTCCTTGTGACCTGGCCATTTAGTCCATTGTGTGCAAAAAAAGTGCCGCTCAGAAGTAAAACAACCCAACGATCTACAAGTTGTTCGGGACAAAGTCATCTCTAAAGTCACCTGTTGTCAATGGTATGACAAGTTCAATCAGATAACTTATAGCTCGGAAACGAAGATCGAAGCTCCAGCCGCTGGAATTGAATGATGACGTTTAAAGACGAAAACCCATGTCGGACATTCAGGCAATTGGCACAGATACTGAACACCAATCAGTTCTCTGTCGTTCGACATCTGCAAAAGCTGGGTTATGTGTCAAAAGTGGATGCCCGAATCCCACATCAGTTGTCACAGCATAACATAGCGGCTCGCTACACTGCATATGCCTCATTGCTTGCTCGGCAAAAGGCCAATGCTTTTCTTGACAGAATGATTACAGCGGATGAGCAGTGGATCATTTATGATAATGTTGTCCGTAAAGATCATGATGTCAAGCAGGAGAATCGTCCCAGCCTATGGCAAAACGGGAACTACATTCTCTTATGGTGATGTTCTGTTGTTAGTGGGATTGCAGAGGTATCCACCATGAGCTTTTAAACCAGTCCCAAACCATCAACTCTGATGTCTACTATCATAGTTGGGCCGCTTAGTTGAAGAGCAAACCCAAGCATAGGTAAACACAAAAGGTGTCGTGTTACATCAGGAAAACGCAAGGCCTCAATATTGCATTATATACACCATTCGCCGGACCTGGCTCCATCAGATTTCTGTCTGATCCTGAACAATTTTATTTCCGATAGGAAGCTTCGTAATGACGTTGAGGTGAAAGAGTGCATTGCCGACTTCGTTACCGCGAAAGACAAGAGTTTCTACAAGAATAGCATTTACAAACTTGTAGATCGTTGGGACATGTTCATATCTACTAATGGGAAATACGTTCTTGATTAAATAACACATTGGTAATCACGGAAAAGATTATTCTTGCAGGCCTCTTGTTCTCCCATTACTTTGGCATCAACCCAATAAATAAGTAACAAAAATAATTAAGTGTATAAAAGACCTCATATATAAAAATAAAGGTGGAGGGAGGGGGCAAGCGACGAAATCGAGCAGAAATATGATGAAAGAAGGGGGAGGGGAGGTTGTTTGGGTTGTTTTACCTCTGAGCGGCACTTTTTTGCACACCATGGGCTAAATGGCCAGGTCAAATGTACCCCGAAGGCTCAGAGAAGGTTTGGGAAACTTCCACTTAACCTTGGTTTTAGAATTTTTTAAAACATTTCTTGAAAAATGGGTGAAATATGCTCAAGTTTAATAATTTTTGGATTCAATTACCCTTACTAGCATTCTGAAAGGGGGGTCACGCTTACCTTCCTCCTAGATAAGGTCCCGTGTGAACAAAATGTCAACAATCTCTCGAAGTTTTTATTTTGTGTTTTTGTGATCAACAGTCTTCAATGGGTTGGGTTGTTTTACCTCTGAGCGGCACTTTTTTGCACACCATGGGCTAAATGGCCAGGTCACATGGACCCCGAAGGCTCAGAGAAGGTTGGGGGAGGGGACCCACTGGAACAGCTGTTCGGAGACAGATGGTAGCCTCCCGTCAAAGCCATCCAGCGTGTTCTTTAACGTGCACAGGGTATTTCTCTCCCGCACACGGAGCCACGGCTTAACGTCCCATCCGACGGACGGCGTCCTTTCCAAGCCCATCGGTGTCCCCTACTGACCGTGGGCAGGGCGGGGAATTTTGCGGAGATAAATCTCAACGCTGACTCAGCTGGGACTCGAACCTGGGAACTAAAGATTACGAGCTACCGACTGAGCCACCCCGCCCCGAGTCTTCAATGTGGGCACTTCTTAGCTCTTTTCAAAATGCTAGCAACCCGAATGGAGGCGTAAAATTATTAAACATACATATAATTCAAGCATTTCTCAAGACATTTTTTAATATTAATAAGACGGAGGCAAAATTTTTATACTGGAATGGTCATCCAAAACCCCTTCTTTGTTTTTTCCACCTCGATCCAGTCGCTTGAACTCCCCCTCCCTCCATTCACACACACACGAGCTTATTTTTTTCTAGATGTCCTATGAGTAGGTGTTTTCACTTTACTAAAACTATCGAATTGTTTCGTAAATACTCTTAGGTAAATAGATTCCTTATTTAATTATACATCTACGTTAAAGACGAACTACATTAGTTTCCGTAAATTAAGGAATGCCCTAGTGACGTCAATGGGAAACTAACGTCGAAGGTATAGAACCTCTAAAATAAGTTTTTTTTCCTCTTGAGAAATGTGATAGCAGATAAAGATCTCAATCAACTATATCAATATCTCGATTTTAAACAATATTCGTTCAGTATTTAATGAATTATGAAAGTTTAAATATTTAACAATCACAAGCCAGTCACAAAAATTACATATAATATTACTGATATAATACTTATTACAGAAGTTAAAACTTAGTAATAAGTATTATATCAAAGTGTAAAACGAGTGTGTATTTTATAAGTTTGTGCAAAAGAAATCTTTCACTATTCATCAGTTTTGTATATTGACTGGCATTGTTGTTGTACTCCCATAACTCATTAAATACTGGAGGAATATTGTTGAAAATTGAGATAATACATTTGATTCCGATCTTTATCTACTTTCACAGTTTTAAAACTAATAACAAAACTTATAAAGTCAGACGTTATAGAATTCGAAATTAGATTGCCATTGACATAACATAGGGTTGTCACTTAATTTATGGAAACCAATCGAGTTGGTATATTTGAAAAATATAACAATATTTTGTAACATTCTGAAACAACCGTAATATTTTTTAACTTTAAATTTTAAAATACATACAAAACAGTTTTCAACATTTTACACTAGGTTTTTTTATGATTACTTAATTCACTTGGGTTTTATTATAAACTACGCATCGTTGTATTTTTATCTCAGATATAAAATGTTCGACTAAAAATCAGGGTTGTTTGTTGATGTTTTACTTCCGAACGGCACTGTTTTGCACACCATGGTCTAAATCGCCAGGTCACAAGGACCCCGAAGGCTCAGAGAAAGTTGGGGGAGGGGACCAACTGGTAACAGCTGTTGGGAGACAAATGGTAGCCTCACGTCAAGGCCATCCAACGTGTTCTTTAACGTGCACAGGGTATGGCTCTCCCGCACTCGGGGGCCACGACTTAACGTTCCATCCGAAGAACGGCAGTCTTTCCAAGCCCATCGGTGTCCCCCACTGACCGTGGGCAGGGCGGGGAATTTTTGCGGAGATAAATCTCAACGCTGACCCAGCTGAGACTCGAACCTGAGAACTGCAGATTACGAGCCTGGCGTGCTGCCAACTGAGCCGCCCCCGCCCAAAAAGCAAGGAAATCAATATTTTCATCTCAGATATAAAATGTTCTACTAAGAAGCAAGAAATTCAATATTTTTCATCATCATGAAACACGTCATTTTCAAACCACGTCACTGATGACCCGATTCTAGAGCAGCAACTGAAAATTGACGTGGACCTAATTCCGGTACATTTAATAATAAGGCGAATAAAATAAAATAAATAAATACCCCCTCAAGCAGCTGCTTGCCACAGAGGTCTGACAGGAGCCTGTCAGTTTATATGCCACAGGAGGAGATCTGAGAGGATGGCAGGAAGCAGTCGTTTATTATAATTCGAAGTCATTTAGGGTTGCGCTCTGAACCGATACCGTAGCAGATGCAGGATGACGTTGTTCGGTCATTGGCTCTGCACATTTGGAGCTGACATCTCTGCTTCGCTAGTTATGTGTGGCGGCAACATGGCACGTGCCTTTATATTACCTGTTGCCAAAGAGAAGATGACAATTTTTCGGGTTGAATGGGATTGGGTTGTTTTACCTCTGAGAGGCACTTTTTTTTGCACGAAATGGCCTAAATGACCAGGATTTATCTGGGAAAATGACCAGAAATTAAATGTGGACACCGATGTCCCCGAGGGCTCAGGACCTAGAGGACGACGAGGATTAAGAGAAGGTTGGGAGGAGAGGACCCACTGAACAGTTGTTAGGAGAGAGATAGTAGCTTCCCGTCAAGGCCATCTAGCATGTTCTTTAACATGCACAGAGTATGGCTCTCCAGCACACGGTCCATGGCTTAACATCCCATCTGATGGGCGGCTTGCTTTCCAAGCCCATCGGTGTTCCCAATGACAGTGAGCAGGGCGGAGAGTTTTGCGGAGATAAATCGCAACACTGGCCTAGTTGGGACTCAAACCTGGGAACTACAAATTACGAGCCTGGTAATTTTTCGGTTGTTCATTCTTTTTGCATTTGAATTCCGTAACAAAGGATTATGAATGCAATAAAAAACTATAACACATACATTGTCTATCCAAATTATTATGAACACTTACTTAATACTTCGTCATAGTTATCATGGTACAGTTCTCAAATTTCAAAGTTTTCAATTCTGTGCCCATAGTTCTCGTTGAAATGGGTTTTGAAGTACAGTTAGCGGTCATTTCTTTCGGCTGATGAACGCTATGAGCTCTGTTTGCCATACAGTTCGTGTCATTTTTTATTTTTCGCCTGTCCCTATCTGTCGGAGCCTTTTTCCTCCCGCATTTCCCACGATTGGGAAACGTTTATTGAGACCGTTGAGGGGCAGGGGTGGCTCAGTCGGTAGCGCGCCAGGCTCGTAATCTGCAGTTCCTAGGTTAGAGTCCCAGCTGGGTCAGCGTTGAGATTTAGCTCCGCAAAATTGGTTGAAAAGGCCGCCGTCCGTCTGGATGGGACGTTAAGCTGTGGTCCCGTGTGCGGGAGAGCCATACCCTGTGCACGTTAAAGAACACGCTGGATGGTCTTGACGAGAAGCTTCCATCTGTCTCCCAACAGCTGTTTCAGTGGGTCCCCTCCCCCAACCTTCTCTGAGCCTTCGGGGTCCCTGTGACCTGGCCATTTAGACCATGGTGTACAAAAAAGTGCCGCTCAGAGGTAAAACAACCCAACCCAACTGAGACCGTTGCCATTCTACCTCCACTTAGGATATTGTGCCCTATGATTTTGCAGCTGAGTTCCATCATCTCCGCTACGAGTGCTCCTGACCATCGCTTTCCAACGATGAGCTCTCTTTCGAAGTCAGTCAGATCGGCCATGTTCACCCATAGCACTTGACTTTGCCTCCCACCATGCTTTCACGGCTTTTATAAGACTTCGTAGTGACGTAGAATACTTAAGTCAGTAAGAAATGTTTTCGTAGATTGGAATGATTCATGGTACTTTGCACAAGATGCAGTGTTCGTAATAATTTGGTCAAGCAGCTTATCAGAAATAAGAAATATCGGTAATTTAAAAATAATATCTACTATATGTCTATATAAATAATACGATAATACATAAATATGTGTATTAATGTATATTAATAACATCAGTATATTCCAAATCATTTCCTTCTGTAGGACATAAACAGTTTTCTCGAAAAAAAATTACCAAAACTATCAACATTCGTTAGCACGCGTTAATTTTAAATAACTGACCAAATATGATCCCTTATCATAGGCTCATATATATAACCAGACTACCATATATCATCGAATGAGCATAAAACTGCAAAATAACAACGAATCATGAGTATAAAACTACCATGCGACATCGAATAATGATCATAAAACTACCATGCGACATCGAATCATGATCATAAAACTACCATGTGATATTGAATCATGAGCATAAAACTACCATGTGACATTGAATCATGAGCATAAAACTACCATGTGACATTGAATCATGAGCATAAAACTACCATGTATCGTCGAATCATGATCATAAAACTACCATGTATCGTCGAATCATGATCATAAAACTACCATGTGACATTGAATCATGAGCATAAAACTAACATGTATCGTCGAATCACGATCATAAAACTACCATGTGACATTGAATCATGAACATAAAACTACCATGTATCGTCGAATCATGATCATAAAACTACCATGTGACATTGAATCATGAACATAAAACTACCATGTATCGTCGAATCATGATCATAAAACTACCATGTGACATTGAATCATGAGCATAAAACTACCATGTATCGTCGAATCACGATCATAAAACTACCATGTGACATTGAATCATAAGCATAAAACTACCATGTATCGTCGAATCACGATCATAAAACTACCATGTGACATTGAATCATGAACATAAAACTACCATGTATCGTCGAATCATGATCATAAAACTACCATGTGACATTGAATCATGAGCATAAAACTACCATATATCGTCGAATCATGAGCATAAAATTACCATGTGACACCGAATCATGACTACCATGATTCGATGCTCTTGATAAAGTTGCCATGTGACATCGAATCTTGACTACCATGAGTTGATTCTCATGATGAGACTTCCATGTGTCATTGAATCATGAGCATGTGTTATCGACTCATGAGCATAAAAGCATCCTTGAACCATGTATGCTTACATGTGTATGCAAATCTTCATGAACTGACGATTAAAGTGCAATAAACAAGGCGGTAAATTTCAATAAAAACTGTGAAAATTAAAAACTCGCGTGAAAAATGTTTTACCCACTATGAGATTTATAAATTTGAAGTTTTACCGCCGTTTTCTTTCACTCTAGCCGAACTGGCAGTGTTTTAATATTTTACAGCACAATACACTGTTTTTATACGAGATTTATCTCTGATGTGCTGCGGAATGGCTTAATCGGTAGCGCTCCAGGCTCGTAATTCACAATTATCAGATTCGAGTCCCATCTGAGCCAGCGTCGATATTTTTCTCTGTAAAACTCCCCGCCCTGCTCTCGGTCAGTAGGGGACACCGATGGGCTTGGAAAGACCGTCGTCCGTTGGATGGGACGTAAAGCCGTGGCTCCGTGTGAGGGAGAGCCATACCCTGTGCATGTTAAAGAGCAGGCTGGATGGCCTTGACAGGAGGCTACCATCTGTCTCCCAACAGCTGTCCAGTTGGTCCCCTCCCCCAACATTCTTTGAGTCTTCGGGATACTTGTGATCTGACCATTTAGCTCATTGTATGCAAAAAAATGCCGCTCAGAGGTGAAACAACCAACAACAAACCAACCCACCTGGCCCAGCGTTGAGATTTATCTGTACAAAACTCCCATTCTACCCTCGGCCAGTAGGGGGGGAACCGATGGGCTTGGAAAGGCCGCCACCCGTTGTATCCGAAGTTCAGCAGTGGGCGCCGTGTTCGCGAGAGCCAAACACTGTACTGTGCACATTAAAGAGCACGCTGGATGGCCTGGACGGGAGGTCACCACCTGTTTCCTAACAGCTGTGACTCCCATTACCCCCAACCTTCTTTGAGCCTTTGTGGTCCTTGTGACCTGACCATTTACCCCATTGTGTGCAAAAAAAAGTGCCGCTCAGAAGTAAAACAACTTTCTCTGACGATGCTATGTTTCTTAAAACTGGGAAATTTTGACGTCCTATCAGCCTTTCCAGGAAAGTGGTTCATGGACCCAAAAATCAGGACGGCGTAGGTTGTTTTACCTCTGAGCTTCACTTTTTTGCACACAATGGGCTAACTGGCCAAGTCACAATGGCCTCGAGGTCTCAGAGAAGGGAAGGGGAAACATCGAAAACAGCTGTTACGAGATCCCTCCCGGCCCGTTCACCAGCGTGTTCTTTCAACGTACACAGGGTTTGACTATCCTGAAAACGTAGCACGGCTTAACTTCCCATCCGACGGGCTACGGCCTTTCCAAGCCCATCGGTGTGTCTCTATTGACAGAGGGCTAGATGATCAGTTTGGAGGTGGTAAATCTCAATTTTGACCCCATGTGGGGCTCGAACAGGGAAACTGCAGATTAGGAGCCTGTCGCGCTACCGACTGAGCCACCCGCTCCAATCAGGAGTGTTTCGCTAAAATCGTGACGTATATTCACCCTAGTTATATAGTCTCCAATGAAAGATTGTGACGACAAGAATGCCATGAGTTATCTCAAATATGTCTCCTCTTTATATTCCCCCAGTGAAAAGAGTTGGGTTGGGTTGTTTTACCTCTCAGCGGCACTTTTTTGCACACCATGGGCTAAATGGCCAGGTCACATGGACCCCGAAGGCTCAGAGAAGGTTGGGGGAGGGGACCCACTGGAACAACTGTTGGGAGACAGATGGTAGCCTCCCGTCAAGGCCATCCAGTGTGTTCTTTAACGTGCACAAGGTATGGCTCTCCCGCACATGGGACCACGGCTTAACGTCCCATCCGACGGACGGCGGCCTTTCCAAGCCCATCGGTGTACCCTACTGACCGTGGGCAGGGTGGGGAATTTTGCGTGATTAAATCTTAACGCTGACCCAGCTGGGACTCGAACCTGGGAACTACAGATACCCCCTGGTAACTGGTGTACCCCCTTGTATTGATAGATAAAACTATAGTTATAGTATAACAATGGGAATAGAATAAAACATATATATATATATAACATACACAGTCGTATCAGAATAATATGACCACCTACCATAGTATGGTAGGTGGTCATATTATTCTGATACGACTGTATATATCTAGCGACTTTTGAGCTCTCACGGCGCATCCCACGTTGAGAACCCATACTCTATGATATAGCATCGATTCTCTACGGAAATTAATTAAAAGTTGGTAGATAACCAATTTAAAAGAAACAGTATCGTGATTCAAAATATTTTGCAGTGTAAATTCAGTTAAATTACGCTTGTGCTGAAGTGCTTCAAAAATGAAAAGGCTACCCTTAACTATAAAAAGAATATATTTATATGACTGAAAGAATTTGTTTTATTAACAAGAAGGTCTGGATGGACATTTCTTCGAGCTAGGAGTCACTTTGCACAGAAAGCTTGGCTGGATGAATCACATAAGAAAAAGTATAAACAAAGCAGTGAAACAAAGCAGTGGACAATAAATTGATATTCCTTTTTCCGAAGCATTCGACGCTTTCATTGGCAAACAAGATGCTTACGTACAAGTTGGTTATTCGCCCTATTCTCCCTTATGCATCTCCAACTTGGAGCTACTGGGAAAGAACTAAAATACAGAAAATTCAAACTTTCCAAAACAAGATCATGCGACATATTGTTGGCGCACCCTGGTTCGTGCGTAATTCCATCATCCAAAGGGATCTTTGTATCCCTTTTTCGGGACTGCACTAGAGATGCTGCAATTAAGTTCTTTTGAAAATGCTGGAACATCAGAATCTAGAAGCTATTAAGTACAATCACCTTTGCCAGCAAAAGTTTATGAGGCCAAGATCCATCTTGGTATCAGATCAATTCTAGCGATTGTTTTTTTCTCTAGTTGGTCTTGAAAAACCAATGAATAGCCTTAGGGCTCTGATTCTTTTCAGTTTATACCTCTTTACATTTTAGCTTCAATGCCACAGACACGCTTCACACGGAGAAGATAAGGACTTGCAAAAGGCCCGGTGCTCCATTTAACCCGTTAATGATCTCTGATATCGGAAACGAAAGTATTACATTTATTAATTGCACGAATTCTGTAAGTTACAATAAAAGGTGCTACATTTAGTAATTGTTGCGAAAGATTTATTCGAAATTTAAATTTGTTACGAAAAAAATTCTATACTTAATAATATCATGAATATTTTTTACGATACGGTTATAAACATTACGAAAAAAGTTTTAGTAATAGCACAGTTTTTTCAATTACGAAATGGTTAAGCACATTAAGAAGAAAAGTCCTACAACTTTGTGATATAACAAATACATTATTTCTACGATATGGTTAAGAAGTCATTATTAAAAAGAAGTGATTTTGTGATTGTAGTATTTTAGTGGGTGAGTTTAGGCACGGAAAACGTCACCACCACTTTTCAGTATGACTCAGATTTTACAAAGCCTTTAACTAATAAAAGAAGTTTTCTTACACAAAAGGGTCAAAAACGTGGCGTAGTAAAATTGTGCGCTGCTATTTAAACGTTGAAGTGAGTGAGTCATTTCAAATTAACTTTTTCACACCTGTCATTATTTAAAAAGTACCCAGACAAGTTTGGTGTGTGCATTTTTTTCTCCCACTCAACCGGAATTGTGAGTCAAGATCTCACTCGAGAGCAGTCTGCTCTAGATAATGCTCGAAAGCAGGACAAGGATATCTGGTATTTCGTTTTCCTTAAGCGTTTTGTTTGAATTCATTTTTCCTTCCTCAAGTGCAGATAACATTTTCTTTGCTTGAAACACTCTAGGTTAACAATGGGGGGGACTCTATGCAGCAGCAAAGTGTCGGTTTTGCTGGACAATGGAGTTGCCAGGTGTCCGATTTTTGGCGCATTTTAGATCCTTCCGAACAAAGAAAGGTCCCATTTTTCTGATTAATGTAAAAAAAAGAAGATATTTTTAAGCTTTTCACTGTAAGTAGTATTCTGTTCAGTTATTTCAGCTATTTATAGTACAAATCAGGCTTAGATCAAGAAAAAAATCTAGGGGTAAGGGGGGGGAGTATCAAGAAACACAATCGACCCGGAAAAATGTGAGAGGAAGAACTGGATTTCCAATGCAATATAACATTTCCCCCTCCGTTTAACAAGCCTTTAAAAGATGTTTTGAAAAATGCATGAAATATAAATAAGTTTAATGATTTTTTGCACCTATTACCATTATTAGCATTCTGAAAGGGTGGGCTCCTTGTTACCCCCCAGATCCGGCCCTGGTAGAAATATAATGATTTCAACATTAATTGATAAATCATTAGTTGCGAAAATCGATATGACTATGACAACATATTTCAACCAAAACGTTCGGTGGGCTGTGCTGTTTGCTGTGTACACATCTTCTCGCAAATTATTATTGCATACATGGCAACACTGTACAGGCAGCAGTCTGAGTGTTTACACAGAACGCTCCGGCGTTAAATATATTTTTTCGAAAATATTAAAATATTTTATTAATAATCGCGCACGAATGTTTGGTGACGGACTTTATAAAATTTAACATAAATATAGTATTTATTTCTCAACAACAGTTGTGTTTAAAGTTTTAAAATGACTGAATCTAAAGCAAAAGAGACCACTCCAAAGAAAAAAAGTGAGGTGGGGGAATGAAAAGAATATGCAAATTATAAGTTGGAATGGGAAACTCAATTTTCTTGGATTGTCAACTGTTTCATGTGAAGACAAATCTAATGCAAAGTGCAAATTGTGTAATATTAATTTTAAGGTAAGTGGGGTCGGATTACCACTTTTTTCAGGGACGCAGTTGCAGCGGGGGGGGGGGGGGGGGCTGCGATAAAAATTTCGGTTAAAAATCCGAAAAAAATTTTTTTTCAGTATTTTCGTTTAAACAAACAAATCAATTTTATATTCATTATTAACAAAAGCACTTATTTTTGCATACAATAAGCTAAATGGCCAAGTCACAAGAAACCCGAGGGCTCAGGAAGGTTGGGGGTAGGAGAGTCACTGGACAGTTGATATCAGATAGACAGTAGCCTACCATCGAAGCCTCCCTGCGTGTTCTTTAACGTGCAATGGTATGTTTGTCCTACACATAAGACCATGGTTTAACGACCATCCGATAGATGGCTGCCTTTCTGACCTCACCGGGGTTTCTCAGAGGGCTTGCAAAGGGCTACGGAGACTTTATCACGGTCAAGATCAGAAGGGGTTAGGGGAGAAATCTTCATGACGGTACAGTGCGATCAAAACTTGGAGATACCTAATTATTAACACGAGTAATGTACCCAATATTTAGTCTCGGGAGGGGGAGAGGAGGGGGGGGGGTCTGAGAATTCAGTTTCGAGGAGGCTCCAAGCATTTAGACTCGGGGGAAGATGATATATTTATAGGGTTTTTAAACTACTAATATATTCCACCGAGCAGGAAAGGTTAAAATGATATTCTATATGGAAGGAGATTTTATAGTTATTTTTTTAATCCATTTTTAGTGACAAACATAAAATATGGGCCTAAAATAAAATTATACAATATTTTCAACTGTTTTTGTTCAATTTCTTTTGAGTTTTTTCAACTGAACAAAATAAAGTCTACTTCAGTAACAAATTATCACAGGAAAAAGTGCTGTAGACAAGGAACACTTGAAAAAAATTAGTTGTCCTGACTGGAATTCGGACGCAGGTGCATGCCGGGTGTTTTAACCGCTAGACCACCAACGAGCTAACCAATTCACCAACTAAGGGGCATATAAGCTTTCCTGCTTGATTCACCAGTGGCGCCATCTGTTATCAGGAGTTGGGCAGCCAAGCTGCCGCATATTTGATGGTAGTAATATTTGTCACTCACGCTCACAGCGTTATATAAACTATTCAGTAATAATCCTGTGATAATTTATTACTGAATAATTTATATAACGCTGTGAGCGTGAGTGACAAATATTACTACCATCAAATATGTGGCAGCTTGGCTGCCCAACTCCTGATAATAGATGGCGCCACTGGTAAATCAAACAGGAAAGCTTATATGCCACTTAGTTGGCGAATTGCTTAGCTCCCCGGTGGTCTAGTGGTTAAGAGGCCCTGAATTCGAATCCCATTCAGAACAACCAAATTCAACTTATTTGGATTTCAAAACAAATAGACAAGATTTGTGTTTTAGCAGGTTTCTGGGGGTGGGGGCTGTAGACGTCTCCACTCACAGACAGTATAAAAGATTGTGTATACGATACTTAATATCTGTTAATAAGAATAAGGAACATTTTTAATTAGTTTATTATTAAAAAATTAACATTAAAAATTAAAGCACTGTTTATTAGTAACTCACTGGCAATATGAAAGATTGTGTAGTGAGCCGAATATTTGTCTTTAGGAATCAGGGATGTTTTTTAACTTCTTTGCAAAATCCTCCCGTTCGGCGCAGTGATATCACATTAGTTCATTTTTCGGGCTGAAACAACTGCGATCAAATTTTTAAATTTCTGTTGATGACATGTTTCTGTTGTCTAATATAAAAATATTTTGCTGGCCTCTTAGTTTTTTTTAATTTATTTATGTGTCAAAAGACAATCTGAGAGTCTCTTGCAAGGTCTGAGGCACAAGTACAGCCGCTCAAAAAAGTATCTGAACACTATGGTTGACTACAGAATTCAGAAAAAATATCTGGCAACGATTTTTTTAGAAATTAATGATCTGGCAACTTTCGTGTTACGTGACACGAAGGTTGCCAGATCATTAATTTCTAAAAAAAACGTTGCCAGATATTTTTTCTGAATTCTGTAGTCAACCATAGTGTTCGGAGACTTTTTTTGAGCGGCTGTACCCTAGGAATTAACCTCCATCATTAGGAAACAGAGTTAAAAGGAAGAAAAAATTATAACGACTAATTATAAGGTAAAAAGACATGTAAACGTCGAAATTTTGAAACAGTTATGCAGCTCGTAATTTTTTTTTAATTTGTAATTAGACCCGCAAAGCTGCTAGCTTATCTGCAGGTTATGACAGAATAACAGCCATGCCATCCCGTGACTCGAACCCGGACCACGGCAGTTTTGATGTCACCGGAAGCAACGCAATACCACTGCGTCTCCGAAGCGGCACTCATATATCTCAGAATGATATTGTTACAGAATTAGAGATTTGATAGCATGTGTAGTTTGTCTGTATGGGTTAGAAATAACCAAGCATGCTAAATGAGCTTATTTAATAGATAAGACAATTTATTTACAGGTAAAGCACGAATTATTCACTTACGAACAAATGAACTAAATAAAGTATTATTACTAATCACAACTGATTATCCATTAATGAAAAATTTTAATAGAATATAACGTTCAAACTTTCCGTTGTAATGCATTCTATTTAACCAAATTATGAATTAAATCTTACCAAATAATTATCCTGCTTTATGATATAAATATGTTTAGTAAGAATAATATTCCCTTAAACTGTTATGAAGACTCTCTACTTTAGTAATTCAATAGACATGACTCAATATTATTTTTTTTTACCTACAAATAATCAATAAACCACGGCATCTAAGCCGAAAACCTGCGCACTTATCAAACTCAAAGCAAACTACTGACTTTTCTAATGCATTTTTCAAACTAAACTGTCTGCTCGTTTAAAAATATGACGTATTTTCCAAGCACATGTCATATCTCGTGATACAATAATCACACTTTTATGTGTAATTGTTGCACGTGATCACGGCTTTTCAGTATTTGGGTCTGACAAAACTGTTTCAACAAAAAGTAGGACACGAACATTCAGAGAACTAAAAAGATCAAAACAGTCTAGGTTTTTTTTTTCCACCAGCCCCTCCCACAAAAAAAGAAAGATATCGACCGCTTTGCATCTTCTTTCAGAGTCTGAAGTTTCCTAGTTGGGTTGTTTTACCTCTGAGCGGCACCTTTTTGCACACCATGGGCTAAATGGCCAGGTCACATGGACCCCGAAGGCTCAGAGAAGGTTGGGTGAGGAGACCCACTGGAGCAGCTGTTGGGAAGCAGATGGTAGCCTCCCGTCAAGACCATCCAGCGTGTTCTTTAACGTGCACAGGGTATGTCTCTCCCGCACACCGGGCCACGGCTTAACGTCCCATCCGACGGACGGCGGCCTATTCCAAGCCCATCGGTGTCCCCTACTGACCGTGGGCAGGGCATTTTGCGGAGGTAAATCTCAACGCTGATCCAGCTGGGACTCGAACCTGGGAACTACAGATTACGAGCTTGGCGCGCTACCGACTGAGCCACCCCCGCCCCGAAGTTTCCTAGTCAGAGTTTGAATACTAACAAATTGTGTTTGTATCGTTATGTCCAATTTGCAGTATTGTAAATTTTGCCATTCAGTCGATTCTTTTATATTCCTGAAACCTAATGTATATTACATTTGAATCATGGTCTGGGTGGACAAATAACAATCTTTAAGTAGCCAGGCATGGACAATTTTTAAGAAATCAGTCTTGAAAGAGTCAAAAACCCATTCCTAAGAAATCGGGTCTGGACGAATCGAAAAAAAAAAATTATTTTGAAAGAAATCGGTCTTGGACGAATCAAAAAACTATTTTAAAGAAATGCGGCCTGAACGGGTCAAAAAAAAACCTTTCTAAGAAATCGGGCGTTAGTGGACTAAATATTTATTTATGAGTAATCGGAGCTGGACATAACAAATACCTAAATTTACAACTTCTGGCCTGGAAGGACCAAATACCTATATTTAATAAGCCGGGCGTGGGAGAGCCGAATACTTTTCGTTAAGGTCAGGGCCTAAGCTGAGAAAATACTTATGTATAGAAAACCGGACGTGAGACGGCCTAATATCATTTAGATTTAGGCAGTCTGGCTCGGTGGACCAAATATGTTTAGGAAGCTGGGCGTGAGAGTCGAATTCCTGTCTTTAGGAATCAGGGCCTTGGAGGACCGAATACATAATATAGCAAACCGCATATGGGCCTGATAATATCATTTATCTTGAGAAAGCCTGCCTGAGTCAAAGAAAACCATTAACCACTACAGAGATCACTCACTACCTTACGTTAAATAGCCGCAGAAAAGACTTACCATTGTTGTAGCGGGGCGAATAGTGGCCATATCAAACGCACAACATTTGGTATCAGTTCGACATCAATCGCTCATTGTGACCATAAAAAAAGACATCACTTCCCTATTTCGAGTCTCATGACGTCAAATTCAACTTCCAATCGACGGCAGGATCCAACATCTGTCCTCTTCATCCAAAGAATGTAACCCTGTTAAGAACTTGCTTCGCATTCGGTGTCCGTTCTCGTGCGGTTTTGTCGCGAAACATGCGCGCGCGCATTGATTACCTGGCGCGCGAGAGGGAAACAGCAAAGCAACAGAAAACAGGTGAGTGCGCCTGTTGTCATGGCAACAGCCAAGTCGAGTATTCGGCCGTGACGTGTGTGTTGCTTCGAGTCAGGCAAAAGAGTTCGACCTGGATAGCCAGTTGTGTGTGGATGAATTAGAGTGCTGTGGACAGTTTCTTTGCCCGCTGGAAAGTCGTCGGTTGGAGGGAAAGTTTCGAGTTTCGTTTATATTATCGTTCGTTAAGGGAAATAATTTACGCGCGTTAGACTTGTGATCCCGTTGTGGGTATTGAGTGAAGGGAAATTAAAGCTGCTTTTTTGATGTTCGCGTCAGGTTGAATAATTTGCGTTTCGAAGGAGTAATTAAAAGCGAAAAGAGGCTTTAAAAATTATATTATGAATTTGGTATTGGATACCAACGGATGGATATACAGTTTCGCAAGTGAAATATTGTCCTAGAAACATTTCAGTGCCGGTAAAGTCGCCGAACTGTATCAATAGTGGGACCAAACTCTAAATTAGATAAGGCACATAATCACTTTATGGGATTTTCCCATGATATTATGTCTGTTTGCTTTTTATTTTACTAAATCTAATTTAATGGTAATGTGATTTAGCTTTCTGTTACTCAGGTTTAAAGCATTTTCCCGAATCACTTCTAGGACTAGACATAGGGCGGGATGGGACGGGGGGGGGGGGAATGACCAAGGCCACTTTGACACATCAAGCCCTGACAGCCTTCGAGCAGAAGGAGGAAACAAAGGAAGAAAATTAAATATGCAAAAAATTTAAGCAGCTTAATTTTTTTAAATATGACTATTTTTTAAAATCTTTTTTTAAAGTACATGACACAAAATAATTTATTCATTTAAAAGTAGTAAAATATTTATAAATATCTTAAAACTGATTACTAGATTTTAAAAAATTAATAGCTACCAGTTGAATTTTAAAAATTAAATTATATTTAAAGAACTAAATTTAAATTCGTAAGATATATTCATTTTTCTTCCTCCTCTAGGACTTCAGCCCGGTCGTACCAGATACAACACTTTTCTCCTCTTCTAAATCTTTTCATACCTTTTCTTTGCCTAAAACTTATTTTATCCGTAATTATTTTTATATTTATGTTGTTTAAAAGAACAGATATATTGTTTTATTTTGAACGGAAGAGAGGATTTAATAGACCTAAACTTTCCCTTAATAAACACAGATTTAACTAACTAACTAAAACTGATCAAGTCACATCCTTGATAACTAAGTGGTATTACTTTGAGTCGCGGTGAGACTGTCCGGGTTCGAGTAGGGTAAGGCGTGGTCGTCTCTCAGTACAGAATTATTCACTTCTAAATATGTAATGAAAATCGATGGTCTCACACTGGGATATAAAGCGAACATTGGCTATAAGTCCCAATAAAAAAAATTAGGAAAAAAATTAATTTTGTGTTACTGCATTGCCCAAGCTTGATATGTTATAGTATGACCCCTCTTCGCTAACCCGAATGAAATTAGGGGGAGGAATAAAATTATATATTTTTCGAAAAAAAAAATTAAGCGTTATTAGAATGGAAGAAGATGGAAATGCAAGGTCATTATGAAAGAGTACCAGTATTTTAAAGTGCTATATTTTATTAAATAATTAAGCAACACCGGTAGTTGTGCGTATAATATGTCAAGAAACTCAATTTTTTTTTTATTTAACAGACTTCAATAATGGGCGCCATTGGTGGCGTGATATGTCTTGTAATCGCACTTATAACAACTGCAGTGATTCTTTCCTTTAAATCTCTTAAATGTATTGAGATTAAATTGCGAATTTGTTTCTGAATAAACGATATTTTTAATGTATCCCCACAAAAAAGAAGTACATTGGTGTAACTTAACAGTTAAATCGGGACCTTTATAGGACTCCAAAAGATCCGGCAACCTCTATCAATCGAACGATTTGTTAGGAATATAGCATTTAAGACACTGCATAGATAATTAACAGACGAAGAGGGGTTGCTGAACGCCGACTCCTTTACCTAATAATGATACTAGCGCCACCATGTGACACTACCTACCTTCACGTCGTCGTAACAATGAAACTTTGATCGTTTCTTGATATTTTGGACATACAAACTTTTGCTCTTTTTGTACTTTTTTAGTAAAAATATAACACTCTAGAATAGAGGTTTTCAACGTGGGAAACGCGGTAAAATTTTTTGAAGTACGCCGTGAAAGCTCAAAAGTCGCTAGATATATGTTATATATATATATGTTTTATTTTATTCCCATTGTTATATTATAACTATAGTTTTATCTATCTAAACAAGGGGTACGCCAGTTACATACACATTCCCATGGGATACGTGAAGCATAAAAGGTTGAGAACCACTGCTCTAGAATATGGGTAATTTTTATAAATTTCTTGTGTACCAGGACGGCATTCTTGTCCATTCGGGTTCAATCCACTCGCTTGCCTCCTACCCTCTTATTTATTTATTTTTTTCTATTTTAGGACCGGATTAGTTTTTGCGGGGTGCACTGCCAACATCATCTAGAACAGAAAATCGCTGCAGTAAATTATGACGTCAGCATATGTGGACTTTAAAAAAAAAGAACAAATTTCTTTTATATTTATTTCTGTTTTTTCTACCGGTAAGTTTTAAAACTTATATTTATACTAATTTACATTTGTAAATATACATTATTCAAAAAACATTTATTCGTATATAAAGGCATTATCATAATGCTAATATATGCGAATATTTTCTCTCTCAAAATAATGTATATTTATAAATATAAATTAGCATAAAAATGATAGTGGTGGTGATACTGCACTCACGCTATACATTCTAGGTGGTGGTGATATTGCACCCACGCTAAATTTGTTATATCTTTTCGCCTATTGATCATTGAAGTACTATGATTAATACTGCACGCGTTATCTTTAATAATAAGTTTTAATAATAAGTATCATATGCGCGTTATCTTTAACACCTAAAGAACACATTTAAATTTCCTGAGATATGTATCTGTTCGTAATCAAAAGAAAATTAAATTAAATATGCGAATTTTTCACTTTAACAACGAAATAAATCTTGGTGACCATTTTAGAACAATGAAGAAATAAAAATAAGATTAAATTACTCATCAGTCATCATACACGCCACATATATCTCATATGTGGTTTGTTGAGATTAGCTTTTACTTCTGAGCGGCAAATTTGCACATACAAGGATCTAAATGGTTACAAGAACCCCAAGGGCTCAGAGCTGGATGGGGGATTGATAGCTGTTAAGAGACAGACAGAGATGTTCTTTAAAGTATATCATGCTCCGTGTGCAAAGTATGTCTCTCTTGCACACGGCTTAACATCTCATTCTTCGGACGACGGCGACCTTCCCAATTACATGTTGTTCCTTCTCTCATTGAGCAAGGGCTAGCGGAAAAAATATCAACACAGACGGTAGTAGGAAGTCGAATCTAAGAGCATCAGGTTACGATATTGGCGCGCTCCCGACTGCGCCAACCCAAGGCGCCACCTTGATGCGCAAGCCTGGATTGCCGTTGAATAAAAGGAGAAACGAAAGGACGGAAATTAAAGATGCATAGAATTTTAACTAAAAGCCATTCATTTCTAAACCAAATATAATTTCATAATTGTTTCATTATTACTGTATTAAAATATATTCAAATTAATTGTCAAGTTTTAAAATATAAATAACTTCTAGCCAAATTATTAGAAGTAAATATATAAATAAATATACCAAATGCCTAGTATATCAAGGTGGCCTTGGCCAAGGACACTTTAATACCCCATGTCGTTGATCAAAAGGAAGGAAATTAAATATGCATAAAAATTTAAGCGATTTAATTTGCCTACTGATCTAACGAACTCCCCCCCCCCCCGAAAGGGAACTACCTTGTCGTGGGGGGGGAGAGGGCTGTAGGGCCCGTGTGAAGTTGAGGGCCACGCTGACTGGTATTGGGGAGTATCTGGTTGGACGGGGTCCCGATGGAACGGCTGGGTCTCGGTGAAGTTGAGGACTCCGCTGACTGGTATTGGGGGGCACCTAGGTTGAACGGGGCCCCGACGGAGGGGCCTGGTAAGGCCTGACTAAAAGTTTCCACCACGGGAGCCGAGGCAACTTAGATCTATATGTGGCTAATCGGGACGCAGATTAAATTTAGGTTTTGACCGATGGATGAACTTTTCTTCTATAGAACTGTTCGCCATAGGTAGTCGTGGGGCGAGCTGCATCTTTATGGTGTTGTCTTTCCCTCGACGTAGGGAGTGGAGATTATGGCATTATCCCTATAGATGTAGTGCTGTCAATGTATAGCGGAGCATCTGGATTTTGTCTTCATTACTAATTTCCTGATCTAAGGGACCTGGGTTCGAGCCCCGGGTAAGGCATGGATGTGTGTGTTGTTTTTCTGTTGAGGTCCTGCCATCCTCTCAGACTTTCTACTATGGTATATAAACTGACAGGCTCCTGTCAGACCTCTGTGGCAAGCAGCTGCTTGAGGGTCCCAGGTCCCTTAGATCAGGAAATTAGTAATGAAGACAAAATCCAGATGCTCCGCTATACATTGACAGCACTACATCTATAGGGATAATGCCATAATCTCCACTCCCTACGTCGAGGGAAAGACAACACCATAAAGATGCAGCTCGCCCCACGACTACCTATGGCGAACAGTTCTATAGAAGAAAAGTTCATCCATCGGTCAAAACTTAAATTTAATCTGCGTCCCGATTATTTATTTATTTATTTATTTATTTTTTATTAAAATTTAACTGAAATCTATTTATTTTAAATCATATAAAATGAAATAATTTATTCAGTACGAATATATTTAAATATTTATGAATATTTTAAAATGATTACCAGGTGAATTTTAATAAAAAATTTATTAAAACTGCTATATATATATGTGTGTGTGTATTTAAAAATTAATTCGTTTGTTAGTGCACCGTCCCGGCCTGATATTATAGAGAACAGTGTTTCTCGACCATTTTTTGCTCATGGCTTCCTCCTTAGCTTCATTCACCTCTGTGGCTCCCCTCATAACTCCTGTTAGTTGGGAAAATGGTACTTTGACACGTGCACTGTTTCTTTACAATATAAATTTTATATCATATATATGGCAATAATTATTACTTCCTTTCTAGGTAACAAAGAAAATTCTTAAAGACATACAACGCATAGTAGCAGCATAAGACCTGCTAACAAAAAAATTCTTCTAATTCGCACTTTATCGAGGATGGCTGATGCAAACTTACATTTATTGTTAAGTCTACTAAACAATGAAAAATAATGAACGCAGTGTTCCAGGGAGCCTTGTTAAAAGTTAGTAGTTTGTCATAAAAATAATAAATATATTTTTTATATCTCATTCGTAATATTTTAGCTGCTTGAGGAATGATCCCCTTAATTTTCGGTTTTCTCCATTTGGTCCCTTAGAAGTATGGCATAGCCACAACGTTGAGAACCATCGTTACAGGAAGATTTTCCTTGGCCATCGTAGATCGTATAATCATATTCGATGTACCGGGTAATAATTTTACCCCTAACCATCTCCATCATAAAGATATGCCTATTTGGCATGAGTAAGAACAAAATATATAGGTAAACCACCCTTAGGTGGGCCCCTAAGGGCAAACATAAGAAAAGCTAAAAATAGCAGTAAAATGGTATAAGAAACCTAAAATTTACCTTGGACAATTTACTCCGCAGCTATTTGCTAGAGTAATAAAACAAACAAAGCAAAATAAAAAAGTTAAAAAGAATGAACTTTACTATTTTTAAAACGGTAGCGATGAATAAAATTGAAAGAAGATTTTAAAGGCAATTAATGCGGTATTGAGATTCAGAATTCTTTTTCTCGTGCAACTATATTTGGCTTTCTGCATTATTCCACATTTCAGTTCTGTGTTCTATGCTCTCACTTCAATAAAAATGTCACAGGTTGGAACGTCTCCAACTCTACTGTATTTAGATGATTAATGGGATCGGTTGTGTCGCCAAGCATTTTTTTAGTAGACTCTGGCCAAAGTAATACGAAAACAGGAAGAAAAAAAAACACCTCGAAAAAGAACAGAAATTTTACTAAATTTTCAGTTTAACTGGTCTTCAGTCGGATTCAGATAATCTAAAAATCAGCTAGCGAACTATTGAAACAAATTTATGTGAAATTATATTTAATAAAATTTCTGTCTCTTGCTTTTTTTGTAACGGTTGTATTTAGTGACTATTAAAGTTTTCTTTTTTTTTTTCATTTCGTTAATGCAAGGCTGTTCATTACAATGCCACTGAATTGTTTAATACCCCAAAGAATTTTTTTCCCTTACAGGATTCAGCACTTTTAGCTTTATTGCAAAGTATGCATTGCGAACACGTTACGTAATGATGCTTAAAACTTTTATTAAGTAATTGAACTTTTCATCAAGGCAGGTCAGTATCTAGAAATTCATTTAGATTTAGTAAAAAATTTGAAACAAAAAAAAAAACGAAATCGAGCCGAGAAAAAGTAAGGGGTCGCTGCATTTCCATTGAAGTATAATATATCCCCTCCGTTTTAAAGGTATTTATTTATTTAATTTATTTATTTAAAAAATGAATTAAATATGCAAAATTAAAGAATTACCTCCATTACTATGAAAGTTCCTTGCCAGAGCCATTTCATGCACCTGGCCTGGATAGCGATCGACCAAAGGAGGGAAAAACATAAAGGAAAATTAAATATGCAAAAAGTTTAAGCGAATTAATTTTCCAAAATTTAGCTGCAACCAATTTAATTTAGAATATCGTAATATAAAACGATTTACTTACTACTACTTTAATAAAATATTATTGAATATTTTAAAATCAATTACTAAATTTTTAAAATGAATAAATACCAGAATAATTTTGAGAGATAATTTTTAATTAAAAACTTATATATATATATATTCTGCAATTTCATTCTGCACTGCTTAGGCCTGATGCATAGATATTGGGTGTATCCACAGAATGGCACAGATGGGCAGGTAGTTAGTTATATTATGGCTTCCTATCTGTCGCATCTCTCTCTCTGCTGTTGTTTTCAATAGGCGTATTTTACGTCACACACGATTCCCGTCAAATCACACACAGATGAAGGAAATATGCAAGAAAATTAATATACATTAATTTTCGTGGTTCGGTACCATTGCTTTGCAGCGCCACCTTTAGCGGCCGGTCAAAATTCTCATTTACCCACTAATTTTCAAAATGTGTGAACATCTTGCTTTTCTGTTCTCTGTCTGACTGTTATTTGCTCTTTTTTATTTTCTTTTCAAAAAAATGAAATAAAAAAATTATTTATTAAGATTATATAAGAATATTACATAATAATGTAAAATTAAGCGATGACGTTTTAAAAAAATACTTCCTGTATAATTTTCAAAAATGTGTCTAATTATTTCGAACAAAATTAATTACGTCACTGCTCGGCAGGTGCAAATCTGCACACCTATAACAGATAGCCAGAAGTTAAAATTTATGACGTCAGCTTAAAGTAGTCCTATCATCAAGATATTTCTTTATATTTTTGATTCTACATTACTTACTGGTGGATTCTGTGCTAATCTTTATACTAATGTTTGTCTATAAATATATTTTATTTAGGAGAAAATTTATTTGTATTAATTAGCATTATTATATTTAATAATTAAATACGAAGTAATTTATAATATAAACTACTAAGTGACGTCAAAAATTTGGTATATTGACCTTTTACCGGAGGTGTTGGCTAGCATCGCTTTTGTGCTACAATGCGCATATTGGCTACGCGTATTGGCCATATCCGTGAATCTACCCCCCCCCCCCCCCGATCGGCCTTCATACCATATATCACATATTAAACGCCGGGGTTTAAATAGTATTCAGTGCTTGAATTATAGTCGAGTAATAGCGCAGAAGTTGAAAACAGCGGCAGGGCTGGGTTGGGTTGTTTTACCTCTGAGTGGCACTTTTTTTTGCACAAAATTGGCAACAATTGGCCAGGCCACAAGGACTCCGAGGGCTCAGAGAAGGTTGGGGGAAGGGGCCCCACTGAACAGCTGTCTGGAGACAGATGGTAGCCTCCGTTCAAAGCCATCCAGCGTGTTTTTTTTTTAACGTTTCTTAACCGCACATGGACCACGGCTTAACGTCCCATCCGATCTTTCCAAACCCATCGGTGTCCCCTACTGACAGAAAGCAGAACGGGGAGTTTTGCGAACTGAACTTGGAACCTGGGAACTGCAGATGATGCGCTACCGACTGAGCCACCCCCGGCCATTGGCCAGGGGTGGCTCAGTCGTGTAGTGTAGAATTTGCAAATAGTGGCAGGGTAATTGCTCAGAATTTTTAAATATTGGCCGGGTAATAGCAAAGATTTGTAAATATTGACCGGGTAATAGCAAAGAATTTGCAAATAGTAGCCGGGTAATAGCACAGAATTTTAATTATTGACCGGGTAATACCAGAGAATTTGTAAATATTAGCCAGGTAATAGCGGAGAATTTGCAAATAGTGGTCGGGTAATAGTGTAGAATTCGTTCAATGCTGCTCAGGTGAAACTAGAACCTCTAAACTGCAGTGAATATTGGGGCGCTACCGACTGAGCCAAGCCAACCCCACCCCTCCTGGGTGGGGAGGGGGTGGCTCAGTCGGTAGCGCGCCAGGCTCGTAATCTGTAGTTCCCAGGTTCGAGTCCCAGCTGGGTCAGCGTTGAGATTTACCTCCGCAAAATTCCCCGCCCTGCCCACGGTCAGTAGGGGACACCGATGGGCTTGGAAAGGCCGCCGTCCGTCGGATGGGACGTTAAGCCGTGACCCCGTGTGCGGGAGAGACATACCCTGTGCACGTTAAAGAACACCTGGATGGCCTTGACGGGAGGCTACCATCTGTCTCCCAACAGCTGTTCTAGTGGGTCCCCTCCCCCAACCTTCTCTGAGCCTTCGGGGTCCATGTGACCTGGCCATTTAGCCCATGGTGTGCAAAAAAGTGCCGCTCAGAGGTAAAACAACCCAACCCCTCCTGGGCTCTTATGACCTGTTGTGTTAGCACATTGTGTGCACAAAAGTGGCGTTCAGAGGCAAAAAATCCGACCAACCCATTTATTCTTCACTGGCATTAAAATTTTATCAGTAAGTAATTTTCGTGTTGAAATAAAAACTTTTCAAATTTAAACTTGTAGGAAATTCCTTATTTTTATTATTCTGTTTTTGAGTGATATTTATGATAAGCTAAAAACAATTGCAATGCTGGTTGAGCCTTCTGCTCAATTCTAATATATAGGTAATCATAATTATCTTCGTTGTCTTGCATTGCGAACTTGCCTTGACCGCCTTTCCTGCAGGCTGGCTGTTCCGTCACATTACCATAGCTACGAGGAGTGCTTTCGTGTGCAACTGGCGCAATTGTTCACCAGTCCATCAAGTGAAGCAACCCATTGCTTCTATTGTGGATGTGGTTATTATTATCCATTCTTTGGCTTCCTATCTGTTGCATCTCTCTCTACTGTTGCTTTCAATAGGAACAGGCGTAGTTTTATGGCCCACCCAATTCCCGTCAAATCATAATAGATGAAAGAAATATGCAAGAAAATTAATATACATTACTTTAACGTTAACCGTCCCGTGGCCAATTGGTTAGCGTGCTTGGCTACTGATCAAAGAGACCTGGTTTCGAGCCCCGCATAAGGCATGGATGTTTGTGTTGTTTTTCTGTCCAGGTCACGTCATCCTCACACACGTTCTACTATGGTGAATAAACTGACAGCCTCCTGTCAGACCTCTGTGGCAAGCAGCTGCTTGAAGGGGTATTTTTTTATTTTAAAGTGATGCATGGATCGTTGCGAAAAACTTGTTTTGATCTAATGTTTAACAATCTTCTTTAACAGCTGAAAAGCCAAAGAATCGTCTCCCCACTTTTCAAAACACTTTCACAATTTATTTTTATTCTTCTGGGTATTACATAAATTCTTCGCATAGTTATTGTTTCGAGTATTACATAAATTATTGGAATAGTTTAGTATAATCTTTAAAGTCTATAGGGTATGGCAGGAGAGCCATACTCTATGCATGTTAAATAACACGCGGGATGGCCTTGACGGGAGGCTACCATCTGTCTTCCAACAGCTGTCCAGTGGGTTACCTTCCTCCAACCTTCTCTGAACACTTGGAGTCCTTGTGACCTGGCCATTTTGCCCATTGCGTGCACAAAACTGCCCTTAAAAGTTAAAAACATCCTAACTCAACTCAGTGAATCACACTTCCATCCTAGTTAAAGGGGGGGGGGGGCAGGGGGGGAGGCTCAGTCGGTAGCGCGCCAGGCTCGTAATTTATAGTTCCCAGGTTCGAGTCCCAGCTGGGTCAGCGTTGAGACTCACCTCCTCAAAACTCCCCGTCCTGCCCACGGTCAGTAGGGGACACCGATGGACTTGGAAATGCCGCCGTCCGTCGGATGGGACGTTAAGCCGTGGCCGTGTGCGGGAGAGCCATACCCTGTGCACGTTAAAGAACACACTGGATGGCCTTGACGGGAGGCTACCATCTATCTCGTAACAGCTGTTCCAGTGGGTCTCCTCCCCCAACCATCTCTGAGCCTTTTAGCCCATGGTGTGCAAAAAGTGCCGCTCAGAGGATTGGATTGTTTTACCTCTGAGCGGCACTTTTTTGCACACCATGGGCTAAATGGCCAGATCACATGGACCCCGAAGGCTCAGAGAAGATTGGGGGAGTGGACCCACTGGAACAGCTGTTGGGAGATAGATGGTAGCTTCCCTTCAAGGCCATCCAGCGTGTTCTTTAACGTGCACAGGGTATGGCTCTCCCGCACACGGGGCCACGGCTTAACGTCCCATCCGACGGACGGCGGCCTTTCCAAGCCCATCGGTGTCCCCTACTGACCGTGGGCAGGGAAGGGAAATTTTGCGGAGATAAATCTCAACGCTGACCCAGCTGGGACTCGAACCTGGGAACTACAGATTACGAGCCTGGCGCGCTACCGACTGAGCCACCCCCAACCGCTCAGAGGTAAAACAATCCAATCCTAGTTTTAAAAAAAAAGACACTGTTCGAGATTCAAATGAATTCCGTGAACATTTAAAGGTCAGAGATGTCAATCAATCCTCAGATCACTTTCTCTCTTGTAATCATTTTCCGGGTTCCCTGGAATCATCGATCACGAAACGTCAAAAGCAACGCAGAATTCTCACCGAAACAACCACAATCCACATTTAGATTGTACCGCAGTTTTCCTTTCACGGTCTGAACTTCACCTTATCATTGATTTCCCTTCGCCTTGGACGTGATAATTCACTCTCCATTATTTTGAAATGGCGTGCTAAGAGAATGCCATTTCCTCCTGGCCTCGAGAACGACTCGTGACACGTAAGCCCGTGTTGACGCATTAAATAGCTTCACAAGTAACTTAACCGATATTTAAATCATCTGTTTCAGAATGCAACATTTTTATGGGCGAGGTGGTGTCTAATGATTAGATTAGTGCACGTCCGTCCAACCCGAACTTAGTGAAGAGCCACTGGGGAAAAAATATATTCTTGAAGAGATGCAGGGTTGGGTTATTTTACCTCTGAGCGGCACTTTTTTGAACACCACGGGCTAAATGGCCAGGTCACATGGACCCCGAAGGCTCAGAGAAGGTTGGGGGAGGGGACCCACTGGAACAGCTGTTGGGAGACAGATCGTAGCCTCCCGTCAAGGCCACCCAGCGTGTTCTTTAACGTGCGCAGGGTATGGCTCTCCCACACACGGGGCCACGGCTTAACGTCCCATCCGACGGACGGCGGCCTTTTCAAGCCCTTCGGTGTCCCCTACTGACCGTGGGCAGGGCGGGGAATTTTGCGGAGATAAATCTCAACGCTGACCCAGCTGGGACTCGAACCTGGGAACTACAGATTACGAGCCTGGCGCGCCACCGACTGAGCCACCCCCGCCCCCTGAAGTGGTGCAGGAAAAATTCTGTACTTAAAAGCGGTAGCACATTTCTAATGAGCAATGAATTGGGGAGGGGGGGAAAGAAAATTATATTTTTAAGGAATTAAAAAATTCTAGATTCAAAGCAAAAATATAAATTTTTAATGTACTGTGAATTGCAAAATCGTTTAGTCATGTACCTAAAACTGTTTGAATAAAAAAATTGGAAGAAATGAGCCAGTTCAGTATATTGATAATTTGTTTTGAGCCAGAATCGGAATATTGATAATTTGTTAAATGAGCCAGATTCAGTATATTGATAATTTGCTTGTATGAGCAGATTCAGTTTATTGATAATTTCTTTAATGCGCCAGGTGTGAGCCAGATTTAGCATATTGATAATTTGTTTTGTGTGCCAGATTCAGTATCTTGATAATTTCTTTTATGAGCCAGAATCAGTACATCTATAATTTGTTTTATGAGCCAGGTTCAGTACGCTGATCATTTGTTTTATGAGCCAGGTTCAGTATGTTTATCATTTGTTTTATGAGCCAGGTTCAGTATGTTGATCATTTGTTTTATGAGCCAGGTTCAGTATGTTTATCATTTGTTTATGAGTCAGGTTCAGTACGTTTATCATTTGTTTATGAGTCAGGTTCAGTATGTTGATCATTTGTTTTATGAGCCAGGTTCAGTATGCTGATCATTTGTTTTATGAGCCAGGTTCAGTACGCTGATCATTTGTTTTATGAGCCAGGTTCAGTATGTTGATCATTTGTTTTATGAGCCAGGTTCAGTATGTTGATCATTTGTTTTATGAGCCAGGTTCAGTATGCTGATCATTTGTTTTATGAGCCAGGTTCAGTATGTTTATCATTTGTCTTATGAGCCAGGTTCAGTATGTTGATCATTTGTTTTATGAGCCAGGTTCAGTACGCTGATCATTTGTTTTATGAGCCAGGTTCAGTATGTTTATCATTTGTTTTATGAGCCAGGTTCAGTATGTTTATCATTTGTTTATGAGTCAGGTTCAGTATGTTTATCATTTGTTTTATGAGCCAGGTTCAGTATGTTGATCATTTGTTTTATGAGCCAGGTTCAGTATGTTGATCATTTGTTTTATGAGCCAGGTTCAGTATGCTGATCATTTGTTTTATGAGCCAGGTTCAGTATGTTTATCATTTGTCTTATGAGCCAGGTTCAGTATGTTGATCATTTGTTTTATGAGCCAGGTTCAGTACGCTGATCATTTGTTTTATGAGCCAGGTTCAGTATGTTTATCATTTGTTTTATGAGCCAGGTTCAGTATGTTTATCATTTGTTTTATGAGCCAGGTTCAGTATGTTTATCATTTGTTTTATGAGCCAGGTTCAGTATGTTGATCATTTGCTTTATGAGCCAGGTTCAGTATGTTTATCATTTGTTTTATGAGCCAGGTTCAGTATGTTGATCATTTGTTTTATGAGCCAGGTTCAGTATGCTGATCATTTGTTTTATGAGCCAGGTTCAGTATGTTTATCATTTGTTTTATGAGCCAGGTTCAATATGTTGATCATTTGTTTTATGAGCCAGGTTCAGTATGTTGATCATTTGTTTTATGAGCCAGGTTCAGTATGTTGATCATTTGTTTTATGAGCCAGGTTCAGTATGCTGATCATTTGTTTTATGAGCCAGGTTCAGTATGTTTATCATTTGTTTTATGAGCCAGGTTCAATATGTTGATCATTTGTTTTATGAGCCAGGTTCAGTATGTTGATCATTTGTTTTATGAGCCAGGTTCAGTATGCTGATCATTTGTTTTATGAGCCAGGTTCAGTATGTTTATCATTTGTCTTATGAGCCAGGTTCGGTATGTTGACCATTTTTTTATGAGCCACGTTCGGTATGTTGATCATTTGTTTTATGAGCCAGGTTCAGTATGTTGATCATTTGTTTTATGAGCCAGGTTCAGTATGTTTATCATTTGTTTATGAGTCAGGTTCAGTATGTTGATCATTTGTTTTATGAGCCAGGTTCAGTATGCTGATCATTTGTTTTATGAGCAAGGTTCAGTATGCTGATCATTTGTTTTATGAGCCAGGTTCAGTATGTTGATCATTTGTTTTATGAGCCAGGTTCAGTATGTTGATCATTTGTTTTATGAGCCAGGTTCAGTATGCTGATCATTTGTTTTATGAGCCAGGTTCAGTATGCTGATCATTTGTTTTATGAGCCAGGTTCAGTATGTTGATCATTTGTTTTATGAGCCAGGTTCAGTATGTTGATCATTTGTTTTATGAGCCAGGTTCAGTATGTTGATCATTTGTTTTATGGGCCAGGTTCAGTATGTTGATCATTTGCTTTATGAGCCAGGTTCAGTATGTTTATCATTTGTTTTATGAGCCAGGTTCAGTATGTTGATCATTTGTTTTATGAGCCAGGTTCGGTATGTTGACCATTTTTTTATGAGCCACGTTCGGTATGTTGATCATTTGTTTTATGAGCCAGGTTCAGTATGTTGATCATTTGTTTTATGAGCCAGGTTCAGTATGTTGATCATTTGTTTTATGAGCCAGGTTCAGTATGCTGATCATTTGTTTTATGAGCCAGGTTCAGTATGTTTATCATTTGTTTTATGAGCCAGGTTCAGTATGTTGATCATTTGCTTTATGAGCCAGGTTCAATATGTTGATCATTTGTTTTATGAGCCAGGTTCAGTATGTTGATCATTTGTTTTATGAGCCAGGTTCAGTATGCTGATCATTTGTTTTATGAGCCAGGTTCAGTATGTTGATCATTTGTTTTATGAGCCAGGTTCAGTATGTTGATCATTTGTTTTATGAGCCAGGTTCAGTATGTTGATCATTTGTTTTATGAGCCAGGTTCAGTATGTTGATCATTTGTTTTATGGGCCAGGTTCAGTATGTTGATCATTTGTTTTATGAGCCAGGTTCAGTATGTTGATCATTTGTTTTATGGGCCAGGTTCAGTATGTTGATCATTTGTTTTATGAGCCAGGTTCAGTATGTTGATCATTTGTTTTATTAGCCAGGTTCAGTATGCTGATCATTTGTTTTATGAGCCAGGTTCAGTATGTTGATCATTTGTTTTATGAGCCAGGTTCAGTATGTTGATCATTTGTTTTATGAGCCAGGTTCAGTATGCTGATCATTTGTTTTATGAGCCAGGTTCAGTATGTTGATCATTTGTTTTATGAGCCAGGTTCAGTATGCTGATCATTTGTTTTATGAGCCAGGTTCAGTATGTTGATCATTTGTTTTATGAGCCAGGTTCAGTATGTTGATCATTTGTTTTATTAGCCACATTCAGTTATTGGTAATTTGTGTTCCGAGTCAGAATCAGCATCTTGAAAATTGTCTCATGAGGCACAAGTGCATTTGTAATGAGCTGTAAATTGGATCTCTTGTGTTAGTTAGTCAACCATATTGGTGTGCGGAACTTAATTTGAATATAGAACTTTGCACTCTCAGTGCTTTCAGTAGTTGTTGGATATACACCCAGTGGGCATTTTATTAAGGGGTAGGTGGGTAGGGTTGCTCAGTAGGTAGCGCGCCATGCTAGTAATCTGCAGTTTCCAGTTTCGAGTCCCAACTGTGTTTGTTTCGAGAATTTTTCCTTTAACTCTTGTTCTGTCCTCGGTGAGAAAAGAGACCCCTTTGGGTTGCTGAGGACGCCATCCGTCTATGGGAATGTTAAGACGTGCCCCTGTGTAAAGTAGAGTCATCCCAAGGCTACCTCGATGTAGTCTTGGCCATACCCTGTGCAAAAAACGTATAAGGCATCAAGAGGGTTGGGTTCGGTTATTTTACCTCTGAGCGGCACTTTTTTGCACACCATGGGGAAATGCCCAGGTCACATGTACCCCGAAGGCTCAGAAAAGGTTGGGGGAGGGGACCCACTGGAACAGCTGTTGGAAGACAGATGGTAGCTTCCCGTCAAGGCCATCCATCGTGTTCTTTAACGTGCACAGGGTATGGCTCTCCCGCACACGGGGCCACGGCTTAACGTCCCATGCGACGGACGGCGACCTTTCCAAGCCCATCGGTGTCCCCTACTGACCGTGGGCAGGGCGGGGAATTTTGCGGAGATAAATCTCAATGCTGACCCAGCTGGGACTCGAACCTGGGAACTACAGATTACGAGCCTGGCGCGCTACCGACTGAGCCACCCCCGCCCCACCATCAAGAGGGAATAGTCCATATAACGTTTGCTCTTCTGCATTATGGTTTGAACCCTCAAGTAAAAATAGCAAACAGGCTTTTGACAGTTAATTTTCTATCCTTCAGCTGGGAAAGAAAAGAATTATCTTCAGGTACACAATGAAAACTCGCATCAGAAAGCATTGATACCGTTTATGCAGAGAGATCAGAGATCATAAACGGACGAAATGGAGCACCGGGCTTTTTGAAAGTCCCTATGTCCTCCATCTGAAGTGTGCCCAAAACCAAATTAATACTTTATGTAAAGAGGTATAAATTAAAAAGAATCAGAGCCCTAAGACTATTCCTTGATTTTCTAGATCAACTAGAGAAAACAAAATCCCTAGAATTGATCTGATACCAAGATTGATCTAGGCCTCTTAAACTTTTACTTCTAGAGGTGATTGTACTTAACAGCTCCTGAAATGAGAAGATTATTATGTCCCATAGCATTTTCAAAAAACTGAGTTGCAGCATCTCTAGTGCAGTCCCGAACAGAAGGGATTCAAAGATCCCTTTGGATGATGGAATTACGCACGAACTAGGGTGCGCCAACAATCTGCCTCATGATCTTGTTTTGGAAAGTTTGAATGTTTTGCATTTTAGTTCTTTCGCAGTAGCTCCAAGTTGGAGATGCCTAAAAGAGAATAGGGCGAATAACCAACTTGTACGTAAGCAACTTGTTTGCCAATGAAAGCGTTGAGTGCCCGGCAAAAAGGGATATCAAGCTATTGTGCACTGGTTTTGCTTTACGGCTAGCATGTAGCAAAAAACAAGCAAAATTAATATATTATTTGGTGATCTATTTCGACCTTACATTGGTTTAACATTGTACTCAAGCCCCTGATAGTAAGCTTCTCTGTATTATGGTTTGAACCCTGAAGAAAATTTTTTCGCAAAAGGGTGCCCTTTTCGGTTTTGCTCTCTGTCCCTTTTTTATCTGTCCCAGTAGGTATGAATGTTCCGCACCAGGACTTTGTGAAGCTGATCACTCCTCAGCAGAGAAATAAAAGAGAAAAAGTGGCCCTAGATGACCAGATCAATTGGCCACACCGAGCGTACTATACGGAAACAACAATATAAATAATTATATTGCTTATAATAAAACGCAACCCGTCATTTATTGAAAAGTAACTAATTTGGTCCCTCTTTCATTTGAGCCTGAAACGCCTGGCATAGTTTTGTGATAAGTTATTTGTTAAAAAAAGATTTTCTACAAGATTTCCAAAATATCCAAAGTACGATGCATACCGTTTATAAAAATATAACGTATCGAAAAACTGATTTAAAATTTATCTTTTATAATTTATAAACGTATAATGTACAGGGTGCCTCAAAAATACCCTACAAACTTTTAGGGTAGGTAGATAACATCTAAAGGAATGAGAATTGCATAGGAACCCATAACCGGAAACGTAATGGGAACGTGGTAGCAGAGGTACAAGATCTGAAAGGACACAAGACAGTGATTAATGGGAAAACATTTATTGGACATAATTATTACAAATGACGTATTAGATGATACATTTCATAATGTTACAGCTCTTAATGACCCATAATCGCACAAATTTTGATGCGCACGCGCAAACGGTGGCTCGGTACATGTCTGTGTGGGAAGTGTTCTTGATACATTCGTTGAGCGACTCGTCCGTTGCCCTCAGCTATTCCATACACTAAGTGCATATCTGCCAGCTCCCTGTTCGAATACCTTTGCATGCTCTTCGTCAGCCGACTACCGCTCGAATGAGGAAATCCGAAATTTCCCCTTAGCGCACTGATGAACAGCGCCGCCTATTGACTTACGGTAACGTTTCCGGTTATGGGTTGCTATGCACTTCTCATTCCTTTAGATGTTATCTACCTCCTCTAAAAGTTTGTACCTATATTTTTGAGACACCCTGTATATAGCGGTAATTAGTGCTACTTTTTTATATACTCTTCAAATTTTTCCCTGTGCAACTGGAAAATATCTAATTTCGCCTTGTTTCTCCCTATAGTAGGGGCGGGGGTGGCTCAGTCGGTAGTTTCCAGATTCGGGTCCCAGCTGGGTCAGCGTTGAGATTTATCTCCGCAAAATTCCTCGCCCTGCCCACGGTCAGTAGGGGACACCGATGGGCTTGGAAAGACCGCCGTCCGTCGGATGGGACGTTAAGCCGTGGCCCCGTGTGCGGGAGAGCCATACCCTGTGCACGTTAAAGAACACACTGGATGGCCTTGACGGGAGGCTACTATCTGTCTCCCAACAGCTGTTCCAGTGGGTCCCTTTCCCCAACCTTCTCTGAGCCTTCGGGGTCCATGTGACCTGGCCATTTAGCCCATGGTGTGCAAAAAAGTGACGCTGAGAGGTAAAACAACCCAACAACACGATCGTACATTACTTTTGTGGAGTTATTTATATTAATTATTATTTTTATTATTATTATTATATTATAATTATTATTTATATTATCGTACATTACTTTACTACTTCACTTAGAGGGGCGGGGGTGGCTCAGTTGGTAGCGCGCCAGGCTCGTAATCTGTAATTCCCAGGTTCGAGTCCCAGCTGGGTCAGCGTTGAGATTTATCTCCGCAAAATTCCTCGCCCTGCCCACGGTCAGTAGGGGACACCGATGGGCTTCGAAAGACCGCCGTCCGTCGGATGGGACGTTAAGCCGTGGCCCCGTGTTCGGGAGAGCCATACCCTGTGCACGTTAAAGAACACACTGGATGGCCTTGACGGGAGGCTACCATCTGTCTCCCAACAGCTGTTCCAGTGGGTCCCTTTCCCCAACCTTCTCTGAGCCTTCGGGGTCCATGTGACCTGGCCATTTAGCCCATGGTTTGCAAAAAAGTGCCGCTCAGAGGTAAAACAACCCAACCCAACTCCCTATAGTAAAAGAATAATTTCTCTTCGATGCATCCAATGAATTACGTCTGCTTCACGGTCAATTGCCGCAGTGACTGTAAGAGGAAGATAAAAAGCATTTGGCCAGATTGCAGCAATACGTGTTGCTATTTCGGAAATCTGGCGAATAGAAATGTCACCGGTCTCTTCTCTTATTTTACCAGTGCCCAATTCGCTACTTGCCTTTGCTGTGTATAGATGCTTCTTCAGCGGAGTAATAGTTGTGTACACATTTTCTCTGCAAATGAATAAAAGATAACCATTCCTTCTGTAATCTAATGAAGCAAGAGAAGAAAAGGCTCACTAATCTCCACTCTTGGCTAAGTTGCACTTTGACCTTTGTTTCAGAGAACTTTAGTTTGCAGCTAAAAATCGATAGCATATTATACAAAAAGCTCTATTTTTAGTGCCTTTCTGCTACTACAGATAAATATTAAAAGAAAAAGTTATTTTTTTATATGCTTTATTAGGAAATATTTGGCTACCACTAAAGAAACAGTCCCAACTACTCTATTTAAACAATTGCTGCTTAGTGTTTTCACTATCATCTGTCACTTTCAAGTTTGCGTCAAGTCAATTACAACTTTAGATGCAAATAATGCATCAGTTTTCATTTACATTACCGAGGTCTTTTTATCTTCATCCGAGCTGATTTGTCGACGTCACTTTCCAGTTTTATTGTAAAATTCAGCAGTCTTTTAAAGTAAGTCGAAACCGTTGTTTGTTCTTATTTGTTTCAAATGAAAATCCTGTTCACAAAGGAAAGTGCTTGAAATTTTTGTATTTTATTATATTTAGCTTCTAAAAGCTTTCTTTTTAAAACTTAGGTTCGAAAAGAAGACCTAATTTCAAGATTTACATTATTCCTTTAAGAAATCTAAAGTAAAAATAGCACTTTTATTTTCATTTCGACAAGTGTTAATATTTAATTTGTAGGATTTAGATGTTCAGGTGTTTAGCAATACTTAATTTGAAGAAGCCGATGGTTGACTTAGTCGATAGCAATTTAAAATTTAATATCACAATTTTAAATTGTAATAAAAATTATTTATTTACTTATTTCATTTACAATTACTTTTAAAATTACGAACAAAATTATAAATTTAAATTATGGTTGGACACAAACTAATTTCTAATATGCACAACTCACCAAGTCATTTTGCGCATAAAAATATATTTATTCCTCAAAATATTCAATTAGACATTAGAAACATTATAAGAAAAACTTCGAGTTGGGATTTGTCAAAAATAGTTGCCTATGAGAAATTGAAAAAATTCCAAGGTACAGTCGCTCAAAAAAATATCCGAACCATAGTGTTCGGATATTTTTATGACATGTTATGATATTTTTTTAGGATTGTTTTGTTTTTGTTAGGATATTTTTATTCTGGACAGAGAAAATATCTGGCAACGATTTTTTTTTAGAAACTAGTGATCTGGCAACCTTCGTGTCACGTGACACGAAGGTTGCCAGATATTTTTTCTGAATTCTGTAATCAACCATAGTGTTCGGATATTTTTTTGAGCGGCTGTACTTAAAAATGCTAAATGTAGAAATTCTCTAATTGTGTTGAGTAGGTGTTTTAAAATCTGTAGTCAAAAATTCCATATATTAGAAAATATAATATTTAATAATAGATAGTGGTTAGCACGCTTGGCTATTGATCTGAGGGACCGGGTTCGAGCCTCGGGTAAGGCATGGATGTGTGTACCGTTTTTCTGCTGAGGTCCTGCCATCCTCTCAGACCTTCTACTATGGTATATAAACTGACAGGCTCCTGTCAGACCTCTGTGGCAAGCAGCTGCTTGAGGGGGTATTTATTTATTTCTTTATTTATATACCTAGATGGCATATACAATGGATGAATATAAACCTTTAATTTCGGTAGATACGGAAATAAAATTTCTCAAATCGTTTATAGCATTCTACTATTTACTTTTTAAGTCGTTATATTAAACTGCGTTTTAGCATTTGAAGAAAAAAAAAATATCCAAATAATAGCTCTCTGAATTGAGATTATATACACATTGCTTCTGAATAAAGTCTGGAACTTAATCATTTATAATCTTAGTTTTGCGTTCATTATTCATGTATTTTTTCTCATTTAGTTTCGAACAGAACTTCGTAGGTGTTGCTGTTCTGATCAAGATGCGCGTTCATTAATATTACTGATTACAATTCTCGAGGCTCGATAACCATTTTAAACATTAGGAGCTAGGTACACTTTTTCTCACAGAAACTGACAATTTTCCTTTTCCAAACATATAATAGCCATGTATGTACTTTATATGAGTACTTTCACGACCAGATAGAAAGTAATGTGATCACTCGCACGGTCCCTTGGAAGTCATGTGATGGAAAATGTGTAATAGACTACACATCTTATTATTAGTGATTGCACTAAATTTTATTATATATTTATAAATAATATACATATTTATTTATAAATGTTTTTCAGCTTTTTAACTATTTAAATATTAAGTGACTATTGTTCAAAATTGGTAGTTGGAATGATTTGAGTGAGCTCTTTAATTTAGTTCCAGTAGTACTTTTCGTATGAAGCTTATTTTTAAAGTAAGTTTGTTAAATGTAGATTGCCATTCAAGTAACATGGAAGAGTCACAAATCCGTAATTATCTCAAAATAATTTTAATATATATACGGATGGGGGGGGCTTGCAAAAATAATTTTTACAATCATAAAAGTTCGGTTGAGTTCATTTACCTCTGAGCGGCACTTTTTTGCACACCATGGGCTAAACGGCCAGGCCACAAGGACCCCGAAGGCTCAGAGAAGGTTGGGGGAGGGGACCCACTGGAACAGCTGTTGGGAGACAGATGGTAGCCTCCCGTCAAGGCCATCCAGCGTGTTCTTTAACGTGCACAGGGTATGGCTCTCCCGCACACGGGGCCACGGCTTTACGTCCCATCCGACGGACGGCGGCCTTTACAAGCCCATCGGTGTCCCCTACTGACCGTGGGCAGGGCGGGGAATTTTGCGGAGATAAATCTCAACGCTGACCCAGCTGGGACTCGAACCTGGGAACTACAGGTTACGAGCCTGACGCGCTACCGACTGAGCCACCCCCGCCCCTGGACTAAATGGCCAGGTCAAAAGATCCCCAAAGTATATAGATTATAAGACTACCTATGACTTAACTGCCCCCCTCTCCCCTGCCTCTCTGGTTACGGACTTGAAGCGTCCAAGCATTTGTGGCAATATACTGCACAGTAATGCGGATAAAAAGCATTGATGCATCGGAAACCACATTTTACAGACGTTGCTTTCATTCAAGGCCACAATTAATATTACTTAATCTTTATCAGATTTACGGTAGGTAAATGCTGTAGCATTGTCATACACGAGACAGAGACTTGAATAAGCAGTTTTACAGAAGGACAGCAGACAGCTTTCAAGGTTAGAAAGGCAACACTTTAACCTGATTTCATTCTTGGTTGACATATGAAGTGGAGATACATTGTACGAGTAGTGATTGAAACATCGCGCTGCATAAGTGAAACTGAACGTTTTCTAGAAACAAAAGGAAACAATAAAAACAGCAAACAAGATTAATAGTAGTAAATACGACGCTTATGAAGGTTATTATGTATTTTCTTATTATTTACTCTCATGGGTGACCTAATGGTCTGAGGCTGTTTTAATAAAAAAAAGGTTTATGGGAAACCCCAGACCGGATCTAGAAGAAAAAAGCTTAAAATGGGACGGAGTTAGGTTGTTTTACCTCTCAGGGCACTTTTTGCACACAATGGGTTAAATGGCCAGGTCACAAGGATCCCGAGAAGGTTGGGGTAAAGAGATCCACTGGATAGCTGTTTAGGAGACAGATGGACTTCTGTGGAGGGAAAATCTTCCGCTGTGTTTTCTGTTTGTTTGTGGGTTGACAGCCCCAAGTGAATAGATTCACAGGATATGTTTATCAGCTGGTGGATAATCCTGAGCAGAAGTCATCGCAGGCACCTGAACTCTTTGCTTCTATTGGCATCGTCAAATTCTACATTGGAGGAAGTCTTCCAGTGTAGATGGCTTCAGCCTTTAGTAGTGGGGGAACGGGTCTTTGCCCCATGTCTGCGATTAGGGGGCTGTTTGATATTGTCGGCATTCCCTCTCTCAATAAACATAGTTTCTTTAAACATCCCACTAACCATTTTCTCTCCATAGGTAGTTGGAATGTGAGGACTCTGCACAGAGCTTTTTCTCTTGATGTCCTCACACAAGAATACCACCGTTATAATTTAGATATTCTGGGCTTGCAAGAGACCAGATGGACAGATAAAGGTCAGATTCTTAAAAATAATCTTAAATTTCTCTTTTCAGGGAGGGACGACAATAAGCATCACCAAGGCGTGGGTCTGCTTCTCAGCACACACGCTAGCGATGCTCTTCTAGGATATGAGTGCATTAATGAAAGGTTTCTTACAGCAAAATTTCAGACAAGCATTAAAGACTTGAATGTTATCTGCTGTTATGCTCCCACTGAGGATACCGATGAGGATGAGAAGGATAGGTTTTATGAACAACTTCAGGATATTTTGAATTCTGTCAAGAAAGGAGATATTACCCTTGTTCTTGGTGACTTCAATGCCAAAGTTGGTACTGACTCTGACCTTTGGGGAGGAGTAATAGGCCCTTTTGGTATTGGTAGCTGCAATGGCAATGGGCAACGTCTCCTACAGGTAAGTAAACTCAATGGATTCAGAATAACTAACACTTATTACAAACACCGCGACATACATAAGTACACATGGGTTTCACCTGATGGGCTGCATAAGAATATGATTGATTACATATTAATTAACAGCAAATGGGCTGGTTCTGTTAGGAATACCAGGGCATATAGGGGAGCTGAAATTTTATCTGACGATTACCTTGTTAAAAGTGTGTTGCAACTTAAACTTAAAAAGTGTTGTGCTAGGGTTAAAAAATTTAGTTTTAATACTGAAGCTCTGAAAGATCCAGTTATAGCCAAAGCTTACCATGATAGGTTACTTAGTCATTATGACAGTCATGGTTTGCTTACTACTGAAGTTGAGGAAGAATGGGATCATTTTAAACAGGCTTTTTTGGACACTAACAGTACTCTTTTAGGAAAAAAGGAGCAGAAGAGGCAAAATTATCTGAGTGACAAGGCACTTGAGCTTATTTCGGAAAGAAAGAACTGCAGGAATGCCCTTAATCAATACCCTGCTAGTCCTAATAGAAAGCATTACAGAGACCTTAATAAACTTGTAAAGGGTCAGTTAGCTGCTGATAAGAATCTTTGGCTTGATGGTTTGGCTGACAAAGCCGAGGAAGCAGTTAGACAGCACAACAGCAGAGAGCTGTACCAGATAGTTAATGTTTTGTGTGGTAGAAAACGGACAGGCATACAAGGATTGAAGGATAAACAAGGTAAGGTTATAGAAGGGGAGGATTCTGTCATGGCTAGGTGGGCTGAGCATTTCAGTGATGTTCTAAACAATGTAGTTAGTTCTACTCCCATTGTTTGCAATGATGTTAGATGCATTGGTGGCTTTAATGTTGGCCCTATAACACAATCTGAAGTTATTTTGGCTGTTTCTAAACTTAAACTTCATAAATCCCCAGGGGTACATGAAATTACTACGGAAATGCCTAGAGCTGGGAATGTTTCGGTTACTACTTGGATGACTGAAATTCTGAATATCTTTTATGATAAAGGCATGGTTCCTAAGGATTTTACCAGAGCTATTGTTATCCCTATTTTCAAAAAAGGTGATCGCAGTTCTTGTGATAACTATAGGGGTATCAGCCTACTCTCTGTTCCAGGTAAAGTTCTTTCCATGATTGTGCTTAATAGAATTAAGAATCTGGTTGACAGTCAATTGCGTGATGAGCAATGTGGATTCAGAAGTGGTAGGGGATGTGTGGATCAGATATTTTCACTTAGGCAGATTCTTGAGAAATGTTTAGAGTTTCAGAAACCTTTGGTTGCTAGCTTTGTTGATTTCAAAAAGGCTTTCGACTCTGTTGATCGTCATAATTTGTGGTTGATTGTGAAATCATGTGGTATACCAGACAAGTTAGTTAACATTATGAAAGCTCTCTATGGTAACACTGAGTCGTGTGTGAGAGTTGGTAAGGCTTGTAGCAATTGGTTTAGCATTACTTCTGGTGTTCGACAAGGTTGCATTTTGTCTCCTTTTCTCTTTAGCTTGGTTATTGATTATGTTATGCGAAATTCACTTCAAGGGAAAGATTTTAGCCTTAAATGGGCTGGAGATACAAAAATTTCTGATTTAGATTATGCTGATGATTTAGCCCTTTTGGCAAATGATGTTGATGAGATGAACTCTTTCATTCGAATTGTTGACGAGACTGGTAGTAGAGTAGGTTTGGTTATAAACAGAGAGAAAACTAAAGTGATGAAAATTGGTCAGGAAGACTGTGATTCAGTTAATCTGAATGGTTGCTATCTTGAGCAGGTGTCACAATTTAATTTGGGAGCTATGTAACAGATAACGGTGATGTGCGGCATGAGATTAACAGACGAATAGGGATTGCTGCCGGGACTTTTAAGAACCTATGGAGAGTGTGGAGAAATAGGCGTATACACCTAAAGACTAAAATTAGACTGTATAATAGTTTGGTTCTTTCTAGGGTTAGTTATGGTAGTGAAACTTGGACACTTTGTAAACAAGATAACAGGAAACTAGATGCTTTTGATTCCAGATGCTTACGCAGTATCTTGGGCATTAGGTGGTTCAACTTTGTAACTAATGATGAGATTAGGCAAAGGAGTTTGCAACCTCCTTTAAGCAGCATATTGTGCAGAGAGAGACTCCGTTGGTTTGGCCATGTTGCCCGTATGAATAATTATAGATTGGCGAATAGGGTTATGAACAGTGTGCCTAAAGGCCTCAGAAAGAAGGGGAGACCTAGGATGCGGTGGGCAGACAATGTCAAACATCACCTTGTTAGAATTGATGTGCAGTGGCCAGATGCATTAGATGTAGCTCAGGATTGCTTGGAGAACTAAGTTGCACGGTCTGGTTGGACCTCCGTAGCCCATGGCTACTTGAGGATGATGATGATGATGATGATGATGGTAACTCCCGTCAAGGCCATCCATCGTGTTCTTTAACATGCACAGGGAATGGTTCTCCCGCATACGGAGCAACGGCTTAACGACCCATCCGACGGACGACTGTCTTTCCAAGTCCATTTGGTGTCTCCTACTGACCGTGGGCAGGACGGGAAGTTTTGAGGAGATTAATCTTTTAATTTTGAGGGATTAATCAACGCTGGACCAAATGGGACTCGAACCTGAGAACTATAGATTACACGGGGGCGGGGGTGGCTCAGTCGGTAGCGCGCCAGGCTCGTAATCTGTAGTTCCCAGGTTCGAGTCCCAGCTGGGTCAGCGTTGAGATTTATCTCTGCAAAAATTCCCCGCCCTGCCCACGGTCAGTAGGGGACACCGATGGGCTTGGAAAGGCCGCCGTCCGTCGGATGGGACGTTAAGCCGTGGCCTCGTGTGCGGGAGAGCCATACCCTGTGCACGTTAAAGAACACGCTTGATGGCCTTGACGGGAGGCTACCATCTGTCTCCCAACAGCTGTTCCAATGGGTCCCCTCCCCCAAGCTTCTCTGAGCCTTTGGGGTCCATGTGACCTGGCCATTTAGCCCATGGTGTGCAAAAAAGTGCCGCTCAGAGGTAAAACAACCCAACTTGATATTTATCGAAATAAACAGAGGGAAAACTGTTGGTCTACGATCAGGTGATCAACGGGTTTCTTGTCAATGAATTAAAGCAAAAAGGTAGGATGAAAATTAACTTATATATACTGTATATAGCCTGTCTATGATAGATGCGTCCTATAAAACGTTCTTGTAAGTCACATCGTGTTAGTCTGACACGAATTTCTAAAAAAAAATAATTTACACAAGGTGGAAGTGCATTCCAAAATCGTAACCAGATTAACATGTTTAAAATACATTCCTTTATAATGACTATAGCTGGTTAGGGCTTTGTATTTTTTATTTATGCATCTTTCATATATGTAATTCATTTTTACTGAAAATAAACAATGATAGAAGTAGAAAGAAAAATGCGGCGAAATGCAGTTTTATTTTAATATATAGTACTTCTATATGATTGTTAAGTAACTAAGATTGAAAATGAGAAAGTGATTGTGGTAAAAAGTATTGTTGAGTAATGAAGATGACTCCAACAACGATTAGAAGTTTTTCTGCTCTACACATGACAAGTTATAATCTTTAACCAATCACTGGGAATTTTTTTAAGCTTACATTTTGATCGTTAGCGACCATTAAAATGTTCTTTTTAGTTTACAAATATATTATTTTATAGCTTGCTATATCTGTTTAAACACACTTGTTTAAACTACAGCACCACAGTTGATGGAGCTCAATAAAGGAAGTTCATTCAACACACTTAGCTGAGTGAGCTTTACAGAGAAGCTGGTGGACACATCACAGCTGATGGAGCTCTGTGGAGAGGGAATACAGTCGCTCAAAAAAGTATCCGAACGCTATGGTTGATTACAGAATTCAGAAAAAATACAGGTTGCCAGATCACTAATTTCTAAAAAAATCGTTGCCAGATATTTTTTCTGAATTCTGTAATCAACCATAGCGTTCGGATACTTTTTTGAGCGACTGTATACTGGAGTTTCTAAACCAATTTAAGAATTAATTCTGACTACGATCTCATTATGATTGAGCGTGCATTGTTATTTCAATAGGAACATTTAGATTTCTGGAAATTGGCGCCTAAAAGTTGCGAAGCAATGGAATTGAGCCATCGGCTATGCTTTGGGCGAAATCTGATGTAAGAGATGATGCGAAAACGAGAACTGCGACTCTGGTAACGTGACTTTTTGTATGACCTGTTGCATTTTTGTGACAAATCGGGAGCCCGCACTTAACACAGAATGTAGGTCAGTGATGCAACTTAAATGATTCTGTCATTGCGGAATCTAATTCTCTCTTCTGCGGATGTTGACATAAAAATGAAGGACAGTGAACGAAAAAAAAGAGCTGTTATGATGCGGGAAATTGGGAGAGAATTTGAAGGTAGAGTGTGGATGTTGTGCTAAAAACGAATTTGTATTCATTTACTTTCGATTTTATGAAGGAGAAGGTACAGGCATATACGATAGCATCTCTCAATATATATAAAACACGAGGTAGGGGTTTGCTCAGTCGGTAGGTTCAGTTGGGTTGTTTCACCTCTGAGAGGCACTTTTTTGCACATAATGGGCTAAATGGTCAGGTCACAAGGACTCCGAAGGTTCGGAGAAGATTGGGGGAAGGGGACCCACTGCACAGCTGTTAGGAACAGATGGTCACCCGTCAAGGCCATCCAGCGGGTTCTTTAACGTGCATAGGGTATGGCTCTCTCCCGCACACGGGGCAGATGGAACACATCACAACGTCCCATCCGACTTAACGGACCATTCGACAGACGGTGGCCTTTCCAAGCCCATCGGTGTCCCCTACTGACAGTAGCAGGGCGGGAGTTTTGCGGAGGTAAATCTCAACGCTTGACCCAGCTGAAACTCGAACAGGGGAACTGCAGATTACGAGCCTGGCGCGCTACCAGCTAAGACCATCCCTACCCAGTCGGTAGGTGACAGGCTCGTAATCTGATGTTCGTAGGTTCGAGTCTCACCTGAGTCATCGTTGTGATTTATCTCCCCTAAACTCTCACCCTGCTCTCGATAAAAAGTTGACACCGATGGGTTTAGAAAAGCCGCCGTCTGTCGGATGTGACGTTAAGACATTGCCCTCGTGTGCGCACATTAGAGAACACTCTGGATGGCCTTGATGGGAGACTATCATCTGTCTTCCAACAAATGTTCCAGTGGGTCCCCTCACCCCAACTTTCTCTAAGCCTTCGGGTCCTTGTCATCTGGTCATTTAGCCTATTGTGTACCTAAAGTTCCTCCCATAGGTAAAACAACCCAGTCCGCACACGTGATCCTTGGCGAAAGCCCTATCCGACAGAAGGCGGCCTTTCCAAGCCCATCGGTGTCCTCTACTGACCGTGGGCAGGACTGGGAGTTTTGCGGAGATAAATCTGAAAGCCGTCTCAGGCGGAATTCGAACCTGGGAACTACGGTTATGAACTGCCGCGCACTACTGACTGAGCCACCATCCTCGCCCCCGTTAGTATGTTGTTGATTAAAATGTCAGGGTTGGGTTGTTTTACCTCTGAGCGGCACTTTTTTGCACACCATGGGCTAAATGGCCAGGTCACATGGACCCCGAAGGCTCAGAGAAGGTTGGGGGAGGGGACCCACTGGAACAGCTGTTGGGAGACAGATGGTAGCCTCCCGTCAAGGCCATCCAGCGTGTTCTTTAACGTGCACAGGGTATGGCTCTCCCGCACACGGGGCCACGGCTTAACGTCCCATCCGACGGACGGCGGCCTTTCCAAGCCCATCGGTGTCCCCTACTGACCGTGGGCAGGGCGGGGAATTTTGCGGAGAAAAATCTCAACGCTGACCCAGCTGGGACTCGAACCTGGGAACTACAGATTACGAGCCTGGCGCGCTACCGACTGAGCCACCCCCGCCCCTAAAATGTCAGGTAGCGGTAAGTTCGAAAGATATAATAGTAAAAGTAAATGATAATCAGTTAATAAACTTTATTCTGTTTACATTTGTTAGTAAAATTTAATCAGTTAATAAATAACCATGAGTACATTTAGTCAATTTGTTTATTAAGTATACTTTTCAAGTTTTCCTTCATTTTCTTGTAAAATAATTGTTTTATCTATTGCCTAAGTTAATTCATTTTCAGTTTGCTAAATTCGAATCCACTACGGAGTATTGTCAAATAACTTTACTGAAACTTCGTAACAATATTTTACGGACGAGCCTAAGATAAGGAATGGATGTTTCTCTTCTGGTGTTGTCTTTATACCTAGCGTCTCACCTTACACAGACCTTCACTAATAATAATACTAATAACATGTAACTCATGAAATAATAAGCTGAAAGGAAAAATTGGTTTTGCCATGAGTGGGGATTCGAACCCACGTCTCACTGGAAACATGCCAGTTATGCTAACCACTACACCATCAATGGCTAACCTCTTTCAGCTTGTGTGACAATATAAACTTCAGGATTTTTTATTTTTTTTCCGCAACAGTGACACCATCTATCCGGGAAAGAGAACAACTGTGTTGTCACTTTAGAGATGGAATTTAGTGTTTGTCATTCATGCACATGGCGTTAAATCAAATAAATAAATATCCGGAAAATTTATATGGTCACACAAGCTAAGAAGATGTTAGCCATTGGTGGTGTAGTGGTTAGCATAACTGATATGTTTCCAGGAGACGTTGGTTCGAATCCCACTCATGGCAAAACCAATTTTTTTCAGCTTATTATTTCATGAGTTCCATGTCTACAGGATACATCCTGTGATACTTTACTACTGATAATAAGATGCATTTATTCTAATAAGCTCTCGTTAGACCTTTCTGATAAGCAGCTTCTTCTGCTGAAAATTTTTTACATAGATTTTACCAAACTATTGTTAAATTAGACATATTCATAAATAATAATGACAATTTTTATCTTGGCTAGAGCTCTTAAAATTTCAAAGTGGACTGGGCCTCTTTGGACCTTTGAGAGATTTTGCATATACTCTGTGTACGTGTTAGTGTCCCAGCTGTACGAGCGTTGAGTTTTATCACCGCTAAACCCTGACCTAGCCCTTGGTCAGAGAGGGGACACTGACGACGGCCAGTGACGACGGTCTCGTCAGTGCGGTTTGAAGTCTTATTCCACTGACGACGGCCTTTCTGAGCCGTCGTCAGTGGAATAAGACTTTAAACCGCGATTCTGTGTGCACAAGAGTTGTAGCCTGTGAACGTTAAAGAACACGCTGGATGGCCTTGACAGGAGGCTTCCCTCTTTTTCCCAATAGTTGTCCAGTGGGTCCCCTTCCCCAAACCTTCTCTGAGCCCTTGGTGTCATTGTGACCTGGCCATTTAGCCCATTGTGTACAAAAAAGTGCCGCTCAGAGGTGATACTAATACAGATAATAATAAAGGCATGTAATGCAGAAAAAATTTTAATAATAATAATAATTAAAAATCGTCGGAAAACTCTGAGAGGAGGTTTCCATCTGTCTCCTAACAACTATCCGGTAGATCCCCTACCCAGTGGGGCGGAGGTGGCTCAGTCAGTAGCGACCCAGTCTCGCAATCTGCAGTTCCCAGGTTCGAGTCCCAGCTGGGCCGACATTGAGATTTATCTCCGGAAAACCACCCACTCTGCCCTCGGTCGGTAAAGGACATCGATGGGCTTGAAAACACCGCAGTCCGTCGAATAGGACATAAAGCCGTGGCTCCGTGGACATAAGCCGTGCGGGACAGCCATACCCTGTGCACATTAAAGATCTCGCTGAATGGCCTTGAAGAGAGGTTACCTCTTAATAGCTGTCCATGGGTCCCCTCTCCCAAACCTTCTCTGAGCCCTCTGGGTCCTTGTGACCTGGCCATTTAGCCCATTGTGTACAAAAAGTGCTGCTCAGATTAAAACAACCCCTAATCCAGTGCTAAGCACTAGGATTCTTCTAAGTTGATTATTTGCACCCAACAAAAAAGTTCACGTCAAATATAAAACAACCCAATCTCCACTGATGGAAGAATTCATTCCAGAAACCAGAGTAAATTTTTATTTCTAAATTTGTCAAACAATTGATCTGAAGCCCCAATTGTCATAGCCATTAATAACATCTTAAGTCAAGGATTACCGCTCTGTTGGATTTTTACTCTTTATTTCCGTAACGGTATCGATTGCACGTGGCAGTCCATAGCAGCATAGAATCCACGTGATCATGCATAATTCTGTCTGCGTCGTGTCCTTCCAGGTTTACGATGAACTGGCTACGCTTTCTGCGGAAGGTGAATGCCCTTTGACAGAAGAGGAACTCGGATTTCTCCCATTGTGGTTTATAGGCAGTTCAGTTTCTCGGAAAACTTCATTTAAAAAAAAATCACTTATTAACTGTGAAGACTGCAAAGGAAACCGGAAGAAGAGGACAGTACTACTGAAATATTAATGATTTGATCTATATTTAGAGAGTTTTATTTCTTCAGTACTATACGCACTTGAAATTGCCACTGTAGTTAACTGCAGGTCATGGCTTTGACAACAGTAATGTCTAAACTTTGAATGATGTAGATTTCTTGTGTAGAAAACGTGTGTTGTGATTTTGTACTACTACAGGTAAATTAATGTGATTAAAACTCCCTTAAAATCTAAACTTCACGTATCTAATTTCAAATCACTGTAAAAGGGTTCCCTTGTTTTACCTCTGAGTGGCATTTTTGTGCACGCAATGGGCTAAATGGCCAGGTCACAAGGACCCTAAGCAGTTGGAGGAAGGGGAGCCGATGTACGGCTATTAGGAGACAGATGGGAGCCTCCTGTCAAGGCCTCCCCGCCCTGCCCACGGTCAGTAGGGGACACCGATGGGCTTGGAAAGGCCGCCGTCCGTCGCATGGGACGTTAAGCCGTGGCCCCGTGTGCGGGAGAGACATACCCTGTGCACGTTAAAGAACACGCTGGATGGTCTTAACGGGAGGCTACCATTTGTCTCCCAACAGCTGTTCCAGTGGGTCCCCTCCCCCAACCTTCTCTGAGCCTTCGGGGTTCATGTGACCTGGCCATTTAGCCCATGGTGTGCAAAAAGTGCCGCTCAGAGGTAAAACAACCCAACCCAACCCTGTCAAGGCCCGTCCAGCGTGTTCTTTAATGTGCACAGCGTATGGCTATCCTGCACACGGAGCCACGGTTTAACGTCCCATTTCATGGAAAGAGCCCTTTCCAAGCCCATCGGTGTACAGTCGCTCAAAAAAATATCCGAACACTATGGTTGATTACAGAATTTAGAAAAAATATCTGGCAACGATTTTTTTAGAAATTAGTGATCTGGCAACCTTCGTGTCACGTGACACGAAGGTTGCTTATTTTTAGAAATTTTTGCTATATTTTTAGAATTTTTTGCTATATTTTTAGAAATTAGTGATCTGGCAACCTTCGTGTCACGTGACACGAAGGTTGCCAGATCACTAATTTCTAAAAAAAATCGTTGCCAGATATTTTTTCTAAATTCTGTAATCAACCATAGTATTCGGATATTTTTTTGAGCGACTGTACCCTTTCTGACCGAGCGCACAACGGGGTTTAGTGGAGAAATTGTTGAACGTAGGCTCAGTTGGGACTCGAACTTGGGAACTACAGATTACGAGACTAGCACGCTACCGACTGAGCTCATTGTACAGGGAGATTCTGATTTAATGTATTCTGCAAAATAGAGACAACAACTACAAACAATGTAAACTACCCTTACAGACTAACATACTACAAGCAGAAATTTTTGCCATCATTCAATTATTTAAATGGATATCTGAAAATATACGGGGCGGGGGTGGCTCAGTCGGTAGCGCGCCAGGCTCGTAATCTGTAGTTCCCAGGTTCGAGTCCCAGCTGGATCAGCGTTGAGATTTATCTCCGCAAAACTCCCCGCCCTGCCCACGGTCAGTAGGGGACACCGATGGGCTTGGAAAGGCCGCCGTCCGTCGGATGGGACGTTAAGCCGTGGCCCCGTGTGCGGGAGAGACATACCCTGTGCACGTTAAAGAACACGCTGGATGGCCTTGACGGGAGGCTACCATCTGTCTCCCAACAGCTGTTCCAGTGGGTTCCCTCCCCCAATCTTCTCTGAGCCTTCGGGGTCCATGTGACCTGGCCATTTAGCCCATGGTGTGCAAAAAGTGCCGCTCAGAGGTAAAACCACCCAACCCAACTGAAAATATATATAACTCTAAAATAGTCCTATATGTTGACTCAAAAGGGGCGATTCAAACACTTGAACAGGAATATCTTTATTCAAACTATAATTATTATATTTACAAATTATTATTATTAAATTCATTCATCCTTAATCAGAATAAAAATAAACTGACTATTCAATGGCTACCTACCCATTGTGGAATTAAAGAAAATGACCATGTAGACACACTAGCTAAAGCAGCTCATAATTTAAATGAAATTTCAAATATTTATCATTTCTACTTTAATATAAAATTCCAGATCAATTCACTTGAAATACAATTAACAGAAAGATTTTTTAGAAATAATTCAATTTCTAAGGAAAATTTTAGATTTTTTTTTTCTAACAAATAGACAACAAGCAAAAATTATATATAGACTAAGAACTAATACTATAATGTTAAATGAAAATAAATACAAATATAAACTTAGCTCATCCCCAAACTGTAACATATGTAAAACACCTGAATAAATACATCACATATTATTAAACTGTACTAAATACAACTCTCAAAGGAAAAAATTATTGAGCCAACTAGAGGGAGGTGGGATTAAGGAATTTTGTACTGAATCACTATTAAATCACTCATCTGAAAAAATTAAATTTAAAATATATAATTTTATTTTAGAATATCTATATGCAACAGAACTTTGGAATAAAGTTAAAAAAAGGGAAGAACTTTAAATAATAATAAATCATTAATTTTTAATAAGCAAATATATATAAAAATTAATTTTTATAACTTAATCAAAACTTTATCATTCATTTAATATTGTAAGCTCCTATTCTTTGTATCTTAAATATTTATTAGGAAAGCCTGCATAAGGACCTCCTAATTCTCTGTAACGTAAATAAATAAATAATAGGCAATGGCATTTTTTTCCATAAATTTGACATTAATCTTTCAAATGATATGAGTAAGACGTCTAGGTGCTTTAACTGACTAGAAATGAGCTCGGACCCGGAAGGAGTCGGGCTTAGTCATATTTGAATTTTTTTCCTACCTCTGAGCGACAGATTTTTGCACACAATGGGCTAAATGTGTATGAACCAATAGTTTATTATATAAGTGAAATCAATAATTTCTATTACAATTTCAACATTTTAATGTCTTTAGCAATTAAAAGCAATAAGCTTAAACCAGCCTTTTTTTTCCTTGAAGCATTATTTTTCTTATTTATTAATAAATTGCCCTTTGCGTTTATAATGTTACCCCTTCAGTTTCTATAAATTATTTGCACTTTTCTTTTCCATACAAATAAAATTAAAATTTAAAAATTTTTAATAAATTGATTTTTTAACATTTGTGGTAACTTACAATGCGAATAATTAAGTAATGGTTTAGCAGCGTGAAATATTGCAATACAGTCCAAAAAATACAAAACGGATAAGGCGAAACAATATCTACTGTAATTTATTCTAATTCGTTATCTTTGATCGTCATTTACTATAATTACGTAGTTCCATTGACAATTAGTTATCCCGTGGTCGAGAGAATAGCACGCTTGGCAACTGATCAAAGTGACTAAGGGTTCGAGTCCAGGGAAAGGCATGGATGATTGTGTTTTTTTTCTGCTGAGGTCCTGCCATCCTCACAGACCTTCTACTATTCGTGCAGTGTCGTAAGACGGAATACGAGTTTTCCTCATGGGGGGCTGGTCCTTGGCGACCCGCCCCCCCCCTCCCCACCTCAATTATTGAGACCTTCTACTATGGCATATAAACTGACAGGCTCTTGTCACACCTCTATGGCAAACAGCTGCTTGACGGTGTATTTATATAAAAAATATAAATAAATATCCCCTCCAGCAGCTGCTTGCCACAGAGGTCTGACAGTTTCATACTGTCTGGCTCCTGTCAGACCTCTGAAGAAGAAGGTCTGTGAGGATGGCAGGACCTCAGCAGGAAAACAGCACAAGCAGCCATGCCTTACCCAGTGCTCGAACCCAAGTCCCTTTCCAGCGTGCTAACCTCTCGACCACGAACATATATATATATTTTTTACATATTTTCAATATTACCCAACCTTCTCTGAGCGCTCAGGGATTTTGTAACCTAGCTATTTATCCCACTGTGTGCACAAAAAAAGCGCCGCTCAAAGATGAAACAACCAACAGCCCAACCCAAATTTCTTGAGAAAATATAAAATTAAATTTTGCACATTCGCAGCTGCGAAATACACAAAATATTCTTTATTTGGCCACCCATGAATTTTACAATTACGAGGTGGACTACTTTTAATACTATTCGTCTGCTACAAACAGATCTTGGTGTAAGCAAGGAGGAAGGGTTGGGTTGTTTTACCTCTGAGCGGCACTTTTTTGCACACCATGGGCTAAATGGCAAGGTCACAAGGATCCCGAAGGCTTAGAGAAGGTTGGGGGAGGGGACCTATTGGAACAGCTGTTAGGAGACTCCCGTCAAGGCCATCGAGTGTGTTCTTTAACGTGCACAGGGTATAGCTCTCCCGCACACGGCGGGACCACGGCTTAACGTCCCATCCGACGGACGGCGGCCTTTCCTAGCCCATCGGTGTCCCCTACTGACCGTGGGCAGGGCGAGGAATTTTGCGGAGATGAATCTCAACGCTGACCCAGCTGGAACTCGAACCTGGGAACTACAGATTACGAGCCTGGCGCGCTACCGACTGAACCACCCCCGCCTCCAAGGAGGAAGGAAATTCTCCTCAGTTGGAAAATTTTAATTAACGAAGCATAGGCTTGAAAAAAAAATAGCAAATATATTCTCTACATTCTTATGTTTTAAAAGATCACTAGAATGGATTGAAAAACGTCTATAATTTTTACATTTCATATATTTCACTATTTGGTAAGAATTATTTCTTGGGGGGAAAAAAATATCGTACAGCATTCCGATTTGGTTCACATCCATAAGAAAGAAATTTGACCCCAAGAGAATTTGTAAAGAATACAAAAGCAGAAACAATAAAGTTACTCCTTTTCTTAAAAGAAATAGAAACAACAAAAATAATTAAGTTTTATACCTCTGAGCAGCACTATTTTGTACACATTGGACTAAATGGCCAGATCACAAGGGCCCCAGAATGCTCAGAGAAGGTTAGGGCAAGGAGACCCACTGGACAGCTATTAGGAGACAGATGGTAGCCTCCCGTTAAGGCCATCCAGCGTGTTCTTTATCGTAGGCAGGGAATGGCTTTCCCGCAGCCACGGCTTTACGTCCCATCTGATGGATTGTGGCCTTTCTAAGTCCAATGGTGTCACCTTTCTCACCGAGAGCAGAGTGAGTCCCTTGCACAGGTGGGACTCGAACCTAGGAAATGTGCATTAGAAGCCTGATGCACTACCGACTGAGCCACCCCAGGCTACTGACCAAAGGGACCTGGGTTCGAGCCCTGTGTAAGGCATGGATGTTTGTGTTGTCTTTTTGCTGAGCTCTCGCCATCTTCACAGACCTTATACTATTATGCCGTATAAACTGACAGGCTCCTGTCAGACCTCTGGGGCAAGCAGCTGCTTGAGGGAATATATATATTTATTTTATTTTTGCACATAGTTTTCTGTGGGCCGCGAAATCTCCCATAATTTAAAACACAAAAATTCTGACCAGGTGTGGTTCCTAAAAACACATTTGGGAGGCGGGGGGGGGGGGGGGATAACAACTCAAAGACAAGAGCTCAATGGACTTTCGGAAAGATCCCGACTTTGTCCCTTAGCTTTTAGGGGAGAGGGAATTCGCCCCTACCTCCCTCCATCTTTGTGGGCGGGGGTGGCTCAGTCGGTAGCGCGCCAGGCTCGTAATCTGTAGTTCCCAGGTTCGAGTCCCAGCTGGGTCAACGTTGAGATTCATCTCCGCAAAATTCCCCGCCCTGCCCACGGTCAGTAGGGGACACCGTTAGGCTTGGAAAGGCCGCCGTCCGTCGGATGGGACGTTAAGCCGTGGCCCCGTGTGTGGGAGAGCCATATCCTGTGCACGTTAAAGAACACGCTGGATGGCCTTGACGGGAGGCTACCATCTGTCTCCCAACAGCTGTTCCAGTGGGTTCCCTCCCCCAACCTTCTCTGAGCCTTCGGGGTCCATGTGACCTGGCCATTTAGCCCATTGTGTGCCGCTCAGAGGTAAAACAACCCAATCCTCCATCTTTTGGAACCGTCCGTAATCCTGACCCATTTGAAAACGTAAGTAGTACCCCTGCTCTACTCTAAATTTCATATATTTTTTCACCCTATACCATTTAATGAACCAGTCAAGTGCAAACTTATCATTCCTAATCTTCTGCATAATGTACTGCCTTAAATAACCTCAATACCCATTAAACAATCAAATGAAAACTAACCTCAATACATCTTAAATGACTACGCAATAACTTTAATATGCTGTTACTATCTGTCGTCCTTATTTTCGTTTCAAATATTTCCTGGACCCTGACTTAACCCTGGCACTTCTTACCTGTCTAGTGTTTTGGCTTTTTAAGCACAGTAACCAAGGCAACTCGCGTGTGGGGTGCGTTATCGAACAATGGCATCACGAACACCAAATGAGCACTTTGAAACTCGTGCTCAAAACTGAGGAGCATCTTATCGATGGGATCATCCTTCTACGGTACCTTTGACTTTTAAAAGAAATGTCAACGACATCTAGATAAAAGTGTAATTCTTCTATATATAGTGGGGCAGGAGTGGCTCAGTCGGTAGCGCGCCAGGCTCGTAATCTGTAGTTCCCAGGTTCGAGTCCCAGCTGGGTCAGCGTTGAGATTTATCTCCGCAAAATTCTCCGCCCTGCCCACGGTCAGTAGGGGACACCGATGGGCTTGGAAAAGGCCGCCGTCCGTCGGATGGGACGTTAAGCCGTGGCCCGTGTGCGGGAGAGCCATACCCTGTGCATGTTAAAGAACATGCTAGATGGCCTTGACGGGAGGCTACCATCTGTCTCCCAACAGCTGTTCCAGTGGGTCCCCTCCCCCAACCTTCTCTGAGCCTTCGGGGTCCTTGTGACCTGGCCATTTAGCCCATGGTGTGCAAAAAAGTGCCGCTCAGAGGTAAAACAACCCAACCCACTTCTATATATAGTGTGCGATATGATATAAACAACGAAACTATTCCTATTAAAGAATGTTGTCTTAATTTTATTTCGCATTGTGTGCCAATATCGTGGGTTTATTTTCCAACACTTTTCCACACAAATATGCGCAGTACTTGCGCCATCTATTGTCATCTAAGATGATCTTTTCTGTTGAATTTGTAGCAAAGTGATCGATGTCTAATTTTTTTTGTCTCGTTCGTAAAACATCATTTAACTTCTCTCATGTAGCATCAACATCATGTCTGCTTCAAGAGATGAGATAGCGAGTATTCCAACTTGTTCAGTTTTTTTATATAGCATTTGGTGGGTCGATTAGGAATAGACCCACTCATCTTATGTCAATAAGGAAATCTGATTTCGAGTTCATTAACTTATAGAGATGAGTTCGGGCTCCCTCTAAATATTTCGATGTTTTTGTGCACGAATCTAGTGAACGCCTCCTATAATAGAAGGCCGTACAGTCGCTCAAAAAAGTATCCAAACACTATGGTTGATTGAAGAATTCAGAAAAATATCTCGCAACGATTTTATTAGAAATTAGTGATCTGGCAACCTTCGTGTCACGTGACACGAAGGTTGCCAGATCACTAATTTCTAAAAACAATCGTTGCCAGATATTTTTTCTGAATTCTGTAATCAACTATAGTGTTCGGATACTTTTTTGAGCGACTGTACCACTAAGTTATGACGTCAGCATAGGTGAATCTAAGATCTTGAAATTTATTTCATATTTATTTCTGTTTTTATTACTGGTAAGTTTTGAAACTAATTTTTATACCAGTGGTTCTCAAAGGCTGTGTAAGGGCGGGGATAGCTCAGCTGATAGTGCGCCAGGATCGCAATCTGCAGGTTCCAGCCCCAGTTGGGCCAGCTTTGAGATTTATCTCTGCAAAACTCCCCGCTCTGCCCACGGTCAGTAGGAGACACCGATGGGCTTGGATCCGTCGGATGGTGGAGAGCCATTCACTGTGTGCATGTTAAAGAACACACTGGATGACCTTGACGGAAGGCTACCAGCTGTCTCCCAACAGCTGTTCCAGTATGTCCCTTCCCCCAACCTTCTCGGGGGTCCTTGGGACCTGGCACTTTAGCCCATTGTGTGCCAAAATAGTGCCGCTCAGAGGTAAAATAACCCAACTCAAAGGCTGTGCCGCGTGAATCACCAGGTGCACTGCGAAATTTCGGATGATGTTGCAGATGAGAAAAAATTTCTAAACCATTTTGTTGCTACTTTCTGCCACTAATTCTTCATTTAACTCTTTCCGTTTAATCAAAAGCTTATCCATATTAAATCTTAAAGTTAAAACCAAAATTAATGCAAAACAAACAAACCCCAATACACCTCAGAACATGAAGAGAATTGCTCTGCGTTTATAAAGGACTCCACAAAATGGCTATTATTGAAGGAAAACTGCGCATGCGCCACTATCCGTAGTGTTGCCAACTTAAATTTTTAGTGTTCAGCGAGCATTCACGGCGAAAAATAGTGTACCGTGAGGAAAAAAAGTTTGATAACCACTGCTTTATACTAATTTTATTTACAAATATATTTTTAGAGTAAAAATTATTCATGTATTAGCATTATTATAATGATAATATATACGAATATTTTTTTCTAAATAATGCATATTTAAAAATATAAATTAGTATAAAAATCAGTTTTTAAATTTACCAGTAATAATGGCTGAATTAAATATATAAGAAATTTGTAAATGTTTTAATTGACTCATTGAGATACAGGCAAACAACGGACTGATTTTTCCATCAGTCCCGTTATCCCGTTGATCCACTTATGCTGACGTCAAACTTAGTGGTACGGCCTGTCGTTCTAGAAGGTATTGACTTAGCAGAGCCATCTAAGTGGATACACGGTGCCCAGACAACCGTTGAACCAATGAAGGAATATTATGTAACATATATATGTGTAAAAGTAAAAGCATTGATTTGTCTAAATTTTAACTATATGTTATTTCTTTAAAAACTGCATAAAACAAATAATATATAATTAAAAATTTATTAAGATATTTATGAATATTTTAAATTAATTACCAAACTTTAAAATATAAACATTTTTCAGTTGGATTTCAAGAGATAGAATTTTAATTCACCTATTTATTTAAAAAAAAACTTGTGTTAGTTAAGGTGATGGATTTCAAGAGATGGAATTTTAATTAAAACACCTATTTATTTCAAAAAAAAAAAACTTCTGCTAGTTAAGGTGATGGATTTCAAGAGAAGAATTTTAATGAAAACACCTATTTATTAAAAAAAAACTTCTGTTAGTTAAGGTGATGGATTTCAATAGATAGAATTTTAATTAAAACACCTATTTGTTAAAAAAAAACTTCTGTTAGTTAAGGTGATGGATTTTAAGACATAGAATTTTAATTAAAATACTTATTTATTAAAAAAAAATCTTCTGTTAGGGTGATTGAAGTTTGTTGGTAAATTTTTGAAATGGTCAATAGCGTCTTGGTAAAATTCTGAAGTGATCAGCAGCTTCTTGGTAAAATTTTGAAGTGGCCCACGGCTTCTTGGTGAAATTATGAAGTAAAAATTTTCGAAGTGGTTCGAAATTCCCTGGTTAAATATTGAAGCGGTTCGCGGCTTCTTGGTGAAACGTTGATATAAATTTTTGAAGTGGGGTTCAGCTGCTTGGTAAAATTTGTATATCATCCACAGCTTCTTGGTAAAATTTTGAAGTGGTTCACGGCTCCCCGGTAAAATCTTGAAGCGGTCTGCGGCCTTTTGGTGCAACATTAATAAAATTTTGAAGTGGAATTTTGAAATCTACAGCTGCTTGGTAAAATTTGTATATTATCGACGGTCTCTTGGTAAAATTTTGAAGTGGTCCTTGGCTTCTCGATGAAATTTTGAAATGGTCCGTGAATGAATTTGAGATGGCGATATATAGAGAGATTAGGGTTCAGATTCTTGAGATGGTCTCTGATCAGGATCAACTTCATTCTGTGCTTCATTCTCTCGATGAAAATTGAGATGGTCTCTGATCTTAGTCTTCAATAATACAAAATTTTACCAAGACGCTGCTGATCACTTCAGAATTTTACCAAGACGCTACCGACCACTTCAAAATTTTACCAACAAACTTCAAATAACCCTAACTAACAGAAGTTTTTTTTAATAAATAGGTATTTTAATTAAAATTCTATCTCTTGAAATCCATCAATATTATAATTCATTCTGTGCATCCGCTCACTTGGGTTAAATTGGAATGTTTTACTTCTGAGCAGCATTTTTATGCATGCAATGGACTAAGTTGGATTGGGTTGTTTTACCTATGAGTGGCATGTTTTACACACAATGGCCAAGTCTCAGTGACCACAAAAGCTCAGAGAAAGTTGGGGGAGGGGACCCACTGGAACAACTGTTGGGAGACTGATGATTAGCCTCCCGTCAAGGCCATCCAGGGTATTGTTTAACGTGCACAGGATATGGATCTGCCGCACAAGGAGTCACAGCTTTATGTCCTTATACGACGAACGGAGCGCATCGGTGTCCCTATTGACCCATCGGTGTCCCCTACTGACCGTGGGCAAGGCGGAGAGTTTTGCGGAGATAAATTCAACGCTGGCCCAGCTGGGACTCGAACCTAGGAACTGCAGATTACGAACCTGGGAACCCGAAGAATAGATATAAAAATCACTCTCTTGATATCCAGATCATCATGTTCAGCATCCAATATTCAAAATGAAGAAACCACTGATAAAAATTTTTATCAACAGCCCTGTCTACATTAAATTTACTTTTAAATTATACTGACTATTACTTAAACCTAATGTTATTGTGATGTCAGTTAGCGCAGAGTCAACAAGGAAATTTCGATAATTGCTAGGTTAACTTATTAAATCAATTTTTACTGTGTTAATAGTGGTTAAAATTAAAAAAAAAATACCCCCTCAAGCAGCTGCTTGCCACAGAGGTCTGACAGGAGCCGGTCAGTTTATATGCCATAGTAGAAGGTCTGAGAGGATGGCAGGACCTCAGCAGATTGTAACAGTATGGTATATATTGTTACGATAGATGAACGTACAATGAATTTTTGATAAACGCGTCATGAATGCTCGCGTATGCTTCAGTGTGAGAGCTACGTCACCAACGACATCGAACGAACCTAAGTGAGAGAATAAGAAAAAAGTTGTTATGAAGCGCAGTTGGAGTGCAAAAGGAAATGTAGTAGTCTCAAAATAATCTAAAGAAGTATTTTATGTGGTGAGTGTGCGGGAGGTTAAAAGAGTTAATTAGTGTAGAATTTTGTTAGTAAAACTAATAAGAAAAGACAAAGGATTATTTACACTGAAGTGAAGGTTATACAAGAGACATGGCTTTGGATTGTTTTACCTCTGAGCGGCACTTTTTTGCACACCATGGCTAAATGGCCAGGCCACAAGGACCCCGAAGGCTCAGAGAAGGTTGGGGGAGGGGACCCACTGGAACAGCTGTTGGGAGACAGATGGTAGCCTCCCGTCAAGGCCATTCAGCGTGTTCTTTAACGTGCACAGGGTATGGCTCTCCCGCACACGGGGCCACGGCTTAACGTCCCATCCGACGGACGACAGCCTTTCCAAGTCCATCGGTGTCCCCTACTGATCGTGGGCAGGGCGGGGAGTTTTGCGGAGATAAATCTCAACGCTGACCCAGCTGGGACTCGAACCTGGGAACTACAGATTACGAGCCTGGCGCGCTACCGACTGAGCCACCCCCGCCCCAGAGACATGGCAATTAAAATGAAGAGGAAATATGTTAGTCGAGTAGACAGAGCTGGTCTTTTCTAAAAGAAAAGTTCATCACTTGGTATATAATTACATTTAGTTGTTTAAAAGATTTGGAAAAGTTATTCTCGATAGATTGTACAGTCTCTCAAAAAAGTATCCGAACACTATGGTTGATTACAGAATTCAGAAAAAATATCTGGCAACGATTCTTTTAGAAATTAGTGATCTTGCAATCTTCGTGACACGAAGGTTGGCAGATCACTCACTAATTTCTAAAACAATCGTTGCCAAATCACTAATTTCTAAAAAAAATCTAAAAGATAAAAGATATCTTCTAAAAGATATTTTTTCTGAATTCTGTAATCACCATAGTGTTCGGATACTTTTTTTGAGCGACTGTGGATTTGCTCACATATATGATAAGCATTGTTTGAATATAGTTTGTATAAATGATTTTACCATACTTTTGTAATAAATTACATTGTTTTAGAATTATCATTGTTATATACTATTTAATTGAACTCACGCTCAGTTCCATCCATTTAAATATGTAACAATATTATAAAATAAACCATAACTGCATTTATATTAAAATAACTTATTGTCTCGTTCCGATACTACCGACCAAAATATTAGTGAATATCCATGTCATACAAATGAGAATCTAAAATCAAAAATCTATAATTTTTAAAATATGCATTTAGTTCAAAAAAAATGTGACTGAAGATAAAGATCATAATTAAATTTATCTAAATCTCGATTTTCAACAATATTCATTCAGTATTTAAAGAGCAATGGAAAAAAGAAAATTTTATAATGGTAATACGTTTTAATACGTTATAATTAATCAAAAGAAATTAATCAAAACCTAAATGATGAACTATGTTTCAAACCATTTAATAAAATAAATATACATTTTAGAAGTTTGCATAATGATTATATCAATATTAGGCAATTATGAGCTTTTTTTTATTAAACAAGTTATTTTTAAATATTCCAGCTTCCATAATTTTTTTAAATATTGAATGAATATTTTTAGAAAATAAGTGTTTAAATAAGATATTATTATGAAATTTATTTTTATTACGATCTTTTTGTGATCTCTTGAGTCGCATTTTTCCATGAAATGATTATTTCAGAGGTTATAGAGCTTCGAAGTTTGATTCCCATTGCCCTAATGTGGAAATTGCAATATTTTAGCAGGGCAGTGTAGCACCTAAAAAAATCAAAAAGCATTAAATTAAAGAAAAAATTGTAAAATGTTATTTTAGCGTTTCATTCTTCCAGCATATCAATACAAAAATACCTTACCTTATTTCTCTGTAAGATGAGCTATTCAATATCTAGTAACGTAAAGCATTGTTAATTTTCACTTCGTCGATTATCTTCTGCATTAACGAGTTTATCCTTTGCATATTTTGCAACTTATATTCACCAGATGGCAGCACGTATAGTAAAGAATCTTTATACACTAATCAGTCTGTTTACGAGCTTAATTCGTTCCTCCAACATTGCTCGTAAGGCACTAAGGTGACTCGTAAAACGAAAATTAATTTCTCATTAGTTCCCAAGTAATAAACCTTAATTGGTCCCAGAGGTCAAAGATTTATCCCCGAACATACGAAGTTCACTTTAATACAACACAGAATGGTACCTGAGTATGAAAAAATAATATTAATGGCCAGTAACTGTATTTAAATGACATTTTTAGTCATTATCTTAGGTATAAACGATAGTTACATCATTAAAATTGTATGGAAAATACATAAACATTAAGAACATCCTTATAGGCACTTCCCAGGATTTAGTTTCGGGAGTGGGGAGAGTCCGAAAATTCAGTTTTGGGGAGGTTCCAATATTTTAGCTTCGGGAGATTTTTATTATAAATATGAATGTAACAAAAACCAATGCTTATTGTGTGCTAAAATAGTAAATCCGTGCATTACTGGTTCCTTTTTTCCAAACTAAAGTTTCGTTTATGGAAACTCCTACCGTTTGCAAAAAAAATAGCTCATATAATAAAAAATTGGCTTGTAAATTTAAAAACCGATATTAATATATACATCTCGTATGTATAAAAGAAGCTTACGTTACTACGTTACGTTTTTTCGGCGGTTGAAGTTACTGAGAATGCAAAGTTAGGTCTAGCGGAGTGATTCGAGGAGCCAAACTCCTCCGAATCACGAAGCGTGTTGTACTTATGGAATTACTGAGAATTCTCGCTATTTTCTAGATAAATAGTGGGTTTTCAGATTTTATTTTCCAAACAGAAACTCCTAAACCGATTGATTGTATACCAAGGGATTGCGGTTTAATCGCGCAATATGTTGCGTGAAACGGTGCCCAAGATCATTTTTAATCTTCAGTTTCCTGATAATTTCAAAATAAGTATTTCAAAATTAATTTACTACGGTACTATAATGACAGGAATCTGTCACATCTAGGTGTCACAATTAATCAAAAACTAAATTGGTACTCACAATGTTACAAAAGCAGTCAATAAAGTCAGAGCAGCTGAGATTTAGCCTTTATCCTCTGATGGCTAAACACTCTAAGCTCGCACCTCAAAATAAATTGCTCTTATACAAAATAATCCTTAGACCAATTCTTACATATGCCTCACAAGTTTGGAGATATTGTAAGCGATACCAAAATAAAAAAAAGTACAATTTTTTTAAAATTCTATGATCGGCTATAGCAGTACCTTGGTTCGTTATGAACTCTGTCTTCACAGACATCTTTGCATTCATACGATAGATGAGTTTATCAAAAATTCAGCAGGTAAATTTTTCGATCGAAACCTCTAATTCAGGTCTGGGCAAACTAAAGGGCAGCATAAGAAACTTTAAAAAAATGAAATGGAAGGGTGCGCTTGCCAAAGAAATATATAATTAATAAATTGTGTATAACCGAAGCTAAAATACCAATTTTAATTCTAATTAACAATTTTAAATGCGAATTCAAACTTCTTGTCTTCTATACGTTCTTTTCCTCTTTTACAAGTTCAATGTAGTTGTCATCATTAGCTCACTGGCCTCATAAAAAGAGATGGCGAGCAGCAGTTTGCCTACGCCTGCTCTTATTTCTGAAACTATCAGGTATGACCACACCTGCCGTTAAAAATTAAAAGTCGCAAATCTGTTTTGACCTAAGCTTCCATTTATTCTCGTTTGGATTCTGTCCCTGTTAGTCTTAGGGCTCTTAGATTTCTCGGTTTATTTGTATTTAGTCTTCTTACGAGTTAATGTCAATGGAGTTATGCAAGATAAATGAGATTATGGGCTAATCCATGCTCCAGTTCTCTGTAATGTTATAACTATGATTTATTTAACAGAAAAATTTATTTTTGTCCCACTGGGATCTACACTGAGTGATTTAGCTTTTATTTATGATACCTATCTGATGCCTTTTAAAGTTTAAAAACACAATGAAGGAGGTACTTTTAGACAGGCACTCTAAAACACATGGGGCACACACCTGTGGCATGGATATGTTACCGCTGAAGTGCAGAAATCAGTTATTCTACAGATTATCTAGGTATTGTGCAGATTAACTAGGGTGATCCGTTAACGTGCGGAAAATTGTTTCATTTCTCAAATTACCTAGGTAATCTGCACATTACCTACTAAGCACTCGTTAAAGTGAAAATAAGATCTTTGCTGGAACAACAGGAACGTTTCTGTACGCTTAAATTAACATAATGTTATTTATCTAGTGTCCGAGAGTAGAGTTGAAACCAGGGTCATTCCTCTGTCAACATGAATCAGTCGTCCGAATTATAAAAAACGCCCCCAAAATGAGCAGGCCAAGTGAGAACGAATCATTTTAGTGATTCGTTATCAAGAATGAATCACTTTACCGATTCGTTCTCACTTGGCCTCCGCTCATCCGGGGCATTTTTTATAATGCGGACGAGTGAATCACGTGACACGAAGATTCATATTCAAGAGATTCACCACTATGAGAGAAACAAACTTTTGAACTTTAACGATACGGAAGCCGTTAATGTGCACATTACCTAGGTAAAATGCGGAAAACTCTTGATTCCGCACGTTAACGGAGCAAATCAGTTAATCTGCAGATTAGCTAGGTAATGTGCACATTAAAGGCTTTCGAGCTTTAGTGGTAACAGATAAATTTTCTGTCGCAAGTCATGTTTGAGGTTACTTATTTTAAAGGGCTTTATTTGTAATTTGCCTGTTGAAACATTATTTGAATGACATCGATTAATCATTTATGAAATATATTTCAATCATGTCCGTACTATATTGAAATTAATCAGGATCTTAGCCCTAGATTTTCAAAACAGTACTTGATCGAGGGCCGTCCCGTGGCGAGTGGTTAGCTCGTTTGGCTACTGATCTAAGGGACCTGGGTTCGAGCCCCGGATTAGGCATGGATGTGTGTGTAGTTTTTCTGCTGAGGTCCTGCCATCCTCTCAGATCTCCTACTGTGGCATATAAACTGACAGGCTCCTGTCAGACCTCTGTGGCAAGCAGCTGCTTGAGGGGGTATTTATTTTATTTTTTTTACTTGATCGACGAATTTAAATTTATATTGTTAACTTTCAGCACATTTTAAGTAAAAACATAAATTTTGCGACAAATTATATTTTTTTTATATAACAAGTCTTGAATCTTTATTTTATACCATTTAATCTTCCAGTAGAAATACTGTATTAAGAATAAATATTAAAATAAATTTTTGATTTTTAAGGGTTATTTGATCATAAGCTTTTATTCTATGATATGATCATCAGACCGGTGATTCTCTATGCTTCATCCATATGGGCGAATTCTACACCCACCAATATTCGTACGATTCAGGTCTTACAGAGCAAGATTTTGAGACTGCGGTCGATGCCCCCTGGTTTGTCACTAACAGACAACTCCATAAAGACCTGGGCATTGACCATATATATACACATATAAAACGCACCTCAAAAAATGATCATCAGACCGGTGATTCTCTAAGCTTCCATATGGGCTAATACTACACCCACCAATATTCGTAAGATTCAGATCTTACAGAACAAGATTTTGAGAACTGCGGTCGATGCCCCCTGGTTTGTCATTAACAGACAACTCCATAAAGACCTGGGCATCAACCATATATATATATACACATATAAAACGCACTTAAAAAAGATTTTTTGAGGCTGTAAGCAATAATCCCAATGAGATTATTTCTTCTCTGATTCTTTACGATCACACTGTTTTGAACAAGTACAAGAGGCCTAAAACGGTTGCGTTCTCTGAGGAGACCTTCCCGTTTTATGCTTCATATAAAATTTTACTGCTATTTTTAGCTTTTGTTATGTTTGCCCTTAGGGGCCCACCTAAGGGTGGTTTAATTATATATTTTGTTCTTACTCATGCCAAATAAGCATATCTTTATGATGGAGATGGTTAGGGGTAAAATTATTACCCTATACATCGAATATGATTATACGATCTACGATTAACGAATATTTGCCCTTGTGGCCCCTTTGGAGTTTATGCATTTTAACTTAACAAAGTTATTGACAATCAGGCACTATTTTAGATTTGAGATATAAGTCATAGGCTTGGAGCTCTTAATATTAATTAAAGGTATTAGATATCAGATGATTTTAAAGGTCAGTTCTCTTTCAACTGCTATCCTTTTCAAGAGAGTTTCTGCGCATGTGGAAATTAAAATAGTTCGTTAAATTCAATATGCGGTGAAGTCTACATTAATCGTCGCCTTTATTACCTCGGTTTGTTTTTAAATCAGTACATAAAAATCTGGAACGGAAATATTGTCCGACAATCATGCTTATTCAAGAGAGTAGTATACAAACTAGAAATGAGTTCTTCTCTGATACTTTACGATCATACTGTTTTGAACAAGTACAAGAGGCCTAAAACGGTAGCGTTCTCTGAGGAGACCTACCCGTTTTTGGTTTCTTATACAATTTTACTGCTATTTTTAGCTTTTCTTATGTTTGCCCTTAGGGGCCCACCTAAGGGTGATTTACTTATATATTTTGTTCTTACTCATGCCAAATAAGCATATCTTTATGATTGAGATGGTTAGGGGTAAAATTATTACCCACTACATCGAATATAATTATACGATCTACGATCTTCGAACGTTATGAGAGTTTAAATGTCACCAAAGAATCACACTGAAAGATTCAAATGGAGCTGAGGAGGCCGGTGTCTTTCAGGAACTGCAGAGCTTTGGCTGCGTCTCTGTGGAACATATGCACTTTTTCACATTTTTTTACTAATAATTGACTGGTAGTACTGATGTTTGTTTTGGTGATGGGAGATTTTCCAGTTGTCGAAATCTATTCTACTCGGTTAGTTTTTAGGTTCGGCAACATGTAGCATCTGACATGCCATCAGGAGTTCATGGGTTCGCATCCCATCCGGACAAGTTTTCCTCTAAATTTTATAATAATTAAACAAAATTTAATTGAAGAAATGTCGTGGAATTTACTAAATAAACGTAATTAAAAAACTGTAGAAAGAAAATGATGGAAATGAGAGCAATTTTAATGACTAAATCCTCTGTTAAAAAAAATAGTAATGTTTTAGTAGTTTTTTTTAATGAAATCAAACTACTAAAGTTGGTCTTGATTTACGTGGGGAATTGAGTTCTTAAAAATTTCCGTGTAAAACAAAAACGTAAATATAAATCAATCAAAAAACAACGTAATATCATTTACTTTATTTCTTTCATTAGAAATAAAATAAATGATAGTGATTGAGGGCAAAAGCTGTCTCAAAAGTCATGCATACATTTATTCTATTGTTTTATTTTTCTCTATACAGTATTTATTTGTTATATTCGAGAATGATGGTAAGTATAATGGAAGCAAAAATGATTTTATTTTATTTTCATAAAACATTTCTATATAAGGTGTATAAGCAAATATTCTACATAGTGCATATTATAAGTATTTTATAATATTACACCTAAAGTGGAAAAGAAATATTTATGCATAAGGTGGATAAAGAGGTTCTTGACGTAAAAGGATCGTAAATTTGGTAAACACAATATTTATTTTACTAATATACAGTATATATATATATTTCTTAATATAAAACTGAAGTATAATGATGATTTCTTCTTTTGGCTAATGACGTCAATGAGATGAATTTTTTCATTCGAGCTGATGAGATTGGTAATAAAGTAGGCTTGAAAATTAACAGAGGGAAAACAAAAGTGATGAAAATTGGTCAGGCAGATTGCGGGTCAGTTAATCTGAACGGTTGAACTCTTGAGCAAGTGTCTCATTTTAATTATTTCGGGAGCTATATAACAGCTACTGGTGATGTGCGTCATGAGATTAACAGAAAAATAGGGATTGCTGCCGGGACTTTTACGAATGTATTGAGAGTGTAGAAATATAGGGTTGTATACCTAAAGACTAAAATTAGATTGTATAATAATTTGGTTCTTTCTAGTGTTAGTTATGCTAACACCTCTTTGTGAACAAGATAACAGGAAACTTGATGTCTTTGATTCTAGATGCTTACGTAGTATTTTGGGCATTAGGTGGTTCAACTTTGTAAGCAGTGATAAAGTTTGGCAAAGGAGTTTGCAACCTCCTTTAAGCAGCATATTGTGCAGAGAGAGACTCCGTTGGTTTGGCCATGTTGCCCGTATGAATAATTATAGATTGGCGAATAGGGTTATGAACAGTGTGCCTAAAGGCCTCAGAAAGAGGCGGAGACCTAGGATGGGTGGAAGACAATGTCAAACAGGACCTCGTTAGAATTGGTCTTCCATGTCCAAATGCTTCAGCTATAATCTCAGAACAGATGTGTTTGGAGGACTAAATTGCACAATCTCATTGGACCTCCGTAGTCCATGACTGCTTGGGGGCTATATATGTATGAAATAGCAAAAACCTTAGTTTTAAATAGTACGTTAAGCACACAGACAAAATAAAATAAATGAATAAATATCACCTCAAGCAGCTGCTTGCCACAGAGATCTGATAGGAGCCTGTAAGTTAATGCCCAAATTAGGTCTGTGAGGTTAGCGGAACCTCAGCAGAAACACGAAACTGAAACTGAGATTGCATTACAGATCAGTTTACATTAGGTACTGCTATTGAAATATTGAACAACAACGGAAGAAATTTCATTTGAAAACCACAATTTCTTAATTCTAATTACGAAATTTTTTCAATTAAAACTAGTAGCGAAATAAGTCCTGTCTTTTAAAAATTGAACTTTTCTCTATGTCTTATTCAGAATCTCATAAAACAGCTATCATTTGATACAATGTATACTTAATCGCTTCATTTTCGGTCAAATTTCAAATTAATTATACTTTTCTATTCCAATGATATTTCAGGAATATCTGATTGGTGCCGTGACCAGGATTGACTTTTTTTTTAATTGGCTAATCACCACAGATTGGTGCTGTGACGAAGGATTATTTTCTTTTTAATAATAGTTACTCTCAGCAGATTGGAAATGTACATTAAGATTAATTTTTGTGTTGATATAATTTAGATTATTTTAGTTGATTGATTTACTGGAAGCAAGTATTGTGTTAGTAATCTTTTAATAAAACCCTGCTCAGATTTATGACGGAAGTTTAAATATCTATATGTGCTTAACGAGGCTGGTGTGATAAGAAAGTACAAAGTTAGATTGAAAAATGTCGTAGAAGGAAAATACTTAATTAGAACAAAATTTTTTTGGTGAAGTGCCAAGAAATCTTGTGTTCTGAATTTGTGTTGAGTGAAGATATTGTGTAAGAATATAGGCATAAATTTTAAGGTATTTCTAAGGATTTAGATTAAGATTTTGTTGTTAAGATGGCTACTCAGTCTACCGAAGTACCTATAGGTACCACAAACAATAATGGCACTCTTTGCTTAATTTCTACCAGGGAGATAAGACTTTCACAGCTGCTTCGTTTTTTGCGCAGTTGGAAGATATCGGAAGGTTGGCAGGTTGGAAGAAAACGGATATGACAATAATCGCTAAATCTAAATTTAAAGGGATAGCAGTGGAATTTTTAAGTGAATCCCATGAATTAAAGATCGAAACAGATTACGACAGATTTAAGAAGATAGTAATAGAAAGGTTCGATGTTTGAGAACCGCTTGCTGTACGGTTGCAGAAGTTCGCTGAGTGCAGACAGAAACTGGGTGAGAGTGTGCGAGAATATGCAGCCAGGGTAAGGGCATTAGCCTACAAATTTTTGAAAGGGAATGACTCGAATTCAGAGGATTTCACAGCTATACAAGATCAAGTCCGTTTATCCCAATTTGTAGCCGGTTTGTTGCCCAAACTAAAAAGATTTGTGTTAAGCCATAACCCTAAAACGTTTGACGAGGCTGTAGAAAGATCTATCTTGGAGGAAAGTAATGAACAGCTTTCTGATTGATCAGTTAGTATTTACGCTATAGGTACCGATTCGCAATATGATGAACGTAGGTCTGGTAACATAGAGCCAATACAAGAACTCTGTGATTTATTAAAGAAACAAACTCATGAAAACGAAATCGTGTTACAGAATTTTGGTACGGAGTTCAAAAATTTAGCTGAGAAGGTACGAAAGGTGGAAATTTCCTCGAGAGATCGTGATAGGGGAGTAAGGCGGATAGAGCCAACGGTTACACCATCGAATGTGTATAATGATCGGAGAGGGGCTTGCTATACGTGTGGTAGAAGTGGACACATGGCGAGGCAGTGTCAGAGTAATTCCATTTCATATGGGAGAACTAACATCCCAAGGGATGAACTTTATTATCCAATCCCTCGAGACATGATCCCACCGAGAGAGCCTGTGGTGAGTCATAATAATCGTTGGAGTGGAAAACGATATCAAAATTCACAAGTTAGACAACCACCGAATAGTCAGAACACTCGCATTGGTAATAGGGGATGAAGGATTACGAGAACACCTGCTCTAAACTAGAGGGGATGAGAACAGGGCGTGGTTCTCAATATCCCAGACAATTTTCGGGCGCTCATGTGGCTTCCTGTACGATTATTGGCGACGATGATCATACCCCATTAATTAAAGGAAAGATAGAAGGGGTGGAAGTTACAACTCTAATTGACACAGGGGCGACTGTCTCGATAGTTGGCTTAAAGTGCTTTAAGAGAATAAAAGTCAGAATAATGAATAGAATATTACCTCTTAAAGTCGGCATCAAGGGAATATGTGGTATGGATCTTCCGTTATTAGGGAAGTATGAAGTGGAGGTTGAATTACCAGGTGCGAAGTTTAAGCACCCTGTTTATGTGGTTGATATGGAGATTAATGAGAAATATGATGCCATTTTTTGGGTACGACATATTAAAATCTGTCGTACCCAAAAATGTTTTTGGGTACGACAGATTTTAAATTATTAAAATCTGTCGTACCCACCCAAATTAATATTAAAATCTGAGGGATTTGTGATTAACTTAGCGAGAGGAATTGTGGAAAAGAGCGAGGGAAGTTAAGAGAGGGCAGAAATCAATTCAGGTCGCAAGGAAGTTTTTATTATGGATAATGGTCCTCCCACTCAAGAACCCTACATAAACAGAAGTTTCCCAGCCACTAGCGTAGGTAAGGCTTACGTAAAAACGTTAATTCCGCCTAGAACCGAAAGAATTATTTTAATTAAGTGTGCAGATGCTGATGCCAGGTGGAAGACTGTATTTGTGGAGCAACATGCGGAAATTAAATCTAGTGCAATTAGGGTGGCTAGATCCTTGAATGTAATCAATAAAGAGGGATTATTAAATATTAGAGTTGCCAATGTTTCACAGTGTCCAGTATAGATGTATAAGGATAGGTTTTTTTTTCCTGATAGAGATATAGGAGGTTAAAGAGAGATAAAGATAAGAGTATTTGGTTAGACAGAGTTATAGAGTTAAAATGATATGAGGTAGAAGTAGGAAATGATAGATGAGTACGAGGATAAAGATAGTGTGTCTACATCAATGTAGTGAAATGAAATTAATTCAATTATAGTAGCCAGGTACTTCAGAGATTGATAATTGGAAAGAAAAAGGGTAAATATTAGTTTCATATGCTTCTAAGGAAAAAGGTTATATAACCAGATAATGAGATAATTTTGCAAAATTCATCAAGGAAGAACTATATCGCATTGATTTTCTAATCATCTTGGTCCAGAAACAGAAATTGCTAATCGATTTATCTTCTGCTGATTTGTTAATGATAACCATTAAGTTGCGCATTCCGACACTAATGTCCTACCTAGCTAAATGAGGTTAAGAAATTCACATGTTCTAGTGATTTCTCTATATATGGATATTTCGGCACATGAGGACTCACAACCCTCATATAGTGGACCAGAAATCATAGGGAGATAGTAACTTGATGCACAAGTGCCTCATTAGGGCGACATTTAACAGTAGAAATGACTCAGATCAATGATTCAAATCACTTGGGAAGTAACAGTTTCTGGGGAAGAGATTAAGAGTATTTGTGAGACATTTAGAAACCAACCCTATCACTCATTCAAACCTTAGACCCCAGGTGGCGCCTCATAATGTGTTGCTTAGATTTCATGATGATTTCTTCTCGTGATATTTAGTTAGAGCAGTGTCTCGCAAACTTTTTTACTCTGCGGCACACTGAATCTATTTTTTTCCCGCGGCACACTGAATCTAATTTTTTTTCCGCGGCACACTGAATCTAATTTTTTTCCCGCGGCACACCTAAAAAAGAATAAAAGCAAACTCTATATAATCGTCATTATATTTGCGCTTTGTTAAAGTCATCAGCCTGGTTTTACTTGAAGATTTGCTCTCGTTCTTTAATTCATAACTCGGTGTTTGTTTCAAATATTTGTCCATTCTATGCTTGAAATAATCAAAAATTAATACCAAAATTTGGAAATAGTTTGATAAATACTTACAAGATTCCAGTTGATAAAATCTGAAAGATTTTTATTAAAGCACGTCGATGACACAAGTCAAGTCAAAATGAAATCTTTGGAATATCTAGTGTCAATTTGAAAATCTCTCGCGGCACACAGTTTGCGAGACACTGGGTTAGAGTGATAAAAATATGTATAGAGTAATATTCAGGGGTGAGCTATAGATCAGAACAGATTATGAAGTTGACATGAGACAGTTTGAAATTGAATTGGCATATTGAGAACTGTATTCCCTAATCATTAAATTACGTCATAAACACGCATACACTTTAGGTCACACTAATTAATAAAAAGGTAATTCGCAAATTCACATAAAACCATTTTAAACATGGGAATAGCGGTTAAACAAATATAATGAAATACGCAATACTTAGAGAATAATAATTCAAGGTGTTACAGAGAATTAATTAGTAATACATTATTAATATTATAATAAGTTGGCTCCATAAAATAAAAAATAAATACCCCCTCAAGCAGCTGCTTGCCACAGAGGTCTAACAGGAACCTGTCAATTTATATGCCAAAGTAGAAGGTCTGAGTGGATGGTAGGACCTCAGCAGAAAAACGACACATACATCCATGCCTTACCCGGGGCTCGAACCCAAGTCCCTTGGATCAGTAGCCAAGCGCGCTAACTACTCGTCCATGGGACGGCTAGGCTCTATAAGCAGTTGTAAAACTAACTATATTATTTAGAACATTGAACGTAATAACATGCAGGTAAATTTAAAAGTATTTTAAAAAGGAAAGATTAGAGGACAGAGACGAAATAATTGGATTAATGCATAGTTAAATTGGAAGCACCCTGAAACATATCTGGGGAAAAAAATAACTAAAGTGAATAGCGTATATTCCAAATTTAACTGTGAGGAGTAGCCAAAACTTAAGCCACGAAATTACGTACTGCATAATAGAGTCACAAAATTAGTAATTAGGACGTTCTGTGTTTGAGTCAACGGCCTAGACTTAGATATAGCTTGTCATATCGCTTTCTGAAAGCATATTTAGAGAAACGTAGACTCTAGCTACAACTATTATACAGCAATTAAACATTCTGATTGTAACCACCTAGATAGCAGTATCCGATTAAAAAAAACTAAAAAGCGAAGTAACCCAATAAAGTCACACCCGACACAAAGACAACACACAACACGGAGACGAAATACTTCGACTGTGACACACGAGTAGCTCGGCAAAGCAGTGGAGGTACAAACCCTAGCCTGTGGAACAATCAGTTCACCCGCTACCCCTGGTTGAAGGGAGCGAGAGCCGCTCACATGCAACCCCCCCCCCCCCATACGGACAGGGGTGAAGCAGCAGCAAGAATTTTATGTTATGACAGAGAAACGGAGTGTAAATCACAGGTCGTCTAGTTAGTCTATAGTGACTAGGTGAAGTTTTATCGCCCCACAGATTTGATGTAATAAAGGAATGAAAAAGAACTATTTTTAATATGTAGATGCATAAATTATACCAATTATATGTGGATTATGAGAAAAATTGTAAACTATTTCTCTAATTAGTGCTATATTGAGAATAAGGTTATGTGAACTAAATACTATAGAGGAACCCCAGAGATTAATAGTTATTTAATATGAGATAGCAACTTTAGATAAGCAAAATATATGTCATAACAGCATAGAGAAATTGTATACAGGAAGGATATAAGAACTGTTGTTTGATTCTATTTGATTATTCTGTCATTAAGGAATAGCAATGGAATATGTATTGAATTGATGTAAAATTGTCCCCAGCTGCACGTAGTTAACAGAGAGAACAGAGAATGGAACTCTGAATATTTATTGGACACAGCTTGTGGTGATAGATTTTGCCGCTGTGTAACCAATTGTCCGAAATATTTTGAATGGTTTAAAAAGCGATGAAGTATGTAAATTAAGAGGAATAATTACTCTTAGAATGTTTCCACATTATCAGATAGTTATTAATATTTGCCAAGAATCAGGAAAGGCCATAAATATTAATTAGAGAAAGTAACCTACTGTTAACCCTCAGATTAATGTAAGAACAAGAGGTGCTCAAACTGTAAGAGTTACCAATGAAGGAAGAGGTAATACGTCAGACACTCTCCTTGAAGAATGCATTATCATTGTAGGGTCATGTAGGAAGAAGAATGTAACAAGAGTAAGAGCAATGTGTCAATTATGTGAACCAATTGTCCGAAATAACTTATGTGAAACAGTAAGAAAGATGCAGTTTAGAGAATTTTTTTGTTGGTAACAATATAAAATAGTCCTTTTGCGAACCAACTGTATAGTACCTTGGTGAATGGGGCGGGGGGTGGCTCAGTCGGTAGCGCGCCAGGCTCGTAATCTGTAGTTCCCAGGTTCGAGTCCCAGCTGGGTCAGCGTTGAGATTTATCTCCGCAAAATTCTCCGCCCTGCCCACGGTCAGTAGGGGACACTGATGGGCTTGGAAAGGCTGTCGTCCGTCGGATGGGACGTTAAGCCGTGGCCCCGTGTGCTGGGTGTGAAGCCATACCCTGTGCACGTTAAAGAACACGCTGGATGGCCTTGACGGGAGGCTACCATCTGTCTCCCAACAGCTGTTCCAGTGGGTCCCCTCCCCCAACCTTCTCTGAGAATTCGGGGTCCATGTGACCTGGCCATTTAGCCGATAGTGTGCAAAAAGGTGCCGCTCAGAGGTAAAACAACCCAACCCAACAACCTTGGTTAATATTGTCAATACCTGAAATTGATTAGATATACCTGCAGAGTGTGGCGTACAAATTGTTGAATGCGGAGGTGGCTTGGTATACATTGTATATAAATGAAATCTACTAAATTAAGGACTGTTGAAAAGAGAGGAAGCAAATCAGTGTAAGGAGTGATGCTTTAACTGGTTATGTAAACTCGGCTTTGGGAACAAAAGACCTTGTAAACTAAACAGGCCTCTGTTCACATAGAAATGTGTTGGAATCAGCCATTCTCAGTCGAAAAAAAAAATACCCCCTCAAGCAGCTGCTTGCCACAGAGGTCTGACAAATATTCCGATAATGAACTATGTTCTCTTGATTACCAAACTTTATGAAATATGGTTGGAAGGATTTTTTATAACATATGTAAAGAAAATGCCACATCAGAACTGGTTCATAAGAGGTTTAATTTTGTAGGGATAAAATAAGCCCTATGGATACGATGAATATTATTTTGATAATAAACACTCTGTGAAATAGTTAAGCAAAGTTGAATTGTAAAATTATGTGAAACTTTGTTGATTGTATATAGATATTGGATACTTACACCTAGTTTCCCTTTTCTTCCGTGTAACGGAGTGACGCCCTCAGAAGAAAGGCAAACATAAGCACCGTGGACGGAAAGACACGTCAGGACATTGCAACATTAACTGATTATGGGATGATTGTGAAAAAAAAGATAGGTGCTAACACACTGTGCTATTTCAACAAAGTATGGATTGGAAAAGAAAAAACAAACAATTGTGCCTTTGGACTATAGCCATACAAACTCAAAGGTGAGATGGCATGACTGTTGCGAACGACCTACAATCCTTCGGTGGCCGAAGACTCTGTGCTCTATGGATGGAGCACTGTGCACTCCACTACTAGTACTATTTTCCCGCCTCAGTTGGGGAAGAAGACCGCTGGGATGAGAGCCTAGAAGGAGGTGACAATTAAGTATTGGCAGGATCAATCTGCTATGAAATATGGAAGAAGCCTCCATGGACTGTTATCTTACATTAGGGTAGCAATTACAGTATATTTTCATGTCTTTTGTATATATTTAGTTTGTAAGTACATAGCAAAATAAGGATATGTGGACCCCATTTATGTGAAATTCAAAGGAGGGAGAGTTTTTTTTTTCCCATAAGGGTGAAGGTGTGTTATGCGCTGATTTTACATCAGGCATAACGATTCATTTTTTCTTTTAAATTAATTTCTTATTGGATTGAGATTTTTGTTTTTCTCCAACACAAAGGGAACAGACTAACAGGGTGGACACGTCAGGAGTGGGCGGAAGTCGCAGCTGCACCGAGGGCTACACACACGGAACACCCAGCGCCAGATCTCATGACATTCGATATCACACAGCACAGCGCCCCCGTGGGTGGATGGCTGGGTGGATGGCAGGCAGAATCACATTTTCTTCTTTTGCAGTGAAGGTCCGGCTGGGTTAATCTGGGGGTGCGAAGGTCTGCTGACAGCTTTAGTGCCGATTTCACACGAGAAACTGTGTTTGCCCCCGTAGCAAATGCAGATGCAGAGCTGGACAACCTTGTCCAGTGTTGTAGTAACGAACGAGGGATCCCGTTTTTCCCAGGTGGCGATGTCAACCTCACAGACCCCCTGGGGAGAAATTATCACTCGTAAGTTCCTCTGCAGATGCTACGGATGGTTTGCACATACCATTTTTTGTGGGAAATCAAGGGAGAAGAGACGTGGGAAAATTGTAGCGAGGAGCAGTGAGGACTGAGATTTTGGAGAGAGTAGTTGAACTTTAGATTAGGAACAAGGCAGACAGCACAGAGATTTTAGAGAGAGCAGTTGGACGGGACAGCCAGAGCTCGGGGCGGCCCCGATTCAGTATCGGAGATCGGAATCAGTGGAAATGAGTGCAGGACTTTGAATAAACAGCCGTGTGCTTGGATGCGTTAACGCAAGGGCTTCCCTATGAGTGAGTGGCTCCCTAAAATGAGAAGCAGAGACGAGAATTTGCTTCCGAAGCGCCTACCAGTGAAGGGCACCCTCCCCTTCGCAGCATGACCGCCTCTCTTCGCCGCAGCCAAATTAGCGACTGAGATGTCATCGGCTAAAACGACGAACTAAGGAGATGATCCCTACCCGGTGCTGGAGTGACGACGACCTGGCCGTAATCCGATGCAGCTGACGGACGAGCTGAGCACTTAGAACGGTACGATTATCCTTCCTTTAGTTGCTTAACCTTTCTTTCACTAGAAGTTGCTATCCTTAATTTTAGAGTTAATTGTAAAGGGATTCCATAGTCCGTTTAATTCGTTAAGTTTTTTTTTTAAGTTCACGATAGATGATTGATTCTTAGAAGATTAATTGTTTGCCTGTACTGTTAGATATTTTGTTTCAAGAAATATTATTATTCTTTTATGTTTCCATAAACCTGAGTTGTGCATTATCATTGGATTTCCTTAATAAAAACGTCTTCCCCTAAGGAGACGGCCTGGGATTTTTGCGGCCTGCATTGTCTAATTAATGCGATAATCCGTAATTGAGCAATGTGGGAAACACAACGCCACAGATTTAAATTTGCATATTTCTACTTAGAAAGTGAATAGTGCTTGCAACCTCGAGGTGCGCACAACAATATTTCAGGAATATAAATAATTTAGAAGTTACAAAAGAAATGATATTACAGAATAATCAACTAAAGTTTGCTGATAAAGCTTCTATCATGCCTTTATCTCATATTTTTTTAACTATATCTAATAGCTTTATACAAAACCTACTATACCTCGAAAGGGTCACTTTTTTTACTACCACTTGGAGCTGCTCCGTCAGTCATTGGCTTTCCTTTACTTTTATTAACCTCGGCAGTAGGTCTCTGTAACTGGCGGTGACCTTCGAACCCCATGTCCATTTCTGTTAACGGAAGATCGGAACTACTGATGGCCATCACTTCGAGGTATGGCCTACGACTAACAACAGTGTCCATAAAACCTCTTCCTTCACTATGTAGAACAAAACACACCAGCAAGGAACACCACGAGCACAGAAGAAGAGCTGGAAATCTCCCGTGTCACGCTTCAGCACGTGTGCACCTGTCAGTGGTGGCGAGACGAGCCAGCTACTAGCTTTATGAGCAACACGAAACGCTGTCAATAACCACTTTCAAGCTCCTGGCTCACAGACACCTCCACACCTACAATACGTCCTCATAAACTATTGGAATATCGATCACTATATTTCGCTCATATCTACATGTAGGAGTGACACAACCTCTGCTGCTGATTTTTTTTTTTCGTTAAATGATGCAAGTTATTATCAGTAGTATGTTATTCGCGTATAAGTCATTTGTTTAGCTGCTGCGCAGATATCTTCTAAGGTTTTGTTAAATCGTGACGCAAAAAATATGAATAAATTGCTTTCTGATCAGAGGAGGTGGCTTTTTTTATGCGTATATATATTTATTACTATTTTGTTATTTGCTGATAGCAAATTATCTCTGGATGTTGTGACAGTTTATTGCCACAGAAAATTATAATCTGCATCATTACAAATGCGATTGCAAAGCGTTATCTTTAAGATTAGATAGCAAAATAGTCGTCACCAATAAAAACGTTTTAGACTGAAATCTCACAGAAAGGGCTAATACGACATATGTTTTTTCGTTAAATAACTGCTAAACTAAGTAATGCTGAGAATAGGCATTTTACCGTATAAATAAAAATAAATACCCCCTCAAGCAGCTGCTTGCCACAAAGGTCTGACAGGAGCTTGTCAGTTTATATGCCACAGTAGAAGATCTGAGAGGATGGCAGGACCTCAGCAGAAAACAACACGAACATCCATGCCTTACCCGGGGCTCGAACCCAGGTCCCGTAGATCAGTAGCCAAGCGCGCTAACTACTCGGCCACGGGACGGCTTTTACCGTATATGACATATTAAATGCCGGGGACCTAAATACTAGCCTATGTTTGTGTCAGTAGCGCAGAATTTATAAATAATTGTCGGGTCTCACACAAGGAAGCCAGAAGTTTCGGATTCTGCCGTACTGTCCAGCATAGTATAAATTTGTCTTACATCCCACCACCAACCTTCACATATTACGCGAAATTCATTGCTATTGAGTCGGTATTATCTCATATATAATGAGCTAAATTGTCTATGTGCGTGTCTTTGTTACACAAAACTTCGTTGTTTAATCTAACTCCATATAACTTATACATGCATATAGAAAAAGTGTCTGGCCTTTGAAGTAAGGCTTTAAATTAAAATTGATTCACCTGAAGTATTTTTAAATACCGGATTAAACGCCGAGGCCTAAAAAAATAGCGTAGGTCACACTATTGCGAGATATAAGAAAGGAACTACTAATTGTAGCCCTGCTTATTATTCCAACTTTTACGGTTCTTTTATGCAAATATTATTTTTCTGAACCTACATGATATGTCTATCTATTAACTCTAAAGCGTTAAAAATATTGTACAAATGGTGCTGTGTATGCATTATCAGCAACTTGGTGTTTGTTCTAATAACATCAGTATTTGATAAGATAGTCGCTGAAGTAGTATGGTTTGGGTTGTTTTACTTCTGAGCGGCACTTTTTTGCACACCATGGGCTAAATGGCCAGGTCACATGGACCCCAAAGGCTCAGAGAAGGTTGGGGGAGGGGACCCACCGGAACAGCTGTTGGGAGACAGATGGTAGCCTCCCGTCAAGGCCATCCAGCGTGTTCTTTAACGTGCACAGGGTATGGCCTCACACCCAGCACACGGGGCCACGGCTTGACGTCCCATCCGACGGACGGCGGCCTTTCCAAGCCCATCGGTGTCCCCTACTGACCGTGGGCAGGGCGGGAAGTAGTATGCAAAAGTGGAAGAAGTATATCTGGCCTCGATGCATTTCAGAGATATCAGCAGAAACAGACATGCACTGTTTAAATTTAATCCACTGGTTTGATACCCACTGCTCCGAGAAGCATATTTATTCACCATGTTAGGTAAATGTAAATAATAATAATATTACTCTGGTGGTTGATAACTGGCATTCAATTTAAAGCAATCATGTGCATTGAACAAATTATGTATTCTTAATGCACTATACAAAATGAGAAGTAAATCTTTTAGTTTACTTGTTTAAATTGTTCCTCCAATTACTTTATAAGGATTTATTGATATAAAATTTTCTAAAAAATTTATACAATTATTGATTAAGCTTTAATGTTCTGACCAGTGTGCTGATTTCATTACACAAAGCATGGACAATTTGTTTCTCCCATTATAGAAAACATGGCCAATTTGTTTCTTCCATATGTGACGTCATCAAAATAATTGTCATGGACTTAACCATCGAGGTTGCCTTGGACATGCCCGCTGGTTTAGTAGTCAAGTACGCTAACCAATAGACCAGGTAAGCGCAATTGTTCAGGATAATTAAGTTCTAGGAAAGTATGCAATGCACTCGATCCGTACAAGTAGTATATAATAGTACAAAAAGCAAAGTTTGCATAAGATCATCAGACCGGTGATTCTCTATGCTTCACCCATATGGGCGAATACTGCACCCACCAATATTCGTAAGATTCAAGTATTACAGAACAAGATTTTGAGAACTGCGGTCGATGCCCCTGGTTTGTCACTAACAGATAACTTCATAAAGACCTGGGCATCGACCATATATATACACATGTAAAACGCACCTCAAAAAGTTTTTTTGAGGCTGTAAAGAATAATCCCAATGAGATTATTTCTTTTCTGATTCTTTACGTTCATACTGTTTTTAACAAGTACAAGGGCCTCAAACGGTAGCGTTCTCTGAGGAGACCTACCCGTTTTAGGTTTCTTATACAATTTTACTGCTATTTTTAGCTTTTCTTATGTTTGCCCTTAGGGGCCCACCTAAGGGTGGTTTACTTATATATTTTGTTCTTACTCATGCCAAATAGGCATATCTTTATGATGGAGTTGGTTAGGGGTAAAATTATTACCCGGTACATGGAATATAATTATATGATCTATGACCTACGCTTTCATAAGTATAAATATAATTATTGGTAAAAATAATTCAACCGGTTATTATTTATTTTTAAAAGTTAAGAATTAACTTTAAAATTTAATAATATTTCAATAAATAATAATAAACATATTACTCTCTTTCCATAACCTTTAAATTTAATTTTAGATAAATTAAATAACTTAAACTTTACTGCTATTTCATTTTTCATCATGCTGTTGATATCGGTTAACAGTCGCTCGAAACCTATTGTAATTGCCGAAACGTCCCATCAGGTTATATTAATCTCTCATAAACATTCCATGAACATTTTTTTATCTTATATCTTGAATTAATTTTTAGAGCTCCACGCCTAGGGCTTATATCACGAAGTCTAAAATAGTGTCTTATTGGCAAAAACAAAGTTAATAAAACACATAAACCCCAAAGGGCCACAAGGGCAAAACAAATTTGTTATTAAAAGCACAACTAAAAGTTAAACATGCGAGTGTCAAATACCAAAATCTTAGGACGCTTGAATTGTTTTAAAACCAAGGGATCGTAATTGATCAAGGGTCTTATTATATCATAAGGATGATCTCCCACTGCTTCAAAAAAAGGTCTGCGCGAGCTTCCGAATACGAGTATATATGTGATCAGTGCTCAAATCAGTGTGAATGATCTTGTTTTTCACAAACCAGGGAGCATTGACCATAGATCTGAGGATTTTATTTTGGAAACCCTGAAGCCTCTTGACGTTGGTGTTGGTGGTATTACCCCATATTGGTGAGGCATATGTCAGGACTGGCCGCAGAAGAGTCTTATAAAGAAATAATTTCTTTTCTGGAGGCAGTTTCGAGCTCCACCCTATCAGGGGAGCAAGTTTGCATCTGATGATTTGAGCCTTTGAGATCACATGATCAATATGCGCATTCCACCAAAGTGTTTTTTATGTAGAATGACACCAAGGTATTTCACCGTTGGTGTCTAGGATGTTTCAACTCCAAAACGTTTTGGAGAATCAGTATTAACAATCCTTTTTCTGGAGAAGAGAACTGACTGGCTTTTTTTTTCCGTTTGGAGTACCAACGCTCCACTTTTTCCATCCCAAGCTGCAATCTACTGATGGCCAGGCTGGGACTCAGGGATGAAGAGAGTAGAGCAATGTCATCAGCGTAAAGTGCCGTCATGACATTGAGATCTGGGAGATCGTGCATAGAGAAGTTGAATTGAGTAGGGCCAAACAAGGAGCCTTGTGGGACACCTACATCTATGTTTCTCGCAGTGGAAAGGCAGTTCACAATCCTAACATAAAATATTCTTTCATTCAGGTATGTCTGTGAAATGTGGATCATACCCGAAGGGAAGTTAGCTTGAATCATCTTAAAGATGAGGCCATAAATCCATGATCTTATCAAAAGCTTTCACCACATCCAGAAAGGCGGATGCGACGGCCTCTTTTTTATTTAAGGATTCGGCAGCACTTTCCACTACTCGTAACAGTTGGTGAACTGTAGATCGTTTCCGCCTAAGCCAAATTGTCCTTCTGGAATTAAGCCGTTCTGATCAGTATGGTCTATTAGGCGATTTAAGATAATTCTCTCAAAAACGTTGCTAAACATGGGAGCAAACTGATATGTCGATAACTCTGGGGAAAGGTTGGAATTTTTCCCTATTTATGTAGTATTTTAATAACAGCCCTTTTCCAGATCGATGGGAAGTGTTTGAGACGTAAAAGGCTGTTAAAAATAGAACAGATGTAAACAATGGCTCTAGGCGGAAGTAAGCGGTGTTCGTGATTTCATCTAGGCAGGGAGACTTTCTGGGTTTTAACAATTTAATTGCTTTGTTAACCCCAGTAGGAGTTGTAAAGTGAATATTAGATATCTCCACCTGGGAGAAGTGATCGAGTGCATTTTCAACAATTTCAGATATTTCTTCATCTGACAAATCACCATTGTCCTGAAACTGATTTTCCCGGGTGGTCGCAAAAGCTTCCACCTTGTCCTCGTTCTTGTAAACAATACCATTCATTCCATGAATCGGAGGATAATCTGAAACTGGTTTCTTCAGGGCATTGGCCATTCACCAGATGGAATTGTCCTCTTTTGTAAGGGATAACAGCTTTTTGTCCCAAGAGTCGAATCGATGCTCCTGAATCCTATCACGAACAGAGTTTTTGAGCTCTCTCAGACGTTCCTGTGTCTCTGGCCTACGATATTTTTGCCAATCTCTTCTTACATTATTTTTAAGAGAGATCGTCTCAAGAATATCATCAGAAAGCTTATTGGCATCAATTTGACTCTCCTTAATCTTACTTGCAAACAGGTATGCACTCTTGATATTATCATTAAACGTAGAAATCTTCCTGTCAATGAGAGTAGGAGTTTTGGCCTTAGCATGACCATTAACCTTCTCGTTGACAAAGAATCGATATTTCTCTCAGTTGGTGATCCTGTGAGAGATAATGTTTTCAGTAATTTCATTACCAAGAATAATAATGATAGGTTCGTGATCAGGACTTAGCTCATGAATCACATGAATATCATTGGATGGACTAAAGTGTCCAAAAACAGCATTGTCAAGGACATATGGTTTATGCATGGTACAGTCGCTCAAAAAAGTATCCGAACACTATGGTTGATTTCAGAATTCAGAAAAAATATCTGGCAACGATTTTTTTTATAAATTAGTGATCTGGCAACCTTCGTGTCACGTGACACGTTCTGTCACGTTCTGTCACGTGACACGAAGGTTGCCAGATCACTAATTTATAAAAAAAATCGCTGCCAGATATTTTTTCTGAATTCTGAAATCAACCATAGTGTTCGGATACTTTTTTGAGCGACTGTACTGTGGGGATAAAAGTGGGCTCTTCAGGAGCGTCTATGAATAGATTTTTTCTTTGCGTATAGTCAAGCAAAAGACGACCATTTTTCTTCCCCACATTAGAATTCGAAGACTGGTGCTTGCAGTTAAGATCTCCGGCAAGCAGAGTCGGAGTTCTAAGAGTAAACAGTTTGTCCAGATCATTGATAAGATTTCAGAATTTGGGGGCTTATAAGTCGCTATTAGTTCAATGTCCCCAAATTAGTCTGTTGAATGGCCACAATAGTGGCTTCAATATTTCTTAAGTCAGGAGTAGGCAGTCAATATTGTGGAATGCCTTTCTTGATAACGATAGCCGTGTCTCTCCCTCTGTTGTGTTCTCTATCATTCCAATAGATATTATAATTCGGGATTTTGATGCTGTCACTGGCTCTGAGATGTGTTTCACAGAGCAGTGCAGCATCAATTTTCTGAGAATATAAAAGGTTTCGGAACTCCAATAAGTCGCTTTTAAGACCATTGGAGTTCCAAGCAACAATATGAAAGTTACTCGAAGAAGATGAGGACTTAACCATCCAAGAGTGATGCAACAAAATCAAAGGCTTGGATGCCTACTGAGATTATCTCAGTCCAATCCTTAGCCATCTTAAATTTAAGACAAAATTTTTTGACGTTGAACAACATATTACACAAATTCAATTTTCTGAAGAATTCCAGGGTATCTTTCACTTCCTTAGCAAAGTCGAACGATTCCTCCTCATTTGCTTTGCTTTTTTTAGTTGGTGCATTAACTGTGGCCTTCCCTTTGTCTGAAGGCTTAGTAACTGGCGGAGCAGTGTTAGATTTTCCTGGAATCTCTTTAGGATATCTGGTAACTTGTGCGTAGGTCTTATTGGGTTGTACATATAGTGGTACCTTATTTTTACCCTTCATGGGTTTTTCCAAAGGTACTCCTCTATTGGGAAGTTTGGGAAAGAGCTCACAGCCTTTGTAATTGGCCGTGTGCCCTTTCCCGCAGTTAGCACAGGTCGGTGGACCATCCTGTGTGTCCTGGCATACGTAGCAGTAAGATGGCTGACAGCGCATTTGACACATCTCAAGGTATTGAAGCAGTTACCCTGAGTGTGTCCAATAACGCTGGTTTTGGGTTGGGTTGTTTTACCTTTGAACGGCACTTTTTTCCCACACCATGGGCTAAATGGCCAGGTCACATGGACCCCAAAGGCTCAAAGAAAGTTGGTAGAGGGAACCTACTGGAACAGCTGTTGGGAGACAGATGGTAGCCTCCCGTCAAGGCCATCCAGCGTGTTCTTTAACGAGCACATGGCCACGGCTTAACGTCCCATCCGACGGACGGCGGTCTTTCCAAGCCCATTGGTGTCTCCTACTGACCGTGGGCAGGGCGGGGAATTTTGCGGAGATAAATCTCAACGCTCACCCAGCTGGAACTTGAACCTGGGAACTTCAGATTACGAGCCTGACGCGCTACCGACTGAGCCACCCCCGCCCCTATAACGCTGGCATTTGTGACATTGTGTTAACCCTTTCCTATTTTTAAAAGGACTCAAGAACTTTTTTTTCTGCAACCTCTTAAAAAGTTACACTAACACTGCTTATATTATTACCAGTAGTAGTGTAAGATACATTTTGTCACTAAATACTATGAAAAGTTAATGTAATTAATTAATATTATACTTGGCATATAATTTATAATATTCAATTTGTTGTAACATTCAAAAGTCAAATTATTCATTTTCAAACTTAAATATATTTCTTCTCAATTTGGTAATGAGAAAATTTCATTAAATTATCAAAGTACTGGGACACTTCGATATTGTGTGAATGGAAAGCTATATTCAAAGCTTCCTAACTACTAGAACTTTAAGGTCGCTTTTCTTATCATTGTGAATAAAAAATTTTAAAAACATTTATGGCCTTTTATTTTCCATTTTTTGTCCTTATTATTTAAATTTTTTTACAAAATTCTGAAGGCAACAATAATTTAGATGAAATAGATATTGGCCTGTCTTTATTAAGCTTCTTTAGAAGGAAAAGAAGCGCTAGTGAATTACAGATTCTGGAAATATCTGTGAAGACTCTGGAAATATCTCTGCAGACTCTGGAAATATCTCTGCAGACTCTGCAAATACCTAAGCAGACTCTGAAAACATCTCTGCAGACTCTGGAAATACTTATGAAGATTCTGGAAATATCTGTGAAGTCTATGGAAATATCTCTGCAGACTCTGGAAATACCTAAGCAGACTGAAAATATCTCTGCAGACTGGAAATATCTCTACAGACTCTGGAAATATTTGTGAAGACTCTGGAAATACCTAAGCAGACTCTGAAAATATCTCTACAGACTCTGGAAATATCTGTGAAGACTTTGGAAATATCTCTGCAGACTCTGGAAATACCTAAGCAGACTGAAAATATCTTTGCAGACTGGAAATTTGCTCTGGAAATACCTTAGCAGACTCTGAAAATATCTGTAAGACTCTGGGAAATATCTCTATAGACTCTGGAAATGTCTATGAAGACTCTGAAGACTGAAAAATATCTATGCAGACTCTAAAAATATCTCTGCAGACTGTGCAAAAAAAAATAACGCAAAAAATCTGGTTGTACATCATAAAATGGTACATATTTAGTGGAAAGGGAACGCATTGTATATCTTCCCCGAATTCCATCAGTACCCCCACCCACAAGGGAACAATTATATATCGAGCATTGTTTACTTTATTTCCTTACAAATGGCAGACACCTCTTAAAATTCCGAACACCTGTCAACCCTTCATTAAAATTGAAACACTCTTCTCGATTTTGATTCCAGTGGAACATCACAGTTCGGGCGCCAGTTCGTTGTCTCAGCCGGTAGTGCGCCAGGTTCGTAATCTGTTGTTCGCAGGTTCAAGGCCCAACTGGGTCAGGGTTGAGATTTATCTCCTCTACACCCGCATTGAACTCGGTCAGAAAGGGTAAAATCTGAAGACTATGGAAGCGCGGGGTTTCGAAAGGCAGCCGTCTGTCGGATGGCACGTTAAACCGTGACTCCATGTGCAGCAAAGTTAAGTGACTCCGTATGCAAGTGCACATTAAAAAACACGTTAGATGACCTTGACGGGAGACTTCCATTTGTCTCATAGCAGCTGCCCATTGAATCCCCTTCTCAAACTTTTTCCTGAGCCTTCGTGGTCCTCGTGACTTGGCCATTTAGTCCATTGTGTGCAAAAAAGGTTCCTCTCAGACGTAAAATAACCCATTCCTAGTTCGTAATTATACCTTATTCCAGGATAGCCCGGATGTAGTGGAAAGTTTAGAAAGGCCCCTTGGCCGAGTCGTTAGCGCACTTAACTACTGATTTAAGGAACCTGGGTTCGAGCCCCGGATAAGTCAGGACGTTTGTGTTGTTTTTCTGCTGAGATCCTGCCATCCTCACAGACCTTCTACTTTGGCATATAAACTGACACGCTCCTGTCAGACCTCTGTGGCAAGCAGCTGCTTGAGGGGGTATTTATTACTTTTTTAATGAACTGAAATGGGCCAGAACACCGTCCCCGTAATATTCCCTTTTCTTTTCAGAAATTGTTTGTTGCAAATAGTCAAATACAGGTCTTTTTTTCCCTTCACTTTAAAAAGGAAAACACCGATGGGCTTCGAAAAATCCTTTATATTCTCTAAATTTCTTTTCCAAAAACAATTTTTTTAAGGAGGGGGCCCCAAGATCAAAAAGTCTCGCTCCAGATTCCAGCGTCATCTTGGACGCCACTGGTCTCTATGACTTGAACATTTAGCCCATTGTGTGCGTTGAGATATAAAATAACGCAAACAACGACCCTCCTTCTATATCTGGTCATTCTCCATCCTAAACCCAATAAAATCAACACTTAACTGGTACAAAAACCTTATATCTACATAAACACAAGTATAAACGACTTGCCGTACCGTGGCCGAGTGGTTAGCACGCTTGGCTACTGATCTAAGGGACCTGGGTTCGAGCCCCGGATTAGGTATGTATGTGTGTGTCGTTTTTCTGCTGAGGTCCTGCCATCCTCTCAAATCTCCTACTGTGGCATATAAACTGACAGGCTCCTGTCAGACCTCTGTGGCAAGCAGCTGCTTGAAGGGGTGTTTTTTTTATAAACGACTTGCCCTTTGATCTGTCTACTGATTTGCAACTAGAATACCGTAAACAAACGCAGGGCAGAAGCACTCCGCGTTTCTCGTGTGCAGCGATCGCTAAGCCGAATTGATTGCACGATTCCGGGACATTATCCGAAATGATGTTGTCCTGAAAACAGCTGCAACTTCAGACAAGGGAGTAAGAAAAGACAAAGCGGAGGGAAGCATTCAACAGGTTCAGTCGTTGCCATGACAACAGCAGAAAGCACTTTTCCTGGCATTGTACCAAGTACGGTTCTTGCATGACGTAACAAGCCATCCATTGTGCGCGAAGCGGTTGAGCAGTGAGTCATTCTTTTCCACTGAATGGGGGTTTTGTCACAGCTTCCGGAGGAAAACCAGTTGAACTCAACAATAGACAGTTTTTTTTTCCTTGACATTTTTGAAATGCTCTCTATGCAAGGTGACAAGTCACTCTAATATTCTAATTAGTCATAGATTTTTATTTTTTGTGGACTTTTGAATGTAGGTTCAATGATGGATGTGCGCCATAAAATTTTTATGAGATGTAGTGCAACATGAGCCTCTTCAGCGATTGCAATTGAAGCAAGTGCGTAAGAGCAGTGCCTCATTTCCAATATTTATTATTGCTTGCTTGCTTGCACGTTACACTAATATGGGAGGTCCTTGCTCAGGCTTTCCCAGAACGAGTAAGAATTTTCTTATAACTTTTCCTCAAGTATCTTTCTTGAGGAAATTAAGATTTTTTTTTTCATATGTTTTTTTTTTCATTTTTTTTCTAATATTTGTAATATCTTTTTTTTTTCATATATTTATTTCCAATATTTATTATTTCGTATAGTCTGTTTTTATATTGCATTCATTGACTGCATGTGGTACATCTGTCTATGTCTACATCTTATAAAAATTTTTAATGTGGTAGTTAGTAATTCTAATCATTGAATTCTTGTGAACGGCATGAAGTATAAAACAATTGCGGTCCATTTGCAACGTAATCTGTAATTAGTCATCATATTTTGTAAAGTTGGCGTAAGTGTTCCAAAAAGGAAAAATATTTGGACAAAAAAAGCCGACTATTTGCCAATCCCACAAATTATAGGTCACATTGAAGCTAAGTGTCCAGTGGGTCTAAAACTGCTTTTTTTACCTTTAAACAAGGTACAGTCGCTCAAAAAATATCCGAACACTACGGTTGATTACAGAATTCAGAAAAAATATCTGGCAACGATTTTTTTTACAAATTATGGATCTGGCAACCTTCGTGTACAGTCGCTCAAAAAATATCCGAACACTGTGGTTGATTACGGAATTCAGAAAAAATATCTGGCAACGATATTTTTAGAAATTAGTGATCTGGCAACCTTCGTGTCACGTGACACGAAGAAGGCATTCCCCCTATGACGTCACCGACCACACCCCCTTTTTATTCAAACTGCACAAATGTTTTCAATATAATTTGTCTAGAGGCTAAGGAATGCAAAAAGCAGACTTTCTTGCTATCCTATTTTAAAGACATAAAATAAGTTTATGTTACGATATTTCCTAAAGATTTTAGCATTTATGCTTTTTATATGGATAGCAGATTAACCGGGAATTTTGCGGGATTGTTTTTCCCCCATTTATTCCATATAATCGAAAGTCTATTGTATGTGAAATTGTCCTGAAAATTTTTGAAATATCTCTTGCCTCAGTTGCTCCCCTTTACTTTTTTCTGCCTCTATTGCTTCGGTTGCCCCGCCCCCTTTACTTTTTTCCACCTCTATTGCTTCAGTTGCTCCCCTTTACTTTTTCCACCTCTATTGCTTCAGTTGCTCCCCTTTACTTTTTCCACCTCTATTACTTCAGTTACTCCCCTTTACTTTTTTCCACCTCTATTGCTTCAGTTGCTCCCCTTTACTTTTTTCCACCTCTATTGCTTTAGTTGTTCCCCTTTACTTTGTTCCACCTCTATTGCTTCAGTTGACACCCTTTACTTTTTTCCATCTCTATTGCTTCAGTTGCTCCCCTTTACTTTTTTCCACCTCTATTGCTTCAGTTGCTCCCCTTTACTTTTTCCACCTCTATTACTTCAGTTGCTCCCTTTACTTTTTTCCACCTCTATTGCTTCAGTTGCTCCCCTTTACTTTTTTCCACCGCTATTGCTTCAGTTGCTCCCCTTTACTTTTTTCCACCTCTATTGCTTCAGTTGCCCACCCCCTTTACTTTTTTCCGCATCTAGTGTTTCAGTCCCCTTTCCTTTATTTTTTTCCACCTCTATTGCTTCAGTCGCCCCCTTTATTTTTTTTCCTTGAGTTGCCGTCCCCCACCCCTTTACTTTTTCCTTCCTCTATTGCTTCAGTTGCCCCCCTCCCATTTATTTTTTATACATCCGTGCCTGCTCATTCATCTGATAAATCCAACCCTGAAGGTGACCATATTTTGTTTGGTTGGATGAGTTGTTTTACCTCTGAGCTACACTTTTGTGCACACAATTGGTGAAATGACCAGGTCAAAGGACCCCGAGGGCTCAGAAGATGTTAGGGAGAAGGAGACCCAGTGGACAACTGTTAGAAGACACATGATAGCCTCCCGTCGGGGGCTATCCAGCGTGTTCCATAACGTTCACAGGGTATCTTCTCCTGCACATGGTCCACGACTTAACATCCCATCCGACGGACGACGGCTTTTCCAAGCTCATCGGTGTCCCCTACTGATCGTGGGCAGAGAGGTTTGCGAAGATAAATCACAACCCTGGTTCAGGTGGGATTCGAACATTTTGCTTCGTAAAAGTATGACATCCCTTCAAAAATAACTTTCAACAGAAATTTAAAAAATATTTTATTCGACACTTTTTTTATCTGGTGGGACGCATGGAAATTTTATTAAAAAACTAGTGAAAAAAGCAGAATTTTTTTCGTTAGCTTGTAACAAAAGCGAATTCCGAAATAAACATTACTTTCTGTGGAAAAACAAAAGATACTGTTTAATTTTCGTAAATAACGAGCATAAAAAATAAATCTTTATTAGGCATATTTTGTTTTCTATGAAACAAGATCTGCCAGATTTTCTGCTGTTTTCTATGAAACAAGATCTTCAAAGATTCTCCTTGTTCTGGAAGACCTAGATCAATTGACAGGAATACTCTCCAAGCTGTAGTTCAAGATAATCCTAAATTAACAGCTCGAGAAATGGCACAACAGTTCAGTAGAGTCGCTGAAAAAAATATCCGAACACTATGGTTGATTACAGAATTCAGAAAAATATCCGGCAACGATTTTTTTAGAAATTAGTAATCTGGTAACCTTCGTGTCACGTGACACGAAGGTTGCCAGATCTCTAATTTCTAAAAAAAATGATCTGACTAGTGCTCAGTTTTATCAGAGAATCAACATTTGTTCATCATTAAGAGCAAGACATGCTAGTGAACCATTTCTCGAAATAATCATCGCTAGTGATGAAAAGTGGGTCCTTTATAATCATATTCAGCTTAAGAGACAATGGTAAAGACTCAATGAAAAATCTGTGCCAGTACCAAAACAAAGATTACACCCTAAAAAGGAAATGCTTTGTGTTTTGTGGGATATCAAGGGTATCGTCTATCATGAGATTTTGAATCCTAAAGAAACTATCACTGCTGAAAATTATTGCTTTCAATTGGAATAACTGCACCGGTAGCTATTAATAAACAAATCTGCACTTATCAATTGAAAAGGAGTGTTACTATTTCGTGAAAACGCAAAACCACATATAACAAAACAAATGCAAAAAAATTAAAATTCGCTTCGAATATGGAAGTTTTGCCTCATCCCCCATCGGATTACCATCTTTTCAGGTCCTTACAACACTACTTAGATGGGAAAAGGAGACGATCCCATCTAAGTAGGAGATGAAATATAAAGGAAAATATAATATAAAAATTAAAGGAGAAGATGAAATATAATAAGTATGACACTACTGATGAAGAGCTCCAAAATGACATAGAGATGTTTTTGTTTCTAAACTCAAAGAATTTTATGCACGAGGCATTAATAATTTGCATACAAGATGGAATTATGTGATCGAAAATGAGGGAAAATATTACCTAGATTAAATTTGGAATTTATGAATAAATTTAAGTCAATTATAGAAGTTGAAAAAAACATTACTTTCTTTCCAACTAATACATAAATTAATGGTAAATGTACATGATAATGGTGATTAGTTTCAAGATATATGAACATTTTATGCATACAGAGTAGTAAGAGTATATTATTAGATACGAGTTAAAACATTGCATATAAACTTTTCATGTATTTGGCGCGTAAACAAATTTGACAATTCGAACATTTTTTATTTATAATTATCCGTTAGTAAGGTATGACTTTTTCAGATAAAAAAAAATCTCCGCAAAATTCCCCGCCCTGCCCGCGGTCAGTAGGGGACACCGATGTGCTTGGAAAGGCCGCCGTCGGTCGGATGGGACGTTAAGCCGTGGCCCCGTGTGCGGGAGAGCCATACCCTGTGCACGTTAAAGAACACACTGGATGGCCTTGACGGGATGCTACCATCTGTCTCCCAACAGCTGTTCCAGTGGGTCCCCTCCCCCAACCTTCTCTGAGCCTTCGGGGTCCTTGTGACCTGGCCATTTAGCCCATGGTGTGCAAAAAAAGTGCCGCTCAGAGGTAAAACAACCCAACCCAAGATAAAAAAAAAAAAAAAACTGCATTCGAGGGGCTAATTATCGGGCAAAAAGTTCTATTTTTAAATTCGGGTTGAAATCGGATCGAAAAAATGATAATATTTAAAATTTTCGGGTATTAGGTAATCATTAAATCATTTATGTAAAATAACATATGCATTGCTAATGTTTCTTAAGCGAAATTATTTCTGTACAAACTCTTCCGTCCAAATCTTTTATATTCACAACAGTTGAAGGATATTTATTACGAGGAACTTTCAAAACGTTCTTGACATGCATCTGCAGAACACTTTTCAGGTAAGGTATCCAAATCTTTTAAACCAAAATTTAAGAAATTCTAAAGTGTACCGGAAGTCTACAAACACTTTACGTTACGCTTCTTTTGCGAAGAGATATATTTTAATTATACGAGGAGCATCAAAATGTTCTTGATGCATCTGCAGAACAAAACCCATTGCACATACCTTATCAAAACTTTTACTGTCTTTCAAAATACTCCCCTCTGGCATCTATGCAAAGCTGCAGATGTCTACGCCAATTCTGGAATGCTTGGTGGTAGTCCTGTTGGGGAATACTCCGCAACTCCGAACAAATGCATTTTGCAAGGTCTTGCACTCTTATAAAGGATTTCCCATTAAGTTCCTTTTTAATTTTTGGAAACAACCAAAATTCGCATGGTGCAAGATCGGGTGAATATTCGGGATGATTTTTTTCGTGCTCCAGATAGGTCTTAACTTGCCGGGTTTTTGTTTGCACTGGCATTGTGATGAAGAAGGAGAACCCTTGCCACGCTTGTTGTCAGATGCTGCTCCTTCATCTTCTTATCCATTTGGGCAAAATAATGTTGGTATAGTATTCGCCATTTATAGTCATTTTTTCAAGTAAGGTGTCCATGGTTACCACACCTTGGGAATTAAAAAAAGTTGTGAACATCCTCTTCCTTGAGCGAAAGTCTTGTTGAAGGAATTGAGGATGTGGTTTCCATCTTCCGCAACCCAAAGATACATGTTTATCTTTTTGGGAGTTGTATGCTAATAAAACCACGTCTCATCACCTATGACAATAACCGTTTTGGACCACTAAGTTCAAACATTGACAGTTTCTCCTTGCACGAGTCGACCCTTGCCCTTTTTTGCTATTCTGTCTGTTTGTAGAGTGACATTTGGCACAGATCTTTCGGAACTTTAAATATTGATGAATAATCGTTTCCACACTGCCAATCAATACACTTTCGTCTAAACGTATTACCTGAACGGTGATGTATGGGTTTTCCTTAATGAGTTCACGAACAGCAGCGTTGATTCTCTCGCTCAAGGCCTCCTTCTGTCTTCACGCATGAAGTAGGTCTTCAAAGCTCTGCCGTCCTTCTCTTAATTTGCTCATCCATCCCGTAACAGTGCCATATGAACATGCATGATCCCCATATACTTATGATAAATCTGCATGAATTTTTTTTTTTCACGTCGTCCCCAAGCTGCATCCTTGTGAAAATGTAAAAATCTCTACCCATCTTTAGTAGGCGCATAGCAACAACGCTGATTTCGCAGACCGAACTTTACGCGGCGCCAGCAAAAAGGGTTGGGTTGGGTTGTTTTACCTCTGAGCGGCACTTTTTCGCACACCATGGGCTAAATGGCCAGGTCACAAGGACACCGAAGGCTCAGAGAAGGTTGGGGGAGCGGACCCACTGGAACAGCTGTTTGGAGACAGATGGTAGCCTCCCGTCAAGCCATCCAGCGTGTTCTTTAACGTGCATAGGGGGTATGGCTCTCCCGTAAACGGAGCCACGGCTTAACGTCCCATACGACGGACGGCTGCCTTTCCAAGCCAGCAAAAAGAGAAATGACGATACGGCCTTTGTTTTTAATGTGTAAGGACAAGCTTAGACAAGCTTTCAAACAAGTCGTAGCTCATTAACCCCGGAGTAAGAAATGAAAATCTACAGACACGTGTCAAGAATGTTTATACGCCCTCCGTATTTTATTCATCTATAAATAAGTTGCAATGTACTTACAATGCTTTTAATGTACCTACAATGTTTCCATTATTATTAATAATAAATATGCTCTTACTCTGATTTTTTTTTTTTTTTTTCGATATTTTGCTTATTATGCTGATGTCAGGAACGAAGAAACTAATTTCTCTTACATTAATATGAAAGTGTCATTTTCGTTTAACGAATGGTTGGGTTGTTTTACCTCTGAGCGGCACTTTTTTGCACACCATGGGCTAAATGGTCAGGTCACATGGACCCCGAAGGCTCAGAAAAGGTTGGGGGAGGGGACCCACTGGAGCAGCTGTTGGGAGACAGATGGTAGCCTCCCGTCAAGGACATCCAGCGTGTTCTTTAACGTGCACAGGGTATGGCTCTCCCGCACACGGGGCCACGGCTTAACGTCCTATCCGACGGACGGCGGTCTTTCCAAGCCCATCGGTGTCTCCTACTGACCGTGGACAGGGCGGGGAATTTTTGCGGAGATAAATCTCAACGCTGACCCAGCTGGAACTCGAACCTGGGAACTATAGATTACGAACCTGGCGCGCTACCGACTGAACCACCCCCGCCCATTAACGAATGGTATTCTGGAATCAATTAATTCGTTATAAACAAGAACTGCCAGTATTAATCTATTGTAATGTGGAGTCCACATTTTGCATCAGTAGTACATGGAATAATTAATAATAGTCATTAGTTATCTTTGTCAGTTCCTATTTAGTGTTGACAAATCGCCAGTACAGCAATATATAATATTTTTTATAAGAAAAAAGCAACAGACTATTATGAAATTCATGTTTTTTCGGGTGTAACTCGAATATTAAATCCCTTGTTCGGGGTGTATAATAATTGGATCGGGGATAAAAATTGCGTGAAATCGGACAAAACCCTACGAAGTCATAATCTATTCATTAGGTTAAAAAAAATTAGATTGTCCATAAACATTTCATGACGTATTTGAATCGTAACCGATTTTGACTTCAATTTTTATTGATAATTATCCACTAGGTAAAAAAAGGACATTGTACATAAATGTTTCAAGTATTTGGCCTGTAAAGGATTTCGGCTTTTATATCTAGATTTTTTATGATAGTTATCCATCAGGTGAAAGGTAGGATATGTACATGAACAACATTAAATATATGTATTTGGTTCCTGAGTGATTTCGATTTCGCATTCGAATTCTTTTTATAACTTCATTATTTATTTGCTTGAAATATCAGGGGGAGGGACGTCAAGTACCACTTTTCGGACCCCTTTAGCATCGTCTATCTGTTGCTCGCCACTGAAGGGGAACATTTTTGAGAATCTCAAGAAGCATTTAGTGTTACCACCTTGTCATGATCGAATTACAATGAATTCCGATAAAAGAAGTTCGAATTAACGATATTTTACCCTATAACGGAAATACGGGTTTGATGGTCCCACAAACGCCATAGAAGAAGTTAGTTCTCTGCTTTTGACTTAATGCGAAGCAGCAAATCGACCTTTCTTTGGCCCTCATTAATCATCATATGAATCCCAAGATGTGCATATTGGATGAGCCTTGTGTGCCCAATTTCCGTTTTCCCTGCATTTGTTGCTCATATTTCCTTCCAGATCGAAATTGTCACTGCACTGGTAATAGACGACCTGTCCTATGCTGTACATTGGAAGGTCGGGTGAGATTCCTAGACCGGCACTGTGGTTGATATTGGGCTTTGGGCAGCCTGGATCTGAAACAATAGAAAAGTATTTTTAATGCAACACTCATTTCGATATAAATACTGCAAAGCATTCAACTATGTTCAGAAGCATCCTTTAAAGGTGCACAGAATGAGGTCAAAGCTGGTAATGTGGTGTATACGAATCTGAGGAAAGTGTGAAAAAATTATTCTGAAACTAAAAAATATATCTTGTTATAAACATTAGAATTTCAACCCCCCCCCCCATGATGTAATCATGATTTTATGAGGAGAACCTCATGTACAGTCGCTCAAAAAAGTATCCGAACACTATGGTTGATTACAGAATTCAAAAAAAATATCTGGCAACGATTTTTTTAGAGATTAGTGATCTGGCAACCTTCGTGTCACGTGTCACGAAGGTAACCAGATCACCAATTTCTAAAAAAATCGTTGCCAGATATTTTTTCTGAATTCTGTAATCAACCATAGTGTTCGGATACTTTTTCAGCCACTGTACCTTCTTCACTGACCTGACGGCAGATTCTTTTTTAAAAATTTGATTCAATGTAGATTAAAATGTTTACATTTTTAATTTATCTTTAAATGTTTATAGAAGGACGACAAAGTGATCTGAGTTTTTTATTTTTTTTTTTTTAAATAGAATATTTTTACCTCTTTCACATTGTGGTTGGTATGCTGTCCACTCTCCAGACGGTAGACACATTATAGTGTCTACAGGGCTTTTCAAAGAATAACCTTTTCTGCACGAAAATTTTGCTTGAGTGGTCATTGCTCTTTCTGGACTATTTGGATGCAATTTGTAGGACACTTCTAAGGAACTTTGAAAATCAATATCCAGAGGTGGACAATGGATTGCTACAGGAATAAAGTAAATTGATAAGCGTATTGATATAATATTGGTACTTCTTTAATAAAAGAACGAACTAAAATGAAACAACAGACTAAATTAAAAGCAATATGACATTTCCCTTTTGATTAAAAAAAAAAGGATTAGTGATGCATTATAAAAAGTGATGGAGCACTTCCAAGTTACTTGAACGGAAAATCATTGAAACTAAATTTTTTAAGAAAAAATGACATTGGAGATAAATTGAAGATTTCTCTCGGGTTGGGTTGTTTTACCTCTGAGCGGCACTTTTTTGCACACCATGGGCTAAATGGCCAGGTCACATGGACCCCGAAGGCTCAGAGAAGGTTGGGGGAGGGGACTCACTGGAACAGCTGTTGGGAGACAGATGGTAGCCTCTCGTCAAAGTCATCCAGCGTGTTCTTTAACGTGCACAGGGTATGGCTCTCCCACACACGGGCCACGGCTTAACGTCCCATCCGGCGGACGGCGTCCTTTCCAAGCCCATCGGTGTCCCCTACTGACCGTTGGCAGGGCGGGGAATTTTGCGGAGATAAATCTCAACGCTGACCCAGCTGGGACTCGAACCTGGGAACTACAGATTACGAGCCTGGCGCGCTACCGACTGAGCCACCCCCGCCCGAAGATTTCTCTCGAATCTGTTTAAAATCTCGATTTTCAATAATGTTCTTTACATATTTAAAGCCTTATTGAAGCTGGAACTTATAACAACAGAAACTGCTATCTCTCATATTGAACACTTTTTTTTATTTGAGGAAAACTGGAAAAATATTTACGCAGTCTTTGGAAATTACTTGAAATAATTAGCTGAAAAAGATTTGGTTTTTCCCTGAGTGGGATTTGACATAGATGATACCCATGACGAATATTTCCGACAATAGATGGCGCCAGTGGCAAATCAACAAAATATGCGAGAATGTTTAGATGTCACATTGCTGAAAGCAATCGTCAGTCCATGATGGTGTAGTTGGTTATCATACATCGCATATTGCTGCGACACGTGGTTTCATGACATTCAGGACAAAACAATTTTTTTTCTCGTTATTTCAACTGTTTCGTGTCTACAGAACTTTTTTTGTGATACTTTATTACTGAATTCAGTTCTTTCAGAAATAACAGCTATAATACGAATGCATATTTTCTTATAAATTAATTTTGGCACTGATATTTCGTTTCACAGCGCTCAAATCGAAGAAAGATTTAAAATTGCTAATATCATATTAACAGTGTCGCATGGAGTAACAGATGTAAATATGCAAATGACTATTGATTAAACAGTTGATATTTATGTATCATCGTTTAAAACTTATCAATTTATGAATATTTTCAGGTTGTTCTATATTTTTACCTGACTCATTAAATATATTTTTGCTCTCTTCTGCATAGAAATGCAAAAAATGTGTGACATTGTTAAATATTTAGATGGAATAAAAAGTACCACATGAATAATAAATCTTATTATATATCTTGTTATAAACAATGAAGAGTAGCTTATATATTTTTACGATATTGATTGAATATACAAGCTGCAAAGAAGTCTCAAATAAATCCAATAGTTTTGTAATTCTCCTTAGCTTGAAATGAAATCAAAAATTCAATGCATTTTTATGTGAAGAATATAAGCTAATTAATTATTATAATTTAATTAGTTATACTAAATCAATTATATTAACAATTAAATCAAAATTAACTAACTTAATTAAATTCTTAATAATAAAATTTATGCATTCTCGCAGGTAAGTGGAGATTTAATTGATATTACACATATTATTTTTTGTAGAGATAAAGATGGATTGAATGATTGATATCCATATCTCGAATTTGAATGTTCTAGGATCCATAGTGGGGGTCCTGATTCATTCAAAACGATTTAGTCAGCGTCCCCTACTGACCAAGGACAGGGCTCGGAGTTTTGCGGAGAAAAATCTCAGTGCCATCCCAGGTGGAACTCGAACCCGGGAAGCAGGACCTGACTAACGCTTAAGATAACTAAGATATAGCTTAGGGTCTCACGATTATGAAGGGCCTCAAAAAAATTCTGTCACGAGTTTTTTTCCTCTTTAAATATTTAAATTAATATATTTTGCAAACACTGTTCATTTCAGAAGTAAACAGTCATCATTGTAGACAGTTGTATAATGTTTTCAGATCTTTTTTTTTATTTTATAATGTTCCCTTCAGCCAGAATAATAAATATATATTTTGACCAGGCCCGGATGTATAAAAATATAACGGGAGAGGGAGGGAGCGGGGGGCAATGACACAGTTGAACCGATAAAACGAAAAAAAGGGGCCAAAAACTCGATTTCCTCTGCAGTATAGCATTTTTCCCCTTGGCTACTGATCTAAGGGACCTGGGTTCGAGCCCCGGATTAGGCATGGATGTTTGTGTCGTTTTTCTGCTGAGGTCCTGCCATCCTCTCAGATCTCCTACTATGGCATATAAACTGACAGGCTTCTGTCAGACCTCTGTGGCAAGCAGCTGCTTGAGGGGGTATTTATTTATTTATTTATTTATTTATTTATTCAAAGGTCTTTAAAAGATTTCTTGAAAAGCACGTGAAATATGCGCGTTTAGAAATTTTTTGTCTCAGGTACTCTTACTACCATTCTCAAAGCATGCAGCAATGTATTGCACCTCCCCCCCCCCCACCTGATCTCCACATTACAAATTTTGGGGCCTCTTAAAATTGTTACAGCTTACGGCCTCAGCAGATGGAAGTCCGGCCCTGCTGAGAAGTGCAGATTACGAGAATGGCACGCTACAGACTGAGCCACTCCTATTAATGTGAAGTTCCCCAGTTCGAGTCCCAACTGCGCCTGCGTTGAACTCTCTTTCTGCCCTCAGCGAGGAAGGAGACTCTGATGGATTGGAAAGGCTCTCGTCTTCCAAACCGAATGTGCAGATGGAACCAAAAAAATCCGTGGTGCTGTGTGAAGGAAAAAGAATTTTATGTAACAGATAATGGTGATGTGCGGCATGAGATTAACAGACGAATAGCTGCCGGGCCTTTTGCGAATCTATGGAGAGTGTGGAGAAATGGGCGTATACACCTAAAGACTAAAATTAGACTGTATAATAGTTTGCTTCTTTCTAGGGTTAGTTATGGTAGTGAAACTTGGGCGCTTTGTAAACAAGATAACAGGAAACTAGATGCTTTTGATTCCAGATGCTTACGCAGTATCTTGGGCATTAGGTGGTTCAACTTTGTAACTAATGATGAGGTTAGGCAAAGGAGTTTGCAACCTCCTTTAAGCAGCATATTGTGCAGAGAGACTCCGTTGGTTTGGCCATGTTGCCCGTATGGATAATTATAGATTGGCGAATAGGGTTATGAACAGTGTGCCTAAAGGCTTCAAAAAGAGGGGGAGACCAAGGATGCGGTGGGCAGACAATGTCAAACAGGACCTTGTTAGAATTGTTGTGCAGTAGCCAGATGCAGTAGATGTAGCTCAGGATAGACTTGCTTGGAGAACTAAATTGCACGGTCTGGTTGGACCTCCGTAGCTCATGGCTGCTTGAGGAAGAGGAGGAGGATGAAACCCCCATTCCGCTCTCACTCAGAAAGGGATATTACGCCGTGATCCGGTACAGCAGAGCTATACCCTGTGCACGTTAAGAACACACTGAATGGACTTTTACAGGAGACTTCCATCTGTCTCCTATAAAATGTCCAGTGGGTTCCCTTAACGTTCTCTGACCCCTCGGGGTCCTTGTGACCTGGCCATTTAGCCCATTGTGTGCAAAATAGTGCCGCTCAGAGATAAAGCAACCCAATCTTGACACTATTGAAGCATCAGCTGCGCATTCTCCTAATCTCCCCACGTTACTCAACTAATGTATACCAATAAACAGTCATTTTTTTTTACCTTGAACGAGGACACGAACAGTGTGTCTTTGTCCTAGAGGAGTGAGACACGTGTAATTCCCAGAATCCATTTCGCTGGCAGCAACGACTGATAGTGAGAGTTTATATGCTTCGATGGCATTCTTCGTGTCTCGAGTTTCCCAAGCAGATTTCCGTTGGCTCGGCGAAGTGGTCGTGACCTCCCATTTGGTCTCGCCCAAGATGCTCGGATACAGGCAGTTGAGGGTGAATGTAGTTCTTGGATACACGATCAATTCCCCCGTGGCGCTGGTAGCCATCAAACCGAATGGACGATCGATGTTTGGTGGATCCACGCTGATAGGTGGGATGATGATGGATAACTTGGAGAGAGCTTCTGAAATGAAAAGTAATGTTTCGTGATTAATTGGTTGTTTGGTATTTTTAGCCTTAAAAGTGCATGCGATAATGCATCATTTCATAGGAAAAAAACAAATGAAAAATAAAAACATTAATTGTCTGCAGGTCAGGATCTAGAAAAAAATTGGGGGGAGGGAGCAAGTGACACAATCGAGTCGGAAAAGAGTGAAAGGGTGTTCAAGTGACACAATCAAGCTAGGAAAGGGGGCAAGTGGAAAAATCGAACCAGAAAAGGGGGGCAAGAGACACAATCGAGACGGAAAAGAGTGAATGAGGGCAAGTGAAGCAATCGAGAAGGAAATGAGTGAAAGAGGGCAAGTGATGCAATTGAGATGGAAAAGAGAGAAAGAGAGCAAGTGACGCAATCGAGCCAGAAAAGAGTAAAGGGGGAAAATGACGCAATCGAGCTGGAAAAGAGTGAAAAAGAGGCGAGTGATGCAATCGAGCCGAGCCGGGAAAAGAGTAAAAGCTGGAAGGGGGGACAGTGGAACAATAGAGCCAGAAAAGAGTGAAAAGGGGGCAAAGAGATACAGTCGAGACGATAAAAGAGTGAAGGGGAAAAATGACGTAATAGAGCTGGAAAAGAGAAGGGGGGATGACGTAATAGAGCTGGAAAAGAGTGAAGGGGTGGGAAATGACGTAATAGAGTTGGAAAAGAGTGAAGGGGTGGGAAATGACGTAATAGAGTTGGAAAAGAGTGAAGGGGGAATGACGTAATAGAGCTGGGCAATTGGTGCAGAGAGGGTGGCAATTGGTGCAATCGAACCACTAAAGAGTGAAGGGAGGCAAGGTATTTTTTCTTCCATTACACTTACTAGCATTTACAAAGGGGAGGCATTTCATGGCTCTCTTCCCCCCTTTCTAGGTACGGGTCTGAATAGACCATGACATAACTGAATACAACACCAGGCAAAACTCTATTTGTGTCAAAGGCGATGGTGGTAATTAAACAGAATTCACCACAATGGAGTGGTGCAACAACGAAAAAAATTTCTAATTACAATTCTATACTATTGTCACAAATTTATAGTGGCCAACCGAACGTGAAATTCAAAATGAACGGTCGAATTATAAATGAATTAATTTAATTACAAAGATAATGAAATTACATAAATAGATATTTTAACTAAACACCAATGTATTTTATATCAGTATAAAGTGATCCTGATAATCACAATTACTAGATTAATTATTTAACCAAACGCATATTTTAAAACTGATCTTTTTTTTTTTAACCAAAATCAGGTACAAGAAATAGAATCAGTGATACCGGTACAGTCGCTCAAAAAAGTATCCGAACACTATGGTTGATTACAGAATTCAGGAAAAAATATCTGGCAACGATTTTTTTAAGAAATTTTAGAAATTTTGTGTCACGTGACACGAAGGTTGCCAGATCACTAATTTCTAAAAAAATCGGAAAAACATCTGGCAACGATTTTTTTAGAAATTTTAGAAATTTCGTGTCACGTGACACGAAGGTTGCCAGATCACTAATTTCTAAAAAAATCGTTGCCAGATATTTTTTCTGAATTCTGTAATCAACCATAGTGTTCGGATACTTTTTTGAGAGACTGTACGTTGCTTTTTTATTTTTAGCTTACCTTTTCTTACCAGTTCACTAACAAGAACTAAATTAATAAACTCTTTTAATACTCTCGCATGCACTCTAACTAAAATATTTCATGATACACTCGGGCACAAAATGCCAAATATAACTCACTTTCTATTTCACTCTAAAAACTCGGTCAACTATCCCAAGCATGCTGAGAAAAAACTACTGCAATTCTCTTTTTATTTATCCATTTATTTATTTTTTTTTGTTTTTATTTTTTTTTTTTTTGGGGGGGGGGGGGGAAGACTGAATCGGTAGTGCTCCAGAATCGTAATCTGCAGTTCCCAGGTTCGAGTCCCAACTGTGCCAGGCATTGAGATATATCTCTGAATCCCCCCCCCTCCCCCGCCCTTCCCATGGTCAGTAGGGGATACCAAAAATGGGTTGGGTTGTTTTACCTCTGAGCGGCACTTTTTTGCACACCATGGGCTAAATGGCCAGGTCACATGGACCCCGAAGGCTCAGAGAAGGTTGGGGGAGGGGACCCACTGGAATAGCTGTTGGAAGACAGATGGTAGCCTCCCGTCAAGGCCATCCAGCGTGTTCTTTAACGTGCACAGGGTATAGTCTCCCGCACACGGGGCCAAGGCTTAACGTCCCATCCGACGGACGGCGGCCTTTCCAAGCCCATCGGTGTCCCCTACTGACCGTGGGCAGGGCGGGGAATTTTACGGAGATAAATCTCAACGCTGAACCAGCTGGGACTCGAACTTGTGAACTACAGATTACGAGCCTGGAGCGCTACCGACTAAGCCACCCCCGCCCCTACCAAAAATGGAAGCAAAAATATTTACCATGCTGTTGCTACGGGAAACGAGAATCGCTGTTAAATTTATTGTTGCCATTTACTGCTCCCTAACTCTGAAAGTAAAGAGTTAAAATAGCATTTAAATCTGCTGCCATTGCCAGATTCCCAACGTTTCCAAAGGCATTATTGAGGCGTTCCATTGCAGCTAGGGACCTGATTTCCTAATCAAACATGGGGTCCGACCAGGGAACCCACCAATGAAATTTGGGACCTTTCGGTGAAGCACGTCGGGAATAACAGAGTACCAAAATCTGAGGAAATAAATATCTCGATCGTTTGTCACGGGCTCTGATGTGACAGGCTCGTAATCTGTAGTACCCAGGTTCGAGTCCCAGTTGGGTCAGCGTTGAGATTTATCTCCGCAAAATTCCCCGCCCTGCCCACGGTCAATAGGGGATACCGATGGGCTTGGAAAGGCCGCCGTCCATCGGATGGGACGTTAAGCCGTGGATCCGTGTGCGGGAGAGTCATACCCTGTGCACGTTAAAGAACACGCTGGATGGCCTTGACGGGAGGCTACCATCTGTCTCCCAACAGCTCTTCCAGTGGGTCCCCTTCCCCCACCTTCTCTGAGCCTTCGGGGTCCATGTGACCTGGCCATTTAGCCCATGGTGTGCAAAAAAGTGCCGCTCAGAGGTAAAACAACCCAACCCAACACGGGCTCTGAGAGCACGCACCGAGTCAGCAATGACCTTTGTAACACTGGGAAATTCTTCGTGTTGAAACTGTGTAAAATGTCGGGAGGGGGATTTCACAAAACTAACCATTAGTGCAGGAAACAACAGAATATACAGATTAAAAGTGATACACGAACTGTCACAATTTGTGTAGAAACGAAGCCACGGGCCAAATGGGAGCCTGATTTTTAAACCAATCACTGGGGCACACGGGAGACGCTGTGCAGGAAATTTGGACCGAGGAATATCACTGGAGCCATTGGGCGGCAAAAATATGTGGTAACGGAAATAAAAAAACTCGATAGCTTACGCGGAAACTAAGCCCACGGGCTGTGAGAGAGCTAACAACGATCAAAGCAAACACCGGACAAATTTCTTCCTGTTGAAAATCTATGCTAAAGTGTCGGAGGGGGGGGGGGGACTTTCAAAATTTACCTTTAGTGCTGTAAAAATAAAAATGTACGGATTAAAAGTGACACCCGGGCAGCACCGGCTACGTTCAGCTAGTATAAAATAAAATAATTACCAGATTTTTAAAAATTTATATTTACCAGAGTAATTTTAAATGAAATTTAATGCAAATAGCTATATTTTTAAAAACTAGTAATATAATTATGCACTGTCCAAACCTGATATAATGTAGGAGAATTTGAGTGTATACTTACAAATAGAATTAGCATAACTCGCAATTTGACTTCTCAGAATCTTTGGTTTTATAGCTTAGTTGACAAAGTAGAGAATGTTGACAGAGAACACAAAACAGACAGTTCTACCAAATACCACTCAGGATAAGCAATTTTTTCAACTAATTATTTCAAATGTTTTTGTCTACGGGACGTTTTCCTGTGATACCCTATTACTGAATTATTTGTATAATAGTGTGAGTGTTGGGTTGGGTTGTTTTACCTCTGAGCGGCACTTTTTTGCACACCATGGGCTAAATGGCCAGGTCACATGGACCCCGAAGGCTCAGAGAAGGTTGGAGGAGGGGACCCACTGGAACAGCTGTTGGGAGACAGATGGTAGCCTCCCGTCAAGGCCATCCAGCGTGTTCTTTAACGTGCACAGGGTATGGCTCTCCCACACACGGGGCCACGGCTTAACGTCCCATCCGACGGACGGTGTCCCCTACTGACCGTGGGCAGGGCAGGGAATTTTGCGGAAATAAATCTCAACGCTGACCCAGCTGGGACTCGAACCTGGGAACTACAGATTACGAACCTGGTGCGCTACCGACTGAGCCACCCCCGCCCCGTATAATGTGAGTGACAAATATTACTTCCATCATATGAGGCAGCTCAGCTTGCTTGCCCAATACCCGACATATATGACACCAGTGGCGAGAATGTCATATTCGGAAGTGGCAAAAAAGGGGGAATACTTACATGTTACACTGTTGAAGAAATGATTAGTTTCTGGTGGTCTAACAGTTATAACGGCTGACATGCTTTTGGGAGACATGGGTTTGATTCTCACTCAGGACAACTAATTTCTTTCAAATATCCTCCGCATCACAAGCTTTCATAGAAATATGGATATATTATATATTCATTATTTCAGTATGGTTAGTTCTACTCTCATCGTTTCTAATGCTGATAGATGCATTACTGGCTTTAATGTTGGCCCTATATCATAGTCTGAAGTTATTTTGGCTATTTTTAAAATTAAACTACATAAATCACCAGGGGCAGATGAAATTACTACTGAAATGCTTAGAGCTGGGAATGTTTCAGTTTCCACATGGATGACTGAATTTTTGAATATCTTTTTTGATAAAGGCATTGTTCCTAAGGATTTTACCTGAGCTATTATTATACCTATTTTTAAAAAGGTGATCACCGTTCTTGTGATAACTATAGGGATATCAGCCTATTTTCTGTTCCATGTAAAGTGTTTTGCATGATTTTGCTTAATAGAATTAAGATTCTGGTTGATAGACATTTGCGTGATGAGCAGTGTGGATTCAGAAGTGGTAGGAGATGTATGGATCAGATTTTTTTCACTTAGGCAGATTCTTCAGAAATGTTTAGAATTTCAAAAATCTATGACTACCAGTTTCATTGATTTCAAGAGGGATTTTGACTCTGTAGCTCATCATAAAATTTATTCCTTTTGTTTTAATACAAGTTAATATATATATATCCATTTGGAAAATAATATCCAGATCAGCAAATTCGTTTTGTGAATAAACTTATCTACACAACATTTGCAGTAAAAATAGACAACACTTGGTTTATTCATGAGGTCCACAAGTTCATTTCTTTCTAAATAAAGTCGAATAATTGTTAGCAATTTTAGCAATCGTTCCAATCATTATCATCAACAACAACAGAAACAATAATAATAATAATCTATATATTTACCTACCGTTTACAAAGTGTGATCTTTCAGAAGGAGACCAGCCATTTGTATTTCCTTTAAAACAAGTATCTGATGGATAGTCGCATTTTCTGAGTTTAGGATTAAAATGAAGATTATGAGGACAATGACCAATATGTGGTTTGCCGTCCCAGCAATTGATGAACTTCTTGCAATCATTGGGATCAGGAAATAGTCCTCTGGGTTGTGGACATGGAGAGGAAGACTTCGTCGCTGCCTCTGGGGAAAAGAAAAAAAATATTCATTTCGATATTTCAGACTTATTCATCGCTGATAAAACGTCCTTGGAAGCATTTCTTTCCTTATAAATCTTATAATTACACAAAAGTATTAAATGTGTTCGTAATGATGTATAAGTATAAACCTAGTGACATAAAAATCAAAGTATTTTCACAGCCAATGCTTTATTTTCTAGGAAGAAAAGTTAGGGATACTGTGGTCCAATAATTTAATTGTGAGAGGCGTGGGGATAGGGGATGAGGAATTTTCAAAAAATAATCCAAGCGCATGTAAAAATGCTAAACACATTTTTCGATATAATTTTAATTGCTGGAAATTATTGGAAAAGTTTTTTAATCTAATACTTTTTTTGCACATTAAAACAATCGACATCAATGAATAAATTAAAATTAGCTCTGTTCTTTATTTGACGGACACTGGAATTGTACTACATTAGGAAATAGGGGGTCTGTAAATGGTTGCTAAGCATACACTGCAAGGAGATTTATATACCAATTCTATGTGATTATGCACAGAACCGACCAGACCTAACATCTAATGTCCTACAATTTTTTCCGTGGCGTAGGCCATTAATACCTTTCAAATGAAATGTTCTCTTCTCGTAGGGAACGGAAGAAGAGGGCTGCCAGATCAGTGTGGCCTATTGATCTGGTCATCTAAGGCCACGTTTCTTTTTTTTTCTACCCTACTGAGGAGTGGCCAACTTCAAGACCCGAGTGCTCAGAGAAGGTTGGGGGAGGAGACCCATTGGACAGCTGTTGGGAGACAGATGGTAGCCTCCCGTCAACGCCATCCAGCTTGTTCTTTAACGTGCACAGGGTATGGCTGTCCAGCACAGGTGCCACGGCTTTATGTACCATCCGACGGACGACGGCCTCTCTAAGTCCATCGGTGTCACCTACTGAACGTGGGCAGGGAGTTGAGTTTTGCGGAGATAAATCTAAAAGCTAGAAACTGTGGATTACGAGCCTAGAGTGCTATCTACTGAGCTACCCCAACACCACCTAGAGGAAAACGCCATACCAGTGGCTGAAGCGACTTTGATGACGTCATTTCTGATCGACCTTGGAAAACGTGGTAACCTAGCAGTGTGCACAGCGTTGGTACAGCCATCTTGCTATAGTTAGTGTTCAAGAAGTTTTGCTGAGTTTGATTTGGGGTGTGAACAGAGTTTCTCAGTTTTTAAATTTCCAGAAGATATCGATTTCCGACAGAAATTGATTCGTTCAATACCAAGGCAAAATTTCCATCCAAGGTAAGGAGAAGTTTATTCTTTTTTAATATCTCTTGTCGTATTTAGGAACTTTTAAAGTGAAAATTATCGTTTTAACTGTTGTATGTTACGCTTGCATAATACACATATAAATATAACATCATTGATCTGGTATGGTTTAATTTGACGTTATTTTTATTATGTAAGAACCTAATATGCTGGAATAAAAAATGTCGAATGTGCATATGTTAAAATGCTTAAATAGAAAAGAATATTTCACAGTGGCCAGACTTTTTATTTAATAGATTACACTAGCAGGTTAAGAAATTGGTACTTTTATTGGAATTGTTTCAGGGTCTAATGTTATATCACTATATTTATATATCCATAGAGTTTAAATATATCTCTCATATAAGTTAATATGATGATACTGTTAAACTTGAAATACATATATGAGCCAAAGGCAAGATCATGGGAAAACCTACTTTTAAATACAAAATATTTGCAGAAGAATTTGAAATTATTTCGGTGTTGATACTAGTATACTTTGATACAAATTGGACCCAGGTTCAAAGACTAGAGATGACTTCGTGAGTATGTATTGTTTTCCTGCTGAAGTCTTGCCTTCCTCATACGTCATCTATATTATAATAAAGGTACAGCAGGCTTTATGAAGAAATTAATCTGTATAATTATATCTCTGAAATCAGGTCAAAGTATAATGGATATTAAAGGATGAGTGGGCTACAACTAACGTACACATAGATTAATGAATGAAAAGGCATTTTTAACAGTAAAGTTTAAAATAGTAAAGTTAAAGATTTAATAGTAAAGTTAAAGAATTTTTTTACTTTGAAAGGAGTAATTAAAAGTGTATATATTTCCAATCACTCTCATTGTAAAATTAAATAAGTTAGGTGTATTATAATAAAGGTCATATCTTTATTGTATGTGGCTTTTTTTTTTCAATTTTGTTTAAAATGTATCATTCTACAACCATATCAGAGAATATTTGAGGGAGTATCTGTCATTTCATCTATTATATAAATATAGATATATTAAAAATCACAAATGCATACAGTATTGTTTGCAAGATAACTTTCAAGTTTATCCTCAGCACTGGTTTGTTTTTTAAAACTGAAAAAGTAAAAAAAATTACCATAAAAATTTGAGGGATTTTGATTTTACTGAAATGTAAGGGTAAAAATTTAATATAGAAACTGTTAACAACAAACTTCCTGACCAGTCAATCGAAATACCCTTTAACATTAATATACCATATCTGCAGTATATATAAACAAAATTATACCTGATAAACTGAAAATCACAGTAAGATGAAACTGTCTAAAGTAAACAACTAATAGTGGAGTTGTTTCCAAGCTCATTTCGTAGACTGGAATATTTCAAAGCTTTAAGCATTCACATATAAGAGAATGATGTTTCAAATGATTTTCAGCTCAACGTGAATTTCTGCATTTATTTTACATTATCTTCTTATAGTGACATTAAAAATAGCATTTTAGGGCGGGGGTGGCTCAGTCGGTAGCGCGCCAGGCTCGTAATCTGTAGTTCCCAGGTTCGAGTCCCAGCTGGGTCAGCGTTGAGATTTATCTCCGCAAAATTCCCCGCCCTGTCCACGGTCAGTAGGGGACACCGATGGGCTTGGAAAGGCCGCCGTCCGTCGGATGGGACGTTAAGCCGTGGCTCCGTGTGCGGGAGAGCCATACCCTGTGCACGTTAAAGAACACGCTGGATGGCCTTGACGGGAGGCTACCATCTGTCTCCCAACAGCTGTTCCAGTGGGTCCCCTCCCCCAACCTTCTCTGAGCCTTCGGGGTCCATGTGACCTGGCCATTTAGCCCATGGTGTGCGAAAAAGTGCCGCTCAGAGGTAACCCAACAATAGCATTTTATGTACAGCTGCTAGTACTGAAATGTACATTTATGTAGATTTCAGTACTAGCAATGGCATGCTACTAGATGCCAGCATTAGATTTCAAGGTAAACTTTATATGCCAAATGCAAAGCTAGAAATACTCAGAAAATCTAGCTTACTGGTAGGATAACTACTACACACCTTGGGAGAATTCAGTTTTCTGAATTCTATTTTTTATATTGTTTTGAACAGAATTATATCTTTTACTTTCCAAGGGAAAGAAAATCTAAAATCCTGAATAAATTTGAATGATGTGTGGTGAACAGTATTTCTGGTGTTCCGAATATTGTTTTAATGTTTCATTATCATTCATCAGAGGTTATTTTTGTACATGTTCTCCCTGTTTCTTTTGCATACATAGGTGTGTGAGCTCCACTTTGTGCCATCTGATGTCGAAAGAGAAACCAGCATGTTTGACATGAAAACTGGGAGAAAGCTTACCATTCAATCTCATATGTTTAATAGTCTCAATCATGTTGCAAATTTGATATCAATTGCTGATATTTTTAAATAAATGTTTTTTATTATTGAGTCCTCCAGCATGTCCTAATTTCACGTAAGGCAGACATTTTTTTAACTTTTTAAGTAATTTACTTATTCGTCTTTACTGAACATTTGGAAAACAAATTTCCACAGGCTTGAGGACAATAATTTAACTGCATCTTCTATGAAACATGCTTTTTAATTTATTTTTCATATTACACGAGTCTTTGTATTGTCCATCTGCTTATGCACGCTAGATTGTATCTTGAAGTCCTCAACGTTAAAAGAAAAGTTAAGAAATATTATGTTTGGGGGGGAAGTAATGATAACTGGTTGTCATCTTCATCAGAAAAAGGGGTGGCTCAGTCGGTAGCGCGCCAGGCTCGTAATCTGTAGTTCCCAGGTTCGAGTCCCAGCTGGGTCAGGGTTGAGATTTATCTCCGCAAAATTCCCTGCCCTGCCCACGGTCAGTAGGGGACACCGATGGGCTTGGAAAGGCCGCCATCCGTCGGAGGGGACGTTAAGCCGTGGCCCCGTGTGCGGGAGAGCCATACCCTGTGCACGTTAAAGAACACGCTGGATGGCCTTGACGGGAGGATACCATCTGTCTCCCAACAGCTTGGGCAACAGCTGGGTCCCCTCCCCCAACCTTCTCTGAGCCTTCGGAGTCCATGTGACCTGGCCATTTAGCCCATGGTGTGCAAAAAAGTGCCGCTCAGAGGTAAAACAACCCAACTCATCAGAAAAGATTGTCATCTAGAAAGTAATGATACAGTGTGATTGAAAAGTATCCACAACAACATAGTCCTACTTATAAATAATTGTACCACAATAAATAATAATGGTGAGAAAACACTGACATATCTAGGAATGGTATGTTACTGTGTTTATAGTTCATTGTTTTGTACAGTCGCTCAAAAAAGTATCCGAACGCTATGGTTGATTGCAGAATTCAGAAAAAATATATGGCAAGGAATTTTTTTAGAAATTAGTGACTGGCAACCTTCGTGTCACGTGACACGAAGGTTGCCAGTTACTAATTTCTAAAAAATTCTTCCTAGATCTCGCCATCCTCACAGACCTTCTACTATGGCATATAAACTGACAGGCTCCGCTCAGAGCTTTGTGAAAAATACCCCCTAAAGTAGCTGCTTTAGGGGGCATTTTTAGGGTGCATTTAGGGGTGGTTCTCAATCTTTTATGCTTCACGTACATCCTGGAAATGTCTTTGTATAGATAGATAAAACTATAGTTATTGTATAACAATGGGAATAAAATAAAACACATATATATATATACATTAAATTTTGTATTCATAAATTACATATATTGATAAACACAAAAAATGACATTTTTGCACAGCAGTGTTGCCAATTTAGCGGCTTTGTTACTAGATCTAGCGACTTTTGAGCTCTCACTCAGCATACCCCAAGAAATTTTACCGCGTACCCCACGTTGAGAACCCCTCGATTAAACAATAATGCCCATTCTTCAGAGTTGGTGAAATTGAAATAATTGTTACAAATTCTGCTAAAACTATGCTAATAAATTCCAATAAAATTTAATATGGGAATATTGCTTTAAGATTAACTTATTTCAACTAACTTCCCAGATCAAATATTTTTAACAGCCATTGTTCATATTAAATATCACAATTTCTATAATTCTTTGATTTTCACTGCACATAGATTTAGATAAATTTGACTGAGATCTTTAATTGATCTTCATTTCCTTTTTTTTTCATAGAAGCTCATTTTAAAAGTTACAAAGCTTTGAAATTAGCTTTCCAATTATATAACATGGAATTAGATTTCATAATCACTGAGTATACATGGATATTTCAATTTGACCTTTACATTGCATGATACTCATTGGATTTTATATTTCTGTTGCATTTTGAATATTTCAAACCTTTTGACCACATGTATTTTGATGTTGCTTTCATGTTTCTTCGGAATTTTTTTCTATTATTAAATTTTATTTCTTTAAATGTTATTACGTTACCAAAAAGGATAAAAAAATTCTGATCTTATGTGAAGAAATCAGTTTTAACATGCATTAATGTGAAAAAGTTTGGGAAAGTATTTTTTTTTTCTTTTTGTTGTTGTTCTTTTTATCTAAAAGTCATAGTTGTGCTAGAAACAGCTTTTATCAATGTGACGCATTTTAAAAGCATAGCTTTCATATTAAACTATTTTAAAAAAAATCAGCAATTGTTTAACTAGGATGAACGGAATATCTCAAAATTTTCCTTTTCAATTTAAATAGTATTGCACAATATTAAGTTCCTTCATATTACTTAAAAATTCTCCCATATGATTGGTGAATTTTTCTGTTTTAATTGCAGAATTTTCTTAAAAATAAAGTAAACAATGATGTGAAATATTTGTTTCATTGTAATCTGTATCCCATTTATATATTTGTGAGGTGTAAAGATGTGGATTCAGATTGTAAATAAAAGTATTTTTTAACGTGGAATTTGTTGATTGTTTTTCTTAACATATGCAATATTTAAACACTATAAGGGACCTGGGTTCGAGCCCCGGGTAAGGCATGGATGTATGTGTCGTTTTTCTGCTGAGGTCCTGCCATCCTCTCAGATCTTCTACTATGGCATATAAACTGACAGACTCCTGTCAGACCTCTGTGGCAAGCAGCTGCTTGAGGGTGTATTTATTTATTATTTTTTTTATATTCATTAAATAACGTTTTAGACCTTTATATATATACATATCTGTGAAAAAAATTATTGGATATGTGTGGTGTTTTGGTAAAAAGTTTTTTAAATATATTTCGCACTTCTAGAATCCTTTAAGAGTGAAAATTTAGTACCTCTTCAATACACCGATTGATCGTTTGCGAAATTAATTAAAATTTTTGGAATTTCCGAACGTTAAAGGGTAGTATTAAAGCTATCTGGATAATGGGAAACGGTAATTAATGGTTTATCAATACTAATCAAAGCAAAAAAAAAAAAACATATTATCTGTAAAAAAAGGGGGAGGGAAGGAATTTTTTTAATTATATGAAAACAAATTATTTTAATGATGATGATGCCGATTTATTAGTGAATATTCTGAAGATTAAATGGAAAGTTCTATTAAAAAGATAAGCTACTTCTCATTCTATTCTGCCGGCAGTTCTGTCCACTAATGTTGACGTCACAAATGAGTGCTACGGCCTTCTCCTCTAGGTGATGTAGGGCGGGGGTGGCTCAGTCGGTAGCGCGCCAGCCTCGTAATCTGTAGTTCCCAGGTTCGAGTCCCAGCTGGGTCAGCGTTGAGATTTATCTCCGCAAAAATTCCCCGCTCTGCCCACGGTCAGTAGGGGACACCGATGGGCTTGGAAAGGCCGCCGTCCGTCGGATGGGACGTTACGTTCCCCGTGTGCTAGAGAGCTGCACATACCCTGTGCATGTTAAAGAACACGCTGGATGGCCTTGACGGGAGGCTACCATCTGTCTCCCAACAGCTGTTCCAGTAGGTCCCCTCCTCCAACCTTCTCTGAGCCTTCGGGGTCCATGTGAACTGGCCATTTAGCCCATGGTGTGCAAAAAAGTGCCGCTGAGAGGTAAAACAACCCAATCTAGGTGATGTTGGCTACCCCCTCCCCTAACGAGATACACTGTACATAGGCAGCATTCAACAAAACTGGTGACTGAAAGAAATATATTGCAAGACTTGAGTAATGTATATATTTTCTGTTTTTCCTTTCCATTCTGGTTATTAAATTTTTGCATAGAAGGGTGGATCCTTTCCCCTCACCCTAGATCCGTCCCTGGTGAACATTACACACTTACCCATCTGGATATGCTTGTGATTCAACCTATGTAAAGGTTTTATTTACGTCTCTTAAACTCACCTTTGATTACGTGTTCTTCCACTAGTTTCAGACATGTCGGAGGATCGCTGCTCCACTCTCCATCATCACAGGTAAGAATGTCTTCACCACGGATCACATATTTCCCTATCTCTGCACAGCTGAATATCAATTGGTCGCCAGAAAGGATCACGGATTCTTGAAGAACCAAGTTGAGAAGTTCACCGCGGTAAGCAATGCGGAGATGTGGATCATGGAATTTGGGGATGGAACAGGCATTACCCAGAGGCGCTGAGGAAATTGTAGAAAAAGAAAACTTGATTAACTACAGCGTCAACAAAATGAATCAAGGATCATAAAAATTTCAGTGGAGTATTGGATTGGATTGTTTTACCTCTGAGCGGCACTTTTTTGCACACCATGGGCTAAATGGCCAGGTCACATGGACCCCGATTGGATTGGATTGTTTTACCTCTGAGCGGCACTTTTTTGCACACCATGGGCTAAATGGCCAGGCCACAAGGACCCCGAAGGCTCAGAGAAGGTTGGGGGAGAGGACCCACTGGAACAGCTGTTGGGAGACAGATGGTAACCTCCCGTCAAGGCCATCCAGCGTGTTCTTTAACGTGCACAGGGTATGGCTCCCCCGCACACGGCACCACGGCTTAACGTCCCATCCGACGGACGGCGGCCTTTTCAAGCCCATCGGTGTCCCCTACTGACCGTGGGCAGGGCGGGGAAATTTTGCGGAGATAAATCTCAACGCTAACCCAGCTGGGACTCGAACCTGGGAACTACAGATTACGAGCCTGGCGCGCTACCGACTGAGCCACCCCCGCCCATTCAGTGGAGTAAATGAAGAATTTAATTACTTATTAACTACGCTGGTGCGCAAAAGTAAAGTTACAACTTCATTTTACGTTAATAGGAAACTAAATTCGAAACTCTGCAACTTTTAAAATAAATTTTTTAAGGTAAAATGTGTGAAGATGTATAAAAGATCTCAAACTATGAGAATCTCAAATTCCAGCGATATTCGTTAATTAACGTATTTAAAGTTAGTGAAATTTGGATATATAACAATGACAGTCATAAGACTTCATCTCAAAAGTTAACTAAAACTTAATGTTTCGGGACGTTTAATAAGTGTATGTTTTAAAAGTTTGTGTCAGTAATTCTTTCAATATTCGTCGATATTGCATTAATTTCATAGCTGTGCATTCTTAAGCTTATAAAAAAATGTTAAAAAATATTCTTTTTGCTTTAAGAAATTGGATCATTCATGATTTCAAAGTGTAAGACTTTTAAAATGCTTCTATATTTATCTTAGATAATTATTAATGTTTAAAACTTAGGACGACTTTACTTATAAAGTAAAACTTTCATTTTTAAATGCACTCACTTTAGCAATTAAAACTCGAGTGGGATATTGAATCTGTTAATGATTCAGAATTTGTGTAAATATAAACGCAAATGTAATTTGTCAGTATGTAATGTAAAATTTATTTATCTATCTATCTGATATTAAATATTCCTACAGTCGCTCAAATAAATATCCGAACACTATGGTTGATTACAGAATTCAGAAAAAATATCTGGCAACGTTTTTTTCAGAAATTAGTGATCTGGCAACCTTCGTGTCACGGTTGCCAGATCACTAATTTCTAAAAAAAGCGTTGCCAGATATTTTTTCTGAATTCTGTAATTAATTATAATGTTCGGATATTTATTTGAGCGACGGTAACTCCATAACTCTTTAAATACCAAATATTACTGTTGAAAATCGAGATTTATTAAGAATCGATGGAGATCTTTGATTTTTCTTCAACCACATTTTGTCACAAAAAGCTTGTTTTTGAAGGTTACAGAGTTAATTTTCTATTGACATAAAGTGGAGTTGTAACTTAATTTTTGGGCATTTGTAGTTAGCTGCTGGAGCAACAGATCTTAAGAAATTTATTTATGTAAAATATCCTTATTTCGAAGCCTCCGGTGTTGTTATTGTTGGCTTATCTCAATGGTAATTCTCGGTTAAACTGATGGCTGAACGAAATATATACAGTTGTGCTGAGTAAAGCTGTTTTGTAAGTACTATACATACGTAAAGCCGTCGCATGGCCGAGTGGTAGCACGCTTGGCTACTGATCTAAGGGACTCTGGGTTCAAGCCCCGGATAAGGCATGGATGTTTGTGTTGTTTTTCTGCTGAGGTCCTGCCATCCTCACAGACCTTCTACTATGGCATATAAACTGACAGGCTCCTGTCAGCCTCTGTGGCAAACAGCTGCTTGAGGGGGTATTTATTATTTTATTTATTTTACGCTTGGCTACTGATCTAAGAGACCTGGGTTCGAGCCCCGGGTAAGGCATGGCTGTGTGTGTTGTTTTTCTGCTGAGGTCCTGCCATCCTCTCAGATCTCCTACTATGGCATATAAACTGACAGGCTCCTGTCAGACCTCTGTGGCAAGCAGCTGCTTTAGGGGGTATTTATTTTTTTTTTATACATACGTAGCATAGGGACGTGCCCACAGAAAGGGCCCGGACCATTCCTCAGCCCAAAAATCCTGTCGCCTTACACTACTTCTCAAACTTGTGTACTGCTTTGAAATCCAAAACAGTTCTCTTTGTACAATATTATTTTAGCCCATATTTTATGTCCGACACTAAGAAATAGATTAAAAATAACACTATAAAATCTCATTTCATGTAGAATATCATTTTAGCCTTTCCTGTTCGGTGGAATAGTTCAGTAATTGGGAATCGCTACTCAAGTCTTATTCTCAATTCTTTTATTTTCACTTCTTATTCGTTTAATTTTCACTTCTTATTCGTTTTATTTTTACTTCTTATTCGTTTTATTTTTACTTCTTATTCGTTTTGTTTTCATTTCTTATTCATTTCATTTCTCAGTCTTATTCTTCACCCCCCCTACCCCGGAGCCTCCCGAAACTGAATTCTCGCCCCCCCCCCCCCCCCCGGAGGTAAATCCTGAAATCTTGGATACGTGCCTGTGAAGTACTCAGAAAACTTGTTGCTGATCGAAATACTCATGGTCAGCACTCAGACATCTGAATTCTCCAGAATTTCCCAAAAATCCAATTGTATATAAAATAATTATTTTTCCTCAGATTTTTCTCAAAATCTTTATTAAAATAATTAAAAGTGAAGTTACTAACAAAACAACTTACTAACTAAACAACAAAATTGTAATTTTAAAAACAAACATTTGTATGCTTATTATATTTATATAAAACAAAGCATATATTTATTTCTTTTATTTATTAAACGAAAAGGTTCGAATCCCATCTGGCGAGCATTTAAATTTATCCCCGCAAATCCCCCCCCCCCCTGCCCTCAGTAAGTTGGGGATACCGATGGGCTTGGAAAGGCCGCCGTCCGTCGGATGAAATGTAAAGCCGCAAATCCCGTGTGCAAGCAGATCAATACCCTATGCATGTTAAAGACATGCTAGATGACCTTGGCAGGAGATCTCATCTGTCCCCTAACCGTTGTCTAGTGGTCCCCTCCCACCGACCTTCTCTGATCCCTTGGTGGTCCTTGTGACATGGCCATTTAACCCACTGTGTGCAAAAAATGCAGCTCAGAGGTAAAACAACTCAACCTACACTATTAAACGAAAAAATATCATAAAATTTAGTTTTAAATGCAACAATTTTAGTCAAAGCGATTACTTATGTATTTCGTTTTAAAGTGATACTTTGAGAAACACGAGGTATCAATCACTTCATTTTAATAATCGTGTTCTTTGTTTTGAAACAAAAATTCCTGAAACCCAGAAATTTCTTTCGTTTTGTTCTGATGTCGGTTTTATAGTTAAAAGAGCATATAAAACAAATCATATGCTTGGGTTACTTTTGTACGACATTACAAAGAATCGTCACGTGCTAAATTAAGGTCATGTACAGGACCGGATAAAAACATTATGGGGGGGGGGGAGACAAGAAACTCAATCGAGCCAGAAAAAAGTAAGGGGGGGGGAACTAAGAGACTGGATATCCATTAAAAAATAAATAAATACCCCCTCAAGCAGCTGCTTGCCACAGAATAACATTTTCCCCTCCATTTTGGAGATTTTAAAGCAATTCTTGAAAAATGCATGAAAAATTCATTAGTTTAATACTTTTTTGCATATATTACCCTCACCAGTATTCTCAGGGCATTCCCTCCCCCCCCCCCCCTCCACAGATCCAGACATGGTCATCATGTATAAGTGTTGACACGTGATATTTTGAAATTACTTTATTATAGTAAAATGATTCATTAATAAATTTGACAAGAAAATCGAATATTTCTCGATATTTCAAAATAAATTTATCATAATAAAATTAGCTAGCAAATTTCTCGAAAAAAATTTTTTTGATTATTTCTCGAGAAGCGAGAATTTTGGAAATCGAATATTTCTGTGGAAGAAAGTCTACATCCAATAAGTATAAAAATTTAAATCTATTTTAGAAATGCAAAGTTCAAATTACACATGATCAGAAAAACACTTAAGTACGAGTGAATTATTTACACTTATTAATGATATAAAGTACTTACATACAGTCGGTAGCTCCGTTTCACTAATTCTTGATCTTGAATTTGTTACCTCTGTTGTTGTAGATTGATTTACATTTTCAAAATACATCATAATTTTCTCCTGTTTCTCTTTTAAGTCTTCGAGATCTCTCTTGGTGGATTTCATCTCTGCTCTCAGAACAGAATCCATATTTTTTATCTTCTCTAATAATTCTTTTTCACTATCCTTCCAAGAATCTCTATCCGTATTTAATTTATCTGTTAAAAGATGTAATACCTCTACTTCTCTGTATACGTCAGCCAGCTTAACAGACATGTTGGATATTTCAGTCTCCAGATCATGAAGTAAGTTAGCATTATAAATAGTAGATATCTGATCTTGAGCTAACTGAACTTGATTTCCAAGTTTCTCCACAGTTCTCTTTAATTGCTGTTCCTTGTTAACTAAATCACTTACGATAGAATAAACAAAGCTTACGTTTTGCATATTCTTTAACAAAACTTCGTTCAGTGAGTTAATTTCATCTGATTTCGTTTGAATCGCTTCCTGAAAGTTCGTAAAAGTCACCTGCATCTCTCTATGCAGTGATTGATTTGCGTGCTGGAATTTTTCCGAGAATTCTGAGAATTCTGATTTTGTCACTGTAAAGTTCCAATTTTCTTCAAGCTCTCTGACCTGATCGAACAAATTTTTCACTTTAGGCAACTCTTTTTCGATTAATGTGATCTCACCTTTAATTTTAGAAAGATTACTCAAAGTTTCTTCGTACAGAGTGCTAGTAACTAGTAAGATTTCGAACTTGGTGAGGTTAGAGATCGTTTCTAAATCGCTGCTGGCATTTTCAATCCTCTCTCCCAAAGAACTCATCAAAACGCCTAAATTCAACGTTTCCGTGTTGAATGTCTCATTTATTTTCTCCATCTTCTCCTGTAGTTCATCCAAATTCTCACTCATCACAGATGTGTTGGCTACAACATTTAACACTATACTCTTCATTTCGCTTAACCTGTCTTCCAAAGAAGCATTCAGATAAAACACTCTATCACTTAAACCTTGCAGCAATATACTCTTCTCTTGATGGCTCTCTTCCAGTTCTTCCACGACAGACGTCAGATTCTGCAGTTTCTCCAAAAGCGATCCGTTGCCAAGAAGATCATTTGCCACAGCGCTCATGGCCTCCACATTGTTAAGCCTCTGAACGATATTCGTCTCATTTCTATACACATCATTCACCTTGTATTCTAAATACTCCATCCTGCTATCCAATTCCTCTTTGTTAAGCCCATCCAGTTCAGAAAGTTTGACGAAGACTATCTCCTTCACCTCTGATAGCTCACCTGCTATCTGCTCTTCTTGACGAGTATAGTTTTCTGAGTCTTTTTCGCTCACTTTCTCGTTGATTTGCTGGATCAGTGACTGAGTCTGGTTCAGACCTTCTTCCAGGTTCTGGACGTAAGATTCTAAAGATCGTCGAACCCTTTTCTCTTCCCTTAACTCCTCCTTCAAAATCTTGTTCTCTTCTTGAAGTTCTGAAACTCCCACACTCAGATTTTGCATTAGGTGCGATTCGGCATTCATTTTTTCCATCAGTGAATCCATGTTTCTCTTCAGTTCCTTAGATTCTGAATTTTCCCGCTCCACACGGTCAGAGACCATTTTATCGTAGATGACTTCGTTTGGATCCATTACTAAAGATTCGGCAACAGGCTGATGACATCGGTTCAATTTCTCGTTCAGATGATCTACCTTCCTCTGAAGAATTTTTATTTCATATTTTTGTTTAATGTTCTTCACTTCTAGATCTAAGGTTCTGTTACTGTCCAATTTGGATACAAGATCTATGAGGTCAGATACTAGTTCGCATGTTGCAGTTCCACACTGACAAACTGGATGTGTGACCCGACGACCATCGGTAATAATATTCGAAACAAATAACGAAATTACAAAAAGCAAGCTTTTTTGTTCCATCTTCATACTGAAAATCAGTTTCTTCACTTTTTTATTTTCTTTAAAATATTTTAGTTTATATAAAAAGCGGTTACTTCTTAATGCTCAAAGAAGTATTTTAACTTTATTGTTTCCTTTATTTAAATTTTGCAGTTTTGCATCAAACAACGGTTATTGTTGTTAACTTTAGAACGAATAAATCTTTAACGTTATTATTTGGTATTTGTTTAATGAAGTTGTTAGAAGAGATACGATTGATAATCACAGAAAATAAATACTACTCACTTTCATTTCTTATATCTTCTTATTTTCTACTATACTCCAAAAAATGCAAGTATAACTCTTCGAAAATCCCTTTATTTCTGATTACATGCTACAATCACTAAAACACTTCTTATTATCTTATTATTCCCTTGAAAATAAACTGTAATTCTCAGAACGACTTTTAAAGCACTCTGTAGATAATAATGTGATTTCTATTCGAAAATTCTATTGAATGGACAGCGTTGAAAATAAGCTACCGCTACAACATATGACATTTAGAACCTTTAATTTGAGCTTAAGGAACGGTCTTCTATTCCCACGTAAAGGAAAAAAAGATATGCGACTGAACTGACTTTGCTTCTGAATCAAGTGATAGCAAAATCAAACAGACAAAAATACCATGTACAAATTCCATAAAACTTAAAACAAGAAATCATAAAGATTGCAGACTCATGCTCTGGATTCTGAAGAACTAATGATTCTCTCCTGGAGTATTTTACGTCACATTTGGCGGTGATGTAAAAGTACCGAATGGCTAATATCATCACCAGCGGTGAATTGCGTCACTATGTTTAATCTTCCTTGCTGGCCAGTCGCACAAGTCTTGTCAAAACACAGAGCACACTTTGGTGGGATAAATTTGTTGTAGACAACTGTCAGACAAGCATTTTAATTAGGCTATTCGATACCAACATTTCGGTGTACTGAAAACTGTTAACAAGTCTGCAGCTGTATACCAGTTGCTGAAACGTGATCACTTCAGAGTAACTCCTCCGTCCAGTTATCTCTTTTTTTGATAAATCTTATCCGAACTTTCTTCAGTTACAAGCCCGTAAGAATCTACGATCTAGTGTGGGATGTTTCAAATGAAGTTTTCTATGAAGCCATTGATGTTTTCGCATAACGACGGAAGTGACGAATAACCACAGGAACGGGAGCAGCATTTCCGCCCTGAGATAGTGGACCATCGGCGTCAACTTTTTAACAGTGTGATAATTTCGAAACCGATTTTTTTTTGTACGGGAAATTTAGTCTTTATGTGCACAGATCGTTAATTTATCTTCACACATTTAACCATAAAAGGCGTATTTTAAAAGTTACAGTTTCGAAATTAGTTTCCTAATGACATAAAATGGGTTTAATTTAACTTTTGTGCACCAGTGTAATTTTTTCCATTAGTTTTCTATAGGAAAAAAAATTAGATATCTATGAAAGATTTAATAAGGGTTAATACTTGGTTGAGCCCAAAATGGGATGTTTATCCCAAAAATGTTGGGTTTTTGTTTTATTTTACCTCTGAGCGGCACTTTCTTGCAAACATTGGGCTAAATGGCTAGGTTACAAGGATCTCAATGACTCAGAGAAGGTTGGGGGAAGGGGTATCACTGGACAGCTGTTAGGAGACGGATGGAAACCTCCCGTAAAAGCCATTCATTACGTTCTTTAACGTGTATAGGGTATGGCTCTCCTGAACACAGGGCACGGTTTTATGCCCCATCCGACGGACGGCGGCCTTTCCAATCCCATCGGTGCCTCCTACAGATAGCGGACAGAGTTAGCGGAGATAACTCTCAATTGTCGAGGTGGGACTCGAACTTGGGAACTATAGATTACAAATCTGACGCGCTACCAACTGAGCCAACCCCAGCCCAAAAACGTTGCTAACCACTGATGTAGATGATTGATGTTCAAGTAATCACCAGCGAACGAGTAATAGACCTGAGCGATAATTTAAGACTCTCGTAAAGCAAACCAAACGACTAGAGTTTTAATAATAATATTATTATGAAATTATCAACATCCTAAATTATTTAATTTTCTTAATTTTCCGACGAATTTTAAATCAGAGAGATGTGTTACAGTTTTAAGAGGTTTGGTTTTAAAGATAAACGTGTTCTTAAGGTGCGTGTGCCAAATTTTTCAGGAGGTATAATACTGGATGAAAATGATTAAACTAATAATGCTTAGTTTATTGATATAATCTATGACGGTGGTCCGCAGATTTTTGTATCAAGTGGCAGCATTGAATCATCACCTAGAACCTCAGAAAACATAGATATGAATTCTCTAAATATTATAAAGAATTAAGAAACTATTCAAAACAAACTTTTTCCTTCTCTCTTTTCTTTCTTCTCTTTCTTTATCATATGACTTAATTTTTTTTATCAATTTTTTTTCAGCATAATTTTATGTATCGTAATAAAATCCATGTAACAATAAGAGCAGAAGGCCTCACGAAACAATTAATGGAACTAGGACCAGAGTGTGAGAGTTGGTAAGGCTTGTAGCAATTGGTTTAGCATTACTTATGGTGTTCGACAAGGGTGCATTTTATCTCCTTTTCTCTTTAGTTTGGTTATTGATTATGTTATGCGAAATTCACTTCAAGGGAAAGATTTTGGCTTTAAATGGTCTGGAGATACGAAAATTTCTGATTTAGATTATGCTGATGATTTAGCCCTTTTGGCAAATGATGTTGATGAGATGAACTCTTTCATTCGAGCTGTTGATGAGACTGGTAGTAAGTAGGTTTGGTTATAAACAGAGAGAAAACTAAAGTGATGAAAATTGGTCAGGCAGGCTGTGATTCAGTTAATCTGAATGGTTGCAGTCTTGAGCAGGTGTCACAGTTTAATTATCTTGGAGCTATGTAACAGATAATGGTGATGTGCGGCATGAGATTAACAGACGAATAGAGATTGCTGCCGGGACTTTTAAGAATCTATGGAGAGTGTGGAGAAATAGGCGTATACACCTAAAGACTAAAATTAGACTGTATAATAGTTTGGTTCTTTCTAGGGTTAGTTATGGTAGTGAAACTTGGACACTTTGTAAACAAGATAACAGGAAACTAGATGCTTTTGATTCCAGATGCTTACGCAGTATCTTGGGCATTAGGTGGTTCAACTTTGTAACTAATGATGAGGTTAGGCAAAGGAGTTTGCAACCTCTTTTAAGCAACATATTGTGCAGAGAGAGACTCCGTTGGTTTGGCCATGTTGCCCGTATGAATAATTATAGATTGGCGAATAGGGTTATGAACAGTGTGCCTAAAGGCCTCAGAAAGAAGGGGAGACCTAGGATGCGGTGGGCGGACAATGTCAAACAGGACCTTGTTAGAATTGTTGTGCAGTGGCCAGATGCAGTAGATGTAGCTCAGGATAGACTTGCTTGGAGAACTAAATTGCACGGTCTGGTTGGACCTCCGTAGCCCATGGCTGCTTCAGGATAATGATGATGATGTTATTCTAAATTAAATATCTTGGTAGTAAAATTTTACAGAAATTAAAATTTTTAAACTATTAGCATATTTAATACCTCTTCTTCTTTCCCTCCTTTTTCTGATGGCTGAAACAGGCCAGAGTTTAGATTTATCTCTGTTAAATCCTCACTGTGACGTCGGATAGAAAGGTGGGCTTCCGTCGGATGGGACATTAAGTCGTTGCTCCGTGAGCAGGAGAGTCATTCCCTGTGCCCATTAAAGAACACACTGGATTGTCTTAAGGGGAATCTCCCATCTGTTTCCTAAGTAACTTCAGTGGGTCCCTTACTCCAACTTTCTCTGAGTCCTTCTGGTCATCGTGACCTGGCCATTTAGCCCATTAAGTGCGAAAAAAAAGGGCCGCTCAGAAGGTGAAGTATAACAACAAATAGAAAATCGTTCAAATTACTTCATGCATTTCACCACATTATTTTCTTTCTTCAAACGTTAAAGATTTTGTAGAATAGACTGTATACAGGGCCGGTTCTGGGGGAATGGGGTTGGGGGAGGGTAGGAGGGGGCCATCCCCACCTTTCAGAATGCTAGTAAGGTTAATAGAGTAAAAATTTGTTAAACATATTTATATTTCATGCACTTTCCAAGAAATGTTTTAAAAATCTGCAAAACGGAGGGGAAAATATTATATTGCATTGGAAATCCAGTCTCTTGGTTTTTCGGGTCTCTAAAATAATCTTAGTATAAAGATGAGTATCAAAACTCCGCAATAATACATACATATTGTTACGACAGAAGAATCTGGCAACCGAAAGCAAAGTTTCAGCCAACGAATTGAACTTTGGGAGAATTTGGAAAAGAGGAGTGAAGCGTTAACGGTCGTTGTATAGTAACGGTCGGTGAGTTCGAAAATGGACGGTGAGCTGTTCTGAGACAGTGCGCGTAAGTATCAAGAAGTAACTTCATGTGTTGTGTATACGCGGAAGGATAAAAGTGGGATCTTTTTCGTTAAGTATCAAGAAGTAACTTGATGTGTTGTGTATACGCGGAAGTATAAAAGTGGGAACTTTTATGGCTAACTTCGAATGTCTACACGGACTGTCTTTTTGTTCGGCTAGTGTGTGAAAAGTTATTAGCACAGGACGAGAATTGGTTTACGAGTGAAGATCGTCGGGTGACCTGGTAAATCAAGTAAAAGGTAGTATTTAGTAAAATACACAGAGCTGATGTTGTGTGCTCTACGTGAAGATTGATGACTTGTGCATGTTAATAGTTGATTTGTTAATAAGATACTTCATCCATATTTCCTTTGTAACAATTTACCTTGTATTGAATTTGGTTTTGAAATATAGCTTTTAATACTCACGCTCAGTGGCTATCCATTTTTTTTGTAATCCGCAACATTTGGTGTCAGAAGTGGGATTAATTTATTGAATGCCGTTAACTAGAAGTATGGATGAATTAGTAAAGTTGATAAATGACTTGAAGGCTGATATTAAAGGTGATATAGCTGCCCAAAGCGATAAAATAGGTGACCTTGCTAGACAAAATAATGAGTTGAGGACTGAGATAGTTTCTCAAAAAGATGACTTGAAAGCCGAAATGGCCGCACAAAATAATGAGTTGAGAACGGAGATAGTTTCTCAAAAAGATGACTTGAAAGCCGAAATGGCCGCACAAAATAATGAGTTGAGAACGGAGATAGTTTCTCAAAAAGATGATTTGAAAGCCGAAATAGCCGCACAAAATACTGAGATGAGAGCTGAAGTGGCTTCTCAAATTGATAAGATTTCTGATAAGTGTAAGGACATTATGACCGAACTAAATAGTGTAAAAGATGATCTTGATAGTGTTAAGTTAGATTATAAACATGAAATTGAAATTGTAAAAACTGATTGTGAACGCCAGTTTCAGATTTTGAGAAATGAAATGTTACCTTCTGCCTGTGATAATAATAATTCTAGTGGAAATAATGTTATTACACATATCGCTAAAAATACAACTAAACCTTCTACATATGATGGTCAATCATCTTGGACAGTATTTAAAACACAATTCGAAGTTATCGCTACAGCCAATGAGTGGAATGAATTCCAAAAGGCCAGTTTTCTTGCAGCTTCCTTAAGAAATTCTGCTGCGGAAGTTTTGCAGTCTGTTCCAGAAGAAAAACGACTTGATTATCAAAGTCTAGTTTCTGCATTAGAACTAAGGTTTGGTGATAGTTATTTAAAACAATATTACGTGACTCAATTTAAACATCGCATGCAGAAAAATGGTGAAACTTTGCAAGAGCTTGCTAGTGATATTGAGCGTCTAGCTAGATTGGCTTATAGTAACTGTCCACCAGAAATTCAAGATAATTTAGCTCAATTACAATTTATTGATGCTATTGCTGACCCTGACACTCAGCAATCTCTGAGGATGTTGGAAGGTGAATCCTTAAAGTCAGCTGTGGTACATGCTATGAAATACGAGTGCTCCAGGCTTTCCTCCCGAGCGAACAAACGTGCAGTGAGATTTGTGAGTGCAGAAGAAACTGTAGAAAAGGATAATGAAATGAAAGAACTAACCAAAGCCATACTATCCGTTTTGAAAGATATAAAAGGTTCTTCTTCAAAACCTACAACAGACCTCCAGTGTTGGAATTGTGGCAAGACAGGACACATTCGTACCAACTGCACTAGGAAACGAATGAGGAGTCCAAGTACATCAACTAGACAACAGGATCAGAGAAACAGAAAATTTATCAATCTTGCGAGGCAAAGGCTGGTTGTTGATTGGTTGGCCCCAGGGGAAGTCGCCCACGTTTCAACATTGCATGGTGATAATAATGGATTAGTAGCTGATGGAGCCATAAATGGAATACCTTGCCGTATGATAGTCGACACTGGTGCAAATGTAACTTTACTCAGAACGGATATAATAAAGAAAATAATACCTCACCCAAACTTGAATAATACACAGTCTAGAATAAGCCTACAAACGGCCACTGGAGATCGTGCAAAGGTTCATGGAAAAATAGAACTTAATATTCGAGTTGGTAGCTGTCTGGTTCGCCATCCTGTTTACATCGCTGACATCTACGACGAATGCATATTAGGCCTTGATTTTCTTAAGAAACATGGATTCAACATTAGACCCAGTGATAACCTACTCATCTATGAGACAGAAGAGATTCCTCTGCTTAGCCGGACGACTGATTCTTTATCAAGCGTAACTCCAATATTAGTGACGGAAGACACAGAGATCCCAGCACAAAGTGAAGTTATAGTCCGTGGACATCGGGCGGAGACTTCTGGGGCCTTCCGATTGGCAGTTACTGATGCCTCTGGTAAAGGAGCTTTGGCTCATAATATCCTGGTTGCAAGGACTTTAGTCAGAATAGATAAAGAACAGATCCCTATCAGAGTGATGAACTGTAACAAATCCAGTAGAATGTTAAAAAAAGGTGAGGAAATAGCAATATGTGAAGCTGTTACCTGTGTAACAAGTATAAATAAAATAGAAGTTACCGATTCATATCAAAATCATACAGACATCCCGTCTCATCTTACTGAATTATGGAGAGAAACAAGACAAATATTAACTGAAAACCAAGCTGTTAAGGCCGAGAACCTATTAAAAGAATTTTCTGACATTTTTTCTGCCACATCAAATGATTATGGCCGTACTAACCTGACAGAACATAAAATCAACACTGGTGATTCTCCTCCAGTCCATCTGCCGGCAAGAAGGCTTCCATTGGCAAAAAGAGAGGAGACGGAACAACTCATAAAGGACATGGAAGCTCAGGGCATTATAGAACCATCACAGAGTCCCTGGACATCACCAGTAGTTCTTGTCAAAAAAAAAGATGGATCTACACGATTTTGTGTAGATTATCGCAGATTAAATGACGTAACAAAGAAAGATTCCTTTCCTTTACCCAGGATTGACGATACACTAGACACTTTATCTGGGTCAGAATGGTTCTCAACATTAGATTTAAAGAGCGGCTATTGGCAAGTTGGTATACGTCCTGAAGACCGTGAGAAAACGGCTTTCAGTACAGGGAATGGACTTTGGCAGTTTAAGGTGATGCCATTTGGACTTTGTAATGCACCTGCCACATTTGAGCGACTAATGGAGTCAGTGCTCAAAGGTTTGTCTTTGGAGGTCTGCCTGGTTTACTTGGACGACATCATAGTTCTTGGAAGAACTTTTGAAGAACATTTGAGAAATCTTCGTCAAGTATTTGAAAAACTTAAGGCAGCCAAGTTAAAATTGGGACCGACAAAGTGTAAACTGTTCCAGCAAGAAGTTCATTACCTTGGTCATGTGATCACTACAGCAGGGATTAAGACTGATCCTAGTAAGATAGAAGCTGTAAGAGACTGGCCTCCACCACAAGATGTTCATCAACTTCGTAGTTTTATTGGACTTTGCACCTACTATAGAAGATTTGTCAAAGGTTTCTCCAACATCGCAAGGCCATTACATCGTCTGACAGAAGAGGGCCAGCGGTTTATGTGGACCACCGAATGCGATATAGCCTTTCAACAGCTGAAGAAAACTCTTTCCACAGCACCAGTGCTAGCGTACCCACAAACTGGAAAACAATTCGTAATAGATACTGACGCAAGTAACACAGGAGTTGGTGCTGTGCTTTCACAAGAACAAGACGGACAGGAGAGAGTTATTGCATACTTTAGTAAAACTTTATCCAAACCAGAGCGGAATTACTGTGTAACACGCAAAGAACTGTTAGCAATAGTAAAAGCAATAGAACATTTTCATCACTATCTCTATGGCCAGAAATTCCTTATACGTACTGATCATGCTGCACTTAGATGGTTATTAAACTTCAAAAACCCTGAAGGACAAATCGCTAGGTGGATACAACGGTTACAAGAATACGATTTCTCCATCGAACATCGAAGTGGTAAAATGCATAAGAATGCAGATGCTCTTTCCAGGCGCCCATGTATTGACAACTGTAAACATTGCTATAATGCAGAACTGAAATTTGGAACTAAAGAGATAATGCCCATAAGACAAATAGTATCGACACAAACAAACAGTGACACCCCTAACATCTGGAATCCAATTGAAATCAGGAAGGCTCAACTAGATGATGAAGACATAAAACCAATAATGGAATTGATTGAAAAATCTGATGCAAGACCTAATTGGGAGCAAATCTCGAGGTATAGTCCAACTACTAAAAGTTACTGGGCACAGTGGGACTCCTTAAAAATGGAAGACGGAGTATTATACAGAAGATGGGAGAATCCCACTGGACGGCTGATCCGTTGGCAGATAATCCTTCCTCGATCCCGAGTGGAACTTGTGATGAAAGATGTACATGATAGTGCCACTGGAGGACACTTCGGTGTTAATAAGACATTAGCCAAAGCCAGGGAACGATTTCATTGGTTGAAAAGTAGGGCAGACGTTGAGAGATGGTGTAGGCAATGTGAAGCCTGTGCAGCAAAGAAAGGCCCTAAGACTAGGAGTCGGGGTAAGCTGCAGACGTATAACGTTGGTGCCCCTTTTGAAAGAATAGCCATTGATGTAATGGGTCCGTTTCCTAGAACTGATGATGGAAATCGATATTTATTAGTGGTAATGGATTATTTCACAAAGTGGCCTGAGGTATATCCCATCCAAGACCAGGAAGCAACAACAGTGGCTGAGATGATAGTTAATAACTTCATTAGTAGGTATGGAGTACCTTTACAACTCCACTCTGATCAAGGACGGAATTTTGAATCCAATGTGTTTAAAGGCATCTGTCAACTATTAGGTATTCAGAAAACCAGAACAACTCCCTTACACCCTCAGTCGGATGGTATGGTTGAAAGGTTCAATAGAACAATTGCTCAGCATTTAGCATTATTTGTGAACGACCACCAACGTGACTGGGATCGCCATGTACCACTCCTTTTGCTGGCATATAGAACGGCAGTGCATGAGACAACTGGACAGACACCTTCCATGATGATTTTTGGAAGAGAGTTACGTCTTCCCTGTGACCTTTTATATGGTCGGCCCGAAGCAATGCCTGTGTCCACTCCACAATACGTACAAGAATTGCAACAACGACTAGAAGAAATCCATCACTCTGTTAGACATAACATCGACATAACAAGTGACAGAACCAAAACAAGATATGACAGTAAAATAAATGGAACTATTTTCAATCAAGGAGATCTTGTCTGGCTATACAGTCCACATAGAAAAAAAGGACTATCTCCAAAACTTCAGAAACCTTGGGAAGGTCCATATACAATAGTTAACAGGATTAATGACGTGGTATATCGCATTCGTCGACGTCCAGCTACAAAGTGCAAGGTGGTTCACGTGGATCGTTTGGCTCCGTTTCATCGAAGAACTGAAGAAACTTTGGAATCCAGAATTGTTCGGGACGAACAAGACCTAGGAAGGGGGCAGTGTTACGACAGAAGAATCTGGCAACCGAAAGCAAAGTTTCAGCCAACGAATTGAACTTTGGGAGAATTTGGAAAAGAGGAGTGAAGCGTTAACGGTCGTTGTATAGTAACGGTCGGTGAGTTCGAAAATGGACGGTGAGCTGTTCTGAGACAGTGCGCGTAAGTATCAAGAAGTAACTTCATGTGTTGTGTATACGCGGAAGGATAAAAGTGGGATCTTTTATCGTTAAGTATCAAGAAGTAACTTGATGTGTTGTGTATACGCGGAAGTATAAAAGTGGGAACTTTTATGGCTAACTTCGAATGTCTACACGGACTGTCTTTTTGTTCGGCTAGTGTGTGAAAAGTTATTAGCACAGGACGAGAATTGGTTTACGAGTGAAGATCGTCGGGTGACCTGGTAAATCAAGTAAAAGGTAGTATTTAGTAAAATACACAGAGCTGATGTTGTGTGCTCTACGTGAAGATTGATGACTTGTGCATGTTAATAGTTGATTTGTTAATAAGATACTTCATCCATATTTCCTTTGTAACAATTTACCTTGTATTGAATTTGGTTTTGAAATATAGCTTTTAATACTCACGCTCAGTGGCTATCCATTTTTTTTGTAATCCGCAACAATATATTACATACAGAATGATGAAGTTAGAAGAAGGATGATTCCTTCTTCTAACCTCATCATTATTTACAAAGTTCTATGTGACACTGAATGATATGAAAAATATATGATTTAAAAAGAAATAACTTAATTCTTTTAATTACCAGGTTTCATTTTTAATATGTCTGGATGAGTGTGTGTACGAAAGATAGTACACAGGAATTTTCAAGTTGATGAGTTAAGCAAGTCAAGTCACTTTCATGAATGTCAGATTTTGACATTGCAAATGCTTAAAAGTTTGAACAATTTTCGAACAAAAGCAGTTGAAAACAAATAAATAAGTATGAATCAGATAAAAATAAAAGAAATAGAACAAATTTACATAAAATTTATGCAAACTGTTCTAAAATTTCAAATATCAAATTGACAGTTGTAACTGTAAGAACCGGCTCAGACCGGATTTGAAAAGGACAGAATTACTGTAAAATAACAGTAATCTGTCCAAAAACAATATTAAAACTCAAAAATGAGTATAAAATATCAGAATAAATGTAAAACTGCCAATCTAATGAAAGATAAAATACAAAAAAGCTACTTTTCAGTAGCGACCTGAATCGAATAAAACGAAAAACTTAAAAAACGCTACTTTTCCAGTAGCGACTAAAATCAAATAAAATACGAAAAACTTAGAGCTAGAATACCTCAACGGAGGATTTTTAAAGTCGAAATGCTTACTTGTATAGTATGTTTCCAAGCCAATAACGGCCAATCGATGAGTCGGTTATCAGCACGTACTCTTCCAACGCCAATAACGGCCAACTTAAAGTCGGCTATTGGCGCGTACTTTTCCTATACTGATAGCGGCCAACTCACTTCGGCTATTGACTTATCTAATGTAGATTAGTATGTCCAAAGCCGGAGACTTTATTAACACATCATTGTAGAAACTAAACCTGTAAAAACCCTAACTAAGAAACTACAAGTTTAAGAAAAAGATTAAGCTAAACTTGCTACCCTTCCTGCCAAAGGTTCCATTAGGATTTTCACCCAGTCTTGCCTAAGGCTAATAGGAAATTTAACTAAATAGTTAGCTAGCTAATCATTAGTACTTGAAGTAATCCAGGAGCGATGCGAAAACACGTCATGACCGTTCGAAGTCAGAGCTCCAAGTCCAGAAAACTCACATTCTTATAAATTTGCTGATTTCTTTGAACTGAATATCGATTTGCACCATTTCTTTTGAACCGGTGGTTGAATTTCGAAACATTTTAATGCATGATATCAAAAACTACTGCAAATTAATTTTTTGAAAAACCAAACACAAAAATATCGAAACTTCTCTTAAATCACATGAAAGGCTTAATCTTGTAGAAACAGATTTTTTTCCCGTTATTTCTTCCAGTTCTTTCCTTGATTTTTTCTGCATTTTGACTGTTGTATGTATATTCCACCCATGGCTCATTAAACAAATAATCTATACTGAATCTGACTAATTTCTACCAACTTTTTTGAAAAAACATTTTTAGGTGCATAACTATACACCCAATTCTGTTTTTAATTACTTTAAAATTAATTAATTTTGTTATTTAAAATAGCCTTTAAGAAACAAAATTTCAGAATTTTTTTCCGTTTTGCCGATATAGGCGATTTTGTAATTTTTTTTCTCGTTTCCTACACTCAATTCGGTCTGTAATTCGTAGTTAGGCAGTCACTGTAAGGGGAGCTATGCACCAATCCACTGTGATGATGCACAGAACAGACCAGGACTAGTGCCCAATGTCCAACCCCACCTTCTCGTTGTGCGGACCGTTAGTACCTTTCAAAAGAGATACTTTCTTGTGGAAATGAACGGAAGAGGAGAGTTGCCAGATTAGTGTGGCCTAGTGATCTGGACAACTATGGCTACTTTTCTTTTTTTCTTTTTTCTACCCTGCTGAGGAGTGGTCAACCACACAGGACCTGGTGCTGACCACATAAACCAAACGGATTTGAATAATGGCTCTGAGCTTGATTATGAATCCAAGAATTACTGCACTGATGGGCCACTATTAAGAGAAAATTAGGTCATATAGGGCAGCTGAAATTGAATCTGACTATTACCTTGTTAAAAGTGTCTTGCAACTTATAAAAGAAAGAACTAAAGGAATGTCCTTAATCAATGCTCTACTAGTCCTAACAGAAAGTGTTACATAGAGCTTAATAAACGTGTAAAGGATCAGTTAGCAGCTGATAAGAATCTCTGGCTTGATGTCTTGGCTGGCAAAGCTCAGGCAGTAGTTAGACAGCACAACAGCAGACAGCTGTACCAGATCGTTAATGTTTTGTGTGGTAAAAAAAGACAGGTGTTCAGGGATTGAAGGATAAGTAAGGTAAGGTTATAGAAGCTGGATGTTCTGTCATGGCTAAGTGGGCTAAGCATTTCAGTGATGTTCTAAACAACGTGACTAGTTCTACTCCGATTGTTGTAATGATGATTGATGCATTACTGGCTTTAACGTTGGTCCTATATCAGTCTGAAGTTATTTTGGCTATTTCTAAACTTAAACTGAATAAATCCCCAGGGGTAGATGAAATTACTACTGAAATGCTTAGAGCTGGGAATTTGTGTTATCACATGGATTACTGAAATTTTGAATATCTTATATAATAAAGGCATTCTTTCTAAGGATTTTACCAGATATATTATTTTCCCTATTTTTAAAAAAGATGATCACCGTTCTTATGTCAACTCTAGGGGTATCAACCTGCTTTATGTTCCAGTTAAAGTTCTTTGTATGATTGTGCTTAATAGAATTAAGAATCTGGTTGATGGACAATTTGTGTGATGAAAAGTGTGGATTCAGAAGTGGTAGGGGATGTGTAGATCAGATTTTTTCATTTAGGTAGATTCTTGGGAAATGTTTAGAGTTTCAGAAATCTGCTGTTATTAGCTCTGTAGATTTCAAAAAAGCTTTTGACTCTAATGATCGTCATAATTTGTGGTTAATCGTGAGATCGTATGACACAACAGGCAACTTAGCTAACATAATAAAAGCTCTCTATAATAACACTGAGTCATGTGTAAATGTTGCTATGGCCTGTAACAATTGATTTAGCTTTGATTTTGGTGTTCAGCAAGGATGTACTTTGTTTCGTTTTCCCTTTAGTTTGGCTATTGATTATATTATGCGAAATTCACTGCAAGCGAAAGATTTTGGGATTAAATGATCTAGAGATCTGAAATTTTCTGATTCAAATTATGCCGATAATTTAGCCCGTTTGGCAAATAATGTTGATAAGATGAATTCTTTCATTCGAGCTGTTGATGAGAATGGTAGTAGAGCAGGTTTTGTTATAAACAGGGAGAAAAATAAAGTGATGAAATTTGGTCAGGCAGGTTGTGAATCAGTTGATCTGAATGGTTACAGGCTTGAACAGTTGTCACAGTTTAATTATCTTGGGAGCTATGTAACAGATAATGGTGATGTGCGGCATGAGATTAACAGATGAATAGGGATTGCTGCCGGGACTTTTAAGAATCTGTTGTGAGTGTAGAGAAATAGGCGTACACACCTAAAGACTAAAATTAGACTGTATAATAGTTTGGTTTTTCTAGAGTTAGTTATGGCAGTGAAAGTTGGACACTTTGTAAACATGATAACAGGAAACAAATGCTTTCGATTCTAGATACTTATGCAGTATCTTGGGCATTAGGTGGTTAACTTTGCAAGTAATGATGAAGTTAAGCAAAGGAGTTGGTAACTTCCTTTGAGCAACATATTGTGCACAGACAGACTCTGTTGGTTTGTCCATGTTGCTCATACGCATAATTATAAATTTACAAATAGGGCTATGAACAGTGTGCCTCAAAAATAGGGGAGACCTAGAATGCAGTATGCAGACAATGTCAAACAGGACCTTGTTAGAATTGGTATACCATGGCCAGATGCAGCAGATGTAGCTCAGGATAGATATGTTTGAAGAGCTAATTTGAACGATCTGTTGGACCTCTATAGCCCATGGCTGCTTGAGGAGGATAATGATGATCAATACCCTCAATTCAGAGGGCAGCAAAATTGATGCAATGCAGTACACTGGACTATGGGGCGACAGTAACAGTCACTCGTTCCTGGAGACAAATTACCTAGTTACGTCCCTTTTCATAAGAAACTTCCCACCATCACCACCAATATTAGAGAAAGGAGACTTATGGTGCAAATGTTTTGCTATTGGTATGGAATAACCATCAATGGACGTACTACCTCATGTGTTCGATTGATGGATGCTGTTGGGTTGATACTCATTACCTGTTTATCGGTGATAGCACACATATGCATAGATCTAACCATGCAGTACTTAGAAACAGAAGATATTCAACAAAAGAACTGGCATCAAGTTCCTCAGACCTAAATCCCATGGAACTTCTGTGGAATGCCTTAGGCAGGCCCATTGTAAATCATCATCCACCTCCATGGACACTCAAGATAAAGTTAGGATTTGTGGAATAATGGGGTTTGTTTCCTCAGGCACTTTTAACAACAATATATTTAGCATGGATCAACACTGTTGGGGTTGTATTGGAATGTTTCAATTCTGAGCGAACCTTTTTTTGCACACAATGTCTAAATGGCCAGGTCACAAGGACCCTGAGGGCTCAGAGAAGGCTGTGAGGATGGGACCCACTGGACAGTTGCAGGGGATAGATGGTAGCCTCCCATATGTGCCGTTCATTGTGTTCTTTAACGTCACAGTGTATGACTCTCCCACATATGGAGCCATGTCTTAACGTCCCATCTGACGGACAGCGACGTTTCCAAGTCCATAGGTGTCCCCTACTGACCGAGGATATGATGGAAGTTTTGCGGAGATGAATCTCAGTGCTGGTCCAGGTAGGAGTCGAACCTGTGAACTGCAGATTACGAGCCTTGTACACTACCGACTGAGTCCCAACACCACTATGAGGCCAAGTAGATCATATTACTTGGGTTCCATTAAGAATTATTACATTCCAGAACGTAGAGAAGTTATTTGAAGGGAATTTGCTAACAGATCTAATTTCTCTCAACAGAATGATTCTCTAATCCAGTGGTTCTCAACCATTTATGCTTCACGTATTTCCTGGAAATGTGTATGTAACTGGCGTACCCCTTATATAGATAGATAAAACTATATTTATAGTAAAACAATAAGAATAAAATAAAACATATATACGCAGTCGTATCAGAATAATATGACCACCTACCATAGGGTACGTATGGTAGGTGGTCATATTATTCTGACACGACTGTGTATATACACATTAAATTTGTACTTAATTTACATCTAGTGACTTTTGAGCTCTCACGGCGTACCGCAAAAATTTTTACCACGTACCCCACGTTGTGAACCCCTACTCTAATCTATGAATTCTCTCATGGTAACAGTTTACATTATCTGTACTCGTGGTGAAAAGATTTATGGCAGTCAATGATTGCAATTTCGAAACTTCTAAATATAAAGAAGGAAACAGACTATTATTAAAGAAATCAACACCTCCGCTACCACTGTACCGTGTAAATTGTAAGATATATCGAAGTTTATTTAATTTGCTTTTCAGTGTTTCAATCAAACTATATGTGTTAAAAGTTTAATAGTTCTTATCTTTTGATTTAAAAAAAATTATGTGTAGATTTCTAAAGCAGTGTTAGGTTAAATTTAAGTTTTTGTAACATTTGTATACTTTTTCTGTTAGCGATGATCAGCTGTAATTTATAGGTAAAACATGATACAGTGCAAATCGGTTAACACGAAAGACAGGCACCAACATAATATTTCGCGTTAAGAGTATTGCTGATGAATACATATATTGCACTGTTGATTCCTAAAAGCCATTCATGGTTTACACTGTACGTTAAGCTTTCACTATGAATTGTAACTGGAGATGGAGCTACGTAATCAATTATATATATATAATTATATACAATACAGTACGTCATTATTTTTTATTCTAAATTAAATTTCAAATTTCACAAATAATAAGCGAAAACGAGAAGAATAATGTGAGAAAAATCATCCAACCTTTCTTTTTACTCCTCAGATCTCGAGTCAAAAACACACTTGTATTTATAGTCGCTGTTAGATAGGAAGAAATTTAAGCAGAATATATATTATAGAAGAATTTTAAGCTGTTGATAGTTTATCAAACTATAATTGGGATTGCATCTGTTGATTAACAGTAATTTTTGTGTTTTCAGAGGAAGTTTGAATAGAATTACAAGAATAATAATGGAAAAAATGCTTGGCAGATTGAAAATTTTGGCATCAAGGGAAGGGATTTTTTTTTTATTAAATGAACATGTATATGAAAGTACTGTAATCAAAATGGACCAAACTTTATTTTACATGTTAGCTGATTTTTTCCATAACCATTTTTGTATTAACTGCTAACTGCCAGTGCCAAAATGTAGCGCTCTATTTAATGAATAAAAGAAATTCATACAGTGTATCAACTGAAAATTATTTACATCTGATGAAATTTTTTGAAAATTTTGTTTCTGATGATAAACAAGTTTAGCATTAGTATCCATCCACATATTAAAATCAACATTAAATTGGTTAAATCATAAAATAAGATTAGCCTAAAAGCAGATTTAAGAAACAAGTCTTTTAAAGATGTCTAAGCTTTTTAGAAAAATATGAATAATTGTATGTCTTAATAGAACTGCCATGGTTATTTGTAGGCTATTAGTTATAAAAGGGTGTAGAATTCTCTATAGATTTTAAATTCTTGCAATTATTTGTTTTTTATCACAACAAACATTTTGCATTTTGAAAATATGCTTTTATTTACTTTGTACCGATTATATAAAAAAATATATAATTATAGTCCCTCTTTTGTTTCTCTAATGTGGTTACTTCAATATAAGTTAAAATGTAGTGCTTAGTTGAATAGTGTAAAATAAATGGAAAAAGTAAATCACAATGACTTTATTTACTAAATTTTATACATTTAAGTTATGCACTCAAGATGAATAATATGAACATATATTGATGATAAAGAAGCAGCAGAATACATTTTACTTTTAGATGTAAACACAAAATTGAGTATTCAATTTTATTTCAACTTTTGAAACTTCATAAGACATATAATCCAGATTAGGCAGAAAGTTATATGTGTTACAAAGCTCTATTTTTATTTGGAACTGTAGTTGAATGAGTGTTGAAGTTTGATATATGAGATTAGTTGTCTCAAGGCATCAGATCATAATAATACAGGGCAATACAGAGGTTTAGCCAGAAAACATTCCTGGTTGGGGTAAGGGTGGGTGATAGTGTGTTGATATGCAGTGTAACCTAGATTAACTGACTTTTGATTATCTGATTATTGCTTTAATCAGTTAAAGCCTGTTGGCCACTGCATTTTGTACAGATATCATTCAGTGATAGAGGTACACTTTCACCCACCCCCAAGACAGAGTTGAAAACTTCTTATTTAGCTTTACATTTTTTTACATAATGTATTTACTTATGTAATGGTGCCCTTCTTCTTTTTCCCTCATTAATATATCCTAAAATGTTTCTTAAAAGCTTCCATCAGACAGAAATATTTTTCGAAACATGTGCAACAGATATCACAGATTTGTAAAATGAGAACATTTGATTGTAACCCTTCCATGGCCCCAGATGAATATAGATGTTGACTGAATCCAAAATGAGATGGTTTTAGTGCAACAAAAAACTTCAGTTTTTAAAAAATAGAAATTGACCTTCGAAAACCTTTTTGCATATAAAAATACTTAATTAAAGCTTGAAAACTATTACTTTCTTTTTTCATTTGATGCATATTTTATTAAACTATAATACAAATAATTAAAGCCATTTGATTGCCATTTCTTAGAAGCAATATATAGTATTGCCAATTTGTTTGTTAACATTACTCTATGCTGAAGCAACCTCTGATTTAAGATCACAAGTATGATTTCAACTATTATCAACAAATTTTTTTTAAGTTTCAAAAATCTCCTGAAAATTAACAAAACTTCTATTTTTTTTTTAAATGGAAGATTTTGGAAGTAATTACCAAGTATTTCTTCTGTTGTTTTTTTTCTTCAATTTTTACAGTCTTTACTGCTATAAACCTATTTCAGTATTCCTAGAATTACTTTATTCATCCCAGCATTCTATGCATCATTCCAACTCCTCAAATTGAAATTCACCATAAACTTAAAAACATACAATATACAAATTATGAAAAAAAAAAAACTATAACTAAAAAAAAGCATTCTTAACCAGATTAGCTGCAGTACACAGCATCACAACAGAGGAAGACACAGGTGTTACTAATTGCATGCTCACATGTGTGAGAGTTGTGAGTGCTGTCTGCACTCACAACTCTCACACATGGTAAGTGGGTGTATGGTAGTTTATATGCGTGATTTAAGTCCAAATACTTCCTACCACACAATGAACATCATCTCCATTTGTAAAATTAGTATTTTATTTCCTTCTTTTTTGTAATTAAACTAGTTTTCATTTCAGTAAATTTTGTATATTATCTATTCTTTGGTTGGTTGATATATTGATCTTTTGGAGTTATGCTACATTAGATGGCTGACATATAAGTCATGGATATTTTGTTTAACATCACATTAGGTTATAAGTTAAATTTTCGTTTATTATTTCTTCATGTTCCAGTAAGAAAATTTTGATCTGGCATCGTTTTCTGAAAATGAATAAGGTCTTGGGCACATAAGCAAAAAGGACTTCCTTGACATGATTGCAGCAAATGCTTTTAACCCCTCGCCCAACTCCTGATTTACCCCCCTCCCCTTGGCAAAATTCGATTGTTAAAAGAAATACGAATTTTTAATTTACACTGAATCTTTTTAAAATATTTTTATCCCCCCCCCCCTCAATATATTGGCTGGGCCACTCTGGTGATATAGATGTTTGTTTTCTATTCTTGGTGCACAAACCTTTTAGCACTTAGTCAAGATTGCCAAACTTCAACACCCAAAGAAAAGATTCATAGTATTTAGTAAAAAATAAGGCAGACAGCAAATTGTGTTTCCATTTCATAAACAGGACAGAAACTCCCATTAATGTGAGCAATTCAAGTCACCTTGTATAATGCTACCATATTTTTTAAAATACACCACATTGAAAAGAATCATTTAAGGAAATAAAAATCATGTTTTAGGTAAATTTTATTCAGGGAGAAATTTCCTCTTGATTGATATATAATTTAACTGTTTTTATTGGTCAGGTTTCCCAACATTAAGCCTTAATTGCATAGTCTGATCAATTTTTTCACCATATCATGATGAAAAAGTATTATTAAAATCAATATGTTTTTTAAATTTGTTTGAATTTTTTATTTAAAAAAATTCAGAAATTAAATTCTATTTAATTTGGTATATAACATGACCTATTTTGGTTTATTGGTTATTTTTAAAAAATTCTAAAGTTGACTTGTTTTATTGGCAAAAAAGTGCAGACTTTTCTCAAAGTATAGTACCAAAAAAAAAATAATAATTACAAAACAAGATAATTTTCTTGTTTCAAATAGATATATATTTATATTATTCAGAAATAAATAGTGTTTTAATTCATGTGTATTATAATAATTTCTGTCTTTTTTTTTAAATAAATTTTTATTTGCATTACCAGATGCATTTTCTACTGCATGATTTCCAAAAATGCACTATTAAAATTAAACATCTCATTTTTGTAAAATATTTTATTTTCAGAAAATCCACAATTTAAATACTGATTAATTTGGCATATAATATTGGCATAATTCCTTTCATTACTTGTTTGGCAAAAAAAGTATATAAATTATACACATATTGCAATAATAAACAGTGTTTCTAAAAGTTTGAAGTTTATACAATAAAATTGTACTATCTCCTTGGTTCTTCATAATCTACAACTGCTTGAGGATTTTGTGTCCATCAAAACGATGAGTTCCAAGTATCATAGCCTAACTGTTTTAAATCGTGGCATATTTTTCAAATCACAGGTACATTCTTCAAGTAACAAGTTTCTACCAATAAAATGTGCTTTAATGCAGGAAAAAGTTCATATCAACATTATGAGGAATAATAATATTGATAATAGATAGCATGTTCAGCAGCAAGCAAATACATCTTTAACTAGTGTAGAAATACTGAAAGACTTGCCCATGCATGAATGTCAGTCTGTAGGTAATCACATTTGTAATACAGATTTGGAAAATTTCTGTTATTAGGTTATAGTGGATTTGTGCAGTGTTTCTTAGGTCCTCATATAAACTCTGTACTATATGATTGGGACTATATAAATTATACTCATGTTGCAAGCTTTCTTGGTACATAACTCATTATGATCAACACGTGAAAATTTCCTCCCTGCTTTTATTTTATTTATTTATTTTTTTTTTTGGGGGGGGGGAGAAAAAAGAGAATATAATTTGAGGATGTATATGATACTCTCCATGTCAGAAGCTTTCATTTGAGATATGAATTGATATACTTGACAGTCCCTTACATATCCCCCCCCCCCTCTTTTGTGTGTTTGTGTGGAAAAGAGAAAGGGAAGAGAACAAACCCCTAAATTGTTTTAATTTTTGAAAAGAGGAAGCTGTACACCTAATATAATGGTCTTAGCTTGTACCATGTGGATAAGGTCTCCTGTTTTCTGTGGTGAAAGAGAAAAATCTGGGAGTAACCAAATTCTTACATCAAATATACACAAAAGTCTTGATCTCAGGAACTATTATGCAAAATTTGGTTATTATAACTTAAGTGTTCTCTAGATGTATAGCAAACAGACTGACAAATTTTCCTTGGCCACTGCTTGTAGCATCATCTATTGAGAGACATCTTCACTGTGGCATTTTAGATCCTGACCAAGAAACTGTCTGGATGTGCATTTTTTAGCATGAGATTGAGGATTATATAATAGATTTGATAATTTTAAGCTATGATCCAAGACTGACTGATGATCACCACATCACTTGTCTTTAAAACTGAACAATGGGTCATCTGAGGGTTCTTCCAGTTTCAAAATTGTAATAATGCTTTCCTTTTTGGTAATTATCAGTCAGAAAAACAGTTCAGTTATGTTTTTGGAATAAGTGAAAAAATGAATAAAATTAAAATTGATGTGAAATAAGTCAATTTTTGATTGTGTGTGTGTGTCTGGATATATATATATATTGCTCGCAAAAATTAGGGGATATTTTTATCTCTTCATATTCATTTTGAAATATCCTCTAATTTTTGTGAGCAGTATATAAACACACACACACAATCAGTTATAGAAATAAGTCCATTTTGATTGTGTGTGTATGTGTTATATACTTGTAGATATATATATATAAATACACAGTATTAGTTTTTTTTAAAGTGATTTCTAATTATTAAGTATGGTTGAATTAACTATTGCTTTGGCACCTAATATTTTATACTTGCTTTGGATTTAATTCATTAAGTTGAAAAAATAGGTAGAAAATTTACTGTAATATAAATTATATATATATGTATGTTTTTTTTTACAGGCATAAGAATATATATTATCATGAATGCTGATTCTAGACTAAAACCTAAAAACAGACCCTCAAACCTTCTTTCTCCAGAAGAAAATGAAATAATTTTTGATTGTCTTGGAAAAAGATGCACAGTAAGTGTTATACTATGAAAAGTTAAAGCCTTTAATTTTTATCAGTACTAGCAAATGTTTATCATTATTGTTTTTTTTTTGTTATATAAATTTGAACTGAACTATTTTAATAACAGAAAGAATAGGATGTCAGTTATGATTTGGTTAAGCTTAACTGGTAAGTGCATCTCTACAGAAGTAAAATTAATAGTCTTGTGTAATATATATATGATTTCCATTTAAATTAAATGCAAAATACTTTAAACTTGAATTGTACTGAAAGAGGATACACAGTGAAAGGTTTATGTACATACTTATTTAACCCTGCGTTGAGCGCGCCAACTTTCCTGACATTGGTGCTCGCATGGTGTCTGAGGGACTCTCATTACATTTGCGTGAGAAAAAGGATTTTTGAAAGGTTGTAGTAGTTTGTCTTAATCAGAACACAAACACTATTGATTTGAATCATATATATTTTATATAGAACACAAATGAAAGAATATAAAATTAAAAATAACATGAGCTCAAAAGAATAAAATAAAACCTACAAAATTATAAATTTTTTTCAGTGCAAATGCTGCAAATGTTCTTTGCATGTTCCAAGCAAATGAAATTATTACACTTCATACATTTGTATTGAGTCATGCGATTCTTCTTCCTTTCGCAGATGTAGCAGCTTTCTCTTGCATTTCCTGGATCTTCCATTCCAGGATTTGTTTTTCTTTTAGCCTGAAGGCCACTCGTGCTAGCACTTGCAATATCAGATTCGTTTTCTTCTGCCATTTCGATTGTTCGTTTTCGCAAATTTTTATGTATTTGTATTGTATTATATGTTATTGTCGACCTTTTCAGTATATGGTCTTTAGTTAGTTCCAAAGCTAAAGTTTTTATAAAATATCTTCTTTTGTCTAATCCCCGGATTTTGTTTCCCTTGTAAATAACATTAGCATTAATGCCTGCTAAGTTCAACATCATATAAAAAACTGTCATTGGCCAATGGTTGCTATTTCTAGAGACATTGTAGGTGACACACAGTTGTTGACGACATCGACTCCCGATTTCGTTTCATTGTAAAACGTTACTATCTCTGGCTTTCTTTTTATATCTGTTGTAAGGTCTATGGCCGAGTCATGATGCATGCTAGAAAGTAGAATAACATTTTTACCTTTTTTTGGAATGTACGAAACCAATGTCAAGTTTTCTTGAAAAGCGAACTTTGATGTAAATTCATTTCGACCACGTACTGCCACAAAACTCGGTGGAAGCTGCTTTTATTCTTTCTGATGGTTCCAACATAGGTTAGTCTGTGATTCTATTGAAGGTCAGTAACTAGTTCATAACTAGTAAACCAGTTATTTCCTGTAATATTTCGCCCAGAACCAAAGATCGGTGCACACAGCCTTTTCACTATAGAACTAGCACCATTATCAACTTTGTAAGGACCATCAGGCTGCCTCCCTACATATATTTCCAAATTGCTAGTATAATAAGTTCTTGCATCCACTAATGATAAGATCTTTATACCATACTTGGACGGCTTGGATAGTATATATTGATGAAATGGGCATTTGCCTCTAAATGCTGGTAGCATTTCGTCAATTGTAACATACTCGCCCACACAATAGTTATTCTGACAATTGAAAACAAACAACTCGAAAATTTGTCTGATAAGCACAAGTTTATCAATGGCTCTTCTTTCATTTCGGGTTTCCTTGTCGTCAAAACGTATATTCTGCAGGAGAAAATGGAATTTTTTGCATGACATAGTCATTCGAAAAAGTTCTATGCCAGAACCATCAGTGGCTCAAAGATCTTCAGTATTTATTCTGCTATTCCTATAAAATCCTGCCATATACAAAAGACCTATAAAAGCTTTTATTTCCTCCAAGTCCATTCTTTTACAATCTCTTTCTCTGCTAAACAATCCTCTTTTACTATCAATATACTTATGGTAATTGGCAATCAAAATTAACATATCATCAGTGAAAAATAAACTCCAACATGTCAAAGCGGATTTTGCATGCTTCGCTGTGCTCTTTACACCAGGTAAATGACTAACAATATTATGTGAACGTGTCCTTACATTCTGAGTAGGTGTGTCTAACCTCCATTTAGTTGTCTCATCTTTTCCAAAAATAAATTTAGCGTTACATTCTAAATTATCTTCATTTTCATCACTACTTGATATTTCCTGTTCGGTATCTGTAGCTGCTTGTTGTTCCTCTACGTTGTCTTCTTCACCTTCACTGCTATCGTTTGTCTCTGACAATTCTTCATTATCAGATTCCATTGCCAGTCTCTGCAAAATCTCAGCATCTTTTTCATCAAAAGGATTATACTTTCTCTGGTACATCTATGTACATAAAAGCTATTTCAATTTAGTCTATAATTTATTCTAAACAAATTTCTAAATAAAACTCACCTTCGTTCGATCATTAATCTAACTAAAATCAACTTTTGATAAAAATTTTCATGTAGACTTTTGAAACGGCAGTGCTCGCGTGGCATCTGAAAGACTCAGTGTAATAACTATAGGTCCTAAGTACCGAACGTGTAAACATGAACTGTCATAAATCACTCTGAATAATCCTCCACTCACATGTGGAAGGTACATGGCGGGGGAAATCCCTACCTATCTGCTTTCAAAAGTTGCCAAAGAAAGAAGATTCAGTGGCATCTCAACGGAGGGTTAAGAAAGAAACCACTATTACCACATTTAGAAATTAGGATATTCCCATGTCTAAAAGTAGCTTTGGGAATAACATTAAAAAAAGAGCTCATAATATAAATATGAAAACAGCAGAAAAGCCTGGTTTTAAGTTTTTCCAAGCCATTTGAGATGCTAAAAGACACTGAATTAGAAGTGGATGTTGTTTATTAGTCAATATATATGAACACTGTACCTGTATAACATTCTCTGTTTTCACTACTTCTTCATATAAATGACAGTTACATATAAATTAATCTGAAGGATTACATTCTGTATACACCAATGAGATAGGTTGATTTTTATCTCTGAGCAGCAATTTTTTTGCACACAAAGAGCTAAATGGACAGTTTTCAATTACCCCAAGGCCTGAGAAAAGGTTGGGGGAAGGGAACCCACTGGACAGCTGTTAAGGAACAGAAGCCTCCGATCAAGGCCATCCAGTGCATTAATATGCACAGGGCATGGCTCCTTTGCACATGGGGTCACAGTTTTATGTCCCATTCAATGGACAATGGCCTTTCAACACCAGTGTCTCTTTTCTGACTGAGGTCAGGGAGAAGTTTTAGGGGAGATAAATCTCAACACTGGTGTAGTTGTGGCTCAAACTTGGGAACTGCAGATTATAATAAGCCTGTCACACTACCCGACTGTCACCACACTAGTGAGTAGTAATATAGAAATGGCAGTACTAATTGATTATTAGATTAACTCGCCAGGTGTGACTTTCACATGTAATAATAAGTGTAAATTTCAGATCAATGAGGTGAGGAAATAATACTGAAGTCCAGTAACATATATCTGCTGTGTGCAATTATTGTTGTGTTTTGCACTCTTGAGGTGTTAAACTATCAAGTTTAGAGGATGATTCATAGATGAGGAAGTAAAATATATTTGGATAATATTTTGCATGGGTTGTAGAAAATTTCCTAGTACTATGCCTAATGTAGAAGTTTCAAAATAATACCTTCTTTACAGTTATAGTGGGGGTGGGGGTGGCTCAGTCATTAATGCGCCAGGCTCGTAATCTGCAGTTTCCAGGTTCGAGTCCCGGGTCTGGGTCAGCATTAAGATTTATCTCTGCAAAACTCCTCGCCCTGCCCACAGTCAGTAGGGGACACTGATGGGCTTGGAAAGGTCGCCATCCATCGGATGGGACATTAAACCATGGCCCTGTTAGTGGGAGAGCCGTACCCTGTGCATGTTAAAGAACACACTGGATGGCCTTGACGGGAGGCTACCATCTGTCTCCTAACAGCTGTTCCAATGGGTCCCCTCCCCCAACCTTCTCTGAGTCTTTGGGGTCCTTGTGACCTGGCCAATTTGCCCATTGTGTGCAAAAAAAAGTGCTGCTCAGAGGTAAAACAATCCAACCCAACAGTTATAGTGCTGCTAACTTGCCCATAATCATGAGTTAGTAGTACTAAATTAAAGCAGCCATTGTAATCTACCACAAATATAGTTCATGGAGTCTATAACTTGTTACCAGATGAACAGCTATCTTAGGCAACATTTTACCACATCTTGAAAGCCACCATGTAAACTACATACTGTTTATTGTAGTAGTAAGAAGAAAAGATATAATTTTGTAATATATTCATATACATATTATCAGAATTGTGCCACAAAGCTGAAATGTTTAAATATTGACACTTTAAGCCTAAAAGTGCCATCAAATTTCACTTTAGGAAACATGTTTTTTGAAACATTTTATATTTGAAAAAGCTACGAATTTTTGCTAATTTTTTTTATCAAGATAATATAATATTTAATTTTACCATTTAGAAATAAATCTCTGCAAAGCAAATGTTTTCAGCAAGTAAGTCTGCCACATATCTAAATCAAAGTTTGTAAGCTTTCCATGTTGTGTCCCCTTTTCAGCCATGCAGTTGGTTAAGCAACCATCTCCCTTCTTCTCAGTTTAATCTGAAATTTGTTGAATGTTTGTTTAGTTGATATGTAAAATGAAAAAAACAACAACAACAAATGTTGCATTTTGTTTCTGAGTAAGCAACCTAGTTGCACTAAGCAAAAGTTTAATTTTTTCACTTGTAAACTGTACATTATATTCTCTTTGTTTGGTGTCATTTTGTCTGCTGTAAATTATATTTCTTTTTTTCAAAATGCTTTTGACCAGGTTTTAAGCTTTGGTCACTTTCAGTGGCAATTATCTTTGTCCTAGTATAAAAGATTTGTTTCAAAAATACCACGATACTGTAACTTTACTAAAATGTATTATCTATAGTTTATAAGTAAAGATAAAGATGAAATTTATTTCATTCATCATCATCAATAGTATATAAATTTCAGTAAACTCTTACACCATCTTAGTCCTCAAAGTATTACTACACAAAAATTACAAGCAATATTGACAGGAAATGAAGGAAACCTTTAGTTTTCCAGTGATCAACTAGATTATATAAGACTTAAATATGAAAGTATAAAAGTAAAATGCAAAACGTGCCATAATTTGCTTGGATAATGGGTATAATGTAACCATTGACTACAAGAGTGAAAATAGAGTATTTCCACAAGAGTCTGAACTCGCACATGGACAGATTTAGATAAATTGTATGCTATGGCATATAAACTGATAGGCTCCTGTCAGACCTCTCTTGGCAAGCAACTGCTTGAGGGGGTATTTATTTTATTTATTTATTATTTATTCATTTAAATTATTGGCAACAGCAGTAAGGTAATAAAGCGAGAAAAATATTTTAAAATTCAAAAATTAATACACCTGTAAAATTCAACCATAAGCACATAATATAACCATATGAAATTATTTTATTAGAGAATGTATGCTATCCAGATTTAGCAATTATAATTTTAGTCCCTTGTCAAACTGTTTATCCCAAAATGTTGCGATCAGATCTTGTGGAATGGCATTAAAAAAATCTGCTAACCAGGTATATACACCACATTAAGAGCCAAAACATTATGACCAGCACATCTTTATGCGAATGGAAGCAACTTCAGGTAAATGATGGTGCGTGTGAAGATCATGAAATGGTATAAAAAAACACCTGATACTGAGCTCTGTTAATCAGTATTGTTCTTCTTCAGATGGGAAAGGCAGCAGACTTAAGTGAGTTTGACAAAGGCCAAATTGTAATGGTCAGACAACTGGTGCAGAGCATTTTTGAGATGCAAGACTTGTGGGGTGCTCACAGTCAGCCATGGTTAGTACCTTCAAAAAGTGGTCTGAGGAGGGAAAAAAACCACAAACCACCTTCAAGATGTGGGTCGACCATTGCTCATCGATGCTAGAGATGAGCAAAGGCTATCCTGTATGGATAATGCCAACAGAAGGGATACTGTGGCACAACTTGCCCATAATTTGAATGCTGGTGACAGCAGTAATGTGTCATAGCACGTACATCTAACCCTGCTGAAAATGGGGCTGTGTAGGCACAGGCTTCTCCGAGTGCCATGCTAACCTCGGTTCACCACTGAAATCACCTACAATGGGCACACAAGCATCAAAACTGAACTTTGAATGATTGGAAGAAGGTCATCTGGTCTGATGAATCTCATTTCCTGTTGTACCATGTGGACAGCCCGGTACATGTGCATCATTTACCTGGGGAAGTGTTGCTACCAGGATGAACTGTGGGATGAAAACAAGCCGGTGGTGGAAGTGTAATGCTTTGGGCAATGTTCTACTGGGAAACCCTGGTATGCAGGAAACTATAGCATCTACCTAAACATCATTGCAGATCAAGTACATCCTTTCACGGCAACGGTATTCCCTCAACGGTATTCCCTCTAGTAGTGCCTTCTTTCAGCAGGATAATGCACCATACCACACTGCCCGGATTGTTCGAGAATTGTTTGCAGAACATGAAGACTTCCAGGTATTGCCCTGGCCTCCAAATTCCCCAGACATCAATCAAACATATGTGGTTTGTGTTGCAACAGCATATCCAATCTGTGGTGGTTCAACCACGTAACTTAGAAGAGTTAAAGGATCTGTTGGTAACGTGTTGGTACCAGATACCACAAGACACCTTTAGAAATCTTGTAGCGTTCATGCCTCACTGGGTAAAAGCTGTTTTGGTGGCACATGGAGGATCAACATCATATTAGGCAGGTGGCCATAATATTTTGGCTCTTTGGTGTATAATGTTGCTGAACAAAAGACCTATAAGCCGTAATATCATTCAGTGCCAATCAATTTGAAAATCTAGTATTTTTTTAAACTCCCTAATAATCTGGTGATCCCATTTTTTTAATATGTTTGATGACCTGAAAAATATATAATCTTCTTACCCCTAAAATTTGCAAATCTTTATAAACGTAACTACTTCATAATTAATGCTGATTTCAGTACTAATGACATTACCAATTCTGACACATTGTTTCCTGTCAGTTATATAACTTCTCAACCACTCCAACATGATATCTCTACTTCCATATAGCTCCATTTTTTTCAACATAATTTTATGTGGAACTGAATTAAATGCCTTTTTAATATCTAAAAAAAGAACCACAGATTTGTGTCTATTATTAAAACTGCAGAAAACTTTGGATGTTAATTCCAAGATTGCTTCTTCAGTTCCTAACCTTTTCCTAAACTCAAATTGGTTGCTTGAAAAATATTTAAATTTATCCAGAAAGAAGATTAATTTTTTCTTCACAACTTTTTCAATGATTTTAGAAGAAACAGGTAACAAAGAAATTGAGCAATAATTATCCAGTAAATTACCATGTTTGTCTATTGGAATAACAATTATTGTTTTTAAAATATCTGGCAAGATACCTGATTTTAATGAGAGATTTACTAAATGAATTAAAATATCTTCAATCTCATGGTAAATATTTTTTATAATATAGAATGAGATGGAATCTGTACCTGTAGTATTGTTAGTTTTTAATTGAGCAATTGCTTCAGAGATATCAACATCTGTCACATAAGTCATAAAAAAGGAATTATGAAAGTTTAAGGAAGCCAAATTACAGAATTCATCATTTGTAGGGATGTTATCAGAAGCTTGTTCTAATAAAAGTGAGGTTGTTGTTGATATGAATATTCTCTGTTTTGATGGGAATTATAATAATCTTTGGATAAATGCTCTCCCTTCTTTTCTTACCACATATCTTATTGATTGTATCCCAATTCTTTTTTATATTATTCCCGTTATTTAAAATTTCAGTCTTGTAACAATAATTTTTTGACACATTTTTTGTCGCAATATGTTACTAAATTAGTCAACATATTGCGACATTTTAAAAAATGTTCCAGTTCATCCTGATTTAGTTTATTTAACTGATATTGTTTATGTAATTTATTTCTATAATTTAGCGAATTGATTACTGCCTCTGACTTTAGTGTATTTAGTTGTTTTGCCATGTTTACTAAGATAGAATTTCAATCAAAGTGTTCAAATCATTAATGAAAAACTCAAAAGCTTTGTTTACATTAGTTTCAGAATAAATTTCATCCCATGATTTCAATCTCATGAGATTCCTATAGTAAGTTGCTTTATGTCAGGTCTAAACACTGTGATTTAAGCAATGAAGTTTCTCAACTTTTATATGGCCTATATTGATGTTTAGACCACAAAAAAGTGATCACTAATATCAATTTGTACTATAAATGTAGTTACTGAATCAGGTTTAAAATTTCTAATATAAAAATGATCCAAACAAGTGTTAGAGCCCATCCTATTAACACATCTATGGCTGGAAATAAAGCCATTTGAGTTTATTATTCCCATCAAATTTTCAGTTGCAGCATCAAACATACACAGTTGTATCAGAATAATATGACCACCTACCACAGTATATGTATGGTAGGTGGTCATATTCTTCTGATACGACTGTATATATCATGACACATATCAAATCTATGTTTATGTCACCAGTTACAATTGCATAATTACATTTTATTTGGTTAAAACAATTTTCTAAATCACCAATAAACTCTCTTTTGAAAAGTCATGAGACCTATATAAAGCAATAAAAGCAACTTCTTTATTTAATAACTGTAAGTACAAAAGAACACAATCTGCTATTTTAAAATATGGATACTCCTGATGCCTGGGCACATTCGAGTTAACATAAACAATAACACCCCCTGAATGTTTATTTTCTCGGTATTTGTAAAATTGATTATAACCATCAATACTATAAAGTGAAATCTCATTATTTTAATCCCAAATTTCAGTTAAAATAATAACATTAGGTTTCTTTAATTAAATTCAAATATACTAAATTTTCTATTATACATTTTTAAAAGTATTTTTCTTGCAGTTTTACGAAAAGGGATACAACTTTCCCACTCTCTCTCTCTATTATATTTTTTGAGCAATCCTTTGTTTCCACACATACTAAATCATGTGAGAAGCTACAGTTTTTGATAGAATTCAATATGTCCTATCATATTTGTTTCATGAATATTAACCGCCCTGCCCACGGTCAGTAGGGGACACCGATGGGCTTGGAAAGGCCACCGTCCGTCGGATGGGATGTTAAGCCGTGGCCCCGTGTGCGGGAGAGCCATACCCTGTGCACGTTAAAGAACACACTGGATGGCCTTGACGGGAGGCTACCATCTGTCTTCCAACAGCTGTTCCAGTGGGTCCCCTCCCCCAACCTTCTCTGAGCCTTCGGGGTCCATGTGACCTGGCCATTTAGCCCATGGTGTGCAAAAAAGTGCCGCTCAGAGGTAAAACAACCCAAACAAACAACCCAATCATGAATATTAAAGTCTTTGTCATTTATATCTTAGATTCATGAACTGGCACACATAAAAAGTTGCACCTCTTTCTTGAAAAGGTTTCAAACTTGTAAAAATAATGGAGCAAAAAAATAAAACTTGTGGACTATTATAAGTGATTAAAAAAAAAAGGTTTAGGTCAGTAACATTTATGCTGGTCCATAAACACTGTATTAATACCTAAATGAATGTGAATTCTCTGCTGTGCCAGGAGATTTTCTTTACTAACTTCCAGTCTGGAGCCAGTCAGGGTCCAAGAGCTATAATCAAGATGATCTTGATTATAGCTCTTGTAGCACTAAAAGGGTTAAGAATGCAAGATGGTACACTTCTTCCTGTCTCCTAACAGCTGTTTAGTAAATTCCTTCCCCTACCCTGCCTTGAGTCCTTGGGGGGATTTTTATGACCTGACTGTTTAACCTATTGTGTAAAAAATATGTGCTACTCAGAGGTAAAACAACTTGTGGATTCTTCTATGATCTAAAGTTCTAATTCTTTGGTCTAATGTGTTTACTTTGCCCATGTGAAAGACTTCTACCTAGGAAGTAAGAATTAAATGTGATGTACAGATTCATAAAAGAAATATACATATAAATTGCATATATTATTTGCAAAACACTTTTTTTCATCTGTTTTGTATGTTTTACATCTCACTTGTGGTTGAGTAACTCATTGTATTATGTTATATCTTTTGTAATATTTTATATCATAGGTTCTTATTTTAGATTCATTGCAAAAAAAGGTTATATTTTGCATTGCAATTTTATTTAAAAACTGTAATATGTGGTTTTAATTCAACAATTTCTGTATACTTACTTTTTCAATTATTTTTGTTACATGTATTTTATATTGAGTTGTGTTAGAATTATTTCTTTTACACAATTTTGTTTTGTATTTTCAGACTCTGTCAACTGCAGTGGTTCAGGTTTTTATGACTGAAACACCTTACCATTCACATTGGGTCAAAAAATATTGTGGAGTTGTGTGTTTTGTTAAAGATGCTGCTCGAAAATCATACTATATTAGAGTTTTTGATGTTGATGTAAGTTCTGTTGTAATTTTAAGAAATGTTACGTTAGTTATTTTCACATTATTAATCAAGTGAAAAACCAAAAGTGTTGAAACCACTGTAATATATAATATTATAGCCTAATATTAGGTAAAAAAAAAATGTTTTTCTTTATCTAATGTTTAACTATAGATAATATTTTTTATTCTTTTCATTATAATACTGAAATCAAAATATACTAGCAGAATAATTTATGCACTCTGTTTTTGACTAAACATACTTTCATTTATGGAAATTTTAAAAATGAAATACTGGGTACAAACTTTTACAGCCAAATAGGGTAATTTTTTTAGTCTTATAGGGCTAATAACAAGAATAAGATTTTCTGTTAACCATAGCATGCTCACACAAATTCACAAGTATGAGCTGTTTGAGGAGAATGATATTACACTTGGCAACTCATTAAGGCATATGCCAACAAATCTTGCCAAAAAAATTAGGATTTGTTATTAGAACAAGCATAAGATTAGAAAAAAATAATGATTGTCCAAAAATAATGTAAATCCTGATATGAAACAACTCTGCTCAAGAGAAAAAAATTAAGTGAAATATTCCACAATAAAAAAAAATCATATACTGACTTCTACAAACTAAACCATCAACTACTCTTTCTCTACACCTCCTTCACTCTACATCAACTCGAACTCTCTTAGCCCCACCCTGGCTTAAGTATAAGCATGGCACTTGAACGTTTAAATTGATATCCAAAATTATCTGCACCTTGGCTTTACTGTAATTCCCTGCATGAAATAAATTATTATTATTATTATTATGCATGTGAGTCATATTTGCATATGAAGATTGTGTTGATGATGACACAAGTGACTATGACCTTGATATCGGTGATTGATGGCCATCAATCAAAAAGAGTTGCGCAGTTGGCAACTTATTAATGGACGGAAAGAGGTGATGGTTCAAAGAAAATGAAAGGCTCCAAAATAATAATTATAATGTAAATAAATTAAACTGGTTAGGGAATGTAAAAGGGAATGATGAAGCATCACACTGTTAAACAGCTCCTGAATAATAAACTCGAATACTTGCTCTAAGTTTGCTTACACTTACATCTATAGTTGAAAATTAAGAAAATATTCATCTTGCTCATTTTATATCACTTTTTATGTGTCTCCTAAATGTTCCCTCACTGCCTAGATCTATTACAAGCTTATGTTCCAGCCATTCATTATATTGTTACATCTTATTGCACCTAGTAGCAAAAAATTCTGAATTCCACTTTTGCACAGAGCCAACTTTGTTCAGTGACAGTGAATAACAAAATCAATGAAATTTCATATATAGCTGAGAATATCATTTATACAATTAGGAAAAATATTCCTTAACTGTGCATCAGAAACAAGAAATAGTAATGAAGCAATTATATATAAATTTAAATACATATACATACATAAAAATACCTCATGTAGCCATGGATTATGAAGGCCCAAACAAACTGTAATTTTTCTCTCCATACATGTCTGTACTGAGCTATAGCTGCTGTATTTGGCCACTGTAGGCCAATTTTAGCAAGCTTCTGTTTGATATTGCCTGTCCATCGCATCCTAGGTCTCCCCCTTTTCCTGAAGCCTTTAGGTACATTGTTCATAATGCTATTTGCCAATCTGCAGCTATGCATACAGGCAACATGACCAAACCAATGCAGTTTTTCTCTGCCCAAAATGCTTCTCAAAAGAGGTTGATGACTCCTCCTCCTAATATAATTACTTGCAAAGTCAAACCATCTAATGCACAAGGTACTGTGAAAGAATTTAGAATCAAAGGCATCAAGTTTCTTGCTATCCTGCTTATAAAGGATCTAAGTTTTGCTACTATAACTACCCTTAGAATGAACCAAACTATTATACAGTCTAATTTTAGTCTTTAGGTGTATATGCCTATTTTTCCACATAGTCCATAGATTCCTAAATGTGTTAGCAGAAATTCCTATTCTTTTATTTATCTCATGCTGCCCATCACCAGTATCTTTTAAACAGCTCCCAAGATAATTAAACTGAGACACTTGCTCAAGGGTGCAACCATTCAAAACAACTGAAGCCTGACCAATTTCCACCACTTTAGTTTTTTCTCTGTTTATCACCAAACCTACTCTATTACCAGTCTCATCAACAGCCCTAATGAAAGAATTCATCTCATCAATATCATTAGCCAACAGGGCCAAATCATCTGCATAATGTAAATAAGAAATTTTGAAATCTCTAGACCATTTAAGGCCAAAATATTTCCTTATTCTGCTTAGCATAATCAATAACCAAACAGAAGAGAAAAGGACACAAAATGTACCCTTGTCTAACTACACTAGCAATGCTAAACCAGTCACTACAAGTTATGTTATTATAGAAAACTTTTATTATGGTAACTAACTTGTCAGGTATTATATATGATCTAACAATCAACCACAAATTATGTCAATCAGCAGAGTCAAAAGCCTTTTTGAAAGCTATAAAGCTAGTAACCACGGGTTTCTGAAACTAACCATTTCTCAAGAATCTGCCTAAGTGAAAATATTTGATCAATACATCCCCTATCACTTCTGAATCTGCACTGTTCATCACACAATTGTCCATCAACCAAATTTCAACGAAATTCTATTAAGTATAATCATGAAAAGAACTTTACCTGGAATAGAAAGTAAACTAATTCCTCTATAATTATCACAAGAACTACAATCAAAAAAATTTTTGATTGTGAAAAAATAGGGAAATATTAGCTTTTTTAAAAAAAAATAGGGAAAATTAGTTCTAGTAAAATTCTTAGAAACAACACCTTTATCATAAAAGATATTCAAAATTTCAGTCAACCATGTGACAACACAAATGTTCCAAGCTCTAAGTATTTCAGTAGTGATTTCATCCACCCCTGGGAATTTATGTAGTTTTAATTTACAGATAGCCAAAGCAAAGAAATATGATATAGGGCCTTCATTAAAGAGAGATATGATCTGTCCTCATTGCAAACAATGGGGATATAAATAGTCACATTGTTTAGAACATCTGTATTGCTCAGCCCACCTAGCCATCACAGACTCCTCACCTTCAACCACATTGCCACGTTTATCTCTCAATCGCTATGTACCTCTTGGTTCCCACAAAAAAAGATTAACTCTCTAGTTCAATCCCTTGCTGTTGTGCTATCTAACTGCTTCCTTTGCTTTGTTAGCCAAACTATCAAGCTAAAGATTCTTATCAGCTGTTAACTGATCCTTTACACCTGTATTAAGCTCATTGTAATGCTTTCTGTTAGGACTAGTAGGATGTTGATTCATATTTATCCTGCACTTCCTTCCTTCAGAAATAAGTTCCATAGCCTTATCATTCAAATAATTTTGTTTCCTCTGTTCTCTTTTACCCAAAAGAGTATGGTTCATTTCAAGAAAAGCCTGTTAAACTGATCCCATTCTTTCTCAACTTCAGCACTAAGCAAACCACAATTGTCATAATGACTAAGTAGCCTGTCATGGTATGTTTTAGCTATATCTGGATCTTTCAGACCTTCAGCATTAAAAGTAATTCTCTTAACCTTAGCATAACATTTCTTAAGCTTCAGTTGCAAGACACTTGTGACCAGGTAATGGTCAGACCCAATTTCAGCTCCCTTGTATGATCTGGTATTCCTGACTGAACTAGCCCATTTGCTGTTAATTAAAATGTAATCTGTCATACTCCTGTCAACCCATGAGGTGAAACTCATATGTATTTTTAAAGTCCAGGTGTTTATAATATGTGTTAGTTATTCACAAACCATTAAGTTTACTTATCTGTAGGAGATGTTCCCCTTTGCCATTGGAACTACCAATGCCAAAGGGTACTAAAACACAGCTCAAAGGTCAGGGTCAGTACCAAATTTAGCATTGAAGTCACCTAACAAAAGAGAAATATCTTTCTTGACATAATTCAAAATATCCCAAAGTTGTATGTGAAACCTAACCTTCTTATTCTCATCAGAGTCCTCTGTGGGGATGTAACAAAAAATGACATTCAGGGTTTTAATTTTTTTACTAAAATTAGCCATAAGAAATATTTCATTAGTGCAGTCATATCCTAGAAGAGCATCACTGGGATGTCTGCTGAGAAGCAAGCCTGCACCTTGGAGATGCTTTCCATCCTCTCTCCTTGAAAAGAGAAAATTATTAAGTATCTTACCTTTACCTGTCCATCTGGTCTCTTGCAAGCCTAGATTATCTAGGTTATAATGCTTGAATTCGAGGATGTCAAGAGAATAATCTTTATGCAATGCCCTCATGTTCTATGTACCTGCAGAGAGAAAGTGATTAGTAGAATTTTTGAAGAAACTAGGTTTATTGAGAGAGGTAGGGCAAAAATATCAAGCAGCTCCCAATTGCAGGCATAGGGCAAAGACCCATTCTCTCACTGCTATAGGCTGAAGTCACCCATGCCAGTAGGAATTTCAGGCATTACCTTTTCAAGTGGACCTTTTTAAGAGCCAGAATCTAGATAGAAACTGACCTGTCTGAGACACATTATGCCAGTGTAGGATTGTCAATGCCCAACTAGCTAAGTGAGGGTTCAGGTACCTGTGATGTCCTCTGATTAGGATTATCCACTAGCTGATATAAGGTATCCTGTGCCTCTGTTCACGTAGGCTGGCAACCCACAGGTAAACAGGAAACACAGTGGCAGATATTTATCTCAACAACACCAGGACAACAAATCCAGGATCTATAATCAAGCTGAAAGCCATAAATCAATCTAGCCTAGCAGGTATAAATGGTCAGCACCAGGACCCTGTAAAGTTGACCACTCCTCAGCAGGGCAAAAAAAAATAAAGTGGCTGTAGATGACCAGATCAGTAGACCAAACAGATCTGGCAGCACTCCCCTTCTGTTCCCTTCGAAAAAAGAATATCTCTTTTGAAAGATACTAATGACCCACACTACAAGAAGGCAGGATCGGACATTAGGTGCTTGGCCTGAACGGTTCTGTACATCATCATCGGGGATTGGTACACAGCTTTCCTTCTAGTTTATGCCTAACTACCATTTACAGACCGAATTAAAATAAGACAACAAAACAATGCCAACTCATGGACTTGAACATAGACTACTGGTTAGATGTCAGTTGTTACTAATTAAACTAAGGTGGTAGTACTTCACATTTACTTAGATAAGTTTATAAAAGAAGATGGTAGGTATTGGTATGTCTTTTTTTTGTAGTTCATAAATCTGAATTCATGCAGCTCATAACTTGGTTGAACAATAACTAGAATGAAATAACTTTAAGATAGAATAACATGCACACTGGTGGATAATATATGTTCTTAGAACTAACTAGTATAATAGCATGCATTATTCAAAATATTGATTTTGCTTGACAAGTAATGTATTATATGGAACAAAATTTAATTTTTGCCTCTTTGAAGCATCATTGATAAATGTTTTAGTGTATTGCTAAATTCAATTATTCATGTTACTTGTAGAAAAAGAAAGGGTAAAATGTCCCCCATTTGCTTGAAAAATATTGGGCAATTCCCTTTAACACTCTAGCTGAATTACATAATTGAATCTGATGTCTCTCACCAATAGTCTTAACCCAGTGTGTCCAACCTATGGCCTGCAGGCCTGGATCCAGCCCATGTAGAAAGTGAACTAAACATCATTTGTTAATTATTTCAAGAGCTGTGTACAATCAATGCTAAAATAAGTAGAAATAAACGAATTTAAAAGACTGGTGGTTGTTGTGGTGAATAGACGAGAGTTTTGAATTTACAAAGCCAAATGTTGGTGTCATGAATTCTATTTTATAAATGTTTTGTATCAACTATGTGTGTGCCTTACCAGAAGCATGGCAAACGTAGTCCAGTGCAGTCATATGTACACAGTTACTTCTTAACTAAATACAGTTACAGATTTCTTTTATATGTAACAATGGAAAATATAACACACTAATTTTTCCGAATCACTCAGTGTGGTCAGCGAATCAAATATAACTTTGAATATGACTGTTCTACAGGAAAAGGTTGGACACCACTGGTCTAGCCAAAGAAACTGTTGAACCCACCCTTCTCTCCTATAATAAGACTTTTTGACTAGTGGCACTTAAGTGTTTAAACTTTAAACTATGCCTATTCTTTTCATACAACATAAATGAAAGGAATTTTGCCACTACATAGTAGATTTGTTGATATGCTTACAAAACAGAGACATCTGAAACCTATGGTTAAAGAGTTCACATCACAGTAGCTTCTTAATTTGTGTCCTATGTGTAGCATGCAAAAAAGTTCTAGAATTCATATGTAATACTATAATGTATAAATTAATGTTTTTGGATCCTATGTGCTTAGTTCTTAGTTGAAGTTTTAGTTTTGCTTTGCATATTTTGGTTTGTAAATGGTAGCTAGGTAGTCACTGGAAGGAGAGCTATGCACCAATCCCCTATGATGATGCATAGAACCGGCCAGGCCTAGCACCTAATGTCCGACCCCGCCTTCTCGTGGTGCAGACCGTTAGTACCTTTCAAAAGAGATACTCTCTTGTGGAAGTGAACAGATGGGGAGGGCTGCCAGATTAGTGTGGCCTACTGATCTGGACAACTATGAGTACTTTTCTTTTTTTCTACCCTGCTGAGGAGTGGTCAACTACACAGGGTCCTGGTACTGACCATATAAACACACTGGACAGATATATGGCTCTGAGCTTGATTATGGATCCTGATTTTGCTGCACTGGTGGGCTTCTGTGGAGGGAAAATCTGCCGCTGTGTTCGTAGTCATCGTAGGCACCTGAACTCATTGCTTCTATTGGCATCATCAAATTCTACATTGGAGGAAGTCTTCCAGTGTAGATGGCTTCAGCCTTTAGTGGTGGGGGAACGGGTCTTTGTCCCATGTCTGCGATTAGGGGGCTGTTTGATATTGTCGGCATTCCCTCTCTCAATAAACATAGTTTCTTTAAACATCCCACTAACCATTTTCTCTCCATAGGGAGTTGGAATGTGAGGACTCTGTACAGAGCTATTTCTCTTGATGTCCTCACACAGAATTCCACTGTTGTAATTCAGATATTCTCGGCTTGCAAGAGACCAGATGGTCAGATAAAGGTCAGATTCTTAAAAATAATCTTAAATTTCTCTTTTTCAGGGAGGGATGACAATAAGCATCACCAAGGCGTGGGTCTGCTTCTTAGCAGACACGTTAGTGATGCTCTTCTAGGATACGAGTGCATTAATGAAAGGTTTCTTACAGCAAAATTTCAGACAAGCATTAAAGACTTGAATGTTATATGCTGTTATGCCCCCACTGGGGATGCCGATGAGGATGAGAAGGATAGGTTTTACGGACAACTTCAGGATATTTTGAATTCTGTCAAGAAAGGAGATATTACCCTTGTTCTAGCCAAAGTACCTAAGTTGATCTAGCCAAGTTTTAGCCTATATACCCCTTGTTCAATGCCAAGTTGGTACCGACTGTGACATTTGGGGAGGAGTAATAGGCCCTTTTGGTATTGGTAGCTGCAATGGCAATGGACAACATCTCCTGCAGGTAAGTAAACTCAATGGATTCAAAATAACTAACACTTATTACAAACACCGCGACATACATAAGTACACATGGGTTTCACCCGATAGGCTGCATAAGAATATGATTGATTATATATTAATTAACAGCAAATGGGCTAGTTCTGTTAGGAATACCAGGTCATATAGCACAGCTGAAATTGGATATGATCATTACCTTGTTAAAGGTGTCTTGCAACTTAACTTAATAAGTGTTGTGCTAGGGTTAAAAAATTTACCTTTAATGCTGAAGCTCTGAAAGACCCTGTTATAGCCAAAGCTTACCATGATAGGTTACTTAGTCATTATGACAGTCATGGTATGCTTACCACTGAAGTTGAGGAAGAATGGGATCATTTTAAACAGGCTTTTTTGGACACTAACAGTACTCTTTTAGGAAAAAAGGAGCAGAGGAGGCAGAATTATCTGAGTGATAAGGCACTTGAGCTTATTTCTGAAAAAAAGAACTGCAGGAATGTCCTTAATCAATACCCTACTAGTCCTAATAGAAAGCATTACAGAGAACTTAATAAACATATAAAGGATCAGTTAGCTGCTGATAAGAATCTTTGGCTTGATGGCTTTGTTGACAAAGCCGAGGAAGCAGTTAGACAGCACAACAGCAGAGAGCTGTACCAGATAGTTAATATTTTGTGTGGTAGAAAACGAACAGGTATACAGGGATTGAAGGATAAACAAGGTAAGGTTATAGAAGGTGAGGATTCTGTCATGGCTAGGTGGGCTGAGCATTTCAGTGATGTTCTAAACAATGTGGACAAGGATGCATTTTGTCTCCTTTTCTCTTTAGCTTGGTTATTGATTATGTTATGTAAAATTCACTTCAAGGGAAAGATTTTGGCCTTAAATGGTCTGGAGATACGAAAATTTCTGATTTAGATTATGCTGATGATTTAGCCCTTTTGGCAAATGATGTTGATGAGATGAACTCTTTCATTTGAGCTGTTGATGAAACTGATAGTAGAGTGGGTTTGGTTATATACAGAGAGAAAACTAAAGTGATGAAAATTGGTCAGGCAGGCTGTGATTCTGTTAATCTGAATGGTTGCAATCTTGAGCAGGTGTCACAGTTTAATTATCTTGGGAGCTATGTAACAGATACTGGTGATGTGATTAACTGACGAATAGGGATTGCTGCCGGGACTTTTAAGAATCTATGGAGAGTGTGGAGAAATAGGCGTGTACACCTAAAGACTAAAATTAGACTGTATAATAGTTTGGTTCTTTCTAGGGTTAGTTATGGTAGTGAAACTTGGACACTTTGTAAACAAGATAACAGGAAACTAGATGCTTTTGATTTCAGATGCTTATGCAGTATCTTGGGCATTAGGTGGTTCAACTTTATAAGTAATGATGAGGTTAGGCAAAGGAGTTTGCAACCTCCTTTAAGCAGCATATTGTGCAGAGAGAGAGACTCCATTGGTTTGGCCATGTTGCTCGTATGAATGATAATAGATTGGCAAATATGGTTATGAACAGTGTGCCTAAAGGTCTCAGAAAGAGGGGGAGACCTAGGATGCGGTGGGCAGACAATTCAAACAGGACCTTATTATAATTGGTGTGCAGTAGCCAGATGCAGTAGATGTAGCTCAGGAGAGACTTGCTTGGAGAACTAAATTGCACAGTCTGGTTGGACCTCCGTAGCCCATGGCTGCTTGAGGAGGAGGATGATGATCTGAATTTTCAGTAATTCTCATAGATCACAGGTCAGTGACCTATCAATCACAGTCTATGAGAATGATACTACTACTGGTTAGTGTGCCAACTGATAGTCTTCTAATTTGTTATCCATTGCAAAGATATATGTTGTATTTTGTTGAATGTGGGGTGGGGTACAATATGGCCATTCAGTGATTAGAAGTTGGACAGCCATTTCTAAAACAATTGAACACTTCCAAAAAATAATAAGCTCATCAATATTTGAACAATCAAATTACATTTTGAAAAAGAGGAATATTAAAAAATGGAGTGGAATTTAAATTTTTTTTATGTGACAGTATTGTGTATATATATATGTTTTTCTAATAAAAAGTATGTTTGCCATTGTAATGAAATAATACATATTTTTGACTTTTCTCTCTATCTAGAAATCAGTTTGTGTCTGGGAGCAGGAGCTATATAATCAATTTGAGTATAAATCACCTTGCTCATTCTTTCATACATTTGAAGCTGATGTAAGCATAGTGTTATTTGTTTTGCAGTAATAAAAATGTTAAAATGTTTTTTAATTAAAAATTCATGTTTTTTCATCACAGAATAATAAAAATAATTAAATTACCCCTCAAGCAGCTGCTTGTCATGGAGGTCTGACAGGAGCCTGTTAGTTATAAATTAATTATGTTAATATGTTAATATGCCAGAAAGATCTGTGAGGAAGGCGAGATCCCAGCAGAATGGTTGGGTTGTTTTTATTTCGTGAGTGGTACTTTTTTTGCACACAATGGGCTAAATGGCCAGGTCACAAAGACTCCGAGGGCTCAGAGAACGTTGGGAGAGGGGACCCACATTACAGCTGTTGGGAGACAGATGGTCTCCCAATAGCTGGATGAATGGTGGCCTTTGCAAGCCTATTGGTGTCCCCTACTGATCAAGGGCAGGGTGGGGTGTTTTACGGAGATAAATCTCAATGCTGGCCCAGCTGGGACTCAAACCTAGGAACTGCAGATTGTAAGCCTAACACACTACCGACTGAGTCACCCCCTCCTCAATCCTAGCAAAAGGACAACATGGAAAAGAAACATTATCTAAGGCTCAAACCTGGGTCTCTTTGATCAGTAGCCAAGTGTTCGAACTACTCTGTTGAAAACAAGTGAGAATCTTATTGTCATACTATAGGTATAATTTTAAAAACAAACTATAATATGTACAGTCAGTTCTGTTGTAAAGCAATAGACACATTCATGAAGACTAGCATCTAAATGCTATACAAATTACGATGTAATGATTTAATTTTCCTGCAAAAAATAATGGAAATGATGGGGAATATATCCCAAACTCAATTTAACTCATGTATTGGGTGGTTGAAACCAAAAGTTCATTTAGATTTTTCTCAAGAGATATCATTGGACATGATCTGCACAACCATGTGCATTAGCAGCTATAAATAGTGGGCTTACGACAGGTCAGTTGCTAGCGTGTTCTGAAAAAGAAATGGTGCAGTTGAGTGAGTGATATTTACATAGGGTCAAGTTGAAAATGGAAGATATGAAGGTGAATTTTCACCATCTTAAGCTCTTTTTTTTTTGAAAGAGTAAAAATGCAACACAACCCAAAAAAGGATTTGTGCAGAGATGATGCTGTAAATGACGGAATATGTCAGAAGTGGTTTGCGAAGTTCCGAACTGGGAATTTCTCTCTGGAAGATGCCCCACATTCAGGAAGGCCCTCCATGGTTGACAATGACCAAATAGTCACATTAATCATAACCAACCAGTGCAGCACCACAAGAGAGATTGCTCAGACACTAAAAATATCACAAACATCAGTTGTAAGCTATGTGGAGCAGCTTGGATATGTGAAATGGTACAATGTGTGGGTGCCACATTAATCAAGCAAACAAAAGATTAATATACCATGTCTCTGCTTGTGATTCACTCTTGCAACATAATGAAAATGAACTATTTTTGAAGTGGTTAGTGATGTGCAATGAAAAATGGATCCTCTACAACAGTGTTCAAATAATAAAATCCTGTAGCAAGCGAGATGAGCCTCCATTACTACAACCCAAGGCTGGCCTGCACCTAAAGAAGGTCACATTCTATGTATGGTGAGATTGGAAGGTAATCATTCACTGTGAACTCTTGCCAAGCAATCAAACAATTAATTCAGATCAATATTGCTTGCAACTGAATCAGCTGAAGGCAGTGGTCAATGAAAAATGTCCAGAATTGGTGAATTGCATAGGAGTTGTGTTCCTCCATGACAATGTGAGATCATGTGTCTGACCAGCAAAAATTGTTGCAGTTGGGTTGGGATGTCTTGTGCCACCTGTCATATTTGCCTGCCATTGCACCCTTAGATTACCATTTATTCCGGCTACTACAAAACTGTTTGAATGGTAAAAAGTTCTGTTCTAATCTTTGGAGGCCATCAAAAACCACCTTGATCAGTTCTTGGTGGATACATTGTTGATTAAAAGTATTTTTTGCTATTTAATATTTGAGTTTGAATTTTTGCCTGAAATCCAAACAAACTTTTGGTTTAACTCAATATGTTTGCTTCAGCTGCTGTACTATATATATAATGTTTTACAAAATATTTTGCATGTTTTAATATTAATATCTAAAACACAACCATTGTAAAAAAAATAAGATGAAACAGATTTTTAATGATAGAGATAAAGATTTGTGAGATATGGAGCTAATGGTGATCCCATAATTAATCTGTGATTTTGTTTGTAGAATTTATCTTGAAATTGGAAGAAATTTTTATCTAGTATAATTTTTAATAAGTCCAATATTGCCTCTATTTCTAAATGAATAATTTTCCATCATTTACTTTTTCTTCTAATTTTTTCTTTGAGGGCCTTTTTTTAGAATATCTGTATGAATATTGTTATTATACATGGATTCCACATCATAACTTGCAATTATGGGGTTATAATTTTTTTCTATTATTTTTAGGTTTGTAACCAGTTCTATTAAGTTTTTTAGGAGAGTGGGAGGTGGTTCAGTTCATTGTTACAGTTTTTTAGAATGAATCTTTCACTATTCACCAAAAGTGTGTTTTTGGTGTCTACTATGGTTCTCAGTGGTTTTTTTCTCTTTATGTAGTTTTATTGTTCTCTGCATTTGTGCTATTCTCATATTTTTCTGGTTATATGGTTTAAAGTCTTCACTTAGTTTTTTTATATCTTTTTAGTTTTACAATGAGATTATTAAATTTTTTCACTGTATTTTCTATTGGATCTTCTTTTATTTCTGTGTACTGTGGTTTCTTTAATTCCTCTACCATTTTTTCTATGTAATTGTTTCTGTGCATGATGGCTGTTGTTCTACTTTTATTTTCTTTCAAAGCTATTAGGCTATCATTATTTTTAAAAGACTTTTAAAACTTAGTGTTCTTTTGAGATATTTTTTGTTGTAATTAGGTTTATATATTTAAAATATTTACGTATTCACATCTGAGTTCTTCGCTTTTGTTACAATCGATTTTTTCAAGATTATGACAAATATTTTTTAAAGGGATGGCTAGGTTTCTTTTGTTTGGAGGTTTTTCATCTAGATTAAAGTCCAATCCTTTATATTGTGCTGTAATTAAATCCATAGGTAGGGTTTCATTTGTAAAATTAACTGTATGTTCTACTTTTTTATTTCTTGTTCTCTTTAGTTATTTTGAAATTTTTTTTTTCTTTTCTAGGTTTCTATGATGCCATTTATTTTTCTGTTTAATGCTATTATTAATCCAATTTTTTAGGTTATTTTTTAAATCTTCCGATATTATTGTCAATTGTTTTCAAGCATAATTTTTTCTTCTATATTAATTTTTCCTCTTTTTGTACTTCTCATTTATTGTCAATTTCAGGATTTTTATTTCTAAGTGAATTGCTTTTTTCTCATTATTAATAGTCCTTTTTAAATGATTTGGAAGTCTAAGTGATTGAGGAATAAAATTATTTACCTTACATTCTTTAAGGACTTTCAAAAACAACAGAAAAATTTATAACCCCATAATTGCAAGTTATGATGTGGAATCCATGTATACCAATATTAATACAGATATTCTAAAAAAAGGTCTTCAAAGAAAAAAGAAGGAAAAGTAAATGATAGAAAAATATTCATTTTAGAAATAGAGGCAATTTTGGACTTATTAAAATTTACATTGGATAACAGTTTCTTCCATTTTCAAGATGAATTCTACAGACAAAATCATGGACTAACTATGGGATCAGCATTAGCTCCATATACTGTGAATCTTTACCTCTATCACTGGGAAGAAAAATTCATTTCTTGGCCAGAAATAAAATTCTACAATAGATGCAGGGATGACATTCTCTGCATCTTCATTGCAACCAACAGAAACTTTCCAGAAGATTTTCTAAACCAAATAAACTCATTGGAAAAAAGACTTAAAATTTTCAATGGAAACAGGAAAAGAAAACATCATCAACTTTTTAGATATCACACTAAAAATGACAGATGAAAAAATCTCATTACTAATTATAAAAGCCAACCAATACAGGAAAAATATTAGACCATCACTCTAACCACCCAACATAATATAAAGAAAATTCTAATCGACCAAGCAATAAAGAAAATTCGTTACAAAACACAGAGGAAGAATAAACAATAATGCAAATTAAAAAACTGGGAAAAAACCTTGCTGAAAACCATTACCTAGCTAATTTCATCTGAAAGATAAAAAACCAAAAAGTAGATAAATGAAGCAAAAGAAAAACCGTATCTCACTAAAAATCTGCCTTACCATTAAGGTCTTTTTGAAAAAAATTCAAAGAGTGAGCAATAAATTCAACATAAGAATAACACCAGATGTAGACAAGAAAATGAAAAAATACACTCCAAACATCAAACATCAAGAAAAAAATATATACAGAGAAAGTGGAATAATTTATAAAGTAATATGTGAATGTAAAAAACTGTACATTGGAGAAACAGGAAGAACACTAGAAACAAGAATAAAAGTACATAAAGCTGCATTAAAAGACAAATAAAACATGACTGGATAGACACATAGAAAAAAACTAATCATAAAATAGACTGGAACACAACAACAATAATTAAAAAAGAAAAAAAAAATGCATTCATAAGAAAAGCAGAAGAAGGATTACTAATATAGTCAACAGATGGCACTATGAATGATGTACAAAAAATTTTATTACCCCTTATCTGACAACCACTTTTACAAAAGAAAGTTCCAACAAAGCTGCAATGTCCTTGGATGATGACCCCAGTCAGGGGTCAAAATATTAGGATGTTTACTCACAAGTAAGTGAATTATTTGTGTTAAGTTGCTACATATATTAATCTACTTATTCTAAGACAACTATGAATACAGTTTTTACTGAATTGACATAAAGAATTGGCAAGGATGTTGCACTATTGAATAGATTCTGAAATTTAATAAGTTTTGAGGCAAAGAGAAGAATTAGTGCTTAGGTGCTGAAGCAGTTAGTTTTGAGGTACTAAAATACTTAGTATACACTTGGTGGCCATTTTATTGGGCTATTCCCATGTAATGTCAGTGGAGAGAAAATTCAAAACCACGAATTCTTAAATTTTCTTTTTATGGAAAAATATGACAAGGTTAATTTAATCAGCTTAGTCAAATTTATCTAAATTTGGATTTTCAGCAATTTTTTCAGCAAAAAAAATAAAAATTCAGTATTTAAAGAATCAAAGAAGTTAAAACATTTAAAACATTTTCTATAAGTATCACTCAAAATTAGTACAAATTAAAATAATCATTAAGAAATATCTAAACATATGCCTTTAATATCTTAGTAAAGTTGAATTGTCATTGCTTTTCTCTTAACCTGTTTGAATTAACTTTAAGGTCAATTATTTCAATTATTCCATAACTCTAAATACTGAAGAAATATTTTTGAAAATCAAGATTTGGATAGATTTGATTGAACAGATTGATTTATCTTCACTTGCAATTTCCATAAAAAGCTTTTTAAAAAAGTTACAGTTCTCTGAATTTGACTCATTGTTGTAATAACATGGATATGGCCCTAACAAAGTGGTCACTAATAATTGGGTTTGCACATGCGCTGTTCTAAATTAATACTACAATGAATTTATAGTACTTGAGACTTAGTATTTCTTAGTTACTAGTAATCCCAAAAACTTTGATTGTTTCAAAAGGACTGCATTTGATACCTTTTCTATTGCCTATATCTCATTAATGAGGAAAAGGGGTCATATATTAATATTTTAACATTTCTGTTATTAAAAAATCCTTATTTTGTTTCAAAATTGTAATCCCTTTTGGATGTATGACCATCTATAATATATATATCAAGTTTGGGATGAATCTGAGCAATTTTCAGATTGGGGCAATTTTGGTGAAGTGCATAATGCATTTGTAAGGGTGGGAATTACAAATGAAAAAATTTCATTATGAAATAAAAATCTTGCAAATTTGCACCAGATTCCTTAAGAATTTAAATAAGTTCCTTATCAGCATTGAAAGTACACTGGAACCTCACTTGGGAAGAGTAGATTGGATACACCAAAAAGCCAACTATTTGAGGGGTTGAAAAGCATTGAACATGGTTGAAATAAAGATGTCGAAAACATTGGAAATGCAATCGGATTATAAACAATAGGGAAAAAATACTAAGTAAAACATGTCAATAATGGAAATTGTATAAAATTATTTCTAGAGAAATAATTCAGTCAGCAGCTGTTAATGAAACTGCTGAAGTAATAAAATGCACGTTTTTTGCAAACAGAATTTAACATGTTTTCATCATTGTGAATAAGTTAACCCTAGAAGTGTTGAGCTGTTAAAAATTCAACAGCTAAGGTAGTTCTTACAGTTGTCAGAAATTTGACAACTGTCACTTCTAGAGTTTAAGCACATCCTATTAAGGAAACAACATATCTGTTTACTTTTGTCATATAGTATAGGTTTATAGTTATTGTATTAAAAAGATACCATTTGCTGATACTAGTTTATTAGTAAATAACTGTATGAATATGTAGGATATTTGGTACTTTGCAGACATGATGAACAAAAAAGTTATTCACCAATGATGGACATAATCATTTGTGGTGGGAAAACATTGATTAAAAAATTATTCCTCAAACACCTGTTTGCCACAGAGATATGACAGGATTGGCCAGCTTAATATGCCATAATGAAGATCTGTGAGGAAGGTGAAACCTTAACATAAGGACAAAAAAAGGAAGCATCCAATGCATTATTGGGGCTCAAATCTAGGTTCTTTTTTTATCATAGTCAAACATGCTAACCACTTGGCCACAACTTGAATATACTAAAGAAGTTGCTGATATTGTGTGAGCTGAACTTTAATTTTTTTTGAAATAATTTTATGGAAGTCAAAGTATGAATTCAGGGGAAATCATCAATTTTTGGTAGTAAAATATGGTAGGTAACTGTTACATTTAGTTATTACACATAATCATTGTAGTGTAAGAACTAAATGTAACAACTTGTCATGTGTGCTTTTAATATGAATTTTAAGTGGGTAACTATACACATCAAAAGTTAAAAGTAAGGTTTAAATAGAAAATTTATCAAAATTGCCAAAATAATTCAATTTTTTATTTTAGATTTTAGATTTAGGAAATTATTGTCTGTGCCATTTTGCACCAATTATAAAATTCTGTGTAACTCACCAAGATTATTTTTTACACTGTCTACATGTGCAGTCCTATTATAATTTATGCTTAAACGGCAATAATTAGGTTAAAACCTTGTAGTTTTATTTCTATCATAATAGTACAACTCTGAAATATTTTATAAATCAATGGGGGTTTTTTTTAGAATTAATTTTAAGGTTTTAATAAAGATCTCTGAAAATCTCTGAAATGTTAATTTTTTTTATGTGCAGTAACCATTAATTTGTTTTATTAATGTTTAAGGCTTGCCAAGCAGGACTCAATTTTGCTGATGCTGAAGAAGCTTTTTGTTTTAGATCAGCAGTTCAAGAAAAACTTAGAGTAAGAGAGCAAAGAAGACAAGGTTAGCATAGCTTTCAAATATTTATTAAAAGTTGTAGATTCTTGTCTTGCATCCAGCCAATAGTTTTAATAAATACAACTAATATATGTAACACAGAAATAATGATTCTCAGTAATTTATGCATTTGAAATAATATAAATTTTTACAAAGTTAACACTCTAGATGGTAAGAGGTGAAAGGGAGAAGAGTAATATTGGATCAAATTTTATGCAGTGTTCAAAACAAACAATATAGAGAAATTCCTTAAATTAGTAATTTGTGTACTTCATGCTTTTAGAAAAGTGAAATTTCAAAACTTTGCTACATAGCAATGAAAAAATAATGCATCATTTTATTGCTTTGTTTAAAAGAGCAGCACCTATTTTATTGGCACCAAGAAACCCCTCTTAGTTGTTCAGATCTCTTACAGTGGTATGCACACTGAGACAGTAGTTGGACTCTCTGGCCACACTCTCTATGCCTATCAGTTAACATTAATTATGGGATCAAAGTGTTTGTGTTATAAGTTGCATTTTATAGTTTTATTCAAGTAGAATTAATGTGCACTAGGGATTGTATGAACACAACACAATATTAAAATGTTCCATTTGTTTTCAAGCACCAATCAAATTTTAGTAATGCTCTTTCAAATGGTATAGAATGGATTTCGATTTGAATAATTCATCATTTTGTAGGAGCGACAGAAAACGTTTTAAATAAGCTACGATAAAATAGTCTGTCTATGTAATACACATATTGTATCTGTTTCACATATTAATAAATTCACAATGTATGTGGTACCACTGAAGGCATATTGCTTAGTATTGCTTTTCACTTTAAAAATTCTGTCAACATTTTTGGTACTCACCTTAATATGAAATTTGATAATCAGTTTGCTAGTTGATAAAATATTTTTAATGTGAGAAGTCTAGAATATGTATTAAATATGTTTACATTCCTTTTCAAATCTATTTTTCTTTGTTTGTCATTGACAGTATGGATATCTAAATCCTTGTTACTGTTAACTTAATGATGAGCAAACTATCAGGTTAGATATGTGCCATTAATCATAATTGTTTTTAAGGAATCATATTTTAGCATTTAGAACATATACTTGTGACTTTTCTAAATGATTGCATTGTTGCATATCAGAATTTGCTTCCAATGGTTCATAGTTATATCAGCTAATTCATTTGCAAAAAAAAAAAAACAACAAACAAATCCTTATATTAAGCTGATTGAAAAGATAATTTTGTGCAGAATTATTATTTTCTGAAACAGTGAATTATGTAACCATTAACCAAGAGTAGGAATTGTGAGACTAACCATATTAGTTTCTTTTTGAGACCACCAAACAATTCGAAAAATCTGCTAGTAGGTAAATCACTAATAAAGTAATAAAATCAGAGTGCAAATATTCAAAGCAACAAGTTAAAATTCTAATAGTTTATATCACCATAATATTACAATAAAAACACTTCAAAAAGACAAGCAGTGCTTATGTGCTTAGTTGTATAACTTTAACTACATGTAGCATAAAGTTACAAAAAGTAAGAAACCACTGTCCAAAAGATAGTTGATTAATATAGAAATAAGTACAGAAGTATATAACTGTAATGTGCAGGGGAAAATAGATGTAAGTACCAGTAAAACATAGGATAGTAAATATTGGTGATTACTATAATAAGTTTTTTCAAAATAGTACAATGCAGGATTGAACTTTATTGTGTTAGGGAAACTATGAGCTCATTATGATGTAAAATCTGTGTTTTTAATAACGTCTTGTAGCTGGATAAAGCTATTTTGAATTATAGTAACATTAACAGATTGAAGGTCATAAATATGGTGAAAATGAATTATAATTCATTATTTTGAATACAGTGAAATATGATTATTAATATAAACAGCATTTGTAATGCAAATTTCACCTCTTTGCCCAGCTATTTCTCCAGGATTATCAACTTCCCTTGGAAGGTCAGGCACCATCTACTGATATGTAAATGATTACTGTGACAGACAGTTAATGATTACTGTGACAGACAGTTAATGATTACTGTGACAGACAGTTGTTATGTAAATTACTGTCCTTACTATTTAGATAAGTTAGGTACCTATTGCCAGTTGACTTTCTGCTGAAGCATTTAGTAGTTTGAATGCATTAAAGTAATGCCATATTTGTTATAACTTGAAGTATGCTAGCATTCAGCTTAATATGCTATTTGTGAGCTGTTTTTATTGTCTAATAGTATAGCTCAGTTAAACAGTTCTATTATCATTTTGAGTAAAAATGCTTTGAACAGTTGTTACATAATGGTACCCACAGTAAATATGCCTTTCATTGTTAGCAGTTAAATGCTTGTATATTCAGAGAAGAATCAGCCTTTAGAGATAGACCTTTCTTTCAGTATCACTCTAATTCAAACATTATCCAGTTATGGGGAGGTTTTTAATGTCATGAACTTTATAATGGATATGTTTTCTCTAACAAATAGAAATGCCTTTCCTCTAATTCCACCAATGTATATTTTTTGATAGAACTTACCATTGACTGTTCTACTAGTAATCAACGTCTGTTTTGCCTATCAGTATTTATCATTCTATTTTTTGCTGTACCTGGCATGTAATGTTCTTACATTTCTTATTTTTATAATTATCAATAATTTTTGAGGCAGTGGTTTCTTATTTTTGTAATTTTATATAGATAATAGTAAACTAAGGTACTGTTAAAGTTATATAACTAAGAATATAAGGCTATGCTTATTTGGATGAATTGCTTCTAATGCAATTTTACAGTGATATAGATGATTCATGTTTTAACTTGTTTTTTATAAAGCAAGTCACCATATATACAGGGTGTCTCAAAAATATAAGTACAAACTTTTAGGGGAGGTAGATAACATCTAAAGGAATGAGAATTGCATAGGAACCCATAACCTGAAATGTCACCATAAGTCAACAGTTCATCAGTGCGCTAGAGGGGAAATTTCAGATTTCCTCATTTGAGCGGTAGTCGGCTGGCGAAGAGCATGCAAAGGTATTTGAACAGGGAGCTGGCAGACATGCACTTAATATATGGAATAGCTGAGGGCAACGGACGAGCCACTCAACAAATGTGTCAAGAACGCTTCCCACACAGACGTACCGGGCCACCCGTTTGTTTGCGTGTGCGCATCAAAATTTGTGCGATTATGGGTCATTAAGAGGTAGCAGAAGTGAGGGCAGGCCATCTAGTATGCCATTTGTAATAATTATGTTCAATAAATGTTTTCCCATTAATCACTGTCTTGTGTCCTTTCAGATCTTGTACATCTGCTACCACTTTCCTATGACGTTTCCAGTTATGAGTTCTTATGCAATTCTCATTCCTTTAGATGTTATCTACTCCCCTAAAAGTTTGTACCTATATTTTTGAGACACCCTGTATGATAAAAATGCATTTGATAAAATTATAGCAAGGAATTTTAGTAGTTACCTAATTTTACTTTAGTTTTGCTTTAGTTCATTATACATGATTTAAAAGTTTTAGTTTTTCATTCACTCTGTATGTTATTTGTATTGTAGAGAGGAGGAAAGGCCCACAAACTGTTAGACCATCAAATACTGGGGTTATTGTATCTAGTAAGTATTTTATTTAAAGTTCTTGATTTCCATGTGGTTTGAGATTGAAATGGGGGATAGAATAATATGTAATAAATTCTGTTTTGCAAATGAGATATTTTGTGATGAATAAGTAAGGAATATAAGTGTATAAACTAATAATGAAGCATATTCCAACACAGAAAAATGGTGAATGCAGTAACACAGCCTGTGCAATATGCTGTCAACAAAAACACCAACTCTACATAATGCTGCTGATAAAACAGTGCATACAAAAATGGTGCAAACAAAGATGCTGCCAGCAAAATTGGCATGGAACAAAATGCTGCCTATGCTAAACAGTGTGGATGAAAATGCTGTGTGTACAAATGGTGTGAATAAAAAATGCCTACAAAAATGCTGCATGTACATAACACCAAGAGCAAAAATGCCAACTACTACATATAAAGCCATCTATAAAAACACCTCCCAATAATTTGATTGGAGTTGCTTGTTTATAAATAACTATTGCTATTGATTGGCCTTTGCTTTCCTGCTTGGTTTTGTGTATTTGGTAAAAACATTTTAAGAGATAAAAATGCTGTTTTTTTGAGATAAATTAAAAATTCTCTTTGGATTAGATAGGTATTGATGAAATATTATGATTCATGTTTTCTGAGTCTGCAAAAAATTTAAATTGCACCCTCTAATGGTAGAAAATTTAGAAAATTGCAAAATTTTAAACAAATATTGCAAATGATGCAAACAAATATTGCAAACAGTTCAAAATTTTGTTGGTAGAATGTGAAAATCATTAAGTTTGCATTTGCAACAATGAGTTGGACCCTTACCCAAGGAAGGGTAGTAAAATGCAATATTTCCTTTAAGATAATTGTAAAACAAAAATTTAGTTGGGTTGTTACTAATGAAATGTTATAATTTGCATTTTTTAAATCCTTTGGTAGTTTGAATTTTCATTGTTAGAAGTCATAAAATATGGAAATAGCAAAACTTTTAATGAATATTGCAAGTGATCTGTTTATGATATAAATGTTAAACTTTGGTGGTAGAGTGTCAAGAGATATTACACTGACAGTAACAATCTGCCACCTTTTTTCAGAGGGGTGTGAGAAAAGAAACTTTTTTAATTTTAAGGAATAAAAGATAAATTCTTTTTATTTTATATAAGCACTAAAAATATACTATTTGCATTTTTCCAATCATCAGTTATTTCAAATTAAAACTTTTAAGGATCGAAAAAGTAGGTAAACGAAAAACTTCTTTCACTTTGATAACGAGATTCCCATATTCTCCACAGGCAATAAGCATTCTTCTAGTTTTATTGTAATTCCCTGATATGCTAGCATTTTTTAATAAGTGAAGCCCATCAACAATATAAATAAAAACCTATCGAATTTAAAAATGTGAATCATAACATTTCATTAGTTCCTATGCAATCCAAGAAGAATTTTTCAATTATCCCCTAAAACAAAAAAAAAGTTGCTTTTTTCCACTCCCTGGGGAGATGCAAACCTCATGACCACATTCTGCCATCAAAATTTCTAGCATAAATGCATTATTTTGCAATATTAGTTTTAAAATTTTTGCAAGTTACAAATTTTTTGCATTTTGAAATTTTTAGTTTTTTCCTCCATTAGAGGGAGCAAGTTAACCCTTTAATTCCCATAATGGCCCAAACCAGCTGGCATTTTGAAATGGACTCATACAAATAGTGGTATTCCTTTGTCTTTATTACCTTCTACCCTTTTCTGAAATTTCCTCGGCATTAAAGGATTAAACTTTCTGAATTCAGAAAGTGACACCTTAATGTGTCATCAATACCTATCCAAACTTAAAACGTTTTAATTTATATCTAAAAACACAACTATTGAAGATGTACAGATGGATTGAGACAGATGACAAAGTGAAAATATTATCTCATTTAAATTTTAATAATAATAGTAGAGTTTATTAATGTTTTCCTTGCTATTCATGTTATTGTTGGTATTTTTGTCGGCAGATTTTCCAGTGTCAGTGTTTCTGTTCTTAGTGTTTCGTAATGATGGCAGTTTTGTTTTCGGCATTATGACATGACATTGTTTTACCCATCAGTGTTTTCCCTGTTGTTACTGTTTTCGCTGTCAGCGAATTGCACAGTCGGCATATTGTACAATCAGTGCATTGTACAGTTGTCACCGAATTACACAGTCAGCATTTTTTTGTGATACCATAGGAGTATGAAGTAATAGATAGAACTGATTATTAAAGAAGACTATACAGCACAAAAACTTCTCATATCTTCTCACCATCAGCTATAACAAAAACTTCTCACCATCAGCTATAATAGTTATCTCTTACTTTCATAGGTAATGCTCTGCTATCCATTGGCTATGCAATAGATTCATCTAATTCATGGGACAGTTCTTTTTAAACAAACTGTGGAGCACCATTTTCCAATGAAATTCTGTCTGCTCATAATCCATTGTTAATTGTGACGATTTTCCTGGTTCCTGTATCACCTAATCTATCACTAATATCATTGGACATGGGGTTTTACAACATTTCTTCAACAGGCTACTCTTTTGTATATTAGAATTCACAAAGTAGATATATCAATTGGAAAATGTTCAAAATCATTTGTACTCAATACCCTGGTACATATTATCCTCTATTTCTAACAATCAGATCATACTTTTATTAATGTATATAAATTTCAGTGAATAAATTTTCCTGCTTTGAATCTAAAATCACTTCTTATGATTTTATACTTTATATGACCACTAGGTAGAGTAATCAAATGATATAAAAGTATGTTTTCAAAACTTTTCTTCAGTGTATTCACCAGATAAAATTTTATGATATAACTTGACACTGCTGCACTTTTTCCCAGTGATATTTGGCATTGAGGTTTAGAGTTCACAAGTGTTTATAATAATATTTAAATTAATAAATCATTAAAAAATTGTTTAAAATAATGCAAAAGATATTTACTGAAAGGAAAATTTATTATACATGCCCACATCCACCTAATAAAGAGTGAGCCCACCTTCCACCTAATAAAGAGTGCCCTCACAACAGCAGCAACAGTAGTGGCATGGACTCTATTTGGTGTTGGAAATGTTCATGTGGTATTGTAGTCCATGATTCCAGAACAGCTGTCCATAAAGTGCCAAGAGTTGCCAGTGGTGGGTTTTAGTTCAAATGCATTTCTCCACTTCATCTCACAGATGCTCAATAGGATTCAAATCTGGATAGTGAGAGGGTCATTCGAGGGTTGTGAACTCACTGGAATGCTCCTCCAATCAGTCCTCCAAATGGAAGCGATGAGACTGGACATCATCTTGTTGAAAGAAGGCATCCTGCTGTGGGAAATGGATAACCATGGATGGGTATAGGTGGTTGATGAGGGCTTCAACATACCCCTGTGTGGTGATGATGGTCTCAGTAGTACAAGGAGCCCCAAGGTGGCCCACATAAGCATGTCCCAGAACATTACACACTGCCTCCACTGTCCTATAATACTCCTACTTTACAGTTGGGGTCCATGGCTTTGTGTGGTCTACACCACATATACAACCTCCTTTTGGCATGTTGTAGTAGGAACCTTGATTCATTGAACCAAGCTACCCATTTCCAGTCTTCCATGGTCCATTGCCAATGTCCCTTCGCCCACTGCAGCCTCATAGCCTGCAGGCATAGCCCAGTCGTGCCATCATACACCGAACAGTCTTTGTACAAACCTTCATAGCTGCTCTGTCATTGAATGCAGACATTTTCAACTGCACTGTGGCTCTCTACTTTGACATTATGATATGGGAGAGGCAGTGTTCACCCTAAACATCAATGGCCTAGTTATTGCCACATTTTCCCTGGTGGCTGCAGGTTTTACTGGTTTTAATGTAGTTCTGGTACACACATGCAATGGCTGCACATGGAAATCCCAGACTTTCTGCATTTGTGGATATGGATCACCTCATCTTCCTTGCACCAATTATCTGACCATGATCAAACTCACTCAGGTCAGTCTGTTTGCTCATCATAACAGTTGCAGGTATGCTGTACAGCAGGTAGGTATCTGATCTATTTATAGCCCTCAAGGGGTTTCAGTTGGCCACATTATTGCAGTGATGTAGGGAAGATTTGTGCATTGATGCAGTGTGTATAATAAATCATGCTTTCAATGTATAATAATTCGTTATTTTATTATGAAAAATTGTAGCTAACTAAAACTACAGAAAGAATTTTTTTGCTAGCTGTGTACCTCAAAGGTAAACAAACTTCTTGCTTTTTTTTTAAATCATAAATGTACACTTTGAAATATTATTGTTTGAGTTATTAAAAAATGTTGAAATGAAGGTATAACTAAGTAATCAAATGTATTAAGTTAATATAAACCGTAAAAGATAAATTGGTTATATAACTATGTAACAAGCATGAAAGGAATTTAATAATGGTAATGAAACTTAATGAAACCTGAATGGCATTATTGCCGTAAACTGAATTTATAATTTAAGGATCCTGGGGATTGTACTTATAAGTTAAAAAATTAATGACTATGATGCTCAAAGTGAGTTATTTGAATGACTGTTTTGAATGTTCATAATCTTTTTTCTTACCAGTGAAAAATATCAGAAAGCATTGACAGGATGTTTAAGATAAGTTGCAACATGATCATTATCTAAAAGTAACTTTGGAGTTGTATGACAGTATTTAGAGCATACTTTTTTTTACAGTTGATATTACTACTTTACAAAATGTGTATTCTATTTTTTTTTAGTAACACTGTCTTGTTATTTAAATAGGGGGAAAATCAGAATCTGTACCATCCCTTGTACAGGAAAAATCTAATAGAGATAAGAAGAAAAAGAAAAAGCTTACTAAAGAAGATATAGGTCACCCAACAAATTTCACGTAATTATTTTCAACTCAGTTGTTTTGTAATAGAGATTTATGGGGACCATTTTATTATAAGAATTTTAAGATGTTTACATTGAAACTATAACTGGAAAGATTATTGCCTTCAGGAAATATGGATTGCTCATTTTCAAAATGAAAGAAGTTTGCCATTTTCTGACAAGTTGTTAGATCTAAAACTAAGACTATTAATTGAGAGCTTAAAGGGCCAAGCCTCATTTCAATGCTGTATTGATCAGTAATTCAAATGCATAAGACCTATGAAATTGGCAGCACTAGTGCCAGTATTGTGGCAAAATACCCTTAGAACGAGAATTTTTAAAGGTCCTGCCAATTTCATATTCTTACATGTGTTATATAAGTTCCTTATAACAGCTAAATTTAATGATAAATTCAATATGAGACAAAAGTTGGCCATTTTCATATAATCAGTACTTTTTTTATATTGTTTGAACCATTTCTTATTTTTGAAGTGTGTGTCATGAGCAGCCTGCATGTGTACCATGCAGAGTTTGCTTATCACTGTGACATGTAGCATATGAATGGATTATGCTGAGCCTCAACTTTGGCATTCCAGAGTACAGTCACCACTTTCCACATATTAAAAAAAAATGTGGATTCAAAATATACATAGATTTGCCCCCAATATACATAATTATATATATATTAAGGGCTGTAATTGCAAAACGTCAATTTTTTTTTTCTCCATAGAGTTTATCCATCAGTATTAAATGTTATCAAAAATGGCATTAAGAAATGTATCTGAGAAACATAAACTGAATCCATCAGCCATATTAACAGTTCTGAAGCAGAGGGCACAAAATCAAACTGATATGAGAAAAGTAAGAAATGTCAAGTGTTTTCAAATGTCTTAGAATGGTTGTCAACAAGGGGATAAAACTTTTTCAGTGTTTATTCAAAGAAGAAATGAAAGTCTTGCTGTAGATGGACTGATTTTGCATGAATTATTTATTTCATTATTGCATTCATTATGGTTTATTTTCATAGTTATGTATTGCAATTTTTTAAAATAAATGTATTTATACTTTTAACCTTGATCTCTTCAGACATCTACAACATGTTGGATGGCATCCAGAGACAGGTTTTGATGTGAGTAGATATGAAATATTATACTTTGTAGGTTTTAACAAGAAAAAAACTTTATTGTTGCAAACGTTTAATTTACTGGGCACAGGTTAAGTACTCTTACCATCTAAATCCATTGAATATGTCATGAGTTTAGGTGTTAGTGGGCAAGATAAATTATTCTAGCTTACTAAATAGAGTTCTAAGTGAAAAAATTATCTTTTATTGGATGGGACAATGTGGCCAATTGAGCTAATTAATGATGAGATGATAAGAATATATAATATTTTTATCAAGGATATCACGGGTTCATCCCATGATTAAAGATACTTTTCGTGGAAAAAAATATGTCTTTGATTACAGGTCATCAAAATTCAGTTGTTAGTGATGATGAGTTTAAAAAAAGAGATAGATTCTAAGTGCATTCCTAGTGATGTTGAACAATGAATATAGTTAAAATGCCCTCTGCTGACACTCAAAGTTTCTTTTAGCCAAATTTAGGCCAATGGATTTATTGTATTTGTTAGCCAGGTAGTAAGAACATCTGAAATGTAATAGGAAATTATGATTTTTGGATTCACTGAGACTGATGTCAAGTTTTCTGGGTTATGAAAAATTTTCTACTCTTGCAGTTTCCTGTGAATGCTATAGTTTTGTTACAGCATTCACAGGAAATTGCAAATTTCTTGCTTGTTGATTGCGATTGTTACTTTGCAATCAAGTGTTTTGTAATTTTACTTTTTATTTCAATGTTTATACAGGTAATGGACAGAAAAAGGGAAATACCTAGGTTTGCAGAAAGCTTTTGGTTTATGTTAAGTGTCTATATGCCACTGATAAAGGCATGAAACATGCAAATGATATCTCAGCATGCTTAGCAGCATATCTATAAAGTCAAACTGAGCATAATTGCATCTAATTATTGGAACCATGTCATTGAGAGAAGACCTTAGCGATTTTGTAAGGGGCATGATTGTGGAGCACATTTGGCAGGAGCTTTGGTCACTAAGACAACTGAACTTGCTAATGTTTCATGAGGAATAGTTTCCAGGATCATGACTATGGGAATCTGAGGGAAGACGTCATCTGCTAAAGGCAACAGTGGGTGAAAGCACATACTCCAGTAATGGGACATTCAAGCATTAATGCAATGTGCAAAGTGAAACTGGCAAGCTACTGCTGCTCAGTTGTGCATGGATATCAAGGTTGGATATGAGAGGCCAGTTTTGTCCAAACACAGTACATCAAGAACTCCATAGAGCTTGATATTACAGTAAGTTGCACTTTGCAAGCCACTCATTACTCCTGTCAATGCACATTGTTGTGTCCAGTGGTGCAAAGAGCACAAGCAGTGAAGGAATGCGATATGGTCTGACGAATCATGCTACATTTTGTTTCTGTCAAGTGGATGAGTGCACATGTGGGACCAACAGAAGGAAGCTTACAACTCTGATTGCTTCTTTCCTACTATTAAGGGTTCTGACAGTTCTGTAAAGGTGTGAGGTGCTTTCTCGTGGCATGGTTTGGGTGCACTCATTCAGTTAAAAGGCAGGATTAATGGCAATTACTATTTGACAATCCTGAGTGATTATCTTCATCTAATGGTATAGCATTTCTTTTATGAAGAGAGCTGTCTTTCAGGATGACAGTACTCCCATCCTCAAAGCCCTGTGGTTTGAGGAACATGTGACACATTTTTCACTTACCATGGCAACCACAGTCACCAGATATTAACCTACTAGAAAATCTATGCGAACTTCTGGAACGACATCTCAGTAACAAATAAGAATTGATGATGTTTTCCAACTCCATCAAACAAATAAGAATTGATGATGTTTCTTATGGATGAATGATGTCTTATCCCTCCTGCTGACTTTCAGACACTGGTAGACTCAATGCCACAGCATATACAGGCTATACTGGACTGCGTGGCATTCCAACACTGTATTAGTGATTTTATGTTGATGTTTTTGTTTTTTGCCCATTACCTGTATATGTGTATGCAATGGTTTTGGATTATAAATTGCTAAACATATATGAAAGTGAATTTAATTTTATATCTAATAAGTTTTTTTATACTTATAAAGTTTATAATTGCAAGCTAAAAGTAAAAGTAAGTGATGATGGAGGGAAAATTGTAAGGTATACATGTTTGCAAATGGTTGATTTGAGTGAGAGCCACAATTTTAATGTTTCAAAGGAATGTTGGTTCTAAGACATGATTTGAGTAGTAAAACTTTTTAAATCAAGAATTGGTCTTAACAAGGGGAATTATAATAAACTGGGAGGTGAATGGAGATGATATTTTGCATATGAAGGTATTTGTATATAGAGGTTTGAAAGTAATGTTTTTTAATTGGGAAATGATAGTGGGATTCATGACTGAAAGCAGTTGGTGTTATGTGAGCTTATGCAAGGGAGTGATTTCTTAGAAGTAAAAGTATGGTAATTCTGACTGTAATGGGTAAGATTGATACAGTTTGTGATTAAACTGATTAATTGTTGACGAGATTTGCTTTATTTTGAGTCATTAGATAAAATCTCTCTATATAATATTTGATTCTTTTTTTTTTCACTTTCATTCGACTTTTGTCTGCAAGTTGCACAAGAAATTTACATAAAGTAACGTTATTGTTTTTTTTTTCTAGATAGAAAATGTTGATAAAGAATTAGAAGATTTTTTTAAAGTTGCTGGTGTTTCTGAAAAAGACTTAAAGGACAGTGATACTCGAAATTTTATTTATGATTTCATCCATCAACATGGTGGAGTAGAACGAGCAAAACAAGAGATCATCCATACATCAAGTAAATATATATCTTATATGTGACTTTTGAATCGGTTATTTGTTTTTTTAATTTTAGCTTCAGACACTAAAAAAGAATTTAATTATTACCCATTTTGGTAATTGGTCTGTAGTTTTCAAATTAAATTTCATAATGAATAATAGCAAAATTTTCACTTAAACTTTTCAAAAGTTCCCTATGTTTCTAAATATGAAATTCAGATAGAGTTTGAAAAAAAAGCAGTATTGAAAGTCATATTGGGGAAATACAGTTTACTATCATATTATGACTGGTATTCCTTCAATAAAACTACCAACTATCTGAATAACTTTTTACATATATATAGTAACTAGGAAATTCCATCTGCAGAACATTGTTTCTGAATATCAACAAGAGTGATTTATCAGCAAAGTGATTCATAAGATTCCCTATATGTGCTGAAAATGCCTATTTTAGAGATGTTCTTTCATTCTGGAAAAGATATCAAAGTCTGTGATACTCTTGTCAGAGGAGTAGAGTGGATTCAGCTCCATAAAACTATCAAGTTTGGGTTGCTGATATTTGGTTTTCTGTGATATGAGTTTTTGTGACTTTGGCTTCTTTCCCAAAACAAATCTTTCTCTGTAGTGGGGTGGGGGGCTGGCCTCAGTCAGTAGTTGCCAGGCTTGTAATTTACAGTTCCAGGTTCGAGTCTCAACTGGGCCAGCATTGAGATTTATCTCTGTTAACTTCCATTCTGCCCTTTTTGAGAAAGAGACACCTATGGGCTTGGAAGAGCTGCTGTGTGTCAGATGGGATGTGGAGCTGTGGCCCTAGGTAGAAAAGCCATACCCTGTGCACATTAAAGAACGTGCTGGATTGCCTTGACAAAAGGCTTCTGTCTGTCTCCTAACAACTTTTCAGTGGATCCTTTTTCCTAAGCTTCTTTGAGCCCTTGGGATCCATGTAACTTTGCCATTTAACACATTTTGTGCACAAAAGTGCCACCCAGAGGTAAAACAACCCAAATTTCCCTGTAGTATGCATTTTCAATGCAAATAAAACATCTTACAGCAACTTTTTAAAGTTAATGACGTGGTGTGCATTTCTATTGAGCTTATCATATTGAAAATCTGCCAAGTATTATATCACTGTGTATATGTATTATATCAACTAGGATACAGTGGGCAATGTCAAACAGGACCTTGTTAGAATTGGTGTACAGTGGCCCGATGCAGCAGATATAGCTCAGAACAGATATGCTTGGATAACTACATTGCATGTTCTGGTTGGACCTCCATAGCCCATGGCTGCTTGAGGATGATGATGATGTATTGTTTCAACATTGCTTCTAAGAAACATTATTACAGGTGCAATTTTCCAGAATAAAAAATTCTTCTTGACTGGAGTATATGAACTATTTTGAAAATCTGAAAGCAATGATGCAATCAACACAAGATTGTGAAATGATTGGTTCAAAGATCAACATCCAATCTATAATACTTTCTGAGATCTTATGCTGCAAGGCATTGATGCACCTCTCTCCATTCATTCATTCATCCAACCAACCAAGAATTTTTATAATATAGGAAGATGATCAGTATTCTTTCTCTCTGAATTTTATTTTTCTCTTTATGTTTTAGTTTTATATCTATAATAATATATTGTGCAATATATATTACTTAAATGAAGAAGCACATCTACCTGAAACAAGCTGCACATATTAAATATACATAGATCAACCATACCATGAAAACAGATATTTTCCCCCCTATGTTCTGGTACACTTTTACTCCAGTTTATCAGAAATGCTGCCTGCTGTGGCATTAATTACCTAAGGGTTCTGGGTATTGTATGGCAAAATGCCATCTATCTGTACATTTCATTTAGCAAAAAGGTGTAGACATTTTAGTGGGGCAGTCTTTGCTCAATGCATTGAAGGATTGTTCATCATTAACATATTGTGGACCAACAGAGCAAACTTTACTTGTGGTGCTGGGTGTAGTAGACATAATCAGCACTATTAGATACCGGTGAATCCATTATGGGCAAAGAACATCCATCATTATATGCAATGGTTGATCAATTGGGGTGTGTGGCATTTGTATGGTTGTTCTTATGACAGGAAAGTCTGAATGAGGAATCCTACTTATAAGTATTGAGGGCCTTGTTTGACAACTAAATAGAGAATATGCTTTCTTCAACAATTGCAAATAAAGTACCCAGCACTATGGGGGCTTTGGTATCAAGTTTTGGTATTCATACACAGGCTTTGGTATCAAGTACAACCCACTTTCTTGGCAAGTAGGTTGCACATGATACCTCAATTCCTTGACAATGTAGATTACTTGTCTTTGTGCTCTATTGGATGTCCTTTGTTGCTATCTTAATTGAACAGTTTACCCACAACCCCACTGACTCTGCAGGAACTTGAACACTGAATACTTGCAACATGTTGCACTGTTAATGTTTTTTTTTACACATAATCACACAATGGACTAAATCACCAGATCACAAAACCTCAAAGAGGCCAGAGCAGTATAGGGAAAGGGAATCCACTGGACAGAAGGGATAAATGGAAGCTTCCCACCATAGCTGTACATTTTTTCTTTAATGTTCCAAGAGTATGTCTCTCCTGCACTCCTGCACACAGGGCTTATGGCTTCCCATTCAATAGCATCATTTTCATCCATATCAATGTCCACACAATCTGAGAGCAAGAGGAGAGGGTATGGGACAATTGATACTTGAACCTGGAAACATTAGAATGATAGCTTAAAAGTGTCCTAATCTGATGTTCCCAGCTTCACCACCCCACAGTATATGCATTGAGATTTTCTCTGCTAACATTGTGCCTCAGCAATAAAATGAGGATCACTGGTTAGTAGTGCACAAGGTGACCACTGGGAATAGTTTGGTTCAGTCAGTAGTTCAGTCTACTGACTGAACCAAACTATTCCCAGTGGGACATTAAACCATAACCCAGTGTGCAGAAGTGTCATAAACTGTACACATTAAAGAATACATTTGATGGCCTCTTAACAGCTGTCTGTGGATCACATGCTCCTACCCATCTCTGAGCTCTTAAGAATCCTTGTGACCTGGCCATTTAGCTCATTTCATATGAAAAGGTTATATTTAGAGGTAAAACAACCTAACTTACACTCTGTAATTGAATTTTTGCTGTGTATCATAATTTTAAAAATAGGACTAAAAATTTATCAAATATGGCATTAGGAGTGCTTCACTTATACAGTTGTACTGGCCACTATTCATTTCTAATGTGAGTCTGTCATTCCCATAACATTTTTCTCTTTGCAAGATAATCTCCTATTTATATCTCCTATTTATTCTTCCCACTCTCTCTATATATAACACATTTTACTGAATACTGTTTTAAAGCCAACAGAGTTAATTAGTATTAATATTCCATATTGTGAATGTTTCAACAATTTTAATATTGATTTTGTAGGTATTCCACCACCACTTCCTGCTCGAGAAGCACCCCCAACTCCTCTTCAGCCTCGTAGTGTGTTGTCTACTCGAAATGCAGCTCCTCCTCCTCCACCACCACCACCTCCATCCATTCCTCCAGTATCTAGTCAACCTATGATGCCTTCCAGTAAACTGGTTAGTGCTCCTCCACTTCCTTCAAGCCGTGTTCCACCTCCTCCAAGGCCACCTGTAACAACTTCTAAATTTCCTCCTCCACCTAGCATTTCTGTTCCTCCACCTCCACCTAGCATTTCTGTTCCTCCACCTCCACCACCTCCACCTTCATCAATACCTCCACCTCCTCCACCACCTTTACCTCTAGCTTCTGCTCCTCCAGTGATGCAATCAAATTCTGGCCTTAGTAGTGGAATACCTGATTCTAGGTCTGCACTTCTAGAACAAATTCGTAAAGGAAAATCACTACATGTAAGTTTTTTCTAATGCTGTTGATCTTAATTTCTTTCTGTATGTGTTTTTTTGTTATGTGTTTCTTTATGAAGTCTATGAAATTATATACACTCAAGTGTCACTGAAATATAACAGCACCATTCAACAAAAAAATTTAATCTAAAATTAGGTTCAAGTATGGTATAAAAATTTAAAATATATTTATAACACTGTTGTTTAAAATTAGAACTTTTATTAGAGCTTTGAATATATATCTGTCATGTAAAAGTCATACATACCACTGTTCTGTTGGGTGTAAACCACAGTGTTGGTGTGTTATGAATATATTTTAAACTAAATCTATAGCTCACTAACTTCAAAATTTAGCTCTTTATGGAAAAATGAATAAAGTTAAAGGTTTCAGATATATTAATTCTTTTTTTAAACAACATTCAGTGTTCCATCAAGCTTATAGTGTGAAGACATGATTACCACATTCCATCTTGTAGGGGTTGTTCTCTTAGACAGTTTTTATAGGTGGCTCATGCAAATATGCATATTTTACCAGAAATGCACTGTATGCTATCTCTTGGGTTCCTTAGTCACTACTAACCCTTCATTGTTGGCTATTGTTAGTGTAGAATAGTGGTAATCAGCACTTTGATGTCAATTCAAATTTCAGAGGAAAAATTGTCTTGAGCTGGGTGGATATGAACCCACGACCTCCTGATAACATGTCAGGTGTTCTGGGTTCATATCCCACCCGGCTCAAGACAAATTTTCCTCTAAAATTTGAATCGACATCAAAGTGTTGATTACTTAGTATGTATTGAATAGTTGAGTTTATTTCATTGTTTATCATTAGCATACTTGTAAGACATGCTTTCCATATATATGGCAAATAGAAAGCCGCTTGTGTCTAAAATTGCCTGAATAGTGCCTATATGTGACCTAATAGGAAAGTTCATAGTGTTAATTAGAGGAGATCTTGATTGGTGGCCGGTAGCTCAGTGGTCCAGAGCACCTGACATGTTATCAGGAGGTCGTGGGTTCGTATCACACCCGGCTCAAGACAAATTTTCCTCTAAAATTTGAATTGACATCAAAGTGCTGATTTATTAGTATATATTGAATAGTCGAGTTTATTTCATTGTTTATCATTAGCATACTTTTAAGATATGCTTTCCATCTATATGTTACCGGCAATGTATGAAAAGCCGACATTCTATAGAATACCCGGCGTTTTTAGGCAATGTATGAAATATGAGAATTATTACATACTTTCCTTAGGCATTGTATAGAATACCTAGGCATTATATAGAATGACAAATACTATTTTGGCAAAGTATGAAAAAGGCTTTTATTGAAAAGATGCATGTGAAAATGTAAGAAGTGCAAAATATAAGATACGGGATTTTTCTACAAAAAGAGAAAAATACCATTGCTGAACTACCGCCAGAAATATTAACATCATAACCTGTAATGAATCTGTCGTCCGCATTATAAAAAATGCCCCAAATGAGGTAAAGCCAAGTGAGAACGAATCAGTAAAGTGTTGAATATTCGAAGTTTGCAATTCGCGTTAGGATACTTGTATTTCACTTTACTACTTGTCAAATCTATTTCAGTGGAGTTCCGAGATGCTTGTGATATGTCGTTTTTTGATGACTTTTTTTAATCTGTTTTTTGACCTTAACTCTCTTTCTATGGAAGCTAGGGTTCTCAAACTTTGGGATCCCTATTGAGGCAACCCTCTTTTACACTCTTACAACGCTATGGGGCGCTTTTCTGAATGGAAGGGTGTCTTTTTGGTGTCCAAAGTGACCAACTACGGCGCTCTTTTTTACTGAAACTAGGGACTGGCGGATCTCGCAATCAGGGTGAGCCTATAGGGGACCCAGGGGAACATTTACTGGTCAATTCGAATTGGACTGAGTGTTCTGGCTCTCTGTTTGAGGCGAGTGTCGAGAGTCACGTGACTCGCATTGCGACATTAAACATCACTGCCGGGAGTATTTTATACTTTGCCGATTTGCCTTTTGGCATTCTATAGAATGCCTAGGAAATGTGTGAAATATGAATCGTTTCATACATTGCCGGCTAGTTTTAGGCATTATATACAGTGCCTAGGCATTCTATAGAATGCCTGATTTCAAACTTTGCCGGTGACATATATAGCAAATAGAAAGCAGCTTGTGGCTAAAATTGCCTAAATAGTGCCTATATGTGACATAATAGGAATGTTCATAGCATTAATTAGAAAAGATCTTGATCGGTGGCCGGTAGCTCAGTGGTCCAGAGCACCTGACATGTTATCAGGAGGTTGTGGGTTCGTATCTCACCCAGCTCAAGACAATTTTTCCTCTAAAATTTGAATCGACATCAAAGTGCTGATTTATTAGTATGTATTGAATAGTCGAGTTTATTTCATTGTTTAGAATAGTGGTGTCAGGACAGTGCACATGAGAATTTAGAAAAAATATTCCGATATTTAATTTTCAACAACACTTAAAATTTTCAATAAAGTAAAACTTTTATAGTAAAAATAAAAAAAAAATATTTAAAAAATCATTAGTTTTTTTTTTTTTTCCTGTTTGAGAATGCTAATAACTGGGATGGAGGTGAAAAAAAAGGTTATATATATATGTATTGTGCAGCTTTAAAAAAAAACTTGTTAAAGACACTAAAACAGAGGTACAAAGTTGATACTGGAATGGCATTCCAGTTCTTTCCAACTTTATATTGCTCCCCCTTTATTTTATTCTAGATCCAGACCTGACACAAATTGATTTAAAATGTAAGGGGAATTCAATTAAAAAGTAGACAACATCTACATAAGTTGCTCACTTTTCAATTGAATGCCCCTTATGTTTATTTTAGTTTTATATTTATTATCAATGGGGAAAAAATCCTGGGAACCTAGTCATCCATGTGACTAAAAATTTCATACATGCTGACAACCAGGGAATATCCATGTTATGAAGATAGATTCCCATAACAGCTGGCTTCAAAATTCCACTTGCCTAGTTTCTAGGATTTGCAGAATTTTTTCCATCTCTAATTATGATCATTAGCTTTATTTAATTGTATATTGGAGTTTATTAGAATTCAACAGAAACTACTACAAGAACAAACATGAAAGTAGTGCATTCTTTATTATGTCCATAGCTAAGTGAAAGTGGCAACTTTTCAAGTATGTATGTACTTTAAAGTTTTTTAATAAAAAACTTCTCCAGTAAAATTTCCTGTTTATATTACTAAAGGAAATATCTTTTGCATTTTTTATATTTGTATTAGTTGTAATTTTCAAAGGAAATTTTATCACTTTAGCAAAACGTATGGGTAGATCCTTTAAAAACTTTCTTTGCAGATTTTCTTGATGTTTTTTCAGAGCTGTACTATAGGCACCAAGCATCATAGTAGATTTTTATTTCCTTTACCAGCATTAATTTTGCTTTGATTATTTTAAGTAAGATTCTTGTGGTATTTTGTGATTTAATAAACATAAATATGTTTGAATTCCCAGTATGGATTCTATTTATTCAAATGTTTCTATCAGATTTCGTGATAACCTTTTCATAGTCTTTTGCTTGCTCTCAGCTGTTCTTCATTAGAAAGTCTGAACTTGAATCCTTGTTTTATATATGTAAAATTTTGACACAAGTTTTAGAACTGCCAACATTAATTTTTTTTTATATGTCAATTCAAATAATTAAGTTTTATAATTTACATTTTGCAGCATGTTGAAGTAAATGGTGAATCAACAGCCAAAAGTGCTCCTCCTGATACTAGGGGTGCTCTTCTTAGTCAAATTAGGCAAGGAATTGAGCTTAAACCTGTAAGTAATTTCTTTTTTCTAATATGGGTTTTTGTTTAGTGAAAAAACATCTAACTTTATATATTTTATAAAAGAAGAATTTTCTTATTCTTACTGATATAAATTCTGTGTAATATTCTCCATAACTTATGCAAATTCAAATATTTTGACAGGTTTCTGATGAATGTAAATCTATGCCAACTTCAACTCCTATGCAGGGACTTGCTGGAGCTTTGGCACGAGCTCTACAAGAAAGGAACCGAGCTATTCACCAGACTGGTTAGATTTTATTTTAAAAGTATTAGCAGAAAAGTAGAATATGTGACTTAACTGTTTTTTTCTTTTTCCAATTGTTAAGATGCATGACAGAATTTTCTTTTTGCCCATAATTAAATTCTTAGTGTTATTGTTTTTATTAATACAGTATGTTTATATAATTGAGTATTTCATGTGTGAAAATAAAATTTATATTAGTCGAATTGTCATTCTACTTGTGCAAGAAAATACAGAATTACATTTAACAGTACTGCTAATTAACCTAAAATACTTATTTCAAGGCATACATATTGACAGAAGCATCATTCATCAATTTTCATTAGTGGCAGTTACAACCTTAATTAATATTATTAGCTTCAGTGATGGTCATAAAAAGAAAACCAGGGCCCACTACAAGAGACCTGTGATTTTTTTTCATTCATTCCAATAAGCAGCCATTTTTTCATTCCTGGATGGATTAACAGTGCAGGATGCAGTTGTCATTTCTTCTCCAGGATGGAAAACCAGTACCCAGAGGCAAAATGAAAAGTTGCAAAGAAGTTCCTCAGTTATTAAATGATCCATTAATGAAGTTAATCCTTTAATATGCATGAAATTTCAGAAAGTGGTAAAGGGTAGTAAAGATAAAGGAATAACCCTATTTGGACTAGTCCATTTCAAATTTTGGCCATTATGGGCATTAAAGGGTTAAAAGGTATCATTTCTGGATTACAAAATCCTTCATACATCCCTAAATGGCCCCCTACAGACTTGAGACTTATGGCTGCCCGTGATTAACTAATGATGTCATCATCATAATTTAAGTGAGGTATTTTCACATATGTATAAAATACACTTTATTGTATATTAAATTTCCAAGACATACCTGTTTGTTTTGTATGGTATTTTTTCTTGCCTTTTATTTTAGTACTACTCTGAATAAAAAAACATGTTTTCTTCCTAATATTTGTGAAAATATTGAATAAACTAAGAATGCATGGTATGTTGATGTACCTATTTGCCATCAGCAAAATAAAATGTTCATAGTTAAAAGAAATATTGGAACTAGCACATAATGCACAACGTAAACTACTGATAGTGACATGATTCCCTATAGTTGTCTATGCTATCAAGTTATTAAATGATCCATTAATGAAGTTAATCCTTTAATATGCATGAAATTTCAGAAAGTGGTAAAGGGTAGTAAAGATAAAGGAATAACACTATTTGGACTAGTCCATTTCAAATTTTGGCCATTATGGGCATTAAAGGGTTAAAAGGTATCATTTCTGGATTACAAAATCCTTCATACATCCCTAAATGGCCCCCTACAGACTTGAGACTTATGGCTGCCCGTGATTAACTAATGATGTCATCATCATAATTTAAGTGAGGTATTTTCACATATGTATAAAATACACTTTATTGTATATTAAATTTCCAAGACATACCTGTTTGTTTTGTATGGTATTTTTTCTTGCCTTTTATTTTAGTACTACTCTGAATAAAAAAATATGTTTTCTTCCTAATATTTGTGAAAATATTGAATAAACTAAGAATGCATGGTATGTTGATGTACCTATTTGCCATCAGCAAAATAAAATGTTCATAGTTAAAAGAAATATTGGAACTAGCACATAATGCACAACATAAACTACTGATAGTGACATGATTCCCTATAGTTGTCTATGCTATCACCTCCAATAAAATAATTACAAAATGTTTTGTAACTTTTTTGCATTAATTAATGTTGTGATAAGAGTGTATATTAATCGGGAATTTAAGTTAGTTCTTTGCATTACAATATTAATATAATTGAGTTTACTTTGTAGTCTGTAAAGTAAAGTATTTTCAAAATAAATTCTGTCACTAAACGTAGCAGAACAGATGATGGAATAGTTTTTTTGCACCTGTAATTTTGAACTAGTTACTATGGGGAGTATATATGGCTAGTAGTATATCTGTATTGTAACTATTAAACTGATTGATATTTCAGATGATAGTGAAAGTGATGATGAAGATGAAGATGAGGATGAATGGGAGGATTAAGCCTTATAAAAATTAAAGTAAGTGCTTTATCTTTTGTAACAAAAAGAAATTTTTGTTTTCTACAACCTTTTGTATTGACATTTTAATGGAAAAACAATGAACTGTAGAAAAATTAGTGAACAATATTTTTAATAGCATCCCTAAGTCATAAAGAGGAGTTGGCAAAAAACAAAGTGGGTATGCAATATCAATCAGGACCTAATTAGATCATATACAATGATATACATTAGTAATACATAGATTTGCTGTTAACATAGAAGTCAAGAAATAATTTTGTTGAAAAAATTAATTTTGCCATAAGTGGAACTATGTGCCCTCAAGTGAAATTATTTCTTGAATTCCATGCCAACAAGTAATCTGTGTATTTACTATTGATTATTTCATTAATAATGCTTTAGTGTGAGTGACTTCCAATTTACATCTAATTCTGAGGAATATTGATTCCTGATTATAAATGTGCCATGAGTGACAAGATCTGGAAGATTTAAAGTCACAATGCTGATAGAATGAATTAACTATCGATAATTTAGGGGTGAGAATACTTGGCAGGTAACTGGGAGACTTGGGTTCAAGTCCCACTCTTGGAAAAACCTTATTAGAATTGCCATATTGTAGAATATGTTGCTCAGAATAAATAATTTTTGAGAGTCAGTTTATACAGTCTGTTTAATCGCTCTAGCCTTTGGTTGCTTGAAGATTTTTCATATGGCATCTATTAATTTTATTTGCTGTGTAGACCAAATCAATTTTATTTGCTGTGTAGACCAAATCAATGCTTGAAGGTAAATTAGAAATAAATCTATTACTGTTTTAAAATTTACAATATTTTTTCGTTATCAGTATAATTTTATAAGGGTCATTCAAATGAAAAGTTGACAAGTCAGAAATAAAGTTTTATGCATCTATATATATATTTCATGGTTGTTGAGACTTTTGTTCTAACATAATGCCTTGTTCATAAAATGGCTTTGGCTATTGTTTGAAGAATTCTGTGACCTTTTGCTGCACCTCCTTTTCTGACTCAAACTTACTTTCAGCACATTTTTTAGAGGACTGAATGTGAAAATTATATGGAGAGAGGTGAGGACTCTAAAGAGTGTTCCATTTCATTAACAGTAAAATTTTCATACTTCATATGTTGGTAAGTCCTGTAACAATTGGTTTAGTTTTGCTTTTGGTATTTAGTACCATTTCAAGTTGGTTTAGTTTTGCTTTTGGTATTTAGTACCATTCATTTAACAGTAATGAGCTAAACAGGCACTCCCAACAATGCCTGTTTAGCTCATTACTGTTAATTGGGCAGTATGGGGATGGGCTTTGTGAATAATTTTACTGATATCTCTGCAAGACTTTAGAAGTAAAAAATATTGAAATGTAGCATACAAAAATGATATATTGCAGGAATGGAAGAAAGAAACATTTTCAACCACTATGAAACACTCGTATTTTAAAACTAGAGAGATATTTAAGAGATCAAGTTACTTTGAATGAATTTTGTGACTTCTTTCTTTTGCTGAAATTGGTTTGATAATTTTAAGAAAATTCAAATATGGTTACTATCTTTTTTCATATAACTTCCAAAAACTGGGTAATTGGATTTTATGATGAACTAAATTTTTTTCATGAAAAACTTATTTAAAAAACTTTTTTAATGGGAAGAGGATATTCCTCTACAGAAAGGATGGAGATAACCTAGAAACTTAAGCTTGTCCTGGTTTCTCATATGACATACAAACACATACATAAGGACATGCCTGCTAGCTTAGATCTCAGGTACTCTATACCAGGCAGCATTTACCCAAAGAATAGAGATCCACTCCTTTTTTTTTTCGTTAGCATTTTCATGTAATTCTGTACAATTTTGATTCTGAATCTAACTCCCTATCAACATAACAGATCTGGTTATATTAAAGCAGCCACCAAATATGTAAATGAATGTTAATTATTTTTTGTTGTGTTAATGATGTTATAAATACGTTTGTCTTTAATATGAAATTTTATAGACTTGACCATATTTGTGTTTAGTACTTATTTTATTTGTTGTTAAGCACTCATTGACAAACTCAATTGATTTATTTATTATTGCTGTTCATCATCACCTGCTCATTAAATATATTATGTGGAAATATATCTCCTTTCAATAATATTTCATTATTATTTTTCTGATAGGTTACTTTGGATGATCGAAAATATTTGAGCAGCTGAGAGCAAAACTATAGTAAAATTAAAGCTCCTGATAAAGACTTCCAATGTCTTAGAGTATGAAGATTTTAACTGTATGTGACTTATGGTAAAAGGAAAGCAATAAGCTTAACAATAAGGCTTACTAATTAATACAAAAATTATTTTTGATGATTTTTTTTTTCAAGCTTAAAATTGCATTCATTATAACAGTTTTTCGTTGTATTTTCCAAATACTGTAGGCAGGTTTGAATGTTGGAATTTTTGCTCTTAACAAGATAAAATGTTTGTTCAATGTGCTTCATTTGGCTTGTAATGGAAGCAATAACATATCATGTATGCATTTTAGGTTTCTTAGTTTATACACTCTACCTTTTGATTCTTTCACCAGTATGCTCAGAAAATTTGCTCTACTACCATTCTCATCAACAGCTCGAATGAAAGAGTTCATCTTATCAACATTATTTGCCAAAAGGGCTAAATTATCGGCATAATTTGAATCAGAAAATTTCAGATCTCTAGATCATTTAATCCCAAAATCTTTCGCTTGCAGTGAATTTCGCATAATATAATCAATAGCCAAACTAAAGGGAAAACGAAACAAAGTACATCCTTGCTGAACACCAAAATCAAAGCTAAATCAATTGTTACAGGCCATAGCAACATTTACACATGACTCAGTGTTATTATAGAGAGCTTTTATTATGTTAGCTAAGTTGCCTGTTGTGTCATACGATCTCACGATTAACCACAAATTATGACGATCATTAGAGTCAAAAGCTTTTTTGAAATCTACAGAGCTATTAACAGCAGATTTCTGAAACTCTAAACATTTCCCAAGAATCTACCTAAATGAAAAAATCTGATCTACACATCCCCTACCACTTCTGAATCCACACTTTTCATCACGCAAATTGTCCATCAACCAGATTCTTAATTCTATTAAGCACAATCATACAAAGAAGTTGTGATGTAATGATGAATCTGACCTTTATCTGTCCATCTGGTCTCTTGCAAGCTGAGAATATCTAAATTATAATGGTGGAATTCTTGTGTGAGGACATCAAGAGAAAAAGCTCTGTGCAGAGTCCTCACATTCCAACTACCTATGGAGAGAAAATGGTTAGTGGAATGTTTAAAGAAACTATGTTTATTGAGAGAGGGAATGCCGACAATATCAAACAGCCCCCTAATCGCAGACATGGGGCAAAGACCCGTTCCCCCACCACTAAAGGCTGAAGCCATCTACACTAGAAGACTTCCTCCAATGTAGAATTTGACGATGCCAATAGAAGCAAAGAGTCCAGGTGCCTGCGATGACCTCTGCTCAGGATTATCCACCAGCTGATAAACATATCCTGTGAATCTATTCACTTGGGGCTGTCAACCCACAAACAAACAGAAAACACAGCGGCAGATTTTCCCTCCACAGAAGCCCACCAGTACAGCAAAATCAGGATCCATAATCAAGCTCAGAGCCATATATCTGTCCAGTCCAGTGGGTTTAAATGGTCAGCACCAGGACCCTGTGTGGTTGACCACTCCTCAGCAGGGTAGAAAAAAAAGAAAAGTAGCCATAGTTGTCCAGATCAGTAGGCCACACTAATCTGGCAGCCCTCCCCTTCCGTTCACTTCCACAAGAGAGTATCTCTTTTGAAAGGTACTAACAGTCTGCACCAAGAGAAGGCAGGGTTGGACATTAGATGCTAGGCCTGGCCGGTTCTATGCATCATCACAGGGGTTTGGTGCATAGCTTCCCTTCTTATCCATTAAAACATGGATAAGTGTAGATATTCAGAAATGAGAATTTTTTTTCTGTGATCACATGTACATTTTTATTCATGTAAATAGTACAATATTTTTGCTATGACTCAAGCAGTTCACCAATATACTTAACGTGGATGTGAATTATAGGGGAATTTAGAGAACTTTCTATTGTTTGTTTCATACTTTTTCTCCTGTGCCTTGAAAGGGCACATCGTTTTATAAAATACCCTGAAAACTGTTACCATTGAATCTAAATGTATTTTGTAATATTTCTCTATAAAAGAACACTAGTAAATGTGGCAAAGCACTTTGCATTTGGAAATAGTTTTAACAAATGTGGGAACCTTGTTAACTCTTTGTTTTCTTTTAATGTATAAAAATATTATAAGAAAAACAAATTATTGCAATTTTTATTAATTTTTCCTTATTTGATACAATGCATCCAAACTAAAAGTTAAAGAACTTTTAACTACTTTTCAAACCATTTATATTGCAATGGATAAGTAGTCAATAATTTTACACATCTTGCTTATGTCCAAATATTTTTTTTTATTTTATTCCTTCCATTAAGATACATTTTGCCATATAATGATCATTCACGATATTCTTAGCAGCATTTACTAACAGAATTATTGATATGTGCACTAAAAGAGATTAACTGATTTCTAGAATTTTTTGTTTTGATCATTCTTTCAAGACCATTGTTTCTTTGGTAAATATGAATTTTTCAAACACTGTTGTTTTATATTAGGCTTGCTAAATTGTACTGAGTGTTATAGATTGAAAGTTTCTTGTTTGAATTGAAAGTAATATTACACAAGTTTATTTCTTTGTTGATATGTTTTTAATTTTATAGCCAAAAAAATAAAAATAATTGTTAGGAAATAAAAAGAAAAAAAAACTGTTGTTGTTGCTGCTAGCAATTTAATTAAGTAAATAAAAATTGCTGAATGAAGCAAAATTTCCAACTTTTCAAAAGGTAAATACATTTGAGATAAAGCTTAAACTGTGCAATAGTAATGTCATAAATCATAAAATTAGTTTCTTGTTACCAGCATTAACTATTATTGTTACTCTCAGCATCTAAATGGTATTTTTTTTTAACATTATGGTACAGTTATTTTTATCTTCAAAGAGATTTTGGAATAATGATTACATGAGATTACATTTAAAATGAATGCTTTGTTAAACCACAATTTTTATGGCCTCTAGAATTTTTCCAGTGCTCAATTTTGAAGCATTTAAATTCATGTAAAGATATTATTTTTAAGGATTTGTTAATCAGTGCTATTTTTATTTCTAATGTAAACTAAGGATGAATGTTATATATGATATATGTTCTCGTAGAAAAACAGGAAACATTTCTATCAGAACATATGTAATATTATGTGCTATTAGCTCATAAGTGTATGGGAGTGATGAAAAGCTGTTAAAAATGCCTTTTTATGAAAACAATTATTGCTCAATATTCACAAGTTGTATCTTTCAAAACTTCTATTCATATTGTTAAATATAATTTTTTAAAAGTTGTTCAAAATGATTCTTGTTGTGCTTATTGAGATGCACCCATTAACTTACAGCAGAATTCTAAAATTACTGAGTGTTCCCATTACACTTAGATCAGGGGTTCGTAACCTTTTCAGATTCCACACCTCTTGCAGCAGTGTATGGAAGCTTCGCATCTTCATCAATTCTTCTTGCTTGTGTTTTTTTTCTCTCCCCAAAATGAATAAAAAAAGCTCAATTTTCAGATGTTCCTCTCACACCTCCTGGACCCTCTTCCCATACCCCAGGTTAAGAACCCCAGACATAGATAATGTAAGTGCTCCTTTTATTTGTCATTGCCTCTTCAAAATTTTCCTAACAAGGTGCTATCTAGTTAATTTTTCATAAAGTGAAATACAAGAAAAAGGTAGCAAAAATATTATTTTAGTCTCATGTTGAAAGTTTTATGTGTAATTAAACTCTCCTTATATAGTAATTTCATTTAATCAATAATATAGAACTGGTACAATGGAATTCCAACTTAACTGAAGTCTGGATAGGGTTAATATTGTAACTTTCTAAAAGTAGTAGTATCCTTTTGACAGGTGATGTAGCATCCTGAACACTCAATATCCTGGGTTTCCATTTCTTGATAGGAGCAAAATTTGTTTTTCTGAATAATACAAATTCTTATTTCACACATGTTTAATGGAATTGGGGGGGAAAAAACATTTTAAACAGTAAATACAAATTGTGAACAAAATAATTATTGAAATCTTGCAAAAATAGAAATTCAGTTTTTTATTGCAGCCCTTAGTAAAGCTGCATCCCTGAAAAAAAAAATGTCAGTCCAACCCTGCCTTTTGAACTACTTATCCTCCAGACAGCTTAACATGTTCTCTCTACCACCAAGCAAGTATTATGTACAACTTCATAAGACATTACAGGAAAGAAAAAGGCATATCAATGTGATGTCTAGGTGCATTTTTTAATTTAGTATTGTAAGGCTGGGGCAGCCCATGAAACTAATAATATAGGGTTCATGTTTTGTGTAGCAAAATTATTAAAAGTTGTTTCGTGAAGTAAAATTATTAAAAGTTTGGTGGTATATTTCGATTTTAGAGGTCCAACACTAAGAATGCATCTAACTCTTGTCTATAGTATTGTAATGCAAATGCTTCAACATTGTTATTATAGGTTTACAGTATGTGATAATTGTTAGCAAGGGAGCACTTACTAGTTATTAAATGGAGATGTTTGTTAATTGCAGATGCACAATTCTGCGATTATTAATGGTTGCTTAAAATAATTAAGCAGAACCTTTTGAGTTTTTTAAGTTATTGCTGTTGTTAAGAAACTTGATTTTTGTATTGTTAACTATTCTTCTAATGTTTCCCAGTCTTTCAGATATTCTTATTAATGTGATTAACTGAAATATATAAAGTATGGTTGCTATTATGTAAACTGCAACTGCTTTTTTGATAGGTTTCTGTTCAAGTTTGAGTCCCACCTGTGACAACATCGAGATTTATATCCACTAAGCCCCCTTCATACCCTCAGAAAGGGAACACTGATGGTCTTGGAAAGACTGCCAACTGTTGGATGGGATGTAGAGTGTGGGCCCCATGTGCAGGAAAGCCATACCCTGGGCAAGTTAACCTGTGACCACCTGTGACAACATCGAGATTTATATCCACTAAGCCCCCTTCATCCCTCAGAAAGGGAACACTGATGGTCTTGGAAAGACTGCCAACTGTTGGATGGGATGTAGAGTGTGGGCCCCATGTGCAGGAAAGCCATACCCTGGGCAAGTTAACCTGTGACCACCTGTGACAACATCGAGATTTATATCCACTAAGCCCCCTTCATACCCTCAGAAAGGGAACACTGATGGTCTTGGAAAGACTGCCAACTGTTGGATGGGATGTAGAGTGTGGGCCCCATGTGCAGGAAAGCCATACCCTGGGCAAGTTACAGAACATGCTGGATGGCCTTGACAGGAATCTACCATTTGTCTCCTGATAGCTGTCAAGTGGGTCCCCTTCCCTAACCTTTGCCCATTTAGCCATTTTGTGCAAAAAAAAGTGCCACTCAGACCAAAAATCCAACCTAGGTTTCTAGCAGATTGCATTAATTTCACTGATAATTCAAATCTTCAGGAGTTGGGGAGGACAATATTGCAATCAATATAAATATTGATCAAATTAAATGTGGACAACCAGACTCAGTAGGCAAGTGTTACATAACTTTTTTTTTTTTGCAATTCAGTTTCCAATTTACTTTTAAAACTGGAAATTTAGCTTTTCCAAATAGGTAAAAATTGTTGCTTCTTGACTGCAAAAAATTTTTAACAAACTTGTGTCATCTAATAAGATGTGCAAGAATTTCTCTCCCCTGTCGTTTCTTAACATTTAGTTAGTTCATTGAAACCCCTATCTCCGCAAAATTCCCCGCCCTGCCCACGATGAGCTTGGAAAGGCCGCCGTCCGTCGGATGGGACGTTAATCCGTGGCCCCATGTGCGGGAGAGCCCATACCCTGTGCACGTTAAAGAACACGCTGGATGGCCTTGACGGGAGGCTACCATCTGTCTCCCAACAGCTATTCCAGTGGGTCCCCTCCCCCAACCTTCTCTGAGCCTTCGGGGTCCATGTGACCTGGCCATTTAGCCCATGGTGTGCAAAAAAGTGCCGCTCAGAGGTAAAATAACCCAACAACCATTGAAACCCTTTGTAATAAAGCAGTTGTAGTTATTCGGTGATGGATTTGTGTGATAGTATTTACTGCTATTAGATGCAAATAACTTTATGCCTCAAAGATTTCTAATAAAACATTTTGCCATCTATTTATACCCTACACTTTTTGTGATAAGCATGTATAATTAAAATATATATATATCACTTTACCTATTAAATGGAATGAGTGAGCTAGAAAAGTTTATACTCTTTTCTCTCTTACACAAAACGTATCAAAGGTGTTTCATAGTAATTTGTATATTTTAGTGAACTTTGAATACAGATAAAAAAGAAAATTGGCTTTCACCATGCACTAAAAGCAGCTATCCTTAATCAGACACCCATAGAGAGTTCACTAAATGCCACTGTAGATTTGAAAACTACGAGATATTTCATAGTTTTATTTTTTTAAATTATCATGATGATGTCAATTTAGATTTATTGCTTGGTGGCTGGATGCAAATTGCTTCATCGTGATACAATCCCAGTTTTATTCCGGCAAAGCAATGATGTCAGCAAGTCCCATTAAGAAGAAATCATATTTTAATCGGATTTTTCAGGGAAATTATAAGTAGCAAAGCGATTTTTTAGATGACTGTCTTGACTAGTTTTTCTTATTTTGTATATATATTTTACATTGGTCTTCCTTACCTTTCTTTGAATTTTCACAGTAAATTCAACTGTACCATAGGGGCGGGGGTGGCTCAGTCGGTAGCGTGCCAGGCTCGTATTCTGTAGTTCCCAGGTTCGAGTCCCAGCTGGATCAGCGTTGAGATTTATCTCCGCAAAATTCCCCGCCCTGCCCACAGTCAGTAGGGGACACCGATGGGCTTGGAAAGGCCGCCGTCTGTCGGATGGGACGATAAGCCGTGGCCCCGTGTGCGGGAGAGCCATACCCTGTGCACGTTAAAGAACATGCTGGATGGCATTGACGGGAGACTACCATCTGTCTCCCAACAGCTGTTCCAGTGGGTCCCCTCCCCCAACCTTCTCTGAGCCTTCGGGGTCCTTGTGACCTGACCATTTAGCCCATGGTGTGCAAAAGAGTGCCGCTCAGAGGTAAAACAACCCAACCCAACTGTACCATAAAAACCAATGGTGAAGCAAGAGAAACAGTTCCCTTATATCTAGGAAACGTGTATTAAATATATACTTAAACACGTAAAATGTAACTCACTGACATAAAGTCGAGGTATTTTCATAACAAATAGCTAACTTGTTTATATAATCTCAAATCTTTAAATTATATAATAATTCACAAATTTTTCCATTAAACAACAGTGATAAGGCAGATTTGTATGGTGGGTGCATGACATTGAGAAATTTTAATAACAAATGGAATCAAATAGAAAATTTATTCCACATATTATTTTGAAAGCCCACAGTGTGGGAAAACGTATCATTTTGAAAGGAATGTTTTCTGGAAAGAAAAAAAGATTTTTGATGTAATGATATTTTGGTCTGTTCAAAGTCAATGTGGTCGCTTTGCTTTCCTCTCCCCCCTCCCCCAGAACCCCATTCACTCTTAATATACGATAAGAATATAGTATTAGGCTACTAAGAGTGAATCAGCCAATCCTTCCCAACTGTTAACAAGTGCCTTAATTGGTATAGCGGTTAGAAAGCTAACTACTGCAGACATGGTCTGTGTGATGCTGAGACAATGGTCACGATATTATGCATCGATAATTGTAACTGCATCTTAGACAAGGTCGGAGAAATAAGAATAGATTGGCACCGTGTTCCAGAAAAAGTTTATGCCCACGACTTGTAATCCGATGTCCCTAGATTCAGGGGCGGGGGTGGCTCAGTCGGTAGCGCACCAGGCTCGTAATCTGTAGTTCCCAGGTTCGAGTCCCAGCTGGGTCAGTGTTGATATTTTTCTCCGCAAAATTCCCCACCCTGCCCACGGTCAGTAGGGGACACCGATGGGCTTGGAAAGGCCGCCGTCCGTCGGATGGACGTTAAGCCGTGGTCCCGTGTGCGGGAGAGCCATACCCTGTGCACGTTAAAGAACACGCTGGATGGCCTTGACGGGAGGCTACCATCTGTCTCCCAACAGCTGTTCCAGTGGGTCCCCTCCCCCAACCTTCTCTGAGCCTTCGGGGTCCATGTGACCTGGCCATTTAGCCCATGGTGTGCAAAAAAAAAAAGTGCCGCTCAGAGGTAAAACAACCCAACCCTAGATTCAAGTCTGAATTGTGTTGAGATTTAATTACGCTAAACCCCGGTGTCAGCCTCTGAGAGAGACTGCACTATTGGGCTTGGAAAAGCTGCCTCCGTCGGATGGGCCCATGTGCCCCATGTGCAAGAGAACCAAACCTGTGCACGTTAAACAACATCCTGAATGGTTTTGATGGGATACCATACCTGTGCACGTTAAACAACATCCTGAATAGTTTTAATGGGAGACTACCATCTGTCACGTAACAGCTGTCCAGTGGATTCTCTTCCCCAACTTTCTCTAAGCCCTTGGGATCTTCCTACTTAGCCTAATCTGTGCAAAGAAAAAAGTGCTGCTAAGAGGTAATCCAATTCTCCCTCAAATTAAAAGCACACAAATAAAATTGGTTGAATGTTTCAACATTTTTAACTCCCCTCATCTTTCAAATCTCACGAATATAGCGTGGCGAAAAATGTAATCTTGATCATTACTTCAGGTTTCTTCGCTAATGGTTTTTCCTTGGAGATGAAAATAAAATTTTGTTGGGTCTTGAATCTTGCCATCGTGACTGAATACTGGTTCTGCTGCACATGAATTTACCCATTTTACCTCTTGCTTTTATCCAAATGCTTTCTGGCATCTCGCTTACTCTCCAGAGACGGGGTGCGAATCTAGGAACTACATACACTGAGAGCATGACGTGCTGCCATAGTCGGTAGCACGCCATGCTCGCAACTGTTAAACCTCCACCGTGGTCACAGTCAGTAGGGGGACACCGATGGGCATGGAAATGTTGCCATCCATCAGACGGAACATAAAGCTCCGACCTTGTGTGCAGGAAACCCATACACCTTAAAGAACATACTTGATGGGGGCTCCATCTGTCCCCTTACAGCTGCCCAATGAGTCTGCTCACAACCTACTCTGAGTACTTGGGATACTTGTGACCCGGCCACTCCGCAAAATTCCCCGCCCTGCCCACGGTCAGTAGGGGACACCGATGGGCTTGAAAAGGCCGCCGCCCGTCGGATGGGACGTTAAGCCGTGGCCCCGTGTGCGGGAGAGCCATACCCTGTGCACGTTAAAGAACACGCTGGATGGCCTTGACGGGAGGCTACCATCTGTCTCCCAACAGCTGTTCCAGTGGGTCCCCCAACCTTCTCTGAGCCTTCGGGGTCCATGTGACCTGGCCGTTTAGCCCATGGTGTGCAAAAAAGTGCCGCTCAGAGGTAAAACAACCCAACCTGGCCACCTTAGCCTATTGTGTATAAAAAATGTGCCGCTCATATGTAAAGCAACCCAACCTCAGAGACATTACTACTGACACCATTAGGCCTTTATTGTAGGCTTAAACTCCTACCAATCAAAATTTTACTACATAAAAAAAAGTTTGCTTAAAATTAACTGTGTGCTGAAAGTAAACTCAAAGTGCTTCACATTTATTTAACAGATCAGCCGATTCTTTAGGCTTAGCAGTTAAGGCTGAACAAAGGGGTCTGCTCCACCTCACCCTTCCGTTGCTGTTCAGTGGATCCTCTTCCCAGCTCTGATGCCCTTAATTTGGCCATTTAGTCTATTGTGTGCAAGAAATGCCAATCAGCAGTAAAACAACCCTCCATTGTTGTCAGGGGCGGGGGTGGCTCAGTCGGTAGCGCGCCAGGCTCGTAATCTGTAGTTCCCAGGTTCGAGTCCCAGCTGGGTCAGTGTTGAGATTTATCTCCGCAAAATTCCCCGCCCTGCCCACGGTCAGTAGGGGACACCGATGGGCTTGGAAAGGTCGCCGTCCGTCGGATGGGACGTTAAGCCGTGGTCCCGTGTGCGGGAGAGCCATACCCTGTGCACGTTAAAGAACACGCTAGATGGCCTTGACGGGAGGCTACCATCTGTCTCTCAACAGCTGTTCCAGTGGGTCCCCTCCCCCAACCTTCTCTGAGCCTTCGGGGTCCATGTGACCTGGCCATTTAGCCCATGGTGTGCAAAAAAAGTGCCGCTCAGAGGTAAAACAATCCAACCCATTGTTGTCAATCTATGGTCTTATGCCGCCCACTACTAGGCTACAAATATATGAATTTAGGCTTCTCAATATCTCAAGTCAATGGTCTTAGATCTCCCATACCACAGTCTTCGCAACCTGAAAGCAAAAATAAACGGTACTGCGGAATGCCCAGGCCCAGCAGAGGCACCCCCAAAAATGCATCCTAATATAGTTCTATTTAGTAAATTACTCTACGTTTCTGGTCATCAGTCACTCTTGCATATCGATATTAAACTTGGAGCAAATATTTTTTTTTCTGGTGTGATACGAAACGATGAGTCTTGGTGACACATCAGCTGCATTATTTCAATCACTGGAATTAAAGACTGCCTTCATGTAACACAGGTATTTGAGTGTACTGCATGTAGGAAAGTTCACATTATTAGAGACCCGTAGCTTAGCAGTCGGAGCACCTGACATATCATTAAAAGCATGGTTTCGTGGCTCATCCGGCTCAACACATTTTTTGTTCTAAATTTGATACCGATGCATAAGAATAATTTTTATGACTATAAACGTTACGGTTATTCAGGGCCTAACTTCAAAAAAGTTACTGTACCCCAGATGCTTGAGTGTAAGAAATTTCATAGTGTATAGTGAAGCCATGTGGAGTGTCTGTAGGATTCGTAAATTGCATTCAACTGCCATTGTCCGAATTACGATGAACTCTTGTCCAAACGTTTGTTAAATATTAATAATGCATCTTGCCACTCGTTATTCAGATTTTGAGCCTTTACATGGGCAGATTTGAAAATGGCTTTACGGTATATCTTTCTCTTGCATCACAAGACAATAGAGAGCAAATACATAATGTCAGGTTAAAAATATTGTCTCTGTATTTTCTTGTGATCTGTGTTGAAGTTATTTGTTTCTACCTCATTCTTTTTCCCTATATTTTAGATTTAAAAAAATGGAAAAGTATACTATATTAATACTCTCGAAAAATATAGGCATTTGGCGTTATTAATTTCTGCCATATTGGAATTTCTTACCATAATCGTTTAACATTTTTAAGTATTTAGGAAAATCAACATTTTTGAGAATTGATTTTTCGATATTTTTGCTTCTGTTTTATTTTGAAATACTAAAGAATTTTTTTAACGTGGTTAGCTTAATTTTAGTTTGAAAGTTTTCGCATTTATGTAAACTGCATCAAAATATTGTGTTATTAAAGTAACTATTGTTACTAAAGTAACTATGTTTATATCATTAAATGATGCTTAGCATAGTATCAGATTTGCAGCTTTTCCGTTTCCTTTTATGTTGGTTGTTTGTAATTTTCTGTAAAAGAAATACTACCTCTAATGGTGGAACTATGTACAGTTCAACGTTGTAAAATTCTCAAAATGATAATTTCTTTAACTGTTTACGAATAAAAGATAAGTTTAATTCTTTCAATGCTTTGTGAGTGTGTTATTTTTGCTAATACAAGTATATAAGAGTGTTTTAAAAAAAATCTAGGATAAGGTTTCAGATATTTTAAAGGCCATTTCAAATTATTTAGCCCAATAAATATTTAGCGGAAAAAAATTTCGCCAACATTCGGGAATAGAACCCGCATATATTTATTGATTTATCAGTGCCAAAAAGCATCAGGTTATGCTGCGATTATCATAATAATAATAATACTAAAATAATAGATAAACATAGATGATACCATAATTATCATCTATGTTTAAATTATTTAGCTTTCTACTGGGTGAAAATGGAGAATGTAAAAAAAAAATTTCTTCTGAAGTAGTTTATTTGCATCAGTCTACATACACTGCTTTGCAATTTAAAGTGAATACCAATAAAATGTAATAATCTAATCCCCGACTAACACGGTACGTCGTTTTCAAAAATATTCGTATAAGTTGAAACTGTGTTAGATACTAATTTTTAAAGAAATAGTGGGGGGCTGCATTTCAGAATCCTAACCATATTAACGTATTTTTTTTTCTTTCCCTTTGTTATGACCAAAAAAAAAACAACTAAATGTAGTTTTATATGATTACGTGGTAGGTATATACACCGAAGAGCCACAACATTATGACCACCTGCCTAATATGATGATGATCCTTCACATGCCGCCAAAATAGCTCTTTCCCGGCGACGCATGGACGCTACAAGATTTATAAAGGTGTCTTCTGATATCTGATACCAACAGGTTACCAGCAGATCCTTTAACTCTTGTAAGTTACGTAGTTGAGACGCCGCAGATCGGATATGCTGTTCCAACACTACAGATGCTCGATTGGATTGATGTCTGGAGAATTCGGAGGCCAGGGCATTACCTGAAAGTCTTCCTCATGTTCTGCGAACCATTCTCGAACAATCCAGGCAGTCTGCCATGGCACATTATCATGCTGAAAGAGTTGGGTTGTTTTACCTCTGAGCGGCACTTTTTTGCACACCATGGGCTAAATGGCCAGGTCACATGGACCCCGAAGGCTCAGAGAAGGTTGGGGGAGGGGACCCACTGGAACAGCTGTTGGGAGACAGATCGTAGCCTCCCGTCAAGGCCATCCAGCGTGTTCTTTAACGTGCACAGGGTATGGCTCTCCCGCACACGGGGCCACGGCTTAATGTTCCATCCGACGGACGGCGGCCTTTCCAAGGCCATCGGTCTCCCCTACTGACCGAGGGCAGGGCGGGGAATTTTGCGGATAAAAATCTCAACGCTGACCCAGCTGGGACTCGAACCTAGGAACTACAGATTACGAGCCTGGCGCGCTACCGACTGAGCCCCCCATGCTGAAAGAAGGCGCTACTAGAGGGGAATACCATTGCCATGAAAGGATGTGCCTGGTCTCCAATGATGTTTAGGTAGGTGGTAGACGTCGTAGTTTCCTGCACATGGATGACTGAACCCAGGATTTCCCAACAAAACTGCCCAAAGAATTGCACATACTCCACTGGCTTGTTTCCGTCCCACAGTGTATTCTGGTGACAACACTTCCCCAGGTAATGCCCCGCCGTCCACATGGTGCAACAGGAAACGTGATTCATCGGACCAGACGACCTTCACCGAATCATTCAAGGTCCAGTTTTGATGCTCGCATGCCCATTGTAGGTGCTTTCGAGAGCGAACCGAGGTTAGCATAGGTGTTGGAGGGGGCATGGTCAGTGGCATGAGTGCCAATACTACTCCCCATATTCAGCAAGCAGGGTTCGGTGTGCTGTGACACATTACTCCCATCACCAGCATTCAAATTATGGGCGAGTTGCGCCACAGTATGCCTTCTGGGTGGGGCGGGGGTGGCTCAGTCGGTAGCGCGCCAGGCTCGTAATCTGTAGTTCCCAGGTTCGAGTCCTAGCTGGGTCAGCGTTGAGATTTTTATCCGCAAAATTCCCCGCCCTGCCCTCGGTCAGTAGGGGAGACCGATGGCCTTGGAAAGGCCGCCGTCCGTCGGATGGAACATTAAGCCGTGGCCCCGTGTGCGGGAGAGCCATACCCTGTGCACGTTAAAGAACACGCTGGATGGCCTTGACGGGAGGCTACCATCTGTCTCCCAACAGCTGTTCCAGTGGGTCCCCTCCCCTAACCTTCTCTGAGCCTTCGGGGTCCATGTGACCTGGCCATTTAGCCCATGGTGTGCAAAAAGTGCCGCTCAGAGGTAAAACAACCCAACCCAACTTTCAAAATTCCCCGCCCTGCCCACGATCAGTAGGGGACATCGATGGGCTTGGAAAGGCCGCCGTCCGTCGGATGGGACGTTAAGCCGTGGCCCCGTGTGCGGGAGAGACATACCCTGTGCACGTTAAAGAACACGCTGGATGGCCTTGACGGGGGGATACCATCTGTCTCCCAACAGCTGTTCGAGTGGGTCCCCTCCCCCAACCTTCTCTGAGTCTTCGGGGTCCATGTGACCTGGCCATTTAGCCTATGGTATGCAAAAAAAGTGCCGCTCAGAGGTAAAACAACCCAACCCTTCTGGGTCGTACCATACGGGATAACCGTTCACCTCTATCATCGATGAGCCGTGGTGATCCCGGACCTTTGCGGTTCCTGGTTTTTCTTTCCTCAAACCACGTTTTGAAGGTAGTAACCACGGTTGACTCCGAGCACCTCAAAAGCCTTGCTGTCTCGGAAATGCTCTGATAGTCTGGCCATTACAATTTGGCCTTTGTCAAACTCGCTGAAGTCTGCTGCCTTTCCCCATCTGAATAACACTAACAGAGCTCAGTATCAGGTGTTATACCGTTTCATGATCACACGCTCCATCGTTTACCTGCATTTGCTTCGATTTGCATAAAGACGTGCTGGTCATAATGAATTTGGTCTAACGCTTATTTTTAAAGTTATAGAGCTTCGAAATTAGCATCCCATTGACATAACATGGGGTGGTATGTCATGATTCAAATATCATCCGGCATAAATATCAAAATATGGAGGAGTCAAAGGACTTTATTTTTGTCTTCATATTAGATTCAGCGTCTGCATCTGTATCCTGGCAAAGGACCTGCTTTAAAATTCGGCCATGTCTGAATGATCTTGTAAAGTTCCTCTCCTGGGCAGAGCGTGCAGCTTGCATCTCTATGGCCATGGAGTGTGGCGTCTTCTGTTACATGGCCCTACATAGAATAACAAAAATTTGTAATAACAGGCACAAATATTGCATGAACATTTAAGCTAAATCAATCACTTTTTTTACGAACAGATTCATATTAAGTCGGTAAGAGTCATATTCAGAATTCCGTGTTCTTAAATATACTTTTTATTGACTATCAGAGGAGTTAAAAATATCAACCAAAATAATACAAATCAATATTTTTAACAATTTTTTTTTCAGTATTTAGAGATATAGGTTTGGATTGGGTTGTTTTACCTCTGAGCGACACTTTTTTGCGCATAATGGGCTAAATGGCCAGTACACAAGGGCTCGGAGAAGGTTGGGGGAAGGGTACCTTTTGAACAGCTGTTAGGAGACGGATGATAGCCTGCCATCAATGCTATTCAGCATGTTTTTTTACGTGCACATGGTATGGCTCTCCCAATATGGGATCACGGCTTTACGTCCCATCCGATGAATGGCAGCCTACACAGCCCAAACCTTTTATCTCTTGCCTGAGGACTGGATGGCGGTAAGGTCACAAAGACCCCAAATTCGACTATCAGAAAAGGTTGGGGGAAGGGGATCCAATAAGGCTCTGGCCTCGATATAATTACTCAGAGTAACAGGCGTATTTATAATGGGTGTGCTGACATTCGTTGACGTCACTGGCGGTGGAATATTTCAGCTCCGTATAATTCTACAAGCCGTCCCATGGCCGAGTGGTTAGTACGCTTGGCTACTACTGTTCTAAGGGACCTGTGTTCGAGCCCCGGGTAAGGCATGAATATGTGTGTTGTTTTTCTGCTGAGGTCCTGCCATCCTCTCAGATCTTCTACTGTGGCATATAAACTAACAGGGTCCTGTCAGACCTCTGTGGCAAGCAGCTGCTTGAGGGGGTATTTATTTATTATTTTTTTTTTTTATAATTCTATAGACGCGACCGATCGGTTCCGAATTGGTGTGGTAGTCATACCTTTGTGCTTGCACATGTGGTTTAGAGATGTAGTTCCTAGCTGCAAATGGGCCTGTTGCAAGTATCCAAATTCTCTGGGGCACTACTGTCAGCTTCCTTATGAATGGAGAATTGAAAGTTATGGATGGAGTAGTTAGTACGTTGTCGATGCGCCAATCGATATCATTGGCCAAATTTTATGAAGTCTTGGACAATCAGCAAGTTATTGTTTGGAAATTAAAAAACTGAAGTCGAAATCCTAGCAGTGCACTAAGTTACGGTTAAATGAAGTTGTAAACGAAGTTTGGTGGTCTTTGCTCTGACTGTCTAGGAGAAGATGGGGAACAGACAAACTCTCTATTTTATAAAGTTCATTTTCAAAATCAGCATCATATTGCCACATTAATTAAGAACGCATTTCTTAATTAATGTGGCAGTATAACGTTTGGTTTCCCATTTTTTTCTTTATTTGCCTTTATATCAGAGGTTGAGTACGAATATGTTGGATTCAGGAACGTAATTCAGGAACGTAATTTCCCTAACCAGAACATTTCAATTATTTCATATTGGAAAAATTAACGTTTTTCCCAAATTTGATTTTTACATGGTAGTTTTCAGAGGCACATTAACCTTAATAATCGAGGACTATAGTTATTTTTTTATTTATAGTTTACATATTATTAAGAATAAACTGAACAAATTTTTACATTAATGTGAAGATATTAAAATTCGACTATAAATAAACCGATTGTAATTAAACAGTAAACTTATATTCTTATAATAAAAAAATAAATAAATACCCCCTCAAGCAGCTGCTTGCCACAGAGGGTTGGGTTGGGTTGTTTTACCTCTGAGCGGCACTTTTTTGCACACCATGGGCTGAATGGCCAGGTCACATGGACCCCGAAGGCTCAGAGAAGGTTGGGGGAGGAGACCCACTGGAATAGCTGATGGTAGCCTCCCGTCAAGGCCATCCAGCATGTTCTTTAACGTGCACAAGGTATGGCTCTCCCGCACACGGGGCCACGGCTTAACGTCCCATCCGACGGACGGCGGCCTTTCCAAGCCCATCGGTGTCCCCTACTGACCGTGGGCAGGGCGGGGAATTTTGCGGAGATAAATCTCAACGCTGACCCAGCTGGGACTCGAACCTGGGATGCACACAGAGGTCTGAGAGGAGCTTGTCAGTTTATATGCCATAGTAGAAGGTCTGAGAGGATACTTAATTGTAAACTCTGTAAGTTTGTTTTTGGTGAGTCTGAACTTAATCTCCTCTGGATCTAATAGTGTGTTGAAGAGAAAAAAAATCTAATAATCCATGGAAGCTTTGCTCGCGTGAATTGTAAGATTTCCAAAATTAAAGAATTATTTTTGCAAGATATGTTGTTAAAAGGAAGTAAAGATTCCCCCTCCCGAAGCAACGAATGTATAAGTCATGAAGAGGGGCGGGGTGGCTCAGTCGGTAGCGCGCCAGGCTCGTAATCTGTAGTTCCCAGGTTCGAGTCGCAGCTGGGTCAGCGTTGAGATTTATCTCCGCCAAATTCTCCGCCCTGCCCACGGTCAATAGGGGACACCGATGGGCTTGGAAAGGCCGCCGTCCGTCGGATGGGACGTTAAGCCGTGGCCCCGTGTGTGGGAGAGTCATACCCTGTGCACGTTAAAGAACACGCTGGATGGCCTTGACGGGAGGCTACCATCTTCTCCCAATAGCTGTTCCAGTGGGTGCCCTTCCCCAACCTTCTCTGAGCCTTCGGGGTTCATGCGACCTGGCCATTTAGCCCCTGATGTGCAAAAAAGTGCCGCTCAGAGGTAAAACAACCCAAACAACCCTAAGTCATGAAGAGACACCAGCTCCATAGAACTAATGTAAGATAGTGCCCCTGAAATTTGGTTCTTTGCACGTCTGTTTGAACCCTCAAGTGAAAATGGCCAACAGAGGGCGGCTTTTTCACACTTTTGATATTTTCTTTCGTATCCTTTATCTGGAAAGAAATTGGACAATCAACAAGTTATTGTTTGGAAATTAAAAATCTGAAACTTCCCATACTACAGGAATATGTTTCGTTTCAGTAGTTCCTTTTAGTGAGATGCAATGAAGTGCTTTTTGGCCATGGGAAAGCGTCAGTGCATTACTAATTTAATCGAAACACATAATCATCCTTCGATCAGCAACCACTTGGCTACTGTCAGCTGGACAAAACGATAAACACCATTCGCTCAAGTGATTCATTTTTACGTGTCTCACTCACAAAAAAAACCTGAGGAAAGGGTTGAGTCTTTCCTTTGAGCTGCACTTTTTTGCAAACCACGGGCTAAATGACCAGGTCACAAGGACCCCGAAGGCTCAGAGAAGGTTGGGGGAGGGGACCCACCTAAACAGCTGTTTGGAGACAGATGGTAGCCTCCCGTCAAGGTCATCTAGCGTGTTCTTTAACGTGCACAAGGTATGGCTCTCCCGCACATGGGACCACGACTTAATGTCCCATCCGACGGACAGCAGCCTTTCCAAGCCCATCGGTGTCCCCTATTGACCGTGGGCAGGGCGGGGAATTTTGCAGAGATAAATCTCAACTCTGACCCAGCTGGGACTCGATCCTGGGAACTGCGGATTACGACCCTGGCGCCCTACCGACTGAGCCCTCCCCCCGCCCCCCTAAGGAAAGAAAACAGAAAAAAAAAACATTAGAAGCTATCAGCAAGTATACGATAAAACTAACATTAGAAAGTATTGTACTACATATATACAGCATTTTAAATACTTTAGAAGTAATAAATAATATTAGGAACGGTAATTTGTAAGATAGCCGTCCCGTGGCCTAGTGGTTAGCACGCTTGGCTATTGATCTAAGGGACCGGGGTTCGAGCCCCGGTCAAGCTTGGCTATTTGATCTAAGGGACCGGGTTCAAGGCATGGATTTGTGTGTCGTTTTTCTGCTGAGGTCCTGCCATCCTCTCAGACCTTCTACTATGGCGTATAAACTGACAGGCTTCTATCAGACCTTTGTGGCAAGCAGCTGCTTGAGGGGGTATTTATTATTATTTTTTTAATTTGTAAGATAATGCTTATATTTGTAAAGCGTATTGTTGAGTTTTCTGCTTATTATTTCATAATAATATTTTTTATATTTGAAAACCAGTAGCATAGAACTAAAGAAATAAAAATTTAACATAATATTTGATGATTTATTCAAAACTGTTAATTGCTTTTATGTTTTATGCGATCCCCTGAAAGTCAGCTTTTCTGCATTACGGTCTGAACCCTCAAGTGAAATTTGTCGCAAGCGTCCAGTTACGTTCTTGTACTGGATATATGCATTACATTAAAGAGGTGGTAATTATACAAAAAAAGAATATTTTAATTTTATGCATGCATTTGGCTCTATTTCAAATTGATTAATTAATTTCCATTGGGTCAATATTTAAGAAGTTGGGTTGGGTTGCTTTACCTCTGAGCGGCACTTTTTTGCACACCATGGGCTAAATGGCCAGGTCACATGGACCCCGAAGACTCAGAGAAGGTTGGGGGAGGGGACCCACTGGAACAGCTGTTGGGAGACAGATGGTAGTCTCCCGTCAAGGCCATCCAGCGTGTTCTTTAACGTGCACAGGGTATGGCTCTCCCACACACGGGGCCACGGCTTAACGACCCATCCGACGGACTGCGGCCTTTCCAAGCCCATCAGTGTCCCCTACTGACCGTGGGCAGGGCAGGGAATTTTGTGGAGATAAATCTCAACGCTGACCCAGCTGGGACTCGAACCTGGGAACTACCGACTGAACCACCCCCGCCCCATTTAAGAAGTTAATCCGTATAAATAGACTCAATCTAAATTCAAATATATATGAATGAACAAAGAGCGTGTTCAAACTCTACCTCGAGTTCCGTCACAGATAGACTGGAATTTTTAGAAGCAATATAGGATGGCTTGGGTGATAACCGTAATCTAAAATACAATCATTTGGATAGTTATGTGTCAAAAAAAATTCTAAATTGAATCTTTCTCTTATTTGTGATTTTTTTTTTCATTTGAACGCATAGGACAGAGCAATGTTCTAGAAACTGCTCCTAGCTTACATGCTTGCTACTAAAAGAGAAGTCACTGCTGACCACTGTTTCAATTAGAGCTATCACAACACACAAAGTTTGTCGTGTTGGAATAGCAGTTCTTTCCCTAAGCACTATGCCAGTTAAACCGAAGTAAATTATATGAGAATTTCGTGAATAATTTCTTTGAAACAAAATTTTCCTCTAAATCTATTTTTAATAAAAAAAAAGAGTTAAATAATAGCAAAAATGTGAAACCACAACTCTAGATAGAAAAAAGTTTAAGCATGTCAATTTAAAAGCAAGCTATGAAACTACTTGCGAAGATTTTTGGTATCAAAGCGAAACCTTATTTAAGAGAAAATATTTGTTTACCAGTTCCTTTCCACATTTAAGAAGTTTTTTGGCTGCAGTTAGCATATTCTCTGGAGGTCTCTTTTCCTGGAAATTCCCCATCAGTGAAAAGGCTACGGATACCCTGTTGAAGCCATAAGTATGAGCTCCAACTCTTGTCCAACTTCTTCCTTCGTATACTCGGCCATCTCCTCCGATCAGGAAATTGTAGCCAATATCATCCCAATCTGAAAAAAAAAATGTGTTAGCTAAATGAAAACACTTTATTGCTATAGAGGTGAATTCAGGTCTGGACTCAATCAATCTTATTAATGAATTGACCTTAGCGCCTACATCGGGAGTAGGTTGGGTTGTTTTACCTCTGAGCGGCACTTTTTTTGCACACAATGGGCTAAATGGCCAGGTCACATGGACACCGAAGGCTCAGAGAAGGTTGGGGGAGGGGACCCACTGGAACAGCTGTTGGGAGACAGATGGTAGCCTCCCGTCAAGGCGTGCCAGCGTGTACTTTAACGGGCACAGGGTATGGCTCTCCCACACACGGGGCCACGGCTTAACATCCCATACGACGGACGGCGGCCTTTCCAAGCCCAGCGGTGTCCCCTACTGACTGTGGGCAGGGCGGGGAATTTTTGCGGAGATAAATCTCAACGCTGACCCAGCTGGGACTCGAACCTGCGAACTACAGATTACGAGACTGGCGCGCTACCGACTGAGCCATCCCCGCCCCTCGGGAGTAGGTAAAGCTTTTACGCGGAGTAACAGAGAGAGTTGTTAATACTAGGGGGACCACCAGAAAGGGTTACTAAAATCAAATTCATTATGCTGTAGATCTCCTTTTACTTCTATTTCCAGGAATTAATTATACAGCGCGACATATAGGTGGTTGAAGTACCCCAAAGAAAGTTAAAGAATTATTTAAAGAAAGAGGAGGAGGAGAAAGTGTGCAGCGAAATTAGTTGTAGAAAGAGGAGAAGGAAAAAGCCTGCCACGAAGTTATTTAAAGGAAGAGAAGAGAAAAGTGAAGTGTGCCGCGATATTATTTAAATAAAAATAATAATAAATACCCCCTCAAGCAGCTGCTTGTAACAGAGGTCTGACAGGAGCCTGTCAGTTTATATGCCACAGTAGGAGATCTGAGAGGATGGCAGGACCTCAGCAGAAAAACGACACACACATCCATGACTAATCCGGGGCTCGAACCCAGGTCCCTTAGATCAGTAGCCAAGCGTGCTAACCACTCGGCCACGGGATAGGAAGAAGAGAAAGGAAAAGTGGGCGGCAAAATTATTTAAAGAAGGAAAAACTTGCCACAAACTTATTTAAAAAAAAAAGAGAAGGGGTAAAACGTGCCACAAAATTATTTAAAGAAGGGAAAACTTGCCACAAACTTATTTAAAGAAAAAAAAAGAGAAGGGGGAAAAACGTGCCACAAAATTATTTAAAGAAGGGAAAACTTGCCACAAACTTATTCAAAGAAAAAAAAAGAGAAGGGGAAAAACGTGCCACAAAATTATTTAAAGAAGGGAAAACTTGCCACAAACTTATTTAAAGAAAAAAGAGAAGGGGAAAAACGTGCCACAAAATTATTTAAAGAAGGGAAAACTTGCCACAAACTTATTTAAAGAAAAAAGAGAAGGGGAAAAACGTGCCACAAAATTATTTAAAGAAGGCAAAACTTGCCACAAACTTATTTAAAGAAAAAAAAAGAGAAGGGGAAAAACGTGCCACAAAATTATTTAAAGAAGGGAAAACTTTACACAAACTTATTTAAAGAAAAAAGAGAAGGGGAAAAACGTGCCACAAAATTATTTAAAGAAGGGAAAACATGCCACAAGCTTATTTAAAGAAAAAAGAGAAGGGGAAAAACGTGCCACAAAATTATTTAAAGAAGGAAAAACTTGCCACAAACTTATTTAAAGAAAAAAGAGAAGGGGAAAAACGTGCCACAAAATTATTTAAAGAAGGGAAAACTTGCCACAAACTTATTTAAAGAAAAAAGAGAAGGGGAAAAACGTGCCACAAAATTATTTAAAGAAGGGAAAACTTGCCACAAACTTATTTAAAGAAAAAAGAGAAGGGGAAAAACGTGCCACAAAATTATTTAAAGAAGGGAAAACTTGCCACAAACTTATTTAAAGAAAAAAGAGAAGGGGAAAAACGTGCCACAAAATTATTTAAAGAAGGGAAAACTTGCCATAAACTTATTTAAAGAAAAAAAAAGAGAAGGGGAAAAACGTGCCACAAAATTATTTAAAGAAGGGAAAACTTGCCACAAACTTATTTAAAGAAAAAAGAGAAGGGGAAAAACGTGCCACAAAATTATTTAAAGAAGGGAAAACTTGCCACAAACTTATTCAAAGAAAAAAAAAGAGAAGGGGAAAAACGTGCCACAAAATTATTTAAAGAAGGGAAAACATGCCACAAGCTTATTTAAAGAAAAAAGAGAAGGGGAAAAACGTGCCACAAAATTATTTAAAGAAGGAAAAACTTGCCACAAACTTATTTAAAGAAAAAAGAGAAGGGGAAAAACGTGCCACAAAATTATTTAAAGAAGGGAAAACTTGCCACAAACTTATTTAAAGAAAAAAGAGAAGGGGAAAAACGTGCCACAAAATTATTTAAAGAAGGGAAAACTTGCCACAAACTTATTTAAAGAAAAAAAAAGAGAAGGGGAAAAACGTGCCACAAAATTATTTAAAGAAGGGAAAACTTGCCACAAACTTATTTAAAGAATAAAAAAGAGAAGGGGAAAAACGTGCCACAAAATTATTTAAAGAAGGGAAAACTTGCCACAAACTTATTTAAAGAAAAAAGAGAAGGGGAAAAACGTGCCACAAAATTATTTAAAGAAGGGAAAACTTGCCACAAACTTATTTAAAGAAAAAAAAAGAGAAGGGGAAAAACGTGCCACAAAATTATTTAAAGAAGGGAAAACTTGCCACAAACTTATTTAAAGAAAAAAGAGAAGGGGAAAAACGTGCCACAAAATTATTTAAAGAAGGGAAAACTTGCCACAAACTTATTTAAAGAAAAAAAAAGAGAAGGGGAAAAACGTGCCACAAAATTATTTAAAGAAGGGAAAACTTGACACAAAATTATTTAAAGAAAAAAGAGAAGGGGAAAAACGTGCCACAAAATTATTTAAAGAAGGGAAAACATGCCACAAGCTTATTTAAAGAAAAAAGAGAAGGGGAAAAACGTGCCACAAAATTATTTAAAGAAGGAAAAACTTGCCACAAACTTATTTAAAGAAAAAAGAGAAGGGGAAAAACGTGCCACAAAATTATTTAAAGAAGGGAAAACTTGCCACAAACTTATTTAAAGAAAAAAGAGAAGGGGAGAAACGTGCCACAAAATTATTTAAAGAAGGGAAAACTTGACACAAACTTATTTAAAGAAAAAAAAAAGAGAAGGGGAAAAACTTGCCACAAAATTATTTAAAGAAGGGAAAACTTGCCACAAACTTATTTAAAGAAAAAAGAGAAGGTGAAAAACGTGCCACAAAATTATTTAAAGAAGGGAAAACTTGACACAAACTTATTTGAAGAAAAAAAAAAGAGAAGGGGAAAAACTTGCCACAAAATTATTTAAAGAAGGAAAAACTTGCCACAAACTTATTTAAAGAAAAAAGAGAAGGGGAAAAACGTGCCACAAAATTATTTAAAGAAGGGAAAACTTGACACAAACTTATTTAAAGAAAAAAGAGAAGGGGAAAAACGTGCCACAAAATTATTTAAAGACGGGAAAACTTGACACAAACTTATTTAAAGAAATAAAAAAGATAAGGGGAAAAACTTGCCACAAAATTATTTAAAGAAGGGAAAACTTGCCACAAACTTATTTAAAGAAAAAAAAAGAGAAGGGGAAAAACGTGCCACAAAATTATATAAAGAAGGGAAAACTTGCCACAAACTTATATAAAGAAAAAAGAGAAGGGGAAAAACGTGCCACAAAATTATTTAAAGAAGGGAAAACTTGCCACAAACTTATTTAAAGAAAAAAGAGAAGGGGAAAAACGTGCCACAAAATTATTTAAAGAAGGAAAAACTTGTCACAAACTTATTTAAAGAAAAAAGAGAAGGGGAAAAACGTGCCACAAAATTATTTAAAGAAGGGAAAACTTGCCACAAACTTATTTAAAGAAAAAAGAGAAGGGGAAAAACGTGCCACAAAATTATTTAAAGAAGGGAAAACTTGCCATAAACTTATTTAAATAAAAAAGAGAAGATGAAAATCGTGCCGCAAAATTATTTAAAGAAGGGAAAACTTGCCACAAACTTATTTAAAGAAAAAAGAGAAGGGGAAAAACGTGCCACAAAATTATTTAAAGAAGGGAAAACTTGCCACAAACTTATTTAAAGAAAAAAGAGAAGGGGAAAAACGTGCCACAAAATTATTTAAAGAAGGGAAAACTTGCCACAAACTTATTTAAAGAAAAAAGAGAAGGGGAAAAACTTGCCACAAAATTATTTAAAGAAGAGAAAACTTGCCACAAACTTATTTAAAGAAAAAAGAGAAGGGGGGGGGGAAACTTGCTACAAAGTTGTTTAAAGAAAAAAGAGAAGGGGGAAAAACGTGCCACAAAATTATTTAAAGAAGGGAAAACTTGCCACAAACTTATTTAAAGAAAAAAGAGAAGGGGGAAAAACGTGCCACAAAATTATTTAAAGAAGGGAAAACTTGCCACAAACTTATTTAAAGAAAAAAGAGAAGGGGAAAAACGTGCCACAAAATTATTTAAAGAAGGGAAAACTTGCCACAAACTTATTTAAAGAAAAAAGAGAAGGGGAAAAACGTGCCACAAAATTATTTAAAGAAGGGAAAACTTGCCATAAACTTTTTTAAAGAAAAAAGAGAAAGGGAAAATCGTGCCACAAAATTATTTAAAGAAGGGAAAACTTGCCACAAAATTATTTAAAGAAGGAAAAACTTGCAACAAACGTATTTAAAGAAAAAAGAGAAGGGGAAAAACGTGCCACAAAATTATTTAAAGAAGGGAAAACTTGCCACAAACTTATTTAAAGAAAAAAAGAGAAGGGGAAAAACGTGCCACAAAATTATTTAAAGAAGGGAAAACTTGCCATAAACTTATTTAAAGAAAAAAGAGAAGGGGAAAATCGTGCCACAAAATTATTTAAAGAAGGGAAAACTTGCCACAAAATTATTTAAAGAAGGAAAAACTTGCAACAAACGTATTTAAAGAAAAAAGAGAAGGGGAAAAACGTGCCACAAAATTATTTAAAGAAGGGAAAACTTGCCATAAACTTTTTTAAAGAAAAAAGAGAAGGGGAAAAACGTGCCACAAAAATTATTAAAAAAGGGAAAACTTGCCACAAAATTATTTAAAGAAGGAAAAACTTGCCACAAACTTATTTAAAGAAAAAAGAGAAGGGGAAAAACGTGCCACAAAATTATTTAAAGAAGGGAAAACTTGCCATAAACTTATTTAAAGAAAAAAGAGAAGGGGAAAATCGTGCCACAAAATTATTTAAAGAAGGGAAAACTTGCCACAAGCTTATTTAAAGAAAAAAGAGAAGGGGAAAAACGTGCCACAAAATTATTTTAAGAAGGGAAAACTTGCCACAAACTTATTTAAAGAAAAAAGAGAAGGGGAAAAACTTGCCACAAAATTATTTAAAGAAGGGAAAACTTGCCACAAACTTATTTAAAGAAAAAAGAGAAGGAGAAAAACGTGCCACAAAATTATTTAAAGAAGGGAAAACTTGCCACAAACTTATTTAAAGAAAAAAGAGAAGAGGAAAAACGTGCCACAAAATTATTTAAAGAAGGGAAAACTTGCCACAAACTTATTTAAAGAAAAAAGAGAAGGAGAAAAACTTGCCACATAATTATTTAAAGAAGTGAAAACTTGCCACAAACTTATTTAAAGAAAAAAGAGAAGGGGAAAAACGTGCCACAAAATTATTTAAAGAAATGAAAACTTGCCACAAACTTATTTAAAGAAAAAAGAGAAGGGGGAAAACGTGCCACAAAATTATTTAAAGAAGGAAAAACTTGCCACAAACTTATTTAAAGAAAGAAAAGAAGGGGAAAAACGTGCCGCAAAATTATTTAAAGAAAGAAGAGAAAGGAAAAGCGTACCACAAAATCGTTTAACCCCTTCACTCCCAAGGGAAACATTTTTCCCCTTTTTAAAATTGGTGATTGTCGGGTGTTTAGGGGGCGGGGGTGGCTCAGTCGGTAGCGCGCCAGGCTCGTAATCTGTAGTTCCCAGGTTCGAGTCCCAGCTGGGTCAGCGTTGAGATTTATCTCCGCAAATTCCCCCCCCCCCCTGCTCACGGTCAGTAGGGGACACCGCTGGGCTTGGAAAGGCCGCCGTCCGTCGGATGGGACGTTAAGCCGTGGCCCCGTGTACGGGAGAGCCGTACCCTGTGCACGTTAAAGAACACACTGGATGGCCTTGACGGGAGACTACCATCTGTCTCCCAACAACTGTTCCAGTGGGTCCCCTCCCCCAACCTTCTCTGAGCCTTCGGGGTCCATGTGACCTGGCCATTTAGCCCATGGTGTGCAAAAAAGTGCCGCTCAGAGGTAAAACAACCCAACAACACTCACAGGTTTTTATGGTTATTAACCTGACAGGTCTTTTCAGACTCCTGTAGCATTAGGCTGCTGGAATGGTAATTTATTTTCTTGTTTGGAAGTGAGCCTCGAAATGGAAACTAGAGACAGATATGTAATTTTAATTGCCCAACAGATGGCAGCACCACCCAGCCTAAATCTAAAAGTGCACCAAAGGAAGCAATCCCAAGGCAAATGGAAACCAAAACATGTTGAGTACTGAGAAAGGAAACCAAAAAGAGTGTCAATAATGATAATTGACGATTTGCATATAAAATTATGTTTTGTAATAATATTTTAATAAAACTATTGAGTATAGTAGCTTATTTTATAAGATTTTATTAATATTTTTCTAAAAAACTGGATGGGTGGTCGTTAGCGCTCCAGGTTCGAGTCCCAGCTGGGTCAGCTTTGAGATTTATTTCCGCAAAACTCCCCGCCCTACCCAAGGTCAATAGGGCCGCCGTCCGTTGGATGGGACGTTAAACCGTGCTCCCATGTACGGAAGAGTCATACCCTGTGTACGTTAAAGTGACGTTCTTGCGATCTGGTCATTTAGCCCATTGTGGGCAAAAAAGTGCCGCGTTGGTAATATCATGGCTGTACACAGGGGAGGCGCACATCTGGGCATTGCCCCGGGTCCCCACAAATGAATGGGCCCCTTTGAACTCTAGTACTAGTATCTGAAGTACGCGGAAGGAATTTTAGGAAATTGGTTGGGTTGTTTTACCTCTGAGCGGCACTTTTTTGCACACCATGTGCTAAATGGCCAGGTTACATGGACCCCGAAGGCTCAGAGAAGGTTGGGGGAGGGAACCCACTGGAACAGCTGTTGGGAGACAGATGGTAGCCTCCCGTCAAGGCCATCCAGCGTGTTCTTTAACGTGCGCAGGGTATGTCTCTCCCGCACACGGGGCCACGGCTTAACGTCCCATCCGACGGACTTTCCAAACCCATCGGTGTCCCCTACTGACCGTGGGCAGGGCGGGGAATTTTGCGGAGATAAATCTCAACGCTGACCCAGCTGGGACTCGAACCTGGGAACTACAGATTACGAGCCTGGCGCGCTACCGACTGAGCCACCCCCGCCCCTAGGAAATTGGTATTGACCCAAATATGATAATAGCTACTTAGAATATTTCTATTTTTTATCATTTCCGGTAACAGTGACAGAAGTTCAGCGATGGGGGAATGATTAAGTGCCTGTGCCATATTATCAATTGACAGAGAATCTGTTCAAACACGTTCATTTCAAAATGAAATTTGGAACTGGGTAAATTCGACTGCTGTAAATAAATAAACACGAATATTATTGCGGAAGCTCCGTGGCCGAGTGGTTAGCACGCTTGGCTACTGATCTAAGGGACCTGGGTTCGAGTCCCGGATTAGGCATGGATGTGTGTGTCGTTTTTCTGCTGAGGTCCTGCCATCCTCTCAGATCTCCTACTATGGCATATAAACTGTCAGACCTCTGTGGCAAGCAGCTGCTTGAGGGGGTATTTATTTTTATTTTTTATTAACCTACAGTATTCAAATTGTAATATACTTCTTAAGTGTACTAATAATTGTATCCATATTTTTATTGTGAATGTTGTGTTTTCTTGTAATAAATCAAAATAAGAATTTAGAAGTACAGATAATTTTATTTTAATTTCAGAAGTTTTAAACAAAAGCATAAAATATCTTTGTTTATAATAAGAAGGAAATTTATTGATTAATTTTTGTATAATATTATTGCAGGTAGTTATATGATATACCTACAAATGAATATAAAAATAAGCATATTACTTTCACAGAAAAAAGTATAAAATTTACAAATAGTAAAACTCTTAAGTAATAATTAATCGTCATTATGTTAGTTATTGTCATTGATAATTGTTTTATTCATTTATTTGATATTTACTAAAGTAACTTGAAAGTGTTATACTAAAATCTAGAAGAAATATCCCTTCATTCATGACGTCATCAAAACGACTGTCATGCATTGAATTAACACACCTAGAAAAGAAATTCGTTCTACTAAGTTATTATGTCAGCATAGGTGGCTTTTAAAAAAAAATTCTAAACTAAAAAAAAAAATTTGCTATTTTAACTGGCAAGTTTCAAAATTAATATTCATACTAATCTCTACTTATAAGTATACATTATTTATAATAAAAAACTATTTGCATATCTAGGCTTTACGATAATACTAATTCATTTCAATAATTTTTTAAATAAATAATGTATATTTAAAATGTAAAATAGTATAGAGATTAATTTTGAAACTTACCAGTAGTAATAACAGAAATAAAAATATAAGAATTCACAAATTTTCTTGCGCCTAATTTTTTTCTCTGCGGTCGATGCCCACTGGTTTGTCACTAACAGACAACTTCATCAAGACCTGGGCATCGACCATAAATATATACACATATAAAACGCACCTCAAAAAGATTTTTTGAGACTGTAAGCAATAATCCCAATGAGATTATTTCTTTTCTGATTCTTTACGATCATACTGTTTTGAACAGGTACAAGAGGCCTAAAACGGTAGCGTTCTCTGAGGAGACTTACCCGTTTTGGGTTTCTTATACAATTTTACTTCTATTTTTAGCATTTCTTATGTTTGCCCTTAGGGGCCCACCTAAGGGTGGTTTACTTATATATTTTGTTCTTACTCATGCCAAATGGCATATCTTTATGATGGAGATGGTTAGGGGTAAAATTATTACCCGGTACGTCGAATATGATTATACGATCTACGATCTACGCCTAACTTTGCTGACATTATAATTTAGTGGAATGGCCTTCTAGGAGGTGTTGGTTGAATATATAAGTTAATAGGCAAACTCAGAAACAACAATTATGTATTAGACAAAACTTTTCTTTGTAGAGATATTGACGAAATTAAACGCACTTTCTAAATCCCCCAATAGTGTTGATACAACCTTTCGGCAGTGGGAAAGACGAAAAAAAATCTATTTATGCTATAAATTTTGTTAGTAATGGAGTGGAATTTGAAAAGATTATACACTGACAGCAACGAATCGTACTCTGAACCCTTGGGGAGGGTGGAAGAAAAAAAAAAAAAAAAAAAAACACAACTTTCTCCTTTTAACCCTTTCAGGACCATAAGGTTTCTAAGAGTAAATATTAATATGTAACTGTTTATTTTAGTTTGTTTAGAGTAAAATAAATAAAAATCATAAGAAAAATACATAACAATGTGTAGTTTTTTTGGAATTTTATGGGAAATATTTTTCCCAATGGACTATAAAGGTAACACAAATTATAGTTAGGCTTATTATGCAATGTCTTTTATTTATTGTTTTATTAGAACAAAATGTTAACTAAAATAATACAAAATTATGAAATAAAATTACTATACAAAATGATGTGCTAATTATGATATTCTGCGAAGAAATTTCTTTTGGTAGTGAGGCAAAGATGGATATTGCACATAGTACATATATTATGCGTCCTGACAGTTCTGTTTTTGTTTTCTAAACGTTCCCGTTTACGTAATTGCGTTCGGCATACGTTCTATTTTGACATTCTGTATAAAAAATGCAGATAAGGTTATAATTAAATACGACAATCACCAATTTTAAAATGGCGAAAAATGTTTCCCTTAGTCGTGAAAGGGTTAAGAGATGCACGAAATATTATTTTTAAGTTTTATAACTACTGTAAAAAACACCCGTGAGTGGGATTCACACCCACGTCTCTTGGAAACATGCAAGTCATGCTAACCACTACACCAGGGGTTCTCAACGTGGGGTACACGGTAAAATATTTTGGGGTACGCCGTGAGATCTCAAAGTAAAAATATTTAATGGGTATAAATAAGGTAAAGTATAAGTAAATCCCCAATCCAATACCAGCCAGTAAAGTTCAACCCAAAGGTTGATCTTTACTGGCTTTCTGGTATTGCATATTTCTTTACTGGAATTTATGATGTTCCCAGACAGGTGAGCAACAAGGAGGTAATAGCAAGCATCTAGTGCCTCTTCTGTTACGTCATTCTGCAAGCATCTAGAACGTCGGCCTCTTCTGTTACGTCATTCTGATGTAACAGAAGAGGCCGACGGTTTCACCTTTAGACACAGATATACTGACAGGTAAGGAACAACATATGGTTCTAGAATGCAAGCCTCAGTTTTTTAAATCGCTAATGAGCAAAGGTAGATTGAATATTGGTTGGATAAGAAACAACATTAAAGAGTATCTTAGTCCAACCAAATTCACAAAACACTGATGTTTTCATTTGCTACAGGTACGGCCACATACAGAAAAACTGTCAGCAAGAAGAAGATCTGCTCGACGTGTTCAGGAGAACACAGCTACAAGGAATGCACTGAACGTGTTCGACGATGACCTGCAAGGAAACGAACTTGAGGTTGGGTTGGGTTGTTTTACCTCTGAGCGGCACTTTTTTGCACACCATGGGCTAAATGGCCAGGTCACATAGACCCCGAAGGGCTCAGAGAAGGTTGGGGGAGGGGACCCACTGGAACAGCTGTTGGGAGACAGATGGTAGCCTCCCGTCAAGGCCATCCAGCGTGTTCTTTAACGTGCACAGGGTATGGCACACGGGGCCACGGATTAACGTCCCATCCGACGGACGACGGCCTTTCCAAGCCCATCGGTGTCCCCTACTGACCGTGGGCAGGGCGGGGAATTTTGCGGAGATAAAGCTCAACGCTGACCCAGCTGGGACTTGAACCTGGGAACTACAGATTACGAGCCTGGCGCGCTACCGACTGAGCCACCCCCGCCCCTTACAATAGCGAAGGTAAGTTAGCAGGATTGTCACTGTCGCAAGTGTGAACAAATTCATTATAAGTGAGATATTTATCATGTTATATCTGGAAGTCACTATGATATATCTAACGAAACTTGATGTGTTTGGCTACACTTTTATCGATTTGATTTGTATCTACCATTTGCTAATAAATACATATATCCTCTCAAAGTTGTAAACCTACTTTTGATACATCCTATATTTTCCTAGAAATTTTCTAAAAAATGAAACTAAGGAAAAAACTTATACCGAAACACCACGGAGTTTCAATTCATTCTACCTCGATTTTTCCCATTTTTTCTAGATCAGGTGGCTGCGTGCGAGTAACGGACCAATGATACTGACGGTATTGACTAGAAGGATTCGCGTGCAGGAGTTTGTCTGACATTATAATAATTTCCTTTTTGATTTCTTCACGGAACACTGGGATTTCGCAGAACACATTTTGAGAAAATTGATTTTTACAGCTACTTACTGAGATTATCCATGTGGTAGTTTTGTATGCCTTGCATGGTCATTATGCAAGAGATTCTGTCGTTGCATTCCCTTCCTGCTGTGTGATGGATGAACACTTGTTCCACTGGCATTGTCATGGTGTCGTTCTCCAAGGGAACTTTCGCGCCCCACGCAGTGCGAGGCACGATTTCAACATCTCTGCATGCTAATAAAAAATACAGTGCAAATAAAACATCTAAAATCCCCCATGCATACATGAATACGTCAACTAATAAATAGAAATTAACATTTCGACCAATAAATAAAGTAAAACAGTAACGTGATCATGATCGTACAGAAAGCCAGAGGACAAAACTTATGGTGTCAGCTTAAGTAGTCTACCATACAGAAAATTCTTATATTTTTTATTCTAATATTATTACTGGTGGATTCTTGTGCTAATCTTTATACTAATGTTTATCTATTAATATATTTTATTTAGAAACAAAAGTATTCGTATTTGTTATGAAGTATAATAATGCTATTTAATAAAACTAAAATTTCTCCTAAAATATAAGAATTGTCTATATAGTAAGTCTACGTAAATGACGTCAAAAATTTGGTACATTGGCCTTCTGTTATAAGAGGTGTTTAAACGCGGTGAAATATCTAACCAATCACAACACTATATGTCAAATGCTATTGTATATTGCCCGGCACGCATTCTTGTTGATCTCACTGTGTGGCATAGATGCTGACTAAAAGTGGAGGGATAATAGGATTTAAAGGATTTAATAATAAGGGGATAAGGATTTAAAGTGGCACTAGAACATTTTCTTAGCATAAAAGGAGATTTTCAAATTTGGAATCTATACTGTTTGGATTGTAAAATAAATAAATATCCCCTGAAGCAGCTGCTTGCCACAGAGGTCTGAGGAGTTTAATACGCCATAGTAGAAGGTCTTGGGTTGGGTTGTTTTACCTCTGAGCGGCACTTTTTTGCACACCATGGGCTAAATGGCCAGGTCACAGGGACCCCGAAGGCTCAGAGAAGGTTGTGGGAAGGAGACCCACTGGAACAACTGTTGGGAGACAGATGGTAGCCTCCCGTCAAGACCATCCAGCATGTTCTTTAACGTGAACAGGGTATGGCTCTCCCGCATACGGTGCCACAGCTTAACGTCCCATCCGACGGACGGCGGCCTTTCCAAGCCCATCGGTGTCCCCTACTGAGCGTGGGCAGGGCGGGGAGTTTTGCGGAGATAAATCTCAACGCTGACCCAGCTGGGACTCGAACCTGGGAAGTACAGATTACGAGCCTGGCGCGCTACCGACTGAGCCACCACCGCCCCAGTAGTAGAAGGTCTGTGAGGATGGCAGGACCTCAGCAGAAAGAAAAACATAAACAATCATGGCTGGTTTACACGGGGATCGAACCCAGATCCCTCTGATCAGTAGCCAAGCGCGCTAACCACTCGGCCACAGGACGGCTATTCGGACTGTACCGCATTGCAAATAACGGTAGTGTCAGCGAAATATTCTTTCAAAGCAGTTGCAATCCACGCGTTTTATTTTATCATTCGTTAATTTAAATTATTGTTATATTTGTTCGTTATTGTTATTGTTTTAGTTAGGTTCGTTAATTGGTTTAGTTTCGCTATTAGCAGCGAATATGGTGCGAACTCTTCCCCGTTTCACAATGATATGGAAAGATATTTCGGACAATGTGTTACAGCAGGGGTGTCAAACTCAATCTTGTAAAGTGCCAATTTTTCTTTCAAAGTATATCAGCGGGCCGGGATTCAATTAAACACTAATTTTATACGGAAAAAATCTTTTATTTAAATTTAAAGTATACTGTCAAACAGTTTTTATCTTAAACTTTCAAACTCTCCAAACTGGAAAAATTGTAACGTACCCGAAACAATTAATCATATTTTACTTAACTGTATAAACAACACAAATCAAAGGAAAAAATTCTTTAAATCACTAGAGGAACATCGGTTTCAAGAGATTAGAACTGATTTAATTTTGAACCAGAAAGATTTTGATTCTAAAATTAAAATTTATAAAATTTTATTTGAATTCCTAATCTCTACAGATTTATGGAACAGAATCTAAAAAATAAATAATTAAATAAGTAAATAAACAAAAACAAAAAGAGTAAAATGAAAATTAACTAAAAAAGTATTATAGTTAATTATTTTTAAAAAATGTATAATGAGAAAGCCTGTATAAGGACCTCTCAAATATCTGTAACGTTGAATAAATAAATAAATAAATACTGTCAAACAGGGTGAGAATGGCCAACATAACCAAAATTGCAAAATATTGTGCCACTTTTTTACACAAATGTTTTTGAATAAAATTATTAAAACTACGCAGAGGTCTTGACAATAAACTAAGATAATATAAAATCACCAACAAAGTGAAGAAGAAAATTATTTAAACCGTTTTAACGTCAAATTTTAAATTTCCTTGTCTCCCGGCCATACTCACCCCGGTAACCATTCTCATCCCGTTTGGCATTAAGTCATAACGGTTAAAAAACAGCGTATTATTTCGAAGATCCAGATACTTGATATCTTTTCAGCCATTTTTCTGTAATCTGTACCTATGTGTTCAATGTATGGAAAAACTATTCATGAAATTCGAGTATTAATTGGGGGTCGCTGGCCGCATCTAAATGCCCCGGGGGCCGCTCATAGCTCGCGGGCCGTATTTTTGACATGCCTGTGTTAGAGAGTAGTAGTAGTATCCTTTATTTCCATTTATATTAAATTTTAATGCAATATAAGTATTTACAAAAATTTTGGAAATGTACAACTCCACAAGAGTTCATAGACTCGCACGTGGAGTATAAGGTTACAATAAAAAACATATATAAACATTAGAAACAACATTTTAAGTATATTATCATATTCATATTTTCTGTCATGGTTACATCAACAACATAGTAACAGAATCAATAATAAACTATAAATACACCAATTTTTATTCAAAAATTTAGCATCCTAAAGAGCAAACAAACAAAAAGAATATTTTACAATCAGAAATATAGGGGAAAAACCCTCCAACCTAAAGAAATTTTTCTATATCAGAGAATATAGAATATAGAGTTGCCATATCATTTAAGAATTGACAGACAGAAGTGTTTGTTGGAACAGACAGTTAAAAAAATTACTAACTTTTTAAAGAAGTTAACTCTAATACAGGGTAAATTTCTTTCATAATGCTTATTTTGTTGTATGTAACTATTATAGTAATTATTTTTATTGCACTTCAGTATAACGAATATACTTCAGTCACCCCTCGATTTCGTTATATTGACATTTCATTGTATTTGATTCATCCAATTCGCTTTCGTTGAGTACTATCATCAGTCTGATTATTAAGACAACAACAGCACTTCTGAAGCACACTGAAAAGTAGGGTTATCGTTATTTTCGTAACACATAAATTATATTAGACAAGATCTATTGATCTGCCCGCTGTCACTCTGACGAATGAATTAGTGGATTTTTTTAACTTACCGTGCAGTGTGCTGAACATGTTAGACATCGCTGCTACACAGTAAAAGTATAAGCCTAAAAGAACAGCCATGGTTGAAAATCTGGAAAAAAAATATTTATTATGAAAATCATCATATTATATAATAGTGGGGCGGGGGTGGCTCAGTCGGTAGCGCGCCAGGCTCGTAATCTGTAGTTCCCAGGTTCGAGTCCCAGCTGGGTCAGCGTTGAGAATTATCTCCGCAAAATTCCCCGCCCTGCCCACGGTCAGTAGGGGACACCGATGGGCTTGGAAAGGACGCCGTCCGTCGGATGTGACGTTAAGCCGTGGCCCCGTGTGCGGGAGAGCCGTACCCTGTGCACATTAAAGAACACGCTGGATGGCCTTGACGAGAGGCTACCATCTGTCTCCCAACAGCTGTTCCAGTGGGTCCCCTCCCCCAACCTTCTCTGAGCCTTCGGGGTCCATGTGACCTGGCCATTTAGCCCATGATGTGCAAAAAAGTGCCGCTCTGAGGTAAAACAACCCAACCTATTCCTTGAAGAGTGAAGAGCTCTGTCTTCTGAATTTGGGTGCTGAACATTTTGCCCACTTTGTGCAAAAACAACTGAACCCATTTCCGGTTTCTTATAAAATTTCGCCACACTCGGTGCAATATTTAACATAATGTATTTTATACTAAATAAAAGATTTTTAGCAATTGCATAGATTTTAGTAATTAAACATAATTTATTTTCATCTTTCTGCTGAGGTCCTGCCATCCTCTCAGATCTCCTACTCTGGCATATAAACTGACAGGCTCCTGTCAGACCTCTGTGGCAAGCAGCTGCTTGAGGGGGTATTTATTATTTATTTATTTTTTATTTTCATCTCCTATGTCACCCTTCTCTGAGCACTTAGGGTCTACTTTTAGTCTATTATATTTAAAAAAAATACCGTTCAGAAGTAAAACAACCCCATTCACTAATCACCAGTAGCATGTGCGCATGCGTACTCTTCTAATACTTCAAAGACAATAATGAGCACTATGAGACTACGCAGGTGACGTCTCGAGAGTTCATTGACCTAAGATCTAGAGAACTGTCGAAGCTTCAACTGCGCAGTCTCTCCAGTTATCACGCTACGCCATTTATTATTACATACGAAAAAAAATAAATCTATGTTGCCTTTTGGTTTCAAAAATAAAAATTAAGAAAAAATTTGAAGAGGAAAAAAATTTCATAAAACTACCACTACGTATTTTAAAAATGAACGTACCAATTATTGCACAGAAGCGGTTGGATGAGCTTCTCAGTCGAATGACTTGCAGCGTGTCCTCAGCTGACAACTGCTTCAATGTAGATATAAGTATAGCAATCCTAAGCGGCGTGGGATGTGGGATGTCAACAGCTGATGGAGCAGATAAGGTAGGAAATAGAGAGATGTGATTCAGAGAAATACGGACATAAGAGTTCGCGCTGTGAGAGCTGTCAGGCTCTTCCGTGCGCACAAAGGACGGCTCTACTAGTGCCATTACGTAACTTTCTCTGTACAAGGCCATCGTGACGTAGGTTGGTGAAGAAATGGATGGAAAAAAACAAGTGGAATTTCCATCAGCATTTGCTCTTGGGTTTAATGATCTCTTTTATGAATACTGAGCCAACAAAACGGAGAATAATGGAAAGAGGAAAGGATGTTAACTAACACAAATATCGGTGATTTAGAATGCCTAAATTCAGGATGCACAAGTCTGGTAAAGTGTGTAGCAGAGGATTCAAAACTCAAATTATATGGAGGCAAATTGCTTACTTTCAATATATGGCTGACCGCATTTTATTTCAGGCAACAATAAGCACATTGTTTATATTGCTTTTTTTATTATTTAAATGTGGCATTTTTCTTTTCAAAACGTTGGCTTTAATGTTGGCCCTATAAGACAGTCTGTTAATCTCAAAAGCTAAACTTATCTCGCTAACTTAAACTATATAAATCCTCAGAGGTATGTAAAATTACTACAGAAATGCTTAAAGCGGAATGTTTCGGTTACCACATGAATGACTGAAATTTTTAATATCTTTTATGATAAAGGGATGGTTCCTAAGTATTTTACCAGAGCTATTATTATCCCTAATTTTTAAAAAAAGGTGATCGCAGTATTTTCTGTTTCAGGTAAAGTTCTTTGCATGATTGTGCTTAATAGAATTATGAATCTGGTTGACAGTCAGTTGCGTGATGATCAATGTGGATTCAGAGGTTGTAGGGGATGTGTAGATTAGATGTTTTCACTCAGGCAGATTCTTGAGAAATGTTTAGAGTTTCAGAAACCTTTGGTTGTTAGTTTTGTTGATTTCAGAAAGGCTTTCGACTCTGTTGATCGTCATAATTTGTGGTTGATTGTGAGATCGTATGGCATACTAGACAAGTTAGTTAACGTAATGAAAGCTCTCTATAATAACACTGAATCGTGTGTGAGAGTTAGCAAGGCTTGTAGCAATTGGGTTAGCATTGCATCTGGTGTTCGACAAGGGTGCATTTTGTCTCCTTTTCTCTTTAGCTTGGTATTGATTATGTTATGCGAAATTCTTTGCAAGGGAAAGATTTTGGCCTTACATGGTCTAGAGATTTCAAAATTTCTGATTTATATTATGCAGATGATTTGGCCTTGTTGGCTAATGATGTTGATGAGACGAATTCTTTCATTGGGGCTGTTGATGAGACTGGTAATAGAGTTGGGTTGATGATAAACAGAGATAAAACTAAAGTGATGAAAATTGGTCAGGCAGTTGATGCTTCATTCGCTCTGAATGGTTGCGCCCTTGAGCAAGTGTCTCAGTTTAATTATCTTGGGAGTTATGTAACAGATACTGGTGATGTGCGGCATGAGATTAACAGACGAATAGGGATTTCCTCTGGAACTTTTAGGAATCTATGGAGAATGTGGAGAATTAAGTGTATACATCTAAAGGCTAAAATTAGACTGTAGAATAATTTAGTTCTTTCTAGGGTTAGTTATGGTAGTGAAACTTGGATACTTTGTAAACAAGATAACAGGAAACTTGATGCTTTTGTTTCTAGATGCTTATCCAGTATTTTGGATATTAGGTGGTTCAACTTTGTAAGTAATGAAGAGGTTAGGCAAAGGAGTCGGCAAACTCCTTTAAGCAGCATATTGTGCAGAGAGAGAGACTCCGTTGGTTTGGCCATGTTGCCCGTATGGATAATTATAGATTGGCGAATAGGGTTATGAACAGTGTGCCTAAAGGCCTCAGAAATTGGGGGAGACCTAGGATGCAGTGGGCAGACAATGTCAAACAGGACCTTGCTAGAATTGAGGTGCGGTGGCAAAATGCAGCAGATATAACTCAGGACAGATGTGATTGGAGAACTAAATTGCGCGGTTTGGTTGGACCTCCGTAGCCCATGGCTGTTTGAGGATGATGATGATGATACCAATATTCATTTGTAATGGCTTCATTTCCGTCTAAAAGCCACCAATTATTCTCCATACTAGCATGAGACCATCCCTGTCGATGGTGGCGAAACCTAGTAAACCACATTTCTCCATCATCATTATCTAGAAACATTCGAGTTGGGGGGGGGGGGGGGCAAGAAACGTAATCGAGCCGAAAAATGTAAAGGGGGGGGGGGGGCAAGAAACATTATCGAGCTGGAAAAATGCAAGAAATCTAAATATATTTAATAAATTTTTGCTAAAGTTCCGACAGCTATGACACGGATTACCTTTAGGAATAAATTTTCAGAGTCTATCATTTCTGCGTCATGGCTAGAATTAGCGTTATCCACTGTCAGTCATTCAGTCACTCACCATCAACTATATACGAGGGGGCGGGGGTGGCTCAATCGGTAGTGCGCCAGGCTCGTAATCTGTAGTTCCCAGGTTCGAGTCCCAGCTGGGTCAGCGTTGAGATTTATCTCCTCAAAAATTCCCCGCCCTGCCCACAGTCAGTAGGGGACACCGAGGGGTTGGAAAGTCGCCGTCCATCGGATGGCCCCTTAAGCCGTGGCCCCGTGTGAGGGAGAGCTATATCCTGTGCACGTTAAAGAACACGCTGGATGGCCTTGACGGGTGGTTACCATCTGTCTCCTAACAGCTGTTCCAATGGGTCCCCTCCACCAACCTTCTCTGAATCTTTGGGGTCCTTGTGACCTGGCCATTTTGCCCATTGTGTGCAAAAAAGTGCAGCTCCGAGATAAAATAACTCAACCTGAACAGTAATGTTTCGTAAGGCAACAAAAGTGTTTCCCAAGCTTCTGGAATAATAATAATAAAAAAAAAAAATCTTTGGAAATCGTAAAATGTGGAATTTCCCACGAGTTGCGAAATATCAGCTCATCTTACCAACGTAAGAATTTCTTTGGACATACATATCAAAAAATACATAAACCTTGTTCCAATCTGTAGGATTAAAACTATTAAACTTGAGTAATATCACGTAAGTTTTATACTATTATAAAATTTTGTTCTATATTGTTGTGAAATCTAAAATACTATTATTTGAAGATTAAATTAAGACTATTGCATTACTCAACTATTAAATTAAATTATTTGTAGCGAAAACTGCTAAAAATAATTCAGGGAAAGTGATAAATTTTGGAGCAACATCAATATAAACACTAAGAGCAGTTTATCAATAAAAGCAAGAAAACACCTGAAAAAATTAAATTCTAAATGGTGCTCAGTTTCACAACAGCAATGCGTCATAAATTTTACCTCAGAAATTTATTAAAATTTTAATAATAATTTTTTCAAACCATGTGGTTGAGTGGTTAGCACGCTTGGCTACTGATCTACGGGAACTGGGTTCGAGCCCCGGTTAAGGCATGGATGTGTGTGTTGTTTTTCTGCTGAGGTCCTGCCATCCTCTCAGACCTTCTACTATGGCATATAAACTGACAGGCTCCTGTCAGACCTCTGTAGCAAGCAGCTGCTTGAGGGGGGTATTTATTTATTTATATTTAAGAAAATAATTATATATTTTGGAATTCAATAAATAATTTTGTTGAAGAAATTAGTTTCGCCTGAAGTGGGATTTGAACCCATGCTTCACAATTACATGCCATATATTTTTAAAGTCACAATTATCCCACGCAACCAAAATATCCGAAAGAAATCCGATGTGACAAATCGATATACATCTAAAAGATATCCCAGATGGTAAATGTGTATGTATACACTGGTGGAAATTGAAAAAAGAACACCATTAACAATTGAAGCGTAATCTATGAGATTTCTTTGAGAAAGGACAGTGATCACACGTGTGAAGTGAATCAATGTTTATTTTACCTTTTAACGAGTATTACATTTTACAGAAGGCACATTTTAATAAGGTGTTGAACCTACTAGAGCAGCAATACAAGCTTCCAGTCTGACATGCAATCTGACATGCAATCGATCGTGCGCATATGGTCGTTGCCTTCAGTGGTCCGCGTAAGAGTCTGTGCCCAATGCAGTCCCAGATATGTTCGATTGGAGACAAGTCCGGAAAGCGTGCTGGCCAAGGGAGTTGGTACACTGCCTGAGTTGGGTTGAGTTGTTTTACCTCTGAGCGGCACTTGTTTGCACACCATGGGCTAAATGGCCAGGTCACATGTACCCCGAAGGCTCAGAGAAGGTTGGGGGAGGGGACCCACTGGAACAGCTGTTGGGAGACAGATGGTAGCCTCCCGTCAAGGCCATCCAGCGTGTTCTTTAACGTGCACAGGGTATGGCTCTCCCGCACACGGGGCCACGGCTTAACGTCCCATCCGACGGACGGCGGCCTTTCCAAGCCCATCGGTGTCCCCTACTGACCGTGGGCAGGGCGGGGAAATTTTGCGGAGATAAATCTCAATTCTGACCCAGCTGGGACTCGAACCTGGGAACTACAGATTACGAGCCTGGCGCGCTACCGACTCAGCCACCCCCGCCCCATACACTGCCTGAAGAGCATGTTGAGTTTCTCAGGCGGAGTGTGGACGGGCGTTATCATGCTGGAATATCGCATTTGGGATTACACACAAATACGGCAGGACGACAAGCTGTAGGTTGTAGCTGACATACGTATTGCTATTCGGTGTACCCTGCACAAACACCATGTAAGAGAGTGATAGCTAATAGCTTCTCACACCATGATGCCCGACGTGAGCCCTGTGTGTCGCTGGCGGATGCACGAAGGAGGAAGCCACTTACCTTGTTGCTTCGGACACGAAACGACCATCAGACGCTCCTAAGCAGAATCGGTTTTCATCACTGAAGAGGGGTGGGGGTGGCTCAGTCGGTAGCGCGCCAGGCTCGTAATCTGTAGTTTCCAGGTTCGAGTCCCAGCTGGGTCAGCATTGAGATTTATCTCCGCAAAAATTCCCCGCCCTGCCCACGGTCAGTAGGGGACACCAATGGGCTTTGAAAGGCCGTCGTCTGTCGGATGGGACGTTAAGCCGTGGCCCCATGTGCGGGAGAGACATACCCTGTGCACGTTAAAGAACACGCTGGATGGCCTTGACGCGAAGCTACCATCTGTCTCCCAACAGCTGTTCCAGTGGGTCCCCTCCCTCAACGTTCTCTGAGCCTCCGGGGTCCATGTGACCTGGCCATTTAGCCCATGGTGTGCAAAAAAGTGCCGCTCAGAGGTAAAACATCCCAACCCAACCCATCACTGAAGACCATAGACTGCCATTCTTCCCTCCAATGAACTCGTTCTTGATACCATTGCAAACGTGCTCGACATGGACGAGGTGACTGTGGTAACCATGCCAGCGACAAGCGTGCCCATAGTCCTGCTTCCAAAAGACGATTGCTTACGCCTATCCTCTCGTGAGTCCGTAACTCTTTGTTACCCAGAACCACGTCTGTGAGTGTGCGAATGCTCTTCTGACCATCGACGCCACCATCGTACCACTGTCGATGCCTCTCGTCCAACACGGTATGAAATTTGACGAAAAGACCAACCTGCTCCCGAAAACCCACTATACGACGGCGCTCAACTTCGCTAACTGAACAAATGTTGCGCACCTGCATCGTCCAGGCATCGTAGCTTCTTCAAAGAGTACTGAACAACACTACAAGAATAACTTCTTCCTTAAATACGCGCTGCGTACATTTGCATGTTGCCGTCCTCAGTGGCATCATTATTTCATCCTTCAATCTTGTATCACGGTATCTGATGCCATGTTTCTAAAGGAATTCCTTCTGAGTGTTCTTTTTTCAATTTCCGCCAGTGTATATATATATAAAAGATATTTAAGATGAGAAATGGTGTCTAAAAGATGTCCAAGATGATAAATGGATATATATCTAAAAGATATCCATTATGACAAATAGATATGTATATCTAAAAGATATCCACGATGATAGATGAATATATATATATATAAGATATTCAAGTTGACAAATGGATATATATTTAAAAGATATCCAAGATGACAAATGGATATATATCAAAAGATATCCAAGATTACAAATAGATATATATATCTAAAAGATATTCAAGATGACAAATGGACATATATCTAAAAGATATCCAAGATGACAAATGGATATATATCTAAAAGATATCCATGAAGAAAAATGGATATATATATATCTAAAAGATATCATGATGACAAATGGAAATATATGTATGTCTAAAAGATATTCAAGATGACAAATAAATATATATCTAAAAGATATTCAGATAGGTATTAAATGGATATTTATCTAAAAGATATCCATGATGACATATGGACATATATCTAAAAGATATCCAAGATGACAAATGGATGTATATCTAAAATATATTCAAGATGACAAATGGATATATATATATAAAAGATATCCATGACGACAAATGGATATTTATTTAAAAGAGCACCGCTAAGAGGAAAAACAACCCAGTCCTTTTCAAGTGCATCGGTGTTCCCTTTCTGACGCAGGGGAGAGTGGAACTTAACGGAAAAAATTCTGAACGGAGTCACAGTTCGGACTCGAACATTAGATTACGAGCCTGGCGCGCTACCGGTGGGGCGAGGGTGGCTCAGTCGGTAGCGCGCCAGGCTCGTAATCTGTAGTTCCCAGGTTCGAGTCCCAGCTGGGTCAGCGTTGAGATTTATCTCCGCAAAATTCCACGCCCTGCCCACGGTCAGTAGGGGACACCGATGGGCATGGAAAGGCAGCCGTCCGTCGGATGGGACGTTAAGCCGTGGTCCCGTGTGTGGGAGAGACATACCCTGTGCACATTAAAAAATACGCTGGATGGCCTTGACGGGAGGCTACCATCTGTCTCCCAACAGCTGTTCCAGTGAGTCCCCTCCCCCAACCTTCTCTGAGCCTTCGAGGTCCATGTGACCTGGCCATTTAGCCCATGGTGTGCAGAAAAAGTGCCGCTCAGAGGTAAAACAACCCAACCCAAAGCGCTACCGGTTGAGCTAAGCGCTATCCTTGTTTTTTACACGCAGTCTGTCACATATAAAAAATGATTTGAAAGTGCGAATAAACTTTGGTTGATTGACAATACTTCCAGAATCATAAATTAATCCATAGTTGGATCAAGATTATGAAAGAGCACTCTAAACGTTGTGTGTTTAACCTTCAACTGCAAAGATATGCTCTGGCAGCATCAGAGGAAACATCATCCTGCAATGTCAACAATCGTTATCGCCAGCTGTCACATCGTTGATTCAAGAATTATTATCGATAAGTTGCTATTTAGTGATTTACAGGTGCGATTCTTCTTATCAAATTTGTATGTAGCCATCACATAACTTTTTTTTTAACTAGTGTGCAGCAATTCGATGATTGAAACAAAAAAAAGTCGAAATGACGAACTAAAAAGAATGAAAAATGAAACAAATTCTAGGTTTCGAAATTTGGTTGTGTTATAGGGTTACTATTGAAACTTTCTGATCTCCGAAAAGCTATAAATGTGCCCTCTATCGGTGAAAATGTTTAAAATTCTGGAATTTTCAACGAATATTACAAGTGGTATATTATATAGAAATTTGAAAATTCGGTAACGGAATGAGAAAGTCAAGAAGTTTCCATTACTGAAAAGGGTTGGGTTGTTTTACCTCTGAGCGGCACTTTTTTGCACACCATGGGCTAAATGGTCAGTTCACATGGACCCCGAAGGCTCAGAGAAGGTTGGGGGAGGGGACCCACTGGAACAGCTGTTGGGAGACAGATGGTAGCCTCTCATCAAGGCCATCCAGCGTGTTCTTTAACGTGCACAGGATATGGCTCTCCCACCCACGGGGCCACGGCTTAACGTCCCATCTGACGGACGGCGGCCTTTCCAAGCCTATCGGTGTCCCCTATTGACCGTGGGCAGGGCGGGGAATTTTGCGGAGATAAATCTCAACGCTGACTCAACTAGGACTCGAACCTGGGAATTACAGATTACGAGCCTAGCGCGCTACCGACTAACCCTTCACTTACAGAAAAGAGTGGACCCCTAAGGTCCATGGTGGGTGGTAAAAATAATTGTTTTGTTTTAAGAGATAATTAGGAAAATTCTTTATTATTTGGATTAGTGCTAATGGAATATTATAATTCGTATTTTTCAAATACTTAGGTAGTTTTAATTTATATTGTTAGAGATCACTAAATATGGAAACGGCGAAATTGTTAGCAAATGTTGCAAGTGGTCCGTTTATGGTAGAAATTTGAAATATCGGTGATAGACTGTAAAGAGAAATTCCACTCAGAACAATAATCTATCCCCAGGGGCAAGCTTTTTAAATTTAAGAAATGAAGAATATTCTACATGTTGTATAATTACTAATAAAATACTACTCTCTGCATATCATCCATTAGTTCAAATTAAAACTTTTAAGGAGTAAAAAAGTAGGTAATCGAAAAACTTCATTCTGTTCGTAAACAAGACACTCATGTCCTCCAGATATAACTGCATTGTCAGAGATGTGGATCAGGTTGGGTTGTTTTACCTCTGAGCGGCACTTTTTTACACACCATGGGCTAAATGGCCAGGTCACAGTTGTTGGGTTGTTTTACCTCTCAGGGACCCCGAAGGCTCAGAGAAGGTTGGGGGAGGGGACCCACTGCAACAGCTGTTGGGAGACAAATGGTAGCCTCCCGTCAAGGCCATCCAGCGTGTTCTTTAACGTGCGCAGGGTATTATGGCTCTCCCGCACACGGGACCACGGCTTAGCGTCCCATCCGACGGACGGAGGTCTTTCCAAGCCCATCGGTGTCCCCTACTGACCGTGGGCAGGGCGGGGAATTTTGCGGGGATAAATCTCAACGCTGACCCAGCTGGGACTCGAACCTGGGAATTGCAGATTACGAGCCTGGCGCTCTACCCACTGAGCCACCCCCGCCCCAGATATGGATCAAATAACATGAATTAATGCTATATAATATTAAAGGTTTTAACAAATTTTACAAGTGTGGATGTGTAAGTAGATCAGATGGAGTATTAGTTTTTGTTAACTGCAAAGAGTTACTCAAGTAGATTTTAATTGTAATAATGCAGATGTAGAGTCCCTAAAAGTTAAGATTCGTAATGTTGACTATAACATTAATTCAGTGTATACAGGGTGATTCAGAATTCATCATCAATATTTAGTGGGGAGGAAGGGAATAAGAAAAGAAAGAGATTTCACATAGGAAAGTATGGGGGCAGACGAACGCATGGTGGTGTAGAGGGCGCTGTGTGTACACACCTCTCATACAGAAGCACAGCTGTTTGACGCGTGCAGTCAGTTGTCATTCGACAAGGTGAATTTGCAGAAGTAACATGAACCGGTATACGTGGAATGAATGTGCAGATATGCATGTAACTTACGGTGCGGCAGGAGAAAGATGTCTTCGAGCCAGGCAATTGTATGCAGCGCGCTTCCCAAACCGCCGTGTGCCACAGCATCAAATGTTTTCACGTATTCATCGCCAACTGCGTGAAACAGGATCGTTTGCTGCTAGTAATGTTATGGGTGCTATGAAAAACATGGTGTACGAGACCCCTGTTGATAGTGTTATGGATCTTGTAGCACGCATATCAGTTGCTGCCTCAAACATCCGGGAAATGCCAGGCATCTTCCACAGGGTCCGGCTGTCCATGCAACGCCATTGTGAGTCATGCATTCTAGCACATGGTCGGCAGTTCGAGCACCTCTTGTAAGTCTGTACAACCAATGCAAAGAAATGTTACATGTAAGATAATAAATGTTTTTTCCTTACCACTTCCTTCTTATGTGTTCTTTCCATCATTGAACTGGGGTCATTTTGCCCTACTACATGGCATATGCGCCCATGCTTTCCTATGTGAAATCTCCTTCGTTTCTTATTACCTACCTCCCCACCAAATATTGATGATGAATTCTGAATCATCCTGTAGATCTCCTAGCTTAGATAAGCAATGTTTTATTGACGAATTTTCGTCTTAATTATTACGAAATAACTATAAAAATGCCATAGTGATTGGATACTTTAATATTGTTTTATCGGATAATAAAAATGTTAATTCTAGTTACTGTGATATGCAGTAACGTTAAGATTAATCCAGTTGCTACGTAGAAATTGCTGTGGTTCAGCTTTCAAGTGTTATATTCTTTTAGTTTTCGACCATTGATAGATGGCAATACTAATTGGGGGCGGGGATGGCTCAGTCGGTAGCGCGCCAGGCTCGTAATCTGTAGTTCCCAGGTTCGAGGGCCCAACTGGGTCACCGTTGAGATTTATCTCCGCAAAATTCCCCGCTCTGCCCACGGTCAGTAGGGGACACCGATGGGCTTGGAAAGGCCGCCGTCCGTCGGATGGGACGTTAAGCCGTGGCTCCGTGTGTGGGAGAGCCATACCCTGCGCACGTTAAAGAACACGCCGGATGGTCTTGACGGGAGGTTACCATCTGTCTCCCAACTGCTGTTCCAGTGGGTCCCCTCCCCCAATCTTCTCTGAGCCTTCGGGGTCTATGTGACCTGGCCATTTAGACAATGGTGTACAAAAAAGTGCCGTTCAGAGGTAAAACAACCCAACCCAATCCAATAGTAATTGTCTATTAGTTTAGATACTCCATATTTAATTGCTTATTTCTTATAAATTGATTTATTTATTTATTGAACAAGTTCATTTATTATCTGTTTTGTTAATTCAAACTCGTGTCAAAATAATTGTTGAAAATTTCTAATAATATCATTGTTTTACTTATTATTTATACCCTTGTTATTTGTCGTTCTTTTTACCTTTGTTGGCATACATTTTGACGTTTTTTTATTTATGCTTTTCGATACTTTTAAATTTTTGTTCAAGGTTTCGTGTCTTTCACATCTTATTTTGTCGTTTGCTTGGCTTATTATAGCCTCAATTGCTAACGAGTCATAAAAACCCCAAACAACTAACCAACACAGTTGGCACTCGAATCTCAAAACTGAAGATTAAAAGTCTGCTGAATCTTTTAGGCACTTCTCTTAAAAGTCCTTTATGGATATTCAGAGATGATTTTATAATTCATGGAAAATAAATTTTATCTCTGAAACAAATTCAAGAAATTTAGCATAATCATATATTTCAGGTTTATCTAACAAATTGCCTCCGAATGATTAAACTGCTGCCTGTATGTTCAAGTTGTTGGGTTGTTTTACCTCTGAGCCGCACTTTTTTGCACACCATGGGCTAAATGGCCAGGTCACATGGACCCCGAAGGCTCAGAGAAGGTTGGGGGAGGGGACCCACTGGAACAGCTGTTGGGAGACACATGGTAGCCTCCCGTCAAGACCATCCAGCGTGTTCTTTAACGTGCACAGGGTATGGCTCTCCCGCACACGGGGCCACGGCTTAACGTCCCATCGACGGACGGCGGCCTTTCCAAGCCCATCGGTGTCCCCTACTGACCGTGAGCAGGGCGGGGAATTTTGCGGAGATAAATCTCAACGCTGACCCAGCTGGGACTCGAACCTGGGAACTACAGATTACGAGCCTGGCGCGCTACCAACTGAGCCACCCCCGCCCCAGCTCTCTTAAAAGTTCTTTATGGATATTCAGAGATGATTTTATAATTCATGGAAAATAGATTTTATCTCTGAAACAAATTCACGAAATTCAGCATAATCATATATTTCAGGTTTATCTAACAAATTGTTTCCTAAATGATTAAACTGCTGCCTGTATGTTCAAGAATAACTTTCCCATTACGAGTAGAATTTGCCGACATTCTTTAAATAGGGATTGGAGTTGGGATCTGATGTTCCCAGTTTGAGTACAAAATGTGTCTACATGGAGATTTATCTCCGCTACTCCTTATTCTATCCTCGGTAAGGAAAGGGGACCGCGATGGGCTTGGAAAGGCCGCCGTCCATCGGATGAGACATTTAGCCGTAGCCTATGTGCAGGAAAGCCATAACCTGGGAACGTTAAATAACATGCTGGATGTCCATGAAAAGAGACTTCTGTCTCGTAACAGCTGTCCAGTTGGGTTGTTTTACCTCTGAGAGGCACGTTTTTGCACACCATGGGCTAAATGGCCAGGTCACATGGACCCCGAAGGCTCAGAGAAGGTTGGGGGAGGGGACCCACTGGAACAGCTGTTGGGAGACAGATGGTAGTCTCCCGTCAAGGCCATCCAGTGTGTTCTTTAACGTTGGGTTGTTTTACCTCTGAGTGGCACTTTTTTGCACACCATGGGCTAAATGGCCAGGTCACATGGACCCCGAAGGCTCAGAGAAGGTTGGGGGAGGGGACCCACTGGAACAGCTGTTGGGAGACAGATGGTAGTCTCCCGTCAAGGCCATCCAGTGTGTTCTTTAACGTTGGGTTGTTTTACCTCTGAGCGGCACTTTTTTGCACACCATGGGCTAAATGGTCAGGTCACATGGACCCCGAAGGCTCAGAGAAGGTTGGGGGAGGGGACCCACTGGACAGCTGTTGGGAGACAGATGGTAACCTCCCGTCAAGGCCATCCAGTGTGTTCTTTAACGTTGGGTTGTTTTACCTCTGAGTGGCACTTTTTTGCACACCATGGGCTAAATGGCCAGGTCACATGGACCCCGAAGGCTCAGAGAAGGTTGGGGGAGGGGACCCACTGGAACAGCTGTTGGGAGACAGATGGTAGTCTCCCGTCAAGGCCATCCAGTGTGTTCTTTAACGTTGGGTTGTTTTACCTCTGAGCGGCACTTTTTTGCACACCATGGGCTAAATGGTCAGGTCACATGGACCCCGAAGGCTCAGAGAAGGTTGGGGGAGGGGACCCACTGGACAGCTGTTGGGAGACAGATGGTAACCTCCCGTCAAGGCCATCCAGCGTGTTCTTTAACGTATACAGGGTATGGCTCTCCCATACACGGGATCATGGTTTAGCGTCACATCCGACGGACGGCGGACTTTCCTATCGGTGTCCATTACTGACCATCGGTGTCCCCTACTGACCGTGGGCATTGGAGGGGTATTTTGCGGTGATAAATCTCAATGCTGACCCAGCTGGGACTCGAACCTGGGAACTGCAGATTACGAGTCTGGCGCGCTACCGACTGAGCCCCCCCCCCCCCCCCCCCCAGCTGTCCAGTGAGTTCCCTTTCACTAATTCATTCTGAGCTGTTGGAGTTCTTGTGACCTGGTCATTTAGACCATTGGGTGCAAAAAATACCACTCAGAGGTATAACTTAGCAACATCTCTAATTAAGGGAGAGGAGTGACTTTGGTGATAGGGAGTGGCTTTGATAAATAAGGGAGAGAGTGGCTTTGGAAAAAAAAATACTTGAATTTTTAACGCAACAATTATGGCATAGGAGACATCCGGCTGAGAAATGTGAGATCGGGCTATGAAGCATTTGGAAAATTATGTGGGATCCAAATCTGCGAGAAAAAAAACTCTTCAAGAACTAATGAACAATAATTTTAAGGATTTACTAGATACAATTTCCCATCGGAATATCTGTAATAGATATTCCGATGAGTGGTAAATAAATGGGTGGTTTATTTTCTCAATAATATCGATAGCATGTGACATTGACCTTTAAAACTTACATCATGTTAATAACCATTTAAAATACGCCGGTGTTCAAAAATTAAGTTACAGCCATAAATATCAAAACCTAACTGGCAGTGCAGACCTCGCTCATCTGAACAGTTGAAGCTATTGTGTTGAAACTTCGCATTTAGATATTATTGTAGCTCTTGAAGTTGCAACTATGAATCTTTATTGAGCCTTTAATGATTTAGACTAAATTTTACCTTTATATGGAGTCATAGAGGCTCCTGCAGAATCCTAATGACATATAAACTATTTATACGCATCCACTAAATAAAACCTAAATTATGTACAGTAATTAGAACTGAATTGAAAGAAATGATTTTTAACTTCGTCGCACATTAGGTTGTTTCATCTATAAACGGGACTTTTTTGCCCACAATGGTATACATAGCGAGATCACAGAGACCCCAAAGGATCAGAGAACATTGGGTTAATGGGATCCAGTGGAGAACTGTTGGGAGAGAGATGAAAGTCTCTGTCAAAGCTATCCAGTGTATTCTAGTATTCATAGTGTATAACTCTCCTGCAGAATGGGGGCGGGGGTGGCTCAGTCGGTAGCGCGCCAGGCTCGTAATCTGTAGTTCCCAGGTTCGAGTCCCAGCTGGGTCAGCGCTGAGATTTATCTCCCAAAATTTCCCCGCCCTGCCCACGGTCAGTAGGGGACACCGATGGTCTTGAAAAGGCCGCCGTCCGTCGGATGGGACGTTAAGCCGTGGCCCGTGTGCGGGAGAGCCATACCCTGTGCACGTTGAAGAACACGCTGGATGGCCTTGACGGAAGCTACCATCTGTCTCCCAACAGCTGTTCCAGTGGGTCTCCTCCCCCAACCTTCTCTGAGCCTTCGGGGTCCATGTGACCTGGCCATTTAGCCCATGGTGTGCAAAAATGTGCCGCTCAGAGGTAAAACAACCCAACCCCCTCCCCACGAAGCTAAGAAACTAAATAGTAAATTCTTGAACCTGCTCCAAAACTAAATTCTCGGACTTCCCCCTCTCCAAAGCTAAATCCTGGGTACGAACCTGCCGAGGTCCACCGCTCAGCCTTATTCAAAACCTGTATATCATTCCCTTTCTCTGCCATAAAAGCATGTATGTCAATACATTACGTTGAAAAAAGTGTTCGGACCCTTCCATGTTATGTGAATGGAAAGCCACTTTCAAAACTCCCTAACATTGAAAATAAACCTTTTACGCAAAAACTGTCATTGGCGATAAACTGTAGATGTCACTCAAATCTATTTACATATATTTCCCTCAATATTTGTTTAATATTTAAAGAATGAATGGAAGCTGAATAATTTATCTTCAACTTTTGACACTTGTGAAAAAAATACTTCGATAGATAAAACACAACTCTTGTAACAATTTGTTCACTAACGTAAATTTAATATCTGAAGTTTGTATGACGATTTTTTTTAAATTTCAGCAATTTGGAGGCAATGTAACAGCGTCATCTGCTGTTAAATGGTCCCGCTTCAATGACTCTTTAAATATTGATCGAAGATCGTTGAAACTTGACACTGTCACATTTTTTGCACACAATGGGCTAAATGGCCAGGTCACATGGACCCCGAAGGATCAGAGAAGGTTGGGGAAGGGGACCCACTGGAACAGCTGTTGGGAGACAGATGGTAGCCTCCCGTCAAGGCCATCCAGCGTGTTCTTTAACGTGCACAGGGTATGGCTCTCCCGCAAACGGGGCCACGTTTTAACGTCCCATCCGACGGACGGCGACCTTTCCAAGCCCATCGGTGTCCCTACTGACCGTGGGCAGGGCGGGAAATTTTTGCGGAGATAAATCTCAACGCTGACCTAACTGGGACTCGAACCTTTAAGAATTTAAGAATGTTTTATTTAATATATAATAATATAATATTTATTTTCCATTCTCATTTGCAGAAACATTACACACAAAAATTTACCATCAAATTTGGATGGAAAATAGCAAAAGAAAATAATATAAAGTAAAATTAAAAAAAGAAAAAACGATTAAAAATAAAAAACACACAAACATACATTTTACAAGTATTTCTGTGTAATCTAGGAGTTACAAAACAACTCTCAGATTACAAAAACAAAATTCTACTGTAAACGAAAATCTCTGGCAATGGATAAAAAAAACTAAGAAATTACATTAAAAGCGTCTTCAATATCTTCAATATTTACCAAAAAAAGTTTGGTTTTTTTCTTAAAATTACAATCACTTTTTTCATCTTTTATACTATTTGGTAAAGAATTATATAATTTTGGTGCAATAAAATTGAAATGCTTATGCATGATTTCTTTTTTTGATTTCACAACATGAAATATGTTTGTAGAACATTTGGTATCGTATGGGATGAACCGTTTTTCGATCCAATTGTTGTTTTTATGTAGATATAAAAGACTTCTATATAAATATAACTTTCTCAAGGGTAATATATTATTGCTTATGTAATGATAATTTACATTGCTAATATTGCTATTTGAAACTAGTTTTACAATTTTATTTTGCAATTTCACTAGAGGGAGTAGGTTTTCTCCCCCCCCCCCCCCCCAACATGTGATTCCATAGCTTAAAATTGAGTGAACCCAAGCGAAAAAAACAGATTACGAGCCTGGCGCGCTACCGACTGAGCCATCCCCGCCCCTTATATTAGTAAACAAATGGTTACAAGAGTTGTGTTTTATTCATTGAAATATTTTTCACAAGTGTCAAAAGTTGAAGATAAATGCTTCAGCTTCCATTCATTCTTTAAATATTAAATGAATATAACGGGAAAAATATTTAGAGAGATTTGAGAGACATCTACAATTTATCGCAATAACAGTTTTTGCGTAACAGGTTTATTTTCAATGTTAGGGAGTTTTGAAAGTGGCTTTCCATTCACATAAACGTGGAAGTGTCCGGACACTTTTTCCAACATAGTGTAGATGACTCTTCAAAAAACGTAGACTTCAACAGGAAACGTGATCTGATTGTTGTCAATCTGTAAGGGCAACTTAATCAACTCATTGTTTTGTTACAAAACACCCGACAAAAGTTAAAAATATACCTTTTTTCCTCGTCTTAAAGAGTAAAAAAATGAAAATTGAAGCATACTAATGGCGTCCTTGTGACTTATCCATTTAGCACATTGTGTACAAAACAATTCTACTACGAGCTCGTAATCTGTAGTTCCCAGGTTCGAGTCCCAGCTGGGTCAGCGTTGAGATTTATCTCCGCAAAATTCCCCGACCTGCCCACGGTCAGTAGGGGACACCGATGGGCTTTGAAAGGCCGCCGTCCGTCGGATGGGACGTTAAGCCGTGGCTCCGTGTGCGGGAGAGCCATACCCTGTGCACGTTAAAGAATACGCTGGATGGCCTTGACGGGAGGCTACTATCTGTCTCCCAACAGCTGTTCCAGTGGGTCCCCTCCCCCAACCTTCTTTGACCCTTCGGGGTCCATGTGACCTGGCCATTTAGCCCATGGTGTGCAAAAAAGTGCCGGTCAGAGGTAAAACAACCCAACCCAACCCAACTACAAGGTAAAACAATCTAACTGGAACTCTACCATTGGCGGAGTACCGCAGAAGCGCATGAGGTATGTCACCTAGGGCCTCGACATTCACAAGGGTGCTTCAAAAGAGTCGAAACTCAATATTTTTAGAGGATTTTATTAGGTAAAATATTTCAAATCAGTATAATCTACTATTGATGTACAGTCGCTCAAAAAAGTGTCCGAACACTATGGTTGATCACAGAATTCGTAAAAAATATCTGGCAACGATTTTTTTAGAAATTAGTGACACGAAGGTTGGCAGATCACTAATTTCTAAAAAAATCGTTGCCAGATATTTTTTACGAATTCTGTAATCAACCATAGTGTTCGGATACTTTTTTGAGTGACTGTACATATTATGTGCTTTTACTTAGGCTAAACCACACATGGTTTGATTTTTAAACTGCACTAAAATAAATACAATGTACTTCCGTTCATAATCACGTTTTTGGTGGTTTTTCCCCCCTCTACAATTTTTGGTAGAATGGATAGCTCCCCCCCCCCCACACACACACCAGACAGTTGGGAACTTCTCGAATCTTTTACTCCTGGGCCTACCGATACCTTAACAGTCAATGATTATTCCGCTCCCAAATAAAGACACACAAGCATAAAAATTTTCTAGGAATGCATTTGCGTTATCTTTTATTGGATGAAGCAATCTTGCTAGCCATTGCAGTTATAACCAGGGAGAGGACCACCTTCAAAATTCGGCCAATTTTTGATGATTCCGTAGAGGACATCGCCAGGGCATAAAGTGCAACTTGCATCTCTGTGGCCGTGGATTTTTGCATCGTCTGTTACATAACCCTAAAACGAAACAAATATATTTTTAAAATCAAATGCTACCCTAAACGATTTAAGAAAAGAATTTAATACAATTATTTTTCTCCTCTTTGAGGATATTAATGACAAGGGCGAAGAAGAAAGACACTGGTCCTCGTAATAAAATGATAATGTATTCCGGAATAGTGTAAAAGGGAATGACCAACATCTCGTATAAGAGAAGGCCGTACAACTAAGTTATGACGTCAGCACGGATAATTCTAACATCTAGATATTTATTATACCTTTATTTCACTTTATATTACTGGTGAAGTATTACTGGTCTTTATGCTAAAGTTTGATTTACAAATCTACTTTTCACAAGGAAAATCATTTGCATTTATTTCGTATTTTCAATGCTAATACATACGACTAATCTTTTACAAAATAATGTATATTTTGAAAATAGACATTAGTATAAAGATTAATATTAGAACTTACCAGTAATAAATATATATATGAAATATCTAGTTTTTTGGACTATCTATGGTGATGTCATAACTTAGTTGTACGGCCTTTTATTATAGTAGGAAGTGAAATGCGATGTACATGTAAATTTTTGAAAGTGGGTTGTTTTACCTCTGAGCGGCACTTTTTTGCACACCATGGGTTGGGTTGTTTTACCTCTGAGCGGCACTTTTTTGCACACCATGGGCTAAATGGCCAGGTCACATGGACCCCGAAGGCTCAGAGAAGGTTGGGGGAGGGGACCCACTGGAACAGCTGTTGGGAGACAGATGGTAGCCTCCCGTCAAGGCCATCCAGTGTGTTCTTTAACGTGCACAGTGTATGGCTCTCCCGCACACGGGGCCACGGCTTAACGTCCCATCCGACGGACAGCGGCCTTTCCAAGCCCATCGGTGTCCCCTACTGACCGTGGGCAGAGCGGGGAATTTTGCGGAGATAAATCTCAACGCTGACCCAGCTGGGACTCGAACCTGGGAACTACAGATTACGAGCCTGGCGCGCTACCGACTGAGCCACCCCGCCCCGTTCATACGCGGTATTAACATCTCATATCCCCTAATTCCAGCACTTCCATTATGGACACTCATATACTCTTTATGCAGCACTCCTGCTCTCCTAAGCAGCATCCATGCTCTTCTGTGCAGACTCATGCTCTTGTATACAACACTCATGCTCTCCTATGCAGGACTCATGCTTTCTTATGCAGCATTCTTGCTCTCCTATGTAGCACTCTTTTTATCCTATGTTGCAATCCTGCTCTCCCATGTACTATTCCAGCTCTACTATGTGGCACTCATGCTGTCCTATAGAGCACTCCTGTTCTCCTGAGCAGCTCTCTTATGCAGCACCCTGTTCTCCTAAGAAGTACTCATGCTATGTTATTCAGCACTCATGCTCTCCTCAGCAGCACTCATGCTCCCCTAAGCAGCACTCATGCTCCCCTAAGCAGCACTCATGCTCCCCTAAGCAGCACTCATGCTCCCCTAAGCAGCACTCATGCTATGACGTTCAGCACTCATGCTCTCTTAATTCAGCACTCATGCTCTCTTAAGCAGCGCTAATGCTCTCGAATGCCTCACTCATGCATATTACACAATTTCGCCATCTTCCCCTTGTTATTGCTCAGTCATATCACAACATCTTTCCATAAGACATTTAACTGAATTTGTTGAAAGCCATTTTCATTTATGCACACTTTTGCCTATTATACTTGGGGCGGGGGTGGCTCAGTCGGTAGCGCGCCAGGCTCGTAATCTGTAGTTTCCAGGTTCGAGTCCCAGCTGGGTCAGCGTTGAGATTTATCTCCGCAAAATTCCCCGCCCTGCCCACGGTCAGCAGGGGACACCGATGGGCTTGGAAAAGCCGCCCTCCGTCGGATGGGACGTTAAGCCGTGGCCCCGTGTGCGGGAGAGCCATACCCTGTGCACGTTAAAGAACACGCTGGATGGCCTTGACTGGAGGCTACCATCTGTCTCCCAACAGCTATTCCAGTGGGTCCCCTCCCCCAACCTTCTCCGAGCCTTCGGGGTCCGTGTGACCTGGCCATTTAGCCCATGGTGTGCAAAAAAAGTGCCGCTCAGAGGTAAAATAACCCAACTCAGCGGTGCTCGGCTCTGATTTTATTTCTATGGGCGAAAATACCCGTCAAATAGGTCTCAAGTGGTCGATAATTTCCTTCGTTGTGAATATATTTTTGGATGGGGTGACTAGCTAGATCTCTTTACCTGACCCCAGTTGAGCATGTGCGTGTACACCTGCGTAGAGAAATTGCCAGACACCGGCCCTCTTCCCGATCTTGCCGTGAGCTCAGTTTTACTCTTTTGGAGCAGTGGCCTTTCTTACCAAAGATCCTCAACAGATTCGTCGACAATATGAGAACGCATTATGTGAGTTGAATGGTTATCGTAGAGATCATACGCGGGTTGGGTTGGGTTGTTTTACCTCTGAGCGGCACTTTTTTTGCACACCATGAGCTAAATGGCCAGGTCACATGGACCCCGAAGGCTCAGAGAAGGTTGGGGGAGGGGACCCACTGGAACAGCTGTTGGGAGACAGATGGTAGCCTCCCGTCAAGGCCATCCAGTGTGTTCTTTAACGTGCACAGTGTTGGCTCTCCCGCACACGGGGACACGGCTTAACGTCCCATCCGACGGACGGCGGCCTTTCCAAGCCCATCGGTGTTCCCCACTGACGTGGGCAGGGCGGGGAATTTTTGCGGAGATAAATCTCAACGCTGACCCAGCTGGGATTCGAACCTGGGAACAACAGATTACGAGCCTGGCGCGCTACCGACTGAGCCACCCCCGCCCCGTTCATACGCGGTATTAACATCTCATATTCCCTAATTCCAGCACCTCCATTATGGACACTCATATACTCTTTATGCAGCACTCCTGCTCTCCTAAGCAGCATCCATGCTCTTCTATGCAGGACTCATGCTCTTGTATACAACACTCATGCTCTCCTATGCAGAACTCATGCTTTCTTATGCAGCATTCTTGCTCTCCTATGTAGCACTCTTTTTATCCTATGTTGCAATCCTGCTCTCCCATGTACTATTCCAGCTCTACTATGTGGCACTCATGCTGTCCTATAGAGCACTCCTGTTCTCCTGAGCAGCTCTCTTATGCAGCACCCCTGTTCTCCTAAGAAGTACTCATGCTATGTTATTCAGCACTCATGCTCTCCTCAGCAGCACTCATGCTCTCCTAAGCAGCACTCATGCTATGTCATTCAGCACTCATGCTCTCTTAAGCAGCGCTAATGCTCTCGAATGCCTCACTCATGCATATTACACAATTTCGCCATCTTCCCCTTGTTATTGCTCAGTCATATCACAACATCTTTCCATAAGACATTTAACTGAATTTGTTGAAAGCCAATTTCATTTATGCACACTTTTGCCTATTATACTTGGGGTGGGGGTGGCTCAGTTGGTAGCGCGCCAGGCTCGTAATCTGTAGTTCCCAGGTTCGAGTCCCAGCTGGGTCAGCGTTGAGATTTATCTCCGCAAAATTCCCCGCCCTGCCCACGGTCAGTAGGGGACACCGATGGGCTTGCAAAGGCCACCGTCCGTCGGATGGGACGTTAAGCCGTGACCCCGTGTGCGGGAGAGCCATACCCTGTGCACGTTAAAGAACACGCTGGATGGCCTTGACGGGAGACTACCATCTGTCTCCCAACAACTGTTCCAGTGGGTCCCCTCCCCCAACCTTATCTGAGCCTTCGGGGTCCATGTGACCTGACCATTTAACCCATGGTGTGCAAAAAAGTGCCGCTCAGAGGTAAAACAACAACCCAACCCAGCCTATTATACTTTAATTTTGAGCATCAATGTGTATTGCACATATTACTGCAAGAATATTTTTAGAAATGACCACGAAAATTGTGAATAAAACTCCCACTCAGTGATCAATGAATTATGACCATCTACCAAATATCCCTTTCACTCCTCCTTCATCTACCAAATATCCCTTTCACTCCTCCTTCATCTACCAAATATCCCTTTCACTGGTCCCCCTTTCACTCGGGGAAACGGCCTGCAGCAGTCTTGGTATCGATTCCACTTCATGTCTGAAAACTTCGTGACTGATCTGTAGCCATGTGGTCTTCAAGGAATCCTATAGTTTCTGAATGGGGAGGATGGTGGCATATCTCTATGTTCCTCGGACCACGTTGTGTAGTACGAACCTGATGGGTTGGGTTGGTTTACCTCTGAGCGGCACTTTTTTGCACACCATGGGCTAAATGACCAGGTCACATGGATCCCGTAGGCTCAGAGAACGTTGGGGGAGGGGACCCACTGGAACAGCTGTTGGGAGACAGATGGTAGCCTCCCGTCAAGGCCATCCAGCGTGTTCTTTAACGTGCACAGAGGTATGGCTCTCCCTACACGGGGCCATGGGTTAACGTACCATCCGACAGACGGCGGCCTTTCCAAGCCCATCGGTGTCCCCTACTCACCGTGGGCAGGGCGGGGAATTTTGCGGAGATAAATCTCAACGCTGACCCAGCTGGGACTCGAACCTGGGAACTACAGATTGCGAGCCTGGCGAGCTACCGACTACCCGCCCCGCGAATCTGATGACTTGGCATATTATCGTCATGGAAGATTCCGTTCCTGTCTGGGAATAAGTGCAACCAGTGAAGTGCATGTGGTCTGCTAAAAGCTGCTGGTACTGCAGACTTGCCAGACATCGGTCTATATGCACCAAGATTCCTAATTCGGATCATAAAAACGTGCCCCATATCACGATACTCTGAAGAAGGGCCCATAGATTCATAGATTCATAGAGATTCATGTTGTTTGTGCCAGGCATGTACCCAGGATTCAGTTTCGGAGGGAGGCCAAGAATTTTGTTTTGGGGGTCCGAGAATTCAGTTTTGGGAGGGTCCGAAAATTTAGCTGCAAGGGGGGGAGGGGGGAGGAGGTCCTGAGAATAAGACTTGAGTAGAGATTCTCAATTACTAAAATATTCCACCGGACAGGAAAGGTTAAAATTATGTTCAATATGGAATAAGATTTTATGATTTTTTTTTAATCCATTTTTAGTGTCGGACATAAAATAAGGGGCTAAAATAAAATTATACAAAGAAGACAACTGTTTTGTATTTCAAAGCAAGTAGACAAGCTTGAGATATAGTATTTCGGGGGGGGGGGGGGAAGACCCCACCCCTCTGAGTACGTCCCTTTTTTGTAACATACACAAAGATATTGTGCTGCAAAGATTTCGACTCGTCAGACCAGCATACTTTGTTTTCCACTTCTTGATTGTCCGACTGCCATGCACTGGTCACGATGACCTCCTGTAAAGTCCGCAAAATACCCTGCCCACGGTCAATAGGGGACACCGATGGGCTTGGAAATACCTCCGTCCGTCGGATGGGACGTTAAGCCGTGGCCCCGTGTCTGGGATAGCCATACCCTGTGTACGTTAAAGAACACGCTGGATGGCCTTGACGGGAGGCTACCATCTGTCTCCCAACAGCTGTTCCAGTGGGTCCCCTTCCCCAACCTTCTCTGAGCCTTCGGGGTCCATGTGAACTGACCATTTAGCCCATGGTGTGCAAAAAAGTGCCGCTCAGAGGTAAAACAACCTAACCCAACCCTCCTGTAAGGAGTTAGTGTCTTGTTGGCTTTCGGCTCCAGAAACACATACGTGACTGTAGTGCATTGTCATCTGCAATAATCCGTTTGCACTCCTCTCATTGTACTGTGACATCATTGTGCCACCGATACATGCATGTCGTTGAATGCATTCTGGGCGTTTCACCCATTCGCTTCTCATGGACATCCACCTTCCATTATTCCTTGACAGTTTCGTTGGAAGGAAGTGACTTCTGTTTGGCGCCATTTTATGAACACCTTAACTACTGTTAGCCATGGGTTGGGTTTTTTTACCTCTGAGCGGCACTTTTTTGCACACCATGGGCTAAATGGCCAGGTCACAAGGATCGCGAAGGCTCAGAGAAGGTTGGGGTTGGGTTGTTGGGTTGCTTTACCTCTGAGCGGCACTTTTTTTGCACACCATGGGCTAAATGGCCAGGTCACATGGACCCCGAAGGCTCAGAGAAGGTTGGGGGAGGGGACCCATTGGAACAGCTGTTGGGAGACAGATGGTAGCCTCCCGTCAAGGCCATCCAGCGTGTTCTTTAACGTGCACAGGGTATGGCTCTCCCGCACACGGGGCCACGGCTTAACGTCCCATCCGACGGACGGCGGCCTTTCCAAGCACATCGATGTCCCCTACTGACCGTGGGCAGGGCGGGGAATTTTGCGGAGATAAATCTCAACGCTGACCCAGCTGGGACTCGAACCTGGGAACTACAGATTACGAGCCTGACGCGCTACCGACTGAGCCACCCCCGCCCCGAGAAGGTTGGGGAGAGGGGACCCACTGGAACAGCTGTTGGTAGACAGATGGTAGCCTCCCGTCAAGGCCATCCAGCGTGTTCTTTAACGTGCACAGGGTATAGCTCTCCCGTACACGGGGCCACGGCTTAACGTCCTATCCTACGGACTTCGGCCTTTCCAAGGACATCGGTGTCCCCTACTTGACCGTGGGCAGGGCGGGGAATTTTTGCGGAGATAAATCTTAACGCTGACCCAGCTGGGACTCGAACCTGGGAACTACAGATTACGAGCCTGGCGCGCTACCGACTGAGCCAACCCCGCCCCCCTGTTAGCCATGAACAACTAACCATGGGGCTGTTTTCGGTATGGAGGCCCTCGACGTCCAAGTCCCAACTATCATGCCCTTTTGGAAATCTTTCCTCATTACTGTAGCGTTCACACTCTGGCTCGTACGACCGACTTCCCTAAGCTCGCAAACGATACCGCACTACTACACACTATAAAATCTTTTATTCTGAGGTCTACTGGGCTTATTCTATTCTGGATGGGGGCAGTTATAATTCAATGATCACTCAGTGCATATCTACTTTTGAGAGAATAATTTCTGTAATGAAAAACACTGGAACATCGACTTCCGTTAACATCAACATTTAATATGCTCGAAACCGATTTACCTTCCATAAGAGCTTTAATTTTAGCAACCGATGATATTTGCGGGAACCAATAGCTTTCCGAGACAGCTGGGAACGATGCATGGGTGGAAATTTTCAGACTAGTAGGTGGAGTCTTGGCCAATCAGCTTGCGGAACGTCACTCGCACGTTTTCGCACGATTGTTCTAAACCAATCAGAGTCTTTGCTATTGTTCTGTATAATATTACCGCTTTTGTTTTGAGATACATAACAGGCATTGCTGTTCTTCATTTATCTTTCGTTTGATTTTGTTTTTCGGTTGGGTTGGGTTGTTTTACATTTGAGCGGCGCTTTTTTGCACACCATGGGCTAAATGGCCAGGTCACAAGGATCCCGAAGGCTCGGAGGAGAGTGTTCCAGTGGGTCGCTCAGAGGGGAGGAGATCCACTGGAACAACTGTTAGAAGACAGATGGTAGCCTCCCGTCAAGGCCACCCAGCGTGTTCTTTAACATGCACAGGGTATGGCTCTCTCGCACACGGAGCCACGGCTTAACGTCCCATCCGACAGACGGCGGCCTTTCCAAACCCATCGGTGTCCCCTACTGACCGTGGGCAGGGCGGGGAATTTTGTGGAGTTTATTGTTCGGTGTAACAGAGTGCATTTTTATGAATTACAATTAACTTAATTGGGGGTTAGTTTTGAATTTATTAATTAAACAAATTGAAATTAATAACCATGGCTCCTAAGTACAAGTTAAGAACAAAATTTCCATTAAAGTGAGGCAGGAGATGATAAAAAAAATGTAGAAGGAGTAAAAATTAGTGCATTAATGAGTGAATATGGTTTCCCTCAATCGGCCGTTTCTACAATAGTTAAATAAGAAGACATTCTAAAGAGCGTTGATATTACTGATGATTTTTTAATGTAAAAATCAAGTATAGCATGAAAAAATGCCTATTTTATGTGTTTGTGTTACCTGTCAAGGGTTTGGAACGGATTACAGGAAATCGGTGCATTTTTGGTTTCAGCTTACAATATTTTCAACATACAAGGGTTTGTGGAATGAATTACCATCGGATGTTGGAGCTTCATTGTACAGCGAAAATGCGTCCTAATCCGTTACACAAACCTGGTTGTGATTCGCTTTCTACCATGTAATGATTCCTTCAAAATATTTCTTTATATGATCGTATTAGATGTGAACAAATTTCACATAGATTTGAGTTCATGTAATCAAATCAGCTACCGCCGAAGAAATTATGTAATCTTTTATATAAAATAATGCGTTTACTTGCAAGAAATCCAATCATCCTGAAATCTTGTTCCTTCTTTCCATATTTTCGATCCTGTTTCTAGATGCTTTGTGGAACTCCCTAACAATTAAGATAATCATCCACGATCCAAAATGAAGACGCACACTCACAAATGAAAGCTTGCCGAGAAAAAATTTGTGCTACTTTTTATTGAAATAAGCAGTCTTGCTAGATATCGCAATTATAACCCGGGAGAGGACCACTTTCAAAATTCGGCCACTTTTTGATGATTCCGTAGAGGACGTCTCCCGGGCATTCAGTGCAACGTCCATCTCTGTGACCGTGGATTTTAGCATCTTTTGTTACATAATCCTAAAACGAAAACAAATATATGTATTTATAGATATGATAGAGGAATTAAAGTACGTAAAGAAATGCATTCTACATGACAATTTAATGACTTCATATCACAATATTAAGCAGTTTTAATATTACCACTTCAGCTTAAGAAAGAGTGAGCTTCAGATAAGGAAAAAATATTACCGTCGAAGGGGTGGTAGGTTGGATTGGGTTAGCCTCTGAGAGGTGTTTTTTGCACATATAATGGGCTAAATGGCAAGGACTTCGAAGGCTCAGAAAAGGTTGGGGGAGGGGACCCACTGGACAGCTATTAGGAGACAGATGGTAGCCTCCAATCAAGACCATCCAGTATGTTCTTTAACGTGCACAGGTATGACTTTCCTGCACACGGAGCCACGGCTTAAGGTGCCATTAGGCGACGGACTTTTACATAAATATACTTTGTGATTACTAGTTTAATTACTTTATTAATTGTTCAATTAACTGTTAGAGCAACCTGCAATAATATTGTACTTAAATTTCTAAAAATTATCTCTCCACACATGAGAGTCACAGGATAACAGGATAACCTATTATCCTGTGACCATCAAAATAGTTGTCATGACCACTGGAGCGTTGCTTTACGAGAATTGAACATTGTGGAAATGTTGACATTAGCTGTATAGAGAGAAGTTGGGTTGTTTTACCTTTGAGCGGCACTTTTTTGCACACCATGGGCTAAATAGCCAGGTCACATGAACCCCGAAGGCTCAGAGAAGGTTGGGGGAGGGGACCCATTGGAACAGCAGTTGGGAGACAGATGGTAGCCTCCCGTCAAGGCCATCCAGCGTGTTCTTTAACGTGCACAGGGTATGGCTCTCCCGCACACGGGGCCACGGCTTAACGTCCCATCCGACGGACGGCGGCCTTTCCAAGCCCATTGGTGTCCCCTACTGACCGTGGGTAGGGCAGGGAATTTTGCGGAGATAAATCTCAACGCTGACCCCGCTGGGTCTCGAACCTGGGAACTACAGATTACGAGCCTAGCGCGCTACCGACTGAGCCACCCCCGCCCCGTATAGAGAGAAGACTCTCTGTATCCTCTTCACTCTGTAGTCGGTACCTCGATGAACCAATTAACACAAAGTAATGGGGAGACTTAAAAGGCAACTTCGCTCAATGGGCACCCCTGTGGTTTCCAAGAATCTCCCACTATTCAGTAGGCAGTATCTGCTACACTCTCTACTGCATGGCGAAGGGCTGACTTTCGGTGGCTAACGAAATGACTTTTCGGTCATGATGGCATGGGTCAAATTACCACTCTCTCTGAAGTAGGTGCAAGGTAGGGCAAACTGTCCCATTGTCTTAGGGACCTGAATTCGGAGCTACAGCTCCTGAATTCGGTTCTTAAAGGAATTCTAGTTTGCTCTCACAATCAGTTCACACTTAAACATCCATTCTTGTAGGAGGGGCGGGAATGGCTCAGTCGGTAGCGCGCCAGGCTCTTAATCTGTAGTTTCTAGGTTCGAATTCCAGCTGGGCAAGCGTTGAGATTTATCTCCGCAAAATCACGGTCAGTAGAGGACACTGATGGACTTGGAAAGGCCGCCGTCCGTCGGATGGTACGTTAAGCCGTGGCCCTGTGTGCGGGAGAGCCATACCCTGTACACGTTAAAGAACTCGCTGGATGGTCTTGACGGGAGGCTACCATCTGTCTCCCAACAGCTGTTCTAATGGGTGACCTCCCCCAATCTTCTCTGAGACTTCGGGGACCTAGCCATTTAGCCCATGGTGTGCGTAAAAGTGCCACTCAGGGGCAAAACAACCCACTCTTGTATGATTTCCGATGATCATACGTCTTGACATTAGGACTATGATCTCTCTGGGTCCTGTTTCCTGTCGCTACGATGACCAGGACTTACCAATTCTGTGGCTACGACCACCTTCGAGGCCCGCTGGTTACCGTGATCTTTTATCCTAACTCTTTTCGAATGATTGAAATTTTCCTTATTTGGGAAAACTACCTTTTCACTAACTGAAATTTTATAGTTCCCAATGTTGTCTGTCCCAATGTTGCCGTTAAAGAATACGCTGGGATCTTCCAGCGTGTTCTTTAAAGTGTACAGGATATGGTTCTCCCGCACATGTGGCGGGGGGGGGGGGGGCTCAGTCGGTAGCGCGCCAGGCTCGTAATCTGTAGTTCCCAGGTTCGAGTCCCAGCTGGGTCAGCGTTGAGATTTATCTCCGCAAAATTCCCGCCCTGCCCACGGTCAGTAGGGGACACCGATGGGCTTGGAAAGGCCGCCGTCCGTCGGATGGTACGTTAAACCGTGACTCCGTGTGTGGGAGAGCCATACCCTGTGCACGTTAAAGAACACGCTGGATGGCCTTGACGGGAGGCTACCATCTGTCTTCCAACATCTGTTCCAGTGTGTCCCCTCCCCCAACCTTCTCTGAGCCTTCGGGGTCCATGTGACCTGGCCATTTAGCCCATGGTGTGCAAAAAAGTGCTGCTCAGAGGTAAAACAACCCAACCCAACCCTTGCTCCTCACCACTACTTTGGAACCACTTACAGCTTAACCTTTCTCCCACCACTACTTTACAACCTCTTATTGCTTACTCTTGTTCCCACCACCACCACTTTACAACCCCTTACTGCTTACCACTGGTCCCGCCATCACTTTGGAACCGCTTAATGCTTACCTTTGTTTCCACCACCAATTTGGAACGTCTTATCGGTTACCCCTTGCTCCCACCACTACTTTGGAATGTAGTGACTATCACTACTTGTAGTGGGGACGGGGGTGGCTCAGTTGGTAGCGGGTTAGGCTCGTAATCTGTAGTTCCCAAGTTCGAATCCCAGCTGGGTAAGCGTTGAGACTTTTCTCCGCAAAACTCCCTGTCCACGGTCAGTACGGAACACCGATGGGCTTGGAAAGGCCGCCATCCGTCGGACGGGACGCTAAGCGGTGTGCCGGAGAGCCATATTCTGTGCACGTTAAAGAACACACTGGATGACCTTAACGGGAGGCTACCATCTGTCTCCCAACAGCTGTTCCAGTGGGTCCCCTCCCCCAACCTTCTCTGAGCCTTCGGGGTCCATGTGACCTGGCCATTTAGCCCATTGTGAGCAAAAAAGTGTCGCTAAGAGGTAAAACAACCAATTACTTGTAGTGGCTATTCAATTATCAGTTAAGGATAGGTTTGATATTTGAATAAGGAAAGAGAACTTACCAATTTTTTTCCACAACTGATCATTTCTTTCGTTTTTTCGAGCATGAGGTCAGAAGGCTTCTCTTCCATGAAGTTACCCATTAGAGAGATGCCAACAGAGACGCTGTTGAATCCTTTGGTGTGAGCTCCGATTCGTGTCCAACCTCTTCCTTCGTAGAGACGACCATCACCTCCAACCAGGAAACTGTAACCGATATCGGACCAATCTTTAAAATAAGAAATGAAACAGATTTTTTTCAGAAATTGATAATTGTCAATGTTTCTTTTTTTCAATTGCATATTTTCGTGTCAGTTGTCTATTTGCGAGCACGTGAGGAACTGGCCTCGGGCGCCAAAATTTTAGGGGCCGCAAAAAGAGTAAAAATAAATGAATACAAATATTCGATAATATGCAGCAAATTAGTTCGTCATTTTACAGCTTTGAAGTTTCTCAGTCTAAATTGGAGAAAAAAATAACAATGAACATGCACATTTGTTATCAACTCATATCAATATTTTATAATATTGTTACAAATGTTAAACAGAAAACTGAGCGTAAGTTCAAAAAATGATTACCAACCAAATGATAAATGAACTAAATTAATTGCACAGGTAATTAGATCACATATATAACAATTTCAACTGAACACAAATTTACTTACCATCAGTAAGAAGTTAAACCATCAAAAAATGTTTCAAAATTCTTAACTATATTTCAAATAGTTACATTACAATTCTTACAAACTCTACTCAAAGCATAAAGAGAATCTTATTAAAACATTCACTAAGCGACGGGCGGGGGTGGCTCAGTCGGTAGCGTGCCAGGCTCATAATCTGTAGTTCCCAGGTTCGAGTCCCAGCTGGGTCAGCGTTGAGATTTATCTCCGCAAAATTCCCCGCCCTGCCCACGGTCAGTAGGGGACACCGATGGGCTTGGAAAGGCCTCCGTCCGTCGGATGGGATGTTAAGCCGTGGCCCTGTGCGGGAAGAGAGCCATACCCTGTGCACGTTAAAGAACACGCTGGATGGCCTTGACGGGAGGCTACCATCTGTCTCCCAACAGCTGTTCCAGTGAGTCCCCTCCCCCAACCTTCTCTGAGCCTTCGGGGTCCTGGCCATTTAGCCCATGATGTGCAAAAAAGTGCTGCTCAGAGGTAAAACAACAACCCAGCCTATTATACTTTAATTTTGAGCATCAATGTGTATTGCACATATTACTGCAAGAATATTTTTAGAAATGACCACGAAAACTGTGAATAAAACACCCACTCAGTTATCAATGAATTATGACCATCTACCAAATATCCCTTTCACTCCTCCTTCATCTACCAAAGGGGCGGGGGTGGCTCAGTCGGTAGCGCGCCAGGCTCGTAATCTGTAGTTCCCAGGTTCGAGTCCCAGCTGGGTCAGCGTTGAGATTTATCTCCGCAAAATTCCCCGCCCTGCCCACGGTCAGTAGGGGACACCGATGGGCTTGGAAAGGCCGCCGTCCGTCGGATGGGACGTTAAGCCGTGGCCCCGTGTGTGGGAGAGCCATACCCTGTGCACGTTAAAGAACACGCTGGATGGCCTTGACGGGAGGCTACCATCTGTCTCCCAACAGCTGTTCCAGTGGGTCCCCTCCCCCAACCTTCTCTGAGCCTTCGGGGTCCTTGTGACCTGGCCATTTAGCCCATGGTGTGCAAAAAAGTGCCGCTCAGAGGTAAAACAACCCAACCCAACTCATCTACCAAATATCCCTTTCACTGCTCCCCCTTCCACTCGGGGAAACGGCCTGCAGCAGTCTTGGTATAGATTCCACTACATGTCTGAAAACTTCGTGACTGATCTGTAGCCATGTGGTCTTCAAGGCATCCTATAGTTTCTGAATGGGGAGGATGGTGGCATATCTCTATGTTCCTCGGACCACGTTGTGCAGTACGAACCTGATGGGTTGGTTTACCTCTGAGCGGCACTTTTTTGCACACCATGGGCTAAATGGCCAGGTCACATGGACCCCGAAGGCTCAGAGAAGGTTGGGGGAGGGGACCCACTGGAACAGCTATTGCGAGACAGATGGTAGCCTCCCGTCAAGGCCATCCAGCGTGTTCTTTAACGTGCACAGAGGTATGGCTCTCCCTACACGGGGCCACGGCTTAACGTCCCATCCGACGGACGGCGGCCTTTCCAAGCCCATCGGTGTCCCCTACTGACCGTGGGCAGGGCGGGGAATTTTGCGGAAATAAATCTCAACGCTGACCCAGCTGGGACTCGAACCTGGGAACTACAGATTGCGAGCCTGGCGAGCTACCGACTGAGCCACCGCCGCCCCGCGAACCTGATGACATGGCATATTATCGTCATGGAAGATTCCGTTCCTGTCTGGGAATAAGTGCAACCAGTGAAGTGCATGTGGTCTGCTAAAAGCTGCTGGTAATCCAGACTTGCCAGACATCGGTCTATATGCACCAAGATTCCTAATTCGGATCATAAAAACGTGCCCCATATCACGATACTCTGCAGAAGGGCCCATAGATTCATAGATTCATAGAGATTCATGTTGTTTGTGCCAGGCATGTACCCAGGATTCAGTTTCGGAGGGAGGCCAAGAATTTTGTTTTGGGGGTCCGAGAATTCAGTTTTGGGGAGGGTCCGAATATTTAGCTGCAGGGGGGGGGGGGGGGAGGAGGTCCTGAGAATAAGACTTTAGTAGAGATTCTCAATTACTAAAATATTCCACCGGACAGGAAAGGTTAATATTATGTTCAATATGGAATAAGATTTTATGATTTTTTTTTAATCCATTTTTAGTGTCGGACATAAAATAAGGGGCTAAAATAAAATTATACAAAGAAGACAACTGTTTTGTATTTCAAAACAAGTAGACAAGCTTGAGATATAGTATTTCGGGGGGGGGGGGGGGGAAGGACCCCACCCCTCTGAGTACGTCCCTGGTTTGTAACATACAAAAAGATATGGTGCTGCAAAGATTTCGACTCGTCAGACCAGCATACTTTGTTTTCCACTTCTTGACTGTCCGACTGCCATGCACTGGTCACGATGACCTCCTGTAAAGTCCACAAAATACCCTGCCCACGGTCAATAGGAGACACCGATGGGCTTGGAAAGACCTCCGTCCGTCGGATGGGACGTTAGGCCGTGGCCCCGTGTCTGGGATAGCCATACCCTGTGTACGTTAAAGAACACGCTGGATGGCCTTGACGGGAGGCTACCATCTGTCTCCCAACAGCTGTTCCAGTGAGTCCCCTACCCCAACCTTCTCTGAGCCTACGGGGTCCATGTGACCTGGCCATTTAGCCCATGGTGTGCAAAAAAGTGCCGCTCAGAGGTAAAACAACCCAATCTAAAAGTTACCAAGGTTTACTTTTCCAATTCTATATTTCACAATAAATACCTCGCCGACACCAAATTCCCTTTCCTTTTCCACTAGAGACTTTTTCGACACATTACTGCCACCAAAATTAAGTTTCATAATGCTAACTTCGCCCGAATCCTTTCAAGAACTAGCTACTCAACTTTTCTCAAACATCAAGCCACTCAAATCCACTCAAATGCCTTCTTTTCGGATTCAAAACTGAAAACAACGCCAAAAAATATTGGTCAACTCTTTACATTACCGTAAACTTCCAATGTTTCCTCAATAATGGGCGGGGGTGGCTCAGTCGGTAGCGCGCCAGGCTCGTAATCTGTAGTTCCCAGGTTCGAGTCCCAGCTGGGTCAGCGTTGAGATTTATCTCCGCAAAATTCCCCGCCCTGCCCACGGTCAGTAGGGGACACCGATGGGCTTGGAAAGGCCTCCGTCCGTCGGATGAGACGTTAAGCCGTGGTCCCGTGTGCGGGAGAGCCATACCCTGTGCACGTTAAAGAACACGCTGGATGGTCTTGAACGGGAGGCTACCATCTGTCTCCCAACAGCTGTTCCAGTGGGTCCCCTCCCCCAACCTTCTCTGAGCCTTCGGGGTCCTTGTGACCTGGCCGTTTAGCCCATGGTGTGCAAAAAAAGTGCCGCTCAGAGCTAAAACAACCCAAACAATCCAACCTCATATCATAAGTTTTACGGCCTTCTGTTATAGGAAATTTTGGGCTTTGGTAGCACCTTCTCTAACAGTGACGACTGATTTCTCGTGATTAATACACATATAACTTTACTCATATTTAGCGTATTTATAGTTCTTCTTACTTCTAGTGTCCATGTGAAAATTCTGTATTCCTTGCATGAGCCGAATGCAGGACTCTTTATCCTTGCATTGTTCTTGAGCTGTGTGGTGAATGAACACTTGACCCACAGGAGTCGTCAGGTTCTGAATTTCACGAGGGGCTCTTGCTCCCCACTCTATTCGGGTCACAAGTTCAATGTTCTTGCATTCTAAATTTAAAAAAAAGACATGGAATGATACAAAGCAAATTTTTATAAGTATATGTACATAAAATAATAACTGAATGGCTTGTCTGTTTAACATGTGAGCCATTGCAGGGCTATCTCCTCTTAGATACCGAGGGAAATTAAATATGTTTAAAAATTTAAGTAGTTTAATTTTTATAAAATTTAACTATAAGCTAAATATTTTTGAACAGTTTAAACAAAAATTATTTATTTATTTTCCAAAAAATTTAAGTAATTTTAGGGAAAAAGATTTTAATAAATATTTTTAAAAAATTCTGAAATCAAATGCTAAATTTAGAAAACAAATAACTACCAGTAGTATTTTAAAATATAAATTTATAATTAAACTGAATATTTATTTAAATTACATGCTATTCGTGCGGTATAAAATATAACTACCGTCTTTCCTCGAAAATAAGACCGGGTCTTATATTAAGGTTTGCTCCAAAAGAGGAATTAGGGCTTATTTGTTCATGTACAAAAATCTATAATTTATTCAAATACAGTCATGTCATCTTCTTCTGGAACATCATCATAATTCTCCAAACCCCGAATTCCGGCCTGAATTTCTTGCGACTCCATTTCCTGTAGAATCATTGGCCCCAATCTTTCATGTCCAACAATACATTATAATGAAGTATTTACAAATACTTCATTATAATTTATATTTTCATTTATTTTAAGTATTAATGTCAATAATATTATTTATTTATATTTAATTATATATTAATTTTATATTTCAATACATCCGTCGTGTGTTGTAACAGACCTTCTTTGTTGTAACGAACGTACTAAATGAGTCCGTCTTGGCTGACGTCTTAACTGGGGCTAATTTTTGAGGTAGGGCTCCTGAAATTTACGAGCATCCTGAAAAATCATGCTAGGGCTTATTTTTCGGTTAGGTCTTATTTTCGGGGAAATACGGTAGCTCTAACCAGTGGTGTAACGAGGTTCATAAATATTCTGATGCAATTTAGTAAGAAAGGTCCTTTTATTGAGACCACCTCAATACAACAGGCTTGGACACTGCAGAGACAGAAAGTTTAATTTTCAAAAAAGTAGGTCCTAATTATATTTACTTTTACAAAAATTCGAACTAGTAGGTATTTTTTTTAAATTTGGTAATTAATATAATGTTCTCAAATATTTTAATAAAATCTTAATGAATAACTTAATTTATTTTAACTGGGTTTAAAATAAATGGGTTTAATTTAAATATTAAACCAATTAAATCAATTATATATCTATGCAGAATTAATATCCCTACTTTCTTCCCTTCTTTCGTTCAAGGCTATCCAGGCCTAGTGGGGGCGGGGGTGGCTCAGTCGTTAGCGCGCCAGGCTCGTAATTTGTAGTTCCTAGGTTCGAGTCCCATCTGGATCAGCGTTGAGATTTATCTCCGCAAAAATTCCCCGCCCTGCCCACGGTCAGTAGGGGACACCGATGGGCTTGGAAAGGCCGCCGTCCGTCGGATGGGACGTTAAGCCGTGGTCCCGTGTGTGGGAGAGCCATACCCTCTGCCCGTTAAAGAACACGCTGGATGGCCTTGACGGGAGGCTACCATCTGTCTCCCAACAGCTGTTCCAGTGGGTCCCCTCCCCCAACCTTCTCTGAGCTTTCAGGGTCCGTGCGACCTGGCCATTTAGCCCATGGTGTGCAAAAAAGTGCCGCTCAGAGGTAAAACAACCCAACCCTTTGGGGGTGTCAGGGCCCCTTGCCCCCCCTCCCCTCTGGGTGCGTCACTGGTATAAAGAAACACTTGGTTACGGTTAATGTTCTCAATAAAATATTACATTAGAGAAAAAGCATCAGGCTTATAAATTTATTTTGATACTTTCTAGAGTAGAGCGGAAGTTATGATTAGGTACTTACTGAAACACATCATCTTGCTTCCGGAAGCATAGTGCATCACCAGAATTGAAACGAAGATTTGATGCAGGTGTGGAAAGAAATCCATTGATAATATCTATTATGAAGTAAACAAAAACCATTAGTGAATTATCCAGTAAAATGCTGTTCATTTCTAAAACTATAATAATAAAGTATCATTTCGCATTGAAACAACATAAATAATAGACTTTAATAAAACAAATATTTTGAAGAGTTTTGAAGAGCATTTAAGTTCAATAAAACTTTAGAATCAAAACAATTGAATGGTTATTACAGTGAAATGCCAATATAACGAAATCGAGCGGGAGATCAAAATATGGGGCGGGGGTGGCTCAGTCGGTAGCGCGCCAGGCTCGTAATCTGTAGTTCCCAGGTTCGAGTCCCAGCTGGGTCAGCGTTGAGATTTATCTCCGCAAAATTTCCCCGCCCTGCCCACGGTCAGTAGGGGACACCGATGGGCTTGAAAAGGCCACCGTCAGTCGGATGGGACGTTAAGCCGTGGCCCCGTGTGCGGGAGAGCCATACCCTGTGCACGTTAAAGAACACGCTGGATGGCCTTGACGGGAGGCTACCAGCTGTCTCCCAACAGCTGTTCCAGTGGGTCCCTTCTCTGAGCCTTCGGGGTCCTTGTGGCCTGGCCATTTAGCCCATGGTGTGCAAAAAAGTGCCGCTCAGAGGTAAAACAACCCAACCCAAGATCAAAATATATTCCTTATAATAAGTGGTGGGATTCAGCCGGTTAGCACCGGTTCGTGGGAATGGGGAGGGGGGAGGTTGGTGAGGGGGGGTGGCTCAGTCGGTAGCAAGCGAGGCTCGTAATTTGTAGTTCCCAGGTTCGAGTCCCAGCTGGGTCAGCGTTGAGATTTATCTCAGCAAAATTCCTCGCTCTGCCCACGATCAGTAGGGAACACCAGGGATTGAAAGGGCCGCCGTTCGTTGGATGGGACGCTAAGCCGTGGCACTGTGTGCCGTGGCTCCTGTGCATGTTAAAGAACACGCTGGATGGCTTTGACGGGAGGCTACCATCTGTCTCCCAACAGCTGTTCTAGTGGGTTCCCTTCCCCCAACATTCTCTGAGCCTTTGGGGTTCTTGTGACCTGGCCATTTAGCCCATGGTGTGCAAAAAAGTGCCGCTCAGAGGTAAAACAACCCAACCCAACCAACTCTCCACAGGTAGTTGGAATGTGAGGACTCCGCACAGAGATGATTCTCTTGATGTCCTCACACAAGAATTGCACCGCTATATATATTAGATATTCTCGGCTTGCAAGAGACCAGATGGACAACTAAAGGACAGAAAATTAAAAATAATTTTAAATTTATCTTTTCAGGGATGAAAGATGGAAAGCATCTCCAAGAACCAGGTTTGCGTCTCAGCAGACACGCTAGTGATGCTCTTCTAGGATATAAATGCATTAATTAAAGATTTGTATAGTATTATAGTAAATGATTATTGTACTGAATTTTCGAATGCTGATATGGTTCAAATCCAATTTAAAAACGCAAATGTAATATACACTTTATTGGCATTTTTACAGGCCTCATATTTATACAAAAGAGGAATTTTCTAGATGAATTTGAAAGCAAATTGCGAACATTGAATAAAAATTTTATTGTTATGATGGGAGATTTGAATTTTTAGATTAGTTTTAGAGATAATTTAAATTCGTGATATTTGCGATTGATGCATAAAACAGGTTTCTATATGGGACATGATCTTATTACCAGAGAGAAATCGCAAACTTTCTTGGATCATGTGTTTGCACGTGTTCAAAATCCAGATGTTATAAACACGTACAGTCGCTCAAAAAAGTATCCGAACACGTGAACTTCGTGTCACGTGACACGAAGGTTGCCAAATCACTAATTTCTAAAAAAATCGTTGCCAGATATTTTTTCTGAATTCTGTAATCAACCGTGGTGTTCGGATACTTTTTTGAGCGACTGTACATTATCCAAATTCATATTACTGACCATTATTTTGTAGCTCTAAATCTCCAAACCATTTTAAATCAAAATTTAAAAAGTGACAAAAATGTTAAAAAACTTGATATAAAACGATTGGTGGAATTAACAAAGATGAAGAATTGGAGTGATACCTTAAGCAATGATGATGTAAATGTGGAATTTGAATCTTTTACAAGACAACTGAAGCAAATGATTAAAGACTCGAGTAAAGTTTAGAGCAGTGTCTCGCAAACTTTTTTACTCTGCGGCACACTGAATCTAATTTTTTTTCTGCGGCACACTGAATCTAATTTTTTTCCACGGCACACTGAATCTAATTTTTTTCCGCGGCACACTGAATCTAATTTTTTTTCTGCGGCACACTGAATCTAATTTTTTTTCTGCGGCACACTGAATCTAATTTTTTTTCTGCGGCACACTGAATCTAATTTTTTTCCGCGGCACACTGAATCTAATTTTTTTTCCGCGGCACACTGAATCTAATTTTTTTCCTGCGGCACACTGAATCTAATTTTTTTTCTGCGGCACACTGAATCAAATTTTTTTCCGCGGCACACTGAATCAAATTTTTTCCAGCGGCACACTGAATCAAATTTTTTTCCGCGGCACACTGAATCTAATTTTTTTCCCGCGGCACACTGAATCAATTTTTTTTCCGCGGCACACCCAAAAAAGAATAAAAGCAAACTCTATATAATCGACAAAGTCATCAGCCTGGTTTTACTTGAAGATTTGCTCTCGTTCTTTAATTCATAACTCGGTGTTTGTTTTAAATATTTGTCCGTTCTATGGCTTCAAATAATCAAAAATTAATACCAAAATTTGGAAATAGTTTGATAAATACTTACAAGATTCCAGTTGATAAAATCTGAAAGATTTTTATTAAAGCACGTCGATAACACAAGTCAAGTCAAAATGAAATCTTTGGAATATCTAGTGTCAATTTGAAAATCTCTCGCGGCACACTTGGAATCTCTCGCGGCACACAGTTTGCGAGACACTGGTTTAGAGGTAAGAGATGATAAAAAGAGAATTAAACCTTGGTTTATTTTAGGGCTGATACAATCTACAGAAAGACGAAATATATTATATAGCTTATGCAGAAAACAACCTTTTAATAGGGCCTTAAAAAAAAGTTCAAAAGATACAGAAATGTTCTGCTTAATTTAATCAGACAAGACAAATGCAATTAATATTAAGATAAAATCTAAAAAAGTTATGGGAATATGAAAAAATATTGGGAGATAATAAATGAGCTATCAGGTAATAGTAAAAGTAAGATTTTCCTAACAGAAATATTATATAATGATAAAATGTATCATTTTGAAGAAAATTCTTCAGTCTTTGTAAAAAAAATATGATTATTTCATTGGGGTAATTTGGGATTTAATTAGTCATATACCTAAAATAGGAACTGATATTAATTCGACGATAAACATAATTGTGCAAAATGTTTTCCTTAGTTATATTGCAGAACATGATGTACAGTCGCTGAAAAAAATATCCAAACACTATGGTTGATTGCAGAATTCAGAAAAAATCGTTGCCAGATATTTTTTTCTTAATTATGCAATCAACCATAGTGTTCGGATATTTTTTTCAGCGACTGTAATCGATAAAATAAGATCCTTAAGAAATGGGAAAGCATTAGGAAAAGATGTCTTACATCATTTATTTTAAAAATGCTATGCCCATATATTAAAGGAACTATAGGTAAGTCAATAAACAATTTATTGCAAAAAGAATGTTTTCCAAACAGCTTGAAAGTTGCAACTGACATTCAGTGCATAAAGGGGGAGATAGAAATAATCCTGGAAACCACAGGTCAATTTCAATTCCATCAAATATTTCAAAGAATATCGAAAAACTATCGAAGAAAAAAAATTGTGAAATTTTTATGTGTCAGCAAATTCTTTTCTGTAAATCGGTATGGATTTAGGAAGCAATACGCACCGAGGATGCGATTTTGAGAATGACCTCAACAGTATATAAAGGAATAAATGAAAATTTGAAAGTGGCTCTAATTTTCCTTGATATACAGAAGGCTTTTGATTCAGTCCCATATGATCTTCTTCTTTTTAAACTGCATAGCTGTGGTCTAAGAGGTCCAATTTTTAATTGGTAAAAAAGCTATTTAAGTGTCAGATTACAGACAGTAAAAATAAATTATTGTATAAGTAATGAAACTCTGTGGCAAGCAGCTGCTTGAGGGTGTATTTATTTTTTTTTTTATTTAATGAAAATAAGATATGTTTCGGTGTACCTCAAGGTTCAGTGCTAAGGTTCAGTGCAAGAATAGCCTTATCAATTCCTAAACCAACTAAATAACTATACACTAAATGACTTCCTTCTAAGGTTTTAGTCATCAGGTATTCCAAATCTGCTGCTAAGTATACTGGTTTCTCAGAATCAATTCTTTTCAGACGTTGATCACTACGCACAAGATGATGAATTCTTCATTTTCTTACTCATCCACTAACAAAATTCACTCTAATAAACTTATTTAACTTCCCAACGCACATAGCAAATAAAAACATTTCTTCTTTATATTATAGTTCACAGGCTAAGACAGACTAAGTTTTCCTTCACACAAATTCTTCCTAATTAAGTCCGTTCGAAGTGACTGGAGACGTAATTCTCACTCTGTAGTTCACGCGAGCATCATGACGAAACAGAACATCATGGTTTCATTGTTATTCGTTCATCTGTCATAACAATATTTTTATAAACAGTAGCATCCGGATATTTTAAGCTCAGACCCATAGCCCGGATATATAACCAAACCCCAATGAGTAAACCATTTCCAAAGAACAGAAATCCTTACCTGTTAGCTGCTCAAAAGTCACTTCCGTACGATTTCTTCTCGAGAAAGAACTGAAAACGATACAAATTCCTATATTTATCTTAAACTCTAATGCAGACGTAAGACGCTCCACAATGAAATAGAGTAAAGGAAGTACAACCTGTTAAGCAACTCATTTCTAAACAACAGAATCCTTACCTATCAACTGCACAAGGTGTGTGCAAATTGTGTGTAATTTATATCCTTCCGAAAAATAAATGAAAACGATACAAATTGTTATATTTATCTTAAACTCTAATGCAGACGTAAGACGCTCCACAATGAAATAGAGTAAAGGAAGTAATACTTGTTAAGCAACTCATTTCCAAACAACAGAAATCCTTACCTATCATCTTCACAAGAGTCACTGTGTACGATTAATATTCCTTCAAGAAAGAAATTAAAACTATTAAAATTCTTTCATTTATTTTAATTGATTAATGCAGACGTAAGACAATACAATGAAATAGAGTAAGGGAAGTACAACCTGTTAAGCAACTCATTTCTAAACAACAGAAATCCTTACCTATCAATTGCTCAAGGTCACTGAGTGCAGTTTATATCCTTCCGGAAAAGAACTGAAAACGATACAAATTCCTATATTTATCTTAAACTCTAATGCAGACGTAAGACATTCCACAATGAAATAGAGTAAAGGAAGTACAACCTGTTAAGCAACTCATTTCTAAACAACAGAATCCTTACCTATCAACTGCACAAGGTGTGTGCAAATTGTGTGTAATTTATATCCTTCCGAAAAATAAATGAAAACGATACAAATTGTTATATTTATCTTAAACTCTAATGCAGACGTAAGACGCTCCACAATGAAATAGAGTAAAGGAAGTAATACTTGTTAAGCAACTCATTTCCAAACAACAGAAATCCTTACCTATCATCTTCACAAGAGTCACTGTGTACGATTAATATTCCTTCAAGAAAGAAATTAAAACTATTAAAATTCTTTCATTTATTTTAATTGATTAATGCAGACGTAAGACAATACAATGAAATAGAGTAAGGGAAGTACAACCTGTTAAGCAACTCATTTCTAAACAACAGAAATCCTTACCTATCAATTGCTCAAGGTCACTGAGTGCAGTTTATATCCTTCCGGAAAAGAACTGAAAACGATACAAATTCCTATATTTATCTTAAACTCTAATGCAGACGTAAGACATTCCACAATGAAATAGAGTAAAGGAAGTACAACCTGTTAAGCAACTCATTTCTAAACAACAGAATCCTTACCTATCAACTGCACAAGGTGTGTGCAAATTGTGTGTAATTTATATCCTTCCGAAAAATAAATGAAAACGATACAAATTGTTATATTTATCTTAAACTCTAATGCAGACGTAAGACGCTCCACAATGAAATAGAGTAAAGGAAGTAATACTTGTTAAGCAACTCATTTCCAAACAACAGAAATCCTTACCTATCATCTTCACAAGAGTCACTGTGTACGATTAATATTCCTTCAAGAAAGAAATTAAAACTATTAAAATTCTTTCATTTATTTTAATTGATTAATGCAGACGTAAGACAATACAATGAAATAGAGTAAGGGAAGTACAACCTGTTAAGCAACTCATTTCTAAACAACAGAAATCCTTACCTATCAATTGCTCAAGGTCACTGAGTGCAGTTTATATCCTTCCGGAAAAGAACTGAAAACGATACAAATTCCTATATTTATCTTAAACTCTAATGCAGACGTAAGATGTTCCACAATGAAATAGAGTAAAGGAAGTACTACTTGTTAAGCAACTCATTTCCAAACAACAGAAATCCTTACCTATCAACTGCACAAGGTGTGTGCAAATTGTGTGTAATTTATATCCTTCCGAAAAATAAATGAAAACGATACAAATTGCTATATTTATCTTAAACTCTAATGCAGACGTAAGATGTTCCACAATGAAATAGAGTAAAGGAAGTACTACTTGTTAAGCAACTCATTTCCAAACAACAGAAATCCTTACCTATCATCTTCACAAGAGTCACTGTGTACGATTAATATTCCTTCAAGAAAGAAATTAAAACTATTAAAATTCTTTCATTTATTTTAATTGACTAATGCAGACGTAAGACAATACAATGGAATAGAGTAAGGGAAGTACTATCTATTAACAACCCATTTTAAATAACAGAAAGCAACCCATTTCTAAATAGAAGAAATCCTTACCTGTCACCTGCTCAAGAGTCACTGTTTATGATTTATATCCCTCTGAGAAATAAATTAAAACGATACGCTTCCTTTACCTTCTTCGAATAACTAATGCAGACATAAGACGCTCCACAGAATGGAGCAGAATAGAGGAAGTACTTACGACGTTTTGCAAACCTTCACTTAATTAACGTGTTGTTGTAACGCCTTGGAGTTTTTTCAGGCGCTGATAAGTTTCTGCCGGCTGAAGTTGTCAGTAGAACATTGCGAAACATCTCATTATAATATCAAAGGAATGAATTTGCATTTAGCGAAGGCTATTGGGTATTTCCTGTTTGGTCTCTGGAATGATGGATGGAAGGCGGAACTAATTGGGGTCAATGTCAATACTTCCTGCGGGGAAATAAATCAATTAATTTCGTGTATGTGTGCAACATGGATGAGTTGCACGGAGTGCAGTGACCGAGTTCCATCGTGAGGGAAACCCCTTATTGCCGTTCACTATGGAAAATCTGTTAAAAGGGTGAACAAAAAAAAACTAGAACAACATCGCAATCACGTTGAATCTTGTCAGTATGAAGAGCAAGCTAGGCCTAACTATCAGCAATATGCAGGATAAATTTGCTGGACATATGTTTTAGAGTTGTTGGGTTATTTTACCACTGAGCGGCACTTTTTTGCACACCATGGGCTAAATGGCCAGGTCACATGGACCCCGAAGGCTCAGAGAAGGTTGGGGGAGGGGACCCACTGGAACAGCTGTTGGGAGACAGATGGTAGCCTCCCGTCAAGGCCATCCAGCGTGTTCTTTAACGTGCACAGGGTATGGCTCTCCCGTACACGGTGCCACGGCTTAACGTCCTATCCGACGGACGGCAGCCTTTCCAAGCACATCGGTGTCCCCTACTGACCGTGGGCAGGGCGGGGAATTTTTGCGGAGATAAATCTCAACGCTGACCCAGCTGGGACTCGAACCTGGGAACTACAGATTACGAGCCTGGCGCGCTACCGACTGAGCCACCCCCGACCCTATATTTTAGAGAATATACATTCCAGTGCGAAACGTTTCCTAACACTTCCAGTTTATGTAGAGAAAGTCATATTCAGAGCTCCCCATCTTTGAAAATAAGCTTTTTATGGAAAATCGTTACTGAAGAAATCACTGAAAAAAATTCAACTTTTTGATTTTCAACAATATTATTTTAATATTTAGAGAGTTATTAAGTTGGAAAATTTTAACAGCAGATGCTTTTGTTATATTCCTGAACATTTTTAAGACTGAATCAATACATCTACTTCTAAATTTGCATTTATTTTAATAAGCGGTTGTTTATAACAATTATCAATTTTGCTTTAGAGGTTTTGAAGTATTGCTTTATCACTGACACTGCTTTGAAATGCTTCGGTCTCCATACCTCTTTAAATATTACTCGAATATTGTTGAAGAACGAGACAGAGTTCAGTGAGACTTTTAATTTATTCGCAGTGAGAGTTTTCCGTAAAAAACAGATTTTCTACTTGAAAAATTGTGTTGAAAAAAATTGCTTGTCCTGATTGGGATTCGAATCCAGGTCTCCCAGAAACATGCCGGACATCTTAACCGCTAGACCACCTAGTGATAAGACTCTCCAAATTTTTCAAGTATTCCTTGTCTACAGGACTTTTTCTGTGATAATTCGTTTACTGAACATATTTTCTAATTTAGGAAGCTCTGAATATGATTTTTTCATTCAAATAATATGGAAGTGTTTGGAAACTTTTTCTAATATAGTGAATGTATACTCTTTTCGAAGCCTTGCTTTCGTGCATGTGTTGAAAAATGTTTAAATATCTGGTTTGAAAGAAGTTGACATTTATGACTATTTTTTGCATCAGCTTTATATTACAGCCATTTGCGCTTTATATGGGTTGGGTTGTTTTACCTCTGAGCGGCACTTTTTTGCACACCATGGGCTAAATGGCCAGGTCACATGGACCCCGAAGGCTCAGAGAAGGTTGGGGGAGGTAACCTCCCGTCAAGGCCATCCAGCGTGTTCTTTAACGTGCACAGGGTATGGCTCTCCCGCACACGGGGCCCACTGCTTAACGTCCCATCCGATGGACGGCGGTCTTTTCAAGCCCATCGGTGTCCCCTACTGACCGTGGGCAGGGCGGGGAATTTTGCGGAAATAAATCTCAACGCTGACCCAGCTGGGACTCGAACCTGGGAACTACAGATTACGAGCCTGGCGCGCTACCGACTGAGCCACCCCGTGCGCTTTATATTCCAAAGTGATATTATATATATGTGTGTATTTTTTTATAAATATAAATACACATACTTATCTTTTATAAATTTATTATAATATATGTATTTTTATATAAATATGTCCAATACATATATTTATCTTTTAACCTTCCCACCACATTATAATCTATCTGTCATGTATTTATCCTTTATATAGAAAGCCAACGTTAAAATGTATATCCAGTAAACCAGTGGTGGGGAAACTTTTTTCTTTGCGGGCCACTAAAAAAAAAGTGAGACATTAAGAGGGCCGTATTGAACCATATATTATATAAACTACCGGAAATAATAAAGAAGTGATTATATCTTGCAAGAACGCTGAATCTGATTATTGACAAATCCCCCTGCTTATTAAAGCATTTTGTCATGGCTTAAATTTTGTCAATTCGTTCTTGACCTACTACTAATCCAAAATAATTTGAGTGCTTTGCTGTCTTTACTTACCGGTAGGCCACAAAATATCATCTTGTAGGCCCCATCCCTGTTGTAAACGAACGCCTCATCGTATTAACTTAATCCTGTTGCAAACCAACACCTCATCGTATTTAACTTAATTCTATTACAAACCAACACCTCATCGTATTTAACTTAATCCTGTTGCAAACCAACACCTCATCGTATTTAATTTAATCCTGTTGCAAACCAGCACCTCATCGTATTTAACTTAATTCTATTACAAACCAACACCTCATCGTATTTAACTTAATCCTGTTGCAAACCAACACCTCATCGTATTTAATTTAATCCTGTTGCAAACCAACACCTCATCGTATTTAATTTAATCCTGTTGCAAACCAGCACCTCATCGTATTTAACTTAATTCTATTACAAACCAACACCTCATCGTATTTAACTTAATCCTGTTGCAAACCAACACCTCATCGTATTTAATTTAATCCTGTTGCAAACCAACACCTTATCGTATTTAACTTAATCCTGTTGCAAACCAACACCTCATCGTATTTAACTTAATCCTGTTGCAAACCAACACCTCATCGTATTTAATTTAATCCTGTTGCAAACCAACACCTCATCGTATTTAACTTAATCCTGTTGCAAACCAACACCTCATCGTATTTAACTTAATCCTGTTGCAAACCAACACCTCATCGTATTTAATTTAATCCTGTTGCAAACCAACACCTCATCGTATTTAACTTAATCCTGTTGCAAACCAACACCTCATCGTATTTAACTTAATCCTGTTGCAAACCAACACCTCATCGTATTTAATTTAATCCTGTTGCAAACCAACACCTCATCGTATTTAACTTAATTCTATTACAAACCAACACCTCGTCGTATTTAACTTAATCCTGTTGCAAACCAACACCTCATCGTATTTAATTTAATCCTGTTGCAAACCAACACCTCATCGTATTTAATTTAATCCTGTTGTCCTCCCCATCAATGGGCCAAGTTGGCATCGAATCATATTTGCCTTTTGCAGAACATTTTCAATGTGCTTGTCCCACCTGAGCTTGACGCTAACACATATGAAATTTTTCTTCTTCTAAATAATATATATTTATAAATAAACAACAGTGTAAAAGATTAGCAATAAAATTTATCAAAAATAATAATAGATTTCTGATCCATCATAACTTAGTGGTATGACCAAAGAAGGTCTAAGGAGAAGAAGGCTAGCTTCGCACAAGCGTAAGTGGCGCCGTTCTGCGGAATTTTACTGAAACTGAACGTCGCAAATTGATGTGCATGCACAAAAACAACTGTAAGGGACGATCTGCGCATGCGTAGTGAAATCATTTTTAGTCCACTGCAGCTGTGGTTTGTCTTACTCTTGGTATATTTATTGCGATTTAATCAGTGTTTCAACCTGTCTAACACCCATGACTGTTTGGCATAGTGATAGCTGACCCTAAAGTTATTCAGTGAGTATTTTATCCCGTTCAGGAGTATATTTTACGATACCTGGAAAAGCCGTTGTATGTTTATTTTGAGTAATTTTGCAGAATTTTTAAAATTAATATGTAAATTAATAATTTAATGATCTTTCGAACATGTAAGTCAATGTATGTTGCAGTTTTGTGTTCTCTGGAGCATATCGACATATATAGGTGTCTGCAGTTTGTTCTAATAGTAATTTTTTTGATGGTTGATACGAGAAGTGCTTGCTGCCATCTATTGACAGTTTATACAAGTAAGAAACTCGATGTGAATTTAATTGAAAATATCCTAAATTCTATAAAATATAATTAAACAAAACCTGTTTTCTCGCATTAAGCCATAAATTTCAATTTATTATAATATATTAAATATAGTAGAATGTTCAAAATATTAAAATTTTTATGTTGAGCATAGCTACTACTTTTTTTACAAAATGGGATTTTATTAAGAAAAATAATTTTAACTAATCCTTGTGAAAAGTAAATCATGGTGGCAAAATTTAAGAAATGAACACTCTGAACAGAGTAAAAGTTATTTTATGGAAAATTAGTCACGTGGTGCAAGCCATTGAAAACCTTGCTGGGCGGTGGAAAAATAACGCAAGGAACTGGCTCCTCTCCATGGCTAGGTGGCTTCACTGAAATGCACGAATTTGCCATGTTTAGAGGGCGTTGCAATCGAAAAGTTTACATTACGTCTATGGAATCTAGCCCTCTTCTCCCTTAGACACTCCTTGGTATGACCTTCTGTTCTAAGAGCTGTTGGCTAAACCAAGACCGCATCGATACAATAGGCCTTAACACTGTACTAACAGAAGACTAAATTTTTAAAATATAGCTGTTTTAATTAAACTTATCTTTCTAAAAATTCAACTGGTAGTTACTTTTTTTTTAATATTCTCAAATATTTTAATAAAATCTTAATGAGTGAATTATGTTATTTTAACTGGTTTTAAAATAAATGTTTTTAACTTAAATTTTAAACCAATTAAATGAATTACATGTTTATGCAAAATTAATTTCCCTCCTTTCTTTCCTCTTTTTGTTCGTCTGTCCAGGACTGATGTATCAAGGTGGCCTTAGCTAATCTCATCCTTCTCTCGGTGAGAAAGGGGACATCGATCGGCTTGGAAAGGCTGCCATTCATTGGATGAGAGATAAATGCATGGCCTCTTGTGCAGGAGAGCCACATCATGTACACGTTAAAATACACTCTGGATAGTCTTGATGGGAAGCTTCCATCTGCCTCCTAAGACATGTACAGTTGATTCACTACTCCAACCTTATCTGAACGCTAAAGCCGGTAAGAAAAGGCCATTTTTTTACCTGACCATTTAGCCCACTGTACGCAAAAAATTACTGATTAGAATAATAAAAAAGTCATTTTTCTTTAAAAAAAAATAACTTGTTAACAATCAGTCTGAGTTAATTGGCTAATTTTTTTTATTTCTATTCGGAATTCCTATTCAGCCAACACCTCCTGGAACAGAAGGCCGCATCACTAATTATAAGGGGGCGGGGGTGGCTCAGTCGGTAGCGCGCCAGGCTCGTAATCTGTAGTTCCCAGGTTCGAGTCCCAGCTGGGTCAGCGTTGAGATTTATCTCCGCAAAATTCCCCGCCTGCCCACGGTCGGTAGGGGACACCGATGTGATTGTTTTACCTCTGAGCGGCACTTTTTGCACACCATGGGCTAAATGGCCAGGTCACATGGACCTCGAAGGCTCAGAGAAGGTTGGGGGAGGAGACCCACTGGAACAGCTGTTGGGAGACAGATGTTAGCCTCCCGTCAAGGCCATCCAGCGTGTTCTTTAACGTGCACAGGGTAAGTCTCTACCGCACACGGGGCCACGGCTTAACGTCCCATCCGACGGACGGCGGCCTTTCCAAGCCCATCGGGGAATGTGAGAACGCATGGTATGTGTCTTTATTGCAGATTCATTAGTACATAGTAGGCCTACCTTGGGGGAGGGAGGTGTTATAAGGCGTAGACGTCTCGGCATTCTACATCAACAAATGTAGAATGCCGAGATCAATCAGATGGTTAACGCCGTCCTGAGGTAGGGAGTTCCAAACAGCATCCATTTAAGCAAACAACTGTACTAGTTTGCCGTGAGAGGGAGCTGGCAAAGGCGGAGACCCATAAGTTCCCACACATGCTCAATGGGCGATAAGTCCGGGAATTATGGAGGCCATGGGAGAATGTCCACACCTTGGAGACTCCATCGTTGCACGTGCAGTATGTGTCATCCTGCAGAATCAAGCAGGCATGGTAATAAGAAAGGGTCGTGCCACAGGATTAACGATGTAACCTCTAACCATTAGCTCAGAAACAGAACAGAGCTGTCTGGCCACCAGAGGTGATGCCACTCCATACCATTGTACGACGGTGGTGAACTATATGGAGGCTAATGGAATAGGCTTCTTCATGTCATTCACGATGCCGAAGCCATGAGGACAAACGGCCATCTGGCATGCCGAAACAAAATTGGAACTCGTTGGTGAACAAGACTCTCCTCCATTTTGTGCGGGGGTGGCTCAGTCGGTAGCGCGCCAGGCTCGTAATCTGTAGTTCCCAGGTTCGAGTCCCAGCTGGGTCAGCGTTGAGATTTATCTCCGCAAAAAATCCCCCACCCTGCCCACGGTCAGTAGGGGACACCGATGGACTTGGAAAGGCCGCCGTCCGTCGGATGGGATGTTAAGCCGTGGCCCGTCTGCTGGAGAGCCATACCTTGTGCACGTTAAAGAATACGCTGGATGGCCTTGACGGGAGACTACCATCTGTCTCCCAAAAGCTGTTCCAGTGGGTCCCCTCCCTCAACCTTCTCTGAGCCTTCGGGGTCCATGTGACCTGGCCATTTAGCCCATGGTGTGCAAAAAAGTGCCGCTCAGAGGTAAAACAACCCAACCAAAACACGTTAACCATTCAGCCACGGGACAGCTCTTAATTTATTAGAGGTTAAAAATAACATAATAACGATATATTTGCATTCATTATTAATAATTCCAATCGAAACAAAATTATTATAAAATATTAATCGTGTTCCACTTTGACTCCGTCGGTAGCGCGTTAGGGTCGCAATCTGCAGTTCCAAGATTCGAATCGTAACTGTGCTGGTGCTCAAATTTATCTCCGCTAAACCAAAGAACATACAAAAGACAAGTAGTTGTGAGATGGGATGTAAGACATGACTCCGTGTGCGGCGAATTCATACACACACATTAAAGAAAACACTAGATGGCTTTAACTGGAGGCTTCCATATATCTCCTAACAGCTGTCCAGTGAGTCCCCTTTCTCCAGGGGCGGGGGGTGGCTCAGTCGGTAGCGTGGCAGGCTCGTAATCTGTAGTTCCCAGGTTCGAGTCCCAGCTGGGTCAGCGTTGAGATTTATCTCCGCAAAATTCCCCGCCCTGCCCACGGTCAGTAGGGGACACCGATGGGCTTGGAAAGGCCGCCGTCCGTCGGATGGGACGTTAAGCCGTGGCCCCGTGTGCGGGAGAGCCATACCCTGTGCACGTTAAAGAACACGCTGGATGGCCTTGACGGGAGGCTACCATCTGTCTCCCAACAGCTGTTCCAGTGGGTCTCCTCCCCCAACCTTCTCTGAGCCTTCGGGGTCCATGTGACCTGGCCATTTAGCCCATGGTGTGCAAAAAAGTGCCACTCAGAGGTAAAACAACCCAACCCCTTTCTCCAACCATGTCTGAGGCCTCGGGGTCCATGTGACCTGGCCATTTATCGCATTGTGTGCAGAAAAAAAAAGCATTGCTAAGAGGTAAAAACAACCCAAAATCGTAACTGGCGCCTTCCTGCGAGAACTATCATTTGAGGTTTCAAACCGTACTGCAGAAAAACGGATTTACAGAGGCTTACATATAACATTATTAAAAAAAAATACCCCCCTCAAGCAGCTGTTTGCCACAGAGGTCTGACAGGAGCCTGTCAGTTTATATGCCACAGTAGGAGATCTGAGAGGAAGGCAGGACCTCAGCAGAAAGATAACACATCCATGCCTTACCCGGGGTTCGAACCCAGGCCCCTTAGATCAGTAGCCAAGCGTGCTAACCAATCGGCCACGGGACGGCTATATAGCATTAGACTAATAAAAAAATTCAAAGCAAATTACCAAATATTAAATTAAATTTAGTTCTTTAATAATACTAGTGATGGCCGAATTTAAAAATATTATTGTGATATTATAAGTAGGAAGCTCAACTGTACACTTTATAATGTAACACACACACACACACATATTTTTTTAAAACTACCGCTAATACTAAACTGGTTTTCATATATTAAGGAAAATCCCTATGTTAAGTCAATGGGAAGCTAACGTCAAAGCTCTTTAACTTCTAAAATAAATATTTTTGTTTCGAAAAATGTGATTGTAGATAAAGATATCAATCAAATAAATCAATATCTCGATTTTCAACAATATACGCTCAGTATTTAATGAGTTATGGAAGTTTGAATATTTAGCGATAACAATGCCAAAAATTTTGTGATATAGGTATTGGATCAAAGTGTTTAATAAGTTTTATTTTAGAACTTTGTGTAAAGAATTCTTTCACTATTCTTCAGTTTTGTATAAGTTTCTTAAGACTGGCGTTGCTGTTAAATATTCAAACTTCCATAACTCATTAAATACTGAACGAATATTGCTGGAAATAGAGATATTAATTTATTTGATTGAGATCTTTATCTGCAATCGCATTTTTAAAAACAAAAAAACTTATTTTAGAAGTTATAGAAGTTTGACGTTAACTCCCATTGACTTAACGTAAGGATTTTCCTTAATTTACGGAAATCAGTGTATTATTTATTAAAATTAAAACTATTTAAATACGTTGTTTGCACAAGACCACCGAAAGTAATACATTTCTTATTAGTTTTGTCGTGTAAATCCGTTGTAGCTAAAGGATAGGAAAGAAAGGTCAAGAGTGTGATAGGCCATTTTGATTTGGAGATTCAAATAGTAATGCGAAGAAACAAACTTCCAAGGGCCTGATCCTACATTAGTTCTATGGAGCTGTCCACTCTTGATGACATACATTCTTTGGCTAAACCCACAGCCTGCCCTCGATCAGAAGTGTCAGCCGAGGAGCTTGGAATGGCCGTCGTCCATCGGATGGGATGTAGGACGTGGTTCCGTCTGCGGGAAAACCATACATTTGCACATTAAAGAACACACTGGATGGCCTTATCTGGAAGCTTCCATCAGTCTCCTAACAACTGTCCATTGGGTCCCCTTCCTTCAATTATGTCAGAAGGACTCGGGGTTCACGTGACCTGACCATTTACCCACTGTGTGCAAAAAAAAGTACTGCTAAGAGGTAAAACAACCCAAATCTTCCGCTTTAAAATATGCATGTTCATTGTTTTTTCTCTAATTCCTATGAAGTAACTTAAAAATTGTTACACAAGCAGATTTGCGGCATTTGCATTTATTTATACACTTTTGCTGCCAGACGCCAGTGATTCATGTTGTAGCCCCACGAGCTGACCCTGACCACACTGTAAATAACAGCTGCACGTGGTGTCAGCCAACGCTTTTTCTCGTGTTAGTTTAGTAGCAAATATGTCAAAATGGAAAAAAACTCTCTTACGAAACGGCGGTTAAAAGGAAATACCATCAGCATTCGTTTTATACATTTCATGACCTAATGTAGACAACACCAGACGTAGTTTATGCTCTATGATGTAACGCTAAGCGGGTTTGAAAAAAAATTATCTTTGTTATAAACAGATCTCATGTATTTGCTGGTGGTTATTACTGTACGTGACATTTCGAAAGAGTGCTGGGTATTCCCATGTTAGTAGGGGAAATATTTTCTGATTTCTTTCAGATGGTTGATAAAGATAATAAATGTATAGGGGATTACAGGGATTTTCCCCTATACAGATTAATATAAGGGATTACAGGGCATTTCATTGCAGTGTTATCATGAGGTAATGATTTATTATGTGAGGATAGAAAGAACAAAGCATTTTTCATAGTCCAATTATATGTAAACTCCCAGATCCAATGGGGGCGGGGGTGGCTCAGTCGGTAGCGAGCCAGGCTCGTAATCTGTAGTTCCCAGGTTCGAGTCCCAGCGGGGTCAGCGTTGAGATTTATCTATGCAAAATTCCCCGCCCTGCCCACGGTCAGTAGGGGACATCGATGGGCTTGGAAAGGCCGCTGTCCGTCGGATGGGACGTTAAGCCGTGGCCCCGGTGCGGGAGAGCCATACCCTGTGCACGTTAAAGAACACGCTGGATGGCCTTGACGGGAGGCTACCATCTGTCTCCCAACAGTGTTCCAGTGGGTCCCCTCCCCCAACATTCTCTGAGCCTCAGGGGTCCTTGTGGCCTGGCCATTTAGTCCATGGTGTGCAAAAAAGTGCCGCTCAGAGGTAAAACAACCCAGATCCAGATGTCTGATATTAACTGACGGTTGTGAGAAATACAGTGAGTGATCATTAAATTATGACCACTTCATTAAATTATGACCACCTCCCCCATGTCATGTCAGTGGAAGCTAATTTCTAAGTTCTATAACTTTTAAACTAAGCATTTTGAGACAGAGTGAAAGTGAAGATAAATTACATATCTCAATTAAATCTATCTAAATTTCAATTTTCAACAATATTCCCTTAGTATTTAAAGAGTTATAGAAGTTTGAATACTTATATTATAACAACAGCAATGCTTAACGTTAGAATTGAACTCAGAAGTTAAATATAATTTGAATAAAAAAATACCCCTCAAGCAGCTGCTTGCCACAGAGGTCTGACAGGAGCCTGTCAGTTTATATGCCATAGTAGAAGGTCTGAGAGGATGGCAGGACCTCAGCAGAAAAACGATACACACAGCCATGCCTTACCTGGGGCTCGAACCCAGGTCCCTTAGATCAGTAGCCAAGCGTGCTAACCACTCAACCACAGGACGGCGAAAAACCATTATTTCACACCATTTAACAGATATATATACATATTTGAAAAGTTAATGTAAATAATTTCTCGAAATTTTTCAATTTTCCTGAATTGCATTTATTGCTGTTAAATATTCAAACTTCCATAACTCTTTAAGTACAAAGCGAATATGGGGCGGGAGTGGCTCAGTCGGTAGCGCGCCATGCTCGTAATCTGTAGTTCCCAGGTTCGAGTCCCAGCTGGGTGAGCGTTGAGATTTATCTCCGCAAAATTCCCCGCCCTGCCCACGGTCAGTAGGGGACACCGATGGGCTTGGAAAGGCCGCCGTCCGTCGGATGGGACGTTAAGCCGTGGCCCGTGTGCGGGAGAGCTGTGCACGTTAAAGAACACGCTGGATGGCCTTGACGGGAGGTGTCTCATCTGTCTCCCCACAGCTGTTCCAGTGGGTCCCCTCCCCAACCTTCTCTGAGCCTTCGGGGTCCATATGACCTGGTCATTTAGCCCATGGTGTTCAAAAAAGTGCTGCTCAGAGGTAAAACAACCCAACAAAGCGAATATTATTGAAAATTAAGATTTAGAAAGCTGATCTAAGGGACCTGGGTTCGAGCCCCGGGTAAGGCATGGATGTGTGTGTCGTTTTTCTGCTGAGGTCCTGCCATCCTCTCAGACCTTTTACTCTGGCATATAAACTGACAGGCTTCTGTCAGACCTCTGTGGCAAGCAGCTGGCAGCTGCTTGAGGGGGTATTTATTTATTTTTAATTATTTACATTTTCTCGTAAATAGCTTTATTTAGAAGTTATCGAGTTTCGAATTTCGCTTCCACCTATAACGTGGACCGATACTGTCTAATTTAGCCAGTACTGAGTGCATGTACGAGCACGGTGGATTTACCTTTTACTGACTATAGGATTTAATTATATTGCTGACCCTATAAATTTAGGGGACGAAGTGGCTCAATCAGAAGCGTGCCTGGGCTCGTACGTAATATGCAATTCCCAGTTTTCGAATACCAACTGTTTTAGTTGGGATACATCTCCGATAACCACCACCCTGACCTCGCTCAGAAAGAAGGCAGCGATGGACTTGAAAAGGTCACCGTCCGTCGGATGGGACGTAGAGCCGGAGATCCGCGTGCAGTGGGGGGCGGGAGTGGCTCAGTCCGTAGCGTCCCAGGCTCATAATCTGTAGTTCTCAGGTTCGAGTCCCGCCTGGGCTAGTGTTGATATTTATCTCCCCAAACACTCCCGCCCTGCCCTCGGTCAGTAGCGGACACCGATGGGCTTAGAAGGACCGCCATTCGTTAGATGGGACGTAAAGCCGTGGCCCGTGTGTGGGAGAGCAGACATTGTGGCGCGTTTAAAGAATATGCTGTATGGTCTTAATAGGGAGGTTACCATCTACATATATGGTATAAATTTCAGATTTTAGAAATATAAAAGATAATATATAAAGAATAAAAGACAAATTGGGTTGTTTTACCTCTGAGCAGCACTTTTTTTTTCACACCATGGGCTAAATGGCCAGGTGACATAGACCCCCCAAGACTCAGAGAAGGTTGGGGGAGGGGACCCAATGGAACAGCTGTTAGGAGGACAGATGGTAGCCTCCCGTCAAGGCCATCTAGTGTGTTCTTTAACGTGCACAGGGTATGGCTCTCTCGTACACGGATCACGGGCTTAACGTCCCATTCCGATGGACGGCGACATTTCCAAGCCCATCGGTGTCCCCTACTGACCGTGGGCAGGTCGGGGAATTTTTGCGGAGATAAATCTCAACGCTGACTCAGCAGGGACTCGAACCTGGGAACTACAGATTACGAGCCTTGGCGTGCTATCGGACTGAGCCACCCCTGAAATACAAATACTTTTTATGTTCTATAAGTACTGATAAAATACTACTACTATTTGCATTTTCTCTATCATCATTAACTGGAAATAAAACTTTTAAGGAGTGAAAAATATATGTTAAAAAAAGTTTCTAACAAAAATCCAATGAGTCCTCGTATCCCCAACCTTCACTGAACCTTGGGGTCCTTTTGACCTTGGCATTTAACCCACTGTGCCTAAAAAAGTGCCGGTCAGAGGTTAAACAACCCAACCTAACTCTGCGCATTTCCAGAAGAAAGAGAATAAAAAAAAAATCATCGAAGAGCCAACCGCTGATGCAAGCTGCGATAGCGTTGTATTTTCCCATTTGCTGTTACTCCTTTTTTTTCTTCTGAAACATCGACATAACCTCTTCCTTTTCCTCTACGCGGAAGCTGAAATCTAACCGTAAAGAAAGAAAAATTTCCCATGAGGTAACTTACAACCTTCATTTTTTCCTGTTCGTGTGTTCAAGTGGAAAAACCGATCTATTCCAGCAAGAAATCCACGAGATATTTGGGATCAGATTAAGATCAGATCAAGATTATCAGTAGGTATCCTCCTTAAACGTTTTGAATTGAGCTTGTGAGTTAGATTTTGCTTTTTCTAGGGAAAATCTTCCGCTGTGTTTTCTGTTTGTTTGTGGGTTGACAGCCCCAAGTGAATAGATTCGCAGGATATGTTTATCAGCTGGTGGATAATCCTGAGCAGAGGCCATCGCTGGCACCTGAACTCTTTGCTTCTATTGGCATCGTAAAATTCTACATTGGAGGAAGTCTTTCAGTGTAGATGGCTTGAGCCTTTAGTGGTGGGGAACGGGTCTTTGCCCCATGTCTGCGATTAGGGGGCTGTTTGATACTGTTGGCATTCCCTCTCTCAATAAACACGGGGCGGGGGTGGCTCAGTCGGTAGCGCGCCAGGCTCGTAATCTGTAGTTCCCAGGTTCGAGTCCCAGCTGGGTCAGCGTTGAGATTTATCTCCGCAAAATTCCCCGCCCTGCCCACGGTCAGTAGGAGACACCGATGGGCTTGGAAAGGCCGCCGTCCGTCGGATGGTACGTTAAGCCGTGGCCCCGTGTGCGGGAGAGCCATACCCTGTGCACGTTAAAGAACACGCTGGATGGCCTTGACGAGAGGCTACCATCTGTCTCCCAACAGCTGTTCCAGTGGGTCCCCTCCCCCAACCTTCTCTGAGCCTTCGGGGTCCATGTGACCTGGCCATTTAGCCAATGGTGCGCAAGAAAAGTGCCGCTCAGAGGTAAAACAACCCAAAACCCAACTCTCAATAAACATAGTTTCTTTAAACATCCCACTAACCATTTTCTGTCCATAGGTAGTTGGAACGTGAGGACTCTGCACAGAGCTTTTTCTCTTGATGTCCTCACACAGGAATTCCACCATTATAATTTAGATCTCGGCTTGCAAGAGACCAGATGGACAGATAAAGGTCAGATTCTTAAAAATAATCTTAAATTTCTCTTTTCAGGGAGGGACGACAATAAGCATCACCAAATCGTGGGTCTGCTTCTCAGCAGACACGCTAGTGATGCTCTTCTAGGATATGAGTGCATTAATGAAAGGTTTCTTACAGCAAGATTTCAGACAAGCGTTAAAGACTTGAATGTTATCTGCTGTTATGCCCCCACTGAGGATGCCGATGAGGATGAGAAGGATAGGTTTTACGGACAACTTCAGGATATTTTGAATTCTGTCAAGAAAGGAGATATTACCCTTGTTCTTGGTGACTTCAATGCCAAAGTTGGTACTGACTCTGATCTTTGGGGAGGAGTAATAGGCCCTTTTGGTATTGGTAGCTGCAATAGCAATGGGCAACGTCTCCTACAGGTAAGTAAACTCAATGGATTCAGATTAACTAACAATTATTACAAACACCGCGACATACATAAGTACACATGGGTTTCACCAGATGGGCTGCATAAGAATATGATTGATTATATATTGATTAACAGCAAATGGACTAGTTCTGTTAGAAATACTAGGTCTTATAGGGGAGCTGAAATTGGATCTGACCATTACCTTGCTAAAAGTGTCTTGCAACTTAAACTTAAATAGTGTTGTGCTAGGGTTAAAAAATTCACTTTTAATACGGAAGCTCTGAAAGATCCAGTTATAGCCAAAGCTTACCATGATAGGTTACTTAGTCATTATGACAGTCATGGTATGCTTACTATTGAAGTTGAGGAGGAATGGGATCATTTTAAACAGGCTTTTTTGGACACTAACAATACTCTTTTAGGAAAAAAGGAGCAGAAGAGACAGAATTATCTGAGTGATAAGGCACTTGAGCTTATTTCGGAAAGAAAGAACTGCATGAATGTCCTTAATCAATATCCTACTAGTCCTAATAGAAAGCATTACAGAGAACGTAATAAACGTGTAAAAGATCAGTTAGCTGCTGATAAGAATCTTTGGCTTGATGGTTTGGCTGACAAAGCCGAGGAAGCAGTTAGACAGCACAACAGCAGAGAGCTGTACCAGATAGTTAATGTTTTGTGTGGTAGAAAACGACCAGGTATACAGGGATTGAAGGATAAACAAGGTAAGGTTATAGAAGGTGAGGATTCTGTCATGGCTAGGTGAGCTGAACATTTCAGTGATATTCTAAACAATGTGGTTAGTTCTATTCCCATTGTTGGAATGATGATAGATGCATTGGTGGCTTTAATGTTGGCACTATAACACAATCTGAAGTTATTTTGGCTGTTTCTAAACTTAAACTACATAAATCCCCAGGGGTAGATGAAATTACTACGGAAATGCTTAGAGCTGGGAATGTTTCGGTTTACCACTTGGATGACTGAAATTCTGAATATCTTTTATGATAAAGGCATGGTTCCTAAGGATTTTACCAGAACTATTGTTATCCCTATTTTCAAAAAAGGTGATCGCAGTTCTTGTGATAACTATAGGGGTATCAGCCTACTCTCTGTTCCAGGTAAAGTTCTTTCCATGATTGTGCTTAATAGAATTAAGAATCTGGTTGACAGTCAATTGCGTGATGAGCAATGTGGATTTAGAAGTGGTAGGGGATGTGTGGATCAGATATTTTCACTTAGGCAGATTCTTGAGAAATGTTTAGAGTTTCAGAAACTTTGGTATCGTCATAATTTGTGGTTGATTGTAAGATCATATGGCATACTAGACAAGTTAGTTAACATAATGAAAGCTCTCTATAATAACACTGAGTCGTGTGTGAGAGTTGGTAAGGCTTGTAGCAATTGGTTTAGCATTACTTCTGGTGTTCGACAAGGGTGTATTTTGTCTTCTTTTCTCTTTAGCTTGGTTATTGATTGTGTTATGCGAAATTTACTTCAAGGGAAAGATCGAATGAAATGTCTCGAAATTGAATGATTGTCCTGAAATGGACTGGAGATACGAAAATTTCTGATTTAGATTATGCTGATGATTTAGCCCTTTTGGCAAATGATGTTGATGAGATGAACTCTTTCATTTGAGCTGTTGATGAGACTGGTAGTAGAGTATGTTTGGTTATAAACAGAGAGAAAACTAAAGTGATGAAAATTGGTCAGGCAGGCTGCTGGTGATGTGCGGCATGAGATTAACAGACGGATAGGGATTGCTGCCGGGACTTTTAAGAATCTAGGGAGAGTGTGTAGAAATAGTCGTATACACCTGAAAACTAAAATTAGACTGTATAATAGTTTGGTTCTTTCTAGGGTTAGTTATGGCAGTGAAACTTGGACAGTTTGTAAACAAGATAGCAGGAAACTAGATGTATTTGATTCTAGATGCTTACGCAGTATCTTGGGCATTAGGTGGTTCAACTTTGTAACTAATGATGAGGTTAGGCAAAGGAGTCGGAAACCGTTTTTAAGCAGCATATTGTGCAGAGAGAGACTCCGCTGGTTTGGCCATGTTGCCCGTATGAATAATTATAGATTGACGAATAGGGTTATGAACAGTGTGCCTAAAGGCCTCAGAAAGAAGGGGAGACCTAGGATGCGGTGGGCAGACAATGTCAAACAGGACCTTCTTAGAATTGGTGTGCAGTGGCCAGATGCAGTAGATGTAGCTCAGGATAGACTTGCTTGGAGAACTAAATTGCACGGTCTGGTTGGACCTCTGTAACCCATGGCTGCTTGATGATGATGATGATGATGATGATGATGATGATTATTATTATATACATAGGTTACCTGTTGACACAAAATTGAAGAAATGATAATTACTGAAACTAGAAGAACACATGTCAGTTCCGGCGCATATGGGAATATCGTTTTCAACGAGAATGAAATTTTTCGTTAACATATTTTTTCACTCCTTAAAAATTTTATTTCCAGTTAATGATGATAGAGAAAATGCAAATAGTAGTAGTATTTTATCAGTACTTATAGAACATGAAAAGTATTTTTCTTTTATTATTTATATATTATCTTTTACATTTCAAAAATTTCAAATTTCTCAATGTTGATTTAGAATTTTGGAATTTTCGACTTTATCTACTGTTAGAGGGCCGCAGTTATAGAATTTGTGAGATTCGAGAGATCGTGAATTTCAGAGACTTGTGATTAGAGATTTTGAGTTTTTTTGTTAGAGGGCGAAGTTATAGAATTTGTGAGATTCGAGAGATCGTGAATTTCAGGGACTTGTGATTAGAGAATTTGAGAATTTTTTGTTAGAGGGCGCAGTTATAGAATTTGTGAGATTCGAGAGATCGTGAATTTCAGAGACTTGTGATTAGAGAATTTGAGATTTTTTTTTGTTAGAGGACGCAGTTATAGAATTTGTGAGATTACAGAGATCGTGAATTTCAGGGACTTGTGATTAGAGAATTTGAGATTTTTTTGTTAGAGGGTGCAGTGATAGAATTTGTGAGATTCGAGAGATCGTGATTTTCAGAGACTTGTGATTAGAGATTTTGAGTTTTTTTGTTAGAGGGCGAAGTTATAGAATTTGTGAGATTCGAGAGATCGTGAATTTCAGAGACTTGTGATTAGAGATTTTGAGATTTTTTTTGTTAGAGGGCGAAGTTATAGAATTTGTGAGATTCGAGAGATCGTGAATTTCAGACTTGTGATTAGAGATTTTGAGATTTTTCTGTTAGAGGGCGAAGTTATAGAATTTGTGAGATTCGAGAGATCGTGAATTTCAGAGACTTGTGATTAGAGATTTTGAGATTTTTTTGTTAGAAGGCGAAGTTATAGAATTTGTGAGATTCGAGAGATCGTGAATTTCAAAGACTTGTGATTAGAGAATTTGAGATTTTTTTGTTAGAGGGCGCAGTTATAGAATTTGTGAGATTCGAGAAATCGTGAATTTCAGAGACTTGTGATTAGAGAATTTGAGATTTTTTTGTTAGAGGGCGCAGTTATAGAATTTGTGAGATTCGAGAGATCGTGAATATCAGAGACTTGTGATTAGAGAATTTGAGATTTTTTTGTTAGAGGGCGCAGTTATAGAATTTGTGAGATTCGAGAGATCGTGAATTTCAGAGACTTGTGATTAGAGCCTATTTATTACCTATCATTTTCAAGCCTAGGTAAATTATTTCATTTACTTCTTCTATTTTAGGACAATTGCATGTACCAGGTGATAAACCATCCAGCCTAGTACAACTTATTCGATGCTTAGTAATTCTTCTATTAAATGTAGGTTGTTGAGAACCAATACACATAAATTTAGTTTTTTTCTCGTTTACACTCAGTTTGTTAAGAGAAAACCAATTAACTGTTTGACTGAAATCACTTTGTAGATTTCAAATAGCGTATTCTAAATCAGAGTGGAAGTTGATTAGCACTGTATCATCAGCATACATATATAATTTACTATAGAAATTAATATTAGCCAAATCATTTATGTATATTTGAAATAGCATAGGGCCGAGAATAGATCCTTGTGGAACTCCGAAATTGATCTGAAATTTATCGCTAAAATTATCATTTATTTTCATAACTATTTCTCTATGTAATAAGTAGCTTTTATACCGTACAAAAATATTCCCTCTTATACTAAGTAAATATAATTTCTGTAGCAAGATATCAATGTCAACTGAATCAAATGCTTTATTTAAGTCCATAAATACCGCAACGCATTTCTTTCCTATATTTAAATTAATATTAATATTATTAATAAGATCTTCTAAAAGACTTTGCATTCCCATACCTTTACGGAACCGAAATTGCTGACTTGACAGAAAATTAATTTTACTCAAAATATTTTGCAAGCGATCTCCAAAGTATTTTTCCATTATCTTATCAAAAATTGTTAATAGAGTGATTGGTCTATAATTATTAAAATTCTTTTTTGATCCACTTTTATATACCGGACGAATAATTCCAATTTTCATAGCTATTGGGATTTGCGAATTTTCAAAAATTTTATTTATAAGAATTGTTATTACATGAACAAAATTGCATTTACTTTCCTTTTTGTATTTTGGTTTAATATTGTCAAATCCAGGAGATGTGTTATATTTTAAGTGATCTATAATATTGGCAACATCGAAGTTACTAGCTAGTGGAAAATGCATAGAATTCTTATTTATGTAACATAATTCGTAAACCTTATCTGACCTAAATTCATCGTCGCAAATTCTGTTTGCATCTCACTAATAATTGTTATAAAAAACTTAACAAAACTATTTAGAATTTCTTTTGGAGTGTTATCTCTAATCAAGTGTCTTTCAACATTTTCGTCGATTGACATCCTTTTTTTATCATCAATAATATCATTAATTAATTCCCACATTCTAGTATTATTATCTTTATTAATTGCTAATTTATTTGAATAAAATATGCGTTTTTGTTTCCTTATAATGATGTTTACCCTATTTCTTTCCATTTTATATAAGTCATAATTTTGTTTATTATTTACATTATCTTTATATCTTTTCCATAATTTATCTCTATTTTTAATTGTTAAAATAATGTCATCTGTAATCCATTCTTTCCTTATTCTCTTAGTTTTACAATTATTAATTTGTTTACTACAACAAGAATTTTCCCGAATTTCATCAATTTTACTTAATATTTTCATATATAATAATTCTGTACTCATGTCTTCATCAACTATATCATTCCATTGTGTCATTTGCAATTTTTGAATAATAAGAGTATCTTTATAAAAATTTTTAAAACCTAGGTTTGAATCCTCTTTCAAAAATGTAACATCATTAGAGCTAATATTCTTTTTGAAAATCTTAATTAAGATACCATAATGATCTGCAAATTTATTTCTATATGTTTTACTTTTAACATCAAAACTACTTGTTTTAACCAAAACGTGATCAATTAACGTCCTTGTAATTTTAGTTAATGTTTCGTCCTCTCTAGTAAAACTCTTAACGATTTGTTCTAAACCAAATTCAATCAAAGTATTTAAATACATATCACAACCATATTTATTAGTATTTGCCACATCAATATTAATATCACCAACAATAATTAAATTTTTAATTCCAGCCCTTTCTAATAAATACTCAGAAATTTCTTTTAGGAACCAGTTAATATTTTTACTAGGAGATCTATATACTGCGATGATATTAATTTCAATATTATTAATTAATAATTTAGTGATTATTGCTTCTGCTGATTCTCCAATAGTTTCATCCAGTTGTACTAAATTAAGCTTGTTTAGATAAAAAAACAATGATCCCATGTTGTTTATTTTCTTTTGCCGTTAAAATAAGCTTGTTATACCCTTCAATATTAAATGTAGCTGATTCCTGTTCAGTTACCATAGTTTCAACCAAAATAATCAAATCCAACTGGAATTCAAGAAGTTCAATATGAACTAGTAAATTATCCCAGTATTTTTTCAGTGATCTAATATTTAAATACACCAATTTTAACATTTTATCACCCGACCCTTGAAACCAAACATTCACATCAGTTAAGTCATCACAATACAATTCCTTATCTACCTCATCATTCTCAACAATATCTGGCATAAACATTAAAAGTATCAAAAGAAAGCTATTTAAATTTAGGACAGACAATTATTTTAACCTTCTTTTTCCAAATCCTCTAGGATCCTCTCTGAGTGAACAATAGATACTGAAGAAAAGCATTCAACTTAAAATTAATATATTCACTCACTTACCCAAAAGAAATCTAAGATGGTATCAGTTTGCAGCAAACCGAATTGTGGGACGTTCCCAATGCGTGAGTTACAGCTATTGCATTTGTCAGGCGACGTCACAGAATGCACCTGCAGTATGTCTGTACAGTCTCAGGGTGTTCTCTTTATCACTGGGATTATTTACCAAAGAGCTCACCTTTATTATGCAATCTTTCCTGCTAGGAAAATGCACTTCAAATACACCGGGAACAAAAGCAAATGACTGGCGGAAAAAAATGTTTTTCCCATACCTGTCATTATGCTCTCACATTGTGCGGATTCTTGTGCAAGGATGGTTTGGAGTTATGCATTTTCTCGTAAAAGTGGAAAACAGAGATATTACTATCAATTTTGCCGTTTTTGAACAGCAGAAATTTAGGCTTTTCCTTGTAAAAATTTTCCTACTTTATTCTTAATTATCTATGTCAGGGCAGGATCTGGGAGGGTGGAAGGGCCATGCCCCCCTTTCAGAAGGCTAGTAAGGGTAATGAAGGCAAAATTTTATAAATTTGTGCATATTTAATGCATTTTTCGTGAAGTTTTTGAAGACCTGCAGAACGGAGGTAGAAAATACTGCGTTAGATAGTTTGGGTTGCTTTTTTTAACATAATGGGCTAATTATACAGGTCACAAGAACCCCGAATACTCATAGAAGGTTAGGGAGAGAATCCCAATGGGCAGTTGTTAGGAGACAGATGATAGCCTCCCGTCAAGGCCAAAGTGTTCTTTAAGGTGCACAGGGTCTTTTCTCTCACACAGGTGACGGGGGTGGCTCAGTCGGCAGCGCGCCAGGCTCGTAATCTGTAGTTCGAGTCCCAGCTAAGTCAGCATTGAGATTTATCTCCGCAAAATTCCCCGCCCTGCCCACGGTCAGTAGGGGACACCGATGGGCTTGGAAAGGCCGCCGTCCGTCGGATGGGACGTTAAGCCGTGGCCCCGTGTGCGGGAGAGCCATACCCTGTGCACGTTAAAGAACACGCTGGATGGCCTTGACGGGAGGCTACCATCTGTCTCCCAACAGCTGTTCCAGTGGGTCCCCTCCCCCAACCTTCTCTGAGCCTTCGGGGTCCATGTGACCTGACCATTTAGCCAATGGTGTGCAAAAAAAGTGCCGCTCAGAGGTAAAGCAACCCAAATTATTCAGTAGCGCTTCATGTAAAGACTCCTGATGTTCCCAAATTCGATTCGCCTATTTGCCTACTTTCAGAGCTAATCCTCGCTTTAGTTAAAAATGAAACACCACTGGATAGTAAAGGCTGACGTCCGTCGAATCGGACGTTAAGCCGTGATTTTGTGTGCAGAAAGACACCCTATGCACGTAAAGGAACACGCTTGCTATGACACGAGTGATTCAGTGTCATCAAAGAGCTGTCCAGTGGGTTCCCTGCCTTTCGATCTAGCAAGGAACCCTTGAAGTGCTTGTGACCTGACCATTTGGGCCATTGTGTCCCAAGAAGGCCTGTAAGAGGCGAAAGACAAAACCAACAAGATGTATATAACAGAAACAACAATAAAGAGGTAAAACAACAAATATTTATATATATATGTTACCGCTAAAGCTCGAAAGCCGTTAATGTTCACATTACCTAGCTAATCTGCAGATTAACTGATTTGCTCCGTTAACGTGCTGAATTAAGAGTTTTCCGCATTTTACCTAGGTAATGTGCACATTAACGTCTTCCGTATCGTTAAAGTTCAAAAGTTTGTTTCTCTCATAGTGGTGAATCTCTTGAATATGAATCTTCGTGTTACGTGATTCACTCGTCCGCATTATAAAAAACGCCCCGGATGAGCGGGGGCCAAGTGAGAACGAGTCGGTAAAGTGATTCATTCTTGATAACGAATCACTAAAATGATTCGTTCTCACTTGGCCTGCTCATTTTGGGGGCTTTTTTTATAATTCGGACGACTGATTCATGTTGACAGAGGGATGACCCTGGTTTCAACTCTACTCTCGGACACTAGATAAATAACATTATGTTAATTTAAGCGTACAGAAACGTTCCTGTTGTTCCAGCAAAGATCTTATTTTCACTTTAACGAGTGCCTAGTAGGTAATGTGCAGATTATCCAGGTAATTTGCAGATTACCTAGGTAATTTGAGAAATGAAACAATTTTCCGCACGTTAACGAATCACCCTAGTTAATCTGCACAATACCTAGATAATCTGTAGAATAACTGATTTCTGCACTTTAGCGGTAACATATATACAGAATAGAATGGATAAAACTAACCCAGGTGTAAATGACCTAGGTCAGACGGCGAATAAATAACAAATCCATAAAATCATAACCTGGTATACTGTAAAAATAAAAAAAATTGGACGTAAAAAAGTATTATCAGATAAAAGATGTCCGAGTGTAAATGGCTCGGAAGTAAAATCATGAAAAGTATAATACAAACGAAGTTCTAGGTTAAAATATAATATATAATAAGCTTTGAAATATTGATTATGGATTATGAAAGAGTTATTGCAATTCCAGATATCTCATCTATCCTTGAAGTAAGACTTGGCAACTGACACAGGGTTGCCAAGTTTCGTGCTTGGTGCATTACCAAATCTACCAAGAATTATTACCAAATTCTCTCAATTTTATTACCAATTATACAAAAAGAATATATATATATTGAATTGAATTCACTCTGCTAGCCGCAGTCAGCACCGCATGCAAAACCATGTATGTAGTACATTCGAATATATATTGTGGTATCTTATGATAGGCAAGCAATTCCCACATAATTTTAAATTGTGAAAAATATAATACTCAAAGGAAAAAAATTTTTGAAAATCTTGAAAGCATAAATATAAAAGAATTCACTTTAAACTCTATTTTAAATTATCCTATCTCACATACACAAATTAAAATATTTGGCTTCCTACTTGACTTCCTCAAAACAACAACCATATGGAATAATATATAAAAAAAATACTAAAAAAAATATGAATTATGAGAAAAAAATATTTGCATGTAAAAAAAACATATATATGAAAAAAAAATGAAAAAAAATTATTGAAAAATTACTCTCTTAAAGAATAAGAGAGAAAAAAATCTTTGAAATAACAAAAAATATATATATAAATAACCTATAAGAAAACAAAATATTACGTGGGAAAGCCTGAAGAAGGACATCCCAATCCCTGTGAAGTTATTGAATAGGCAAGCAAATAGGAATGCTAACTGTTGTCAGTCTTACGAATAGAATCATCCTACAAAAAGTCAAATTCATTTAAATATTTAAATGAATTTGACTTTTTGTAGGATTTAAATCTCATACTTGTTATATTACTTTATTACCAAATATTACCATTTTCATTACCAGAATACCAAATGATTTATCTCGATTATCAAACAAATTTTTAATTACCAAATTCCTGCTAATTTGGTAATGAAAAATGCCTGTTGCCAACCCTGCTTGATACAGCCCCGCGCGCTGAACCAACGCTGAACCAACTGCTTTGCTTCGTTACTACCGTGGGCTTGTGCTTCAAGCAAATCACTGAATTTGAATCATGTGACATGGCAAAACCTGGCAGCTACTAGTTAGTTAGCAGTTAATGTGATGTGATAAAATGTGATGGGAAGGTTAGAAACCCTTCAACAATGGGCTTCCTGCTATCCCAAACAAAGAATCGGACGTCGATCGTGAGCAGTTTCAATTGTTGAATTCTATATATGTACAGGTAGTCTGTGTATTTGCTGTGGATGGATTTTTCATAATAACGCTTAAGCGTTAATGACATCCTTATTGACATCTAAATCATTGGTACAATTGGTAATAAGTTGCCTCTCCTGAAGTATAGATGGTGCAAGGTCGCCACATATAAATGAAAGATTTATAGATCTTATTCTGGAAGAGAGTTATCGACTGATGCGTGGTTTAATGGTTGAACACTCTGATATGTTAAGGATTCGATTTCAGTCGCGTCAGCGATGATTTTATTTCCAGATGAATAATTGTTGAATTCTATATCTACAGGTAGTCTATTATTTTCTGTGGATATCGGATTTCATTTGTTGAAAATTAAAGCAAAAGCTTTTTATTTTAAAACCAGATAAAATAATAAAATTTATTAATTAGAAATTAATTAAAATATTCTGAAATATTTTTAAATTAAATACCAAATTTTCAAAAATAATTAACTACCGGTTGATTTTGTATAAATATAGTTTTAATTAAAATGGTATATAATTCAAAATTAGTACTATGTTAATGCAGTGTCCAGAACTGACATATCTAAGTCCTTTGGCCTGCTTCGTACCATGTGCAATGTTTTATATTTAGCTGCTAATTAGTTGCTAATATTATATTGTTACAATTAGCATAATTTTAATTAAACTGTTTTAAACTGCTTAAGTTTCAAATAACCTGAAACTCTGGTCTCGGGGACGGGTGGTTCAGTCGGTAGCGCACCAGGCTCGTAATCTGTAGTTCCCAGGTTCGAGTCCCAGCTGGGTCAGCGCTGAGATCTGGAAGGGTGGAAGGGCCATCCCCCCTTTCAGAAGGCTAGTAAGGGTAATGAAGGCAAAATTTTATAAATTTGTGCATATTTAATGCATTTTTCGTGAAGTTTTTGAAGACCTGCAGAACGGAGCAAAATTCCCCGCCCTGCCCACGGTCAATAGGAGACACCGATGGGCTTGGAAAGGGCGCCGACCGTCGGATGGGACGTTAAGCCGTGGCCCCGTATGCGGGAGAGCTATACGATGTGCACGTTAAAGAACACGTTGGATGGCCTTGACGGGAGGCTGCAATCTGTCTCCTAACAGCTGTTCCAGTGGGTTTCCTACCCCCAACCTTCTCTGAGCCTTCGGGGTCCACGTGACCAGGCTATTTAGCGCATGGTGTGCAAAAAAAGTGCCGCTCATAGGTAAAACAACCTAACCCAACCCGGTCTGACGAATCACTGTTTCAACTCTATTACGTAGATTAGAGGGTGCATGTGTGGCGTAAACCACACGAAGCAATGGTCCAGGCTTGCCAAGTTGGGGCATACAAGCAGGTGAAGGCAGTGTAACAGTTTGAATGCATTTATATGGACTTCCTTAGAGCACCCCTACGCGTCCAGACATCCGTCACCAAGAAAAGGTATGTGAACATCCTCGCCGACCATCTACACCCATTCGTAACGATTCTCGTTCCGCACTATGATGCCATTTATCAACAGCAAAACGCCACACCTCATACTTCCCAGTGACGACCAATTGGCACCAAGAGCATTCAAGTGCGTTTACCACACTTGAATGTTCCCCTTGATCGCCGGACCTTAACCCCATTGAGAATTTATGGGACGAATTGGAAAGATCTGTTCGAGCCCGTCAACCCCACCGGCAACTGTAGAGGCTCTACGACAGGCGATCCTCGCTACAAGGGTCGCTACAAGGGCAGAAATACTACCTCTGTATTTTCACACCTCAACGAATCGAAAACGTCTGGCTGCTGTTGTGAGGGCAAAAGTTGTGGTAACAGGTTATTAGGAAAGTGTATATAATAATTGTCCATTCAGTTTATAAAGGTCTGTATTTTAGGTCTACTCATAGTGACGTCATAATTTGGCCCACCGGCATTCTGTTGTAGGAGGTATTGGTTTTTGTCACATAATTGTAACAGTCTGATACACTTGACTTGAATTCAATAAATTCTTGATTATTCGGCAGGCATGGGGTTTAGGGTGTATCGTTAGGTGCAAAAGTAACTTTGAAGAACCGATAATATTAATTAAGTTGTTTTAAACTACTTAAGTTTCAAATAACTTGAAACTCTGATCAGATGAATTACGGTTTCAACCTGTGATTTAATTATGAAAGCTTTCGCGGTTAAACTATAATCTTTTGTAATTCTTCTGGTAGCTTATTATCGTTCAAAATTCGGTAATTGATTTTGAAATATTCAATATTGTTTCATTAAACTTATAATAAGTGAATTATCTTCTCTTAGGCTATTGTAAAGTAAACAGCTTATTGTTAAATGTTAGACAAATTATAAATTAATTTAAACACTATTAGCTGCGTAACGTGAAACCTCCATTTGAAAATGAACACCTTTACATAATTTTACGTATACCATACCTTCGTGTACCGGCAGCGACGAAAGGAAAGGAATTCCTGACCCACTAATGAGTCATCTCAGGAGGAAAACCTAGGCAAAAAATAGCTTAGCGCCGGGCTGATTAAACCCGCGTACGAAGGTATGGTATACATTTGAAAATCAAGGTATCACGTTACGGATTTAATAGGGTTTAAATTAATTTAAAATTAAAGTACAAACTCTGTGTAAAGGATATAGACAAATTAAATTCCTTAAAACTTTACACACATGTAATTTTTCTATTCGTTGGTTGGGTTGTTTTACCTCTGAGCGGCACTTTTTTGCACACCATGGGCTAAATGGCCAGATCACACGGACCCTGATGACTCAGAGAAGGTTGGGAGAGGGGAACCACTGGAACAGCTGTTGGGAGACAGATGGTAGCCTCCCGTCAAGGCCATCCAGCGTGTTTTTTAGCGTGCACGGTGTATGGCTCTCCCGCACACGACGCCACGGCTTAACGTCCCATCCGACGGACGGCGGCCTTTCCATGCCCATCGGCTTCCCCTACTGACAGTGGGCAGGGCGAGGAATTTTGCGGCGTAAATTTCAACGCTGACACAGCTGGGACTCGAACCTGGGAACTACAGTTTCCAAGTCTGGCGCGCTACAGACTGAGCCACCCCCGCCCCTCCTAGTCCTTTCAAGTGTATTGAAAACTGCAGCTTTTATATATCTATCTGTACCCTACTGTTGCTGATGGATACATCCCAGAATAATAATAATGTTATTATTATACCTAATACAAAAGAATCGAACGAATTTTTAAATGAAATTCTTGACATTATAAGTGTAGTGGTAGGAAACTATGCATACATTCACATGCTCAAATATTGTATATCTGAGAAGATATGTTAATATAATGAAGACTAAATCACTTTCAAATATTCATTGAAATTTTTAAAATATGTTGAAACTATTTTTAACTTAAGTAGTTAAAATAGTTTCATTAAAATTAGGCTAAATGTAACTTAACATAATTTTAGCAGCTAAATGTAAAACGTTCGCCCATAGTACGAATCGGGCCAAGTTGAGTTGGGTTGTTTTACCTCTGAGCGGCACTTTTTTGCACACCATGGGCTAAATGGCCAGGTCACATGGACCCCGAAGGCTCAGAGAAGGTTGGGGGAGGGGACCCACTGGAACAGCTGTTGGGAGACAGATGGTAGCCTCCTGTCATGGCCATCCAGCGTGTTCTTTAACGTGCACAGGGTATGACTCTCCCGCACACGGGGCCACGGCTTAACGTCCCATCTGACGGACGGCGGCCTTTCCAAGCCCATCGGTGTCCCCTACTGACCGTGGGCAGTGCGGGGAATTTTTGGGTAGAATCGGGCCAAGAACAAAAGCCTTGAACAAAAGAAGGGAAGAAAGGATGGGAATTAATTATGCACAAATATGTAATTAATTTGATTAGTTTGAAATTTAAGTAAAAGCCATTTATTTTAAAATTAGTGGCTTTTACTAATTTTATTTTAAAATTACTTAAAATAAATAGTTTATTCATTAGAATTTTATTAAAGTATTTGAGAATCTTATAAAAATAAATAAGTACCAGGCGAATTTTTAGAAATATAGCTATAATTTATTCTGGTAATATTTTTGAAAATTAGGTCTTCTGTTACTGCAGTATCCAGGCTTATCTATGGCTTTCGCCAAGGCTGTATTAACGGGACTTAATTTTGAAATACCGTATATTTCCGCCGATAAGACGATAGTTGAATCATAAAAAAAAGGCCCCCAAAATCCGGGTCGTCTTGTAGGACAGATAAAAAAAATTAGATTGAAATTTATATAAATTGAAACCATTATTACTACAACTTATCGAAAAATCTCTCATATTATTTAAATACGCTATATGATAATACATTACATTGTAATAGTAAAGGGGCGGGGTGTGGCTCAGTCGGTAGCGCGCCAGGCTCGTAATCTGTAGTTCCCAGGTTCGAGTCCCAGCTGGGTCAGCGTTGAGATTTATCTCCGCAAAATTCCCCGCCCTGCCCACGGTCAGTAGGAGACACCGATGGGCTTGGAAAGGCCGCCGTCCGTCGGATGGGACGTTAAGCTGTGGCCCCGTGTACGGGAGAGCCATACCCTGTGCACTTTAAAGAGCACGCTGGATGGCCTTGACGGGAGGCTACCATCTGTCTCCCAACAGCTGTTCCAGTGGGTCCCCTCCCCCAACCTTCTCTGAGCCTTCGGGGTCCATGTGACCTGACCATTTAGCCAATGGTGTGCAAAAAAAGTGCCGCTCAGAGGTAAAGCAACCCAAATTATTCAGTAGCGCTTCATGTAAAGACTCCTGATGTTCCCAAATTCGATTCGCCTATTTGCCTACTTTCAGAGCTAATCCTCGCTTTAGTTAAAAATGAAACACCACTGGATAGTAAAGGCTGACGTCCGTCGAATCGGACGTTAAGCCGTGATTTTGTGTGCAGAAAGACACCCTATGCACGTAAAGGAACACGCTTGCTATGACACGAGTGATTCAGTGTCATCAAAGAGCTGTCCAGTGGGTTCCCTGCCTTTCGATCTAGCAAGGAACCCTTGAAGTGCTTGTGACCTGACCATTTGGGCCATTGTGTCCCAAGAAGGCCTGTAAGAGGCGAAAGACAAAACCAACAAGATGTATATAACAGAAACAACAATAAAGAGGTAAAACAACAAATATTTATATATATATGTTACCGCTAAAGCTCGAAAGCCGTTAATGTTCACATTACCTAGCTAATCTGCAGATTAACTGATTTGCTCCGTTAACGTGCTGAATTAAGAGTTTTCCGCATTTTACCTAGGTAATGTGCACATTAACGTCTTCCGTATCGTTAAAGTTCAAAAGTTTGTTTCTCTCATAGTGGTGAATCTCTTGAATATGAATCTTCGTGTTACGTGATTCACTCGTCCGCATTATAAAAAACGCCCCGGATGAGCGGAGGCCAAGTGAGAACGAGTCGGTAAAGTGATTCATTCTTGATAACGAATCACTAAAATGATTCGTTCTCACTTGGCCTGCTCATTTTGGGGGCTTTTTTTATAATTCGGACGACTGATTCATGTTGACAGAGGGATGACCCTGGTTTCAACTCTACTCTCGGACACTAGATAAATAACATTATGTTAATTTAAGCGTACAGAAACGTTCCTGTTGTTCCAGCAAAGATCTTATTTTCACTTTAACGAGTGCCTAGTAGGTAATGTGCAGATTATCCAGGTAATTTGCAGATTACCTAGGTAATTTGAGAAATGAAACAATTTTCCGCACGTTAACGAATCACCCTAGTTAATCTGCACAATACCTAGATAATCTGTAGAATAACTGATTTCTGCACTTTAGCGGTAACATATATACAGAATAGAATGGATAAAACTAACCCAGGTGTAAATGACCTAGGTCAGACGGCGAATAAATAACAAATCCATAAAATCATAACCTGGTATACTGTAAAAATAAAAAAAATTGGACGTAAAAAAGTATTATCAGATAAAAGATGTCCGAGTGTAAATGGCTCGGAAGTAAAATCATGAAAAGTATAATACAAACGAAGTTCTAGGTTAAAATATAATATATAATAAGCTTTGAAATATTGATTATGGATTATGAAAGAGTTATTGCAATTCCAGATATCTCATCTATCCTTGAAGTAAGACTTGGCAACTGACACAGGGTTGCCAAGTTTCGTGCTTGGTGCATTACCAAATCTACCAAGAATTATTACCAAATTCTCTCAATTTTATTACCAATTATACAAAAAGAATATATATATATTGAATTGAATTCACTCTGCTAGCCGCAGTCAGCACCGCATGCAAAACCATGTATGTAGTACATTCGAATATATATTGTGGTATCTTATGATAGGCAAGCAATTCCCACATAATTTTAAATTGTGAAAAATATAATACTCAAAGGAAAAAAATTTTTGAAAATCTTGAAAGCATAAATATAAAAGAATTCACTTTAAACTCTATTTTAAATTATCCTATCTCACATACACAAATTAAAATATTTGGCTTCCTACTTGACTTCCTCAAAACAACAACCATATGGAATAATATATAAAAAAAATACTAAAAAAAATATGAATTATGAGAAAAAAATATTTGCATGTAAAAAAAACATATATATGAAAAAAAAATGAAAAAAAATTATTGAAAAATTACTCTCTTAAAGAATAAGAGAGAAAAAAATCTTTGAAATAACAAAAAATATATATATAAATAACCTATAAGAAAACAAAATATTACGTGGGAAAGCCTGAAGAAGGACATCCCAATCCCTGTGAAGTTATTGAATAGGCAAGCAAATAGGAATGCTAACTGTTGTCAGTCTTACGAATAGAATCATCCTACAAAAAGTCAAATTCATTTAAATATTTAAATGAATTTGACTTTTTGTAGGATTTAAATCTCATACTTGTTATATTACTTTATTACCAAATATTACCATTTTCATTACCAGAATACCAAATGATTTATCTCGATTATCAAACAAATTTTTAATTACCAAATTCCTGCTAATTTGGTAATGAAAAATGCCTGTTGCCAACCCTGCTTGATACAGCCCCGCGCGCTGAACCAACGCTGAACCAACTGCTTTGCTTCGTTACTACCGTGGGCTTGTGCTTCAAGCAAATCACTGAATTTGAATCATGTGACATGGCAAAACCTGGCAGCTACTAGTTAGTTAGCAGTTAATGTGATGTGATAAAATGTGATGGGAAGGTTAGAAACCCTTCAACAATGGGCTTCCTGCTATCCCAAACAAAGAATCGGACGTCGATCGTGAGCAGTTTCAATTGTTGAATTCTATATATGTACAGGTAGTCTGTGTATTTGCTGTGGATGGATTTTTCATAATAACGCTTAAGCGTTAATGACATCCTTATTGACATCTAAATCATTGGTACAATTGGTAATAAGTTGCCTCTCCTGAAGTATAGATGGTGCAAGGTCGCCACATATAAATGAAAGATTTATAGATCTTATTCTGGAAGAGAGTTATCGACTGATGCGTGGTTTAATGGTTGAACACTCTGATATGTTAAGGATTCGATTTCAGTCGCGTCAGCGATGATTTTATTTCCAGATGAATAATTGTTGAATTCTATATCTACAGGTAGTCTATTATTTTCTGTGGATATCGGATTTCATTTGTTGAAAATTAAAGCAAAAGATTTTTATTTTAAAACCAGATAAAATAATAAAATTTATTAATTAGAAATTAATTAAAATATTCTGAAATATTTTTAAATTAAATACCAAATTTTCAAAAATAATTAACTACCGGTTGATTTTGTATAAATATAGTTTTAATTAAAATGGTATATAATTCAAAATTAGTACTATGTTAATGCAGTGTCCAGAACTGACATATCTAAGTCCTTTGGCCTGCTTCGTACCATGTGCAATGTTTTATATTTAGCTGCTAATTAGTTGCTAATATTATATTGTTACAATTAGCATAATTTTAATTAAACTGTTTTAAACTGCTTAAGTTTCAAATAACCTGAAACTCTGGTCTCGGGGACGGGTGGTTCAGTCGGTAGCGCACCAGGCTCGTAATCTGTAGTTCCCAGGTTCGAGTCCCAGCTGGGTCAGCGCTGAGATCTGGAAGGGTGGAAGGGCCATCCCCCCTTTCAGAAGGCTAGTAAGGGTAATGAAGGCAAAATTTTATAAATTTGTGCATATTTAATGCATTTTTCGTGAAGTTTTTGAAGACCTGCAGAACGGAGCAAAATTCCCCGCCCTGCCCACGGTCAATAGGAGACACCGATGGGCTTGGAAAGGGCGCCGACCGTCGGATGGGACGTTAAGCCGTGGCCCCGTATGCGGGAGAGCTATACGATGTGCACGTTAAAGAACACGTTGGATGGCCTTGACGGGAGGCTGCAATCTGTCTCCTAACAGCTGTTCCAGTGGGTTTCCTACCCCCAACCTTCTCTGAGCCTTCGGGGTCCACGTGACCAGGCTATTTAGCGCATGGTGTGCAAAAAAAGTGCCGCTCATAGGTAAAACAACCTAACCCAACCCGGTCTGACGAATCACTGTTTCAACTCTATTACGTAGATTAGAGGGTGCATGTGTGGCGTAAACCACACGAAGCAATGGTCCAGGCTTGCCAAGTTGGGGCATACAAGCAGGTGAAGGCAGTGTAACAGTTTGAATGCATTTATATGGACTTCCTTAGAGCACCCCTACGCGTCCAGACATCCGTCACCAAGAAAAGGTATGTGAACATCCTCGCCGACCATCTACACCCATTCGTAACGATTCTCGTTCCGCACTATGATGCCATTTATCAACAGCAAAACGCCACACCTCATACTTCCCAGTGACGACCAATTGGCACCAAGAGCATTCAAGTGCGTTTACCACACTTGAATGTTCCCCTTGATCGCCGGACCTTAACCCCATTGAGAATTTATGGGACGAATTGGAAAGATCTGTTCGAGCCCGTCAACCCCACCGGCAACTGTAGAGGCTCTACGACAGGCGATCCTCGCTACAAGGGTCGCTACAAGGGCAGAAATACTACCTCTGTATTTTCACACCTCAACGAATCGAAAACGTCTGGCTGCTGTTGTGAGGGCAAAAGTTGTGGTAACAGGTTATTAGGAAAGTGTATATAATAATTGTCCATTCAGTTTATAAAGGTCTGTATTTTAGGTCTACTCATAGTGACGTCATAATTTGGCCCACCGGCATTCTGTTGTAGGAGGTATTGGTTTTTGTCACATAATTGTAACAGTCTGATACACTTGACTTGAATTCAATAAATTCTTGATTATTCGGCAGGCATGGGGTTTAGGGTGTATCGTTAGGTGCAAAAGTAACTTTGAAGAACCGATAATATTAATTAAGTTGTTTTAAACTACTTAAGTTTCAAATAACTTGAAACTCTGATCAGATGAATTACGGTTTCAACCTGTGATTTAATTATGAAAGCTTTCGCGGTTAAACTATAATCTTTTGTAATTCTTCTGGTAGCTTATTATCGTTCAAAATTCGGTAATTGATTTTGAAATATTCAATATTGTTTCATTAAACTTATAATAAGTGAATTATCTTCTCTTAGGCTATTGTAAAGTAAACAGCTTATTGTTAAATGTTAGACAAATTATAAATTAATTTAAACACTATTAGCTGCGTAACGTGAAACCTCCATTTGAAAATGAACACCTTTACATAATTTTACGTATACCATACCTTCGTGTACCGGCAGCGACGAAAGGAAAGGAATTCCTGACCCACTAATGAGTCATCTCAGGAGGAAAACCTAGGCAAAAAATAGCTTAGCGCCGGGCTGATTAAACCCGCGTACGAAGGTATGGTATACATTTGAAAATCAAGGTATCACGTTACGGATTTAATAGGGTTTAAATTAATTTAAAATTAAAGTACAAACTCTGTGTAAAGGATATAGACAAATTAAATTCCTTAAAACTTTACACACATGTAATTTTTCTATTCGTTGGTTGGGTTGTTTTACCTCTGAGCGGCACTTTTTTGCACACCATGGGCTAAATGGCCAGATCACACGGACCCTGATGACTCAGAGAAGGTTGGGAGAGGGGAACCACTGGAACAGCTGTTGGGAGACAGATGGTAGCCTCCCGTCAAGGCCATCCAGCGTGTTTTTTAGCGTGCACGGTGTATGGCTCTCCCGCACACGACGCCACGGCTTAACGTCCCATCCGACGGACGGCGGCCTTTCCATGCCCATCGGCTTCCCCTACTGACAGTGGGCAGGGCGAGGAATTTTGCGGCGTAAATTTCAACGCTGACACAGCTGGGACTCGAACCTGGGAACTACAGTTTCCAAGTCTGGCGCGCTACAGACTGAGCCACCCCCGCCCCTCCTAGTCCTTTCAAGTGTATTGAAAACTGCAGCTTTTATATATCTATCTGTACCCTACTGTTGCTGATGGATACATCCCAGAATAATAATAATGTTATTATTATACCTAATACAAAAGAATCGAACGAATTTTTAAATGAAATTCTTGACATTATAAGTGTAGTGGTAGGAAACTATGCATACATTCACATGCTCAAATATTGTATATCTGAGAAGATATGTTAATATAATGAAGACTAAATCACTTTCAAATATTCATTGAAATTTTTAAAATATGTTGAAACTATTTTTAACTTAAGTAGTTAAAATAGTTTCATTAAAATTAGGCTAAATGTAACTTAACATAATTTTAGCAGCTAAATGTAAAACGTTCGCCCATAGTACGAATCGGGCCAAGTTGAGTTGGGTTGTTTTACCTCTGAGCGGCACTTTTTTGCACACCATGGGCTAAATGGCCAGGTCACATGGACCCCGAAGGCTCAGAGAAGGTTGGGGGAGGGGACCCACTGGAACAGCTGTTGGGAGACAGATGGTAGCCTCCTGTCATGGCCATCCAGCGTGTTCTTTAACGTGCACAGGGTATGACTCTCCCGCACACGGGGCCACGGCTTAACGTCCCATCTGACGGACGGCGGCCTTTCCAAGCCCATCGGTGTCCCCTACTGACCGTGGGCAGTGCGGGGAATTTTTGGGTAGAATCGGGCCAAGAACAAAAGCCTTGAACAAAAGAAGGGAAGAAAGGATGGGAATTAATTATGCACAAATATGTAATTAATTTGATTAGTTTGAAATTTAAGTAAAAGCCATTTATTTTAAAATTAGTGGCTTTTACTAATTTTATTTTAAAATTACTTAAAATAAATAGTTTATTCATTAGAATTTTATTAAAGTATTTGAGAATCTTATAAAAATAAATAAGTACCAGGCGAATTTTTAGAAATATAGCTATAATTTATTCTGGTAATATTTTTGAAAATTAGGTCTTCTGTTACTGCAGTATCCAGGCTTATCTATGGCTTTCGCCAAGGCTGTATTAACGGGACTTAATTTTGAAATACCGTATATTTCCGCCGATAAGACGATAGTTGAATCATAAAAAAAAGGCCCCCAAAATCCGGGTCGTCTTGTAGGACAGATAAAAAAAATTAGATTGAAATTTATATAAATTGAAACCATTATTACTACAACTTATCGAAAAATCTCTCATATTATTTAAATACGCTATATGATAATACATTACATTGTAATAGTAAAGGGGCGGGGTGTGGCTCAGTCGGTAGCGCGCCAGGCTCGTAATCTGTAGTTCCCAGGTTCGAGTCCCAGCTGGGTCAGCGTTGAGATTTATCTCCGCAAAATTCCCCGCCCTGCCCACGGTCAGTAGGAGACACCGATGGGCTTGGAAAGGCCGCCGTCCGTCGGATGGGACGTTAAGCTGTGGCCCCGTGTACGGGAGAGCCATACCCTGTGCACTTTAAAGAGCACGCTGGATGGCCTTGACGGGAGGATACCATCTGTCTCCCAACAGCTGTTCCAGTGGGTCCCCTCCCCCAACCTTCTCTGAGCCTTCGGGGTCCATGTGACCTGGCCATTTAGCCCATGGTGTGCAAAAAAGTGCCGCTCATAGGTAAAACAACCCAACCCTAATAGTAAATAATACATTTGTAATAGTAAAATAATTGTAATAGTAAAACAATACTAAAACAAAATAAATATTAAAAGTTATGTTTATTGAGCTACTGAGGAAAAAACGGACAAACTGTAATTATTTACTAGTACAGAGTAGGGTATGTCCACAAAATAGAATAGCCCATACGACGCTTTTGTGAATAGTCAAGGTCATTACCCGAATGCCCGAATCAGTGCGAATGTTTGCGAATAGGACATAATTCCGTATGCGCTATACAGTATTATTATCCAGATGATGATCGCCGATCTAAACTAAATTCATAGGCCATTGATAGTTTGGGGTCGTCTTATAGGACAGATATATGCTAAAACTATAAAACTTTGACGAAAATTTATACCTCGTCATCTGAAGGTCGTCTTACCTGCGGAAATATACTATATAAAAAGTATTTGTCTTTTATTTCTTAAATTTAAAAAGTTGCTTTTCTCACACCCCTATGAGAAAAGTGGTTTTCATGAAGAAATTTTGTGTGCATCACCAGATTCAGAACAGGTGCATCACTCCTGAATGACTCACTTTTCAAGATGAGAAAAGTTCTTTCCTCCAATTGTCAGACGTGCAACGTAAAGGAAACGGTGATTCATGTTTTGCTGAATTGTACTGCTTACTCGATCCAGAGAAACAACTTAATAGCAAGATTACAAACAGAAAACATCTTTGAACTAAGTCTGCACATTTTACTTGGATAAAAAGATTTGCTACAATGAAACAATGAAATTTTTAAATGATGCGAATCTTTTCCATAGGATTTAAGAATTTTTTTATCGAGGTTTTGTAACATAAATGTCATCAGCTTCCTGGCGTTATCCAACTTTGCCAGGGACGGGGGTGGCTCAGTTGGTAGCGCGTCAGGCTCCTAATCTGTAGTTCCCAGGTTCGAGTCCCAGCTGGGTCAGCGTTGAGATTTATCTCCGCAAAATTCCCCGCCCTGCTCACGGTCAGTAGGGGACACCGATGGGCTTGGAAAGGCCGCCGTCCGTCGGATGGGACGTTAAGCCGTGGCCCCGTGTGCGGGAGAGCCATACCCTGTGCACGTTAAAGAACACGCTGGATGGCCTTGACGGGAGGATACCATCTGTCTCCCAACAGCTGTTCCAGTGGGTCCCCTCCCCCACCCTTCTCTGAGCCTTCGTGGTCCATATGACCTGGCCATTTAGCCCATGGTGTGCAAAAAAGTGCCGCTCAGAGGTAAAACAACCCAACCCTAATAGTAAATAATACATTACATTGTAATAGTAAAACAATACTAAAACAAAATAAATATTAAAAGTTATGTTTATTGAGCTACTGAGGAAAAACCGGACAAACCGTAATTATTTACTAGTACAGAGTAGGGTATGTCCACAAAATAGAATAGCCCATACGACGCTTTTGTGAATAGTCAAGGTCATTACCCGAATGCCCGAATCAGTGCGAATGTTTGCGAATAGGACATAATTCCGTATACGCTATACAGTATTATTATCCAGATGATGATCGCCGATCGAAACTAAATTCATAGGCCGTTGATAGTTTGGGGTCGTCTTATAGGACAGATATATGCTAAAACTATAAAACGTTGACGAAAATTTATACCTCGTCTTATCTGAAGGTCGTCTTATCTGCGGAAATATACGGTATATACATACACACGACCAGGCTCAAATTCTACAGTTCCCATGTTCGAGATTCAGTGCACCTCTTTTGAAATGAGCAAAACTGTTAATGCATTTGATTAAATACTTGCTACTACCATGGCCGAGTCGTTAGCAAACTTCGTTACTGATCTAAGGGACCTGGGTTCGAGCTCCAGGTAAGATATGGATGTTTGTGTTTATTTTTCTGCTGAAATCCCGCCATCCTCACTGAACCTCTAATATGACGTATAAATTGAACGGCTCCTGTCAGACCTCTATGGCAAGCAGGTACTTGAGGGATTATTTATTTAAACGGACTTAAATTGGACACGATTATACTTATTCTAAAATTTTATTATTTATTTGTACGTTTTTATAAAACTTTGTAACAATAAAATCTTTAATATTTAATTCTCGTGATAATGCCGGGTCTGTAAATGGTAGCTAGGTAGTCACTGGAAGGAGAGCTATGCACCAATCCCCTGTGATGATGCATAGAACCGGCCAGGGCTAGCACCTAATGTCCGACCCCGCCTTCTCCTGGTGCAGACCGTTAGTACCTTTCAAAAGAGATACTCTCTTGTCGAAGTGAACGGAAGGGGAGGGCTGCCAGATTAGTGTGGCCTACTGATCTGGACAACTATGGCTACTTTTCTTTTTTTTTTCTACCCTGCTGAGGAGTGGTCAACCACATAGGGTCCTGGTGCTGACCATATAAACCCACTGGACTGGACAGATATATGGCTCTGAGCTTGATTATGGATCCTGATTTTGCTGCACTGGTGGGCTTCTGTGGAGGGAAAATCTTCCGCTGTGTTTTCTGTTTGTTTGTGGGTTGACAGCCCCAAGTGAATAGATTCACAGGATATGTTTATCAGCTGGTGGATAATCCTGAGCAGAGGTCATCGCAGGCACCTGAACTCTTTGCTTCTATTGGCATCGTCAAATTCTACATTGGAGGATGTCTTCCAGTGTAGATGGCTTCAGCCTTTAGTGGTGGGGGAACGGGTCTTTGCCCCATGTCTGCGATTAGGGGTCTGTTTGATATTGTCGGCATTCCCTCTCTCAATAAACATAGTTTCTTTAAACATCCTACTAACCATTTTCGATCCATAGGTAGTTGGAATGTGAGGACTCTGCACAGAGCTTTTTCTCTTGATGTCCTCACACAAGAATTCCACCATTATAATTTAGATATTCTCGGCTTGCAAGAGACCAGATGGACAGATAAAGGTCAGATTCTTAAAAACAATCTTAAATTTCTCTTTTCAGGGAGGGACGACAATAAGCATCACCAAGGCATGGGTCTGCTTCTCAGCAGACACGCTAGTGATGCTCTTCTAGGATATGAGTGCATTAATGTAAGGTTTCTTACAGCAAAATTTCAGACAAGCGTTAAAGACTTGAATGTTATCTGCTGTTATGCCCCCACTGAGGATGCCGATGAGGATGAGAAGGATAGGTTTCATGAACAACTTCAGGATATTTTGAATTCTGTCAAGAAAGAAGATATTACCCTTGTTCTTGGTGACTTCAATGCCAGAGTTGGTACTGACTCTGACCTTTGGGGAGGGGTGATTGGCCCTTTTGGTCTTGGTAGCTGCAATGGCAATGGGCAACGTCTCCTACAGGTAAGTAAACTCAATGGTTTCAGAATAACTAACACATATTACAAACATCGCGACATACATAAGTACACATGGGTTTCACCTGATGGGCTGCATAGGAATATGATTGATTATATATTAATTAACAGCAAATGGGCTAGTTCTGTTAGAAATACCAGGGCATATAGGGGAGCTGAAATTGGATCTGACCATTACCTTGTTAAAAGTGTCTTGTAACTTAAACTGAAAAAATGTTGTGCTAGGGTCAAAAAATTTGCTTTTAATACTGAAGCTCTGAAAGACCCAGTTATAGCCAAAGCTTACCAGGATAGGTTACTTAGTCATTATGACAGTCATGGTATGCTTACTACTGAAGTTGAGGAAGAATGGGATCATTTTAAACAGGCTTTTTTGGACACTAACAGTACTCTTTTAGGGAAAAAGGAGCAGAAGAGACAGAATTATCTGAGTGATAAGGCACTTGAGCTTATTTCAGAAAGAAAGAACTGCAGGAATGTCCTTAATCAATACCCTACTAGTCCTAATAGAAAGCATTACAGAGAACTTAATAAACGTGTAAAAGATCAGTTAGCTGCTGATAAGAATCTTTGGCTTGATGGTTTGGCTGACAAAGCCGAGGAAGCAGTTAGACAGCACAACAGCAGAGAGCTGTACCAGATAGTTAATGTTTTGTGTGGTAGAAAACGAACAGGTATACAGGGATTGAAGGATAAACAAGATAAGGTTATATAGAAGGTGAGGATTATGTCATGGCTAGGTGGGCTGAGCATTTCAGTGATGTTCTAAACAATGTGGTTAATTCTACTCCCATTGTTTGCAATAATGATAGATGCATTGGTGGCTTTAATGTTGGCCCTATAACACAATCTGAAGTTAGTTTGGCTATTTCTAAACTTAAATTTCATAAATCCCCAGGGGTAGATGAAATTACTACCGAAATGCTTAGAGCTGGAAATGTTTCGGTTACCACTTGGATGACTGAAATTCTGAATATCTTTTATGATAAAGGCATGGTTCCTAAGTATTTTACCAGAGCTATTGTTATCCCTATTTTCAAAAAAGGTGATCACAGTTCTTGTGATAACTATAGGGGTATTAGCCTACTCACTGTTCCAGGTAAAGTTCTTTCCATGATTGTGCTTAATAGAATTAAGAATCTGGTTGACAGTCAATTGCGTGATGAGCAATGTGGATTCAGAAGTGGTAGGGGATGTGTGGATCAGATATTTTCAATTAAGCAGATTCTTGAGAAATGTTTAGAGTTTCAGAAATCTTTGGTTGCTAGCTTTGTTGATTTCAAAAAGGCTTTCGACTCTGTTGATCGTCATAATTTGTGGTTGATTGTGAGATCATATGGTATACCAGAGAAATTAGTTAACATAATGAAAGCTCTCTATAATAACACTGAGTCATGTGTGAGAGTTGGTAAGGCTTGTAGCAATTGGTTTAGCATTACTTCTGGTGTTCGACAAGGGTGCATTTTGTCTCCTTTTCTCTTTAGTTTGTTTTTTGATTATGTTATGCGAAATTCACTTCAAAGGAAAGATTTTGGCCTTAAATGGGCTGGAGATACGAAAATTTCTGATTTAGATTATGCTGATGATTTAGCCCTTTGGCAAATGATGTTGATGAGATGAACTCTTTCATTCGAGCTGTTGATGAGACTGGTAGTAGAGTAGGTTTGGTTATGAACAGAGAGAAAACTAAAGTGATGAAAATTGGTCAGGCAGGCTGTGATTCAGTTAATCTGAATGGTTGCAGTCTTGAGCAGGTGTCACAGTTTAATTATCTTGGGAGCTATGTAACCGATAATGGTGATGTGCGGCATGAGATTAACAGACGAATAGGGATTGCTGCCGGGACTTTTAAGAATCTATGGAGATTGTGGAGAAATAGGTGTATACACCTAAAAACTAAAATTAGACTGTATAATAGTTTGGTTCTTTCTAGGGTTAGTTATGGTAGTGAAACTTGGACGCTGTGTAAACAAGATAACAGGAAACTAGATGCTTTTGATTCTAGATGCTTACGTAGTATCTTGGGCATTAGGTGGTTCAACTTTGTAACTAATGATGAGGTTAGGCAAAGGAGTTTGCAACCTCCTTTAAGCAGCATATTGTGCAGAGAGAGACTCCGTTGGTTTGGTCATGTTGCGCGTATGGATAATTATAGATTGGCGAATAGGGTTATGAACAGTGTGCCTAGAGGCCTCAGAAGGAGGGGGAGACCTAGGATGCGGTGGGCAGACAATGTCAAACAGGACCTTGTTAGAATTGGTGTGCAGTGGCCAGATGCAGTAGATGTAGCTCAGGATAGACTTGCTTGGAGAACTAAATTGCACGGTCTGGTTGGACCTCCGTAGCCCATGGCTGCTTGAGGATGATGATGATGATGATGATGCCGGATGGTGCCGAGAAATTCTACGACACAAGGTTGGGTTGTTTAACTTATGAGCAGCATTTCTTTTGAACACAATGGCCAAGTCACAAGGACCCCAAGGGCTCAGAGAAAGTTGGGGGAAGGAGAACCACGGGACATGTTTTAGGAGACAGATGGGAGCCTCTCGTCAAGGCCCTTCTGCATGTTCTTTAACGTGCATAGGGTTTGGCTCACCCGTATATAAAAAGTGAGCAGGGGTGGCTCAGTTGGTAGGGCGCCAGGATCGCAATCTGCAGTTTCCATGTTCGAGTCCCAGCTGGGTCAGCGTTGAGACTTATCTCCGCAAAACTCCCCGCCCTGCCCACGGTCAGTTAGGTGACACCACTGGGCTTGGAAAGGTCGCCGTCCGTCGGATGGGACGTTAAGCCGTGGCCCCGTGTGCGGGAGAGCCATACCCTGTGCACGTTAAAGAACACGCTGGATGGCCTTGACGGGAGGCTACCATCTGTCTCCCAACAGCTGTTCCAGTGGGTCCCCTCCCCCAACCTTCTCAGAGCCTTCGGGGTCCTTGTGACCTGGTCATTTAGCATTTAGCTCATGGTGTGCACAAAGTGCCGCTCAGAGGTAAAACAATCCAATCCGTATATAAGACCACGGCTTAACGTCCCATTTGACAGACGGCTGCCTTTCGAAGCTCATTGGATTCCCTTACTGACCAAGGGCAGGACGGGAAGTTTTGCGGAGATAAATCTCAACGCTGGCCAAGATGGAACTCGAACCCGGATGCTGCAGATTACGAACTTGGCGCTCAACCAACTGAGCCACCGCCTCCCTTGGGATACAAGGGTGATTTGTAATGAACCCATTGGAAAAATGCTGTTGGAGCGAGCGTGTCCCTAAATAAAGTGTCGGCAAACGAATGTTTACTCTAGTAAAACAATCATGTTTAAGAATCATTCGAACAATTTCGTTTAAATTTTATATGCCTGTTTCACTTGGGCGGGGGTGGCTCAGTCGGTAGCGAGCCAGACTCGTAATCTGTAGTTCCCAGGTTCGAGTCCCAGCTGGGTCAGCATTGAGATTTATCTCCGCAAAAATTCCCCGCCCTGCCCACGGTCAGTAGGAGACACCGATGGGCTTGGAAAGGCCGCCGTCCGTCGGATGGGACGTTAAGCCGTGGTCCCGTGTGCGGGATAGCCATACTCTGTGCACGTTAAAGAACACGCTGGATGGCCTTGACGGGAGGCTCCCATCTGTCTCCCAACAGCTGTTCCAGTGGGTCCCCACCCCCAACTTTCTCTGAGCCTTCGGGGTCCATGTGACCTGGTCATTTAGCCCATGGTGTGCAAAAAAGTGCCGCTCAGAGGTAAAATAACCCAACCCACTTCAAAAAACTGAAATTTATATGTTCCGTCTTTTTTTACTTTAGCGTTTGAAATTTTCAACCCTCAGTGTATCGCACATGCATATTTACATAATTAGAAACTTGAATCTAATGCTGAGGCCCTTATTTAGGAAAGAAATAAAGGGAGGGGGCAAGCAACTCAATGGAGCAGCAAACATGAGGCTTTTTGAATCAGAAGACCTCGACATATATAAATAAAGTAAACAAATACCCACTCAAGCAGCTGCTTGCCACAGATATCTGACAGGAGTCTGTCAGTTTATATGTCATAGTCGAAGGTATGCGAGGATGGCAGGACCTCAGCAGAAAAACAACATAAACGTTCTTTCCTTACCCGTGGCTCGAACCCAGGTCCTTTAGATCAGTAGCCAAGCGCGCTAACCAGTCGGCCACGGGACGACATATACACAGTCGTATCAGAATAATATGACCACCAACCATAGTATGTATGGTAGGTGGTCATATTATTCTGATACGACTGTGTATATATATAGAGAGAGAGATCTCTAAACAAACAAAACCCAATTTTTGTGCCAACATTTTATTTACTGAATATTTCACAATCAGCATAAACTACTACTTACGTACACATCTCGACTCTTTATTTAGGTTAATATAAAATATAAAGCCATTTTTGTTTAATTCATTATAAACAACAGATACCGTATATTTCCGCAGATAAGATGACCTTTAGATAAGATGAGGTATAAATTTTCGTCAAAGTTTTATAGTTTTAGCATATATTTTATTAGTTAGCATATATAGTTTATTTATATAGTTAGCATATATAGTTACATATATAGTTAATTTAACCTTATAATTATAGACTCGACCCCAAACTATCAACGACCTATGAATTTGGTTTAGATCGGCGATCATATCTGGATAATAATACTGTATAGCGCATACGGAATTATGTCCTATTCGTAAACATTCGCACTGATTCGGGCATTCGGGTAATGACCTTGACTATTCACAAAAGCGTCGTATGGGCTATTCTATTTTGTGGACATACCCTACTCTGTACTAGTAAATAATTACAGTTTGTCCGTTTTTTCCTCAGTAGCTCAATAAACATAACTTTTAATATTTATTTTGTTTTAGTATTGTTTTACTATTACAATGTAATGTATTATTTACTATTAGGGTTGGGTTGTTTTACCTCTGAGCGGCACTTTTTTGCACACCATGGGCTAAATGGCCAGGTCATATGGACCACGAAGGCTCAGAGAAGGGTGGGGGAGGGGACCCACTGGAACAGCTGTTGGGAGACAGATGGTATCCTCCCGTCAAGGCCATCCAGCGTGTTCTTTAACGTGCACAGGGTATGGCTCTCCCGCACACGGGGCCACGGCTTAACGTCCCATCCGACGGACGGCGGCCTTTCCAAGCCCATCGGTGTCCCCTACTGACCGTGAGCAGGGCGGGGAATTTTGCGGAGATAAATCTCAACGCTGACCCAGCTGGGACTCGAACCTGGGAACTACAGATTACGAGCCTGGCGCGCTACCGACTGAGCCACCCCCCGCCCCTCATCATCATCGAACAAAAATAAATGTTTCCTCTGGATATGTTCGAGTCTTTCGACCCTCTCCTCCAGATGGCAAGGTTGGATAATGCCAAGAAGCTGATGACGTTTATGTTACAAAACCTCGATAAAAAAAAATTCTTAAATCCTATGGAAAAGATTCGCATCGTTTAAAAATTTGATTGTTTCATTGTAGCAAATCTTCTTGTCCAAGTAAACTGTGCAGACTAAGTTCAAAGATGTTTTCTGTTTGTAATCTTGCTATTAAGTTGTTTCTCTGGATCGAGTAAGCAGTACAATTCAGCAAAACATGAATCACCGTTTCCTTTACGTTGCACGTCTGACAATTGGAGGAAAGAACTTTTCTCATCTTGAAAAGTGAGTCATTCAGGAGTGATGCACCTGTTCTGAATCTGGTGATGCACACAAAATTTCTTCATGAAAACCACTTTTCTCATAGGGGTGTGAGAAAAGCAACTTTTTAAATTTAAGAAATAAAAGACAAATACTTTTTATATAGTATATTTCCGCAGGTAAGACGACCTTCAGATGACGAGGTATAAATTTTCGTCAAAGTTTTATAGTTTTAGCATATATCTGTCCTATAAGACGACCCCAAACTATCAATGGCCTATGAATTTAGTTTAGATCGGCGATCATCATCTGGATAATAATACTGTATAGCGCATACGGAATTATGTCCTATTCGCAAACATTCGCACTGATTCGGGCATTCGGGTAATGACCTTGACTATTCACAAAAGCGTCGTATGGGCTATTCTATTTTGTGGACATACCCTACTCTGTACTAGTAAATAATTACAGTTTGTCCGTTTTTTCCTCAGTAGCTCAATAAACATAACTTTTAATATTTATTTTGTTTTAGTATTGTTTTACTATTACAATGTAATGCATTATTTACTATTACAATGCAATGTATTATCATATAGCGCATTTAAATAATATGATAGATTTTTCGAATAGTTGTAGTAATAAATTTTTCAATTTATATAAATTTCAATCTAATTTTTTTTGTATTTGTCCTACAAGACGATCCGGATTTTGGGGGCCTTTTTTTATGATTCAACTATCGTCTTATCTGCCGAAATATGCGGTATTTATTTTTGTTTATAACTATTTTCTTGTTTATTTTCCAGTATGTGCAGTTTACATAATTCTAGCCTAATTGTCCGGCATTGCTTGGGATGCGACATAATGTCTGAGAGTAGCGGACCTCATTGGTAGCGGAATTTTGTGTCTACTCGTTATTCAACAGGTACTTGATCGTTTGGGGGCGGGGGTGGCTCAGTCGGTAGCGCGCCAGGCTCGTAATCTGTAGTTCCCAGGTTCGAGTCCCAGCTGGGTCAGCGTGGAGATTTATCTCCGCGAAATTCCCCGCCCTGCCCACGGTCAGTAGGGGACACCGATGGGCTTGGAAAGGCCGCCGTCCGTCGGATGGGACGTTAAGCCGTTGCCCCGTGTGCGGGAGAGCCATACCCTGTGCACGTTAAAGAACACGCTGAATGGCCTTGACGGGAGGCTACCATCTGTCTCCCAACAGCTGTTCCAGTGGGTCCCCTAACCCAACCTTCTCTGAGCCTTCGGGGTCCATGTGACCTGGCCATTTAGCCCATGGTGTGCAAAAAGTGCCGCTCAGAGGTAAAACAACACAACCCAACTTGATCGTTCGGTCGCGAATTTGTTCTGGTGATCGAACACAAAGTCTTGGTGCTTGGGATTTAGATATCGAGTTCCTAACTGCAGTGGCTTGGGATTCAACCAACACTTTCTACAACAGAAGGCCGGTATACCAAGTTATGACAACGGCATAAGTAGTCCTATCAGCTAGACTAGGAGTTCTCAACGTGGAATACACGTTAACAATTTTTTTGGGGGTACGCCGTGAGAGCCAAAAGTGGCTAGATCGAGTAACAAAGTCAGTGTTTTATTTTATTCTGATTGTTATACTATAATTATTAGGTACGCCAGTTACATACACATTTCCATGGGGTACGTCAATCATAAAAGGTTGAGAACCACTGGTCTAGATTATAGGACTACATATGCTGACGTCATAAGTTGATCCACCGGCTATCTATTACAAGAGGTTGGGTTCGGTTGTTTTACCTCTGAGCGGCACTTTTTTGCACACCATGGGCTAAATGGACATTTCACAAGGACCTCGAAGGCTCAGAGAAGGTTGGGGGAGGGGACCCACTGGAACAGCTGTTGGGAGACAGATGGTAGCCTCCCGTCAAGGCCATCCAGTGTGTTCTTTAACGTGCACAGGGTATGGCTCTCCCACACACGGGACCACGGCTTAACGTCCCATCCGACGGACGGCGGCCTTTCCAAGCCCATCGGTGTCCCCTACTGACCGTGGGCAGGGCGGGGAATTTTGCGGAGATAAATCTCAATGCTGACCCAGCTGGGACTCGAACCTGGGAACTACAGATTACGAGCCTGACGCGCTACCGACTGAGCCACCCCCGCCCCTCTGGGAGAAAGACTTTTTTAGCCCACAAAGGGCTGAATGGCCAGTTCACAAGGTCTCAGAGCAGTTAGGGAGAAGGATGCCCACTGGAAAGTTATTAGCAGACAGATGGCAGATCTCATGAAGGTAATACAGCGTGTTCTTTAACGTGTGCAGAGTATGGCTCTCTCGCACACTGGGCCGCGGTTTTACGTGCCATCCGACAGACGGTGGCTTTTCCATCGGTGTCCCCTTTCTGACCGAGGGTAGGGGTTTAGCTGAGAGAAAATCTCAAAGCTGGCACAGGTGGGATTCGAACCTGGGATCTACATATTACGAGCCTGGCGCACTACCGATTGACTACCCTTAATTAATTAATTTATTTTTATTGTCGCGTGACACGAAGGTTGCCAGATCACTAATTTCTAAAAAAATCGTTGCGAGATATTTTTTCTGAATTCTGTAATCAACCATAGCGTTCGGATACTCTTTTGAGCGACTGTAGGTGGTCATATTATTTTGATACTAGATCGTGTGGGCTCACTCACGGAAATATTGAGCGTGTGCAGTTACCGTTCACAGCAAACTGGAGCGTGTGCAGTAACTGCACACGCTCCAGTTTGCTGTGAACGGTAACTGGAGTGTGTACAGTTGCTGTACACGCTCCAGACATTTTTACGAAGGTTGCCAGATCACTAATTTCTAAAAAAAATCGTTGCCGGATATTTTTCCTGAATTCTGTAATCAACCATAGCGTTCGGATACTTTTTTGAGCGACTGTACATCAGAAAAGAAATTATATATTTTAAATATATTTATTTAAAAATAAATGATAATAATTAATTTCCATTTCTATAATTAACATACAAGACATAGAACGTTCATTTTTTCCCCAAAGGCCAGAATCTATCATCAAAGCACCTCTTCAGCGTCCGAAGATCCTTTTCTCCGTTAGCAACTGTAAGTTGGAAGTTTACCTCCCATGAACATGGGCCACGTCATAATTTCATTGTACACTCCGTCGCCAGGACAAGAAGTGCAGTAGGCATCCCTGTGGCCTACGACACCGCTGTATGGAGAAATGTAACCCTGCAAGGGTGAGAGAGAAAACGATATTTAAATGTAGCATAAAAATAAGAGAATATACAAAATATATACTGTGTAGCCTTTATGTCCACCGTAATTTTTTTCAAAATATTTTAAATCTATATTCACTAGCTGCACCTCGCCAAAGTTTGTAACAAAATTTTCGTAAGACAGATCTGTCCGTTGATAATTTCTTCACAATTGACAGCCAATATGACCGAGAACACATAGTAATAGACACAGAATGTTATCTTCTACTTTTTTTTGAGCGCCACGAACGGAAGAACATGGAACTAACAAAACATCGTAATTCCTTCCAAGGTTGGGGCGGGGGTGGCTCAGTCGGTAGCGCGCCAGGCTCGTAATCTGTAGTTCCCAGGTTCGACTCCCAGCTGGGTCAGCGTTGAGATTTATCTCCGCAAAATTCCCCGCCCTGCCCATGGTCAGTAGGGAACACCGATGGGCTTGGAAAGGCCACCGTCCGTCGGATGGGACGTTAAGCCGTGGCCCCGTGTGTGGTAGAGCCATACCCTGTGCACGTTAAAGAACACGCTGGATGGCCTTGACGGGAGGTTACCATCTGTCTCCCAACAGCTGTTCCAGTGGGTGCCCTCCCCCAACCTTCTCTGAGCCTTCGGGGTCCATGTGACCTGGCCATTTAGCCCACGGTGTGCAAAAAAGTGCCGCTCAGAGGTAAAACAACCCAATCTTCCAAGGTTACAAACTTGTACAATCCAGTTTAAAAGAAATGTGATATAAAATATTATATTTATTGTGATTGTATATTAAAATATTATAGAGTACTTAAGAATTAATTATTAGCTATAAAAAATGTTAGCAGTAAAATTTAAAAACTATAATTGAATATAGCTACGAAACAAAAATGTACTTTGGTGATACGGTGGACCACTATTTGATGACAGAGGATGTAAATGAATCCACAAAAATTATGCCTGAATGAGTCTGCATTGTTTTAACTATTTGCAGGAATATTCAAAGATTGATGTGTATTGATGATGATGATGGATGCAAATGACGTTCTTTCCTGTGTTTTTTTAAGAACATAGTGGTAGTGAATTGCATTTTCTTGTACTGCAGTTGTGATCTCGAAAAAACACTTTTCTGTCGAAGGATAGCCCTCCTGCACTTCGTCAGTTTTTTAAGCAGATTAAATATTTCTCTGATGGAGACTCCACGATGCCTACTTAATATCTTCTTCCTCTTCTAATTCTTCTTCCACGCTGGGGTAGGAGGTAGCTCAGCCGGTAGCGCGCCAGGCGCGTAATCTTCAGTTCCCAGGTTCGAGTTCCAGCTGGGCCAGCGTTGAGATTTATCTCTTTAAAACTCCCTGCCCTTGGTCAGTAGGGGACACCGATGGTTTTGGAAAAACCACCGTCTATCGGATGGGTTGGGTTGTTTTACCTCTGAGCAGCACTTTTTTGCACACCATGGGCTAAATGGCCAGGTCTCATGGACTCCGAAGGCTCAGAGAAGGTTGGGGAGGGGACCCACTGGAACAGCTGTTGGAAACACAGATGGTAGCCTCCCGTCAAGGCCATCCAGCGTGTTCTTTAACGTGCACAGGGTATGGTTCTCCCGCACACTGGGCCACGGCTTAACGTCCCATCCGACGGACGGCGGCCTTTCCAAGCCCGTCGGTGTCCCCTACTGACCGTGGGCAGAGCGGGGAATTTTGCGGAGATAAATCTCAACACTGACCCAGCTGGGACTCGAACCTGGATTACGAGCCTGGCGCGCTACCGACTGAGCCACCCCCGCCCCGATCGGATGGGAGTTAAGCCGTGGCCCCGAGAGTGGGAGAGCCATACCCTGTGCACGTTAAAGAGTACACTGGATGGCCTTGAAGGGAGGCTACCATCTGTCTCCCAATAGTTGTCCAGTGGGTCCCGCTCTTCGAACCTTCTCTGATCCCTTCGGGTTCTTGTGACCTGGCCATTTAGCCCATTGTGTGCACATAAGTACCGCTCAGAGGTAAAACAACCCAAATTCCTCCACACTCTCGACAACTTCGTATTGGTCTTCTGTTAGCTCGTCCAATCACCGTTTAGTAATTCTTCTACATGGTCCTCAGTCATGAGACCATCCGCCATTGAATCCTTCGTAGGCTACCTAACGAGCAACGTTAACAATCTTCTTGGGATTCGGTCGAGTTCGCATACTGTACTTCTCCTATTGTAATTGGAGCCAAATTCCTAGAATAGTGGGGCGGGGGTGGCTCAGTCGGTAGCGCGCCAGGCTCGTAATCTGTAGTTCCCAGGTTCGAGTCCCAGCTGGGTCAGCGTTGAGATTTATCTCCGCAAAATTTCCCCGCCTTGCCCACGGTCAGTAGGGGACACCGATGGGCTTGAAAAGGCCGCCGTCCGTCGGATTGTACGTTAAGCCGTGGCCCCGTGTGCGGGAGAGCCATACCCTGTGCACGTTAAAGAACACGCTGGATGGCCTTGACGGGAGGCTACCATCTGTCTCCCAACAGCTGTTCCAGTGGGTCCCCTCCCCCAACCTTCTCTGAGCCTTCGGGGTCCATGTGACCTGGCCATTTAGCCCATGGTGTGCAAAAAAGTGCCGCTCAGAGGTAAAACAACCAACGTTAAAGAACACGCTGGATGGCCTTGACGGGAGGCTACCATCTGTCTCCCAACAGCTGTTCCAGTGGGTCCCCTCCACCAACCTTCTCTGAGCCTTCGGGGTCCATGTGACCTGGCCATTTAGCCCATGGTGTGCAAAAAAGTGCCGCTCAGAGGTAAAACAACCAACGTTAAAGAACACGCTGGATGGCCTTGACGGGAGGCTACCATCTGTCTCCCAACAGCTGTTCCAGTGTATCCCCTCCACCAACCTTCTCTGAGCCTTCGGGATCCATGTGACCTGGACATTTAGCCCATGGTGTGCAAAAAAGTGCCGCTCAGAGGTAATACAACCAACGTTAAAGAACACGCTGGATGGCCTTGACGGGAGGCTACCATCTGTCTCCCAACAGCTGTTCCAGTGGGTCCCCTCCACCAACCTTCTCTGAGCCTTCGGGGTCCATGTGACCTGGCCATTTAGCCCATGGTGTGCAAAAAAGTGCCGCTCAGAGGTAAAACAACCAACGTTAAAGAACACGTTGGATGGCCTTGACGGGAGGCTACCATCTGTCTCCCAACAGCTGTTCCAGTGGGTCCCCTCCACCAACCTTCTCTGAGCCTTCGGGGTCCATGTGACCTGGCCATTTAGCCCATGGTGTGCAAAAAAGTGCCGCTCAGAGGTAAAACAACCCAACCCAAATCACTTCTAAGCCCATTAAATGTTCGTTTCAGATGACAAGTAGGAAATTCCGTATTCTTGCATAACAGTTCCTAACAGAAGAAAACTCAATGCCATAAAATTCCGCCAGAAGTGGTAGAAGGAATTGGTTGACTGAAATATGCAACTTCCTGCGGAAGAATGACAATGCGAAAATGATGCAGTTTCGACTGCGTTATTTGTTAGCCTTGAAGCAGGTGCCATTTCTTGCACAAGCCGTAATTGATCGTTTTTAGTGCGATTCGATTGCTTTAACGTTTAACGTTGTTTTCTTTTATGTACAGTCGCTCAAAAAAAGTATCCGAACGCTATGGTTGATTACAGAATTGAGAAAAAATATATGGCAACGATTTTTTTTTAGAAATTAGTGATCTGGCAACTTTCGTGTCACGTGATTACAGAATTCACGAAAAATATCTGGAGCGTGTACAGCAAACTTTACACGCTCCAGTTACCGTTCACAGCAAACTGGAGTGTGTGCAGTTACTGCACACGCTCGAGTTTGCTGTGAACGGTAACTGCACACGCTGAATATTTCCGTGAGTGAGCCCACACGATCTAGTATCGAAATAATATGACCACCTACAGTCGCTCAAAAAAAGTATCCGAACGCTATGGTTGATTACAGAATTCACAAAAAATATATGGCAACGATTTTTTTTAGAAATTAGTGATCTGGCAACTTTCGTGTCACGTGATTACAGAATTCACGAAAAATATCTGGAGCGTGTACAGCAAACTTTACACGCTCCAGTTACCGTTCACAGCAAACTGGAGCGTGTGCAGTTACTGCACACGCTCGAGTTTGCTGTGAACGGTAACTGCACACGCTCAATATTTCCGTGAGTGAGCCCACACGATCTAGTATCGAAATAATATGACCACCTACAGTCGCTCAAAAAAAGTATCCGAACGCTATGGTTGATTACAGAATTCACAAAAAATATATGGCAACGATTTTTTTTAGAAATTAGTGATCTGGCAACCTTCGTGTCACGTGATTACAGAACTTAGAAAAATATCTGGAGCGTGTACAGCAACTGTACACGCTCCAGTTACCGCTCGCAGCAAACTGGAGCGTGTGCAGTTACTGCACACGCTCCAGTTTGCTGTGAACGGTAACTGCACACGCTCAATATTTCCGTGAGTGGCCCACACGATCTAATATCAAAATAATATGACCACCTACAGTCGCTCAAAAAAGTATCCGAACACTATGGTTGAATACAGAATTTAGAAAAAATATCTGACAACGATTTGTTTTTAGAAATTAGTGATCTGGCAACCTTCGTGTCACGTGATTACAGAATTCAGAAAAATATCTGGAGAGTGTACAGCAACTGTACACGCTCCAGTTACCGCTCGCAGCAAACTGGAGCGTGTGCAGTTGGAGCGTGTGCAAACTGGAGCGTGTGCAGTTAGTTTGCTGTGAAGGCAAACCTTCGTGTTACTTGACACAAAGGTTGCCAGATCACTAATTTCTAAAAAAATCGTTACCAGATATTTTTTCTGAATTCTGTAATCAACCATAACGCTCCGATATTTTTTTGAGCGACTGTACAGAGTGAATACAGAATAACGATTCCTGATGTTCCGAGGCTCGAATCCCAACTGCGCCAGCACTGACATTTACGAAAGAATTTCGAACGAAAAGTGATGATAATTCTGATAACATGCATATATATAATTATAAAAATTTTATCAATGAAGAAGGATAACTTAGTAATTCTGAAAACACGATGATTGATGATTGTTAAGCTTTGATTGATGAAAACGGTTGGGTTGTTTTACCTCTGAGCGGCACTTTTTTGCACACCATGGGTTAAATGGCCAGGTCACATGGACCCGGAAGTCTCAGAGAAGGTTGGGGGACGGAACCCATTGGAACAGCTGTTAGGAGACAGATGGTAGCCTCCCGTCAAGGCCATCCAGCATGTTCTTTAACGTGCACAGGGTATGACTCTCCCGCACACGGGACCACGGATTAACGTCCCATCCGACGGACGGCGGCTTTTCCATGCCCATCGGTGTTCCCTGCTGACCGTGGGCAGAGCGGGGAATTTTGCGGAGATAAATTTCAACGCCAACCCAGCTGGAACTCGAACCTGGGAAATACAAATTACGAGCCTGGCGCGCTGCCGACTGAGCCACCCGCGCCCCAATTTTTATCAGTGAAGAAGGATAACTTCGTAATTCTGATAACATGGAGACTGATGATTGTTAAGCTTTGATTGATGAAGGGGATAACTTAGCAATTCCAATAAATGAAGATCGATAATGGTAAATCTTTTATCAATAAAGTGGGATAACTTAGCAAATCTGATAATACGAAGATCGATAATTGCAAAATTTTGATAAACGGGGAAGAATAATTTAGCAATTCTGATAAACGTAGACTGATAATTTCAGAACTTTGTTAAAAATGTACTCTCCTATATATAGGACGGAGATAATCTGTAAGCTTTATTGGACTTGTCTTGACTTCTCATACGACATACAAACACAGGACATGTCCGCTGGTTAAATGGTCAGGAACGTTGGCCACTAGACTAGGTATGGGACTTTGATCAATGAAGAAGAAGAATTAATAAATTATAAGAAATGATGATCGATAATTTCAAATATTTTATCGAAATAAATCCCCCCTGAAGCAGCTGCTTGCCACACAAGTCTGACAGGAGCAAGTGACAATCTCCAGCTTCTGTGAGGAACGCGAGATCTCAGCAGAAAGACAAACACACGTGCGTTACTCTGGGTTCGAACCAAGGTCCCGTTGATCATCAGCGAAGCACGTTAACCACTCGGCACGGTTTGGTTGTTTTACCTCTGAGCGGCACTCTTTTTTGCACACCATGGGCTAAATAGCCAGGTCATAAGGAACCCGAATGCTCAGAGAAGGTTGGGGGAAGGGACCCACTGAAACAGCTGTTGGGAGACAGATGGTAGCCTCCCGTCAAGGCCATCCAGCGTGTTCTTTAACGTTGGGTTGTTTTACCTCTGAGCAGCACTTTTTTGCACACCATGGGCTAAATGGCCAGGTCACATGGACCCCGAAGGCTCAGAGAAGGTTGGGGGAGGGGACCCACTGGAACAGCTGTTGGGAGACAGATGGTAGCCTCCCGTCAAGGCCATCCAGCGTGTTCTTTAACGTGCACAGGGTATGGCTCTCTCCCGCACACGGGGCCACGGCTTAACGTTCCATCCGACGGACGGCGGCTATTCCATGCCCATAGGTGTCCCCTGCTGACCGTGGGCAGGGCGGGGAATTTTGCGGAGATAAATCTCAATGCTCACCCAGTTGGACTCGAACCTGGGAACTGCAGATTTTTTACCTGGGAACCTGGGAACTGCCTTTTCCGAACCTGGGACTGCAGATTTAATTGGACGGGGGTCCAATTATTTTACATAACTTTTTTAATTTAAAAACCATTACGAAATTAAAATGAGATTATCTGTGCTTTAAATTCTTATTTTGATTTATTGTAAATAAAAAAAAGCTCACATTGTGGAAATTGAAAAGGCAAGTAGTATAAATGCAAAAATGAGTAAAATTTTTTTAGACTTTATAGCTAAAATACAATTTGAATCCTGTAGGTAAACTTACATAATATTATTCGTGTTCATCTATTTGCAGAAGTAGGATCCACCCAGTTCTGAATTACATTATGAAATGAACAAGTTTGGACTGTTTCTCTCTCAATTGATGATATGGCACAGGCATTGAATCTTTCCTATGTAGAAAGCAAATATGTCTTGACAAATTTTAATTTACTGAACGATCGTTCTGTTGTCACTGTTACAGGAAGTGATCCTATAGGTAACAATTATTCTCATATCTATTACCATATGTGGGTCAAAACCAGCCTCCTAGGAGCGGAGGTGGCTCAGTCGCTAGCACGCCAGGATCATAATCTGCAGTTCCCAGGTTCGAGTCCCATCTGTGTCAGCGTTTGAGATTTATCTCCGCGAAACTCCCAGCCGTGCCCACGGTTAGTAGAGAACAGCGATGGCTTGGAAAGGCCGCCGTCCGTCGGATGGGACGTTAACCCGTGGCGCCGTGTGCGAGAGAGCCATAACCTGTGCACATTAACGAACACACTGGATGACCTTGACAGGTGGCTACCATCTGTCTCCCAACAGCTATTCCAGTGAGTCCCCTTCCCCAACCATTTGGGGCGAAGATGGCTCAGTCGGTAGCGCGCCAGGCTCGTAATCTGTAGTTCCCAGGTTCGAGTCCCAGCTGGGTCAGCGTTGAGATTTATCTCTGCAAAATTCCTCACCCTGCCCACGGTCAGTAGGGGACACCGATGGGCTTGAAAAGGCCGCCGTCCGTCGGATGGGACGTTAAGCCGTGGTCCCGTGTGCGGGAGAGCCATACCCTGTGCACGTTAAAGAACACGCTGGATGGCCTTGACGGGAGGCTACCATCTGCCTCCCAACAGCTGCTCCAGTGGGTCCCCTCCCCCAACCTTCTCTGAGCCTTCGGGGTCCATGTGACCTGGCCATTTAGCCCATGGTGTGCAAAAAAGTGCCGCTCAGAGATGAAACAACCAGCCTCCTTAAATTCCTACCCCGTAGTCAGATACAAGTATTCACTTGTGGGTCCCCGGGGCGATAGGCCATTCACTTGTGGGTCCCCGGGGCAACACCCAAGATGTAGCCTTTGCAAGGCTCTCTTATCAGACCTCTAGTGATTCTCGCTAACCTACCACAACATTTCGAGTTATAAGCAGCTGGTGATCCAGCTAAGGCTTTGGGTTGTTTTACCTCTGAGCGGCACTTTTTTGCATACCATGGGCTAAATGGCCAGGTCGCATGGACCCCGAAGGCTCAAAGAAGGTTGGGGACCCACTGAACAGCTATTGGGAGACAGATGGTAGCCTCCCGTCAAGGCCATCCAGCGTGTTCTTTAACGTGCACAGGGTATGTCTCTCCCGCACACGGAGCCACGGCTTAACGTCCCATCCGACCGACGGCGACCTTTCCAAGCCCATCGGTGTCCCCTACTGACCGTGGGCAGGGCAGGGAATTTTGCGGAGATAAATCTCAACGCTGACCCAGCTGGGACTCGAATCTGGGAACTACAGATTACGAGCCTGGCGCGCTACCGACTGAGCCACCCCCGCCCTCCAGCTAAGGCTGCGACGGGCATTGTAAAGGCATGAATTGCCAATAAATGAAAAACTTCTACTGTTTTTATTTCATGCCTATTAACTTGTCGTAACAGCTGTTCGTTAACGGTAATAGAACGCTGTCAAAGATTTTTCTATGTTGTGATTTTTTTTTTGAGAAAGAATTTTCATTGTGCTGTCAATCAAATATTTCCCTTTTATTCTTTGGACGCAGTTAATTGTAATCTGGGACCCCATTCAGCTTCAAAAATAACAAATCGCTTCTGAGTAGGTTGTTGCGAGAAGAATATGACAAAATCCATTCGTCGCAAATGTCCGTAGAGGAGATTTGTGAATAATAATAACGGCTCTAAATATAATTCCTATGAATAGGATATAATTCCTACAGTGAGGAAATATTTTAATAAATATTTTATATAGTGTGTCTGGAAAATAATGGTAGGATTTTGAGAACCAATATGTAGGAAAATGAATATTAAAATAATATATATTCAAAAAAATAATTTTTTAATGGAAAAATTACCACAAACAGTTTTGAACATAATTAGTGAATTTGCACCCTGTATAAGTCCATCCGTTTCTTGCTATATACGCTAATACTATAAATAATAATAAACAGTACTCTAAATAATCTAAATATTCTTCTGTAGGTGTTTGTTTTATTAGAGTATTGCCAAGCATATATCATTACAATTAAGTTTTACTAAGGTTACGGTTTTGGTACCGTCCCGTGGCCGAGTGGTTAGCGCTCTTGGCTACTGATCTAAGGGACCTGGGTTCCGAGCCCCGGGTAAGGCATGGATGTGTGTGTCATTTTTCTGCTGAGGTCCTACCATCCTCTCAGACCTTCTACTGTGGCATATAAACTGACAGGCTCCTGTCAGACCTCTGTGGCAAGCAGCTGCTTGAGGGTTTTTTTTTTTATATTACAGTTTTGGCAATTTGCCATAGCTCACAGTGCATTTTTTTACCATCAGGATTCACTATTACTATGGAAAATAAATATTATTAACTATATTCAGCTTAATTATTTGCTTTGGGGACACTAGGTTCCTAGTCTGGCTCTTTAGCCCATTGGGTTGTTATATCTCTGAGCGGCGCTTTTTTGCACACCATGGGCTAAATGGCCAGGTCACAAGGACCCCGAAGGCTAAGAGAAGGTTGTGGGGAGGGGACCCACAGAACCAGCTGTTGGGAGACAGATGGTAGCCTACCCGTGAAGGCCATCCAGCATGTTCTTTAATGTGCACAGGGTATGGCTATCCCGCACCCGGGGCCACGCATTAACGTCCCATCCGACGGACGGCGGCCTTTCCAAGCCTATCGGTGTCCCCTATTGACCGTGGGCAGGGCGGGGAATTTTTCGGAGATAAATCTCAACGCTGACCCAGCTGGGACTCGAACCTGGGAACTGAAGATTACGAGCCAGGTGCGCTACCGACTGAGCCCCCCCCCCCCCCACACACACACACACACATAGCCTACTGGTGAAGAAAGTGCAGCTCATAGGTAAAATTCCTAAATTTTGGATTTTTTTTCCTTTTCGTATTTGCATTTTATTTACCTTTCGCACTCCACATAAAAGGAGATTCCACGCAGCTCGAAACATAGAATCGGATGGAGACTGATTCCTGTATTCCCCAATGAAGGCAATGCCCAAGGAGTTCCTGTTGTGTCCTTTGGTATGGCCACCCATCTGATTCCAGTTCCGACCTTCATACACTCTCCCGTCTCCGCCAATTAGGAAATGGTAACCGATATCGTTCCAGTCTGTGAAAGAAGAAGTACAGAACAATATAAATATGGCGGTTGCACAGAAAAATCATATATAAGATTCTAACGCATGGAAGCTTAATAATGATTATTATTGATTAATATATGCAATAAAATAAATTTAATTTTAATAAAAACCCCTTAATTTACCGTTATTTTTATATTTATTTAGAGAACATTTTGTTCGTTTCTGATATAACTTATTGGCATTCTCATGCATCAAGATTCAAACCAACACTTACCCTTTTCCATCATATGTTCCCCTTGTATGATTTTGACTGCTCTCTTACAGGACATCTTATTGTAGCAAGCAGGACTGTCCGTATGATGGAAAATCACATAACGGACTGGCGTCATCATCCAATCAATTGGTCCAGGCAGCTTGGCACCCCAGTCTTTCCGACTAACTAGATCGACACCCCAACAACCTTGAAAAAGAAACAGTGTAGTTATTGCTTACTGAATCTGAAATTATAAGATACATAAATGAATCACTTAGATCAGTGAGTAGTAGCATAAATGAGAGTTCTGGCACAGAACAAATGGGTTAGAATTCTCGAGCCCTTCTTACTGTGCCAGAACTCTCATTTATGTTACTACTCCAGTGGTTGGTCTGGGCGGGGGTGGCTCTGTCGGTAGCGCGCCAGGCTCGTAATCTGTAGTTCCCAGGTTCGAGTCCCAGCTGGGTCAGCGTTGAGATTTATCTCCGCAAAATTCCCCGCCCTGCCCACGGTCAGTAGGGGACACCGATGGGCTTGGAAAGGCCGCCGTCCGTCGGATGGGACGTTAAACCGTGGCCCCGTGTGCGGGAGAGCCGTGCACGTTAAAGAACACGCTGGATGGCCTTGACGGGGGGCTACCATCTGTCTCCTAACAGCTGTTCCAGTGGGTCCCCTCCCCCAAAATTCTCTGAGCCTACGGGGTCCATGTGACCTGGCCATTTAGCCCATGGTGTGCAAAAAAGTGCCGCTCAGAGGTAAAACAACCCAACCCAGTGGTTGGTAAAGTGTTTTGTAACCACTGGTCTAAGTGCAACCACTTACTGCATTCATTTTCTTTGACGACCATCTGAAGTTTAAAACGATATTTAAGAATTTTAAAGGAAAGTATAATGAGAAATTTTTAACAACCCCCTCCCCTGAATTTAAAAGAGAAAAAATAACATAAAGACTTTCTCAAAATTTTGCGAACACTTAACAAGATCCCAATACACAAATCACCCGAAATGCTTTCGCGTACCCCTGGTCTACATAGGCTGATCACATTTTAAGAAAAAAAAGATCCAGGGATTTTTGAAAATTCAATTTGAAGAATTGAGTTGACGTTCCGGGAAGACAGCATCGATTTAACCAGACATATTGATGATGAGGGGCGGGAGTGGCTCAGTCGGTAGCGCGCCAGGCTCGTAATCTGTAGTTCCCAGGTTCGAGTCCCAGCTGGTTCAGCGTTGAGATTTATCTCCGCAAAATTCCCTGCCCACGGTCAGTAGGGGACACCGATGGGCTTGGAAAGGCCGCCGTCCGTCGGATAGGACGTTAAGCCGTGGCCCCGTGTGCGGGAGAGACATACCTGTGCACGGTAAAGAACACGCTGGATGGCCTTGACGGGAGGCTACCATCTGTCTCCCAACAGCTGTTCCAGTGGGTCCCCTTCCCCAACATTCTCTGAGCCTTCGGGGTCCATGTGACCTGGCCATTTAGCCCATGGTGTGCAAAAAAGTGCCGCTCAGAGGTAAAACAACCCAACCCAAAGGCGTTTGTTCTATTTCGAACCTGAGGCCGCTCGGGCTCAGTCCGGCAAAACCCGAACCTGAATTCATTTCTATTGTGAATAATGAATAATTACCTGAATGTGCAGTATTGGAACAGAGAATATGTGTGAACAGAAGAAATAGCAGATCTTCGATAGCCTTCCTCTTCGATACTTGAAACATCCTTCAATGATTTTTCTAATTGAGCTACCAGTATTTCTGTAAGACAAGAAAATCTGAATTGTTTCAAAAAGAATGATCCAATGTACGCTCTAATATTTACACTACTAAGCAATTTTTTTGTTATTTGAGATAAATGAAAAATGATTTTTTAGTTGGATAGGAACTGATGAAATATTATTATTTGATTTTACCAATAATCCATTAGTCCGAATAATAAATATAAATAAAATTCTAAGAGTGAAATAATAATAAATTAGTCCACTCTTAGAAGACTAATATTAAAAAAAAAGACAAACTTCATCCTCTTTGAAAAAAGGAGTATTCCGTATTTGAGAGAGGCGATTTGTTCATCTGATTTAATATGAAGTAACTGAATGATTTCTGGATGCAGCCTTTTTTATACACAGCTCACTAGTTTTTAAGAACTTTTTGATCTTGTGACTCTTCAGATGTTAAAAGTTGGGTTAAGTTGTGCAGTTGTGTGTTACTACGGAGCAGCACGATTTTGCACAAAATGCACTAAGTGGCCAAGCCACATGTTGGGTTGGGTTGTTTTACCTCTGAGCGGCACTTTTTTGCACACCATGGGCTAAATGGCCAGGTCACGTGGACCCCGAAGGCTCAGAGTTGTTGGGTTGTTTTACCTCTGAGCGGCACTTTTTTGCACACCATGGGCTAAATGGCCAGGTCACGTGGACCCCGAAGGCTCAGAGAAGGTTGGGGGAGGGGACCCACTGGAACAGCTGTTGGGAGACAGATGGTAGCCTCCCGTCAAGGCCATCCAGCGTGTTCTTTAACGTGCACAGGGTATGGCTCTCCCGCACACGGGGCCACGGCTTAACGTCCCATCCGACGGACGGCGGCCTTTTCAAGCCCATCGGTGTCCCCTACTGACCGTGGGCAGGGCGGGGAAATTTGCGGAGATAAATCTCAACGTTGACCCAGCTGGGACTCGAACCTGGGAACTAGAGATTACGAGCCTGGCGCGCTACCGACTGAGCCACCCCCGCCTCCCAGGCCACAGGAACCAGCGATGTACGGTAAGGGAAGGGGGGGGATCATGAATCTGGACCCTCCTCGGAAATCGTCTCGTCGTCTCCAACTTGCCTACCTACTTTGAATTTTACTCAGTTGTCTGTTGTTTTAACAGTTGTCTTTGTGGAATTTTATTTTAGCCGCATATTTTGTCCGACAAATGGAATACAAAAACAACTATAAATTCTTATTCCATATAGAATATTATTTTAATCTTTCTAATTTCCTAATTTTTAGCAACTGGGAATCCCTACTCAAGTCCTCGACCCACGGAAAATAAACCCTCCAACCTCCCGAAAACTGAAAAACTGAATTTTCGGACCTCCCAAACAAAATTTAACCCCCCCCCCCCCCCGCGAAACTAAATTCTGGGTGCTTCCTTCACAAGAACCCCAAAGACTGAGAGAAGGTTACGGAAGGAGATTCACTAGACCAGGGGGTGGGCAATTGTTTTCGTATCTACACTGCGCATGCGTATTGACGTGGCCGTCCTAGTGGAAAATACGAGACGAATCTTCGGTCGCGCACGGGAAGGAAATCTCGGTTCAAGGCGGATTTTTCTGACTGTCTTGGCGGGCCACAAAAAACTTTTAGCGGGCCGAATGTGGCCCGCGGGCCGCTATTTGCCCACCCCTGCACTAGACAGCTGTTAGAAGACAGAATGGAAGTCTCGTATCCAATGTATATCTTTAACAAGCACTGAGTATGGCACTCCTGTAGGCGAAGTTACAGCTTAATATCCGATGGACGTAGGCCTTTCCAAGCCCATTAGTGTCTCCTTTTTCACCGAGAGAAGAGTTAGCGAAGATAGTTAGCGAAGATAGTTAGCGAAGATTGGGCTTAGCGAAGATAAATCTCGACGCTGGCTTAGTTGAGATTCGAACATGGGAACTACAGATTAAGAGCCTTGCGAGCCACTGACTGAGTCACCCCTGGCCCATGGTTAAATACAATATGAGGTAGATTAAAGCATAGGCCTACGAAGGAGTTGGGGGGAGGGAGGTTCAGTCGATAGCGCATCAGGCTCGTAATCTGCAATCCTAGGTTCGATTCCAACCTAGGCCAACATTAGCCTGAGGAAGGGGACACTGGGCTTGGAAAGGCCGCCGTCCGTCGGATAGGACGTAAAGCCTTGGCGCCGTGTGCAGGTTGTTTTAACTCTGAGTGGCACTATTTTTCACACAGTGGGCTAAATGGCCAGGTCACAAGAACTCTAAAGGCTCAGAGAAAGTTGTGGGAGAGGACTCATAGGAACAGCTGTTGGGAGACAGATGGTAGCCTCCCATCAAGGCCATCCAGCGTACTCTTTAACGGGCACAGGTTATGGCTCTCCAGCACACTGTGCCACATCTTAACGTCCCATCGATTGGACGGCTGCCTTTCAAAGACCATCGGTGTCCCCTACTGACTGAGGGCAGGACAGGGAGTTTTGCGGAGAAAAATCTCAACGCTGGTCCAGCTGGAACTCGAACCTGGAAACGGTAGATTGCGAGCCTGACACGCTACCGATTGAGCCCCCACCCAACCCCGTGTGCATCAGAGCCATACCCTACACGTTAGAGAACAAGCTGGATGGCCTTGATGGAAGGCTATCACAAACAACTGTTCAATGGGGCCCCTTGCTCCAACCTTCTCTGAACCCTTGGGGTCTCTGTGCCATCCCATTGTTCTCTAAAAAGTGCTGCTTATAGGTAAAATAATCGAACCTGCAATGAGGTTAAAAATAATATTTTCTTCTAATTTAGTGTTAATCCTAAATTTAGGCCTAATTTAGTGGATGCGTATAAGGTTTATATACCGTAAGGGTTCTACAGCAGTCTTTGTGACTCCATATAAAAGTGAAATTTACTGCAAATCATTATAGTTTCAATAAAAGTTCATATTTGCAACTTATGTTACCATAATGTCTGAGGTTACCATAATGTCTGAGGTGAAATTTTAACTCAATGGATTCAACTGTTCCGGTGAGCGAGGCTGTCACGGCCAGGTGGATTTGATGGCTTCACCTCTGAGCGGAAATTTATGGATACAATAGTTCTAAATGGCTAGGACACAAGGGCTCCAAAGGCTCAGAGCTGTAGAGAAGTAAGTTAAGAAACATGGAAACTTCCCGTCATGGCCATCTAGCTCATTTTTTAACGTTATTGGGTGTAGCTCTCATTCACAACGAACTACGGCTTAATTTCTTATATGGTGAACAGCGGCCATTATAAGCCAATTGGTTATCCCTTTTATCCCCGAGGGCACAATGGGAGTTAGCGGGTAAATCTGAACATAATCAGATTGGGAACTCGAACCTAGGAGCATTGGGGCGGGGGTGGCTCAGTCTGTAGCGCGCCAAGCTCGTAATCTGTAGTTCCCAGGTTCGAGTCCCAGCTGGGTCAGCGTTGAGATTTATCTCCGCAAAATTCCCCGCCCTGCCCACTGTCAGTAGGGGACACCGATGGGCTTGGAAAGGCCACCGTCCGTCGGATGGGACGTTAAGCCGTGGCCCCTTGGGCGGGAGAGCCATACCCTGTTCACGTTAAAGAACATGCTGGATGTCCTTGACGGGAGGCTACTATCTGTCTCCCAACAGCTGTTCCAGTGGGTCCCCTCCAACTTTTTCTGAGACTTCGGAGTCCTTGTGACCTGGCCATTTAGCCCATTGTGTACAAAAAGTGCCGCTCAGAGGTAAAACAACCCAACCCAAACCATTGAAAAATAAAAAAAAAAATAGAAGTTATCGAGCTTCGACGTTAGTTTCCCATTTACATAATATAGGATTGTTCCTAATTTTTGTAAACCAGTGTTTATATACGTTATATTCCGGAACGGCAATGAGGTTCACTCCATTTCACTCTGGTCTTCTAATTACTTTTTTATTACTTACGTTTAATTACTTACTTTCTGTTTTACCTCGAAACGCTGCCCACGGTCAGTAGGGGACACCGATGGGCTTGGAAAGGCCACCGTCCGTCGGATGGGACGTTAAGCCGTGGTCCCGTGTGCGGGAGATCCATACCCTGTGCACGTTAAAGAACACGCTGGATGGCCTTGACGGGAGGCTACCATCTGTCTCCCAACAGCTGTTCCAGTGGGTCGCCTCCCCCAACCTTCTCTGAGCCTTCGGGGTCCATGTGACCTGGCCATTTAGCCCATGGTGTGCAAAAAAGTGCCGCTCAGAGGTGAAACAACCCAACCCAACCCAACCTCGAAACGCACTCTTAATAGATTAATGTCAATATCGATTATTTTTCCCGTTGACAGTAATTTATGCATACTTAGTGAAACTAAAATTTAAACTGATAATTTATTACATATAAAACGACTTACAATTACAATAAAAACGGCTATATATTTTAGACAACGAATCAGTATCACGATATACATATTTTAAAAAATCAATTCTACGAAAGCAGAATTACGCTAATTAAATAATTTTAGTTCAGTACCATCAAGTATTTACAGTGATATATCAGATATTATGGTTGTAAATTATTTTTCTTTTATTGAATAACCATCTTTTCTTTTATTTCATTTTGTAGTTGTAACTCTACTTTTGAACAGGTGTTGCATTTTAAGCAATCATTTTCACGTTACAAGTTTAAAAAATCAATGTTGGATCTTATCCAGGCAGTTATTGCAATAGCTACCACTCGTTTATTTGACTAAGGTATTACAAAATTTTCGGTGGGAAATCGCATCTTGTAAACTCTGAGATTTTCAGGAAACAGAACCCAGATAAGGACGATGAACAGGTGACGAATTATCTCTAATCTTAAAATGGTGAATCAACAAAGAACGGTTAGTAAAGTTCAGAATATCTGCACATGTTTGTTTTCATAAGAATACCATTATCTACTTAGATATTGCAATCCTATTAGATATTGCAATCCTAGAATATGATTTATATTTCCTACTGAGAATACACGCATTCTGATAATTTCACCTATTATCAGCACACCTGTGCTAAAGAGTCTAATGATTCAAACAATATTTATGATGCCATACTAAAGCGAAAATTATTATATAAATAGATGCTGGCAATGAGAACATAAAAGTACAAATAATTTTTATTTCGAAAGATTACCTTTTTTTAATTTTTTTAATTAAATTAATTTGGGAAAAAACTTTTTTTTTTGCTCTTCAACTATTGATTATAGCGTTATTCTTTTTATTTTCTTACAATTAAATATAGGAAAATGAATCAACATTTTGTTTTGTAATTATTTATTATGCAACACTAAAATTACAATGGTGATAGGAGTTGAATAGCATATGGTTCGGTTAATCGAGGTTACCATAAAATTATCATTAACCGACTTCCGATATCGTTTAATCTTCCAAAGTCTCTTAATAGTTATCCATTGGATTCCTTTCCTCTACAAACGCAGATCCCTTGCAGCTTTGTAACCTAGTCAATTGCCCATTGTGGGTCAAAAAACTGCCGTATAGAAGTAAAACAATCCAACCCATAGAGCCGAGACAGTTTCAGCAGTGGGGGATTTATATTATGTGATAATAAATCATTTGCCTGAAAAGACACATTACTAATTTTAGGCCTTTTATTCTCGTTTGATATGCTAATTTTTACTCAGAGGTAAATCAAAATGGGATTCAATTGAACCTGAAGCCTGATGCATCAAGCATAGGCATCTAGATAGAACCAGACCCGGACTGCTCACTGATATGGTAATATTATTCAAATCAAACCTTTAACTGGCAGTGGTTAGGGAGCCACTCTTCCAGCAGACCATTTTGTGTGTTTGCTCTAAGTGGTTAGTAGTGACTTCACTTAGTATGATTTCTAAGATTATTTTCTGTCCTATATATCGAAGTGGAAAAAAGTTGTACGCTCTTTCATATTTTATATATTAAAATTCAACTGGTGGCTAATTATTTTAGAAAATTATTTTTATTTATAAAAAACCCCAATAAAATCTATTAAGTAATAATAAGTATTTTATTTTATTGAATATTATTTTCAATTAAATAGTTTATAGTTAAATTGTGGCAAATTATATTAGTAAAACATTTTACACATATTTCATTTTCCTTATATTTCACATCTGTATAGGCCCGTTTTATCTAGATGGCCGTGATCATAACTTTTATAACGACCACAAAGCCGACTCTGTTATTTGATGTAGAAAATTTTTTAATGAATAATTCACAAAGATTATCATAATCCAAAACAATGATAAAAATTGAACCTTTAAGACTACAAGCAAAATAAATCCCAGAACATAGCACTTACTTTAATTACGAAACGTTCCCTCCACAAATTCACAAAACTGCGTCAAGCTGTTTGTGTGTCTAACGGACAAACAGTTTTCTTCAGCAAGCAGCATCAACTTTTATTCTTCTGTTCAACTAATATGGCGACCTATACGATAAATAGAACCATTTCTCAAGTGTTTGTCATTCGCTTTCAACATGTATGAATGGCTCATTACTCCCAGATGATTCTTTCATCTTTCAAATCACTTCGAACACAACCTTACTGAAACTAGTCACTTCGGCCTAACCATACGATTGCGTGAGCCATTAGTTACTGAATCTCCAAGCAGACAATAAAAATCATGTTGTGAACAAACAAGTATGTACTGTTTTTTGCTTAAAGCGCGACCAAGAAGGTCACCAATAAATATCCAACTTGTGAACTGAAGAGAATAACTTACAACCACCTATTTGAGAAACAATTCTTCATCGTAGATCGTATAATCATATTCGATGTGCCGGGTAATAATTTTACCCCTAACCATCTCCATCATAAAGATATGCCTATTTGGCATGAGTAAGAAAAAATATATAAGTAAACCACCCTTAGGTGGGCCCTAAGGGCAAACATTAGAAAAGCTAAAAATAGCAGTATATTTGTATAAGAAACCTAAAACGGGTAGATCTCCTCAGAGAACGCTACCGTTTTAGGCCTCTTGTACTTGTTCAAAACAGTATGATCGTAAAGAATCAGAAAAGAAATAATCTCATTGGGATAATAAAACAGTTCTTCAGGTTGGGTTGTTTTACCTCTGAGCGGCACTTTTTTGCACACCATGGGCTAAATGTCCAGGTCACATGGACCCCGAAGGCTCAGAGAAGGTTGGGGGAGGGGACCCACTGGAACAGCTGTTGGGAGACAGATGGTAGCTCACGTCAAGGCCATCCAGCGTGTTCTTTAACGTGCACAGGGTATGGCTCTCCCGCACACGGGGCCATGGCTTAACATCTCATCCGACAGACGGCGGCCTTTCCAAGCCCATTGGTGTCCCCTACTGACCGTGGGCAGGGCGGGGAATTTTTGCGGAGATAAATCTCAACGCTGACCCAGCTGGGACTCGAACCTGGGAACTACAGCTTACGAGCCTGGCGCATAACCGACTGAGCCACCCCCGCCCCACAGTTCTTCAGACTTATTGGTTTATTATTTATAAAAGTACTGTAAAAAAAAAGAAACGGTAGTGTTTCCACTGGAGCATTCCCCCCCCCTTTCTGTTGTTCATTACAGAATGTTTTAATGTTTCCATGCCTGTTAATAGCACTCCCAATACCTAAATTCCAATTTAGAACTTCGAAACCTACTTGTTGAAAGATAGGCAAAATGCCATTTCATAAGACGAAGTAAACAATGTCATAGTTTCTAGTATCTTCAACTTTTGCCTTGAGTAGCTTCATTGTCTTGAAAGGACCACTGCATATGCATTTCGAGTTGTGTCTTGGGTGAGTATATGCATTTCGAGTTGTGTCTTGGGTGAGTATATGCATTTCGAGTTGTGTCTTTGGTGATCTGACAACCTTCGTGTCACGTGACACGAACGTTGCCAGATCACTAATTCTAAAAAAATCGTTGCCAGATATTTTTTCTGAATTCTCTAATCAACCATAGTGTTCGGATACTTTTTTGAGCGACTGTACGTCACTGATAAACGACAATTAAGTTTATGTAAAGCACTTGTAGACAGATATCTTCTCGACCTCTCTGGGCTGGGTGTTTATCAACCGACCGTGTGTGAGGATACTTATCCCTATCTTGTGATGTTGATACTATCTAGGTGGCAGAAAAACACAAACTCAGGTGTACTGTTAATATGTACAGTCGCTCAAAAAATATCCGAACATTATGGTTGATTGCAGAATTCAGGAAACACGAAGGTTGCCAGATCACTGATTTCTAAAAAATCGTTGCCAGATATTTTTTCTGAATTCTGTAATCAGCCATAGTATTCGGATATTTTTTTGAGCGACTGTACACTTTATTTGCACAATATTACAATATATAAATCAAATTAGAGACTGCCCACCCGGTACAGTCACTCGTTATGCTAATAACAGACTGCAATGAGCCTCAGCGATCCCACCGGCAGATTTTTGGGTTGTTGGGTTATTTTACCTCTGAGCGGCACTTTTTTGCACACCATGGGCTAAATGGCCAGGTCACATGGACCCCGAAGGCTCAGAGAAGGTTGTGGGAGGGGACCCACTGGAACAGCTGTTGGGAGACAGATGGTAGCCTCCCGTCAAGGCCATCCAGCGTGTTCTTTAACGTGCACAGGGTATGGCTCTCCCGCACACGGGGCCACGGCTTAACGTCCCATTCGACGGACGGCTGCCTTTCCAAGCCCATCGGTGTCCCCTACTGACCGTGGGCAGGGCGGGGAATTTTGCGGAGATAAATCTCAACGCTGAACCAGCTGGGACTCGAACCTGGGAACTACAGATTACGAGCCTGGCGCGCTACCGACTGAGCCACTCCCGACCCTCATCATCAATATGTCTGGTTAAATCGATGCTGTCTTCCCGGAACGTCAACTCAATTCTTCAAATTGAATTTTCAAAAATCCCTGGATCTTTTTTTTTCTTAAAATGTGATCAGCCTATATAGACCAGGGGTACGCGAAAGCATTTCGGGTGATTTGCGTATTGGGATCTTGTTAAGTGTTCGCAAAATTTTGAGAAAGTCTTTATGTTATTTTTTCTCTTTTAAATTCAGGGGAGGGGGTTGTTAAAAATTTCTCATTATACTTTCCTTTAAAATTCTTAAATATCGTTTTAAACTTCAGATGGTCGTCAAAGAAAATGAATGCAGTAAGTGGTTGCACTTAGACCAGTGGTTACAAAACACTTTACCAACCACTGGGTTGTTTTACCTCTGAGCGGCACTTTTTTGCACACCATGGGCTAAATGGCCAGGTCACATGGACCCCGTAGGCTCAGAGAGGGTTGGGGGAGGGGACCCACTAGAACAGCTGTTGGGAGACAGATGGTAGCCTCCCGTCAAGGCCGGACACACGGTGCCACGACTTAACGTCCCATCCGACGGACGGCGACCTTTCTAAGCCCATCGGTGTCCCCTACTGACCGTGGGCAGGGCGGGGAATTTTGCGGAGATAAATCTCAACGATGACCCAGCTGGGACTCGAACCTGGGAACTACAGATTACGAGCCTGGCGCGCTACCGACTGAGCCACCCCCGCCCCGACCAACCACTGGAGTAGTAGCATAAATGAGAGTTCTGGCACAGTAAGAAGGGCTCGAGAATTCTAACCCATTTTTACTGTTCCAGAACTCTCATTTATGCTACTACTCACTGATCTAAGTGATTCATTTATGTATCTTATAATTTCAGATTCAGTAAGCAATAACTACACTGTTTCTTTTTCAAGGTTGTTGGGGTGTCGATCTAGTTAGTCGGAAAGACTGGGGTGCCAAGCTGCCTGGACCAATTGATTGGATGATGACGCCAGTCCGCTATGTGATTTTCCATCATACGGACAGTCCTGCTTGCTACAGTAAAATGTCCTGTAAGAGAGCAGTCAAAATCATACAAGGGGAACATATGATGGAAAAGGGTAAGTGTTGGTTTGGATCTTGATGCATGAGAATGCCAAAATGTTATATCAGAAACGAACAAAATGTTCTATAAATAAATATAAAAATAACGGTAAATTAAGGGGTTTTTATTATAATTAAATATATTTTATTGCATATATTAATCAATAATAATCATTATTAAGCTTCCATGCGTTAGAATCTTATATATGATTTTTCTGTGCAACCGCCATATTTATATTGTTCTGTACTTCTTCTCTCACAGACTGGAACGATATCGGTTACCATTTCCTAATTGGCGGAGACGGGAGAGTGTATGAAGGTCGGAACTGGAATCAGATGGGTGGCCATACCAAAGGACACAACAGGAACTCCTTGGGCATTGCCTTCATTGGGGAATACAGGAATCAGTCTCCATCCGATTCTATGTTTCGAGCTGCGTGGAATCTCCTTTTATGTGGAGTGCGAAAGGTAAATAAAATGCAAATACGAAAAGGAAAAAAAATCCAAAATTTAGGAATTTTACATATGAGCTGCACTTTCTTCACCAATGGGCTATCTGTGTGTGTGTGTGTGGGGGGGGGGGGGGGGGGGCTCAGTCGGTAGCGCACCTGGCTCGTAATCTTCAGTTCCCAGGTTCGAGTCCCAGCTGGGTCAGCGTTGAGATTTATCTCCGAAAAATTCCCCGCCTTGCCCACGGTCAATAGGGGACACCGACAGGCTTGGAAAGGCCGCCGTCCGTCGGATGGGACGTTAAGCCGTGGCCCCGCGTGCGGGATAGCCATACCCTGTGCACGTTAAAGAACATGCTGGATGGCCTTCACGGGTAGGCTACCATCTGTCTCCCAACAGCTGGTTCAGTGGGTCCCCTCCCCACAACCTTCTCTTAGCCTTCGGGGTCCTTGCGACCTGGCCATTTAGTCCATGGTATGCAAAAAAGCGCCGCTCAGAGATATAACAACCCAACCCAATGGGCTAAATAGCCAGACTAGGAACCTAGTGTCCCCAAAGCAAATAATTGAGCTGAATATAGTTAATAATATTTATTTTCCATAGTAATAGTGAATCCTGATGGTAAAAAAATGTACTGTCAGCTATGGCAAATTGCCAAAACTGTAATATAAAAAAAAAAAAAAAACCTCAAGCAGCTGCTTGCCACAGAGGTCTGACAGGGGCCTGTCAGTTTATATGCCAAAGTAGAAGATCTGAGAGGATGGCAGGACCTCAGCAGAAAAACGACACACACATCCATGCCTTACCCGGGGCTCGGAACCCAGGTCCCTTAGATCAGTAGCCAAGAGCGCTAACCACTCGGCCACGGGACGGCACCAAAACCGTAACCTTAGTAAAACTTAATTGTAATGATATATGCTTGGCAATACTCTAATAAAGCAAACACCTACAGAAGAATATTTAGATTATTTAGAGTACTGTTTATTATTATTTATAGTATTAGCGTATATAGCAAGAAACGGATGGACTTATACAGGGTGCAAATTCACTAATTATGTTCAAAACTGTTTGTGGTAGTTTTTCCATTAAAAAAATTACTTTTTTGAATATATATTATTTTAATATTCATTTTCCTACATATTGGTTCTCAAAATCCTACCATTATTTTCCAGACACACTATATAAAATATTTATTAAAATATTTCCTCACTGTAGGAATTATATCCTATTCATAGGAATTATATTTAGAGCCGTTATTATTATTCACAAATCTCCTCTACGGACATTTGCGACGAATGGATTTTGTCATATTCTTCTCGTAACAACCTACTCAGAAGCGATTTGTTATTTTTGAAGCTGAATGGGGTCCCAGATTACAATTAACTGCGTCCAAAGAAAAAAAGGGAAATATTTGATTGACAGCACAATGAAAATTCTTTCTCAAAAAAAAATGACAACAAATCAAAATCTTTGACAGCGTTCTATTACCGTTAACGAACAGCTGTTACGACAAGTTAATAGGCATGAAATAAAAACAGTAGAAGTTTTTCATTTATTGGCAATTCATGCCTTTACAATGCCCGTAGCAGCCTTAGCTGGAGGGCGGGGGTGGCTCAGTCGGTAGCGCGTCAGGCTCGTAATCTGTAGTTCCCAGGTTCGAGTCCCAGCTGGGTCAGCGTTGAGATTTATCTCCGCAAAATTCCCCGCCCTGCCCACGGTCAGTAGGGGACACCGATGGGCTTGGAAAGGTCGCCGTCCGTCGGATGGGACGTTAAGCCGTGGCCCCGTGTGCGGGAGAGACATACCCTGTGCACGTTAAAGAACACGCTGGATGGCCTTGACGGGAGGCTACCATCTGTCTCCCAATAGCTGTTCAGTGGGTCCCCAACCTTCTTTGAGCCTTCGGGGTCCATGCGACCTGGCCATTTAGCCCATGGTATGCAAAAAAGTGCCGCTCAGAGGTAAAACAACCCAAAGCCTTAGCTGGATCACCAGCTGCTTATAACTCGAAATGTTGTGGTAGGTTAGCGAGAATCACTAGAGGTCTGATAAGAGAGCCTTGCAAAGGCTATATCTTGGGTGTTGCCCCGGGGACCCACAAGTGAATGGCCTATCGCCCCGGGGACCCACAAGTGAATACTTGTATCTGACTACGGGGTAGGAATTTAAGGAGGCTGGTTGTTTCATCTCTGAGCGGCACTTTTTTGCACACCATGGGCTAAATGGCCAGGTCACATGGACCCCGAAGGCTCAGAGAAGGTTGGGGGAGGGGACCCACTGGAGCAGCTGTTGGGAGGCAGATGGTAGCCTCCCGTCAAGGCCATCCAGCGTGTTCTTTAACGTGCACAGGGTATGGCTCTCCCGCACACGGGACCACGGCTTAACGTCCCATCCGACGGACGGCGGCCTTTTCAAGTCCATCGGTGTCCCCTACTGACCGTGGGCAGGGTGAGGAATTTTGCAGAGATAAATCTCAACGCTGACCCAGCTGGGACTCGAACCTGGGAACTACAGATTACGAGCCTGGCGCGCTACCGACTGAGCCATCCTCGCCCCAAAAGGTTGGGGAAGGGGACTCACTGGAATAGCTGTTGGGAGACAGATGGTAGCCACCTGTCAAGGTCATCCAGTGTGTTCGTTAATGTGCACAGGTTATGGCTCTCTCGCACACGGCGCCACGGGTTAACGTCCCATCCGACGGACGGCGGCCTTTCCAAGCCATCGCTGTTCTCTACTAACCGTGGGCACGGCTGGGAGTTTCGCGGAGATAAATCTCAAACGCTGACACAGATGGGACTCGAACCTGGGAACTGCAGATTATGATCCTGGCGTGCTAGCGACTGAGCCACCTCCGCTCCTAGGAGGCTGGTTTTGACCCACATATGGTAATAGATACGAGAATAATTGTTACCTATAGGATCACTTCCTGTAACAGTGACAACAGAACGATCGTTCAGTAAATTAAAATTTGTCAAGACATATTTGCTTTCTACATAGGAAAGATTCAAAGCCTGTGCCATATCATCAGTTGAGAGAGAAACAGTCCAAACTTGTTCATTTCATAATGTAATTCAGAACTGGGTGGATCCTACTTCTGCAAATAGATGAACACGAATAATATTATGTAAGTTTACCTACAGGATTCAAATTGTATTTTAGCTATAAAGTCTAAAAAAATTTTACTCATTTTTGCATTTATACTACTTGCCTTTTCAATTTCCACAATGTGAGCTTTTTTTTATTTACAATAAATCAAAATAAGAATTTAAAGCACAGATAATCTCATTTTAATTTCGTAATGGTTTTTAAATTAAAAAAGTTATGTAAAATAATTGGACCCCCGTCCAATTAAATCTGCAGTCCCAGGTTCGGAAAAGGCAGTTCCCAGGTTCCCAGGTAAAAAATCTGCAGTTCCCAGGTTCGAGTCCAACTGGGTGAGCATTGAGATTTATCTCCGCAAAATTCCCCGCCCTGCCCACGGTCAGCAGGAGACACCTATGGGCATGGAATAGCCGCCGTCCGTCGGATGGAACGTTAAGCCGTGGCCCCGTGTGCGGGAGAGAGCCATACCCTGTGCACGTTAAAGAACACGCTGGATGGCCTTGACGGGAGGCTACCATCTGTCTCCCAACAGCTGTTCCAGTGGGTCCCCTCCCCCAACCTTCTCTGAGCCTTCGGGGTCCATGTGACCTGGCCATTTAGCCCATGGTGTGCAAAAAAGTGCTGCTCAGAGGTAAAACAACCCAACGTTAAAGAACACGCTGGATGGCCTTGACGGGAGGCTACCATCTGTCTCCCAACAGCTGTTTCAGTGGGTCCCTTCCCCCAACCTTCTCTGAGCATTCGGGTTCCTTATGACCTGGCCATTTAGCCCATGGTGTGCAAAAAAGAGTGCCGCTCAGAGGTAAAACAACCAAACCGTGCCGAGTGGTTAACGTGCTTCGCTGATGATCAACGGGACCTTGGTTCGAACCCAGAGTAACGCACGTGTGTTTGTATTTCTGCTGAGATCTCGCGTTCCTCACAGAAGCTGGAGATTGTCACTTTGTCCTGTCAGACTTGTGTGGCAAGCAGCTGCTTCAGGGGGGATTTATTTCGATAAAATATTTGAAATTATCGATCATCATTTCTTATAATTTATTCATTCTTCTTCTTCATTGATCAAAGTCCCATACCTAGTCTAGTGGCCAACGTTCCTGACCATTTAACCAGCGGACATGTCCTGTGTTTGTATGTCGTATGAGAAGTCAAGACAAGTCCAATAAAGCTTACAGATTATCTCCGTCCTATATATAGGAGAGTACATTTTTAACAAAGTTCTGAAATTATCAGTCTACGTTTATCAGAATTGCTAAATTATTCTTCCCCGTTTATCAAAATTTTGCAATTATCAATCTTCGTATTATCAGATTTGCTAAGTTATCCCACTTTATTGATAAAAGATTTACCATTATCGATCTTCATTTATTGGAATTGCTAAGTTATCCCTCTTCATCAATCAAAGCTTAACAATCATCAGTCTCCATGTTATCAGAATTACGAAGTTATCCTTCTTCACTGATAAAAATTGGGGCGCGGGTGGCTCAGTCGGCAGCGCGCCAGGCTCGTAATTTGTATTTCCCAGGTTCGAGTTCCAGCTGGGTTGGCTTTGAAATTTATCTCCGCAAAATTCCCCGCCCTGCCCACGGTCAGCAGGGAACACCGATGGGCATGGAAAAGCCGCCGTCCGTCGGATGGGACGTTAATCCGTGGTCCCGTGTGCGGGAGAGTCATACCCTGTGCACGTTAAAGAACATGCTGGATGGCCTTGACGGGAGGCTACCATCTGTCTCCTAACAGCTGTTCCAGTGGGTTCCGTCCCCCAACCTTCTCTGAGACTTCCGGGTCCATGTGACCTGGCCATTTAACCCATGGTGTGCAAAAAAGTGCCGCTCAGAGGTAAAACAACCCAACCGTTTTCATCAATCAAAGCTTAACAATCATCAATCATCGTGTTTTCAGAATTACTAAGTTATCCTTCTTCATTGATAAAATTTTTATAATTATATATATGCATGTTATCAGAATTATCATCACTTTTCGTTCGAAATTCTTTCGTAAATGTCAGTGCTGGCGCAGTTGGGATTCGAGCCTCGGAACATCAGGAATCGTTATTCTGTATTCACTCTGTACAGTCGCTCAAAAAAATATCGGAGCGTTATGGTTGATTACAGAATTCAGAAAAAATATCTGGTAACGATTTTTTTAGAAATTAGTGATCTGGCAACCTTTGTGTCAAGTAACACGAAGGTTTGCCTTCACAGCAAACTAACTGCACACGCTCCAGTTGCACACGCTCCAACTGCACACGCTCCAGTTTGCACACGCTCCAACTGCACACGCTCCAGTTTGCTGCGAGCGGTAACTGGAGCGTGTACAGTTGCTGTACACTCTCCAGATATTTTTCTGAATTCTGTAATCACGTGACACGAAGGTTGCCAGATCACTAATTTCTAAAAACAAATCGTTGTCAGATATTTTTTCTAAATTCTGTATTCAACCATAGTGTTCGGATACTTTTTTGAGCGACTGTAGGTGGTCATATTATTTTGATATTAGATCGTGTGGGCCACTCACGGAAATATTGAGCGTGTGCAGTTACCGTTCACAGCAAACTGGAGCGTGTGCAGTAACTGCACACGCTCCAGTTTGCTGCGAGCGGTAACTGGAGCGTGTACAGTTGCTGTACACGCTCCAGATATTTTTCTAAGTTCTGTAATCACGTGACACGAAGGTTGCCAGATCACTAATTTCTAAAAACAAATCGTTGCCATATATTTTTTGTGAATTCTGTAATCAACCATAGTGTTCGGATACTTTTTTGAGCGACTGTAGGTGGTCATATTATTTCGATACTAGATCGTGTGGGCTCACTCACGGAAATATTGAGCGTGTGCAGTTACCGTTCACAGCAAACTCGAGCGTGTGCAGTAACTGCACACACTCCAGTTTGCTGTGAACGGTAACTGGAGCGTGTAAAGTTTGCTGTACACGCTCCAGATATTTTTCGTGAATTCTGTAATCACGTGACACGAAAGTTGCCAGATCACTAATTTCTAAAAAAAAATCATTGCCATATATTTTTTCTCAATTCTGTAATCAACCATAGCGTTCGGATACTTTTTTTGAGCGACTGTACATAAAAGAAAACAACGTTAAACGTTAAAGCAATCGAATCGCACTAAAAACGATCAATTACGGCTTGTGCAAGAAATGGCACCTGCTTCAAGGCTAACAAATAACGCAGTCGAAACTGCATCATTTTCGCATTGTCATTCTTCCGCAGGAAGTTGCATATTTCAGTCAACCAATTCCTTCTACCACTTCTGGCGGAATTCTATGGCATTGAGTTTTCTTCTGTTAGGAACTGTTATGCAAGAATACGGAATTTCCTACTTGTCATCTGAAACGAACATTTAATGGGTTTAGAAGTGATTTGGGTTGGGTTGTTTTACCTCTGAGCGGCACTTTTTTACACACCATGTGCTAAATGGCCAGGTCACATGGACCCCGAAGGCTCAGAGAAGGTTGGTGGAGGGGATACACTGGAACAGCTGTTGGGAGACAGATGGTAGCCTCCCGTCAAGGCCATCCAGCGTGTTCTTTAACGTTGGTTGTTTTACCTCTGAGCGGCACTTTTTTGCACACCATGGGCTAAATGGCCAGGTCACATGGACCCCGAAGGCTCAGAGAAGGTTGGTGTAGGGGACCCACTGGAACAGCTGTTGGGAGACAGATGGTAGCCTCCCGTCAAGGCCATCCAGCGTGTTCTTTAACGTTAGTTGTTTTACCTCTGAGCGGCACTTTTTTGCACACCATGGGCTAAATGGCCAGGTCACATGGACCCCGAAGGCTCAGAGAAGGTTGGTGTAGGGGACCCACTGGAACAGCTGTTGGGAGACAGATGGTAGCCTCCCGTCAAGGCCATCCAGCGTGTTCTTTAACGTTGGTTGTTTTACCTCTGAGCGGCACTTTTTTGAACACCATGGGCTAAATGGCCAGGTCACATGGACCCCGAAGGCTCAGAGAAGGTTGGTGGAGGGGACCCACTGGAACAGCTGTTGGGAGACAGATGGTAGCCTCCCGTCAAGGCCATCCAGCGTGTTCTTTAACGTTGGTTGTTTTACCTCTGAGCGGCACTTTTTTGCACACCATGGGCTAAATGTCCAGGTCACATGGATCCCGAAGGCTCAGAGAAGGTTGGTGGAGGGGACCCACTAGAACAGCTGTTGGGAGACAGATGGTAGCCTCCCGTCAAGGCCATCCAGCGTGTTCTTTAACGTGCACAGGGTATGGCTCTCCCGCACACGGGGCCACGGCTTAACGTCCCATCCGACGGACGGTGGCCTTTCCAAGCCCATCGGTGTCCCCTACAGACCGTGGGCAGGGCGGGGAATTTTGCGGACATAAATCTCAACGCTGACCCAGCTGGGACTCGAATCTGGGAACTACAGATTACGAGCCTGGCGCGCTACCGACTGAGCCACACCCGCTCCACGATATCAGGTAGAGGACAAATACTGAATATCTCAGATATGAAAGACTGTTTTTTTCTGAAATAGTTAACGGGAAAAGATGTTAATTATTTTTATGAAACTATTCTAGGAATTTGGCTCCAGTTACAATAGGAGAAGTACAGTATACGAACTCTACCGAACCCCAAGAAGATTGTTAACGTTGCTCGTTAGGTAGCCTACGAAGGATTCAATGGCGGATGGCCTCATGACTGAGGACCATGTAGAAGAATAACTGAACGGTGATTGGACGAGCTAACAGAAGACCAATACGAAGTTGTCGAGAGTGTGGAGGAATTTGGGTTGTTTTACCTCTGAGCGGTACTTACGTGCACACAATGGGCTCAATGGCCAGGTCACAAGAACCCGAAGGGATCAGAGAAGGTTCGAAGAGAGGGACCCACTGGACAACTATTGGGAGACAGATGGTAGCCTCCCTTCAAGGCCATCCAGTGTACTCTTTAACGTGCACAGGGTATGGCTCTCCCACACTCGGGGCCACGGTTTAACTCCCATCCGATAGGGGCGGGGGTGGCTCAGTCGGTAGCGCGCCAGGTTCGTAATCCAGGTTCGAGTCCCAGCTGGGTCAGCGTTGAGATTTATCTCCGCAAAATTCCTCGCCCTGCCCACGGTCAGTAGGGGACACCGACTGGCTTGGAAAGGTCGCCATCCGTCGGATGGGACGTTAAGCCGTGGCCCCGTGTGCGGGAGAGCTATACCCTGTGCACGTTAAAGAACACGCTGGATGGCCTTGACGGGAGGCTACCATCTGTCTCCCAACAGCTGTTCCAGTGGGTCCCCTCCCCCAACCTTCTCTGAGCCTTCGGGGTCCATGTGATCTGGCCATTTAGCCCATGGTGTGCAAATAAGTGCCGCTCAGAGGTAAAACAACCCAACCCAACCCATCCGATAGACGGTGGATTTTCCAAAACCATCGTTGTCCCCTACTGACCAAGGGCAGGGAGTTTTAAAGAGATAAATCTCAACGCTGGCCCAGCTGGAACTCGAACCTGGAACTGAAGATTACGCGCCTGGCGCGCTACCGGCTGAGCTACCCCCTACCCCAGCGTGGAAGAAGAATTAGAAGAGGAAGAAGATATTAAGTAGGCATCGTGGAGTCTCCATCAGAGAAATATTTAATCTGCTTAAAAAACTGACGAAGTGTAGGAGGGCTATCCTTTGACGGAAAAAAGTTTTTTCGAGATCCCAACTGCAGCACAAGAAAATGCAATTCACTACCACTATGTTCTTAAAAAAAACACAGGAAAGAACGTCATTTGCATCCATCATCATCATCAATACACATCAGACTTTGAATATTCCTGCAAATAGTTAAAACAATGCAGACTCATTCAGGCATAATTTTTGTGGATTCATTTACATCCTCTGTCATCAAATAGTGGTCCACCGTATCACCAAAGTACATTTTTGTTTCGTAGCTATATTAAATTATAGTTTTTAAATTTTGCTGCTAACATTTTTTATAGCTAATAATTAATTCTTAAGTATTCTATAATATTTTAATATACAATCACAATAAATATAATATTTTATATCACATTTCTTTTAAACTGGATTGTACAAGTTTGTAACCTTGGAAGATTGGGTTGTTTTACCTCTGAGCGGCACTTTTTTGCACACCGAGGGCTAAATGGCCAGGTCACATGGACCCCGAAGGCTCAGAGAAGGTTGGGGGAGGGGACCCACTGGAACAGCTGTTGGGAGACAGATGGTAGCCTCCCGTCAAGGCCATCCAGCGTGTTCTTTAACGTGCACAGGGTATGGCTCTCCCACACACGGGGCCACGGCTTAACGTCCCATCCGACGGACGGTGGCCTTTCCAAGCCCATCGGTGTTCCCTACTGACCGTGGGCAGGGCGGGGAATTTTGCGGAGATAAATCTCAACGCTGACCCAGCTGGGAGTCGAACCTGGGAACTACAGATTACGAGCCTGGCGCGCTACCGAATGAGCCACCCCCGCCCCAACCTTGGAAGGAATTACGATGTTTTGTTAGTTCCATGTCCTTCCGCTCGTGGCGCTCAAAAAAAAAGCAGAAGATAACATTCTGTGTCTATTACTCTGTGTTCTCGGTCATATTGGCTGTCAATTGAGAAGAAATTATCAACGGACAGATCTGTCTTAGAAAACTATTGTTACAAACTTTGGCGGGGTGCAGCTAGTGAACATAGATTTAAAATATTTTTAAATAAATTACGGTGAACATAAACGCTACATAGTATATATTTTGTATATTCTCTTATTTTTATGCTACATTTAATATCGTTTTCTCTCTCACCCTTGCAGGGTTACATTTCTCCATACAGCGGTGTCGTAGGCCACAGGGATGCCTACTGCACTTCTTGTCCTGGCGACGGAGTGTACAATGAAATTATGACGTGGCCCATGTTCATGGGAGGCAAACTTCCAACTTACAGTTGCTAACGGACAAAAGGATCTTCGGACGCTGAAGAGGTGTTTTGATGATAGATTCTGGCCTTTGGGGAAAAAATGATCGTTCTATGTCTTGTATGTTAATTATAGAAATGGAAATTAATTATTATCATCTATTTTTAAATAAATATATTTAAAATATATAATTTCTTTTCTGATGTACAGGCGCTCAAAAAAGTATCCGAACGCTATGGTTGATTACAGAATTCAGAAAAAATATCCGGCAACAATTTTTTTTTAGAAATTAGTGATCTGGCAACCTTCGTAAAAATGTCTGGAGCGTGTACAGCAACTGTACACGCTCCAGTTACCGTTCACAGCAAACTGGAGCGTGTGCAGTTACTGCACACGCTCCAGTTTGCTGTGAACGGTAACTGCACACGCTCAATATTTCCGTGAGTGAGCCCACACGATCTAGTATCAAAATAATATGACCACCTACAGTCGCTCAAAAAAGTATCCGAACGCTATGGTTGATTACAGAATTCAGAAAAAATATCTGGCAACGATTTTTTTAGAAATTATTGATCTGGCAACCTTCGTGTCACGCGACAATAAAAATAAATTAATTAATTAAGGGTAGTCAATAGGTAGTGCGCAGGCTCGTAATATGTAGATCCCAGGTTCGAATCCCACCTGTGCCAGCTTTGAGATTTTCTCTCAGCTAAACCCATACCCTCGGTCAGAAAGGGGACACCGATGGAAAAGCCACCGTCTGTCGGATGGCACGTAACACCGCGGCCCAGTGTGCGAGAGAGCCATACTCTGCACACGTTAAAGAACACGCTGTATTACCTTCATGGGATCTGCCATCTGTCTGTTAATAACTTTCCAATGGCATCCTTCTCCCTAACTGCTCTGAGCCCTTGTGAACTGGCCATTCAGCCCTTTGTGGGCTAAAAAAGTCTTTCTCACAGAGGGGCGGGGGTGGCTCAGTCGGTAGCGCGTCAGACTCGTAATCTGTAGTTCCCAGGTTCGAGTCCCAGCTGGGTCAGCGTTGAGATTTATCTCCGCAAAATTCCCCGCCCTGCCCACGGTCAGTAGGGGACACCGATGGGCTTGGAAAGGCCGCCGTCCGTCGGATGGGACGTTAAGCCGTGGCCCCGTGTGCGGGAGAGCCATACCCTGTGCACGTTAAAGAACACGCTGGATGGCCTTGACGGGAGGCTACCAGCTGTCTCCCAACAGCTGTTCCAGTGGGTCCCCTCCCCCAACCTTCTCTGAGCCTTCGGGGTCCATGTGACCTGGCCATTTAGCCCATGGTGTGCAAAAAGTGACGCTCAGAGGTAAAACAACCCAACCCAACTCCCTAACTGCTCTGAGCCCTTGTGAACTGGCCATTCAGCCCTTTGTGGGCTAAAAAAGTCTTTCTCACAGAGGTAAAACACTCCAACGCAACTCGAGAAAGTGGTGATCCAGCAATTGAAGCTGTGTACGTTTTTTTTTTGCCATTTAATGCAATAAATGGCTAAAAATCGAGTCTTGAGATGTAAGGTTGGATTGTTTTATCTCTGAGTGGCCTTTCTGTGATAGAATTGGCTAAAAACTGGCCAGTTTGCAAGAACCTCGTGAGAGTACTTGAAAATTCTGGTGAGGGGAGGATGTATGAGTCTATTTTTTTTTAAATAAATACTCCTCTACCACAAAAGATGGAGATCGCCTAGAAACTTTGTTGGGATTCCCCTTGTTTCTCATAAAACATGTAAACATACGCACAGACAGTGGCTGATTAGGATATCTGTAGGCTTCAGCTACAAAAGTTTTGGTAGCCTCCCCCCCCCCACAACTGAGGTGGGGGGGCTACTGAACAAACAAGAAATTTTACAACTTACGAATGCAAAAAAAAATTATGCTACAAGTTAAACAACCTGAATTTCAGAAATGCATAAATAGAAAATTTGAAATATCTATTATGCATTTCAGAGAGTTTCTGTGTCTGTGTTTGTTTGTTCCACATCTCCTCCCAGACGGACAGAGCTAGGACCACCAAATTTCGTCTACAGCTATATCTCACTATAAGGGGAGGGGGGGGGGGGCTCAGTCTTTAGTGCGCCAGGCTCGTAATCTGCAGCTTCCAGGTTCGAGTCCCCAATGGGCCAGCATTGAGATTTATCTCCGTAAAACTCCACCCACTTGCCCTCGATCAGTAGGGAACACCGATGGGCTTGGAAAGGCCGCCGTCCGTTGTATGGTACGTCAAGCTGTGGTCCCGTGGGCGGGAGAGACATATCTTGAGAACGTTAAAGAATATTAACGGGAGGATAACATCGGTCTCACAACAGATGTCCATTGGGTATCCCCCCCCCCAACATCCTCTGAGCCCTCGGGTCATTGTGACCTGGCCATTTCGCCCATTGTATGAAAAAAGTGCCGTTCAGAATTTTCAAATCGCCATTCATATGGTAGGCGGCAGCATCACCCCAAGAGTTTTCAGATACTTCTGGCGGTTGAATCAACACCTCTTGTAACAGGGGCGGGGGTGGCTCAGTCGGTAGCGCGCCAGGCTCGTAATCTGTAGTTCCCAGGTTCGAGTCCCAGCTGGGTCAGCGTTGAGATTTATCTCCGCAAAATTCCCCGCCCTGCCCACGGTCAGTACGGGACACCGATGGGCTTGGAAAGGTCGCCGTCCGTCGGATGGGACGTTAAGCCGTGGCCCCGTGTGCGGGAGAGCCATACCCTGTGCACGTTAAAGAACACGCTGGATGGCCTTGACGGGAGGCTACCATCTGTCTCCCAACAGCTGTTCCAGTGGGTCCCCTCCCCCAACCTTCTCTGAGCCTTCGGGGTCCTTGTGACCTGACCATTTAGCCCATGGTGTGCAAAAAAGTGCCGCTCAGAGGTAAAACAACCCAACCCAACCTCTTGTAACAGATAGCCGGTGGATCAACTTATGACGTCAGCATATGTAGTCCTATAATCTAGACCAGTGGTTCTCAACCTTTTATGATTGACGTACCCCATGGAAATTTGTATGAAACTTGCGTACCCTTTGTATAGATAGATCACATGGACCCCTAAGGCTCAGAGAAGGTTGGGGGAGGGGACCCACTGGAACAGCTGTTGGGAGACAGATGGTAGCCTCCCGTCAAGTCCATCCAGCGTGTTCTTTAACGTGCACAGGGTATGGCTCTCCTGCACACGGGGCCACGGCTTAACGTCCCATCCGACGGACGGCGGCCTTTCCAAGCCCATCGGTGTCCCCTACTGACCGTGGGAAGGGCGGGGAATTTTGCGGAGATAAATCTCAACGCTGACCCAGCTGGGACTCGAACCTTGGAACTACAGATTACGAGCCTGGCGCGCTACCAACTGAGCCACCCCCGCCCCTGCAGTTAGAAACTCGATATCTAAATCCCAAGCACCAAGACTTAAGTTCAATCACCACACCAAATTCGCGACCGAACGATCAAGTACCTGTTGAATAACGAGCAGACACAAAATTCCACTACCAATGACGTCCGCTACTCTCAGACATTATGTCGCATCCCAAGCAATGCCGGACAATTAGGCTAGAATTATGTAAACTGCACATACTGGAAAATAAACAAGAAAATAGTTACAAACAAAAATAAATACCACATATTTCCGCAGATAAGACGATAGTTGAATCATAAAAAAAGGCCCCCAAAATCCGGGTCGTCTTATAGGACAGATACAAAAAAAATTAGATTGAAATTTATATAAATTGAAACCTTTATTACTACAACTATTCGAAAAATCTATCGTATTATTTAAATACGCTTTATGATAATACATTGCATTGTAATAGTAAATAATACATTACATTGTAATAGTAAAACAATACTAAAACAAAATAAATATTAAAAGTTATGTTTATTGAGCTACTGAGGAAAAAACGGACAAACCGTAATTATTTACTAGTACAGAGTAGGGTATGTCCACAAAATAGAATAGCCCATACGACGCTTTTGTGAATAGTCAAGGTCATTACCCGAATGCCCGAATCAGTGCGAATGTTTGCGAATAGGACATAATTCCGTATACGCTATACAGTATTATTATCCAGATGATGATCGCCGATCTAAACTAAATTCATAGGCCGTTGATAGTTTGGGGTCGTCTTATAGGACAGATATATGCTAAAACTATAAAACGTTGACGAAAATTTATACCTCGTCTTATCTGGAGGTCGTCTTATCTGCGAAAATATACGGTATCTGTTGTTTATAATGAATTAAACAAAAATCGCTTTATATTTTATATTAACTTTAATAAAGAGTCGAGATGTGTACGTAAGTAGTAGTTTATGCTGATTGTGAAATATTTCAGTAAATAAAATGTTGACACAAAAATTGGGTTTTGTTTGTTTGGAGATCTCTCTCTCTCTATATATATATACACAGTCGTATCAGAATAATATGACCACCTACCATACATACTATGGTAGGTGGTCATATTATTCTGATACGACTATCTATATGTCGTCCCGTGGCCGAGTGGTTAGCGCGCTTGGCTACTGCTCTAAAGGGATGGGTTGTTTTACCTCTGAGCGGCACTTTTTTTTTGCACACCATGGGCTAAATGATCAGGTCACATGGACCCCGAAGGCTCAGAGAAGGTTGGGGGAGGGGACACACTGGAACGGCTGTTGGGAGACAGATGGTAGCCTCTCGTCAAGGCCATCCAGCGTGTTCTTTAACGTGTACAGAGTATGGCTCTCGCGCATACGGGGCCACGGCTTAACGTCCCATCCGACGGACGGCGGCCTTTCCAAGCCCATCGGTGTCCCCTACTGACCGTGGGCAGGGCGGGGAATTTTTGCGGAGATAAATCTCAACTCTGACTCAGCTGGGACTCGAACCTGGGAACTACAGATTACGAGCCTGGCGCGCTACCGACTGAGCCACCCCGCCCCTACTGATCTAAAGGACCTGGGTTCGAGCCATGGGTAAGGGAAGAACGTTTGTTGTTTTGCTGCTGAGGTCCTGTCATCATCGCATACCTTCGACTATGACATATAAACTGACAGACTCCTGTCAGATACCTGTGGCAAGCAGTTGCTTGAGTGGGTATTTGTTTACTTTATTTATTTATATATGTCGATGTCTTCTGATTCAAAAAGCCTCATGTTTGCTGCTCCATTGAGTTGCTTGCCCCGTCCCTTTATTTCTCTCCTAAATAAGGGCCTCAGCATTAGATTCAAGTTTCTAATTTTGTAAATATGCATGTGCGATACACTGAGGGTTGAAAATTTCAAACGCTAAATTAAAAAAAGACGGAACATATAAGTTTCAGATTTTTTAAGTGAGTTGGGTTGTTGGGTTGTTTTACCTCTGAGCGGCACTTCTTTGCACACCATGGGCTAAATGGTCAGGTCACATGGGCCCCGAAGGCTCAGAGAAGGTTGGGGGAGGGGACCCACTGGAACAGCTGTTGGGAGACAGATCGTAGCCTCCCGTCAAGGCCATCCAGCGTGTTCTTTAACGTGCACAGGGTATGGCTCTCCCGCACACGGGGCCACGGCTTAACGTCCCATTCGACGGACGGCGGCCTTTCCAAGCCCATCCGTGTCCCCTACTGACCGTGGGCAGGGCGGGGAATTTTTGCGGAGAAAAATCTCAACGCTGACCCAGCTGGGACTCGAACCTGGGAACTACAGATTACGAGCCTGGCGCGCTACCGACTGACCACCCCCGCCCTTTTTTAAGTGAAACAGGCATATAAAATTTAAACGAAATTGTTCGAATGGTTTTTAAACATGATTGTTTTACTAGAGTAAACATTCGTTTAGCCGACATTTGATTTAGGGACACGATCGCTCCAACAGCATTTTTCCAATGGGTTCATTACAAATCACCCTTGTACCCCAGGGGAAGCGGTGGCTCAGTTGGTTGCGCGCCAAGTTCGTAATCTGCAGCATACGGGTTCGAGTTCCATCTTGGCCAGCGTTGAGATTTATCTCCGCAAAACTCCCCGTCCTGCCCTTGGTCAGTAAGGGAATCCAATGAGCTTCAAAAGGCAGCCGTCTGTCAAATGGGACGTTAAGCCGTGGTCTTATATACGGATTGGATTGTTTTACCTCTGAGCGGCACTTTTTGCACACCATGGGCTAAATGCTAAATGACCAGGTCACAAGGACCCCGAAGGCTCTGAGAAGGTTGGGGGAAGGGACCCACTGGAACAGCCGTTGGGAGACAGATGATAGCCTCCCGTCAAGGCCATCCAGCGTGTTCTTTAACGTGCACAGGGTATGGCTTTCCCTCACACAGGGTCACGGCTTAACGTCCCATGTGACGGATGGCGGGCTTTCCAAGACCAGTGGTGTCCCCTACTGACCGTGGGCAGGGCGGGGAGTTTTGCGGAGATAAGTCTCAACGCTGACCCAGCTGGGACTCGAACATGGAAACTGCAGATTGCGATCCTGGCGCGCTACCTATTGAGCCACCCCCGCCCACTTTTTATATACGGGTGAGCCAAACCCTATGCACGTTAAAGAACATGCAGAAGGGCTTTGACGAGAGGCTCCCATCTGTCTCCTAAAACATGTCCCGTGGTTCTCCTTCCCACAACTTTCTCTTAGTTCTTGGGCTCCTTGTGACTTGGCCATTGTGTGCAAAAGAACTGCTGCTCATAAGTTAAACCACCCAAACTTGTGTCATAGAATTTCTCGGCACCATCCGGCATCATCACGAGCATTAAATATTAAAAATTTTATTGCTTAAAAAGTTTTATAAAAACGTACAAATAAATAATAAAATTTTAGAATAAGTGTAGTCGTGTCCAATTTAAGTCCGTTTAAATAAATAATCCCTCAAGTACCTGGGGAGGGGGTGGCTCAGTCGGTAGCGCGCCAGGCTCGTAATCTGTAGTTCCCAGGTTCGAGTCCCAACTAGATCAGTGTTGAGATTTATCTCCGCAAAATTCCCCGCCCTGCCCACGGTCAGTAGGGGACACCGATGATGTTGGAAAAGCCGCCGTCCGTCGGATGGGACGTTAAGCCGTGGCCCCGTGTGCAGGAGAGCCATACCCTGTGCACGTTAAAGAACACGCTGGATGGCCTTGACGGGAGGCTACCATCTGTCTCCCAACAGCTGTTCCAGTGGGTCCCCTCCCCCAACCTTCTCTGAGCCTTCGGGGTCCATGTGACCTGGTCATTTAGCCCGTGGTGTGCAAAAAAGTGCCGCTCAGAGGTAAAACAACCCAACAACCCAACCCTCAAGTACCTGCTTGGCATAGAGGTCTGACAGGAGCCGTTCAATTTATACGTCATAGTAGAGGTTCAGTGAGGATGGCGGGACCTCAGCAGAAAAACAACATAAACATCCATATCTTACCTGGGGCTCGAACCCAGGTCCCTTAGATCAATAACGAAGTTTGCTAACGACTCGGCCATGGTAGTAGCAAGTATTTAATCAAATGCATTAACAGTTTTGCTCATTTCAAAAGAGGTGCACTGAATCTCGAACATGGGAACTGTAGAATTTGAGCCTGGCCGTGTGTATGTATATATTTCAAAATTAAGTCACGTTAATACAGCCTTGGCGAAAGCCATATAATAAGCCTGGACACTGCAGCAACAGAAGACCTAATTTTTAAAAATATAGCAGAATAAATTATAGCTATATTTCTAAAAATTCGCCTGGTAATTATTTATTTTTATAATATTCTCAAATACTTTAATAAAATCCTAATGAATAAACTATTTTATTTTAACTAATTTTAAAATAAATGGCTTTTACTTAAATTTCAAACTAATCAAATCAATTACATATTTGTGCATAATTAATTCCCATCCTTTCTTCCCTTCTTTTGTTCAAGGCTTTTGTTCTTGGCCCGATTCTCCGCAAAAATTCCCCGCCCTGCCCACGGTCAGTAGGGGACACCGATGGGCTTGGAAAGGCCGCCGTCCGTCGGATGGGACGTTAAGCCGTGGCCCCGTGTGCGGGAGAGCCATACCCTGTGCACGTTAAAGAACACGCTGGATGGCCTTGACGGGAGGCTACCATCTGTCTCCCAACAGCTGTTCCAATGGGTCCCCTCCCCCAACCTTCTCTGAGCCTTCGGGGTCCATGTGACCTGGCCATTTAGCCCATGGTGTGCAAAAAAGTGCCGCTCAGAGGTAAAACAACCCAACCCAACTTGGCCCGATTAGTACTATGGGCGAACGTTTTACATTTAGCTGCTAAAATTATGTTAAGTTACACTTAGCCTAATTTTAATGAAACTATTTTAACTACTTAAGTTAAAAATAGTTTCAACATATTTTAAAAATTTCAATGAATATTTGAAAGTGATTTAGTCTTCATTATATTAACATATATTCTCAGATATACAATATTTGAGCATGTGAATATATGCATAATTTCCTACCACTACACTTATAATGTCAAGAATTTCATTTAAAAATTCGTTCGATTCTTTTGTATTAGGTATTATAATAAGATTATTACTATTCTGGGATGTATCCATCAGCAACAGTAGGGTACAGATAGATATATAAAAGCTGCAGTTTTCAATACACTTTAAAGGAATAGGAGGGACGGGGGTGGCTCAGTCTGTAGCGCGCCAGACTTGTAAACTGTAGTTCCCAGGTTCGAGTCCCAGCTATGTCAGCGTTGAGATTTACTCTGCAAAATTCCTCGCCCTGCCCACGGTCAGTAGGGGAAGCCGATGGGCATGGAAAGGCCGCCGTCCGTCGGATGGGACGTTAAGCCGTGGCCTCGTGTGCGGGAGAGCCATACACTGTGCGCGCTAAAAAACACGCTGGATGGCGTTGACGGGAGGCTACCATCTGTCTCCCAACAGCTGTTCCAGTGGTTCCCCTCTCCCAACCTTCTCTGAGTCATCAGGGTCCGTGTGATCTGGCCATTTAGCCCATGGTGTGCAAAAAAGTGCCGCTCAGAGGTAAAACAACCCAACCAACGAATAGAAAAATTACATGTGTGTAAAGTTTTAAGGAATTTAATTTGTCTATATCCTTTACACGGAGTTGTACTTTAATTTTAAATTAATTTAAACCCTATTAAATCCGTAACGTGATACCTTGATTTTCAAATGTATACCATACCTTCGTACGCGGGTTTAATCAGCCCGGCGTTAAGCTATTTTTTGCCTAGGTTTTCCTCCTGAGATGACTAATTAGTGGGTCAGGAATTCCTTTCCTTTCGTTGCTGCCGGTACACGAAGGTATGGTATACGTAAAATTATGTAAAGGTGTTCATTTTCAAATGGAGGTTTCACGTTACGCAGCTAATAGTGTTTAAATTAATTTATAATTTGTCTAACATTTAACAATAAGCTGTTTACTTTACAATAGCCTAAGAGAAGATAATTCACTTATTATAAGTTTAATGAAACAATATTGAATATTTCAAAATCAATTACCGAATTTTGAACGATAATAAGCTACCAGAAGAATTACAAAAGATTATAGTTTAACCGCGAAAGCTTTCATAATTAAATCACAGGTTGAAACCGTAATTCATCTGATCAGAGTTTCAAGTTATTTGAAACTTAAGTAGTTTAAAACAACTTAATTAATATTATCGGTTCTTCAAAGTTACTTTTGCACCTAACGATACACCCTAAACCCCATGCCTGCCGAATAATCAAGAATTTATTGAATTCAAGTCAAGTGTATCAGACTGTTACAATTATGTGACAAAAACCAATACCTCCTACAACAGAATGCCGGTGGGCCAAATTATGACGTCACTATGAGTAGACCTAAAATACAGACCTTTATAAACTGAATGGACAATTATTATATACACTTTCCTAATAACCTGTTACCACAACTTTTGCCCTCACAACAGCAGCCAGACGTTTTCGATTCGTTGAGGTGTGAAAATACAGAGGTAGTATTTCTGCCCTTGTAGCGACCCTTGTAGCGAGGATCGCCTGTCGTAGAGCCTCTACAGTTGCCGGTGGGGTTGACGGGCTCGAACAGATCTTTCCAATTCGTCCCATAAATTCTCAATGGGGTTAAGGTCCGGCGATCAAGGGGAACATTCAAGTGTGGTAAACGCACTTGAATGCTCTTGGTGCCAATTGGTCGTCACTGGGAAGTATGAGGTGTGGCGTTTTGCTGTTGATAAATGGCATCATAGTGCGGAACGAGAATCGTTACGAATGGGTGTAGATGGTCGGCGAGGATGTTCACATACCTTTTCTTGGTGACGGATGTCTGGACGCGTAGGGGTGCTCTAAGGAAGTCCATATAAATGCATTCAAACTGTTACACTGCCTTCACCTGCTTGTATGCCCCAACTTGGCAAGCCTGGACCATTGCTTCGTGTGGTTTACGCCACACATGCACCCTCTAATCTACGTAATAGAGTTGAAACAGTGATTCGTCAGACCGGGTTGGGTTAGGTTGTTTTACCTATGAGCGGCACTTTTTTTGCACACCATGCGCTAAATAGCCTGGTCACGTGGACCCCGAAGGCTCAGAGAAGGTTGGGGGTAGGAAACCCACTGGAACAGCTGTTAGGAGACAGATTGCAGCCTCCCGTCAAGGCCATCCAACGTGTTCTTTAACGTGCACATCGTATAGCTCTCCCGCATACGGGGCCACGGCTTAACGTCCCATCCGACGGTCGGCGCCCTTTCCAAGCCCATCGGTGTCTCCTATTGACCGTGGGCAGGGCGGGGAATTTTGCTCCGTTCTGCAGGTCTTCAAAAACTTCACGAAAAATGCATTAAATATGCACAAATTTATAAAATTTTGCCTTCATTACCCTTACTAGCCTTCTGAAAGGGGGGATGGCCCTTCCACCCTCCCAGATCTCAGCGCTGACCCAGCTGGGACTCGAACCTGGGAACTACAGATTACGAGCCTGGTGCGCTACCGACTGAACCACCCGTCCCCGAGACCAGAGTTTCAGGTTATTTGAAACTTAAGCAGTTTAAAACAGTTTAATTAAAATTATGCTAATTGTAACAATATAATATTAGCAACTAATTAGCAGCTAAATATAAAACATTGCACATGGTACGAAGCAGGCCAAAGGACTTAGATATGTCAGTTCTGGACACTGCATTAACATAGTACTAATTTTGAATTATATACCATTTTAATTAAAACTATATTTATACAAAATCAACCGGTAGTTAATTATTTTTGAAAATTTGGTATTTAATTTAAAAATATTTCAGAATATTTTAATTAATTTCTAATTAATAAATTTTATTATTTTATCTGGTTTTAAAATAAAAAGCTTTTGCTTTAATTTTCAACAAATGAAATCCGATATCCACAGAAAATAATAGACTACCTGTAGATATAGAATTCAACAATTATTCATCTGGAAATAAAATCATCGCTGACGCGACTGAAATCGAATCCTTAACATATCAGAGTGTTCAACCATTAAACCACGCATCAGTCGATAACTCTCTTCCAGAATAAGATCTATAAATCTTTCATTTATATGTGGCGACCTTGCACCATCTATACTTCAGGAGAGGCAACTTATTACCAATTGTACCAATGATTTAGATGTCAATAAGGATGTCATTAACGCTTAAGCGTTATTATGAAAAATCCATCCACAGCAAATACACAGACTACCTGTACATATATAGAATTCAACAATTGAAACTGCTCACGATCGACGTCCGATTCTTTGTTTGGGATAGCAGGAAGCCCATTGTTGAAGGGTTTCTAACCTTCCCATCACATTTTATCACATCACATTAACTGCTAACTAACTAGTAGCTGCCAGGTTTTGCCATGTCACATGATTCAAATTCAGTGATTTGCTTGAAGCACAAGCCCACGGTAGTAACGAAGCAAAGCAGTTGGTTCAGCGTTGGTTCAGCGCGCGGGGCTGTATCAAGCAGGGTTGGCAACAGGCATTTTTCATTACCAAATTAGCAGGAATTTGGTAATTAAAAATTTGTTTGATAATCGAGATAAATTATTTGGTATTCTGGTAATGAAAATGGTAATATTTGGTAATAAAGTAATATAACAAGTATGAGATTTAAATCCTACAAAAAGTCAAATTCATTTAAATATTTAAATGAATTTGACTTTTTGTAGGATGATTCTATTCGTAAGACTGACAACAGTTAGCATTCCTATTTGCTTGCCTATTCAATAACTTCACAGGGATTGGGATGTCCTTCTTCAGGCTTTCCCACGTAATATTTTGTTTTCTTATAGGTTATTTATATATATATTTTTTGTTATTTCAAAGATTTTTTTCTCTCTTATTCTTTAAGAGAGTAATTTTTCAATAATTTTTTTTCATTTTTTTTTCATATATATGTTTTTTTTACATGCAAATATTTTTTTCTCATAATTCATATTTTTTTTAGTATTTTTTTTATATATTATTCCATATGGTTGTTGTTTTGAGGAAGTCAAGTAGGAAGCCAAATATTTTAATTTGTGTATGTGAGATAGGATAATTTAAAATAGAGTTTAAAGTGAATTCTTTTATATTTATGCTTTCAAGATTTTCAAAATTTTTTTTCCTTTGAGTATTATATTTTTCACAATTTAAAATTATGTGGGAATTGCTTGCCTATCATAAGATACCACAATATATATTCGAATGTACTACATACATGGTTTTGCATGCGGTGCTGACTGCGGCTAGCAGAGTGAATTCAATTCAATATATATATATTCTTTTTGTATAATTGGTAACTTGGGATAGCAGGAAGCCCATTGTTGAAGGGTTTCTAACCTTCCCATCACATTTTATCACATCATATAATTGGTAATAAAATTGAGAATTTGGTAATAATTTTTGGTAGATTTGGTAATGCACCAAGCACGAAACTTGGCAACCCTGTGTCAGTTGCCAAGTCTTACTTCAAGAATAGATGAGATATCTGGAATTGCAATAACTCTTTCATAATCCATAATCAATATTTCAAAGCTTATTATATATTATATTTTAACCTAGAACTTCGTTTGTATTATACTTTTCATGATTTTACTTCCGAGCCAACACTCGGACATCTTTTATCTGATAATACTTTTTTACGTCCAATTTTTTTATTTTTACAGTATACCAGGTTATGATTTTATGGATTTGTTATTTATTCGCCGTCTGACCTAGGTCATTTACACCTGGGTTAGTTTTATCCATTCTATTCTGTATATATGTTACCGCTAAAGTGCCGAAATCAGTTATTCTACAGATTATCTAGGTATTGTGCAGATTAACTAGGGTGATCCGTTAACGTGCGGAAAATTGTTTCATTTCTCAAATTACCTAGGTAATCCGCAAATTACCTGGATAATCTGCACATTACCTACTAGGCACTCGTTAAAGTGAAAATAAGATCTTTGCTGGAACAACAGGAACGTTTCTGTACGCTTAAATTAACATAATGTTATTTATCTAGTGTCCGAGAGTAGAGTTGAAACCAGGGTCATCCCTCTGTCAACATGAATCAGTCGTCCGAATTATAAAAAACGCCCGCAAAATGAGCAGGCGAAGTGAGAACGAATCATTTTAGTGATTCGTTATCAAGAATGAATCACTTTACCGATTCGTTCTCACTTGGCCTCCGCTCATCCGGGGCGTTTTTTATAATGCGGACGAGTGAATCACGTGACACGAAGATTCATATTCAAGAGATTCACCACTATGAGAGAAACAAACTTTTGAACTTTAACGATACGGAAGCCGTTAACGTGCACATTACCTAGGTAAAATGCGGAAAACTCTTGATTCCGCACGTTAACGGAGCAAATCAGTTAATCTGCAGATTAGCTAGGTAATGTGAACATTAACGGCTTTCGAGCTTTAGCGGTAACATAAATATATAAATATTTGTTGTTTTACCTCTTTATTGTTGTTTCTGTTATATACATCTTGTTGGTTTTGTCTTTTGCCTCTTACAGGCCTTCTTGGGACACAATGGCCCAAATGGTCAGGTCACAAGCACTTCAAGGGTTCCTTGCTAGATCGAAAGGCAGGGAACCCACTGGACAGCTCTTTGATGACACTGAATCACTCGTGTCATAGCAAGCGTGTTCCTTTACGTGCATAGGGTGTCTTTCTGCACACAAAATCACGGCTTAACGTCCGATTCGACGGACGTCAGCCTTTACTATCCAGTGGTGTTTCATTTTTAACTAAAGCGAGGATTAGCTCTGAAAGTAGGCAAATAGGCGAATCGAATTTGGGAACATCAGGAGTCTTTACATGAAGCGCTACTGAATAATTTGGGTTGCTTTACCTCTGAGCGGCACTTTTTTTGCACACCATTGGCTAAATGGTCAGGTCACATGGACCCCGAAGGCTCAGAGAAGGTTGGGGGAGGGGACCCACTGGAACAGCTGTTGGGAGACAGATGGTAGCCTCCCGTCAAGTCCATCCAGCGTGTTCTTTAACGTGCACAGGGTATGTCTCTCCCGCACACGGGGCCACGGCTTAACGTCCCATCCGACGGACGGCGGCCTTTTCAAGCCCATCGGTGTCCCCTACTGACCGTGGGCAGGGCGGGGAATTTTGCGGAGATAAATCTCAACGCTGACCCAGCTGGGACTCGAACCTGGGAACTACAGATTACGAGTCTGGCGCGCTACCGACTGAGCCCCCCCCCCCTCCCGCACCAGTAGATGAAAGAGTATAAATGGCTGAATTGAACTATTTTACGCTTTAATTTTTTTACTCACCGGTAGATGAAAGAGTAAAATGACTGAATTCAGCCATTTTACTTTTTCATCTACCGGTCATCAATCCGCCTGACATGCGGAAGGTCTCGCTGTCGGAACGCAAGTTTCTAGTTCTTAAAACTATCCTCCAGTTAGAACGAACCGCCAGAAGCATTCACGTGATGTTTTCTTCGGGAAAGTTAGTCTCTTGGCCAATAGGACATGGACACAAATCCCTCTGCCACATCTACTTTCGTTCCCACGTAAGGGACTTTTAACCCATCCTCAATGCTTTTCCCAAGCGCACATCATCGTGGCTTTCTCCCTTTCCGCCCTAGCTGACCGAGTCCCTACAGTACTTATTTTCTCAGTTGGAAAAATTTGATTTCCGAGTTGGAAACTTTTCGTTCTCTATCCCCACAATCATAGTCCTTCTCTACGCCCCTGGCGAAAGGCACCTCTGCCCAAACAGGGTCTCTTTTCAACAGAATTTGGAGGTTCCACCTAGTTCCGAAAACCCGTTTCCACCCCTGTTAGGGGCGAAGGTGGACCAGTCGGTAGCGCGCCAGGCTCGTAATCTGTAGTACCCAGTTTCGAGTCCCAGCTGGGTCAGCGTTGAGATTTATCTCCGAAAAATTCCCCGCCCTGCCCACGGTCAATAGGGGACACCGATGGGCTTGGAAAGGCCGCCGTCTGTCGGATGGGACGTTAAGCCGTGACCCCGTGTGCAGGAGAGCCATACCCTGTGCACGTTAAAGAACACACTGGATGGCCTTGACGGGAGGCTACCATCTGTCTCCTAACAGCTGTTCCAGTGGGTCCCCTCCCCCAACCTTCTCTGAGCCTTCGGGGTACTTATAACCTGGGCCATTTAGCCCATGATGTGCAAAAAAGTGCTCCTCAGAGGTAAAACAACCCAAACCTGTTATCTAATACGTTTTTTTTAATAAGATACTTAATACAATATGTGGTTATTCTCAGGGCCGGATATTACACCAATAGATGTCACCACAATATCATTTTCGATCTTAGACTATAAATGGAATAAACCTCGTGAAAGTAGAGAGAGGCAACGCTGCAGTAATGATGGGGACCGAGGCATACCGTCATAGGAGTCATCTGTCACATAACAGCAGGCAAGAGCTTATTATAAGGAATTCGAGTTTTTTTTTATTTCTGGTAGCAAATTATTGTGATGTTAACTTATTTGTAAATAAAATGCACAAAATATATTGGATTTAGTCATTATTTAAAATATAATGTCAAAAAACAAAAAATCTTAATTCCGTAGAATTTACACTAAGTGGCCATTGAATTCTGAACGTTACATTAATGGGAAGGAAATTTTAATTGCTTTAAGTTCTAAAGTGCGCTTTTCATGAAAAAATATGACTGAAGATAATTTAAAGACCTCACTCAAATCTCTTTAAATCTCGATTTTCAGCAATATGCGTTCTTTATTTAAAGAATTATGGAAGCTGAAACATTTAGCGCCTTCGGAAAAGAAAATTTTAACATACTAAATTTGGTATAGCGATTATTATTTTTTTTCTTTTACTTTTCAGAGCAACTAAACTGATGTTGTTGCTGTTTAAACATTTCAATTTCAGTAATTCTATAAATACCTAATATTTTGAAAAGCGCCATTTAAATAGGTTTGATTGGATCTGAATATTATTTTGGGTCACATTTTTTTCATGAAAATGTTTGGAACAAATAGCTATTCAATATTTCTCTCCCATTCATAAAATATGGAATAGAATTTCCATATCATAATTTAATGATATGGGGAGTGTCATAGGGTAATTGACAAATTACTCCCTATGCTAGTAGGGGACACCGATGGGCTTGGAAAGGCCGCCGTCCGTCGGATGGGACGTTAAGCCGTGGCCCCGTGTGCGGGAGAGATATACCCTGTGACGTTAAAGAACACACTGGATGGCCTTGACGGGAGGCTACCATCTGTCTCCCAACAGCTCTTCCAGTGGGTCCCCTCCCCCAACCTTCTATGAGCCTTCGGGGTCCATGTGACCTGGCCATTTAGCCCATGGTGTGCAAAAGAGTGCCGCTCAGAGGTAAAACAACACAAAACCTAACTCCCTATGCTAATACAAATTACTCCCTATGCGTAAAAAAAGAGGAAACATGAACGGTTGGGTTGTTTTATCTCTGAGCGTCGCTATTTTGCACAACATGGGCTAAATGGCAAAGTCACAAGGACCCCGAAGGCTCAGAGAAGGTTGGGGGAGGGGACCCACTGGAACAGCTGTTGGGAGACAGATGGTAGCCTCCTGTCAAGGCCATCCAGTGTGTTCTTTAACGTGCAGAGGGTATGGCTCTCCCACACACGGGGCCACGGCTTAACGTCCCATCCGACGGACGGCGGCCTTTTCAAGCCCATCGGTGTCCCCTACTGACCGTGGGCAGGGTGGGGAAATTATACGGAGATAAATCTCAACGCTGACCCAGCTGGGGCTCGAACCTGGGAACTACAGATTAGGAGCCTGGCGCGCTACCGACTAAGCCACCCCCGCCCCTAACATTAAGGAGTTATATTCTTGTTACAAGACTAATCAATGAAGAAATTTCCCACACCCTACTTCTACACTAAATCGTTAATGTTATAAACTTCATGTCATTTAATTTAACAATTATTATTAAACGGGTTTCAATATTAATGGGAATTAATTTGAAAGTCTTTATAAGTCGACAGCAGTTAAGAAACTTAAAAAAAGTAAAATAGTGGTATCCCTGTGCTTCTCTTTGTAGATTTCGCTTTTTAAATTGCATAATTTTAATTTGGAAAATTTTAAACTAAGAGATTTTGAAAGAAATTTCAAACGATAAAAAGTTGTCAAAACACTTCGTTTTAAAATTTTTTATTGATTTATTCCTTGAATTTCGCACTTTAGTCTCATTCGTTGGAAACTTATAATTGCAAGTGGGACACTAACATACGTAACCAGGTAATCGTCCACCTTTGAATCCAGGCCACGTCTTGATCAAATTATACAGTTTTTCTCCAGGACATGCTGTACATGAGGCATCTCTATGGCCATGGATTTCTCTCCCAGAAGAGATGTGCCCCTGAAAAAAAGAAAATAAAAATTGTTTGTTGCCCTATGTTGAATGGTAACAAGAGCTAAATTTCTATAAAGATATTTTCAGAGTTGGGTTGTTTTACCTCTGAGCGGCACTTTTTTGCACACTATGGGCTAAATGGCCAGGTCACATGGACCCCGAAGGCTCAGAGAAGGTTGGGGGAGGGGACCCACTGGAACAGCTGTTGGGAGACAGATGGTAGCCTCCCGTCAGGGCCATCCAGCGTGTTGTTTAACGTGTACAGGGTATGGCTCTCCCGCACACAGAGCCACGGCTTAACGTCCCATCCGACGGACTTTAGCAAGCCCATCGGTGTCCCCTACTGACCGTGGGCAGGGCGGGGAATTTTGCGGAGATAAATCTCAACGCTGACCCAGCTGGGCTCGAACCTGGGAACTACAGATTACGAGTCTGGCGCGCTACCGACTGAGCCACCCCGCCCCAGATATTTTCAGCTTCTATACAGTCGTTTGTTACGAAATAGCTTCACTTTATACAGTAATCTATTATGATCATTTTTTTTTCACTTGACCTTTGCTTGATGACGTGTTTCGTCGTTCGTCATACCATTAGGTCTTATCCACATTTAGCATCATTGATAAAACACAAAATAACCAACCAATCAGTATCCATGATTCATACTACCACTACTCAAGGTTCAAGTTGTTGTTAGATCATGGTGAAATTAGCTTCCAATGAGGGGCTCCCTACAACAGTCACAACAGGAGTACGAGATAGCAGAGGTACAAGAGACTACCTTTCAGCTATCAAGCATAGCTAAGAAGTAAACAAGACACGAAAAAGGAAGAGAGACATCAGACCTTGCAGAAAAGGCCAATGTTCTGAAAGAAGTCAGTGACCAGTCGGAAGCGTGTTCGTAGCAGCTTCAAGTTGTGTTTGTTACCAAGTAGGGAGGTGATGGAATAGTCAGTGGTTCCGATGGCATGAAGCTCCCGGGACAAAGCACCGTTTTCAGCATTGTAGCGGGAGCAATTGAAGTGTATTTGAGATACAGTCTCAGGTGTGCTGCAAGTGGCACAGTTTGGACTGTAAGCTCTGCCAAGAGTGTGAAAAGTAGAGTTGCTGTAGATGACACCAACTCGGAGACGATGAACGAGGGTCTCCTCAGATCTGAGGAGGTTGGGTTGGGTTGTTTTACCTCTGAGCGGCACTTTTTTGCAAACCATGGGCTAAATGGCCAGGTCACGTGGACCCCGAAGGCTCAGAGAAGGTTGGGGGAGGGGACCCACTGGAACAGCTGTTGGGAGACAGATGGTAGCCTCCAGTGAAGGCCATCCAGCGTGTTCTTTAACGTGCACAGGGTATGTCTCTCCCGCACACGGGGCCACGGCTTAACGTCCCATCCGACGGACGGCGGCCTTTCCAAGCCCATCGGTGTCCCCTATTGACCGTGAGCAGGGCGGGGAATTTTGTGGAGATAAATCTCAACGCTGACCCAGCTGGGACTCGAACCTGGGATCAGATCTGAGGAGATTATCGAGGTTAGGAGCAGTGAGAGAAGGTTCAACCAGGTACCTGAATGAGGAACAACTGCTGTCCTTCTGCCAATGAGCAAGACGGTACTGGCTCCTCAGTTGTGAGACAGAACTCTTGCAGTCGCTGAGAGAGAGAGGGTAATTAGTTACACACCTCTGACTCTCCAGCACCTCCTTCGATTTCTTGAGATCAGCGAGCTCATTGCCAGGTACCCCTACATGGGAAGGGATCCAGTGGAAATGAACCGTGATTCCGGCAGAAGTGACCTCGGAGCAGGTCTCCATGATCTTCTGGATGAGGAAGAGGTTGCAGTTCCTGCTGTCTCGCTTCTGTAGAGCTTTCAAGGCTGACTTCGAATCATATAGGATGACAAGGGTTGTTTTGGGTTGTTTCACCTCTGAGCGGCACTTTTTTGCACACCATGGGCTAAATGGCAAGGTCACATGGACCCCGAAGGCTCAGAGAAGGTTGGGGGAGGGAACCCACTGGAACAGCTGTTGGGAGACAGATGGTAGCCTCCCGTCAAGGCCATCCAGCGTGTTCTTTAACGTGCACAGGGTATGGCTCTCCCGCACACGGATCCACGGCTTAACGTCCCATCCGACGGACGGCGGCCTTTCCAAGCCCATTGGTGTCCCCTACTGACCATGGGCAGGGCGGGGAATTTTGCGGAGATAAATCTCAACGCTGACCCAGCTGGGACTCGAACCTGGGAACTACAGATTACGAGCCTGGCGCGCTACCGACTGAGCCACCCCCGCCCCATAGGATGACAAAGTTGTCACTCTCGAGGCTGAGGATGAAAGGTGCAGTCTCAAGTATAGCATGAAGCTCTGCACAGGTGGAGGAGATGAGATGCGGGTGGCGGAAATCTCTGGCGTCCTCTCGACTATCGGGGATGGCAAGTGGTCCTCCTTCTCCTGATCCACAGATCCATCAGTGTAGACCTCACAACATCTCTTGTATCGTTCAGTTACATAGGAGGTGGAGAGAAATCTGATGGCCTCTCGATCAGAGTCGCTCTTCCGACCTAGAAAAGGGATAGTAACATTGATCATAAGATCACTATTCCTCCAGGGTGGAAGGTCAGAGGAAGAGCGTATTGCCAGCATCCAGTATCCGTCCCTGTCAGCTCGAGCGTCTGGAGCTGGCAGGAATGACTCGATCATAGAAGTCCTTGGCAGTCACGGTGATGGCAGAGTGAGGCCTGTCATGCAACTTCCTGAGAAGCTCATGGTTAGAGGGGAGGGAATGAAACCTCGAGAGATAACACAGTATATCTCTCTTCCAGTGCAGGTGGGAAGGCATGTCATCAGCCTCTGCAATGACAGATGCATTAGGTGAGTTAGCGACTCGAGAGGTGACCTGCTAATAGCAGTGAACTTAGTGCTGCCATCTGTTGGTCAGTAAATCAACTACAATTTTATTTTTTTATGTACACTATTTGACAAAGATAAAATGAACATGCGCGAAGTACCGTAAAATGATGGAAAATTTCTTACTGACGTAACTGTTCTACGTCACTACGAAGTTTTATAAAAGACAGAGGGGTAGTCAAAAGCAAAGTCAAGTGCGTCATGCATAAAAACAATCTTTATTCCTCTTCGTTTATTGAATATTATATATATAACTCACTTCTTGGACCAAATGTCACTTACGGCGTTATGATTTTGACCCATTACTAAATATCTAACTTTAGTATTTTCTCATTTCTTCGTACCTAGCATAGAATTTTATAAAATTAACACTAAGGTAGGCAATTTCAAATTCAAGAAAAAATTTTAATTAATCCTCCCCCAGAATATGTTCTAACATGTGGAGGAAATTACTAAGGATATATAATGAATAAACAAATATGAACCACGAGCTTAATTATATTTCCACAGCATAAATTACAATTGCATTATATATTAAAGAAATTTTTCAAAATCTTCTATAATGGAGGTTGGATAGTTGCTCATGAGCCATGAAACCCCAAATCAACGCAGCCAAACTCACCTTTTGAACTCCGCAGTCAATTAGTTTTGGAGCAGCCGTCACCATGGTTGCACTGGGAGCTACTCCTTGGAAGATAGTTGCTCCATGAGCCATGAAACCCCAAATCAACGCAGCCAAACTCACCTTTTGAACTCCGCAGTCAATTAGTTTTCGAGCAGCCGTCACCATGGTTGCACTGGGAGCTACTCCTTGGAAGATAGTTGCTCATGAGCCATGAAACCCCAAATCAACGCAGCCAAACTCACCTTTTGAACTCCGTAGTCAATTAGTTTTCGAGCAGCCGTCACCATGGTTGCACTGGGAGCTACTCCTTGGAAGATAGTTGCCCATGAGCCATGAAACCCCAAATCAACGCAGCCAAACTCACCTTTTGAACTCCGCAGTCAATTAGTTTTCGATCAGCCGTCACCATGGTTGCACTGGGAGCTACTCCTTGGAAGATAGTTGCTCCATGAGCCATGAAACCCCAAATCAACGCAGCCAAACTAACCTTTTGAACTCCGCAGTCAATTGGTTTTCGAGCAGCCGTCACCATGGCTGCACTGGGAGCTACTCCTTGGAAGATAGTTGCTCATGAGCCATGAAACCCCAAATCAACGCAGCCAAACTCACCTTTTGAACTCCGCAGTCAATTAGTTTTCGAGCAGCCGTCACCTTGGTTGCACTGGGAGCTACTCCTTGGAAGATAGTTGCTCATGAGCCATGAAACCCCAAATCAACGCAGCCAAACTCACCTTTTGAACTCCGCAGTCAATTAGTTTTCGAGCAGCCGTCACCATGGTTGCACTGGGAGCTACTCCTTGGAAGATAGTTGCTCCATGAGCCATGAAACCCCAAATCAACGCAGCCAAACTCACCTGTTGAACTCCGCAGTCAATTAGTTTTCGAGCAGCCGTCACCATGGCTGCACTGGGAGCTACTCCTTGGAAGATAGTTGCTCATGAGCCATGAAACCCCAAATCAACGCAGCCAAACTCACCTTTTGAACTCCGCAGTCAATTAGTTTTCGAGCAGCCGTCACCATGGTTGCACTGGGAGCTACTCCTTAGAAGATAGTTGCTCCATGAGCCATGAAACCCCAAATCAACGCAGCCAAACTCACCTTTTGAACTCCGCAGTCAATTAGTTTTCGAGCAGCCGTCACCATGGTTGCACTGGGAGCTACTCCTTAGAAGATAGTTGCTCCATGAGCCATGAAACCCCAAATCAACGCAGCCAAACTCACCTTTTGAACTCCGCAGTCAATTAGTTTTCGAGCAGCCGTCACCATGGTTGCACTGGGAGCTACTCCTTGGAAGATAGTTGCTCCATGAGCCATGAAACCCCAAATCAACGCAGCCAAACTCACCTTTTGAACTCCGCAGTCAATTAGTTTTCGAGCAGCCGTCACCATGGTTGCACTGGGAGCTACTCCTTGAAAGATAGTTGCTCATGAGCCATGAAACCCCAAATCAACGCAGCCAAACTCACCTTTTGAACTCCGCAGTCAATTAGTTTTCGAGCAGCCGTCACCATGGTTGCACTGGGAGCTACTCCTTGGAAGATAGTTGCTCATGAGCCATGAAACCCCAATCAACGCAGTCAAACTCACCTTTTGAACTCCGCAGTCAATTAGTTTTCGAGCAGCCGTCACCATGGTTGCACTGGGAGCTACTCCTTGGAAGATAGTTGCTCATGAGCCATGAAACCCCAAATCAACGCAGCCAAGCTCACCTTTTGAACTCCGCAGTCAACTAGTTTTCGAACAGCCGTCACCATGGTTGCACTGGGAGCTACTCCTTAGAAGATAGTTGCTCCATGAGCCATGAAACCCCAAATCAACGCAGCCAAACTCACCTTTTGAACTCCGCAGTCAATTAGTTTTCGAGCAGCCGTCACCATGATTGCACTGGGAGCTACTCCTTGGAAGTTGCCCATGAAAGAAATGGCGATGGCTTTGCTGTTGAAGTTTCTCGTGTGAGCTCCTACTTTGTTCCAGCCCCTGCCTTCATAAATTCTGCCGTCTCCACCTACTAGAAAACTGTAACCAATATCTGCCCACTCTGAAAAAAATTAATTACTTTTATTAAATCATATTCTCTATTTATATCGAACGTTATACACATATATTGAATTCGGGCATCATTAGTGACCATTAGTTTAGCAAAATAGTAATAAATATACATATTTATATATACAGGCCGGATCTAGGATATCCTAGGTAGGGGGCGAATTTCCCTTCCCTCTTTCAGAATGCTAGAAAGTGTTGGGTTGTTTTACTCCGAGCTGCTCTTTTTTGCACACCGTGGGCTAAATGGCCATGGTCACAAGGACCTCGAAGACTCAGAGAAGGTTGGGGGAGGGGACCCATTGGAACAGCAGTTGGGAAACAGATGGTAGCCTTCCGTCAAGGCCTGGGGCGGGGGTGGCTCAGTCGGTAGCGCGCCAGGCTCGTAATCTGTAGTTCCCAAGGTTCGAGTCCCAGCTGGGTCAGCGTTGAGATTTATCTCTGCAAAATTCCCCGCCCTGTCCACGGTCAGTAGGGGACACCGATGGACTTGGAAAGGCCGCCGTCAGTCGGATGGGACGTTAAGCCGTGGCCCCGTGTGCGGGAGAGCCATACCCTGTGCACGTTAAAGAACATGCTGGATGGCCTTGACGGGAGGCTACCATCTGTCTCCCAACAGCTGTTCCAGTGGGTCCCCTCTCCCAACCTTCTCTGAGCCTTCGGGGTCCATGTGACCTGGCCATTTAGCCCATGGTGTGCAAAAAAGTGCCGCTCAGAGGTAAAACAACCCAACCCGTCAAGGCCATCCAGCGTGTTCTTTACCTGCACAGGGTATAGCTCTCCCGCACACGGGACCACGGATTAACGTCTCATCCAACCCATCCGACGGATGGCGGCCTTTCCAAGTCCATCGGTGTCCCCTACTGACCGTGGACAGAGCGAGGAGTTTTGCGGAGATAAACCTCAACGGTGACCCAGCTGGGACTCGAGCCTGGGAACTGCAGATTACGAGCCTGGCGCGCTACCGACTGAGCCACCCCCGCCACAATTGTCCACGGGACAACTACAAAGATGAACTTTTGATAATGTTTTGTGCATCATTGGAAATTTTAAAGCATTGCTTTATCTGTCCACCTTAGTGTACGTATTTTAACTAGTTCGATTGAATTAAAGACCTGAGCGAAGCCTGATAATTCTGTTAGTGTATTTCGATCATTCACAATGGTACAGTCGCTCAAAAAAGTATCCGAACACTATGGTTGATTACAGAATTCAGAAAAAATATCTGGCAGCGATTTTTTTAGAAAATAGTGATCTGGCAACCTTCGTGTCACGTGATTACAGAATTCAGGAAAAATATCTGGAGCGTGTACAGTTGCTGCACACGCTCAATATTTCCGTGAGTGAGCCCACACGATCTAATATCAAAATAATATGACCACCTACAGTCGCTCAAAAAAGTATCCGAACACTATGGTTGATTACAGAATTCAGAAAAAATATCTGGCAGCGATTTTTTTAGAAATTAGTGATCTGGCAACCTTCGTGTCACGTGACACGAAGGTCACTAATTTCAGATCACTAATTTCTAAAAAAATCGCTGCTAGATATTTTTTCTGAATTCTGTAATCAACCATAATGTTCGGATACTTTTTTGTGCCACTGTACTCATAACGTTTGAACTAAGTGTATCAAACAATCGACAGATTAAATTTTAATTATATATACCAAAGTGTGCTGTGAATACATATTGTAATTATTATTGCGGATTAAAGAGTATTAATCAAGCATTAACTTTCGAACTTTAAGATGATATACTGGAACTTACTCTTGGTGTCCATGTGGTAATTCTGAGTTTGCCTCATCACCTTCATACAGGCATCTTTCGTCGAGCAGGTGGCACCAGCTGTGTGGTGGATGAATACATGTCGGACAGGTGTGGCCATCGTCTGAGACGATTTTGGAGCCCGAGCACCCCAACTTCCTCTAGATACGATTTCAGGACAACCTATTCGTACGAAAAGAAGAAAATGAGATACTTAATTTCGATATTGTAATAATAATAATCTCTATTAAATCTGTCGTTTTTAACTTAAAATTTTGTTGAGAATTAATAAAAACCCGAAACTAAAGGTAGCTCTTTTTGTAGAAGGTACAATTAGAAAATGTTGCAGATGCTGAATACCAAAGATTGAAATCAGTATATAATAATAAAATATTTCATAATAAAAACATAAATATAGTGCATAATACTCCCGTATCTAAAGTAAAAAGAGAGGTGGTGGGGAGGATTATGTTTCATCTACTATCATTCTCAAGTGAGGGATGCCTTCCTGCTGCTATCCCCTCCCCTAGATTCTATCTCGGAGAATTATATCTAGAAAATAAACACAACTTGCTATAATTAGTATTTCAAAATAATACAGTGGCAGGGATGGCTCATTCGATAGCGCACTAAGCTCCTAATCTGCAATTCCCAGATGCTAGTTTCATCTGGGCTGGTTTCGGATTTTTCACCACAAAACACTCTGCCCTCGGTCAGTAGGGGACACTGATGGATTTTAAAAGGTTTTTGTCTGCGGGATGAACCCATCCCGCAGACAAAGAGCGCGTGACCCTGTGACCCGAGTACATAAAGCGTGACCTCCGTGTACCCGAGTTCATAAAAGCGTGACCCCATGTACCAGAATACATAAAAGCGTGACCCCGTGTACCAGAATACATAAAAACGTGACCCCGTGTACCCGAGTAAATAAAAGCGTGACCTCGTGTACCAGAATACATAAAAGCGTGACTCCCGTGTACCCGAGTTCATAAAAGCGTGACCCCGTGTACCAGAGTACATGAAAGCGTGACCCCCCGTGTACCCGAGTTCATAAAAGCGTGACCCCGTGTACCCGAGTACATAAAAGTGTGACCCCATGTACCAGAGTACATAAAAGCGTGACCCCGTCTCCCCAGGTAAATAAAAGCGTGACCTCGAGTACCAGAGTACATAAAAGCGTGAACCCCCGTGTACCCGAGTACATAAAAGCGTGACCCCCGTGTACCCGAGTGCAATACCCTGTGCATGTTAAACAACACACTGGATGGCCTTTCCGGGAGGTTACCATCTGTCTCCTAACAGCTGTCCATTGTGTCCCTCTAATTAAATTTATTACTTTATTTATTGTTCTTGTATGTAACTGTTATAAAGGAATTTTCAGAAGTGTCTTAAATAGGAATGTTGCTCATTACTCTTCATTCGGGTCAAGCTGGGAAATTTTCCATATGCTCAGGAACAGAGCGTTGGGAAACAGCTTATGGTATCTCCGTCATTCTGCTCCACCGGAGAGGTCAGGGTGTGATTGACCAAGAGGAGCAATGGGGAGATGAGAAGTAAAGCACAATGAGTGTTGCTTACGAACGGATAAGTCACGTTTGTTTTAGCGCATCGAAATGACATAGTTCTTTCTCGGAAACCCTAAAGGAGCAGGGTTTGATTCTGTGTGAACCACGGTTTTGTTTTGTGTGTACCAGGGTTCGGTTCTGTGTGAACCAGGTTATGTTGTTGGGTTTGCTAGTTTTACATCTGAGCGGCACTTTTTTGCACACCATGGGCTAAATGGCCAGGTCACAGGGACCCCGAAGGCTCAGAGAAGGTTGAGGGAGGGGACCCACTGGAACAGCTGTTGGGAGACAGATGGTAGCCTCCCGTCAAGGCCATCCAGCGTGTTCTTTAACGTGCACAGGGTATGGCTCTCCCGCACACAGGGCCACGGCTTAACGTCCCATCCGACGGACTGCGACCTTTCCAAGTCCATCGGACCAGGTTATGTAGGCAGGGATTAGAATATCCTCTCACCGAGTGTTGAGATCTGTAAAGCGATTTCTGTAAGATGAAGTACAGATCTCCATCTAATTAAACGAATGCCTGCAAAAGTAAAACAGCATCCAGTGTGTTGTTTAACGTGCATGCTTACCCCAATCAAATGGAGGCGGGGTTGGCTCAGTCGGTAGCGCGCCAGGCTCGTAATCTGTAGTTCCCAGGTTCGAGTCCCAGCTGGGTCGGCGTTTAGATTTATCTCCGGAAAATTCCACGTCCTGCCCACGGTCAGTAAGGGACGCCGATGGGCTTGGAAAGGCCGCCGTCCGTCGGATGGGACGTTAAGCCGTGGCTCGTGGGCAGGAGAGCCGTACCCTGTGCACGTTAAAGAACACGTTGGATGGCCTTGACGGTAGGATACCATCTGTCTCCCAACAGCTGTTCCAGTGGGTCCCTTCCCCCAACCTTCTCTGAGCCTTTGGGGTCCTTGTGGCCTGGCCATTTAGCCCATGGTGTGCAAAAAAGTGCCGCTCAGAGGTTAAACAATCTAATCCAACCCCTACCATCAATCTTCTCTGAATCCTCGGTGTCTTTTTTTAACATAGCCATTTAGCCCATTGTGTACAAAAGAGGGTCTCTCAGAGGTAAAATAACCCAACCCATGAGAACACAGAGTGTTTTAAAAAGTTCTAATTTAACTTTGGGAACGCGTTCTACTGCACATATAAATAAAATAAATAAATACCCCCTCAAGCAGCTGCTTGCCACAGAGGTCTGACAGGAGCCTGCCAGTTTATATGCCATAGTAGAAGGTCTGAGAGGATGTCAGACGGGATGTAAAAAACTTCCTATGGATTCCGAGTTATGGCACATTATTAAAGTGCAAGTAAGAAAGCCTATGAAGCTAATTAGTTCTTTTCCAGTTATTGCAGCACACTGTAAGCGATCGATGAGAAAAATTATGTATATCTACATCAGAGCAAGGGTTCGAAATTGCCTCCCGAGCAGCAATACACGCCTCATAGCATCTTCTCATCGACTGTGGGACACGAATTGGGTTGGGTTGTTTCACCTCTGAGCGGCACTTTTTTTTGCACACTATGGGCTAAATGGCCAGGTCACATGGACCCGAAGGCTCAGAGAGGGTTGGGGGAGGGGACCCACTGGAACAGCTGTTGGGAGACAGATGGTAGCCTCCCGTCAAGGCCATCCAGCGTGTTCTTTAAAGTGCACAGGCTATGGCTCTCCCGCACACGGGGCCACGGCTTAACGTCCCATCCGACGGATGGCGGTCTTTCCGAGGTCATCGGTGTCCCCTAGTGACCGTGGGCAGGTTGGGTTGGGTTGTTTTACCTCTGAGCGGCACTTTTTTTTGCACACTATGGGCTAAATGGCCAGGTCACATGGACCCGAAGGCTCAGAGAGGGTTAGGGGAGGGGACCCACTGGAACAGCTGTTGGGAGACAGATGGTAGCCTCCCGTCAAGGCCATCCAGCGTGTTCTTTAACTTGCACAGGCTTGGCTCTGCCGCACACGGGGCCACGGCTTAACGTCCCATGGGACGGATGGCAGTCTTTCCGAGGTCATCGGTGTCCCCTAGTGACCGTGGGCAGGGCGGGGAATTTTGCGGAGATAAATCTCAATGCTGACCCAGCTGGGACTCGAACCTGGGAACAACATATTACGAGCAGTCGGACACAAATTTCGTGTGTTGGTCCCTTTGGTCTAATTACGTTGGGTTAAGAGATCGGGTTCCTAGTTGCCATGGATCTGAAGTAATCTCTCTCTGCAAGTGTCCGAATTTTGTGGGGGCGCTGCCATCGCCTACCTGATGAATGGAGCAGTGCCTTTGGGTTGGTTTGTTTTACCTCTGAGCGGCACTTTTTTTGCACACAATGGGTTAAATGGCCAGGCCACAAGAACCCCGAAGGCTCAGAGAAGGTTGGGGGAGGGGACCCACTGGAACAGCTGTTGGGAGACAGATCGTAGCCTCCCGTCAAGGCCATCCAGCGTGTTCTTTAACGTGCAGAGGGTATGGCTCTCCCGCACACGGGCCACGGCTTAACGTCCCATCCGACGGACGGCGGCCTTTCCAAGCCCATCGGTGTCCCCTACTGACCGAGGGCAGGGCGGGGAATTTTTGCGGAGATAAATCTCAAAGCTGACCCAGCTGCGACTCGAACCTGGGAACTACAGATTACGAGCCTGGCGCGCAACCGACTGAGCCACCCCCGCCCCTATATCGATGGAGAGTTCTGAATGTTGTCGACAGGAGAAGTTATGAATTGACTGACGTTTTTGGAAAACTTTTGACGAGTTCAACTGGTAGTTAAAATAATAGTGATATTGAACTGTTATGAGTAAAACAGAGCATATAAATTAAACCAATTTTCTTATTCGTTAAACTAATTGTAATACATTTATTACGATTGTAATTATATTAAGTAATAATTTTGTGAAATAAACCTTACCTGTGACATAATACACAGATATAATTATACAGAGGGTAAAAAACTCTAATCTGGAATCACTTTTGTTGGCCATTTTCAATTAGGGCTTTGTCGGCACTAGAAAACAATAATAGAAAGTAATTATAAGACAATTCATTAAGATAAATAATTATGAATTAACATATTTGATAGTAAAATAATAGTAAAGGAACTAATATTTAAGCAATTGCTAAATAATATACGGATATATATTACAGATAGATTAGAACTAGGGTGGGCATTTTTATCTTTAACTCTTACTTTTTACTGGAAATTATCTCCAGGAGTATAATTCCCCGCCCTGCCCACGGTCAGTAGGGGACACCGGTTGGCTTGGAAAGGCCGCCGTCCATCGGATGGGACGTTAAGCCATGGCCCCGTGTGTGGGAGAGTCATACCCTGTGCACGTTAAAGAACATGCTGGATGGTCTTGACGGGAGGCTATCATCTGTCTCCCAACAGCTGTTTCACTGGGTCCCCCCCCCCCAACTTTCTCTGAGCCTTCGGGGTCTTTCGGACCTGGCCATTTAGCCCATGGTGTGCAAAAAAAGTGCCGCTCAGAGGTAAAACAACCCAACCCAACCCAGGAGTATATATCGCCAAATCACAAACTCCCAATGCACTTTGAACAAAATTGGGGAAAGGGACCCATTACTCAAGTATTAACAGTAATAATATTTGAAATAAAAATAATTTTAGCACTCTTTTTTTGCCGACTTCCTTCCCCTACACTTACCACCGCTAATAAACTTGCGACGACAATTCTATAAACACCTGACTTACCTGTAATTATATGCTTCCTCTATGGGCGAACACCACCTCCACGAATATATGCCCCTCGGTGCTAGCTCCTGTACGCGGTGAGAGGACCACCCTGAGAAGTTTCCGCTGGCTCGGTTACCTTCACAGGGTCCTGAATGCTCGCCCGTGTGTTTGTTGTGCGCAGAGACCCGTATCCTGGGAAAGGAGGATCCTGGTAGTTGCTCGGAGATCTTCATCTTCTCTCTTCAGCTCATGACTGGTGGGGTTCCCTTTTGCCGCCTTGCCATTGGGGAGCCTGTTTGTCACGGGGCTGGGCAGCGGATTCCGGGGCCTCTGCTATAAAATGCTTTGGCCTGTGCTTCCAATAAACGGGAGCTCCTGGGGTGCTAGGTCCTGCTAGGGTCAACTATGCAGAGCGGTGAGTAACCTTGCCCACGGTCCGGGTACAGGTTCGCAAGTTTCCTCACAACTTTTTTTCCTTTTGAAGTTATACTTTCTTTGTGAGGCCAGTTTGGTCTTTCACAATTTTGTTATTTTACGCTTTGCTCCTTTTGTGTAGAATGCTTTTGTTCTGCACATTTCTCTTTTTATTATTCTTATATGGCCGAGTGGTTAGTGCGCTTGGCTACTGATCTAAGGGACCTGGGTTCGAGCCCCGGGTAAGGCATGGCTGTTTGTGTCGTTTTTCTGCTGAGGTCCTGCCATCCTCTCAGACCTTCTACTCTGGCATATAAACTGACAGGCTCCTGTCAGACCTCTGTGGCAAGCAGCTGCTTGAGGGGGTATTTATTATTTATTTATTTATATTTATTTGTGAGGGCTTGGCTCACTGTCTGTGTGGGTATAGTGCCTGCGTAGCCATGGCGCCCGACTGGGCATCCCTTGTTGGGCTCCGTGGAGGGTAGGGACAGCGGGCACTGAAACACACAAAAAAAAATGAAAGAGAATGATGAAAATAATGCGATCAATGCCGTTAAGAGGGCTCGCCATGAGCCCCCATCTTCCTCTTTGTCTAACTTATCTCTGCCGTCGTCTTCTTTGTCTGTGTCGTTCCCCAGATTCCTGGGCGGGGGTGGCTCAGTCGGTATCGCACCAGGCTCGTGATCTGCAGTTCCCAAGTTCGAGTCCCAGCTGGGTCAGCGTCGAGATTTATCTCCGCAAAATTCCACGCCCTGCCCACGGTCAGTAGGGGACACCGGGGGGGAGCGGAAAGGCCGCCGTCCGTCGGATGGGACGTTAAGCCGTGGCCCCGTGTGCGGGAGAGCCATACCCTGTGCACGCTAAAGAACACGCTGGATGGCCTTGACGAGAGGCTACCATCTGTCTCCCAACAGCTGTTCCAGTGGGTCCCCTCCCCCAACCTTCTCTGAGCCTTCGGGGTCCATGTGACCTGGCCATTAGCCCATGGTGTGCAAAAAAGTGCCGCTCAGAGGTAAAACAACCCAACCCATGATGTATTCTATTTTTACTTGTGTTTTATGTTAGCCTCTAGGGCCCCACCCACGGGTGGTTTACTTGTTATATGTTTTAACTTATGCCAACTAGGCATATTCTCAGATGGAGATGGTAATGGGTATTGTTTTACCTGGAACATCGCATATCCATACACGATGTACCATTTACCTGTATTTATATCCTTTCAAGCAGCTGCTTGCCACAGAGGTCTGACAGGAGCTTGTCAGTTTAAAACGCCATAGTAGAAGATCTGTGAGGATGGCGGGACCTCAGCAGAAAAACAACACAAACATCCATGAAGTCAAGTCAGTCATCTTCAAAGTGACCGGGTCTCGATCCCAGGTCACTTTGATCAGTAGCCAAGCAAACTAACTAGACATTTTTATGTTTGGTGAATAGGAAGTCACCTTTAAAGCTCCTAACAAACAGACTAAACAAGCAAATATATAAATAAATTAATAAATAACCTCTCAAGCAACTGTTTGCCACAGAAGTCTGACGGGAGACTGTTAGCACACTTGGTTCGAGATAAAAATGAAGAGGTGGGGGGGGGGGGGGTGGAGGAGACTGGATTTCCATTGCAGTGTAACATTTTCTCCTTCGTATTAGATATCTTTAAAAACTTTTTGAAAACTGTACGAAATATACACAAGTTTAATAATTTTTGCTTCCTTTACTTTTAGTAGCAATCTCAAAGGAGGGGTCAAGGTCCCTCTTTTCCCCCAGATCAGTCCTTGGTTGTCAGTATAACATTATATACAGAAAGTTGTGTTGTTGGGTTGTTTTGCTTCTGAACGGCACTTTTCTTAACACAATGGGCTAAATAGCCAAGTCACAAGGATCCCAAGAATTGAGAGAAGGTTGAGGAGAGGGAACCCACCAGCAGATCTTAAGAGACAGATGATAGCCTCCCGTCAAGGTCATCCAGTGTGTTTTTTAATGTGCACAGGGTATGGCTCTCCAGTATACGAGGCTAAGGCTTAACATCTCATCCGACGGACGGCGGCCTTTCCAACTCTATCGGTGTCCGCTGATGACCATGGGACAGGGCGGGAAGTTTTGCGGAGATAACTCTCAACGTTGGCCCAGCTGGGACTCGAACCTGGGAACGACTGAGCCCCACTCCCACTTCTTCTAACAGCTGTCCAGTGGGTCCCCTATACTAAACCTTCTCTGAGCCATCGGAGTCCTTATGACCTGGCCATTTAATCCACTGTGTGCAAAAACAGTGCCGCTCAGAGGTAAAACAACCCAACCCAAAACAGTAAATATTAGTATCAAAACATTTACCTCTTATCTCTGGTCCAGTGCTAAAATTTCCTTTATGATCTCTCCTATAGATAAATTAAAGTGAGCGAAGTCTTAGAGAAGTTGGCAATAAATACATCCTTCAGATGATTCATTTATCTATTCAATGTGGTGACATCAGCTGTATTTCCCTATCGTCAGTTTACCGCCTTTGGCTATCGCAGTTCCGCGTGGAAAACCCAGGTGCAATGTATCCGTTGGAACTCTTAAATCCACATTGTCTACTGTACCGCTATCAACAATGACTTTCAACTCTACAAAGCAAGCACGGGCCCCGAGATTGCGTGCAAGTAACGCTGCTGATTTTTTTTAAAGCTGGATACATCAACTGTGTATTAGAACTGTCATAAAGGCTTCCTTCATACTGAAATCAGATGGGTGTTTCCCAGAACACGAAACATATGTTGGTGGAACTGTGTGCTATTTTGAAATGTGTGAGATACAGTGATGCAACTAGAAGCCTCTTGCTCTACATAAAAAAGGGAGAACCCCTCTTCCTCCTCTGAAATGAAATATTTAGCTAAAAAATGAATAATTTACAATCGCCCCAAAAAAAAACATCCGAACACTATGGTTGATTACAGAATTCAGAAAACAAACAACAACTGTTGTGGCAACGATTTTTTCAGAAATTAGTGATCTGACAACCTTCATGTCATGAAGGTTGCCAGATCACTAATTTCTAAAAAAATCGTTGCCGCATATTTTTTCTGAATTCTGTAATCAACCATAAAAAATAAATAAATAAATACCCCCTCAAGCAGCTGCTTGCCATAGAGGTCTGACAGGAGCCTATCAGTTTATATGCCATAGTAGAAGGTCTGTGAGGATGGCAAGACCTCAGCAGAAAAACAACACAAACGTCCATGTCTTACCCGGGGTTCGAACCCAGGTCACTTTGATCAGTAGCCAAGCGTGCTAACCACTCGGCCATGGGACGGCTAATCAACCATAGTGTTCAGATATTTTTTTGGGCGACTGTACACACTATTCTGAAACATCTTTTGAGGATAGAGCATGCATAAATCATTATTCTTAAGACCCCTTTTACCGAATATTTTATCATAAACGATTATAATTCCATTCATGCAAGGACTGTCAAGGGGGGGGGGGGGCTGAGTACTGTAGCGTCCAGGGCCCTCAGTGTTAAAAGCCCCTTGGACTTCATAGAAGAAGTTTTTTTTTAATAATAATAACTATTATATTATACAAATTCAGAGAAAATTTGGGGCGGGGGTGGCTCACTCGGTAGCGCGCCAGGCTAGTAATCTGTAGTTCCCAGGTTCGAGTCCCAACTAGGTCAGCGTTGAGATTTATCTCCGCAAAATTCCCCGCCCTGCCCACGGTCAGTAGGGGACACCGATGGGCTTGAAAAGACCGCCGTCCGTCGGATGGGACGTTAATCCGTGGCTCCGTGTGCGCGAGAGCCATACCCTGTGCACGTTAAAGAACACGCTGGATGGCCTTGACGGGAGGCTACCATCTGTCTCCCAACAGCTGTTCCAGTGGGTCCCCTCCCCCAACCTTCTCTGAGCCTACAGGGTCCTGGCCATTTAGCCCATGGTGTGCAAAAAAGTGCCGCTCAGAGGTAAAACAACCCAAACTATCCAACAGAGAAAATTGCAAAAAACCTATTTTAAACGAACTATTAACGGAATGAATATTGAAATTGTGAAAAGGGAATTTTTTTAACACAGTCCCTGTCGCCCCCCCCCCCCCAGCTCTGCTACAGCTGCGTTCCAGAAAAAAGCGCCTTCCATCCTGATTCCATTTACCTAACTACTATCATATTATGCGAATGAAAAGCCGCATTCAAAAATCCGTAAGTATGAAGACAAGCTTTTTACACATTACTACCTAAATGGAATTAAATTGTATATATATAGATAGATTAAAATGTGGTGGGAAGGTTAGAAACCCTTCAACTTCGGGTTCCTGCTTTCCCAACCAAAGAACAGGACATTTAAATCACAATGTAGGAAAATAAAAATAAAAAATTTTCTTAATTTTTAAAAGTTTACACTTGTGAATAATAAATCTTTCTGTGATCCAATGGTCTTGGATTCCAATTTCCTTTCCTTTCTGCACCAAAAAAGACTTCAAAAACAGAAATGAACAGATCAAAAAGGTATAAAAAACAACAGAGTCAAAGTTTTTCTTCAGTTCCCCAACTAAAAATAGCCGTGAGGTTATCACCTGAGATGCTGGCCACTTAGAGAAAGTTTATATAAAATACATTTTTCTTGAACAGTTAATATTGCACATTGTAGGTTGAATTCCACTTTTTTTCTTTAACTCCAAAGGAAGAAATCGAATTTAAGATTAAAATTTAAATTTTAAATCGAATTTAGATTTTGCATACTATGGAACTTTACTCCAGAAATTTGAGAAGCAGAGTCTGAATATTGGATGTTGGTATATACTTAGTAACTTTTCTCCTCGTAGGCTGTTTCGAGGGATGTTAAATCTTTCTCGAAGCGGAAAGTGACATCGACTACCACAGCCTTCGAGTCGTTGTAGAATACGAAGTCAGGTCGTAGTCTGCCGGATTCACCACACTCTAGTGTGGGTTCCGATAACACCCTCCATCCTACCGATCGGGGGGGGGGGGGGCTCAGTCGGTAGCGCTCCGGGCTCGTAATCAGCAGTTCCCAGGTTCGAGTCCCAGCTGGATAAGTGTTGAGACTTATCTCCACAAAAACTCCCCGCCCAGCCCACCGTCAGTAGGGAACACCGATGGACTTGGAAAGGCCGCCGCCCGTCGGATGGGACGTTAAGCTGTGGCCCCGTGTGCGGGAGAGCCATACCCTGTGCACGTTAAAGAACACGCTGGATGGCCTTGACGGGAGGCTACCATCTGTCTCCCAACAGCTGTTCCAGTGGGTCCCCCTCCCCCAACCTTCTTTGAGCCTTCGGGATCCTAGTGACCTGGCCGTTTAGCCCATGGTGTGCAAAAAAGTGCCGCTCAGAGGTAAAACAACCCAACCCTACCTATCGGGCCCTGTCCAAGATGAGTTTACAGACCCGATTATGGTGTCGGATCTTTGCCCCCTTCAAGGCCGGGCACTGTCCACTGATATGGAGTAGTGTCTCAGATGTTGTAGAGCACTTCCGACAATCCTTCGCACCCCTTGTCTCCCTCTAGACAAGGTTTCCCGTGTGGGATAGGTGTTTGTGAGTAACTAGAGAGCTGTTACCCAATCACTAGGCGGGCACCGGATCCAGCTGTTAGTGATTGGCGAGTTCTTGAACACCTCAACCCCAATTCCTTGACAAGTATTCGTACCCCATTTTAGGCGTTCTTCACTTCTTTTTGGTTTCTTTTTGGTTTTTATTTTGGTTTGTATGGGAGAGGGGTATCTGGATTAGGGAGAGGCAACTCGGCACTTCTGGCGATGTCAGAGACATCATTAAAGGTATACTTGCTCTCAGCTGTAATCTCTTTTTCTTGAAAAATTTGTCATTGATTAAATTGTCTCAAAATCCATTTTCAAAAATATTTACTCAATAAATAAAGCGGTAGAAAAATTCAGATAACAACAGCAGGAATGTCGGTATGAACTTTTCCAGGAGGCGGGGGGGGGGGGGGGAAGCAATAATTGTTTCATACATACATACATACATACATACATACATACATACATACGAAATTCTCATGTAGCCATGGGCTACGGAGGTCCAACCAGACTGTACTTTTCCTCTCCAGACGTGTCTGTTCTGAGCTACTGCTGCTGCATTTGTCCACTTTAGGCCAATTCCAGCAAGGTCCTGTTTGACACTGTGTCATGCCCACGTAATTTTATTACGTGGCCAAGACTTTATAGGCTTCGGGACGACATGAGATTAAGCTCCATTTTACATAGTAACATTTTCGAATCTTGCGTGTTATAAACTTCCCATTTTACACATTTTCGATAGGAATGCAATTCCGGCGTAGACAATTGTACTTTAGGTTTAAATAAGAAATGCATGAAATAAAATTATACCTAATATGTAGAGTCAGGCCCTGATCTGGAAAAGAAAAATAAAAGCGGGGGAGGGGAGACACTTAGACTTCCATTGCAGTTTAACATTTTTTCCTTCTCTTTCAGTGGTCTTTAAACATTTCATGATCAGTTTCATTCAAGTTCAATAATTTCTTGCCTCCATTTCCTTTACTAGAATTCTCAAAGGGTTTCTCAAATGCACTCAATGGGCTGAGGAGGGACCTGGCACCTTTGCCACTCTCCCTTCCCATAAATTAAGCCCTGTGTATAGTATTTTACTGAAAAAATTAATATCAGTGTTCAGAGCAACATTTGGGGCGGAGGTGGCTCAGTCGGTAGCGCGCCAGGCTCGTAATCTGTAGTTCCCAGGTTCGAGTCACAGCTGGGTCAGCGTTGAGATTTATCTCCGCAAAATTTCCCGGCCTTCCCACGGTCAGTAGGGGACACCGATGGGCTTGGAAAGGCCGCCGTCCGTCTGATGGGACGTTAAGCCGTGGCCCCGTGTGCGGGAGAGCCATACCCTGTGCACGTTAAAGAACACGCTGGATGGCCTTGACGGGAGGCTACCATCTGTCTCCCAACAGCTGTTCCAGTGGGTCCCCTCCCCCAACCTTCTCTGAGCCTTCGGGGTCCATGTGACCTGGCCATTTAGCCCATGGTGTGCAAAAAACTGCCGCTCAGAGGTAAAACAACCCAACCCAACTCAGAGCAACATTTAAAACTAAAAAGCTAAATTTTATAACACTCTATATTAGATAAACGAATAACAAAAGTTTAAAAGTTTGATATTTTATTTTGATCCACACTACCCCCAAACAAAAGAAAAGTTCACAAAGAGCTGCAGATGTCTGGAAGTTTAACATAAATTGTGGATGAAATAGTAAAATTGCCTTCCTTACAACACAGAGTTTTTTTCTATCAGGTGTACTCTTTAATCGTGATACATAACACAGATTTAGGATTTGTTAGTCGAACGCGAGAATATTTGCCATTGTTATTGAAGTGTCATATTTAATCTATCTTTAATCACGCCTCATCAAATTAAAGAGTCGAATTACATCATTTCACCTGTCAGATTCTAATTTTGGACATGTTTCGAGTTTGAAGAATTCGCCAGTTTGCAAAGAGATTCAAATTGCATCCATGTCATCATTATAAAGCGCCATTCCACACTGCACGCACCGTACAAATTGTGCGTAGTTGTCGTATGCCACAAGAGCAGAGCACTTGCGCCTCAACTGACACTTGCCCGCGCCACCTTTCATCATGCTGATGAGACTCGCAACCGTGATCCTGATTCTGAAGGCATTGTTGTGTGATGAGACATCAACTGCTGATGATCCCGAACTTCGTCGAGTAAAACGCAGTCGATTCGGAGCAGCTAAAAGTGGTGTGAATGCTGGTGATCTGGCCAAAGAGATCGCTTCCTTAACTCGATTTGGTGCCCAAAGAGCAGTTGCGATAACTAACCAAGCCCAAGGATCCTTCCAATTGTGGTGTGCCTCAGCGCAAGACAGTATAGGTGGAAGGTTGCTTCAACCAGGACGGTCACTTGTATTCGGGTTTAGGCCTAGAGTGACTGCTGGCAGAACATTATTCTGGTGCACTTTGAACTACCAAGGCTTTTGGGCAAGATGGGATGTTTTCAACGAATTTATGCCTTATTTATCAAAAAGAAAGTTCGATAAAGTGTATCCATATATTGTTCGACACGATGGGGTCTACCTACATGGAGAGAAAATCCGTGGCTTGGCTGCAGGCCAAAATCGTTACACTTTGTGGATGCATTATGATTCCAGAAAGAGACCATTTGGACCACAGCTAACTGGTTTCGTTGATAGAGGGATGTGCAACAACATTCCGGGATGGATGAATGATAAAACTTCTGCTGTAACCGTGTGCAATCATCAGTGTGTTATCCTCTACGACCACCTACATTGTCGAGGACAGACGTCGAGATTGAAAGCTAGAAACGGTTGTACCAACTTCTTTTTGACATTTTTTAATGACCGAGCGAGTTCTGTTCAAGGATGCTAAGAAGGATTCGTAATTATAATCCCAGATATTTGTTGTTAATTTAGAGATTTCCATTGTCCGAAGCTTCATTTATTGTATTTAATATTTCTTCCATAGAGATTGCTTAACTTACAAAAAAGTTTTAAAAGAAATTATTTTGAAAACTTATTGTTATTATATATTACGGTTGTTTGCAGATTTGTGAACTTGGTTCCTGCAAAATAACTTTTGAATGGTTGCGGGAATATTTTCTTTTTTTTTAATAACTTATTTTTAGATAAACATGGTTGTTAGCTGGATGGAATGTTGCAACTTCCCATCACATTTTATCTATCTATCCTGTTCACATTTTTCGACTCATTAAACTAGGGGTACGCGGTAAAGGTTTTTGGGATACGCCATGAGAGCTTAAAAGTCACTAGATATATGATATATATGTGTTTTATTTTATTCCCATTGAACTCCAGTCTCTCTGTGAGGGGGCGGGGGTGGCTCAGTCGGTAGCGCGCCAGGCTCGTAATCTGTAGTTCCCAGGTTCGAGTCCCAGCTGGGTCAGCGTTGAGATTTATCTCCACAAAATTCCCCGCCCTGCCCACGGTCAGTAGGAGACACCGATGGGCTTGGAAAGCCGCCGTCCGTCAGATGGGATGTTAAGCTGTGGCCCCGTGCGCGGGAGAGCCATACCCTGTGCACGTTAAAGAACACGCTGGATGGCCTTGACGGGAGGCTACCATCTGTCTCCCAACAGCTGTTCCAATGGGTCCCCTCCCCCAACCTTCTCTGAGCCTTCGGGGACCATGTGACCTGGTCATTTAGCCCATGGTGTGCAAAAAAGTGCAGCTCAGAGGTAAAACAACTCAACCCAGTCTCTCTGTTGGCCATTTTCATTTGGTGGTTCATTCATGCAGAGAAAGAAACTTGCAAGGTCACGATCGTACGGGGCGGGGGTGGCTCAGTCGGTAGCGCGCCAGGCTCGTAATCTGTAGTTCCCAGGTTCGAGTCCCAGCTGGGTCAGAGGTTGAGATTTATCTCCGCAAAATTTCCCCGCCCTGCCCACGGTCAGTAGGGGACACCGATGGGCTTGGAAAGGCCGCCGTCCGTCGGATGGGACGTTAAGCTGTGGCCCCGTGTGCAGGAGAGCCATACCCTGTGCACGTTGGTACACAAAGAACATCACAAAGAACACGCTGGATGGCCTTGACGGGAGGCTACCATCTGTCTCCCAACAGCTGTTCCAGTGGGTCCCCTCCCCCAACCTTCTCTGAACCTTCGGGGTCCATGTGACCTGGCCATTTAGCCCATGGTGTGCAAAAAAAGTGCCGCTCAGAGGTAAAACAACCCAACAACACGATCATACATTACTTTTGTGGAGTTGCCTCTTTTTGATGACCTACACTTTCTTTGGTCGGGTTACAACGGCAGATTACCGAGTTGCACAAAACAGCTAGTCAGCGATTAAATAAACAAAAATGATTAAAGTGTTATTTTGTTAACTGGTTGGAATGAAATGAAAATCGACCAAACGGCACACAATAGTCAATGAAAAATTACTACACAAAACTAGTTAGAGTGCAATTTATATTTTTTTATGCTTCGCTCGAATTTAGTTGGGTTATCGGTTTTACCAAGACTGTCTCTAGGCTGATTGGGATACAACGATAATATCCCGAGTTGTACAAAACTGCCAGCACGAAATTACTAAACAAAACTGGTTAAAATGTAATTTTTAAATATTGCTTTTTTTATTTCTAATTCATATTTTATTTCTCATTCATATCTCAGTTTTACTAAATAGTATTCTCTAGATTGATTGGATTGCAAAGAATAATTCAGCTGTCTGTATATAGCAACCAGTAAAAATAATAAAACAATTTAGATAATATAATTTTGATACATTATGTAATTCCTGCTACATATTTGTTCAGTCATTAGTTTTAGAAATATAGTCTGCAAATATACTGCAAAAGAGAGAAAAATGCCCGGATGTAAAAAAAAAAATAAATGGGGGGGGGATTGGTGGAAAGTGACGCAATCGAGCTGCAAAAAATAAAAGGGGGAGAGAGACAGGATTTCCATTGCAGGTTAACATTTTTCCCTCCCCTACAGAGGGTTGTGAAATTTTTTGAAAAATATGTGAAATATTAACACGTTTTACCAAGACTTTTTTTTCATTTTTTTTGCCTCCATTACCTTTATTGGCATTCTCAAAGGGGGGAAGGGAATCCTACTTTTCCCACCCTCCTACATCTGGAACTGCCAAACAGTAATAGCTCTTGAAGAGCTGCGATATTGTAGAGTTTTCATAAATGTGAAGTATTGATTTGCGATTAACTAGTGCACTTAGTGAGAATCGTAATCGGAAGGTGTCCTCCTTTTCTTCCGTGGTATTGGTGGTACAGTCGGTCAAAAAAGTATCCGAACGCTATGGTTGTATACAAAGTTCAGAAAAAACAACTGGCAACGATTTTTTTAGAAATTAATGATCTGGCAACCTTCGTGTACCGTACACGAAGGTTGCCAGATCATTAATTTCTAAAAAAAATCGTTGCCAGATTTTTTTCTGAATTTTGTATGCAACCAGCGTTCGGATACTTTTTTGACCGACTGTACTCACCTCCCCAGTTTAATCGATAATATGCTGAAATTTCGCTTAAAGATAGTGATTAAGTTCGATGTAACCAATGTTACTTTGATACCTAAGGCCGGCCATAATTTCAATGACGTAACAAACGGAGGCTTGTATTTTATATATTTTAGTGTAATGTTATTGCAAGTTGCTTTATAATATAACTAAGAAATGAACGAAACAGTAATCAATAATATACATTGATCTAAGGGTTTAATATTTTTTATTTTGTGCTATCACTGTGAAAGTAATCATTTTTTAAGTGTACCTTTAAACAAATGACCTATAACCTTCGTGTCACGTGACACGAAGGTTGCCAGATTACTAATTTCTAAAAAAATCGTTGCCATATATTTTTTCTGAATTCTGTAATCAACCGTAGTGTTCGGATACTTTTTTGAGCGACTGTACTTCCCCATTATGGGAGAGAAACGATCGAGCTACAAGGGTTGACCTTGACCACGGAGGGTCGGTAGATCTCCAGGCAGTCAAGAAGCAGGCTGTTGCGGAATATATTGCGATATATCGTTGCGATAAGTATGAAATCATCCTCCATTTTTAACGTCACTGCAAATCGCTATAATTTCCTTAAATTTCAAGATAGCCTTGATCTACAGATTAGTACAGATAGAACCTATTGTATACTATTGTATACTATTAGTACAGATAGAAGCTAGCGACTGTATAGATCACGTTATTGTGCATTGACACAGAAATCTCAATTTATTATAATATATTAAATGCTATAGGTTGTTCAAAATATTAAATTTTTTTTCTTTAGCATAGCTATTACTAGTTTTACAAAATTGGATTTTATTAAAAACAAAAAATGATTACATTACATCTTGATATTTTCTCTCTAAACGAAAAAAAAATATTATTGTACCTCATGAAGAAATGAACCTTTTTTCAGAGACAAAATGTATGTAAAATTAGTCACGTGATGTAAGCAATTGAAAATTTTACTCGGCGGTGGAAAAATAATGCAGGGAACTCGCTCCTCTCCCTGGCTAGGGGCGGGGGTGGCTCAGTCGGTAGCGCGCCAGGCTCGTAATCTGTAGTTCCCAGGTTCGAGTCCCAGCTGGGTCAGCGTTGAGATTTATCTCCACAAAATTCCCCGCCCTGCCCACGGTCAGTAGGGGACACCGATGGGCTTGGAAAGGCCGCCGTTCGTCGGATGGGACGTTAAGCCGTGGCCCCGTGTGCGGGAGAGCCATACCATGTGCACGTTAAAGAACACGCTGGATGGCCTTGACGGGAGACTACCATCTGTCTCCAAACAGCTGTTCCAGTGGGTCCCCTCCCCCAACCTTCTCTGTGCCTTCGGGGTACATGTTAAAGAATAAGACCTGGCCATTTAGCCCATGGTGTGCAAAAAAGTGCCGCTCAGAGGTAAAACAACCCAACCCAACTCCCTGGCTAGGTGGCTTCACTGCAATGCATGAATTTGCCATGCTTAGAGGGCGCTGCAATCGAAACGTTTACATTACGTCTATGGAAGCTAGCTCTCTTCTCCCTTAGACACTCCTTGGTTGTACTTTCATTCATTCAAACTTATTCATTCTCGTAGGGAATATTCCTTTGTCCATTTGGATGCTTTATAACAAATTACCTATATATTCTTATTTAAATTAATCGAGTAACCAGAAGAGTTTAAAAATATTACTACCATGGCAACTAAATAATTTTTCTAAGTAATCTAATTTGCTGTTAGTTCATATTCACTCGAAATCTTTAGAAAAATTAATTAGATATTTTTAATGTAAAGAGCTTTGCTTTTAGTGTTTTCAAAATACAAATTAAATTTCCAAACTACATTAACATCTACTCAGCATTTTTCCACAGTAAATTAAGTTAATTCGGGAACACTTTTCAAACACTATATAGATATTAATCTTTTTTACAAAAACGTTCTAGGTACCAGTAAGTCAAAAATCTGAAATACATAAGAAATCAACGTGAATTTTTTAAAATATTAAGATTTATAAAAATTATTTTCGATCACATCTTACAATAGTATCTTTTGCTTGCTATTTTTAGGTTTGAGGATTTCTCTATTGTTCTTTAGATTCAGAGCTCAGTAACTTCTTAAAAAATCTTTATATTGAAATATGTCTCTGTGGCAAGCAGCTGCTTGAGGGGGTATTTATTTTTTTTATTTATTTATATCTGTATCACTGGTTGTTTTCTTCGCCATTGATCGCTTTCCATAATTTCTACGTATATAGTGTCGTATGGCCACCACCCGTGGGTGGGCAGACCAGCCATTTAAGAAGAATGCTGTAGATAAAGATTTCTTAATCTGAATTCCAACAATATTCATTTAGTATTTAAAAGTTATGGAAATTGAAATATTGAAAACATTTAGAAAAGTTGCATCAGCACCATGGTTCATAAAGAACAGTAACTTACATAAAGACAACGTCGATTCTGTCTAAAGGTTTATCAGAACTACTTCGATAAACTTATTCACGAAGATGGAATTGCATCCTTATCTGGTCACCACTGAAATTTTAGATTATGATTCTAAATGTCAACAGAAGTACAAGAGGCCTAGGTCCTTACTTTTAGAGACTTAACCATTTTCCTCTACCTTTGAAATTCTTCCTGATTTACTATTTCTGCAGCAAATGTAACGAGGCCCATGTCTACAGAACATTAGCCCCGCCCTGCCCACGGTCAGTAGGGGACACCGATGGGCTTGGAAAGGCCGCCGTCCGTCGGATGGGACGTTAAGCCGTGGCCCCGTGTGCGGGAGAGCCATACCCTGTGCACGTTAAAGAACACGCTGGATGGCCTTGACGGGAGGCTACCATCTGTCTCCCAACAGCTGTTCCAGTGGGTCCCCTCCCAAAACCTTCTCTGAGCCTTCGGGGTCCATGTGATCTGGCCATTTAGCCCATGGTGTGCAAAAAAGTGCCGCTCAGAGGTAAAACAACCCAACCCAACAGAACATTAGTTCATTAGTTTTACATCTTCTGTGATACTTTACTGTTGAATAACTGTTATTGTCTGTAGACATTGAACTTTTTTGTTAAAAAAAGTAAATAAAATAAATACCCCCTCAAGCAGCTGCTAGCCACAGAGGTCTGACAGGAGCCTGTCAGTTTATATGCCATAGTAGAAGGTCTGTGAGGATGGCAGGACCTCAGCAGAAAAACAACACAAACATCCATGCCTTACCCGGGGCTCGAACCCAGGTCCCTTAGCTCAGTAACCAAGCGCGCTAACCACTCGGCCATGTTTACTGAAATAAATTAAAATTCTTGTTGTGTTGGATAGGTATTCATGAAATATTACGATGTACACTTTCCGAATATCTCTAAAGCTATAATTACGCCCTCTAGCGATGGAAAAAGTTGGAAATTCCAAACCAATATTACAAACGATGTATTTATGCTAAAAATTGAAATTTTGGTGGTGGAATGTGAAGGTTACGAAGTTTCCATTTACATCAATGAGTTGACCCTTAAACCCAGAGGAGGTGGGAAAACAGACTCTAATCCTAATCTAATCGTTTTGGTTTTAGCAGCTAATTGTTTATTTTTAGAGATAAATGAAAAATTCTTCTTTGAGTTAGATAGGAATTCATAAAATATTATGATTTACACTTTTTAAATCTTCCGAAAAGTATCATTGCGCAATCTACCAGTGAAAAAATTTGAAAATTCCAAAATTTCAAACGAATATGGCAAACGACTATTTAAGCTAGAAATTTTAAATTTTGATAGTTGAATGTGAACGCCATGATGTTCCTATTGGCAATAATGATTTGACCTCTCATACCCAGGGGGGGGGGACAACTTTTCTTTTTGGTAGATACTTGTTTTGTCCTTGTTTGTATTTAGAGATAAATGAAAAAATCATTTCAAGATTAGATAGGGATTGATAAAATATTATGATTCGCCCTTTCGAAATCTTTCGAATACCATAATTATAAATCTAACGGTGAAAAAGATTGAAAAATTCCAAAATTTTAAACGAATATTGCAAAGATATATTAATGATAGAAATATGAAATTTTGGTGGTGGAATGTGAACGTCATGAAGTTTCCATTGGAAACAATGAAAATTATAATTAGAAAACCCTTTTTTAATTTGATTGGTACTAACGAAATAATATAATTTGCATTTTTCAAATGCTTAATAGTTTTAATAAATATTTATTTACAGATTGCTAAAATAGTGAGGTGTTTTGAGTGAGTGAGTGAGTGAGTGTGTGTCCACATGAGGCGGACCAAATAATGGGATTTTTGGCCTAGGAGCCTTTTATCCCGAAGATAATTTTTAAAGATATTTAATGACAAAAACCAGAAGAAAAGCGACCAGATGCAAAAACGAAAGTTTCCAGGGCAAGAATCAGAGCCTGATTTTGAAGAGCAAGAATATCACAAAGAGACCAGGGAGCAAGAGAAAAATTGTGATTTTTTCTATAGGAAAGGTACATATTCTGTCGTTCCAGCTCATAATGTTTGCATTGAATAATGTAGTGAAATGTTGATTCAACTTCTGGGCAGAAAGGACAAAGGGGTGATTCAGAAAGTTTACACTTTAAAAGGAAAGCATTGAGAGGAGCATAGTGAGGTGTTTTCGTTTTACAAATAAAATCTATAGAATAGGAATTCGAAAAATTAGTGGTAGTTTTAAAGAGATATTCAACTGACAGCAATAATCTATTCATTTTTTTGAGAGGTGTGAAAAATGCAACTTTTTAGATTTAAGAATTAAAAGACGAATACTTTTATGTCGTAAAATTACTAATGATATACTATTTGCATTTTTCCCATCATCAGCTTCTGAATGAATCATTTTGAAAAATGAAACATAGATAGATTCAATTGAAATATTAATTTCAGTCACATTTCTCCACAAAATTATCATTTACAGTTTCGTTCTGCAAATATCTACATCAGACTTCCTATTTTAATAACGTCTTTTCTTATTGATATAACGTCTCTTCCTATTGACATAACGTCTCTTCCTATTGACATAACGTCTTTTCCTATTGACATAACGTCTTTTCCTATTGACATAACGTCTTTTCCTATTGACATAACGTCTCTTCCTATTGCCATAACGTCTCTTCCTATTGACATAACGTCTCTTCCTATTGACTTAACGTCTCTTCCTATTGACATAACGTCTTTTCTTATTGACATAACGTCTCTTCCTATTGACATAACGTCTTTTCCTATTGACATATAGTCTTTTCTTGTTGCATAATGTGCCTCTCTCTCTATTTATATTCCTTTGGGATTGTGCAATTTTTAAATATTTCGTGCAATTGTTGTCTGCCAAATAAAAATATTATTTTTATATTTGTCAATGATTTGTTAAAGAATTTTTAAAAAGATCAAGTAAGTACAGTCGCTCAAAAAAGTATCCGAACACCATGGTTGATTACAGAATTCAGAAAAAATATCTGGCAACGATTATTTCAGAAATTAGTAATCTGGCAACCTTCATGTCACGTGACACGAAGATTGTCAGATCACTAATTTCTGAAATAATCGTTGCCAGATATTTTTTCTGAATTCTGTAATCAACCATGGTGTTTTTCTGAATTCTGTAATCAACCATGGTGTTCGGATACCTTTTTGAGCGACTGTAATATGTTTTGTGCTATATTAACGAGCACAACAGACTTATAAAATCTTTATGTGTTTCACCTTCCGATGAAAACAAAAACATGAATTAAACCACCACAATAACTCATATTATTCTTCAGAATGTCTCTCACCCCATAGACTGCAAATCAAGCATAAAATGATGACCTTCGGTGATCCCGTTTCCCTTTGTCATTGTGTCTGTTTCGTGCCTTCTTATAACCGAAGTTAATTTTTTTCAGCTAAATCGTCTAAAATTCAGTCTGCAAAATAAAATCATGATGATTCACCTTTTTTAAGAGTGTTATAAAAGGGTTGTTGACCATTTCGTGATCATCGCTTTTTTGTTACCGAGACAACGTTAGCATCCTCATCCTAGAGCTTCGATAAGTATCTTATCGTCGAGTTAGCCATGATGTCCAGAGCAATCATTTTTGTCGCCTTTCTTCTGATGGTTCACGTTGCTTTCAGTGATGGTAAGTGATATATAATTGAAAGTTTTATTATATGTTTCAACCTTAACCCATAGCGGTCTAATTCGACAATATAACCAATGAAGTGTGTGACGTTGCAATGTAGAGTAATTTTTTTAACTTTAAAATCATAACGGTGGCTAATAGCGACGACAGAAATAAGATAATTTACGTACTGATTTTACGTGAAATTTTTATTTTTACGTGAAAATTAACGTAATCTGTAGTTCCCAGGTTCGAGTCCCAGCTGGATCAGCGTTGAGATTTATCTTCGCAAAATTCCCCGCCCTGCCCACGGTCAGTAGGGGACACCGATGGGCTTGGAAAGGCCGCCGTCCGTCGGATGGGACGTTAAGCCGTGGCCCCGTGTGCGGGAGAGCTATACCCTGTGCACGTTAAAGAACACGCTGGATGGCCTTGACGGGAGGTTACCATCTGTCTCCCAACAGCTGTTCCAGTGGGTCCCCTCCCCCAACCTTCTCTGAGCCTTCCAGGTCCATGTGACCTGGCCATTTAGCCCATGGTGTGCAAATAGCGATGACAGAAATAAGAAAATTTGCAAATAAGGAAAATTGAACAAGTGGAAAAAATAATAATTAATATATATTTTCAGTATATTATTAGTTTTAAATGCAATATATTATTTTACCAACACGGAATGTGAATTAGAAGGGATGACAAGGTGGAACGGAGATATATATTTAATATTTAGCGCAGATAAAAATTTAAATTACATTTTGTCATAAACTGGAATACTTTCATGGTTATGTGAATCGAAATCTACATTAAAAGTTTTCTGCTGAGGTGTCGTCTTCCTCACTGGTCTTCTCTATAGTGTGGGGCGGGAGTATCTCAGACGGTAGCGCACCAAGCTCGTAATCTGCAGTTCCCAGGTTCGAATCCCTGCTGCGCCAGCATTGCGCCAGACTACAGGGTGTATTAACATCATCAGAGGAACTAAAACAATTTTTTATTTTTACAATTTGCTGTCTTTCAATTAAATAACTAGTTAGCCAAGATGGCATATAACCTCTCATCCCAACTTTTTCTAATATTTAGAGCAACACACTGTGAGAAACAGAATCAAATATTTTTTTACATCTAGAAACAAAACAGCAACTCTAAAATTATCGTTAATACCACGATGAATAATTGTTGCCAGTTTCAAAATTGCATCTTCAGTCCCCCTACTTTTCCGAAAACCATATTGGTTGTCTGAAAAAAAATTGCATTTATCCAAAAAATATTAATAATCACTTTTAAACTATTTTTTTCAAATATTTTGGTCGAAATCGACGAGCTTCTCATTGTTTTCCCCTTTTCTTTTCATTCCCGCCCTCTTCCCTTGCTAACCTTGGTAGTTTGGCGCTCCTAACCGTGCATCGTGGGAAATATACTGATCTGTACGCCTCTAACCAGGATAGTCTATGAGTCTTGTGGCAGCATGTTCAGCTTTTCACGAAGAGCAGATCGAAATTCGTGGAAGGATCTTAGAGAGGGTTAATGATTTCCAAAATGTCCCACATATACTGTATAGTGTTCAGGCTAGGAGAATAGGATGTCTCTTCATCCAGTGAATATCCTCACTTTCGAGGATTTGGGTTGGGTTGTTTTACCTCTGAGCGGCGCTTTTTTGCACACCATGGGCTAAATGGTCAGGTCACATGGAGCCCGAAGGCTCAGAGAAGGTTGGGGGAGGGGACCCACTGGAACAGCTATTGGGAGACAGATGGTAGCCCCCCGTCAAGGCCATCCAGCGTGTTCTTTAAAGTGCATAGGGTATGTCTCTCCCGATTATTGATGGGGGGCACGGTTTAACGTCCCATCCGACGGACGGCGGCCTTTCCAAGCCCATCGGTGTCCCCTACTGACCGTGGGCAGGGCGGGGAATTTTTGCGGAGATAAATCTCAACGCTGACCCAGCTGGGACTCGAACCTGGGAACTACAGATTACGAGCCTGGCGCGCTACCGACTAAGCCACCCCCACTTTCGAGGAATTCATCGATTGAATCCTATAATGGCAGTCATTATCGGGTCCATAGAAACAAACTGGAAGGTCAACCATCCCTCCTGAAAAACCTCACATAATTATTGAAGGATATCGTGCATATACCTCCGATCATTCAGAGTGTCTCTTGCCAAATCCTGGAGCAGTTTTTTCCCATTTGACATAATGTGGTTCCAGACCATCAAACCATTACCACCACCATAATGTTGTCGCTCTCTAATGTTATGGGGCTGGGAGTGAGTTCCTTGTTCTCTCCAGATCAAAACACATCTAGAATCTTTCTGAAACGAGTTTGTCGGTGAAGATGCACACATTGGTCTCGGATCTAGTCATGATGTTGTCTGCACCCTGTTAGTCGGGTGTTCTGTAGGAGGGATTAAGAGGAATACAAATCAATGAGATAAAGATCCCTCTGGCGAAGCCTTGTGTGAATATTTTGCCACTAAACTGTCCTCCCAATGGATTCAGAAAGCTCCAGAAAGAATTGACTGACTGATGTTGCCTTATGACGTCGGCTGTAGCTCAAGACAGAGGTCATCAAGCTCTGTTGTCACTCTTGGATGTGGCGGGGGTGACTCAGTCGGTAGCGCGCCAGGCTCGTAATCTGTATTTCCCAGGTTCGAGTCCCAACTGGGTCAGCGTTGAGATTTATCTCCGCAAAAATTCCCCGCCCTGCCCACGGTCAGTAGGGGACACCGATGGGCTTGGAAAGGCCGCCGTCCGTCGGATGGGACGTTAAGCCGTGGCCCCTTGTGCGGGAGAGCCATACCCTGTGCACGTTAAAGAACACGCTGGATGGCCTTGACGGGAGGCTACCATCTGTCTCCCAACAGCTGTTCCGGTGGGTCCCCTCCCCCAACCTTCTCTGAGCCTTCGGGGTCCTTGTGATCTGGCCATTTAGCCCATGGTGTACAAAAAAGTGCCGCTCAGAGGTAAAACAACCCAACCCAACTCACTCTTGGACGATCTTACACTTGTCTACAGATAACATCTCCTGGCTCTTGGAACTGTCTTTGAAATCTTGAAAGCACTCTTTGGGGGACATTAATAGCTAATAGGGTCTTTGATCTGCCGTCTAGGTCTTTGATCTGCCGGACTCCAACATACCGATTGCTCTACCACATGTAAAAACATCCATATGATGTCTCTGTGCCATATTGCTCCTATGAAACGATCTACCAACATGAACACAATACCTGCTCAGAATGGTATTGTGTTCATGGTGCACAGGTCACAGGTCAATAATAATGTGTAATCTTCTTGTCATCATTTTTAAACCTTAAAAGGTATGAGATGGAAACCATTAATTAAAGCTAAACCACTAAGTGTGGGTCCAAGTGAAACAAAAACAATGATTAAGATTTTCTAAAGAAATCGAATTAATTTATAAAAATTCATTAAAAATATCAGGATATTCAAGATCAAGAATGATCTTGGGTCTTTTTAACCTTATTTAATGATCGTAATCTATTAATGAGATAATGATTTCATTGGGGTTTATCCCCACTGAATCACAAAATGCGTATTCACTTTTCGATATAAATGAAGATATACTCAATGTTCAGGTCTATGAATATTTATGTTTTTCACAAAGCAATGAGTGCGCATAATCAGACACAGCTCGTATAGCAATGGGAATAAACTTTCCGAGTCGTATGCAAATTTTGAAGCGATTTTTGGGAGACTTGCGACCTTGTATATATTCTTTTCATTTACAGACAGAATATCATATTATATAATAGCTGTAATTTCGGTCGAAAGAGTGGACAGTAGGGCAGGCAGGTGCATGGGCAAACGGCTGGCGGACATGTGTGACGTCATCTTTGGCAGAAATTAGAGGTTTCCCTGTAGTTCTGCGGATGCTTGTGAGATCGATCCCAAATTTAGTGGGGTGATCCCATTTAATTCTTCCCCTTCTGGGCTAATGGATCGAGTTCCTAGCTATTGTGGGTTGGGAGTTATTCAACGGAAAGTGTCCGAAATTCTGGGGGCGCTGCCGTCGCCTACTTTGTGAGTGGGTTGGGTTGTTTTACCTCTGAGCGGCATTTTTTGTACACCATGGGTTAAATGGCCAGGTCACATGGACCCCGAAGGCTCAGAGAAGGTTGGGGGAGGGGACCCACTGGAATAGCTGTTGGGAGACAGATGGTAGCCTCCCGTCAAGGCCATCCAGCGTGTTCTTTAACGTGCACAAGGTATGGCTCTCCCGCACACGGGGCCACGGCTTAACGTCCCATCCGACGGACGGCGGCCTTTCCAAGCCCATCGATGTCCCCTACTGACCGTGGGCAGGGCGGGGAATTTTGCGGAGATAAATCTCAACTCTGACCCAGCTGGGACTCGAACCTTGGAACTACAGATTACGAGCCTGGCGTGCTACCAACTGAGCCACCCCCACCAGTCTTTGTAAGTGAAGTAGTAAGATGGAAAGTTATGAATGAACTTATGGATGGGAAGAATTATTAATGGGCATACTTTTCGCGCCAAACGCTTGGCGCAAAAATGTTTTAATTTCCGTTGTTTGTAAGATATTTAACACTGTGGAATTCTTAATATTTGGAAACCATTGTATAATAAAATCCTGAAATTTAAGATCTACAAGGAAAAAGGGGGTGAGGGGACGAAAACCACTGGAAAATTTAAAAAGAGGAAGGAACTCCACAACCGAAGCATGCTCGAATTCAACACTGCCAAATCCTTAAAAACAGGTGAATAACAGTTTGAAAGGTAACTTCAAAACAGACTTCATATTCATCTCTTTTCTGGTTAGCTTTTATTGCCACAACTAATTTTTAGAAGTTATGGAGTATTATATCTGATGTTCTTTTAATGTAATATTTAATTGCAGTATTTTATTCACATATGATGCGTCAGTAATTTTTTCATATTTTGCAGCGAAATCTCTGCAGAAAAGAGGTCTAATAGACATACATATTGGCATGCATCATCCAGACGGGCACACTCTTCCAGCCATGCCAGTCGTTTCAACTATGACTACACTTCGACCAAAGACCACTGTTGCATCCACAACCACTAATCCACCGGTTGCCAATTAAACTCCTGCTTAAGAACAGCAAATAGAACCTGTTATTAAAACGTAAGAATTCTGTCAATCACTCGGTATTTATTTTCTAACATTTATACAAAAATTGATTTCTGCGGGAGAGAAAAATTCTTTTTTTTATAATTAAAGAGAATGTAACGCAGGGAAAGTTGCTTTCTGTTTGCAGCTATTTTTCTGTAGCTGCAAACAGAAAGTAATATAAAAGAAAACGTGAAATGATGATTCTGTTTTATCCATTGCTAAGATAGGCGATGGAAGATCCTTATAGTAGCGGTGGGTTCAATCGCGACCCACCTCAGCTATCGATCCCTAAACACTACGTTGCAAGGACTAAGTGGAACCATCACTCCAATTTTGGGGCCGATCGGTAAACTACTTGCTGAATTACGGGGAGCCGAAAACATCACAAAACGTTCCACAAGTGACGTCACTCCTGACGTAAATGAGTGTTCGCGCTCCCGTTAGGCATAGATAAATATAACTATGTAAAGATATGACACTAACGACTAGCGCAAGTGCTGCACCTCTCGGTGCCAAGAGAGGGGCGGGGGTGGCTCAGTCGGTAGCGTGCTACCGACTGAGCCATCCCCGCCCCTAAATATGTATATAATTCATATAAATTTATTGCCTCAGTTACTAAACCGGTTCATTTACTGTCTGTTTATTTATTACCAATATACGCACGGTTGTCGCTAGGCTCGTAATCTGTAGTTCCCAGGTTCGAGTCCCAGCTGGGTCAGCGTTGAGATTTATCTCCGCAAAATTCCCCGCCCTGACCATGGTCAGTAGGGGAATGGAAAGATGGGCTTGGAAAGGTCTCCGTCCATCGGATGGGACGTTAAGCCGTGGCCCCGTGTGCGGGAGAGCCATACCCTGTGCACGTTAAAGAACACGCTGGGTGGCCTTGACGGGAGGCTACCATGTCTCCCAACAGCTGTTTCAGTGGGTCCCCTCCCCCAACCTTCTCTGAGCCTTCGGGGTCCATGTGACCTGGCCATTTAGCCCATGGTATGCAAAAACGTGCCGTTCAGAGGTAAAACAACCCAACCCTCGGTGCCAAGATGAAGTACTTAGATTGTTCTATAATACAAGTTTAGTATATGGTTTTAATACTTCTATCTGTAAGCAGTTGGTAAAGTAGTAGAATGTTTTTCGAGGTTTTTTTTTAAGGTGGAGGTCTCCGGTTCGATAACTAGTGTGGTTAGATATTTTATTTCGTCAACTCTGCATTTCTTAGAATGACCTGAAGATAGAAAACATTTTTTCTCTAAAAGGAAATCGCAAACCGGCTGCGATTCTATTGTTTTACATTACATCTATGGAGTCGGAAGCGGAACAGTCCATGGTGCGCATGCGTACTAGGGACAATGTTAGTTTCTACAAGGTGCACATAGTGGCGCTGAAAACTCTGTGACAGACACCATGCAGCCTATGGGAGTGTAGTATCTTTACATAGTTATATTTTCTCTATGTTCTTACAAATACTCCTTCTTCTTAATAATTATATCAATGACCGAGCTGAAATGCTAGAATTGACTGCTAGAATTGAATAAAATACAACCAGTAGCTTAATTACGCTAATGCAGGGGGCGGGGGTGGCTCAGTCGGTAGTGCGCCTGGCTCGTAATCTGCAGTTCCCAGGTTCGAGTCCCAGCTGGGTCAGCGTTGAGATTTATCTCCGCAAAACTCCCCGCCCTGCCTATGGTCAGTAGGGGACACCGATCGGTTTGGAAAGGCCACCGTCCGTCGGATGGGACGTTAAGCCGTGGCCCCGTGTGCGGGAGAGTCATACCCTGTGCACGTTAAAGAACACGCTGGATGGCCTTGACGGGAGGCTACCATCTGGCTCCCAACAGCCGTTCCCTCCCCCAACCTTCTCTGAGCCTTCGGGGTCCATGTGACCTCGCCATTTAGCCCATGGTGTGCAAAAAAGTGCCTCAGAGGTAAAACAACCCAACACAACAACCCTAACTTAATAAATGTTAATTAAGATATCAGATCAGATATCAGGATTACTTACGATGACGTCATAACTTGGTCCATCGCCTTCTGTTGTAGGAGGTGTTGATCTACGTCTCTCCAGATTCATGCCAGAGTTTACTAATCACTATACCAAATACATATAAGCTCCCTTTTTTTACTTCTGCAACATGACATATCTTTTCGCCGAACGTTGCGAACCTGGCGCCATCAATAATCGGGAAAAGCCTTGTTTTCCAAATATTGCTTTTGAATAACAAAATTACCCACTATGAATTTTCAATAAGAAAGTCACCCACTATAAAGCGCAATTAATGCAAAAAAAAAATCAATAAGCAAGTACGCAGATTACCTGTTGATGTAGAATTCAATAAACACTTCAGCCTAAAAATAAGTTTTACTGACATTATGGGAGTCTCACCCATTTCTCTACAGATCCATTTACTCTAATGGTTAGTATACTCTGGCGTGAATCTGCAGAGATGTGAGTAGAGTCCCCAATATCGGAAAAATTCACTTTTTAATGGTATGGCCTTCTGTTCTAGGAGGGTTGGGTTCTTTTACCTCTGAGCGGCACTTTTTTGCACACCATGGGCTAAATGGCCAGGTCACATGGACCCCGAAGGCTCAGAGAAGGTTGGGGGAGAGGATCCACTGGAACAGCTGTTGGGAGACAGATGGTAGCCTCCCGTCAAGGCCATCCAGCGTGTTCTTTAACGTGCACAGGGTATGGCTCTCCCATACACGGGGCCACGGCTTAACGTCCTATCCGACGGACGGCGGCCTTTCCAATCCCATCGCTGTCCCCAACTGACTGTGGGCAGGGCGGGGAATTTTGCGGAGATAAATGTTAACGCTCACCCAGCTGGGACTCGAACCTGGGAACTACAGGTTAAGAGCCTAGCGCGCTATCGACTGAGCCACCCCCGCCCCACAGCTGTTAGGAGACAGATGGTAGCCTCCCCTCAAGGCCATCCAATGTGTTCTTTAACGTGCACAGGGTATGGCTCTCCCATACACGGGGCCACGGCTTAACGTCCCATCCAACGGACTTTTCCAATCTCATCGCTGTCCCATACTGACCGTGGGCAGGGCGGGGAATTTTGCGGAGATAAATCTCAACGCTGACCCAGCTGGGACTCGAACCAGGGAACTACAGATTACGAGCCTGGCGCGCTACCGACTGAGCCACTCCCGCCCCTCTGTTCTATGAGGTGTTTCTGAGTTCGTAAAGAGGACAGACATGCAAACTTTCTTTATATATCAGATAACGTTGTTTTTGTGTTAATTAGTAATTTTTCGCTATTTTTTTCTAATGCAAGTAACACATTTATATTTTGGTGGTGACATTAATATTTTTACTTCGTTTTTTTTTCTTTCAGATTTCAAGAATACTTTTCACGCGTTTACAAGAGTTTCTGCAACTCTATTATATCTCCTGGGTTATGAAGGAAACTCTAAGCTTTTAGACAACTCTTCTGTAGAATGTGCATGATATTGTAAAAAGAAATTATTGAAATTAAATCGTGCTACCAAGCACAGCAATTTAACTGTTTACGTAAATGTTTCTATGGTTTATAGGATTAATCGTTTTAGACACAAGAACATCATGCTTCACTTTCGTGTGAGGGGCGGGGGTGGCTCAGTCGGTAGCGCGCCAGGCTCGTAATCTGTAGTTTCCACGTTCGATTCCCAGCTGGGTCAGCGTTGAGATTTATCTCCGCAAAATTTCCCGCCCTGCCCACGGTCAGTAGAGGACACCGATGGGCTTGGAAAGGCCGCCGTCCGTCGGATGGGACGTTAAGCCGTTGCTCCGTGTGCGGGAGAGCCATACCCTGTGCACGTTAAAGAACACGCTGGATGGTCTTGACGGGAGGCTACCATCTGTCTCCCAACAGCTGTTCCAGTGGGTCCACTCCCCCAACCTTCTCTGAGCCTTCGGGGTACATGTGACCTGGCCATTTAGCCCATGGTGTGCAAAAAAGTGCCGCTCAGAGGTAAAACAACCCAACCCACTTTCGTGTGCTTGTGTCATATGAAAGTCATTACACGTTTGCATATTGTTTATATAAATTTTGTGGAATACTAGTGGATTGGAAAAGTCAAAGTGGGTTGGTTTGTTTTACCTCTGAGCGGGACTTTTTTGCACACCATGGCTAAATGGCCAGGTCACAAGGACCCCGAAGGCTCAGAGAAGATTGGGGGAGGGGACCCACTGGAACAGCTGTTGGGAGACAGATGGTAGCCTCCCGTCAAGGCCATCCAGCGTGTTCTTTAACGTGCACAGGGTATGGCTCTCCCGCACACGGGGCCACGGCTTAACGTCCCATCCGACGGACGGCGATCTTTCCAAGCCCATCGGTGTCCCCTACTGACCGTGGACAGGGCGGAGATAAATCTCAACGCTGACCCAGCTGGGACTCGAACCTAGGAACTGCAGATTTACGAGCCTGGCGCGCTACCGACTGAGCCACCCCCGCTCCAGTCAAAGTGGAATGGAAAAGTATACTCAAGGCATACATAAATACATACATATGAGCGCCAAGGAGGGTGGGAGATAAGAGGAAAAATTGATTGAAAAATTAATTTGTGTTAAATAATATCAGGTGTACTAAAATTAATGTTTGTTCTTTCTTTACAGATATAAGTAGTATCATCCCAGAATATCATCCCTTTGTACAGTGCTTTCCCCCTATGACGTCACTTCCAGTGACATCATATGCCTTTACACATCCTGTCCACAGGAGATAAGTGAAACGGCATATCGTGTGATCGGAAGGCGTGTCAGAATATGTAAAGGCATGGTGTGACCGGAAGTGACGACATAAGCATTATGTTGTCACTTCCGGTCACAGAAGCACTGTGAAAAGGAGTGGACTATTCTGGGATGATACTACTGATATATAAATCATGTTTCCTTTTCTTTTTACGTTTTCTTTTGTTGTCGAAAGTATTTTTCTCCTATTTTTATTTATTATTATAAAAAATATATTTTTGATGTATTTTCAATAAGTTCCTTTTTTTTGGCGTTTTGTTTTCGGGAATGCGTAGGTGGATTACAGTACGATATATGCATGATTCCTTATTTGCAAATTGCACTTATTAATGAAATACTAGATATAAACATTTCTATCCTGAAGTAAGGTCCGTCCCGTGGCCGAATGGTTAGCAGGCTAGGCTAATAATCAGAGGAACCTTGGTTCGAGGCCCGGATAAGGCATGGATGTTTTTGTGTCGTTTTTTTTCCTAGATCTCGCCATCCTCAGAGACCTTTTACTAGGGCTACAGAGGTCTGACAGGCTTCTGACGTACAAAAGTACATCAGTAATAATAATAGAAATAAATAATAAAATAAAAAAAATAAATACCACTCAAGCAGCTGCTTGCCACAGAGATCTGACAGGCTCCTGATGGAGAAAAGTACATCAGTAATAATAATAGAAATAAATAATAAAATAAAATAAATACCCCCTCAAGCAGCTACTTGTCACAGAGAGCTGATAGGAGCCTGTCAGTTTATATGCCAGAGTAGAAGGTCTGAGAGGATGGCAGGACCTCAGCAGAAAAACAACCCACACATCCATGCCTTACCCGGGGCTCGAACCCAGGTCCCTTAGATCAGTAATCAAGCGTGCTATGGGACGGCTAATAGAAATAGATGTATAAAAATTTCTAGATTACAGGACTACTAATGCAGACGTCATAATTTGGTCTATCGGCCATCTGTTGCAGGAGGTGTTGGATAAGCTATGTAAGAATAGGGGTGCAACCGGTGTGTATCAAAGTCAAGATTCGCAGTCAATATTTTATATATATAAGTCATGGACTTCACCAGAGCCACCTAGATAAGACGGGATCTGAATAGTCATTGCACAAATGGGTTGGGTTGTTTTACCTCTGAGCGGTACTTTTTTGCACACCATGTTCTAAATGGCCAGGTCACATGGACCCCCGAAGGCTCAGGAAGGTTGGGGGAGGAGACCCACTGGAACAGCTGTTGGGAGACAGATGTTAGCCTCCCGTCAAGGCCATCCAGCGTGTTCTTTAACGTGCACAGGGTAAGGCTCTCCCGCACACGAGGCCACGGCTTAACGCCCCATTCGACGGACGGCGGCCTTTCCAATCCCATCGGTGTCCCCTACTGACCGTGGGCAGGGTGGGGAATTTTGCAGAGATAAATCTCAATGCTGACCCAGCTGGGACTCGAACCTGGGAACTACAGATTACGAGCCTGGCGCGCTACCGACTGAGCCACCCTGTCCCTTGCACAACTGGAGGAAGAAAAGAGGATATTTAATATGAGCCATGATTTCAATGGTTTAAAAAAGTCACACATTTTTAAATAACATAAAAAAATGATTAATTTTTTAATATTTTATAATTAGTTACTAAATTTTTTGAAATAAATTTAGCCAGTTGTGTTTTTACGATATATATATATATACAGGGTGATTCAAAAGTCTTCGGCCAAACTTTAAGGGGTGATAGAACACACCTAAACAAGCACTTTTCGTCATACAATGCCTGGTCGGAACTCAAGCGGTGAAGCGCTAGAGTGAACACTTATAAGCGCTGGTTTTCGCACTCGTCGTCATTTCTACCGTGAATTGCAGAACGGATGGATTGTTTCACGAACCAGGAGAAGGCGGACATGCATTTCACGTACAGAGCTGCGGACGGGAATGCGAGGGAAGCCCAAAGACTGCAGCAGGTGCGCTTTCCGACCATTCCATCCTTCATTTCCTGACACAGTGGGGCGGGGGTAGCTCAGTCGGTAGCGCGCCAGGCTCGTAAACTGTAGTTCCCAGGTTCGAATCCCAGCTGGGTCAGCATCGAGATTTATCTCCGCAAAATTCCCCACCCTGCCCACGGTCAGTAGGGGACACCTATGGGCTTGGAAAGTCCGCAGTCCGTCGGATGGGACGTTAAGCCGTGACCCCGTGTGCGGCAAAGCCATACCCTGTGCACGTTAAAAAACACGCTGGATGGCCTTGACGGGAGGCTACCATCTGTCTCTCAACAGTTGTTCCAGTGGGTCCCCTCCCCAACCTTCTCTGAGCCTTCGGGGTCCATCTGATCTGGCCATTTAGCCCATGGTGTGCAAAAAAGTGCCGCTCAGGGGTAAAACAACCTAACCCAACCTGACACAGTAACTTGTTTAAGTGTGTTCTATCACCCCTTAAAGTTTGGCCCGAGAGTTTTGAATCACCCTGTATTTAAATATTAAATCCTCTTTTTTGACCTGTGTTTTCCCCCGGTTTCAACGCTTTGTTCTAAAGATTATTCGACGTTGCCTAACGTTACAAAACAGCATTCAACAAGACGGTAGTCGACATTCCCTAAATCAGGGCTATTCTAGTATTTGGGTAAATTAAAAAAAAATTCTTATTATTACACTAAAAACATTAAACAATTCTGAAAAAAAAAATTAAAAATAAAATTTGTTTATTGCTTGTGACACAGACGTTCTGGCAGCGCATCGTTATTCAACGGGTGAGTTGAAAAATTATAGCGGCCTGTATAAATATATACAATATATTTCATTTAAGTACATATCAGAAAAATCACTGATCAATGATATGTCTAAATTTCGATATCTTGTAAGCCTGCAGTAAAAATGAGTTCATTTTACTTATTCCTTTCCCTTTGGCCAAGTGATTAGCGCGCTTGGCCAAAATCCTGAAAATAAGACCTCTTCACTGGAGTTAAACACCATCTACAGTATTTCTTAAATCAACGTTTTTTCCGAGGTATATTTCATTTTAATAAGCATTTAATGTTAGAAATGGACACATATAACATTAACAAGAAATTCAATTTGGTCTAGCGCAATAATAATTTGGCATCCAGTCTCCTTTGTAGTTTTTCCACTGCCTGATGATTTTATAAAGATTTTTTCCTGGCGATAAGGTGCATGTTACATCTCTGTGGCCATGGATCTCACGGGATGGTGTAAGATAACCCTGTAAAGAAACGAAAGGGAAACTAGTAGTGAAACATATATTCCACAAATTAATATTTTATACGCCTAGAGGGGCGGGGTGGCTCAGTCGGTAGCGCGCCAGGCTCGTAATCTGTAGTTCCCAGGTTCGAGTCCCAGCTGGGTCAACGTTGAGATTTATCTCCGCAAAATTCCCCGCTCTGACCACGGTCGGTAGGGGACACCGATGGGTTTGGAAAGGCCGCCGTCTGTCGGATAGGACGTTAAGCCGTGGCCCCGTGTGTGGGAGAGCCATACCCTGTGCACGTTAAAGAACACACTGGATGGCCTTGACGGGAGTCTACCATCTGTCTCCCAACAGCTGTTCCAGTGGGTCCCCTCCCCCAACCTTCTCTGAGCCTTCGGGGTCCATGTGACCTGGCCATTTAGCCCATGGTGTGCAAAAAAGTGCCTCTCAGAGGTAAAACAACCCAACCCAAAATCCAAAACTTTTATTTAATATATGACTCATAAACAACGACCATTTTTCCTACGTTTTGAAATCATCTTTGAGGTAACCAATGATACGGGAGACGTCACAAGCTTTAATTTGAGATATGACTCGTTAACGTCCAACCTTGTGAAAATCCCTCCCCCTCCATGGGCGGGGGTGGCTCAGTCGATAGCGCGCCAGACTTGTTATCTGTAGTTCCCAGGTTCGAGTCCCAGCTGGGTCAGCGTTGAGATTTATCTCCGCAAAATTCCCTGCCCTGCCCACGGTCAGTAGGGGACACCGATGGGCTTGGAAAGGCCGCCGTCCGTTGGATGGGACGTTAGGCCGTGACTCGTGTATGGGACAGCCATTCCCTGTGTACGTTAAAAAAAAACATACTGGATAGCCTTGACGGAAGGCTACCATTTGTCTCCTAACAGCTGTTCCGGTTGGTCCCCTCCCCCAACCTTCTCTGAGACTTCGGGATCCTTGCGACCTTGCCATTTAGACCATTGTGTGCAAAAAAGTGCTACGCAGTGGTAAAACAACCCCCTCCCCCCCTTTTATCAGGGGGTATTGTGGGGGCAAAATTCGAAATAGTTCACGATGGTCATTATATGAACTTTCAGTTGACACCTATGCAACTCGTAACTGAGGACCCCTCATTCGGGGGGCGGGGGTGGCTCAGTCGGTAGCGCGCCAGGCTCGTAATCTGCAGTTCCCAGGTTCAAGTCCCAGCTGGGTCAGCGTTGAGATTTATCTCCGCAAAATTCCCCGCCCTGCCCACGGTCAGTAGGAGACACCGATGGGCTTGGAAAGGACACCGTCCATCGGATGGGACGTTAAGCCGTGGTCTCTTGTGCGGGAGAGCCATATCCTGTGCACGTTAAAGAACACGCTAGATGGCCTTGACGGGAGGCTACCATCTGTCTCCCAACAGCTGTTCCAGTGGGACCCCTCCCCCAACCTTCTCTGAGCCTTCGGGGTCCATGTGACCTGGACATTTAGCCCATGGTGTGCAAAAAAAAAAAGTGCCGCTCAGAGGTAAAACAACCCAACCCAACCCTCGCATTCCGAAGGTATAGTAAAACAATTTCCGCATTTCCCGTTGTTTAGGGGGGAAGAAGGCATGGGGATAAAATTTTTATAACCTATGACACTCCCCGCGTCACAAGCTTTCATTTGACACCTAGCTAGTTACTCTTCGCTTTCGCGTTTAGAAGATATAGGGGAACAATTATTTCCATATTCCCTCACCTGTTTAGGGAGAATAAGCATGGGGTGAATGTTTCATTTCTGTAATATTCCCGGGGTCAGGAGCATTCATTTGTCGTATAACTTGTTACTTTTGGCATTCGCGTTCTGGAGATGTAATAGAAGAATAGTTTTCTTGTTTCCCCTTCTTCAGGGGAAAGAAAACATGGGGAGTCAACTTTTTATAGCCTGTGACACTCGCCGCGTCGAAAGCTTTCATTTGACATATAAATCAATAAGTTTCTCCATCGCATACGAAAGCTATAGTGGAATAACTTTTTTTGTGAAATCCACAAACCGACAAACTGGTAACTGAGAAGCCGACCAACTGAGAAACCGGCAGCTGAGAAGCAGACCAACTGACAAACCGGCAGCTGAGAAGCCGACCAACTGACAAACCGGCAGCTGAGAAGCCGACCAACTGACAAACAGGTAAATGAGAAGCCGACCAACTGACAAACCGACAGCTGAGAAGACGACAACTGACAAACCGACAGCTGAGAAGACGACAACTGACAAACCGGCAGCTGAGAAGCCGACCAACTGACAAACCGGTAGCTGAGAAGCCGACCAACCGACAAACCGGTAGCTGAGAAGCTGACCAACTGACAAACCGGCAGCTGAGAAGCCGACTAACTGACAAACCGGTAGCTGAGAATCCGACCAACTGACAAACAGGTAAATGAGAAGCCGACCAACTGACAAACCGACAGCTGAGAAGCCGACCAACTGAAAAACCGGCAGCTGAGAAGCCGACCAACTGACAAACCGGCAGCTGAGAAGCCGACCAACTGAAAAACCGGCAGCTGAGAAGCCGACCAACTGAAAAACCGGCAGCTGAGAAGCCGACCAACTGACAAACCGGCAGCTGAGAAGCCGACCAACTGACAAACCGGCAGCTGAGAAGCCGACCAACTGAAAAACCGGCAGCTGAGAAGCCGACCAACTGACAAACCGGTAGATGAGAAGCCGACCAACTGACAAACCGGCAGCTGAGAAGCCGACCAACTGACAAACCGGTAGCTGAGAAGCCGACCAACTGACAAACAGGTAAATGAGAAGCCGACCAACTGACAAACCGACAGCTGAGAAGACGACAACCGACAAACCGGTGGCTGAGAAGCCGACCAACTGAAAAACTGGTAGCTGAGAAGCCGACCAACTGACAAACCGGCAGCTGAGATGCCGACCAACTGACAAACCGGTAGCTGAGAAGCCGACCAACTGACAAACACGTAGCTGAGAAGCCGACCAACTGACAAACCGACAGCTGAGAAGCCGACCAACTGACAAACCGGTAGCTGAGAAGCAGACCAACTGACAAACCGGCAGCTGAGAAGCCGACAAACTGACAAACCGGTAGCTGAGAAGCAGATAACTGAAAAACAGCTAGCTGAGAAGCCGACCAACTGACAAACCGGTAGCTGAGAAGCCGACCAACTGACAAACCGGTAGCTGAGAAGCCGACCAACTGACAAACCGACAGCTGAGAAGCCGACAAACTGACAAACCGGTAGCTGAGAAGCCGACCAACTGACAAACAGGTAGCTGAGAAGCAGATAACTGAAAAACAGCTAGCTGAGAAGCCGACCAACTGACAAACCGGTAGCTGAGAAGCCCACCAACTGACAAACCGGTAGCTGAGAAGCCGACCAACTGACAAACCGACAGCTGAGAAGCCGACCAACTGACAAACCGGTAGCTGAGAAGCCGACCAACTGACAAACAGGTAGCTGAGAAGCAGATAACTGAAAAACAGCTAGCTGAGAAGCCGACCAACTGACAAACCGGTAGCTGAGAAGCCCACCAACTGACAAACCGGTAGCTGAGAAGCCCACCAACTGACAAACCGACAGCTGAGAAGCCGACCAACTGACAAACCGGTAGCTGAGAAGCCGACAAACTGACAAACCGGTAGCTGAGAAGCAGATAACTGAAAAACAGCTAGCTGAGAAACCGACCAACTGACAAACCGGTAGCTGAGAAGCCCACCAACTGACAAACCGGTAGCTGAGAAGCCGACCAACTGACAAACCGACAGCTGAGAAGCCGACCAACTGACAAACCGGTAGCTGAGAAGCCGACCAACTGACAAACAGGTAGCTGAGAAGCCGACCAACTGACAAACCGACAGCTGAGAAGCCGACCAACTGACAAACCGGTAGCTGAGAAGCAGACCAACTGACAAACCGGTAGCTGAGAAGCCGACCAACTGACAAACAGGTAGCTGAGAAGCAGATAACTGAAAAACAGCTAGCTGAGAAGCCGACCAACTGACAAACCGGTAGCTGAGAAGCCGACCAACTGACAAACCGGTAGCTGAGAAGCCGACCAACTGACAAACCGACAGCTGAGAAGCCGACAAACTGACAAACCGGTAGCTGAGAAGCCGACCAACTGACAAACAGGTAGCTGAGAAGCAGATAACTGAAAAACAGCTAGCTGAGAAGCCGACCAACTGACAAACCGGTAGCTGAGAAGCCCACCAACTGACAAACCGGTAGCTGAGAAGCCGACCAACTGACAAACCGACAGCTGAGAAGCCGACCAACTGACAAACCGGTAGCTGAGAAGCCGACCAACTGACAAACAGGTAGCTGAGAAGCAGATAACTGAAAAACAGCTAGCTGAGAAGCCGACCAACTGACAAACCGGTAGCTGAGAAGCCCACCAACTGACAAACCGGTAGCTGAGAAGCCGACCAACTGACAAACCGACAGCTGAGAAGCCGACCAACTGACAAACCGGTAGCTGAGAAGCCGACAAACTGACAAACCGGTAGCTGAGAAACCGACCAACTGACAAACCGGCAGCTGAGAAGCCGATCAACTGACAAACCGGCGGCTGAGAAGCCGACCAACTGACAAACCGGCAGCTGAGAAGCCGACCAACTGACAAACCGGTAGCTGAGAAGCCGACCAGCTGACAAACCGGCAGCTGAGAAGCCGATCAACTGACAAACCGGCGGCTGAGAAGCCGACCAACTGACAAACCGGCAGCTGAGAAGCCGACCAACTGACAAACCGACCAATGACGTAGCCAAAAGCAATAGGATGATAGTAATAAAAAGACAAAACCTTACCCTTTGTACTCCACAGTTGATGAGATTGGTCACAGCCACGATCATTTTGGGGAGTACAGTATCTCTTGTGTAATCTCCAATGAAGGATATTCCAATAGAAATTTGGTTGTAATTGATCGCATGGGCTCCTGTGTGGGTCCATCCACGGCCTTCGTAGATTACGCCGTCGCCTCCGACTAAAAAATTATAGCCAATATCCCACCAACCTGTGGAAATATATGCGAAAGAAAAAATAGGTTAAAAAATTTCCTTCTTGTAATCCCTTGCGGATATAACCTGACAACGCTTTCTAAATCGTACCAGCCGTGGACATTACAGATACAGAATAGTATTTTTAAATATATAATTATCTGAATTTTACATAATTTTTAAAAGTCTGCTAATCCATTTAAAATATTTATAAAAACTTCAATGTACTCATAACGAATATTTGTTTTATTTTATGCGGTTTTAAAATAAATGGGCTTTAGTTAAATTTTAGACAAATTAAATCGCTTAATTTTTATACATATTAAGTTTCCCTCTTTTTGGGGCGCGACAGGCTCGTAATCTCTAGTTCCCAGGTTCGAGTCCCAGCTGGGTCAGCGTTGAGATTTATCTCCGCAAAATTCCCCGCCCTGCCCACGGTCAATAGGAGACACCGATGGGCTTGGAAAGGCCGCTGTCCGTCGGATGGGACGTTAAGCCGTGGTCCCGTGTGCGGTAGAGCCATACCCTGTGCACGTTAAAGAACACGCTGGATGGCCTTGACGGCTAACTACCATCTGTCTACTAACAGCTGTTCCAGTGGGTCCCCTCCGCCAACCTTCTCTGAGCCTTCGGGGTCCATGTGACCTGGCCACTTAGCCCATGGTGTGCAAAAAAGTGCCGCTCAGAGGTAAAACAACCCAACGTTAAAGAACACACTGGATGGCCTTGACGGGAGGCTACCATCTGTCTCCCAACAGCTGTTCCAATGGGTCCCCTCCCCCAACCTTCTCTGAGCCTTCGGGGTCCATGTGACCTGGCCATTTAGCCCATGGTGTGCAAAAAAGTGCCTCTCAGAGGTAAAACAACCCAACCCAACAACTCGATTTTCAGCGATAGATAGAGAAATTAAAATGTGGTGGGAAGGTCAGAAGCCCCTGAACTCCTGACTTCAAGCTATCCCAAGATTTTCAATAGTATTTCTTCAAAATCTTTTAAAGTATCAAGCTGGAATTTTCGAAATAGCAATCCGGATTCGAATAAATTATTTCAAAAGTAATTAAGGTAGATTTAAACGAAAACAATAATTGTTTAACTTTACTACCTCTAGTAAGTCAAAATATAAGTTACTTTTATGAGATTGTTTACAGATTAAAGCCGTCCCATAGCCGAGTGGTTAGCGCGCTTGGCTACTGATCTAAGGGACCTGGGTTCGAGCACCGGGTCAAGGCATGGATCAGAGTGGCCCGAGTCGAGCCCCGGGTAAAACATGGATCCCAGTGGTTAGCGCGCTTGGCTACTGATCTAAGGGACCTGGGTTCGAGCACCGGGTAAGGCATGGATCCGAGTGGCCCGGGTCGAGCCCCGGGTAAGGCATGGATCCCTGTGGTTAGCACGCTTGGCTACTGATCTAAGGGACCTGGGTTCGAGCACCGGGTAAGACATGGATCCGAGTGCCCCGGATCGAGCCCAGAGTAAGACATGGATCCCAGTTGTTAGCGCGCTTGGCTACTGATCTAAGGGACCTGGGTTCGAGCACCGGGTCAAGGCATGGATCCGAGTGGCCCGGGTCGAGCCCCGGGTAAGGCATGGATCCCAGTGGTTAGCGCGCTTGGTTACTGATCTAAGGGACCTGGGTTCGAGCACAGGGTAAGGCATGGATCCGAGTGGCCCGGATCGAGCCCCGAGTAAGACATGGATCCCAGTGGTTAGTGCGCTTGGCTACTGATCTAAGGGACCTGGGTTCGAGCACTGGGTCAAGGCATGGATCTGAGTGGCACGGGTCGAGCCCCGGGTAAGGCATGGATCCCAGTGGTTAGTGCGCTTGGTTACTGATCTAAGGGACCTGGGTTCGAGCACCGGGTAAGGCATGGATCCGAGTGGCCCGGGTCGAGCCCCGAGTAAGGCATGGATCCCAGTGGTTAGCGCGCTTGGCTACTGATCTAAGGGACCTGAGTTCGAGCACCGGGTCAAGGCATGGATCCGAGTGGCCCGGGTCGAGCCCCGGGTAAGGCATGGATCCCAGTGGTTAGCGCGCTTGGTTACTGATCTAAGGGACCTGGGTTCGAGCACAGGGTAAGGCATGGATCCGAGTGGCCCAGATCGAGCCCCGAGTAAGACATGGATCCCAGTGGTTAGTGCGCTTGGCTACTGATCTAAGGGACCTGGGTTCGAGCACCGGGTCAAGGCATGGATCCGAGTGGCCCGGGTCGAGCCCCGGGTAAGGCATGGATCCCAGTGGTTAGTGCGCTTGGTTACTGATCTAAGGGACCTGGGTTCGAGCACCGGGTAAGGCATGTATCCGAGTGGCCCGGATTGAGCCCCGAGTAAGGCATGGATCCCAGTGGTTAGCGCGCTTGGTTACTGATCTAAGGGACCTGGGTTCGAGCACCGGGTAAGGCATGGATCCGAGTGGCCCGGATCGAGCCCCGAGTAAGGCATGGATCCCAGTGGTTAGCGCGCTTGGCTACTGATCTAAGGGACCTGAGTTCGAGCACCGGGTCAAGGCATGGATCCGAGTGGCCCGGGTCGAGCCCCGGGGAAGGCATGGATCCCAGTGGTTTGCGCGCTTGGTTACTGATCTAAGAGGACTGGGTTCGAACCCGGGTAAGGAATGGTTGTTTTCTGTTGTCTTTCTGCTAAGGTCCTGCCATCCTCACAGACCTTCTACTATGGCATATAAACTGACAGGCTACTGATAGACCTCTGTGGCAAGTAGCTGCTTGAAGGGGTATTTATTTATTTTTTTTTTTTACAGATTAAAAGAAAGAAAAACGTTTCGAAAGGAACGAAACTTTTAAAAACGATTCGATGGAGGGAACGAAATATTAGAAGTTTCCAATCACAAGCTATTCTTCGACTTAATTTTATTCTAGAATGATATGTAAATAAAGAAAATCTCAAATTTCTCTGATTCTAAAGCATTTTAACCAAGTGAACTAAATCGTTAGCTATATTTGTATTTCCATATCGTTTAAAAAACTACTCCCTATATAGAATGCAAGTAAATCGAATAAACCCTTTGAGAATGCTAGTATAGTTAATAGAAGAAAAAAAAACTTATAGAATTATGTATAATTTATGCATTTTTTAAGAAACGTTTAACACGTTTAAAATGGAGGGGGAAATGTTATAAATAAATAATAAATATCCCCTAAAGCAGCTGCTTGCCACAGAAGTCTGACAGGAGCCTGTCAGTTTAATACGTCATAGTAGAAGGTCTGTGAGGATGGCGGGACCCCATCAGGAAACCAACACACACACACACATCCATGCATTACCGCAGTGTCTCGCAAACTTTATTACTCTGCGGCACACTGAATCTAATTTTTTTTCCGCGGCACACTGAATCTAATTTTTTTTTCCGCGGCACACCTAAAAAAGAATGAAAGCAAACTCTATATAATCGTCATTATATTTGCGCTTTGTCGAAGTCATCAGCCTGGTTTTACTTGAAGATTTGCTATCGTTCTTTAATTCATAACTCGGTGTTTGTTTTAAATATTTGTCCGTTCTATGGCTTGAAATAATCAAAAATTAATACCAAAATTTGGAAAAAGATTGATAAATACTTACAAGATCCCAGTTGATAAAATCTGAAAGATTTTTATTAAAGCACGTCGATAACACAAGTCAAGTCAAATGAAATCTTTGGAATTTGAAATGAAAAAATTTGAAAAAGTGTCAATTTGAAAATCTCTCGCGGCACTTGGAATCTCTCGCGGCACACTACTGTGCCGCGGCACACAGTTTGCGAGACATTGCATTACCGGGACCCGAACACAGGTCGCTTAGATCATTATCCAAGCTACAATGAAAATTATGGTGCAGTGAAAATCTTGCACCGCGCCGCTTTTTGCATTTTTTTCCGGATCGATTAAGTTTCTTGCTTCCCCACATTATTTGTTTTTCTAGATAATGGGCCTTGGTGAGATCTCTACTATATGATCTGTGTAATCAACTAAATCAGTCTGTGATATCCCTTTTTTTACTCTGGTAAATCAGCCAACGCATCCTGGGATATCCACTATTTGCTCTTTAAAATAATGGTGCTGACCATGGGATATCTTCCCTTTGTTTTATAGAATCAGTAACACTAGATGTGGGGCTGGGGTGGCTCAGTCGGTAGCGCGCCAGGCTCGTAATCTGTAGTTCCCAGGTTCGAGTACAAGCTGGGTCAGCGTTGAGATTTATCTCCGCAAAATTCTCCGCCCTGCCCGCGGTCAGTAGGGGACACCGATGGGCTTGGAGAGGCCGCCGTCCGTCGGATGGGACGTTAAGCCGTGTTCCCGTGTGCGGGAGAGACATACCCTGTGCACATTAAAGAACACGCTGGATGGCCTTGACGGCTAGCTACCATCTGTCTCCTAACAGCTGTTCCAGTGGGTCCCCTCCGCCAACCTTCTCTGAGCCTTCGGGGTCCATGTGACCTGGCCATTTAGCCCATGGTGTGCAAAAAAGTGCCGCTCAGAGGTAAAACAACCCAACGTTAAAGAACACACTGGATGGCCTTGACGGGAGGCTACCATCTGTCTCCCAACAGCTGTTCCAATGGGTCTCCTTCCTCAAACTTCTCTGAGCCTTCGGGGTCCATGTGACCTGGCCATTTAGTCCATGGTGTGCAAAAAAGTGCCGCTCAGAGGTAAAACAACCCAACGTTAAAGAACACACTGGATGGCCTTGACGGGAGGCTACCATCTGTCTCCCAACAGCTGTTCCAATGGGTCTCCTTCCTCAAACTTCTCTGAGCCTTCGGGGTCCATGTGACCTAGCCATTTAGCCCATGGTGTGCAAAAAAGTGCCGCTCAGAGATAAAACAACCCAAGTAACACTAGATGTCTGATTTTCGTTCAGGTAATCTGATATCCTTGAACACTTCTTTTTTTTGCAATAATCTCTCTTATGAGCAAATTAAGACGTCATCAAAAAAAAAACGCATATTCCTTCGTAGCATACACAGTCGTATCAGAGTAATATGACCACTTACCTAATAATACGAATGGTAGATTGTCATATTATTTTGATACGACTGTGTATATGTTACTCGAAATGATAATAGTTAGGACATCCCTTTCTTAATGAAAACTAGTTGTACAGTCGCTCAAAAAAATATCCGAACTCTATGGTTGATTACAGAAGTCATAAAAAATATCTGGCAACGATTTTTTTTTGAAATTAGTGATCTGGGATCTGGAATTCCGCGACTGGGGTGGCTCAGTCGGTAGCGCGCCAGGCTTGTAATCTGTAGTTCCCAGGTTCGAATCCCAGCTGGGTAAGCGTTGAGATTTATCTCCGCAAAATTCCCCGCCCTGCCCCCGGTCAGTAGGGGACACCGATGGACTTGATAGGCCGCCGTCCGTCGGATGGGACGTTAAGCCGTGGCCCCGTGTGCGGGAGAGCCATACCCTGTGCACGTTAAAGAACACGCTGGATGGCCTTGATGGGAGGCTACCGTCTGTCTGCCAACAGCCGTTCCAATGGGTCCCCTCCCCCAACCTTCTCTGATCCTTCGGGGTCCATGTGACCTGGCCATTTAGCCCATGGTGTGTATAAAAAAGTGCCGCTCACCGGTAAAACAGCCCAGGGCGGACTAGAACCTGGAAACTGAAGATTATGAGTCTGCCACTCTACCGACTGAACCACCCCATCCCTTGAAAACTGTTAGAACGCACATCGCCTCCCGGCATATGGTAATCCCGTTTTCAAACAAAATCAAGTTTTTCGTTTACCTACTTTTTCGTTCCTTTAAATGCCTGAATTAGAGCTAAAAGACGAAGGGGGAAATGCAAATAGTAGTATTTTATTAGCACTTATACAACAGAAAAAGCATTCGTCTTTTATCTGGGGCGGGGGTGGCTCAGTCGGTAGCGCGCCAGGCTCGTAATCTGTAGTTTCCAGGTTCGAGTCCCAGCTGGGTCAGCGTTGAGATTTATCTCCGCAAAATTCCCCGCCCTGCCCACGGTCAGTAGGGGACACCGATGGGCTGCGAAAGGCCGCCGTCCGTCGGATGGGACGTTAAGCCGTGGCACCGTATACGGGAGAGCCATCCCCTGTGCACGTTAAAGAACACGCTGGATGGCCTTGACGGGGGGGCTACCATCTATCTCCCAACAGCTGTTCCAGTGGGTCCCCAACCTTCTCTGAGCCTTCGGGGTCCATGTGACCTGGCCATTTAGCCCATGGTGTGCAAAAAAGTGACGCTCAGAGGTAAAACAACCCAACCCAACATCTTTTATCCTTCAATTTGAAATGTTGCTTTTCTCAGACTCCCCCTGTGAGAAAAGGGAACAGAGTGGTGCTGCCAGTGAAATAACTCCTGACACTCGATCGCGGAAATTTTAAATTTCTTTTATGAACAAAATCACTTGCAACATTCGTTTAAAAGCTTCGCCATTTTCATATATTTAATAAACTGTAACGATATAAATTAAAACTACCTAAGGTTTTAAAAAATGGGATTTATATTGTTATATTAGTAGGAAACACAGTTGGGTTGGGTTGTTTGACCTCTGAGCGGCACTTTTTTGCACACCATGGGCTAAATTGCCAGGTCACATGGACCCCGAAGGCTCAGAGAAGGTTAGGGGAGGGGACCCACTGGAACAGCTGTTGGGAGACAGATGGTAGCCTCCCGTCAAGGCCATCCAGCGTGTTCTTTAACGTGCACAGGGTATGGCTCTCCCGCACACGGGGCCACGGCTTAACGTCCCATCCGATGGACGGCGGCCTTTCCAAGCCCATCGGTGTCCCCTACTGACCGTGGGCAGGGCGGTGAATTTTGCGGAGATAAATCTCAACGCTGACCCAGCTGGGACTCGAACCTGGGAACTACAGATTACGAGCCTGGCGCGCTACCGACTGAGCCACCCCCGCCCCGTAGGAAACAGAAAAAAAAAATATTTTTCAATGATCTTTTAAAATAAAGCAACTGCTTTTCCCTCCCCCCCACCCTCGGGATAAGGTGTCAATTCATTGTTGCCAATGAAATGTTCATCTACCACTAATCCACCACAATATTTGAAAATTCTGTTATAAATGCATCGTATGCAATATTCGATTCAAATTTCGCAATTTTCAAAATTTTCACCGTTAGAGGGCGCAATTATGACATTTAGGACATTAGGAAGTGAGAAACGCAATATTTCATCAATACCTATCCAACCCAAAAAAAATTTTTATCTTTTAAAGCAAAAAAAAAAAGTTCGATATCTGCAGACGGAAAGAGGACGACAAAGCGAACATATTATCTCGTTTAGTTTTTGAAAACAAGATCATAACAAAAACTATATTTACCTCTCACGTCCATGTGCAAGTTCTGTGCTGCTTGAACGGACTGGATGCAAGACTCTTGGCTGAAGCACTGTGGAGAGACAGTGTGAGAGATGATCACGTGATTCACAGGTGTAGCCATATTCGACTCTCTGGTAGGGGCTCTGGCTCTCCATTCTGCTCTTCTGACCATCTGCACATTTCTGCACGCTAAACGAGAAAATAAAACAAATTTTGGATTTATGATAAGATACAAAATTAAGAAACCGTGGGTCGGGGGTGGCTCAGTCGGTAGCGCGCCAGGCTCGTAATCTGTAGTTCCCAGGTTCGAGTCCCAGCTGGGTCAGCGTTGAGATTTATCTCCGCAAAAATTCCCCGCCCTGCCCACGGTCAGTACGGGACACCGATGGACTTGGAAAGGCCGCCGTCCGTCGGATGGGACGTTAAGCCGTGGCCCCGTGTGCGGGAGAGCCATACCCTGTGCACGTTAAAGAACACGCTGGATGGCCTTGACGGGAGGCTACCATCTGTCTCCCAGCAGCTGTTCCAGTGGGTCCCCTCCCCCAACCTTCTCTGAGCCTTCGGGGTCCATGTGACCTGGCCATTTAGCCCATGGTGTGCAAAAAAGTGCCGCTCAGAGGTAAAACAACCCAACCCAACTAAAAGGATATTCAGTTACGAGTTCGGTGAATTAAAAAGAGTTCATTTGGTATTGTGTGCGATTAATCGGCTTGAGTTGGGTTGTTTTACCTCTGAACTGCACTTTTTTGCACACCATGGGCTAAATGGCCAGGTCACATGGAACCCGAAGGCTCAGAGAAGGTTGGGGGAGGGGACCCACTGGAACAGCTGTTGGGAGACAGATGGCAGCCTCCCGTCAAGGCCATCCAGCGTGTTCTTTAACGTGCACAGGGTATGGCTCTCCCGCACATGGGGCCACGGCTTAAGTCCCATCCGACGGCCGGCGGCCTTTCCAAGCCCATCGGTGTCCCCTACTGACCGTGGGCAGGGTGGGGAATTTTACGGAGATAAATCTCAACGCTGACCCAGCTGGGACTCGAACCTGGGAACTACAGATTGCGAACCTGGCGCGCTACTGACTGAGCCACCCCCGCCCCTCATAAATAGAATGCAGAGGTGATATGAATAAGACATAAGGTCGTAATATAATTTAAAGGAAATAGTTGGTATTCTTGTGAACAAAGTAGGTTTTAATAATAATTGATTTATGTAACCTGTTGTTACTAAGTAGTGATTTGTTTGATAATGTGCTTGCTACTCAATTAAGATAATTCGACTCTTAAGACTTATGAATTTGAATGTCGTGTTAAGGATATTGGAATGTTCTGTTCTATTAATATTTGTCAATAGAAGATAGTGAATAATTAGTCATAAGCATATTTAGTTCAATATTTAAATTCCCATAATTCTATAAATAATTATTAAATAATACTCTATATTCTTTTGAACTCACACTCAGTACTCATCTGTTTAAATTCGTATCAATATTAAATGGTTACTTTATAAACCTTCACTATCACCATTCTAAGTATCATCATAATATAATAGCAGTAATTCTAGATGAACGAACAGGCGGACACACCTGCCCTCATATGTGGCAGAAAATATCGTCCCCCTATGGTTCCTGGGGGGCGGGGGTGGCTTAGTCGGTAGCGCGTCAGGCTCGTAATCTGTAGTTCCCATTTTCGGGTCCCAGCTGGGTCAGCGTTGAGATTTATCTCCGCAAAATTCCCCGCCCTGCCCACGGTCAGTAGGGGACACCGATGGGCTTGGAAATGCCGCCGTCCGTCGGATGGGACGTTAAGCAGTGGCACCGTATGTGGGAAAGCCATACCCTGTTCATGTTAAGGAACGTGCTGGGTGGTCTTGACGGGAGGCTACCATCTGTCTCCCAACAGCTGTTCCAGTGGGTCCCCTCCCCCAACCTTCTCTGAGCCTTCGGGGTCCATGTGACCTGGCCATTTAGCCCATGGTGTGCGAAAAAGTGCCGCTCAGAGGTAAAACAACCCAACCCTATGGTTCCCCGGGTGCTTGAGCTATTGCTCTCAAATCTGGAGTGGTGGTTCCACTTAGTTGTAGCAGTGTTGGGATAACAGATCGGATTAATAGCTGCCATGGATAAACCCTCTGAAAGTGTCCGAATTTTCTGGGGCGCTGCCTTCGCCTACCTTGGTAAGGAGCAGCACTGTTGTGAGAAGTACGATGGAAAGCAATGAATGAAGTAAGAGTTAGTAATGGGAATGACATTTCGCATCAAACCTTTGGCGGGATTTAACTAATTTAATATATATTATGGATATAAACGAAGAGTTATTTCAAAATGATAATACACATTTTCTTTATAATTTATGTAATGTAACTCTTACGGGCTTGTAAATGGTAGCTAGGCGTAAACTGGAAGGAGAGCTGTGTACCAATCCCCAGTGATGATGCACAGAACCGGCCAGGTCTAGCACCTAATGTCCGACCCCGCCTTCTCGTGGTGCAGGCCGTTAGTACCTTTCAAAAGAGATATTCTCTTTTGGAAGGGAACGGAAGGGGAGGGCTGCCAGTTCAGTATGGCCTGCTGATCTGGTCATCTATGGCCACTTTTTTCTTTTTTTTCAACCCTGCTGAGGAGTGGTCAACTTCACAGGGTCCTGGTGCTGACCATTTATACCTACTAGACTGGACTTGTTTATGGATTTGAGCTTGATTATGGATCCTGGACTTGTTCCACTGGTGGGCCTCTGTTGAGGGAGAGTCTGCCGCTGTGTTTTCTGTTTGCTTCTGGGTTGCCAGCTCTAAGTGAACAGAGGCATGGGATACCTTATATCAGCTGGTGGATAATCCTAATCAGAGACCATCGCAGGTACCTGAACCTTACTTAGCTAGTTGGGCATCGTCAAGCCTAAACTGGAGTAATGTGTCTCAGGCAGGCCATATGGTTCTTGAAAAAGTTCACTTGAAAAGGTGGTGCCTGAAGTTCCTACCAGCATCTAGCCTTTAGCGGAGGAGGAACAGGTCTTGCCCCATGCCTGCGATCAGGGGGCTGTTTGATATTGTTGGCCCTACCAATCTCAATAAACCTAATTTCTTTAAAAATCCTACTAATCATTTTCTCTCTGCAGGAACGTGGAACGTGAGGACATTACATAGAGATTATTCTCTTGATGTCCTCATGCAGGAATTCCAGCGCTATAACCTAGATATTCTAGGCTTGCAAGAGACCAGATGGACAGGTAAAGGTGAGATACTTAAAAATAACTTTAAATTTCTCTTTACAGGGAGGGAGGATGGAAAGCATCACCAAGGCGTGGGTCTGCTGCTCAGCAGACATGCTAGTGATGCTCTTCTAGGATATGAGTGCATTAATGAAAGGTTTCTTACAGCAAAATTTCAGACAAGCATTAAAGACTTGAATGTTATCTGCTGTTATGCCCCCACTGAGGATTCTGATGAGGATGAGAAGGATAGGTTTTACAGACAACTTCAGGATATTTTGAATTCTGTCAAGAAAGGAGATATTACCCTTGTTCTTGGTGACTTCAATGCCAAAGTTGGTGCCCACTCTGACCTTTGGGGAGGAGTAATAGGCCCTTTTGGTAGTGGTAGCTACAATGGCAATGGGCAACGTCTCCTACAGGTAAGTAAACTCAATGGATTCAGAATAACTAACACATATTACAAACACCGCGACATACATAAATACACATGGGTTTCACCTGATGGGCTGCACAGGAATATGATTGATTATATATTAATTAAGAGCAAATGGGCTAGTTCTGTTAGAAATACCAGGGCATATAGGGGAGCTGAAATTGGATCTGACCATTACCTTGTTAAAAGTGTCTTGCAACTAAAGCTTAAAAAGTGTTGTGCTAGGGTTAAAAAATTTACCTTTAATACTGAAGCTCTGAAAGACCCAGTTATAGCTAAAGCTTACCATGATAGGTTACTTAGTCATTATGACAGTCATGGTTTGTTTAATACTGAAGTTGAGGAAGAATGGGGCCATTTTAAACAGGTTATTTTGGAAACTAACAGTACTCTTTTAGGGAAAAAGGAGCAGAGGAGGCAGAATTATTTAAGTGATAAGGCACTTGAGCTTATTTCAGAAAGAAGGAACTGCAGGAACTGCAGGAATGTCCTTAATCAGTACCCTACTAGTCCTAATAGAAAGGATTACAGAGAGCTTAATAAACGTGTAAAGGATCAGTTAGCTACTGATAAGAATCTTTGGCTTGATGGCCTTGCTGACAAAGCTGAGGAAGCAGTTAGACAGCACAACAGCAGAGAGCTGTACCAGATAGTTAATGTTTTGTGTGGTAGAAAACGAACAGGTATACAGGGATTGAAGGATAAACAAGGCAAGGTTATAGAAGGTGAGGATTCTGTCATGGCTAGGTGGGCTGAGCATTTCAGTGATGTTCTAAACAATGTGGTTAGTTCTACTCCCATTGTTTGCAATGATGATAGATGCATTGGTGGCTTTATTGTTGGCCCTATAACACAATCTGAAGTTAGTTTGGCTATTTCTAAACTTAAACTTCATAAATCCCCAGGGGTGGATGAAATTACTACGGAAATGCTTAGAGCTGGGAATGTTTCGATTACCACTTGGATGACTGAAATTCTGAATATCTTTTATGATAAAGACATGGTTCCTAAAGATTTTAACAGAGCTATTGTTTTCCCTATTTTCAAAAAAGGTGATCGCAGTTCTTGTGATAACTATAGGGGTATTAGCCTACTCTCTGTTCCAGGTAAAGTTCTTTCCATGATTGTGCTTAATAGAATTAAGAATCTGGTTGACAGTCAATCGCGTGATGTGGATTCAGAAGTGGTAGGGGATGTGTGGATCAGATATTTTCACTTAGGCAGATTCTTGAGAAATGTTTAGAGTTTCAGAAACCTTTGGTTGGGCTTTGTTGATTTCAAAAAGGCTTTCGACTCTGTTGATCGTCATAATTTGTGGTTGACTGTGAAATCATATGGTATACCAGACAAGTTAGTTAACATAATGAAAGCTCTCTATAATAACACTGAGTCGTGTGTGAGAGTTGCTAAGGCTTGTAGCAATTGGTTTAACATTACTTCTGGTGTTCAACAAGGGTGCATTTTGTCTCCTTTTCTCTTTAGCTTGGTTATTGATTATGTTATGCAAAATTCCCTTCAAGGGAAAGATTTTGGCCTTAAATGGACTGGAGATACGAAAATTTCTGATTTAGATTATGGTGATGATTTAGCCCTTTTGGCAAATGATGTTGATGAGATGAACTCTTTCATTCGAGCTGTTGATGAGACTGGTAGTAGAGTAGGTTTGGTTATAAACAGAGAGAAAACTAAAGTGATGAAAATTGGTCAGGCAGGCTGTGATTCAGTTAATCTGAATGGTTGCAGTCTTGAGCAGGTGTCACAGTTTAATTATCTTGGGAGCTATGTAACAGATAATGGTGATCTGCGGCATGAGATTAACAGACGAATAGGAATTGCTGCCGGGACTTTTAAGAATCTATGGAGAGTGTGGAGAAATAGGCGTATATACCTAAAAACTAAAATTAGACTGTATAATAGTTTGGTTCTTTCTTGGGTTAGTTATGGTAGTGAAACTTGGACACTTTGTAAACAAGATAACAGGAAACTAGATGCTTTTGATTCCAGATGCTTACGCAGTATCTTGGGCATTAGGTGGTTCAACTTTGTAACTAATGATGAGGTTAGGCAAAGGAGTTTGCAACCTCCTTTAAGCAGCATATTGTGCAGAGAGAGACTCCGCTGGTTTGGCCATGTTGCCCGTATGAATAATTATAGATTGGCGAATAGGGTTATGAACAGTGTGCCTAAAGGCCTCAGAAAGAAGGGGAGACCTAGGATGCGGTGGGCAGACAATGTCAAACAGAACCTTGTTAAAATTGGTGTGCAGTGGCCAGATGTGCAGTAGATGTAGCTCAGGATAGACTTGCTTGGAGAACTAAATTGCACGGTCTGGTTGGACCTCCGTAGCCCATGGCTGCTTGAGGATGATGATGATGATGATGGTTGATTTCAGAATTCAGAAAAAAATATCGGGCAACGATTATTTTTAGAAATTAGTGATCTGGCAATCTTCGTGTATATACCAGATATTTTTCGTTGCCAGATTTTTTTCTGAATTCTGTAATCAACCATAGTGTTCGGATATTTTTTTGAGCGACTGTACTTTACAAACTACAACTATCATTCTTCGCTGTTCCTTATTCCTCTCCATCTACCTAAGTTGCAGCAAGACCTCCAGGCCAGCACAGTGGAATAAGAGAATGCTTATTTTTTTTTTAAATACATAGTTATTTCTTTCTTTTGATTCACAGCGATCATTAAGTTTATTTGAAGTCACTCTCTTCTGCTAATACTGGGTATAAGGGATAATGTCTTCAGCCGGGTTGGATTCGCATCCACGACCTACAGATAATACATCAGGTGCTCTGATTGCTGAGCTACCACTCAGTGATCAACATTTCCCCTGTTGCAGTTGGGACATCAAAGTATTATAAAGCCAAAAACTTAGTCTTTAGGTATATACGTCTAATTTTCCACAATATTCATAGATTCTTAAAATTCCCGGCAGCAACTCCTATTTTTCTGCTTATCCATGTCGCGCATCACTTATCCATCTCGGACATCCTTCGTGTCACGTGGGGCGGGGGTGGCTCAGTCGGTAGCGCGCCAGGCTCGTAATCTGTAGTTCCCAGGTTCGAGTCCCAGCTGGGTCAGCGTTGAGATTTATCTCCGCAAAATTCCCCGCCCTGCCCACGGTCAGTAGGGGACACCGATGGGCTTGGAAAGGCCGCCGTCGTCGGATGGGACGTTAAGCCGTGGCCCCGTGTGCGGGAGAGCCATACCCTGTGCACGTTAAAGAACACGCTGGATGGCCTTGACGGGAGGCTACGATCTGTCTCCCAACAGCTGTTCCAGTGGGTCCCCTCCCCCAACCTTCTCTGAGCCTTCGGGGTCCATGTGACCTGGCCATTTAGCCCATGGTGTGCAAAAAAGTGCCGCTCAGAGGTAAAACAACCCAAACAATTCGTGTCACGTGACACGAAGGTTGCCAGATTTGACACGAAGGTTGTCTAATTTCTAAAAAAAAATCGTTTCCAGATATTTTTTCTGAATTCTCTAATCAACCATAGTGTTCGGATATTTCTTTTGAGCGACTGTATCTGTGGCCTTCGCTAATCTATAGTTAATTTGACATTGGGTACAATTATAAATAAATTTTTTTTTAATTTTTTGGATAAATGCATAAAAAGGGAAACCAAATTACCTTCATTTTTCTTAACCACTACAGCAGAGATGAGAAAGATCAGAATGACGAACAGCTCCAGTTCTTGCATCAGAAGATGTGATAACATTTTTGCTTCTGCCAATGAAAAAAATCAAAATAAAAAAAAAAACAATAAATGGTGGGAAATTTCATAGAACAGACGTGATTTTCTGTCTGGCGTTGCAAGCATCGAGTGACAGCCCTTCAACTTGTAATGAGTTTCTAAGAAAAGGAACAAAAAACATGCAAATTGTAATCAACATTTTTTCATCAAAGTGCAAATGATAGGGGACCAAGCCCATCTGGGGTGACCTTCAAAATTCAAAGTATTCACGATAGCCTTATCAGTGTCTTATTCAATCTTCGTATCTTCGTTCAATGAAAACAAAAAGAAATGGACTTATTATTGAAAATGGACGTAACATAATAATAAAATAGATAAAATACTTCGAAGAACAAATAAAAACGTAAAAAAAGGAACAAAATTATATTTTTTTTAAGAAAGAAAGACCAAGTTTTTTGATATCATTAAACATATTTAGATTTCGATCAATTTTGCTAAGGGGGAACTGCATCTTGTCCCCATCACCCCTTGCTGATGCCCATAGTCATGGTCCATAAGTAGGGCGGCAGAATTAATTTTGCACGCCGACAGCCAACCTCCAATGAGCGGCCCCGCCTACAGTAATCATTTCATTGCATGTACAGTCGCTCAAAAAAGTATCCGAACACTACGGTTTTTTACAGAATTGAGGAAAAATATCTGGTAACGATTTTTTTTAGAAATTAGAGATCTGGCAACCTTCGTGTCACGTGATTACAGAATTCAGGAAAAATATCTGGAGCGTGTACAGCAACTGTACACGCTCCAGGTACCGTTCACAGCAAACTGGAGCGTGTGCAGTTACTGCACACGCTCCAGTTTGCTGCGAACGGTAACTGCACACGCTCAATATTTCGGTGAGTGAGCCCACACGATCTAGTATCAAAATAATATCGCGACTGTACCACATCTGACTTCAAAAATCAGTTCAACATCCTCAAGGATTTTCAAGTTTCAGGGTCGGCAATAGCATCAATAAACTGCTGCTGAGCTATCTTGGATATCTGGCGGACAGTTAATGTATGCTAATCTATCCAGGAGTTCAATATTCGTTGGCAAAATCGTTAATAATCTGATCAAAATTAATTTTTTGAGTCAGTTCTTGCTCGATTGATAGGAAACCAAGTGAAGATGTACGCTCCTGCCCTGATGCTGATCTTAAACAATCCCGAGGTTTATAAGAATGATAATTCAATACAATGTAGAAATTATGAACTCCTGTCCAAACAAAAAGATACATATGTAGCAAAATTTTATTTTGTAACGGCATGATTTGTAAAAGTAATATGAACTGTTGGAAACTGCGCCCCCAAAGCTGTTTTAGGGCATGCGCAGTGTAGGGGAGGGGGGGACTAATTATCCGCCGATAAAGGGAAAAATATTTTTGTAGGAAAGAACGAAAATTTATAATATGCTGTTTTGACGATACGACGGTATAAGCGATGCGTATTAAAATTCAACGATGTACGGGCGGCTAATCATTCGATTTTGTTTTGCACATAAAAGGTCAGATATTGTGGAATGGCTTGTGTCGCCCCAGCACCTCCCTGTGATTCCGGCGCCCTTGGCTGCTGCCCCGACGACAACACGTTCCTACGCCTCTACAAGAGGAGGAAGATTTTTCCATTGAGCATCGTAGTGGCAAGCTACACAGGAATGCCCCTGCACTGATGACTACAAATAGTGCAGAGTTGAGATGAGGTACTCGTGAGATAATGTCTATTAGACAGATATCATCAACACAAGAAAAAAGTGATACATCTGGAGCCGAACTGCATCATGAAGATGTAAGACCAATGTTAGATTTGATCATGGAATGATCCTTTGAGTAAAACCACAAGAGAAAAGTACAAGAGACAAATTGATCACTAAAAGGAACGTGCAAATTCATTGATTTATAATGATAATAAAAAGTAACTCATCTAAATTATGCAAAATATTAAACCAACAGCATTACATTTATATGTTAAAACAAATAGTGTTTTGTTAACTGTAATGTCGGCTATGTAAGCAGAGTATTTGAAGTAACTATTTTACTATGGGGAGTTTGTGACTCTTGTTAAAAACCTTTGCATGATTTTGCATCTTCGCTGGTAATTTTTAAGCTGAATCTGGCAACAAAAATGGAATAAGAGATACGAATGTATTTATACTTCAAACTCTTCAGATTGACTTCTTATTTAAACGAGGATATTTTAGTTATTATATTCACCGAAAGATGGCGAGACGAGTACATTTTACACTTGCTTAAGAGAATAGTAATATTTGTCAACAAAACTGAAAAATAAATTAAAATACGATGTTGCTATTCATAAAAATTAATACCGCAACGTTAGTAGCGGTACAGAAAAGTGTCATATTTCATGTAAAGGAGCTCTACTGTTAAGGAAGGCACATGAACCAATTCAGAAATCGTCACTTACAGCTGAGAGTGGTGGCGTGTTCCTGTAATGTAGCTACTTGGATGCTGGAGCTGGTGGATGGTTGTTAAAAACATTTGCGTGATTTCTCTGGTATTTTTTAAGTTGAATCTGGCAACAAAAATGGAATAATAGATACGAATATATGCATAACTTCAAAGTCTTCAGATTGATTTCTTATTTACACGAGGTTATTTCAGTTATTATATTCACCGATAGATGGCGAGACGAGGAAATTTAAACTCGCTCTAGGAAAGGAGTAATATTTGTCAAACAAAACTGAAAAATAAGCTAACATAGGATGTTGTTATTCATTAAAATAAATACCGCAACGTTACTAGCGGTGAAGAAAAGTATCCCATTTCATGAAGAGAAGCTTTAATATTAAGGAAGGCACATGAACCGATTCAGAAATCGTTATGAACAGTTGGGAGTGGTGGCGTGCTCCTGTAATCTAGCTACTTGGAGGCTGGAACTGGTGGATGGTTTGAGGTTGGGAGTCCTGTCTCTTACTGGCCTATGTTGATCAGGTGTCCGCGCTAAGCTCGGCGTCGATATGGTGACTTCGGGGGAGCCTAGGGTCACCAGGTCGTCTAAGGAGGAGCGAACCGGCCCAGGGCGGAAACGCAGCAGGCAAAAGCTCCCGCGTCGAGCAGTAGTGGGATCGCGCCTGTGAATAGCTAATATCAGATAGCTCAACCGATACAATCAGACTCAGTTCTTTTTGCAATTTTTTTTTTCCTATAAAATTTTATTCCTATGAATCTTATATTCGCATAGTGTTTTAAAAAGGAGACCGTAATCAAATATAGTAGTAATGAACCACTAATGCTAGTGTCGGAAAAGTCTCAACCTGTGGCGCCATCTGGTTTCAAAGATGAAATATTTCTCTCCTTGTCAAAATTCTTTGTTTAGATAGAATTTTTTGAGAATATCAGATAGCTCAACCGATACAATCAGACCCAGTTCTTTTTGCAATTTTTTTTTTCCTATAAAATTTTATTCCTATGAATCTTATATTCGCATAGTGTTTTAAAAAGGAGACCGTAATCAAATATAGTAGTAATGAACCACTAATGCTAGTGTCGGAAAAGTCTCAACCTGTGGCGCCATCTGGTTTCAAAGATGAAATATTTCTCTCCTTGTCAAAATTCTTTGTTTAGATAGAATTTTTTGAGAATCAACGGGGAAATTTTTTGTCGATTTAAACCAAAAATATTATTGATTAACGGCGATACTATTTTATCGCCATTTTTATCTTTTGCCAGTGGGGTGCAGGAAAATCTCGGGAACCCTTTCATTTCATTTAACGTGCATCAGCCTATACCTTTTTCATCTTTCTAACTTTTTGAAAACGTGCATAATAAATATCTGTCATATACTTCGGATTTTGTAATGAATAATTTGACATTTTGCAATTTATTAATTTCACTACTTTCTTCATAAAATATTGCTTCAGTTGTTTTCAGATGGGCATGAACAAAATCACCATTTGAAAGCTTACATCGTTTCAACTAAACTAATTTTGAACAGGATTAATTTTCCCTCCTTTTTCAAAAAAAGATATAAGAGCAGAAAAAGAATAGGAAAAATAAAAAAGAAAAACACAAGGAACCGGGCTTATCGCGAGAAATTGCTCGTCGGAAGGAAGAAAATGACTTCATCCATGACCATCGTGGTCATATGTTATCAAAGCTCAGGCTTTGAGTTGTTGGGTTGTTTTACCTCTGAGCGGCACTTTTTTGCACACCATGGGCTAAATGGCCAGGTCACATAGACCCCGAAGGCTTAGAGAAGGTTGGGGGAGGGGACCCACTGGAACAGCTGTTGGGAGACAGATGGTAGCCTCCCGTCAAGGCCATCCAGCGTGTTCTTTAACGTGCACAGGGTATGGCTCTCCCGCACACGGGGCCACGGCTTAACGTCCATCCGACGGAAGGCGGACTTTCCAAGCCCATCGGTGTCCCCTACCTGACCGTGGGCAGGGCAGGGCGGGGAATTTTTGCGGAGATAAATCTCAACGCTGACCCAGCTGGGACTCGAACCTGGGAACTACAGATTACGAGCCTGGCGCGCTACCGACTGAGCTACCCCCGCCCCCAGGCTTTGAGACAACGAATTTTGCTCGCAGGGAGAAGAATTTCTAGTAGGGAAACGAAGCTTTTGTACACAGTGTGTTATTATTCGTTCAAAGCTATAGAAAAACTTCCTGACTCCTGCTATAAATAGTTCTGATATCTGATACCTTAAATTGACTCTTTGTAGCGTCTTTTTTGGACTCTTTCTGGTATCAAGCCAAAGGTTTTTAAGCTTTACGTCAAAAAACAACGCCCAGTTAGCAACAGACTTCATAGTTTAACAAACCCAATAATCTTGAGCCACAAGGGCACAAAGAAAAAGTTCAAAGGACGTTTTAAGGTTCAAACTCGCGATCATCGAAGACCATCATTTTAGGTCTCTTAAACTGGTTCATTACCAGAGGATTGTAGTTTTTTTGTTTTAAAGAATATAATTTTTATTCATAATAGTAAAGAATACAAATACATTTACACTTTGACCCGCAAAGCTAAATAGCTTATCTGTAGGAAAATGAATGAATTATATTAAACATAGGTCATTCAGCCATAAAAATGGTGTACAGTCGCTCAAAAAAGTATCCGAACGCTATGGTTGATTGCAGAATTCAGAAAAAATATCTGGCAACGATTGTTTTAGAAATTAGTGATCTGGCAACCTTCGTGTCACGTGACACGAAGGTTGCCAGATCACTAATTTCTAAAACAATCGTTGCCAGATATTTTTTCTGAACCTTCGTGTCACGTGACACGAAGGTTGCCAGATCACTAATTTCTATAAAAATCGTTGCCAGATATTTTTTCTGAATTCTGTAATCAACCATAGCGTTCGGATACTTTTTTGAGCGACTGTACATCAAATAAATCCACAAAACACAACACATAAATCAGCTAAATAGAAAATATCAAATAATTTTTTAATTCCATTTTAAGTCTTCTAAAAGAATCTATATTTAGTAATTCTTTTGGAATAGCATTAAATATAAGTGGTACTTGATATTCGGAGGTATGTTCCCCGTAATTTTTTCGAAAATTTGGCAATTTGTAATAACCTTGGTTCTGAAGTCTTGTATTTTTGTTATGTTGAATATTTAGTTTGTATGTTTCGTCAAAAAATTTTTTAAGTATTACATTATATTTATATAAATTGCTGTAGGATAAAAGGTTTAAAAATTTTAATCCATCTGTGGAAGTTTTATAATTTTTTTGCCAATGAAACGGAATAATATTTTTAGCTATTATAGACTGCAGTTTTTTATTTTATTTATGTTAGTTAAGTTAGTTGTTCCATGCACAATTATTCCATAATTTAAAATAGATTCGCATATTGCTTTATAAAATAATACATAGGTTTCCATATTCAATAGGTATTTCAATTTTTGAATTTTTATCGCTGATATTCCCAAGTTTTCACATGTGTGGGGTATATAGGCATTCCACCTAAAATTTTCATCAAAAATGATTCCTAAGTAATTTATTTGATTTACTTGCTCAACAAGTGGGCAACTACATAATGAGTCACAATTTGAAGCATCTTTTTTTCTGCAATTTATTTTATGAGTTTTGATAAAGAGGTTTTGATGAATATGAAATCCTGGTGAATGAAAAATCATCAGTTTTGTGTTTTTCTCATTTAAATAGATTTTATTATATTTTAACCATCTAATAATATTATTGTAATCTGTTTGAATCTAAGAAATGCTATCATTTAAATATTTCTGACTGTTTATTATAACAATGTCGTCAGCATATAGATAAATAGCACTTTTTAATTTTGTATTGAACAAATCATTTATGTATACTAGGAGCAATAAAGGACCTAAAATTCAGCCTTGGGGAATTCCATATCGTGTAATTACTTTTCTGCTGTAGCAGTTTTTATTTTAGTCATTGTGTATCTGTCTGAAAAATAATTTCTAAACCAATCTAACAATATACCGCGAATACCGTAATTTTCCAATTTATTTAGTAAAATGCTATGATCTATTGTATCGAAGGCTTTCTTTAAATCCAAGAATAATAGTTACAATTTTTTCCCTATTATTCAATGATTTATTAATATTATTTGCAATTTTGGAAATTAGTTGAATTGTGTTTTTTCCTTTTTGAAAGCCAAATTGATTTTCATTAATTATGTTGTGTTTAAGTAAAAGTTCGAAACAGTATTATAAATATATTTTTCCATTATTTTCGAAAAAATAGGTAGATTTGTTATTGGTCGATAGTTAGAAAAGTCCTCCTTAATAACACCTTTAAAAATAGGTCTTAAAATACCTGTTGAGTTTAGTACGTATGTTCCCAGTAAATATAATCTGATTTATAATTTTTGATATATTATTAAGTAGTGTTTCTTTATTAAATTTTATATGTTTAATGAAAACATTTTCGTAACCAGGTGATTTATTGGTGTCTAATGAAGTAATCATTTCATCAGTTTGTTTTTTAGTGATTTCATGTATATAGATAGAGTTCAAAACTCTTTGCATCATGGTTGGAACATAATTTATATCGTCTTGGTGATTTGTATTTCTTATCTGTAAAATTAGTGTATTATAAATGTCATTGTAATTATTTGCTATTTCTTCCACAGATAATTTCTTTTTGGACATATTGTCAATTATTACATCGTCCGCTGTTTTTTTTTTTCTGTTTTCCTTCTAATATTTCATATATTAATTGCCAGGTAGCCTTCATATCATTATTTTTCATTATAAGTTTATTTCTATAATAAAGTTGTTTCTGATTTCTAATCTGAATATTAACCATATTTCTTAATTTTTTATAGTTATTTTTATAATATACCATCATAAATGTCATTAAATACTTTATATAGGGTTAATTCATCCATTGAGTTGTCTCCATAATTTTCTAAATTCCAATTCATTTCAGAAATAACTTTGTTTATATTGTTATGGTCAAATGACCAATTCTTATTTTCCTGGTCTGTTTCAGTATAATTAGTATTATTCAAATTGTTATTGGTGTTGCTAATCAATGTTAAAATCATATAGTGATCTGCTATTTTATTTGTTTGAATTATTGAATTTGCTGACATATTTTTAATCAGTTTAATATTAATATGGTCTATACAGGTTTTGGTAATTTTATTTTTTACTATTTTTTCTCTTGTAGCTTCCCTTATTAATCTTTCAAAATTCATTTCAGCCAATAGTGTGATATATTTTTCTCTGCCATGTTTTTTAGTATTCATTGTATCGATATTAAAATCACCTATTAAAATCTGATTTTGATCTTTTTCTGTATTTTCCATCCAGTTTCGGAAATTCAACAGAAAAGAGTTCACATCTGTACTAGGTGATCTGTATAATGCTAAAACATGATATATTATATTGTTTTTTTTTACTTTTATATATATATAGTTTCCGCTGGAAGTGTTTGTTTGTGAAATAATTTCAATATCTAGATTTTCTTTATAGTATACTGAAATCCCCCTAATATTTTTATTTATAATATCATTTGTAATTTTATTAAATTTATTATTATTACATAAATAATTTTCATATTTATTTACATTTGTTTCGGTTGAAACAAGCAAATTAATGTATTTCATGTAATTTTTAATACATAATTTTAAAGAATCCCAATGTTTTCTTTGACTTCTTATATTAACATGAGCAATTCCTAATTTATTTTTGTCAATAAATTTACTATAATTATTTACGAACCAAGCCTCCACTTCTAAACCTGTAGTTACATAAGCAACATCATAGTTGCTATTAAGACATTCAAAATTCAAATCAGACATAGCTAAGAAGAAAATTCATCAAAAAACAAATATAAGTGTGTTGATGATCTCATAAGGGTTGCTACCCACTGCCTCGAAAAAGGTTACAGCTTCTTCATGTGACTGTAGATGTGGTTAGTGTCTGGATCTCTATGGATATGTTTATTCTTCACAATTCATGGAGCACTGACCACAGATCTAAGAGTCTTCTTCTGAAGGCATTGCAGCTTCTTAACATTAGTTTTCGTGGTGTTTCGCCAAACTGGTGAAGCATAGTCAAGATCGGACGAACGATCGCTTTATAGAGGAAAAGCTTTTCTGGAAGCAGATTTGAATTCCATCTCATCAATGGGACGAGCTTGCATCTGATTACGCTAGCCTTTAAAATCACATGATTGATGCAGTCATCCTTTCCTAGTCTTCCTAGAGAAAAGTACTGATTGACACTTCTCTGATTTCATTTTAATTCTCCTTGTAGAGTACCATCTTTCTACTCTGTCCATTCCCATCTGTAGCCTCTATATGGCAAGGCTAGGATTGAGAGATAGAGAGAGTAGAGCGATGTCATCTGCATACAAGGCAGTCATGATGGGATGGAAATCAGGGAGATCATGCATATATAGATTAAAAGAGAAGGGCCCAGCAAGGAGCCTTGCGGAAGACCTTCCTTAATGTTTCTAAAAATGTAAGCATAGTTTCCAATTTGAACACTGAATGTTCTGTCACTCAGGTATGACTGCATGATGGTAATCAAACTTGAAGGGAAATTGGCCTTTATCATTTTATAAATGTAGCCTTCGATCCAGATCTTGTCAAAAGCCTTAGCTACGTCAAGGAAGGTGGATGCAATGGTCTCGTTTTTGTTTAGACATTCTGTTACCTTTTCTACTACACGTAAGACTTGGTGGACTGTAGAATGCTTCGGCCTAAAGCCAAACTGTTTTTCTGGATTGGATTGTTTTACCTCTGAGCGGCACCTTTTTGCACACCATGGGCTAAATGGCCAGGTCACATGGACCCCGAAAGCTCAGAGAAGGTTGGGGCAGGGGACCCACTGGAACAGCTGTTGGGAGACAGATGGTAGCCTCCCGTCAAGGCCATCCAGCGTGTTCTTTAACGTGCACAGGGTATGGCTCTCCCGCACACGGGGCCACGGCTTAACGTCCCATCCGACGGACGGCGGCCTTTCCAAGCCCATCGGTGTCCCCTACTGACCGTGGGCAGGGCGGGGAATTTTGCGGAGATAAATCTCAACGCTGACCCAGCTGGGACTCGAACCTGGGAACTACAGATTACGAGCCTTACGCGCTACCGACTGAGCCACCCCCGCCCCCTGTTGTTCTGGAATCATGTTACTTAGCTCAATATGAGTCATAAGTATGTTCACAATTACACGCATGAAAAGTTTGCCCAGGCATATAGGAGCAAGCTGATCAGCCTGTAATTCTGTGGAAAACTGGGGTCTTTTCAGGGCTTCAGTATCCGCTTACTTGTAGGGTTTTTTTTCCAGTCTCCTGATTCGTGCCTGGGTCAGCGTTGAGATTTATCTCTGCAAAATTTCCCCGCCCTGCCCACGGTCAGTAGGAGACACCGATGGGCTTGGAAAGGCCACCGTCCGTCGGATGGGACGTTAAGCCGTGGCCCCGTGTGCGGGAGAGCCATACTCTGTGCACGTTAAAGAACACGCTGGATGGCCTTGACGGGAGGCTACCATCTGTCTCTCAACAGCTGTTCCAGTGGGTCCCCTCCCCAAATCTTCTGTGAGCCTTCGGGTTCCATGTGACCTGGCCATTTAGCCCATGGTGTGCAAAAAAGTGCCGCTCAGAGGTAAAACAACCCAAAACAACCCTGATTCGTGCCTGATTTGCACAGGAACGTTAAAAACAGAGTTGATGTTAGAAATGGCTCGAGGCTGAAGTTTCTTAATGATGGCGTTAGTGATACCATCGTAACCAGGGATCTTCCTGGGCTTTAGGTTTTTAATTGCCTCTCTTGTTCCGAGAGTTGTTGTGAATCCAATTCTTGGTTTCTCTTTATGGGAGAATCGATCTAGAGTTTCTTCAAGTCTCGGAGATATGTACATCTGAGAGATCACCACTCTCCTGGAACTGATTCTCAAGAGATATTATAAAGGCCTCAGCTTTATCTTCATCGTTATAAGAGAGACCATTCATCCCATGAATGGAATGGGAGGGTAATCTGTGCGAAGCTTTTTTAAGGCATTGGTCATTCGCCAGATGGAATTATCCACGGTAGTAACAGAGGCAAGCTTTCTGTCCCAAGAATCAAATCGGTGGTCTTGGATCTTATCTCGGACAGAAATCTTCAGCCTCTTAAGTTGATCATACAATTCAGGCTTCCTATGTTTTTGCCAATCTCTCCTGACTTTGTTTTTAAGAGATGTAATTTCTATGATTTCCTTAGGTAAAGTATTACGCTCCATTCCATATTTATTATTCAATTTAGATCCTAGGCTTCATGGGGCAGGGGTGGCTCAAGATTCGAGTCCCAGTTGGGCCATCGTTAGATTTATCTCCGCAAAACTCCCCTCCCTTGGTCACGAAGGGCTTGTCAAGGTCTGCTCCATTGGATGGGAAGGTAAGGGAGAGTAGACTTGTGTAAAGGAGGATCATGCCCTGTGCACGTTAAAAAACATGCTGGATGGCCTTAATGGGAGGCTACCATCTGTCTCCTAGCAGCTGTTCAGTGGATTTCTTCCCAGTAACCTGCTCTGAGCCTTCGGGTCCTTCTGACCTGTCCATTCAGAAATTGTGTTCAAAAAAGTGCCTCTCAGAGGTAAAACAACCTAACCCTTACGCTTCATAAATCGTTTGTTAGCTATTAAAAAACAAAGTCATGAGGCTTGTTATGACAAGTCGTATACACTGACCTTAAAGGTACCTTCAACACCCTACTCTTTAGTTACAGTCCAATAGATTTCCAATGACTAACTCCTATAATGCTTAAATTAATCGATAGAGAATGTATGTTCGGCGATAGATGGCTCTGCTGTCAAAATTACCTCACATTCTATCAGAGGGCCCTGGGTTCTGATCCCGACTTATGACAATTTTTTGTCTATAATGATTTAAAATTGTCTATTGACATTCACCAGATTTTTTTGCAACCACCCTCCTAACTATTGACCCTCCCCACGTATCTCAGGAATTGTGGGATTTGGTTGTTTTATCTCTGAGCGGTACTTTTTTGCACACAATGGGCTAAATGGACAGGTCACAAGGACCCCAAAGCTCAGAGAAGGTTGGGGGAGGAACCCATTGGAACAGCTGTTGGGAGACAGATTGTACTTTTAGCGTGTCCTTTAACGTGCACAGAGTATAGCACTCCCACACAGAGACGCGGCCTAATGTCCCGTCCGACGGAAGCAGCCTTTCCAAGCCCATAGGTGTCCCCTATGGACGGAGATCAGGGTGGGGGTTGTGCGGAGATAAATCTTAAGTAAATACGATTAGGACTCGAATCTGGGAACTACTTAATGTGATTTTAACGACAGAACCAATCCCCACCCTGTCTCGTCTCGAATTGGATGATAAACTTTTACAGTTTCATTGTTATGGGTATGAATTTTTTTATATGTCACTGATTGATCATTAATTTTACGAAATATCGAGTTTCTGGGGTAATATAAAAGACGGGAAAAACAAAAAAGGGTTGGGTTGTTTTACCTCTGAGCGGCACTTTTTTGCACACCATGGGCTAAATGGCCAGGTCACATGGACCCCGAAGGCTCAGAGAAGGTTGTGGGAGGTCACTGACGGGAGGCTACCATCTGTCTCCCAACAGCTGTTGGGAGACAGATGGTAGCCTCCCGTCAAGGCCATCCAGCGTTGTCTTTAACGTGCATAGGGTATGGCTCTCCCGCACACGGGGCCACGGCTTAACGTCCCATCCGACGGACGGTGGCCTTTTCAAGCCCATCGGTGTCCCCTACTGACCGTGGGTAGGGTGGGGAATTTTTGCGGAGATAAAACTCAACGCTGACCCAGCTGGGACTCGAACCTGGGAACTACAGATTACGAGCCTGGCGCGCTACTGACTGAACCACCCCCAACCTGGCGCGCTACCGACTGAGTCACCCCCGCCCCTAAATTATCCAGCAAAAATAGACAGCACGTATATTTTCATATGAACAGTTCGTGATCTAGAAAAAACTAAAGGACGGGGCTGGGAAAAAGAAGGGGACTGGATTTCCATTGCAGTATACAGTTTCTCCCTCCATTTTAGTGGTCTTTAAAACTTTCTTTATAAATGCATCAAATATGCACATGTTTCGTTATTTCTGCCTCTATTATTACCCTTACTAACGTTGTCAAGAGGAGGAAGGAATACTCTCCCCTCCTCTTCCACCTCCTCCTCTATATACGGCCCTGCATTATTAAGGAATGCATTATTAAGGAATAATAATAATAATAATCTTTATTTTATTCCACCAGTCAATACAATATACATTAACATAGCATAATTATCTAATAACAATTAATATATACATGAGAAAAATTGAGAAGTGAAATAGCTGAGAAATATCAATTGCATCAGAAAAGGTAAATAACAATCATATTAAATATTGGTGTTTAATAGGAAAGGCGAAACAAAAAAGGAGAGCATAGTAAGCTGACGCTTATTTTTAGTTAATGCTCCCTATTTCCTTCAAAGTTCAATTATGACAACAGTAAAGTATACAATAATTCAAATAGTACAATAATTCAATAGTATAAAAGGTCAAATGGTTATGAGACATATTACACTGATACATAGAAGAAGGTTTCATTGCTTTGTAAGAAGAAACGTTCTACATTTGATTTTAAAGATTTTGCATTTTTAACATCATCAGGAAATTCAGACCAAATTTTTACTGCATTGTATTTGATAGATCTCTGCCCAATTGACAATCGACACATAGGTATACTCAGATCCTCTCTATGACGTGTTTCATAATTATGAAAATTCGAAAGACTCTGAAAATAGTCTTTAAATCTATCCAATTTAATCAATCTCATTGTAATCGAATACACAAAGTTTCCTGATATCAGTTTGTAATTATTATAGACATTAAGAATTTTAACCTCAGAAAATAAATGTGCCACGGGATCATAATATCTTTTACCAACAATATATCTAACAATTCTTTTCTGAAGACGATATATAGCATTCAGATTATAGTCAAAAGTATTACCCCAGACTAAAATTCCATATGTTATATAAGAATAAATGAAAGAGTAGTATAAATTTGTCAAAATTTGTTTGTTAACCAGATGACGTTATTTTACCAATCATACCAATATTCCTTGACAGAGTGATTCTCAGCTGCTTTACGTGATATGACCAGTTCAGATTTTCATCGATCCATATTCCTAAGAATTTATATTCAGTGCATCTCTTTAGCTTAATTTCATTAATCTTCACATCGAAACATTTCTCATCGATATTTTTGTTTTTATTTTTATAAATCATGTATGTGGATTTCTTCACATTTGTTAATAAATTGTTATGTCTGCACCATTCCGATATAATATTTAGAGAGTAGTTAACACTGCTAATCAGGCTTGCAGAATCTTGGTTGAAATCGATAATACTTGTATCATCAGCACATCTTTGAATTAATGTGTAACTTTGCTAAATCGTTAATGTAAAGTAGGAAAAGGATCGGACCAAGAATCGAACCTTGAGGCACACCTCTGTAAATAAAATGTTCATCTGATATACTACCATTTACTTCTACAAGAGCTTTCCTCTGAAATAAGTAGCTTCTTAACCAGTTATTTATTTTACCTCTCAGGCCATAAAATTCAATTTTCTTTAACAAAATTTCGTGGTTAATACTGCCAAATGCTTTCGTAAAATCAAGATATACAGCTAATTCAATGTGACCTGCATCCAAATGATTGACAATATGCTCATATAAATCTGCAATGGCTGTCTGAGTAGATTTTTTATTTTGAAAACCATATTATTGTTGTGTAATAATTTTCATATTATCTAGGAATTTAGTAATACGTATACAAATTAGCTTTTCAAAGATTTTCGAGAAGATTGGCAAAATTGAAATAGGTCTGTAGTTTTCTATGTTTTCTTTATCACCTGATTTATGTATGGGAAGAATTCTGGCAATTTTCAGTTTATCCGGGAATACTTCGTTTATTATTGATAAATTAAATATATAGCACAAAGGTTCTTTTATTGTATGTATAACCTTAGTTGTATTTGAATACTTCGCTACCGAGAGTGAATTCGAAATAAAAAAAAACATACTATAAATGAGCTTGTTTAATTACTAATTACTTCAATAATAAACTATTTTATAGTCATAGTGAATATCAAAATGCTAACTATCAGTATTAATTGATACTGATGAGTGGTTAGCGCGCTTGGCTACTGATACCACGGGACCTGGATTCGAGCACCGGGTAAGGCATGGATGTATGTGTTGTTTTTCTGCTGAGGTCCTGCCATCCTCACAGGCCTTCTACTTTGGCATATAAACTGACAGGCTCCTTTCAGACCTCTGTGGCAAGCAGCTGCTTGAGAGGGTATTTATTTTTATTTTATAATTTCTAGATTATCTGTTAAACCAAAAGCATTCTCTATGATGTGTTACATTAGTTATATAAATATTGCTATTTTACTTAAAATTAAAACTTGTCTTACCAGTTAATGATCTAAAACAGTGTCTCGCAAACTTTTTTACTCTGCGGCACAAAGAATCTAATTTTTTTTCCGCGGCACACTGAATCAAATTTTTTTTTCCGCGACACACCTAAAAAAGAATAAAAGCAAACTCTATATAATCGTCATTATATTTGCGCTTTGTTGAAGTCAACAGCCTGGTTTTGCTTGAAGATTTGCTCTCGTTCTTTAATTCATAACTCGGTGTTTGTTTTAAATATTTGTCCATTCTATGCCTTCAAATAATCAAAAATTAATACCAAAATTTGGAAAAAGCTTGATAAATACTTACAAGATCCCAGTTGATAAAATCTGAAAGAGTTTTATTAAAGCACGTCGATAACACAAGTCAAAATGAAATCTTTGGAATTTGAAATGAAAAAATTTGAAAAAGTGTCAATTTAAAAATCTCTCGCGGCACACTTGGAACCTCTCGCGGCACACTAGGAACCTCTCGCGGCACACAGTTTGCGAGACACTGATCTAAAATATATCACTGCGCACAACACAAACCAAAATTGTCTCAAAAAGAGCCATTTTTGTTCTTATTACTTAAGCGAACAGATTAAGATAAACTACTTTCTTCCTCACACGTTATCCGAACTACAATTCTTCTACTTCATCGTTCGAATACCTAAGTGACGTGATTCACACGAGTGGATATATCTCGAGTGTCACGTAATACCACAGTCTCGTTTTCGTTGCTGCACATGTGCATTTGGTTTTACTGCCCCCCTTGCATTTTGTTCGTTTCAAACACTCCTCAATCCATAGGGTTTTGATTTCTTCCACGAAACGGTGCCAAATGATCCACCTGAACCACCTTACACCTTGTAATAGACGTCATCGAATGCGATACACTATGTCGTTAATCCTAGTAACTACTGTATATGGACGTTCCCAAGGTTGGTGAAGTTTTGGAGAAAGTCTTTTCTTTCTATGTGGATTATAGTGAGAGACAAGATCTCTTTGGTTGAAGAGAGTTCGATTTGTTTTGCTGTCGTATCACATTTTGGTTTTCTCTCTCGCCAGCTTGATGTTATGCCTGACGGAGTTGTGGATTTCTTCTAGTCGTTGTTTCAGATCAGGGTTGCTTCGGGCCGACCACATAGAAGGTCACAGACAAAACGTAATTCCTTTTCCAACAAGCATCATGGAAGGTGTCTGTCTAATTATTTCGTGCACTGCTCTCCTGCATTCCAACAAAAAGAATGGTATATGGCGAGCTCAGTCACATTGATGGTCGTCGACAAAGACAAAACCAACGCTAGATGTTGTGCAATTGTCTTATTAAATCTCTCAACCATACCATCCGACTGAGAGTGTAAAGGAGTCGTTCTGGTTTTCTGAACGTGTAGCAATTGGCGCATACCTTGAAATACATTAGAATCAAAATTCCGTCCTTGGCCCGAGTGGAGTTGTAAAGTTACTCCATATCTACTGACCAAATTATTCACTATCAACTCTGTAAATTTCGTTGCCTCCTGATCCTGGATAGGCTAATTTCAGGGGAATCATCCTGATTTCCCTAGGGCCTATCCAGGATCATTTCAGGCTAATTATCCTGGATAGGCCCTAGGGAACAGACCCAAAACATCTATGGCTACTCCCGCAAAAGGGGCATCAACATTTTATATTTGCATCTTGCCCTGACTCCTAGTCTTTCGGTCTTTCTTTGCTGCACAGGCTTCACATTGCCTATAACTTTTTTCAAAGTCTGCCCTGGGTTTACAACCAGTGGGTTATGGGTTGTTTTACCTCTGAGCTGCACTTTTTTGCACACCATGGGCTAAATGGTCAGGTCACATGGACTCCGAAGGCTCAGAGAAGGTTGCGGGAGAGGACCCACTGGAACAGCTGTTGGGAGACAGATGGTAGCCTCCCGTCAAGGCCATCCAGCGTGTTCTTTAACGTGCACAGGGTATGGCTCTCCCGCACACGGGGCCACGGCTTAACGTCCCATCCGACGGACAGCGGCCTTTCCAAGCCCATCGGTGTCCCCTACTGACTGTGGGCAGGGCGGGGAATTTTGCGGAGATAAATCTCAACGCTGACCCAGATGGGACCCGAACCTGGGAACTAGAGATAACGAGCCTGGCGCGCTACCGATTGAGCCACCCCGTCGCCATTTCAACCAGTAAAATCGTTCACTGGCTTTCGATAATGTCTTATTAACACTAAATGTCCTCCAGTGGCACTTTCATACACATCCTTGATCACTAATTCCACTCGCCAGCAAGTCAATTTTCCAGTAGGGATCTCCCATCTTCTGTACAATGCACTATCTTTCACTTATAAGGTGTCGCACTGTGCCCAATAGTTCTTCATGGTTGGGCTATATCTGGATATATGATCCCAATTAAGTCGTGTAGCAGATGTTTTAATCAAATATAATATTGGTCTGATATCTTCATCATCCAGTTGGGCCTTTCTAATTTCTATTGAGCTCCAAATGTCAGGTGTATCACTGTTTTCTTGTGTTGATGATATCTGTCTAATCAGTATTAGCTCCTGAATGCTATGTTTCAATTTTGCATTACAGCAATGTTTGCACTCGTCAATACATGGGCGTCTAGAAAGTGCATTTGCATTCCTGTATAGCTTCCCACTATGTAAATATCGTACTTTCTATGCTATGAGAATTGATTGAGTACGCTATGTAAATATCGTACTCAATGTAAATATCGTACTTTTGCAACCGCTGTATGCACCTGGCAATCTATCCTTCAGGATTTTTGAAGATTAGTAGCACCTGATAACAGCATGGTGAGTGGGAATAAGAAATTTTTGGCCATAATGGTAATGATGGAAATGCTAGATGTTGTGCAATTGTCTTATTAAATCTCTCAACCATACCATCCGACTGAGAGTGTAGAGGAGTCGTTCTGGTATTCTGAACGCGTAGCAATTGGCGTATACCTTGAAATACATTAGAATCAAAATTCCGTCCTTGGGCCGAGTGGAGTTGTAAAGTTACTCCACATCTACTGATCTAATTATTCACTATCAACTCTGCATAGCACAATAATTTCTTTCTGGTTTGGGTAGAATTTTATTGAAGCATGGCTGCACTTGATGAACTTCAATTCTGGCCAATTGCAACAATAGACTGCACTTGGCGAGCACCAAAATTCTGAAGGATAGACTTGGAGAGCACCAAAATGCTGAAGGATAGACTTGGAGAGCACCAAAATGCTGAAGGATAGACTTGGAGAGCACCAAAATGCTGAAGGATAGACTTGGAGAGCACCAAAATGCTGAAGGATAGACTTGGAGAGCACCAAAATTCTGAAGGATAGACTTGGAGAGCACCAAAATTCTGAAGGATAGACTTGGAGAGCACCAAAATGCTGAAGGATAGACTTGGAGAGCACCAAAATGCTGAAGGATAGACTTGGAGAGCACCAAAATACTGAAGGATAGACTTGGAGAGCACCAAAATTCTGAAGGATAGACTTGGAGAGCACCAAAATGCTGAAGGATACTCTTGAAGAGCACCAAAATGCTGAAGGATAGACTTGGAGAGCACCAAAATGCTGAAGGATAGACTTGGAGAGCGCCAAAATGCTGGAGGATAGACTTGGAGAGCGCCAAAATGCTGAAGGATAGACTTGGAGAGCACCAAAATGCTGAAGGATAGACTTGGAGAGCACCAAAATGCTGAAGGATAGACTTGGAGAGCGCCAAAATGCTGAAGGATAGACTTGGAGAGCACCAAAATGCTGAAGGATAGACTTGGAGAGCACCAAAATGCTGAAGGATAGACTTGGAGAGCACCAAAATGCTCGAGTACATCTCAGTAAGCACCAAAATGCTGAAGGATAGACTTGGAGAGCACCAAAATGCTCGAGTACATCTCGGTAAGCACCAAACGGTTCAAGAACACCTTTGGTGGTCATTAAATGGCTCAAGAAAAGCGTCGAAAAGAACCAAAATGTTCAAAGATGGCATTGTCAAGTACAGTCGCTCAAAAAAGTATCCGAACACTAGGGTTGATTACAGAATTGAGAAAAAATATCTGGCAACGATTTTTTTTAGAAATTAGTGATCTGGCAACCTTCGTGTCACGTGATTACATAATTCAGGAAAAATATCTGGAGCGTATGCAGTTACTGGTTGGTCAATGATACTTCCAGGATGCACTGAATTTGAGTTAATTTTAGTTATTCTTTTCCCTTTTAATATATATAATATACTGCATACATGTTTTTTTCAAACAATAGAAATGTGTTGGGGTGGTAGCTCAGTCGGTAGCGCAGCAGGTTCGAAATTTGCAGTTTCTGAGTTCGATTCCCGTCTGGACCAGCTTTCAGATTTATCTCTGCAAAACTTCCCGCCCTCCCCTCGGTCACTGGGGGACACGGATGGGATTGGAAAAGTCGCCGTCCATCGGATGGGTCGTTAAGCCGTGGCCCTTGTGCGGGAAACACATACTCTCTGCACGTTAAAAAACACGTTGGAGAGACTTGATGGAAAGCTGTCATTTGTCTCCTAACAGCTGTCTGTGGGTTCCCTCCCCCAACCTTCTTTTAGTTACATGGGTCCTTGTGACCTTGCCATTTAGACCATCGTGTGCAAAAATAGTATCCATTTAACCTAACCCATTTGAAATAATTAGTTGAAAAATATTGGTTTTGCCGACTGCGATTGAAACCCAGGTCTGCCAAAAAGCATGGCGAGAGTCTTAAACCGCTGGATCCTATAACCGCTGAAATTTTTTTTTTTTTTTATCAATAATCAAATCTGTATAACGGCTCTCCGGATCATGTGGCCACGGCTTTATGTCCCGTCTGACGCCCTCTCGTGAACCATTCGTGTCCCCTACTGACCGAGTGGACGATTTGCGAGTTATTTAATATGCACAGGGTACAGCTTTCCCGAACACTGAGGGGCGGGGGTGGCTCAGTCGGTAGCGCGCCAGGCTCGTAATCTGTAGTTCCCAGGTTCGAGTCCCAGCTGGGTCAGCGTTGAGATTTATCTCCGCAAAATTCCCCGCCCTGCCCACGATCAGTAGGGGACACCGATGGGCTTGGGAAGGCCGCCGTCCGTCGGATGGGACGATAAGCCGTCGCCCCGTGTGCGGGAGAGCCATACCCTGTGCACGTTAAAGAACACGCTGGATGGCCTTGACGGGAGGCTACCATCTGTCTCCCAACAGCTGTTCCAGTGGGTCCCCTCCCCCAACCTTCTCTGAGCCTTCGGGGTCCATGTGACCTGGCCATTTAGCCCATGGTGTGCAAAAAAGTGCCGCTCAGAGGTAAAACAACCCAACCCAACCCGAACACGGGGCCACGGCTTTATGTCCCGTTTGATACCCTCTACTGAACCATCCCGTGTCCATTACTAACCGAGTGAACGATTTGAGTATATAAATCTCAACACTGCCCAGGTGTGACTCAAACCAGGGAGATACAGATTACAAGCTTTGAAGCGCTACCGACTGAGCCACCCGTCTCCAGGCGCTCTGCGCTCGCAGTATGATGAAGGTGACCCTGATCAGAACCATTTACATAAGCTCCGTCCCATATGGAGGGGTTCTATTGGTTACTAACTGGTCTATTGGTTAGTGTACCTGAATTATCGGCTCTATTGGTGGCGTACCTGACTATTAACCTGCTGTGATTTTTTGGCAGTGTTCGAATCGCAGTCAGGACAAAAAATATTTTCAACTAATTATTTCATGTGGGTTGGGTTATCTCTGAGGGGACACTTTATTGCACACAGTGGGCTAAATGACAAGGGTTGGGTTGTTTTACCTCTGAGCGGCACTTTTTTGCACACCATGGGCTAAATGGCCAGGTCACATGGACCCCGAAGGCTCAGAGAAGGTTGAGGGAGGGGACGCACTGGAACAGCTGTTGGGAGACAGATGGTAGCCTCCCGTCAAGGCCATCCAGCGTGTTTAAATGACAAGGTCACAAGGACTTCTGCGGCTTAGAAAAGGTTGGGGGAGGGAACCCAGTGGACAGCTGTTAGGAGACAAATGGGAGCCTTCCGTTCAGTTGGGTTTTTTACCTCCGAGAGACATTTTTTTTTGCACACAATAGGCTAAATGGCCAGGCCACAAGGACCCGGAAGGCTCAAGGTTGGGGTAGGGGATCCACTGGAATAGCTGATGAGAAACAGATGATAGACTCCCTCAAGGTCATCCAGCATGTTCTTTAACGTGCACAGGGTATGGCTATCTCGCACACGCGGAAACGGCTTAACGTCCCATCCGATGAACGGCGGCATTTCGTAGCACATTGACGTCCTCTATTGACCCTGGGCAGGACTGAGAGTTTTGCGAAAATAAATCTTAACGAGACCCAGCTGGGGCTCAAACCCCCCCCCCCCCCTCGAGAGGGAATCACCTTGTTGTGGTGAGAGGGCTTGAGAGCCTTAATGAAGTTAAGGGCAATGCTGACTAGAGCTGCTCATGTCAGACAGGCCAAAATGGAAAAGCCGGACTAAGAGTTCCCGTCACGAAAGGCGAAGCAACTTGGATCATTATATCCCTGTTTGTGGCGATCTGGAATTTAGAATAAACTCCAAGTTTTGCAGCGGGTTATGGCGTGGATTGGACTTTACTTCTATAGTAATGTTCACCCTAGATTGTCGTGGGCCGTGCTTTACCTATATGGTACTGTATGTCCACGACCATTAAATAGGGGTCAACATGACATTATCCCAATACTGGTAGTGCTTTAGGCGGAATTAGTGGGTCTTGTCATTAAGTATACAGGGTGAATCTGAAAAAGTGGGCAAAACTTTACGGGGTGGTAGAACGCAGCTATACGAGCAATATTCGTCATAGAATGTATGGTCGGAACGCAAACGGCGAGCCGCTAGGTGGCGTTGGAAATGGTATAAAAGGGTCGGTCCTCGCACCCAACGGCATTTCTACCGTGGATTGCCGTGAGGATGGCTGGTTATACTAACCACGAAATGGCGGATATGCCCTTTGTGTACGGTGCGGCGGACGGGAATGCAAGTGAGGACCGACCCTTTTATACCATTTCCAACGCCACCTAGCGGTTGGCCGTTTGCGTTCCGACCATACATTCTATGACGAATATTGCTCGTATAGCTGCGTTCTACCACCCCGTAAAGTTTTGCCCACTTTTTCAGATTCACCCTGTATATACCTAGGGCTCGAACCTGGGAACCTCATATTTTGTGTCTGGCGCACTATAGACTGAGTCACCCCCGACCCTATTTCAAGTGATAGATTCTTTTAAAAAATATGACAGCTAATTTTTAAATATTCATAATTTTTTTAATATAGTTGCACAGAAAAAATTTTAGAGCATTACTTTGCTTTTTTCGCGTACCAAAAATTTTGCGTTAATAATTTATTAAACTGCACGTTTTGCAATTTTCTTGCTAGTTATTGGGTTTTTTAAAAATCAATAGCTTTCAGATTATTTGACATTATTTTGTATAATCATGATAAATAAATTATTCTCTTTATACTGGTTTTTAACTCTACGAAGGGGCGGGGGTGGCTCAGTCGGTAGCGCGCTAGGCTCGTAATCTGTAGTTCCCAGGTTCGAGTCCCAGCTGGGTCAGCGTTGAGATTTATCTCCGCAAAACTTCCCACCCTGCCCACGGTTAGTAGGGGACACCGACGGGTTTTAAAAGGTACGATGTCCGTCGGATGGGACGTTAAGCCGTAGCCACGTGTATGGGAGAGTTGGGTTGGGTTGTTTTACCTCTGAGCGGCACTTTTTTGCACACCATGGGCTAAATGGCCAGGTCACATGGACCCCGAAGGCTCAGAGAAGGTTGGGGGAGGGGACCCACTGAAACAGCTGTTGGGAGACAGATGGTAGCCTCCCGTCAAGGCCATCCAGCGTGTTCTTTAACGTGCGCAGGGTATGGCTCTCCCACACACGGGGCCACGGCTTAACGTCCCATCCGACGGACGGCGGCCTTCCCAAGCCCATCGGTGTCCCCTACTGACCGTGGGCAGGGCGGGGAATTTTGCGGAGATAAATCTCAACGCTGACCCAGCTGGGACTCGAACCTGGGAACTACAGATTACGAGCCTGGCGCGCTACCGACTGAGCCACCCCCGCCCCATTGTGTATGGGAGAGCCATACCCTGTGCACGTTAAAGAACACGCTGGATGGCCTTGACGGGAGGCTACCATCTGTCTCCCAACATCTGTTCCAGTGGGTCTCCTCCCCCAACCTTCTCTGAGCCTTCGGGGTCCATGTGACCTGGCCATTTAGCCCATGGTGTGCAAAAAAGTGCCGCTCAGAGATAAAGCAACCCTAACTCTACGAAATGTAGCAGTCTGTGGTTCTCCTCATGGTCAAGAGAGATAAAACTTGTGCTGTAGTTTAATATTGGTGGCGCTAATAATTGCCAGAGAAGTCGGGAGGTCTGTGGATTCTGTCCAACACCTCCTATAACAGAAAGCCATGAGACCAAATTGATGACGTCACTTAGGTAGTCCTACCAAATAGACTTTACTTATATTTTTAATTCTAATATTATTACTGGTGGACTCTGTATTAATTAGCATTATGATATTTGATAATAAACACGAATAATTTTCTTTTTAAATAATATATATTTATAGATAAACATTACTATAAAGATTAGCATGAGTCCACCAGTAATAATATCTGTCTTCTGAAACACTGATGATCAAAACACCTGTCAACAAATTCAAGCTAACATCATGCATGACTTCCAAAATATATTCTTCGTTTTCCAATGTAATTCTTTGATTTCCACGAATATTGAGTAGTTGACAAGGAAATGTTACCAAAAGCTGTAAGCGCAAAAGTCGCCACTTGTTCAGCAGTTTCTCCTTTATAAAAGGCAAAAGTCGGTGTGCTAACTTCAAACCCGGAAAAATCTTGACGAACGATTCAGCTAAAGAATTGGACAGTCGGAAACAAACATGAGGTTCCTAGCTATAACTCTTCTCATAATTTCATCTTTCTGCGTTAATGGTAAGGTTCTATTTAGATTGCAGCTATATTCGAATATAATGCGAAACCGCATTAAACTAGTACACTAAAGTTTGCAATTTTAAACTACTGTAAGGTAACAGAAGCCGTCCCGTGGCCGAGTGGTTAGCGCGCTTGGCTACTGATCTACGGGACCTGGATTCGAGCCCCGGGTAAGGCATGGATGTTTGTGTTGTTTTTCTGCTGAGGTCCTGCCATCCTCTCAGACCTTCTACTCTGGCATATAAACTGACAGGCTCCTGTCAGACCTCTGTGGCAAGCAGCTGCTTAAGGGGGTATTTATCTATTTTATTATAAGGTAACAGAATGTCTAATGATTTTTATGTATTAAAAATATCAAGAGCACAGGTTTTCCGACAATGTGCTCCAAGATAACAAGTTTATCTTCAAATGATGCTTTGGTTTCAGATCTGGAGAATTCATGGGCTTATTATGTGAATCAATGTAATGCAATTCTTCCTCTTCCGCGGACTGAGGAGCGGGGTGGCTCAGTCGGTAGCGCGCCAGGCTCGTAATCTGTAGTTCCCAGGTTCGAGTCCCAGCTGGGTCAGCGTTGAGATTTATCTCCGCAAAAATTCCCCGCCCTGCCCACGGTCAGTAGGGGACACCGATGGGCTTGGAAAGGCCGCCGTCCGTCGGATGGGACGATAAGCCGTGGCCCCGTGTGCGGGAGAGCCATACCCTGTGCACGTTAAAGAACACACTGGATGGCCTTGACGGGAGACTACCATCTGTCTCCCAACAGCTCTTCCAGTGTGTCCCCTCCCCTAACCTTCTCTGAGCCTTCGGGGTCCATGTGACCTGGCCATTTAGCCCATGGTGTGCAAAAAAGTGCCGCTCAGAGGTAAAACAATCCAACTCGCGAACTGAGAAGGGGCGAAGTGGTTAAGTCGGTAGTGTCACGGCCACCTCGATATAACAGACCTGCACACTGCAGTTACAGAAGACATAATTGTGAGAGATCACAAACAGACGAAATGGAGCACTGGGCTTTTTTTTGCAAGTCCTTATTCTCTTTCATCTGAAGTGTACCTGTGGAACACCTCCTACAAGAGAAAGCAAGACCACCAATTTATGATGTCAACTTAAGAATCTCTATATTACAGATATTTCTTATATTTCTGATTTTAATATTATTACTCGTGGATTCTGTGCTAATTTTTATACTAATGTTTATCTATAAATATATTTTATTTGGGAGCAAATTTATTTGTATTAATTAGCATTACTATATTTGATAATAAATATGAATAATATTATTTCTAAAAAAATTGAACATTAGTACAAAGAGATACAAAGAGTACACAAGAGATCAACAGTAATAATAGTGGAATAAAAAATATAAGGATTGTCTATATAGTAAGACTACTCAAATGACGTCATAAATTTGTCCATTGGCTTTCTGTTATAGGAAGTGTTGTTCTATCTCTCCTTACTCCATGGGATTTATTTAGAGATTCTGTATGTCTTAAGAAATTATTAATTCATGAATTTACCTTAACGAACACATTAAGAGAATTGGTGTTTCTCCTACTTTCAAAAATCATATCGATCCCTCTAATACGATATAACAGCAACAGTATATCAAAAAATTATTACTACATATATTATATTTTTTCGATTTATTTTAATAATTATAAATGGGAATGAAGTCGTTTTCCATAACTACCGATTCAGTAATAATTTAAATGTCTTTTGAAAGACTGAAATTTAAATAAAATTAAACAGAACAAATACCAAAATGGTCATTAATATTTACTGATAATTAACATATAGCAATCATCAAACTTCAGAACGAACAAATTATTTTGCTCTTACGAACTACCAACTCAGTAACAATTTAAAAGCATTCATTCTGTAATTAAGTTTACAGAGCAGAACAATAGTAATATAATCATTAACATTTTCTGAAAATTAACGCACTTAAAAATCATGAAACCTTAAAAGAAACGAAGATTTTTTTTTATCTTATGAACTACCAGTACTCTAATAAGTTAAAAAAGTATGTAAAAATTAAATTAAATTGAACAAGAGCAAAAACATCATCAACAATTTCTGTAAATTAATGCACTTAAAATCATAAAATCTTAAAGGAAACAAAGAATTTTTTTTATCGTATGAACTACCAGTTCAGTAACAATTTAAAAGAATTCGTTTAGCAATTAAATTTAAAGTGATTCGTAGTTAATAATCGTAATAATAAGAAAATCGTAGTTAACATTTAATGAAAACGAAAATTAACATCTGGTAATCATAAAAGCTTAGAAGAAACAAAAGATTATTTGATCTTACGCTCTATAACAATTTTACAGGCTCACCTGTAAAAAGTAATGATAATTCGCAAGGAGCATTTTAACATCCTTTTACAGAACTTGCTTTATCGTTGAAAAAGGACAACCAGAAATTAGAACAGCCGTTGTTTGCCTGAAGCCTCGAAGTGTGACCCCGGCAGTGAAGATGTTCATAGAGGATAACACATTGATGATCACAAACTGTAACAGAAGAGGTCTTGTCCTCCATCCAATTTGGGATGTTGTTGCATATGCCACTATCCACAAAACCCGTCAGAGATGCTCCATTAGGATTTTTGTTCTCATCGTAATTCTCCCACAGAGTGTAACGATTTTGTCCACTGGCCAAACTACGGATTTTCTGTCCATTGATGTAGATCCCATCGTTTCGAACAATGTATTGGTAAGTTTTATCGTATTTTCTTACATAGAGCATTTCGTCGTTGAAGACATCCCATCTGGCCCAGAAAGTTTTGTAGTCTAGAGTACAATAGAAAAGTGTTCGTCCTCCTATAACCATCGGCTTGAAACTAAAAGCCATGGATTCTCCTCGCTGAATATGTTTCTCACCGATGCTGTCGTCAGCAGAAGCACACCAGATGCGAAACCAATCATCAGCTTCGTTAGTGATGGCAACAACTCTTCGAGATCCATAGTGACCGAGCAAGGCGAGTTCCTTAGCTAAACTTCCTACATTGATACCTGTTTTCACAGCTCCGACTGAGTTTCTTTTCACCCTGTGCAAGGACTCACTGAAGGTGGTGGCATCAGTAGCGAAGTGTAGCATCCAAACGAAGGACAAAACTGAATAGAGCAGCAGCATCTTCAGAAAGGCTTGCAATTAATTCTATGCAGGCAGTCGTCTCTCTATCTGAAATTGCGAAATGTTTGGTTCTGCTTTTATAGCGAACTGTGCGTTTCTAAACAATTGCGTACTTAGAATTGATTCTTTTATCTTTTGAAGTTGTCAACAGTGTAATAGAAGGTGGATATCTTTTGTTTCGAGGAACGCTAACTTCCTAGGAATCTAGGAAGTTAGCTTTACAAACTGTGTAGGAACAATTTCTTCCCGGATTTGCCATCAAAGCAGGAACAGGATGCGATTTTGTAGAGGGACAAAATGGCAATCCAGGAAAAGACGAAGAAACGAGTGTAACGAAGTATCCTGTTTCCTCTGTTATACTTTCAAGTGTGGTAACGTTAATATATATAAAACGGATATATTGAAAAAATTTCCATCATATCTTTCCGCAGCTTTTCAGAAGTGAAATTGTCGGAATCGCTGTCAGTGAAATATCCGTATAACGAAATTAAAGGCATGAGAAAATGTATTCGTTATAATGAAATGAAATAAAAAAACGTGCTTTGATAATTACATCTATGCCACAAAAAAATCATTATGAAGAACATTTAGCGTGTATTAGAGTTTACTTCCTAAATTTGGGTTGTTTTACCTCTGAGCGGCACTTTTTTGCACACCATGGGCTAAATGGCCAGGTTACAAGGACCCCAAAGGCTCAGAGAAGGTTGGGGGAGGGGACTCAATAGAACAGCTGTTAGGAGACAGATGGTAACCTCCCGTCAAGACCATCCAGCGTGTTCTTTAACGTGCACAGGGTATGGCTCTTCCGCACACGGGGCCACGGCTTAACGTCCCATCCGATGGACGGCGGCCTTTCCGAGCCCATCGGTGTCCCCTACTGACCGTGGGCAGGGCGGGGAATTTTGCGGAGATAAATCTCAACGCTGACCCAGCTGGGACTCGAACCTGGGAACTACAGATTACGAGCCTGGCGCGCTACCGACTGAGCCACCCCCGCCCCGTTTACTTCCTAAAAAAGTTGGAATTTATTTTTTACTCTCTGCTCCAAAAAGCATCTCTTAGTGATCATTACGGAGCAACGAAAATTTTTGTGCCATATTGGCTGCTAATAGTTAAACCAAACTAACTGATGAACTTAAATAAAATATTAATAATAATAAGGAACAAATATTACAATGGTTTAAATTAATAGAATTATAGAACGCGTGGATTAGAACTGCTTTGAAAGAACTTTTCGTTGATGCTAACGTTATTTGCAATGCAATACCATCAGAATCGCATAGATCTCCTACTTTGAAAATCTCCTTTCATGCTAGGATAATGTTCGAGCCCCGGGTAAGGCGTGGACGTTTGTTTTGCTTTTCTGCTGAGGTCCCGCATCCTCACAGACCTTTTACTATGGTGTATAAACTGACGGGCTCTTCTAAGACTTCTGTGTCAAGCAGCTGTTTGAAGGAATTTTTATTTTATTTTTAGTGTGGCAACGCCGCTTTAGCATCATGCCGGCATGTATAGAAAGCATCCATACCCACGGAGTGAAATCGGCAAATATGTGTGCGGGCGATGTACAGTAGCTCAAAAAAGGATCCGAACATTATGGTTGATTACAGAATTCAGAAAAAATATCTGGAAACGATTTTTTTTATAAATTAGTGATCTGGCAACCTTCGTGTCACGTGACAGGAAGGTTGCCAGATATTTTTTCTGAATTCTGAAATCAACCATAGTGTTCGGATACTTTTTTGTGTTACTGTACACTAGTGTCTGATAGGCGCAGTGCTGTGATTGGTCAGATATTTCATAGCGTTTAATTCATTGTAGCGTTCCGAGATGCTTAAATGTATATGTTGTTCAAGATTCCTTTTTAAAAAATTTCTTATACAGTCGCTCAAAAAAATATCCGAACACTATGGTTTTTTGAGCGACTGTACCAATAATGTTTTTTTATCTGGAATGAATTTTTATTTCATTAAACAGATTCTTCAACATTTTATTAACTTTTTTTAAATTTGGACATATAGACCCTTAGTTTTCTTTTTCAAGCCTTCTCGTGACTTACAAACAGCTAAGTCCTACGGTGTAGGTTGTGTTGTTTTGCCTCTGAGCGGCACTTTTTTTGCACACCATGGGCTAAATGGCCAGGTCACATGGACCCCGAAGGCTCAGAGAAGGTTGGGGGAGGGGACCAACTGGAACAGCTGTTGGGAGACAGATGGTAGCCTCCCGTCAAGGCCATCCAGCGTGTTCTTTAACGTGCACAGGGTATGGCTCTCCCGCACACGGATCCACGGCTTAACGTCCCATCCGACGGACGGCGGCCTTTCCAAGCCCATCGGTGTCCCCTACTGACCGTTGGCAAGGCGGGGAATTTTGCGGAGATAAATCTCAACGCTGACCCAGCTGGGATTCAAACCTGGGAACTACAGATTACGAGCCTGGCGCGCTACCGACTGAGCCACCCCCGCCCCAACGAAAGATGGGCGAAAGTAAAAAAGATTAATATGTTTCGAGTGTTTATGGGTTTTCTTTCTGAATTTTACATAAAACTACTTAATTAAAATGATATAAAATAACATATTTTATTTATTAAGGGTTTATTAAAGTATTTTAAAATTAATTACTAACTTTTTAAAAGCATAACGTAGACAATGAAATTTTAATAAATAAGCATTAAAAAGAAAACGCTTCCTCTACACAAATGATTAAGGTCAACTAAAAGCCCAATTTAGCCTGTTGTACTTTCTCACCTACCATATATGTACACAAGGACATTTGAGCTGGTTTAATAACCAGGTACACTAACCACTAGAGCAAGTAAGGGCTCTGTCTCAGCTCAAAGAATTAGAAAATTTAATTATACGCTGTCCGTGACTGAGGTTATGTCGATGTTCTCATCAGTGCCATCTAAATCATTTCGCGAGCGGAGAGAGTCTGAGGAGGGAGTGGCTCAGTCTGTAGCGGGCCAGGCTCATAATCTACACTTCCTTGGTTCGAGTAGCCCTTGGGTTGGGTTGTTTTACCTCTGAGCGGCGCTTTTTTGCACACCATGGGCCATGTCACATGGACCCCGAAGGCTCAGAGAAGGTTGGGGAAGGGGACCCACTGGAACAGCTGTTGGGAGACAGATGATAGCCTCCCGTCAAGGCCATCCAGCGTGTTCTTTAACGTGCACAGGGTATGGCTCTCCCGCACACGGAGCCACGGCTTAACGTCCCATCCGACGGACGGCGGTCTTTCCAAGGTCATCGGTGTCCCCTACTGACCGTGGGCAGGGCGGGGAATTTTGCGGAGATAAATCTCAACGCTGACCCAGCTGGGACTCGAACCTGTGAACTACAGATTACGAGCCTGGCGCGCTACCGACTGAGCCACCCCCGCCCCGAGTCGCCCTTGGACAGCGTTGAGATTGATCTCCGTAAACCGTCCATTTGGTTAGTAGGGGTCTTGGAAAGGCCGTCGGATGGGACGTTAAGCAATGGTTCTTTGTGCGGAAGAGCCATACCCTGTGCACTTTAAAATACACTCTGGATGGCCTTGACGGGAGGTTATCATCTGCCTCCTAACGGCTGTTCAGTGGGTTCTCTTCCTCAAACCACCTCTGAGCCTTCGGGGTCCTTATGGACTGGCCATTTTGCCCGATGTGTGCAAAAAAAAAGGGGCCGTTTAGAGGTAAATGAACCCAATACTAATTGCAGCATCTATATGCACTGAATCTGGCGAACAGAACAAAAAAAGGAAAATTAAATATGCGAAAATTGCTAAATTTATGCAAATTTTAATAAAAGGCAATTTAATTGTTTAAGCAAAGTAAAATAAAACAGTTTTCTAATTATGAGTTTATTGTTCATTATTTTAGAATTATTAAATTTTAAAATTGAGCTAAAGATAACCAAACGGATTCTAAGAGATACAAAATTTAATAAAACACCTATGTGTTTATATACTACTTCTTCTGTTAGTGAACTGTCCGGGTCTGGTGTATTTAGATTTATATATAGCATTTGCTAAATGCTAATAAAACAAATGTATTCCTTGGGTTGTTTCACCTCTGACCGGCACAGTTTTGCACACAATGGGCTAAATAGCCAGGTTACAAGGACCCTTATGTCTCAGAGAAGGGGGGCGGGGGGGGGGCTCAGTCGGTAGCGCGCCAGGCTCGTAATCTGTAGTTCCCAGGTTCGAATCCCAGCTGGGTCAGCGTTGAGATTTATCTCTGCAAAAATTCCCCGCCCTGCCCACGGTCAGTAGGGGACACCGATGTTCTTGGAAAGGCCGCCGTCCGTCGGATGGGACGTTAAGCCGTGCACCGTGTGCGGGAGAGTCATACCCTGTGCACGTTAAAGAACATGCTGGATGGCCTTGACAGGAGACTACCATCTATCTCCCAACAACCGTTCCAGTGGGCCCCTCCCGCAACCTTCTCTGAGCTTTCGGGGTTCTTGTGACCTGGCCATTTAGCACATTGTGACCAACCACAACCCTTGATCTTGGGGCGAAGGTTACCCCATTCGATAGCTCGCCAGGAATGTAGTCGGGTGATTCCAGATATAATTTTACCCCTAACCATCTCCATCAGAAAATATGCCTATTTGGCATGAGTAAGAACAAAATATATAAGTAAACCACCCTTAGGTGGGCTCCTAAGGGCAAACGTAAGAAAAGCTAAAAATAGCAGTAAAATTGTATAAGAAACCTAAAACGGGTAGGTCTCCTAAGAGAACGCTACCGTTTTAGGCCTCTTGTACTTGTTCAAAACCGTAAAGAACCAGAGAAGAAATAATCTCATTGGGATTATTGCTTACAGCCTCAAAAAATCTTTTTGAAGTGCGTTTTTTATGTGTATATAAGTATATGGCCGATGCCTAGGTCTTTATGGAGTTGTCTGTTAGTGACAAACCAGGGGTCATCGACCGCAGTTCTCAAAATCTTGTTCTGTAAGACCTGAATCTTACGAATATTGGTGGGTGTAGTATTCGTCCATATGGGTAAAGCATAGAGAATCACCGGTTTGATGATCATATCATAGAGTAAAAGCTTATGATCAATCATTAAAATGGAAATTCTCCTAAGGAGTGGGCCTAGTTGGCCCCTCAATGAATTGACTTTGGAGATTATATTATTTATGTGATAGTCCCACTTTAACCTATTATGTATAACAACCCCAACATATTTGACTGAATCACTCCAATCAATGGGAATATCTTGTAATGGAGGCAAGTGGGACTCATAATACGCTTTCCAGTAAAAGAGATAGCAGAACTCTTGTCAGAGTTAATCTTTATCTTCTATTTTTCGTACCATGTGTCCAAGCTCGGTCAAGCTATGCTGCAGCTTCTTCTCAGCGATAGCAGGACCGAGGGAGGGAGATAGTACGGCAAGGTCATCTGCGTAATGTGCAGAATGAATGCGATCAAAGGAAGGTAAAATAGCAAAGATGAAATACCATTTCTTAAAAAAAAATGCAAGAAATATGCGCAAGTTTAAGAATATTTAACGGTAGCTCTGGCATCAATCTTAAGCTCTCCTCTTCATATGTAAATCGTTGTAAAACACAATACACGGCCTCTAGAAACCTGTACTGAAAATGTCTTATCAATTATCTAGACTGGAAGGGTGCCTTTAACAGCATTCTCATGGTGGTGCAAGACAGATTTCATTTCAATGGCAAGAATATAATTTTATCCAAAGAATATAAACATATCTTGATATCATCATCATCATCATCCTCAAGCAGCCATGGGCTGCGGAGGTCCAACCAGACCGCGCAGTTTAATTCTCCACGCATATCTGTCCTGAGCTACATCTGCTGCATCCGGCCACTCTACACCAATTCTAACAAGGTCCTGTTTGACATTGTCTGCCCACCGCATCCTAGGTCTCCCCCTCCTTCTGAGGCCTCTAGGCACATTGTTCATAACCCTATTCGCCAATCTATAATCATCCATACGGGCAACATGGCCAAACCAGCGGAGTCTCTCTCTGCACAATATGCTGCTTAAAGGAGGTTGCAGACTCCTTTGCCAAACCTCATCATTAGTTACAAAGTTAAACCACCTAATACCCAAGATACTGCGTAAGCATCTAGAATCAAAAGCATCTAGTTTCCTGTTATCTTGCTTACACAGCGTCCAAGTTTCACTACCATAACTAATCCTAGAAAGAACCAAACTATTATACAGTCTAATTTTAGTCTTTAGGTGTATACGCCTATTTCTCCACAATCTCCATAGATTCTTAAAAGTCCCGGCAGCAATACCTATTCGTCTGTTAATCTCATGCCGCACATCACCAGTATCAGTTACGCAGCTCCCAAGGTAATTAAACTGTGACACCTGCTCAAGACTGCAACCATTCAGATTAACTGAATCACAACCTGCCTGACCAATTTTCATCACTTTAGTTTTCTCTCTGTTTATAACCAAACCTACTATACTACCAGTCTCATCAACAGTTCGAATGAAAGAGTTCATCTCATCAACATCATTTGCCAAAAGGGCTAAATCATCAGCATAATCTAAATCAGAAATTTTCGTATCTCCAGCCCATTTAAGGCCAAAAGCTTTCCCTTGAAGTGAATTTCGCATAACATAATCAACAACCAAACTAAAGAGAAAAGGAGACAAAATGCACCCTTGTCGAACACCAGAAGTAATGCTAAACCAATTGCTACAAGCCTTACCAACTCTCACACACGACTCAGTGTTATTATAGAGAGCTTTCATTATGATAACTAACTTGTCTGGTATACCATATGATCTCACAATCAACCACAAATTATGACGATCAACAGAGTCGAAAGCCTTTTTGAAATCAACAAAGCTAGCAACCAAAGGTTTCTGAAACTCTAAACATTTCTCAAGAATCTGCCTAAGTGAAAATATCTGATCCACACATCCCCTACCACTTCTGAATCCACATTGCTCATCACGCAATTGCCTGTAAACCAGATTCTTAATTCTATTAAGCACAATCATAGAAAGAACTTTACCTGGAACGGAGAGTAGGCCGATACCCCTATAGTTATCACAAGAACTGCGATCACCTTTTTTGAAAATAGGGATAATAATAGCTCTGGTAAAATCTTTAGGAACCATGCCTTTATCATAAAAGTTATTCAAAATTTCAGTCATCCAAATGGTAACAGAAACATTCCCAGCTCTAAGCATTTCCGTAGTAATCTCATCCACCCCTGGGGATTTATGAAGTTTAAGTTTAGAAATAGCCAAACTAACTTCAGATTGTGTTATAGGGCCAACATTAAAGCCAACAATGCATCTATCATCATTGCAAACAATGGGAGTAGAACTAACCACATTGTTTAGAACATCACTGAAATGCTCAGCCCACCTAGCCATGACAGAATCCTCACCTTCTATAACCTTGCCGTGTTTATCCTTCAATCCCTGTATACCTGTTCGTTTTCTACCACACAAAACATTAACTATCTGGTATAGCTCTCTGCTGTTGTGCTGTCTAACTGCTTCCTCAGCTTTGTCAGCAAGGCCATCAAGCCAAAGATTCTTATCAGTAGCTAACTGATCCTTTACACGTTTATTAAGTTCTTTGTAATGCTTTCTATTAGGAGTAGTAGGGTACTGATTAAGGACATTCCTGCAGTTCCTTCTTTCTGAAATAAGCTCAAGTGCCTTATCACTTAAATAATTCTGCCTCCTCTGCTTCTTTTTCCCTAAAAGAGTACTGTTAGTTTCCAAAAAAGCCTGTTTAAAATGGCCCCATTCTTCCTCAACTTCAGTATTAAGCAAACCATGACTGTCATAATGACTAAGTAACCTATCATGGTAAGCTTTAGCTATAACTGGGTCTTTCAGAGCTTCAGTATTAAAGGTAAATTTTTTAACCCTAGCACAACACTTTTTAAGTTGCAAGACACTTTTAACAAGGTAATGGTCAGATCCAATTTCAGCTCCCCTATATGCCCTGGTATTTCTAACAGAACTAGCCCATTTGCTGTTAATTAATATATAATCAATCATATTATGCAGCCCATCAGGTGAAACCCATGTGTATTTATGTATGTCGCGGTGTTTGTAATAAGTGTTAGTTATTCTGAATCCATTGAGTTTACTTACCTGTAGGAGACGTTGTCCATTGCCATTGCAGCTACCAATACCAAAAGGGCCTATTACTCCTCCCCAAAGGTCAGAGTCGGTACCAACTTTGGCATTGAAGTCACCAAGAACAAGGGTAATATCTCCTTTCTTGAGAGAACTCAAAATATCCTGAAGTTGTCTGTAAAACCTATCCTTCTCATCCTCATCAGAATCCTCAGTGGGGGCATAACAGCAGATAACATTCAAGTCTTTAATGCTTGTCTGAAATTTTGCTGTAAGAAACCTTTCATTAATGCACTCATATCCTAGAAGAGCATCACTAGCATGTCTGCTGAGCAGCAGACCCACGCCTTGGTGATGCTTTCCATCCTCCCTCCCTGTAAAGAGAAATTTAAAGTTATTTTTAAGTATCTCACCTTTACCTGTCCATCTGGTCTCTTGCAAGCCTAGAATATCTAGGTTATAGCGCTGGAATTCCTGCATGAGGACATCAAGAGAATAATCTCTATGTAATGTCCTCACGTTCCACGTTCCTGCAGAGAGAAAATGATTAGTAGGATTTTTAAAGAAATTAGGTTTATTGAGATTGGTAGGGCCAACAATATCAAACAGCCCCCTGATCGCAGGCATGGGGCAAAGACCTGTTCCTCCTCCGCTAAAGGCTGAAGTCACCGATGCTGGTAGGAACTACAGGCACCACCTTTTCAAGTGGACTTTTTCAAGAACCATATGGCCTGCCTGAGACACATTACTCCAGTTTAGGCTTGACGATGCCCAACTAGCTAAGTAAGGTTCAGGTACCTGCGATGGCCTCTGATTAGGATTATCCACCAGCTGATAAAAGGTATCCCATGCCTCTGTTCACTTAGAGCTGGCAACCCAGAAGCAAACAGAAAACACAGCGGCAGACTCTCCCTCAACAGAGGCCCACCAGTGTAGCAAGTCCAGGATCCATAATCAAGCTCAAATCCATAAACAAGTCCAGTCTAGGACCCTGTGAAGTTGACCACTCCTCAGCAGGGTTGAAAAAAAAGAAAAAAGTGGCCATAGATGACCAGATCAGTAGGCCATACTGAACTGTCAGCCCTCCCCTTCCGTTCCCTTCCAAAAGAGAATATCTCTTTTGAAAGGTACTAACGGCCTGCACCACGAGAAGGCGGGGTCGGACATTAGGTGCTAGACCTGGCCGGTTCTGTGCATCATCACTGGGGATTGAGATGACAATTTTGTTAATAGAGGAATTTATCTATTATTTCTTATATAAAAATTACAATAAAATTTATGTATTTATTCTTGAAAATAAACTATATAAATTAAAACCATTTAGTTCATTTTTACTTTGGGATGAGAGTATAATAATCTCTCTGGAAGCTGCAACTTCATAATATGATTATATCCACATATATAAAAAGAATCTGAATTCGTACCGTCTAAAACTGAGTCTATTAGCGTGTAAAACGAAACTGGTGTTATTTTTTTGATCGTGTAAAGCAGGCGTGTCCAACCCGCGAGTCGCATGCGGCCCACAAAACCGTAAAGTTTACGTGTTTAGGACATAAGCTTTTAACATGATTATGTGATTTTCAGCGAGTTCTTGATATCCCACTAGTTTTATGTTGCCCTTTTTTTATTTTATAATAGGAAACATAAGAAAATAAACGAAGTTTTATTATTCATATACATTAGCTATATTATATATTTTATGTGAGGCCCAAAACAGTTCATCTTCACTCAGTGTGGCCCAGGGAAGTCAAATCTTCACTCAATGTGGCCGAAGGAAGTCAAAAGGTTGGACACGCCTGGTGTAAAGCGAATCTACTAACATGTAAATCGGAAATGATTGCATTTTTTGACCGTGTAAAACCGAAAGCGTGTAAATCAAGTATCCTGCAAATCGACGGATAGGTTTACTATGAGTTTTGATGACTAAATCACATCTTGCTTTCCTGTAGATTGATGACTAAATCGTATCTTGCTTTCATGTAGATTGATAACTAAATCACATCTTGCTTTCATGTTTCTGTGACACTCATAACATGTGGTAACTGTTTTTACGAAATATATTAAAGTGTTTTGGAAATTGAGAAAGCAAATTTAAAGTTCTACATTTAATGCCAAATCTCGTATGGACACGAAACAGATTAAAATGTCCAGTCATCTTGTGAATATGGAATGATGTTTTCAAAGAGAGAAAAGTTTGCAAGTGGTCAACTTTGACGTCCTCTAAGGTTGGAAATTGAAACCAACGGGAGATTTAGAAAATTCATATTTTTTTAACACCTATTCAAGTTTCATATAAGAATTTTTTTTTATCCTTTAAAGCCAAAAATTCTGAATGACTAGAATAAAAAAAAGTGAACGAATAGACGATACCATGAATCTAATGGCACTTTGACGTTGTTTTAAAACAGACTAAACACAATAACCTCTCCCGTTCACAGACATTCATCATCATACATATGTCTTTCCGTAAAACTTTGGAACACTATATCATTACTGTGTGCATATTTACTTCCTGCACGCTCAGATTGCTCTGAATTGTGGGGCTAAGTGTAAGACTGCAGCAAAAGTCCTCACTGGCATAACTAAAGTTTGGGGAGGAAGATTATACGGGGCTTCCCGTGGTCGAGTGGTTAGCACGCTTGGCTACTAATCTAAGGGACCTGGGTTCGAGCTCCGCGTTAAGTCATGGATGTGTGTATGTGTCATTTTTCTGCTGAGGTCCTGCCATCCTCTCAGATCTCCTACTGTGGCATATAAACTGACAGGCTCCTGTCAGACCTCTGTGGCAAGCAGCTGCTTGAGGGGGTATTTATTATATTTATTATTTATTGTACACTAACAGGAGTATTAATTTATAGTCTTTTAATTAAGAGCCACCCCTTGGCGAAGTGGTTAGCATGCTTAGCATTTCATTAAAAGGACGTGAGTTCGAGCGGCGTGTAAAGCATGGTTGTTTGAGTTGTCCTTCTGGTGATGTCTCGCTTTCCTCTCAGACTTTGTTTATGGCGTATTATACCAATACCTCCTATAACAGAATGCCAGTGAACAAGTTATGACGTCAGAGTAGGTAATCCTAATATCTAGATAATTCTTATACTTTAGTTTCTGTTATTATTACCGGAGGACTATTTTGCTAATCTTCTTACTAACGTTTATTGAAAAATATATTTAGAAAAAAATATTCGTTTATATTATTAAATATCATAATGCTAATTAAAACACATAATTAGTTAGGAAAATTTCACATCGAAGCTGAAACAGCTTCCATAACTCTTGAAATACTGAACGCATATTATTGGAAAACGAGATTTAAATAGATTTGATTATGTTTCTAAAATTATTTTCAGTTATATAAGGAGTTAATAAGTCCTTTATCCGCGTTACTATTAACATAATGCGGAACTGTACCTAATAAAATGGCCCTTTGAATATATGTTGATATTACGGATATTATATTTACATCATTTGTAATTTATATCGAATTATTATAGAATTTATTATTATTAGATGATTCTGAGAAATTATTCTGATCTTGCGCTTAAAATTAAATTCGATCGAATTAAGACACCAGATTTGTTTCAACTTATCTTTTTACCAACTACTACGTTAATAATCATGACGAAAATAATATAAATAATCTTTCGCCACCGTGAACAGTTGTTTAAATTTTGTCCCTTCCAAAAAACCTTTAATGTGATCTGGGGTAAATACACTTATCAATTTACAAAGAAAGTTTTTCCTGGAGTTATCCAACGAAAAGTCTGCTATTTTTTCTTTGTTTTGATTAAATGGAAATTTTTATTCTGCCCTATCAATTTTTATTTGTTTATTCCACTGCTTTTGCTTTGATCTTAATCTTTTTTGCAACGCAGAGATTTTCCCCTCAAGTTTATTTAGTTTCTAACACAGCATTTTGAAACTGCTGCTGTAATTTTCTAATGCTTAGACCAGGGATCCTCAACGTGGAGTATGCGGTAAAAGTTTTTGGAGTACGCCTTGAAAGCTCAAAAGTCGCTAGATCTAGTAATAAAGTCGCAAGTTGGCAACACTGCTGTGCAAAACTGTCATTTTTTGTGTTTATCGATATATGTAATTTATGAAAACAAAATTTAATGTGTATACATACATATATTTCATTTTATTCCCATTGTTATACTATAACTATAGTTTTATCCATCTGGCCGAGTGGTTAGCACGCTTGGCTACTGATCTAAGGGACATGGGTTCGAGCCCCGGATTAGGCATGGATGTGTGTGTCGTTTTTCTGCTGAGGTCCTGCCATCCTCTCAGATCTTCTACTGTGGCATATAAACTGACAGGCTCCTGTCAGACCTCTGTGGCAAGCAGCTGCTTGAGGGGGAATTTATTTTTTTTATTATACAAGGGGTACGCCAGTTACATGCACATTTCCAGGGAGTACGTAAAGCATAAAAGTTTGAGAACTACTGGCGTAGACTATGATGCACTGACATAAGTCTTTATTCCCATGAATCAGTACGGTATAAGCCAAGTTATTTAAATTATGAAATACCTGATATAACGCTACTTTTTTATTGGGTACACTGTTGTAGTTTTCAGAGCGATCGTTTTACTTTTCCAATCAATTTCGTTGTTTCCCGAGATAACAATCGTTTGGCCGGAGTAGAATCGGTCATCGTAACAAGACTAAATTTCTAATGTGACAGTTTTTTTTTAATTCTGGAACGGCATTATCAATTAGTTTACGTTTAATAAGCAGTCCTCTGAAAAATGTTAACCACATATCTTAGCATGTGCGCATCGAATTTATCTTCACGCCGACACTGCAGCAACCAGTTGATAATTTTTGCTTCTAATGGGAATGTATATGAAGCATTGCCTTTCTTATTCTTCGAAGGATTACTCATGTAGTTTGCTACTGCACAGTTCGGTATGATAAAAAGAAACAAAAATTAGCTGAAAGACTTCACAGAAGAAGAAATTCACCAAGCAAAGAGCAAAGTTGGGTTGTTTTACCTCTGAGCGGTACTTTTTTGCACACCATGGGCTAAATGGCCAGGTGACAAGGACCCCGAAGGCTCAGAGAAGGTTGGGGGAGGGGACCCACTAGAACAGCTGTTAAGAGACAGATGGTAACCTCCCGTCAAGGCCATCCAGTGTGTTCCTTAACGTGCACAGGGTATGGCTCTCCTACACAGGGGGCCACGGCTTAACGTCCCATCTGACGGACGGCAGCCATTTCAAGCCCATCGGTGTTCCCTACTGACTTTGGGCAGGGAGTTTTTGTGGAGATAAGTCTCAACACTGACCAGCTGGGACTCGAACCTGGGAACTGCATATTACGAGCCTGGAGCGCTACCGACTGAGCCACCCGTGCCCGAAAAGCAAAGAAAGACACGAAAGAACATACAATTTTGTAAGTACACTAGTTGAGCTCTCCCCGCTGTGACTCCATGACGTCATAGCCGGTAAAGTCCTCACACAGTGACGTCCTCTCAATGTCACTCGAATGACCTTGGTAAAATATAGCCTTTTGGCGCTTTTTATGCTCAGATTGGCCCTGTGTTATTCAGGTGGCAATGGTTATACCCTGCTCGATAACTTAATTATATTTTGCACTCCCTGATAATAAGACCTTTCCAATGGAGTTAAACACTTTCCGCAGTATTTCTTAGATCAGCATTTTTTTAAAAGTATAATTCATTTTAATAAGCAGTTAATGATACAAGAGGGCACATACAAGATTAAGAAGCAATTCATTATGATTTAGCGCAGTTATAATTTGGCATTCTGCCCCCTTTGTAGTTTTTCCACTGTCTGATGATTTTATAAAGATTTTCTCCTGGCGATTCGGTGCATGCTACATCTCTGTGTCCATGGATCTCACGTGATGGTGTAAGATAACCCTGTAAAGAAAGGAAAGAGAATTTAGTAGTTAAACATATGTTCAGTGGCGGCTCGTAGCTAAAATTAGTGGGGGTGCTGCTCCAGAAAATTTTTAGCCTTTGTTTTAAAATTGTGTAAAAGGAAACAAACATGTATAAAAAGAAAATTTATTCACAAACTTGATAAAATCCTAAAAGAACAAAATCAAACATTTTTTTATTTACTTTAACCTAAATTGTTACAGTTCAAGCTTAATCTATTCATTTAAAAATGAAATCCATTCTTCTTGTTTTAATTTGCGCGAAAAAAAAATGAATCAAATAGAATAGCTGGAAGCAGGATAATAATCTAATTGTACACTTTATCACATTCAAGAATATGGTACACGGTTTTTAAGCACAACACACGCGGATTAAAAAAAAAACTACTTTCAACCAGCACGCCAGGGTCGGCACTGCGGGAACGACAGTGCTCTCTCTCTCCCTTGCAGCCTCGCGTGTAGCTTCCTATGTGCGCATGCGCACAACAGTCAAACACCTCGCCGCTAGTACTGTGAAGCGCACAGTTCCATACAAAGATTTTTGTATCTTTTTCATAAACTGGGGGATGGCTACTGACATTAAGCTTAAGGATTATATATTGTACAAGTATAAAGAAAGAATTAAAGAAAAAAGGACTCATTATATTAAATGTTATCGATAATATCAAGTTGAAATTGGGGGTGCTGCAGTTCCACAGTATCTATACTCGAGCCGCCACTGCATATATTGCACAAACTCTTTTTACACACCTAGATTTTTATTCAACACATACTGCAGCTTTATAATTCCAATTGAAGGGCTTGCGGCAATAACGAGTCAGCTCCAATTTCTGCCAATTTTGAGTAAACAAAAAAATACCATTTAAAATTCCTCTTTATTACACTAAACATAGAACAGATGCAGCTCCATCTGTTGGAAATCAAGGTAACTATCACTCGGAGCTGGCTCCTTCTTGCACCAAATAAAAAGCCATATTTTTCTTTACCGAGTAGCACATATAACTAAAAATGAGTAACAATTGGCGCTGCCTTCTTTTTGCGGCAAGCCCCTCAATTTTATAAACACACTTTCATGGTGAGGGTTTTTAAATAGTTAAAATTAACATGCGGGGCCCTTAAATTTTAAGTTTACCATGAAATTAAAATTATATGTAGTAGACACAGTGGTGTACCCAAGATATATATATATGTGGAATGGGACAGATTTGGAATTGCCAGAAGACGATGAACTGAAGCAGAGAAGAGGCATGACATATCAAATTTGAGCATACTGAAAAAGAAAAATTAGGCACATTTTAAAAAAAAAATGTTTGTCGTAAGATTTTGATGTGAGAGTTTTGAACTCCAAAAACCGCCCCTAAGACGTCGTATACAAATTAACAGTTTTTAGAATTATTGTTTAAATATTATTATTATTTAGATGGCACTGCAATAATTTATTCAGGACATGGAGCAGAGTTTCTAAATGATGTAATAATTGGTACGATTTGTATTCAGAACTGGTTTAGAGAAAACAGATTATTTTCAATTATTAATGAAACGAAATACATATATTTTCGACTAAGAGAAAATCAGAAAGTTTTTTAATACATAAAATTGTCTTTCATTCTCAAAACTGTATGAAGGATAATAGTTCATGTGAAAAAATTGAGCGAGTAGATAACTGTAAACATCTAGGAGTTTACATACATAAAAAATGTCTTGAAAGATTGAGATGAAATAATGTTTTGAGCAAAATTAATTCTAGTATACCTAATATATATCAGAAATTTTCTAGATATTTCTCCTTTGAAAATATAATATTTTTCGTGGGTCAAATCGTTTTTACTTTATGGACTATTATCATGGGGAGGAGGGTATTTGTTGGTCTAAAATTCAAACACATTATTAAGTGTATAATGAAAATGAAAAGAGGATAGTTTAGTTGATGTTTATTCTGAACTAGGTGTATGGCAAATTAGAAAACTTTATTCCTTCCAAACCTTGAAATATTAAAAAGCAATAACATTTTGAATAAGCATCTCATTAGGACATTTAAGAAAAATACTCGCTTTTCAACAGGTCTTAATTTTATTAATATTCTTATACGTAAGGCATTAGTACCTAGAAAAACACTACCATGTACTTAGCAAGCAGATTCTTTAAAGCTCTACCAGAAGAAACAATCTTGAAAATAAACGAAAGGGTAATTATTAAGAATATAAAAATATCGCTTTTAAACAATAAATATTAATGTATTTTTTTAACGTATTCGACTAGTTTCCTATGATCAACTTGCAAAATCTGTTAAAAGGGTATGAGAAAAACACACATTAAACTTCAATAACTTTAGAATATAACTGCTATTTTACAAATATTATTCTGCTTGAGCTTAAATTTTTATATGTTTGATAATATTTTCTATGTTGCCAAAATAAAATTTGATATTATTTAACTAAAATACTTCCATAATAAGAGTGTTTTTTTTTATCTCTTTTGGAATCATTAATTGTTTTCTCAATTGATTGTTATTGAATTTTACATATTTTTGTATAGAGTTTTTAATCTGAATGTACTTTATGATTAAATATAATGTATTAATATATAAATTAAATAATATCATGTGAATGTCATGTTATTTATACATCACTGTAAAAATTGAGAAAATAATGAAACAATCTATGTATCTATTATTCTCTGTCTATATCTTGAAAATCAAAATCGAATCACAACACACATCATCAAAAAGACTCATTGAATAAGGAATCAGATTCAATGTTCAATAACTTTAAAATAGGCTTTTTATCTGATGTTAATTTTTGCATCATCTACCTCTCTAGTAGCCTTTGCGACAGAGTTCGCTAAATATAAGATAAATTTTTAATCAGTATTCTCAGGGCCCTCTTGAAAATTACCGTTTTATAAACTAGCTCTATAACAAATCAGTGCTTTTAATAAACAACTTTTTATAAAACTCTTTATTTTTATACAACTTTTTATTTTTTTATTTTCGGTTATTTACATAAACATCTTGCGATTAGTTAGGCTCCAGGCCATTTTCAGATCGCCTGGCATTTTTTGGGAGGGAGGGAGAGGGTCTCGTGGAAGTTATAAAGGTAATATTAAGGTATGCATAAAAGGAGCAGGAAGATGACAGAGAGCTTATTTCGTTACAGAATAAAATATTATTCTGAAAATACATATTACCTACCCTAATAGTGAAAGACGAAGAACCAATCGTAAATTAAGTTTTGGATTTCAGCAATAACAGGAAAAAAAATTCTCTGTATTTCATTGCGCAAAAGGGGACATGCTCCTTTTACCTGCTTTGACTATATGGCATCCTAACTGAGCATGAATGAACTGTAACCTAGTAGGCTATGATATCCAATATATATCAAATACACAGCAAGGAAGCATTTAGTGAATGCCTGTATTCTGAATCTAAAGCTGAGACGAGTTTGTGATCTAGCATTTAGTGAATGCTCGTAATCGTGATTCGAAAGCTAAGACAAAATTTGCGAGAAAGCAACTGCTTACTCATTTTAGGTCAGAATGGCATATAGCAAAAGGATTACAACCAGCAATCAGCACTGAATATCAACGAATAGTAACTCGCGCATTTATTTGGGATGGAGTCTATTAACTGCAGAGAGCATTGAATGATAAAAGTTGAATGTTCGCTCGTCCAGTGTGAATGCATCCTAGCGTGATGTTTTCATTCCTTGTGCTCGCTTGCAATCTACTTCAATAATTCTTACTCCAGACTCAGTGAGCAACAACCCTTGAATTGGGAAGCTGATTCATCATATGATACATTAAGACATTGCTCCTTATGCATGTTGGGGCTGGGTGGCTCAGTCGGTAGCGCACCAGGCTCGTAATCTGTAGTTCCCAGCTTCGATTCCCAGCTGGGTAGCGTTGAGATTTATCTCCGAAAAATTCCCCGCCCTGCCCACGGTCAGTTGGGGACACCGATGGGCTTGGAAAGGCCGCCGTCCGTCGGATGGAACATTAAGCCGTGGACCCGTGTTTGGGAGAGCCATACCCTGGGCACATTAAAGAACACGCTGGATGGCCTTGACGGGAGGCTACCATCTGTCTCCCAACAGCTGTTCCAGTGGGTCCCCTCCCCCAAACTTCTCTGAGCCTTCAGGGTCCATGTGACCTGGCCATTTAGCCCATTGTGTGCAAAAAAGTGCCGCTCAGAGGTAAAACAACCCAACCCAACCCTTATGCATGTTAAAGAACATGTTGCATGGCCTTAATGGGAGATGACCATCTGTCTTTTAACAACTGTACAATATACCAGTGGTTTAATCAAGGAGAATGGGGTGGGTGGTTAACCCTCTCCCACTTTTTAAGACCTTAAATAATATATATTTTCTAAATAAGCTCTCAAAAATCACAGACTCATTTGTCATGATGGCAACCCCCCACCCCAAATAGATTCACCCTCCTCAAATGGAAATTTCTAGGTATGCCACTTCTTCCCTAATCCCGCCATCAGCCTTTGGGCTTCTACTAACCTGCCCATTTATCCCATTGTGTATAAAGAACTTCTGCTCAGAAAGAAAACAAACGAATCTAAAATACTTTAGAACAAAAAATATTTACCTTTTGTACTCCACAGTCAATTAGTTTATTTGTAGCATTGATCATTTGTTCGGTTGGAATATCTGTTCTATAATCTCCAATGAAGGACACCCCAATAGAATTGAAGTTGAAGTTGATCGCATGGGCTCCAGTGTGTGTCCATCCACGGCCTTCGTAGATTCTGCCATCGCCTCCGACTACAAAATTATAGCCAATATCCCACCAACCTATGGAAGGAAATGCGAAAGAAAAATATATTAAAAAATTCCCTTATTGTACAGGCAATTGCTGATATTCCCTTTCATGGACAGGCAATTGCATTGTCAACACAGCACTCAGAAATAATGTTGTGTTAGCTCTATGTCACTGGAAAGCCTCCTATATCAGACCTGATATTTCATTAGAAACAACCCAACTAAAAAATGGTTTTACAATTATTTCTTGAAACGAAACAATTACATTTCGCACCCACCCTGAGCGCAACTGAGCAAACTAATTGTTGCCAGTGGAATCTTTACGAAGATTCCATCACCAAAGTTTCAAAATTTTAGCATAAGTATAATGCTCAATGTTAGTTTAAAATTTTGAGTTTCAAAATATCCTCAATTAGAGGAGGCAATTATAGTTCTCGAAAAATTCGGAGAGTGGGAAAATTTTTCATCAATGCCTCTCCAATCCTAAAAATAATTTTAATTACCTCTAAAGGCAAAAATATTCAATATCTACAGACTGGGTTGGATTGTTTGTTTTACCTCTGAGCGGCACTTTTTTGCACACCATGGGCTAAATGGCCAGGTCACATGGACCCCGAAGGCTCAGAGAAGGTTGGGGGAGGGGACCCACTGGAACAGCTGTTGGGAGACAGATGGTAGCCTCCCGTCAAGGCCATCCAGCGTGTTCTTTAACGTGCACAGGGTATGGCTCTCCCGCACACGGGGCCATGGCTTAACATCCCATCCGACGGACGGCAGCATTTCCAATCCCATCGGTGTCCCTACTGACCGTGGGCAGGGTGGAGAATTTTGCGGAGATAAATCTCAACAGTGACCCAACTGGGACTCGAACCTGGGAACTACAGATTACGAACCTGGCGCGCTACCGACTAAGCCACCCCCGCCCCCTACAGACTGGCACACAGACGATAAAGTGAACACATTACCTAATTTTTTTTTGGGGGGGGGGGACGAGAAAACAACGAAAACGATATTTACCCTGTTCGTCCATGTGATAGTCCTGTGCTCCTTGGACGTATCGCATACAACTGAGTTGATTGATGCACATTGGAGAGACAGTGTGAGAGATGATCACGTGATTCACAGGTGTAGCCATATTCCACTCTCTGGTAGGGGGTCTGGCTCTCCATCCTTCTCTGCTGATAATCTCCACCTCTTTGCACGCTAAACCAGAAAATAAAACAAATTTGGGATTTATGATAAGATACGAAATTAAGAAACCCTGCTATTGATTCAGCTTTATTGATCGAACCATTCGAAGGACTTTATCATGATTCCACTTGACGTTTACATTCATTTGTTGATTAATCGGTTCCATACTAACTCAGAACAGTTGCCAGAATTTCTGATTAATACAAATACGAAACAGGTAGAGTTGATTGCTCGCGTGATATTAAGTAACATTTCAGTGAATATTGCTAAAATTTTTAATAAATATGCCTCAGTAAATCGAAAACACTAACTGATTTGCAATTGCTTTACCAATGGTAATATTCAAATTACGACATTACTTTATAAACATTCACTTTTACAATTCTAAGTATCATCATAATGTTATAGCTGTAATTCCGGTCGAACGAACGGGCGGACACACGTGCTCAAACCTTTGAGTGTTTTACCTCTGAGCGATATTTTCTGCCACACGATATGTGGCAGAAAATATCTGCTCCCTATGGTTCCCCGGGTACTTGAGCTATTGGTCTCAAATCTGGAGTGGTGGTTCCACTTAGTTGTAGCAGTGTTGGGATAACAGATCGGATTAATAGCTGCCATGGATAAACCCTCTGAAAGTGTCCGAATTTTCTGGGGCGCTGCCGTCACCTACCTAGGTAAGGAATAGTACTGTTGTGAGAAGTACGATGGAAAGCTATGAATGAAGTAAGAGTTAGTAATGGATTTACATTTCGCATCAAACCTTTGGCGGGTTGGGTTGGGTGGGTTGTTTTACCTCTGAGCGGCACTTTTTTGCACACCATGGGCTAAATGGCCAGGTCACATGGACCCCGAAGGCTCAGAGAAGGTTGGGGTAGGGGACCCACTGGAACAGCTGTTGGGAGACAGATGGTAGCTTCCCGTCAAGGCCATCCAGCATGTTCTTTAACGTGCACAGAGTATGGCTCTCCCGCACATGGGGCCACGGCTTAACATCCCATCTGACGGACGGCGGACTTTCCAAGCCCATCGGTGTCCCCTACTGACCGTGAGCAGGGCGGGGGAATTTTGCGGAGATAAATCTCAACGCTGACCTAGCTGGGACTCGAACCTGGGAACTACAGATTACGAGCCTGGCGCGCTACCGACTGAGCCACCCCCACCCCACCTTTGGCGGGATTTAACTAGTTTAATATATATTATGGATATAAACGAAGAGTTATTTCAAAATGATAATACACATTTCCTTTATTATTTATGTAATATAACTTTTACGGTTTTTACCAGCTGTGACATTTTCAACTCATAGCATAAATCATAATGATGGTCTAACGTGTAAGATATTACAATTTTTTTGTTGCACTACCTTACACACTGCAACTATCTGTTTTCACTTTTCCTTACTCCTCTCCATCAATCTCAGTTACACCAAAGCCTCCTACATCGTATCGGGTCAGCACAGTGTATAACAAAACACTTATTTATTTTAAACCTACACAGCGATCATTAGGTTTATTTGAAACAGCTATCTTCTGCTAATACTAGGTAGGGGGTACAATTGTCTTCAGCCGGGTGAGATTCGAACCCACAACTTACTGACAACATGTCAGGTGCTCTGACTGCTGAGCTACAGGCCGCTGATTAGTATTTCCCCTTTTGCAGTTGGGGTGTGAGATAAACATAAGACGATGGTCATAGGAACATAAAACTGTACTCTGCAAAAAAAAAATGTGTGATTCAAAAGGGCACAACAATCTAAAGAGCTGTTCCAATGTCATATGGTAGCCGAAGAGGAACTTTCCATGGCACAGAACAATAAACTTATCATAGAGCACCCCTTCAAGAGTGGCCGAGGAAACACACAGTATGCACAGATGCCGGGACAAACAAATGCCACCACCTGTGAGATATAACCTCGTAACCCCCAGGTCAGCAGATGCACAGTATAGCTGCAAGAGTTAGCATTTTACAGGAGAGTGGGGTAGTGTAAAAGTCTCTAGGAGAGTTTCACAGATCAGCTAACTTCTGAATCATCATTCTCTCCCTTTACTAGGGTAAGCACTTTCATCTTTTATGAAGCATTTGGTCACATTCAGTAAAGAGATGCTATCCTCAACTTTTGTAAAATTGAAACTCATCATCACACCCTAGTTACCATCATTGCTTGGAGAATCTTGGGAATTAAGAAAGTTTGAAATCTATATATGATCTACTGAGACTTGCTTCATGCTCTATTTTCTCAATGTTGGGTTGGGTTGTTTTACCTCTGAGCGGCCTTTTTTGCACACCATGGGCTAAATGGACAGGTCACAAGGACCCCGAAGGCTCAGAGAAGGTTGGGGGAGGGGACCCACTGGAACAGCTGTTGGGAGACAGATGGTAGCCTCCCGTCAAGGCCATCCAGCGTGTTCTTTAACATGCACAGGGTATGTTTCTCCCGCACAAGGGGCCATGGCTTAACGTCCCATCCGATGGACGGCGGCCTTTCCAAGCCCATCGCGGTGTCCCCTACTGACCGTGGGCAGAGGCGGGGAATTTTGCGGAGATAAATCTGAACACTGACCCAGCTGGGACTCGAACCTGGGAACTACAGATTATGAGCCTGACACGCTACCGACTGAGCCACCCCCGCCCCTTTTCTCAATGTAACAGCAGAGAGCACTTGAAGACTACTTGAAGACTAGATTAGTGCTGCCATTCCAATGAGAACAGCAGTAATCTCCTGCCCAGTTTGCAAAGAGCCAGTGCTTTTTTGCAGAGACAACATTAGATATTGGATCACTTTTCGATAATCCATAGAAACCATTGGAGAATCCCCCTCCCCAGCTCGATGAGTCAGCTGTACTAGCAGAAGTGTGAATTAGTAGACAGCGAGTGAACCTGAGAACCTAGATGAACGACTGCCCAGATATCGGATGAGGAGCGTGAATCTATCTTTCCCAGTGATTCGAATGATTCAATATGAAACCAGATGAATCGTCAGTAGTATATTTTGCACGTGAATTTTGAATTGCCTTAAGCAGAAAGTAGTAGTATATAGGAGTGTATTTTTATGCATTTCTTTTTGCTATATAGTTGAACACAATCGTCTAAAGCAGTGGTTCTCAATCTTTTATGCATCACGTACCCCTTGGAAATTTGTATGTAACTGGTGTACCCATTGTATAGATAGATAAAACTGTAGTTATATTATAACAATGGGAATAAAATAAAACATATATATATATACACACATTAAATTTTGTATTCATAAATTACATATATTGATAAACACAAAAAACGACATAAACAATTTGACAAATCTTATAAAATTATAAACATTTTACTGGGTAATCGACTTTTGAGCTCTCAAGGGTTTTTGGGTTGGGTTACCTCTGAGTGGCACTTTTTTGCACACCAGGGGCTAAATGGCCAGGTCACATGGACCCCGAAGGCTCAGAGAAGGTTGGGGGAGGGGACCCACTGGAACAGCTGTTGGGAGACAGAGAGTAGCTTCCTGTCAAGGCCATCCAGCGTGCTCTTTAACGTGCACAGGGTATGTCTCTCCTGCACATGGGGCCACGGCTTAACGTCCCATCCGACGGACAGCGGCCTTTCCAAGCCCATCGGTATCCCCTACTGACCGTGGGCAGGGCGGGGAATTTTGCGGAGATAAATCTCAACGCTGACCCAGCTGGGACTCGAACCTGGGAATTACAGATTACGAGCCTGGCACGCTACCGACTGAGCCACCCCCGCCCCAGCTCTCAAGGTGTACCCCAAAAATTTTTACCGTGTACCCCACTTTGAGAAACCTTAGTCTAAAGGACGACAACTGTGAACTATATTTACATTAGAATTAGTTTAAATAAATTTGTCAATATTAACTTTTCAACTTACCCTCCAGAATCATATGGTGATATTAGAATGCATTTTTGTTTGCCCAGTGAAAGGGGTTTTACAGAGCTAAATGAACTGCTAACCAAAGGAAGGGTGGGAAAAGGTATTAGATTGCCTCAGCATTATCCATTAGTCTTGTGAGCTCCTGAAGCTTGAGAGTTTTGTTGATAGAAGGTGAACCCTGTGGGTTGGGTTGTTTGGGTTGTTTTACCTCTGAGCGGCACTTTTTTGCACACCATGGGCTAAATGGCCAGGTCACATGGACCCCGAAGGCTCAGAGAAGGTTGGGGATTGGTTGGGTTGTTTTACCTCTGAGCGGCACTTTTTTGCACACCATGGGCTAAATGGCCAGGTCACATGGACCCCGAAGGCTCAGAGAAGGTTGGGGATTGGTTGTGTTGTTTTACCTCTGAGCGGCACTTTTTTGCACACCATGGGCTAAATGGCCAGGTCACATGTACCCCGAAGGCTGAGAGAAGGTTGGGGGAAGGGACCCACTGGAACAGCTGTTGGGAGACAGATGGTAGCCTCCCGTCAAGGCCATACAGCGTGTTCTTTAACGCGCACATGGTATGTCTCTCCTGCACACGGGACCATGGCTTAACGTCCCCTCCGACGGACGGCAGTCTTTCCAAGCCCATCGGTGTCCCCTACTGACCGTGGGCAAGGCGGGGAATTTTGCGGAGATAAATCTCAACGCTGACCCAGTTGGGACTCGAACCTGGGAACTACAGATTACGAGTCTGGCGCGCTACCGACTGAGTCACCCCCGCCCCGAACCCTGTGGGAATAGAAGGCTTAGGCAGGTGTGCATATCTTCTGCCAAAGAGAGTCAAATAATCTGCTTTTGCTACTCTCGTTTAGCTGATGCACTCGAGTCTTATTGGCTGCCCCTCAATAGAAAGCATTATTCTCACACTTTTTCACTCATTTTAGCAGCATTGGCATACTTTTAAGTTTAGCATTCATTTCTTAAAAAGTAAACTTATTTTATCATTGGTTCCCAAGTAAACTTGTGGTATTTAATTGTGGTGCAAAAGGGGACCTTTAAGTACAACATACACAATTTACCTGACCTTCACGTTGGCCCTATGAAGCAATCATAAATTGTTGGCACCATTATAGGGATACACAACGCAATCCACTTTCGATTACACCTCTAGTATAAAGTCCCACGAGACCAACCTCTGGGAGTGTGCACGTTTCTGCTCCTAGAAATTAGGAGCGTTGAACTCCTAATTCAACGAACAAACACACAAAGTTCAACCAGCTGTTTGTTCGTGCAAAACACACAAACACACTGTTAATCTATAAAAATAATTCAACGAAGAATAAAATAACGAGGAAAAAATAATTAACGGTGAGTTTTGTTAATCCAGTGCTCGGATCCTCCCAGAACGGAAGGATCCGAGCACTGCATTAACAAAACGCAAAGTTTCCCCTAGAATAGTAGTTAGCTTCCGTAACCATTATGTTCCCAGGTTCGAGTCCTAGCTGGGTCAGCGTTGAGATTTATCTCCATTCTTCACAAAATTTCCCGCCCTGCAAACGGTCAGTAGGGGACACCGATGGGCTTGGAAAGGCCGCCGTCCGTCGGATGGGACGTTAAGCCGTGGCTCTGTGTGCGGGAGAGCCATACCCTGTGCACGTTAAAGAACACGCTGGATGGCCTTGACGGGAGGCTACCATCTGTCTCCCAACAGCTGTTCCAGTGGGTCCCCTACCCCAACCTTCTCTGAGCCTTCGGGGTCCTTGTGACCTGGCCAATTAGCCCATGGTGTGCAAAAAGTGCCGCTCAGAGGTAAAACAACCCAACCCAACGTAACCATTATGCCAGTTATATCCAAAATTAGTAGGTCTTCGTCTAACGCAAGGACCCAGGGCTCCAAAATGCTATAATGTACCTCTGATCTCCGTTAATCTATAAATAATTTGACATTGGTTTATAAATAAACCTTTTATTAATTTTTTTGGAAGAATGAAAAAAATACGAAAACAACTTACCTTCAGTTCTTTTACCCACTACAGCAGAGATGAGGAAGATCAGAATGATGAACAGCTCCAGTTCTTGCATCAGAAGATTTGATAATGTTATGCGCCTGTCAATAAAAAATAGAAAAAAATAACAATAAGTAAGTGTGAAGTTGCAAAGAACAGTGGTGATTTCTGGAGTTGCAATTGCCAAATGATGACCCTTTAACTCACTATCTCGCAAACTTTTTTACTCTGCGGCACACTGAATCTAATTTTTTTTCCGCGGCACACTGAATCTAATTTTTTTTCCGCGGCACACTGAATCTAATTTTTTTCCCGCGGCACACCTAAAAAAGAATTTTTGATGGTTACGTAAAAAGAGGAAAATTGAAGTTTCGTTAAATGCATTTTATTTAAAATAAATATAATAATAAATATAATTAATCATAACTCGGTGTTTGTTTTAAATATTTGTCCATTCTATGGCTTGAAATAATCAAAAATTAATACCAAAATTTGGAAAAAGCTTGATAAATACTTACAAGATCCCAGTTGATAAAATCTGAAAGATTTTTATTAAAGCACGTCGATAACACAAGTCAAGTTAAAATGAAATCTTTGGAATATCTAATGTCAATTTGAAAATCTCTCGCGGCACACAGTTTGCGAGACACTGCTTTAACTAATAACGAGTTTCTAGGAGCAGAAACGTGCAAGTTATGATAAACATTCTTGCATCAAAGTACAAACGATAGGAAGACCAATGCTATCTGGGGTGACCCTCAGAATTCATAGTATCCGCGATAGCCCTTATCAATGTCTTATATATTACATATATGTTACCGCTAAAGCTCAAAAGCCGTTAATGTGCACATTACCTAGCTAATCTGCAGATTAACTGATTTGCTCCGTTATTATTTATAACGTGCCGTCCGTTAACGTGCTGAATCAAGAGTTTTCCGCATTTTACCTAGGTAATGTGCACATTAACGGCTTCCGTATCGTTAAAGTTCAAAAGTTTGTTTCTCTCATAGTGGTGAATCTCTTGAATATGAATCTTCGTGTCACGTGATTCATCGTCCGCATTATAAAAAACGCCCCGGATGAGCGGAGGCCAAGTGAGAACGAATCGGTAAAGTGATTCATTCTTGATAACGAATCACTAAAATGATTCGTTCTCACTTGGCCTGCTCATTTTGGGGGCGTTTTTCATAATTCGGGCGACTGATTCATGTTGACAGAGGGATGACCCTGGTTTCAACTCTACTCTCGGACACTAGAAAAATAACATTATGTTAATTTAAGCGTACAGAAACGTTCCTGTTGTTCCAGCAAAGATCTTATTTTCACTTTAACGAGTGCCTAGTAGGTAATGTGCAGATTATCCAGGTAATTTGCAGATTACCTAGGTAATTTGAGAAATGAAACAATTTTCCGCACGTTAACGGATCACCCTAGTTAATCTGCACAATACCTAGATAATCTGTAGAATAACTGATTTCTGCACTTTAGCGGTAACATATACATAATTAATATGGTTTTTCTGGATGATTTTGAAGCGAAAAAGTATTGTGATGCTTAAAGTCAGCGGTCGCGAACGGAAGGGTCCGAGCATGCTATAACACGGTTTGTGATGTTCCGGTTCAACAATTATTTCGAAATATTTTTTTTTCTTCGCTGACTTTCATTAAAACAAGTACCGCAACATGCTACCAGATGATAGTTTGAAAGCACTGATGCAATGCAAATGCTCGAAACAGGGGTAGATGAGAATTTTGTTGGGCACACCCCTAGAACTCCCTGATCTTTGGGGGGAGGGGGTGGCTCAGTCGGTAGCGCGCCAGGCTCGTAATCTGTAGTTCCCAGGTTCGAGTCCCAGCTGGGTCAGCGTTGAGATTTATCTCCGCAAAATTCCCCGCCCTGCCCACGGTCAGTAGGGGACACCGATGGGCTTGGAAAGACCGCCGTCCGTCGGATGGGACGTTAAGCCGTGTCCCCGTGTGCGGGAGAGCCATACCCTGTGCACCTTAAAGAACACGCTGCATGGCCTTGACGGGAGGCTACCATCTATCTCCCAACAGCTGTTCCAGTGGGTCCCCTCCCCCAACCTTCTCTGAGCCTTTGGGGTCCATGTGACCTGGCCATTTAGCCCATGGTGTGCAAAAAAAGTGCCGCTCAGAGGTAAAACAACCCAACCCTGCTCTTTGGAGAAAGAAAGGGAAAAAAATGCGCCAAATGCTCAAATTGAAGGCTATTTTTATATTATATATCAATTAGAATTATCAATCAACAGAATTACAAAAAGAGTATAACATGAGTTCCATGCCGGATGAGATTTCAGCTGCTATCAAGGAACATCTGCTAGGACTGGAGACAAGATTGAAGGAATATTTCCACCCAATCAACAGCTACAAAGCATGGATATGGAAAACTTTTACAATGAACGTAGAATCCGAGACAGAATTGCAGGATTCAGATATTGATTTTATAATTGAACTGTCGTGTGATACGGCACTCAAACACATCTTCGACAGAATACCACTGATGGATTTTTGGCTGTCTTGTCGTTAGGAGTATCCAGTTTTAGCAAAAACAGCGATAAAAATTCTAAATGCCTTTTGTCACGACCTATAAGTGTGAAGCAGGCTTTTCAACATTGGTTTTCATAAACAATAAATATAGAAACCGATTGGAAGTCGAACCGGATCTAAGAACAAAGTTATCATCTTTTTCTCCAAACCTGATGTTTCTAGTTAACAAGAAACAGCATTTCACTTCTCATTAATAATTAATTGATTTTAGTTTGATTTCTTTACATTTTTGTAAGAGTTTTGGGTTGGGTTGTTTTACCTCTGAGCGGCACTTTTTTGCACACCATAGGCTAAATGGCCAAGTCACACGGACCCCGAAGGCTCAGAGAAGGTTGGGTGAGGGGACCCACTGGAACAGCTGTTGGGAGACAGATGGTAGCCTCCCGTCAAGGCCATCCAGCGTGTTCTTTAACGTGCACAGGGTATGACTCTCCCGCACACGGGGCCACGGCTTAACGTCCCATCCGACGGACGGCGGTCTTTCCAAGCCCATCGGTGTCCCCTACTGACCGTGGGCAGGGCGGGGAATTTTGCGAAGATAAATCTCAACGCTGACCAAGCTGGGACTCGAACCTGGGAACTACAGATTACGAGCCTGGCGTGCTACCGACTGAGCCACCCCCGCCCCTTTTGTAAGAGTAAATGCTTTTTTTTTATTATAATATATAAAAACTGTATGGACATTCATATCCGTTTTATTTTACCTATAGGCCAGTATAGGCGATAAAAATTTTAGTAGGTCACGAAGGAGAAGTATAAATAATAACCGGCCTACGGAGAAAAAAAAAAATTTGGAAATGCTGCTCTAGAGCTCTTTTTGTTCATACTGAAGTTGTTACCTCAGCAAACAAAGTTAAACTAAACTAAGGATTGTTAAGAGTGTTACTTAACAACACCATTAAAAGGTTCCCTTAGGTAGAAATTTGTCTTTTTATTAATTCCACAAACAGAGAGAAATTTTCTAAATTTAAAAATAATATCGCGGCATATAATTTTAATACATACATAACAAATGAATTTAATATTAAATGTATTACTCAAACAACAATAGTACCAAATTAAAAAGAGTAAAACTTCAGATGCATAAAAATTTAAAAATAATATCGCGGCATATAATTTTAATACATACATAACAAAGGAATTTAATATTAAATGTATTACTCAGACAGCAATAATACCAAATTAAAAAGAGTAAAACTTCAGATGCATATAAATTTAATTATTGATTATTATTTTAAATAGTGCTACAAATTACTGTTCTATTTATTTATTAGATAGAGTACAACCTAAAGCCACTTACAGTAATATCATAAGAAAAATATGAAAAATATTCTTCGAATCATAAAGACATCGAAACTGCTGTAACGGTCTTAACCTTGGCTAACCTCAGATAGCAATTAATGACGTGACGCCATAGCTGGAACCACTGAATTCCAAAGTAATCTCCAAAGTCGAATTCTTTATAAAGCAAGGAAGTAGCCACGCACTTATATTTTATTCAAATGATGAAACAATGGCAACATCTAGGAGAAAACTGTTACTCTACTAGTATACAGAAAAGACAAGGAAAATAGCTTTTTTTCGTGTGCCTGTGAGTACTATATTAAATTTTATTTAAATTGGAGAAGTTGAGGCCCAGAGTTGTGTTGATTTATCGTTGAAATGATCATGTGTGTAAAATTACTTAAGAGAAAAATAAAATTAAAAAAAAAATAAATAAATACCCCCTCAAGCAGCTGCTTGCCGAAGAGGTCTGACAGGAGCCTGTCAGTTTATATGCCATAGTAGAAGGTCTGAGAGGATGGCAGGACCTCAGCAGAAAAACGACACATACATCCATGCTTTACCCGGGGCTCGAACCCAGGTCCCTTAGATCAGTAGCCAAGTGCGCTAACCACAAATTAATCATCAAACGGCATTTATAATTTTCCAGGTTCATTAAGACAAAAAAATAACTCATCTAAATTTATAAGAAATTTCAAACCAACAACTAAAGAGTTCAGCAAGCTCCTATCCTTCAACCCAGCTACTAAAGCCTCAATGACCTGGATTTCAATAAACAAAATTTTAATAAAATTTCTCTATATCGTTATAATTTCAAATTTAAAAAAATACAGTATTTCGTTAACTGTAATGTCGACTCTGTAAGCAAAGAATTTGGCGTTACCATTTTACTTAATATCGGGAGTTTGTCAACTCTTGTTAAAAACCTTTGCATGATTTTGCATCTTCACTGGTAATTTTTAAGCTGAATCTGGCAACAAAAATGGAATAATAGATCGTATATATTTATAACACCAAACTCTTGAAATTGACTTCTTATTTAAACGAGGATATTTTAGTTATTATATTCCCCGATAGATGGCGAGACGAGTAAATTTTACACTCGCTTACGAGAAGTAATATTTATCAACAAAACTGAAAAATAAATTAAAATAGGACGTTGCTATTCATTAAAATTAAAGGAGTTCTACTGTTAAGGAAGGCACATGAACCAATTCAGAAATCGTCACTTATAGCTGAGAGTGGTGGCGTGCTCTTGTAATCTAGCTAGTTGGAGGCTGGATTACAGGTGGATGGTTGTTAAAAACATTTGCACGATTTTGCTTGATTTTTCTGGTATTTTGAAAGTTGAATCTGGCAACAAAAATCGAATAATAGATACGAATATATGCATAACTTCAAAGTCTTCAGATTGACTTCTTATTTACACGAGGTTATTTCAGTTATTATATTCACCGATAGATGGCGAGACGAGGAAATTTGAAACTCGCTCTAGGAAATGAGTAATATTTGTCAAACAAAACTGAAAAATAAGCTAACATAGGATGTTGTTATTCATTAAAACAAATACCGCAACGTTACTAGCGGTGAAGAAAAGTATCACGTTTCATGAAGAGAAGCTTTAATATTAAGGAAGGCACATGAACCGATTCAGAAATGAGAATGAACAGCTGGGAGTGGTGGCGTGCTCCTGTAATCTAGCTACTTGGAGGCTGGAACTGGTGGATGGTTTGAGGTTGGGAGTCCTGTCTCTTACTGGCCTATGTTGATCAGGTGTCCGCGCTAAGCTCGGCGTCGATATGGTGACTTCGGGGGAGCCCAGGGTCACCAGGTCGTCTAAGGAGGAGCGAACCGGCCCAGGGCGGAAACGCAGCAGGCAAAAGCTCCCGCGTCGAGCAGTAGTGGGATCGCGCCTGTGAATAGCTAATATCAGATAGCTCAACCGATACAATCAGACCCAGTTCTTTTTGAAATTTTTATTTTTGCCTATAAAATTTTATTCCTATGAATCTTATATTCGTATAGTGTTTTAAAAGGGAGACCGTAATCAAATATATTAGTAATGAACCACTAATGTCCAGTGTCGCAAAGTCTTTCTGCACCTGTGGCGCCATCTGGTTTCGGAGATAAACACGCTTTCGCTACTCTATTGGTGTCTCAGTCTTCACATTCCTTCATCTTCACCATAAGACTACACAACGCAAAACCACTAACGATTATAGTTTTGGCCAACAGAACCTAAGTATCGCAGCCTCTGTGGTGTGTGCACGGCAGTATACCAATCCAAAAGGCCGTCAGACTGACCAAGTGGTTAGTGTATCGAGCCCATGATAAGGTATGGATATTTATTTTTGCTGTCTTACTACAGGCTCCTGTCAGACCTCTGTGGCAAGCAGCTGCTTGAGGGGGTATTTATTTTATTTTTTTTTTTTTACTACTGAAGTCTGACCTTCTTAGGGGCAGGGGTGGCTCAGTCGGTAGCGCGCCAGGCTCGTAATCTGTAGTTCCCAGGTTCGAGTCCCAGCTGGGTCAGCGTTGAGATTTATCTCCGCAAAATTCTCCGCCCTGCCCACGGTTAGTAGGGGACACCGATGGGCTTGGAAAGGCCGCCGTCCGTCGGATGGGACGTTAAGCCGTGGCCCCGTGTGCGGGAGAGCCATACCCTGTGCACGTTAAAGAACACGCTGGATGGCCTTGACGGGAGGCTACCATCTGTCTTCCAACAGCTGTTCCAGTGGGTCCCCTCCCCCAACCTTCTCTGAGCCTTCGGGGTCCATGTGACCTGGCCATTTAGCCCATGGTGTGCAAAAAAGTGCCGCTCAGAGGTAAAACAACCCAACCCAACCCAACTGACCTTCCTAACAATCTTATCTATGGCATATCATATTGATAGTCTTCTGCCAGAACTGTACTGGCAACCAGTTGCTTACTTTATTTTATGGGGGCGGGGGTGGCTCAGTCGGTAGTGCGCCAGGCTCGTAATCTGTAGTTCCCAGGTTCGAGTCCCAGTTGGGTCAGTGTTGAAATTTATCTCCGTAAAATTCCCCGCCCTGCCCACGGTCAGTAGGGGACACCGATGGGCTAGGAAAGGCCGCCGTCCGTCGGATGGGACGTTAAGCCGTGGCACCGTGTGCGGGAGAGCCATACCCTGTGCACGTTAAAGAACACGCTGGATGGCCTTGACGGGAGGCTACCATCTGTCTCCCAACAGCTGTTCCAGTGGGTCCCTTGTCTGAGCGTTCGGGGTCCATGTGACCTGGCCATTTAGCCCATGGTGTGCAAAAAAGTGCCGCTCAGAGGTAAAACAACCCAACCTAACTTTATTTTATTTGAATCGAAAATCCTCTCTCACTGTTTCTGTACATTGACAAATGTTCTATAATTTTTCACAACTTCCCCATGAGATCAAATTACTGTTTCAGCTAAATTCATTTTTAGGGCAATTCATTCGTTTTTCCATAAGAGAGATGGATTGGATATTTTAGTTCTGAGCGACACCTTTCTCTTTGCATATAACTGGTTAAATTTCGAAATTAGAAGAACTTCTATACTTATAGTTGGATAGGAAGGGATATAATGGACTAAATGGCAAGGTCATAAGGACCTGAAAAGCTTAGAGAAGAAAGAAGCGGATCCAGTATACAACTATTAGGATACAGATGGAAGGCTCTCGTCAAGGCAATCCAACGTATTTATTATGGGTGTGATTACGATTGCGCGGAGACAGATTTTCTCCGCTATTTCCCTCTGTGCTCTCGGTGAGAAAGTGCTAGTGGAGAAAATTACAATGTAGGGACAGTGAAGACTCAACTGGGAACATCCGATTACGGAAGGGGCGGGGGTGGCTCAGTCGGTAGCGCGCCAGGCTCGTAATCTGTAGTTCCCAGGTTCGAGTCCCAGCTGGGTCACTGCCCTGCCCACGGTCAGTAGGGGACACCGTTGGGCTTGGAAAGGCCGCCGTCCGTCGGATGGGACGTTAAGCCGTGGTCCCGTGTGCGGGAGAGCCATACCCTGTGTACGTTAAAGAACCCGCTGGATGGCCTTGACGGGAGGCTACCATCTGTCTCCCAACAGCTGTTCCAGTGGGTCCCCTCCCCCAACCTTCTCTGAGCCTTCGGGGTCCTTGTGGCCTGGCCATTTAGCCCATGGTGTGCAAAAAAGTGCCGCTTAGAGGTAAAACAATCCAATCCAATCCGATTACGGATCTGGTGCTCTAGCAGAAATATAAGGGGAGTAATCGTCTTGACCTCGTTGAATTCAGTTGTTTAACCTCGGGGGCAGCATTTCTGGCACACAATTTACACAAATTACAACAAAGAACTGAAGGGCTGAGAGAAAGTGGGAAAGGGGATGGAGATGAGATGGCAGATGGGAGCTTTCCGTCAAGGCAATCAAGTGTGTTCTTTAAAGTGCACATGATATGGCTCTCCAGCACACGGAACCGTGGCTTAACATCCCATTCGACGGATGGAGACCTTTCCTAGCCCATCGGTGCTCCCTACTGACCGAGGAAATGAATTTGAAATACAAATAAATTGAATTAATCAGGCCTTAGAAACTGCATAATTTTTCTAAGCAATTAATTTTTGGAAATTTGTATACTGTCTGATGATTAAAATGTGAATATTTTAATCTAAAACGGGTTACACTGGCCGAGTGTTTAGCGTACTTGGCTACTGATTTATTGGTGTTCGGTAAGCACATTCATTTCGAAATAATAGCTTTCGATAGGGAAAGAAGTTTCTATAAATCTAAACCGAATGCCGCTGAAATATCTAAAGATATTAAAACGGTGTCCGTGACATAAATTCACGTATTTCATTTTTAAGTTTCTCTTCAAAAACACGTTCTGCTACTTATATTCAGTGTAAATTACGAGTATACAGAATATTAATTATTTTGGTTAGCGCGCTTGGCTACTGATCTAAGGGACCTATGTTCGAGCCCCGGGTAAGGCATGGATGTGTGTGTGTGTGTCATTTTTCTGCTGATGTCCTACCATCCTCACAGACCTTCTACTTTGGCATATAAACTGACAGGCTCCTGTCAGACCTCTGTGGTAAGCAGCTGCTTGAGGGGGTATTTATTTTATTTTTATTTACATCACAAAAGTAGATGAACAATTGGGAGAAATACGTGTAAAATATGTTTTATGTTGATAGTGATATTTGTCATTTCACACAGAGACTACTAAACGATATTTTGTAAAAGATTTCAAATCATGATGCGGTGATCATCCTGCTCTTTCTCCAGGTACATAAATGTTTTTAAAAAATTGATATTGATATAATGATTCAGGCAAATATCTCTGATTTCCCTGAGTCAACTGAGTAACAACGTATAACTTACGTGGTACATCACTAACCCGATTACGGGAGAGGAATTAAGAAAGAGGGGGTTGGGTTGTTTTACCTCTGAGCGGCACTTTTTTGCACACCATGGGCTAAGTGGCCAGGTTACATGGATCCCGAAGTCTCAGAGAAGGTTGGAGGAGGGGACCCACTGGAATAGCTGTTGGGAGACAGATGGCAGCTTCCCGTCAACGCCATCCAGCGTGTTCTTTAACGTGCACAGGGTATGGCTCTCCCGTACACGGAGCCACGGCTTAACGTCCTATCCGACGGACGGCGGTCTTTCCAAGCGCATCGGTGACCCCTACTGACCGTGGGCAGGGCGGGGAATTTTTCCCGAGATAAATCTCAACGCTGACCCAGCTGGGTTGGGTTGGGTTGTTTTACCTCTGAGCGGCACTTTTTTGCACACCATGGGCTAAATGGCCAGGTCACATGGACCCCGAAGGCTCAGAGATGGTTGGGGAGGGGACCCACTGGAACAGCTGTTGGGAGACAGATGGTAGCCTCCCGTCAAGGCCATCCAGCGTGTTCTTTAACGTGCACAGGGTATGGCTCTCCCGCACACGGGGCCACGGCTTAACGTCCCATCCGACGGACGGCGGCCTTTCCAAACCCATCGGTGTCCCCTACTGACCGTGGGCAGGGCGAGGAATTTTGCGGAGATAAATCTCAACGCTGACCCAGCTGGGACTCGAACCTGGGAACTACAGATTACGAGCCTGGCGCGCTACCGACTGAGCCACCCCCGCCCCGACCCAGCTGGGACTCAAACCTGGGAACTACAGATTACGAGCCTGGCGCGCTACCGACTGAGCCACCCCCGCCCAAGAAAGAGTGGTAAAGGGGAATATGGAAAGAATACGTAAAAAGGGAATGACGGAAGTATAGGTAAAGGGGGAATAAAGTAGCTGTATGTAAAGGAGAAAAAAGAAACATTAGGAAAAAGTGAATATAGAAAGATTAGATAAAAGGGAATAAAAAAAGGAGTAATAAAAAAAGGGTGGGTAAAGGGAGAATAAATGAAGAGTAGGTAAAAATGGAATAAAGAAAAACAATAAAAATATTAATTACGACTTTCAAACTGAATAATTTTACTAACTGATTATTCATTCAATTATGTTACGAAATTCTGACAGGGGCAATTTGAGGGTAACGATTGGCAGATGTGGACTCTTACAATGATGATGACAATGAATGATCTTAACTATTGACAGATATGGAGTCGAACCTCAGATTACGAGCGACGTGCTACCGACTAAGCCGTCCCCGCCCCAATGGAGCACAAAGAAACTTAAAATACCCCCTCAAACAGCTGCTTGCCACAGAGGTCTGACAGGAACCTGTCAATTTATATGCCATAGTAGAAGGTCTGTGAGGATGGCAGAACCTCAGCAGGAAAAGGATACATACATCCATGCCTTAATCCGGAGCTCGAACCCAGGTCCCTTAGATCAGTAGCCAAGCGCACTAACCACTCGACCACGGTCAGTCCTTTGAAAAACTGTGTGTTGAATATTCTCTTTTTTTAAATTAATTTTAGTTCATTCATAGTTCATTTGAATATTCATAATAACTTAATATTGATGAAATATATATTGCATCAGTTAGTAGAAATAAACTAGAAAACACATATCACCTCTGGTGGGTTGGGTTGTTTTACCTCTGAGCGGCACTTTTTTCCACACCATGGGCTAAATGGCCAGGTCACATGGACCCCGAAGGCTCAGAGAAGGTTGGGGGAGGGGACCCACTGGAACAGCTGTTGGGAGACAGATGGTAGCCTCCCGTCAAGGCCATCCAGCGTGTTCTTTAACGTGCACAGGGTATGTCTGTCCCGCACACGGTGCCACGGCTTAACATCCCATCCGACGGACGGCGGCCTTTCCAAGCCCATCGGTGTCCCCTACTGACCGCGGGCAGGGCGGGGAATTTTGCGAAGATAAATTTCACCTCTGGTGAATATGTGCTGTTCGTTTTCAGAGAAACCGAAGATTATCATTCTTAGAGTTTTGCTACCTTTAAAAGTGTAAATTCGAACTAATGGCTGATTGGAAATTTCAAAGAGTATTATTAGCACGAATTAAAAATAAAAAAAAAATATATTATATGTATATCTATACCTTATTAAAAAAAAAATGGCCACTCCTTGTGAGAAAATGGGACAAATCTTTGCGAGAAGCATTTGAATTTTTATTATCGAATTCGATTTAGAAGAGAAGCATTTGAATAGGGTTCTGTTGTTTCACCTCTGAGGGCGCATTTTTTACACAATGGGTACATATCTAGGTCACAAGGATCGCGAGGGTTCAAACAAATTTGGGGAAGGGGACGCACTGGACAGCTATTAGAAGACATATGGTAACCTTCCGTCAAGTTCATCCAGTGTGTTCTTGAACGTGCAGTGGCTATGGCTCTCGCCACACGCGTCCACGGATTAACGTCCCATCCTACAGAAGACGGTCTTTTTGAGCCCATCGGTGTCACCTATTGACCGATAGCAGGAGTGGGGGGGGGGGAATTTGAATAAGAAATAGATCGAATGTAAAACATTCATTTCGAAGTATCAGCTTTCGATACGGAAAGTAGTTTCTGTTAATCTAAACAGAAAACTGCTTAAAAATTTAAAGATATCGAAAAGGTGTCTGCGATATAAGTTCACGTGCATTTAATTTTCAAACGTGTATTCAAAAACATGTGCGCGGCTTAATTCTGATCAATGTAATTTACGAGAATACACAATATTATTTATTTACATCATAAAGCAATATGAATAATTCAGAGAAATATATATAAAATATGGTTTCTGCTGATAGTGAGCTTCATCATTTCACACAGACAATATTAAGTGATAATCTATAAAAAGCTGCAAATCACGATGACGTAATCATCATGTTTTTCCTCTAGAAAGATTAATGTTAAAAAAATTGGTGTACATATCAGAATTCACGCAATCAGAAATACACTATGTTGAAAAAAGTGTCCGAACGCTTCCATGTTATGAGAATGGAAAGCCACTTTCAAAACTCCCTATAACATTGAAAATAAACCTTCTACGCAAAAAACTGTTATAAATAATAAAAATAAAAATAATAAATACCCCCTCAAGCAGCTGCTTGCCACAGAGGTCTGACATGTTAAAAAATAAAATAAATACCCCCTCAAGCAGCTGCTTGCCACAGAGGTCTGACAGGAGCCTGTCAGTTTATATGCCATAGTTGAAGGTCTCAGCAGAAAAACGACACACACATCCATGCCTTACCCGGGGCTCGAACCCGGTCCCTTAGATCAATAACCAAGCGTGCTAACCCCTCGGCCACGGAACGGCTCAAAAAAAAAAACTGGCGATAAATATAATCCCGCAATATTCGTTTAATATTTAAAGAATGAATGGAGCTGAAGCACTTATCTTTAACTTTCACACGAGAAAAAAAACTTCAATAGATAAAACACAACTCTTGTAACAATTTGTTCACTAACATAAATTAAATATCTGCAGTTTGTATGATGATTTTTTAAAGATTTCATCAATTTGGAGGCAATGCAAAAATGTCGCCTGCTGTTAAATGGTCAAGCTTCAATGATTTTAAATATTAATCGAAGATTGTCGAAAATTGACACTGTCACATTACCTCCAAATTGATGAAATCTTCAAAAACCGTCATACAAACTTCAGATATTTCATTTACGTTAGTGTTTAATTACGTCGTATTTAATTTACAAGAGTTGTGTTTTATCTATTGAAGTGTTTTTTCACAAGTGTCAGAAGTTAAAGATAAATGCTTCAGTTTCCATTCATTATTTAAATATTAAAGTAATATTACGGAAAATATATTGAGAGAGATTTGAGCAAAGAAGGTCTAAGGAGAAGAAGGCTAGCTTCGCACAGCGTAAGTGGCGCCGTTCTATGGAATTTTACCGAAGCTGAACGTGGCAAATTGATGTACATGCACAAAAACAACTGTAAGGGGGCGATCTGCGCATGCGCAGTGCAATCATTTTTTTTAATCCACTGCAGCTATGGTTTGTCTTACTCTTGGTATATACATTGCGATTTAATCAGTGTTTCAACCTGTCTAACACCCATGACTGTTTGGCATAGTGATAGCTGACCCTAAAGTTATTCAATGAGTATTTTATCCCGTTCAGCAGTATATTTTACGATACCTGGAAAAGCCGTTGTATGTTTATTTTGAGTCATTTTGCAGAATTTCTAAAATTAATATATAAATTAATACATTTAATCGTCTTGCGAACATGTAAGTCAATGTATGTTGCAGTTTTGTGTTCCCTGGAGCATATCGATGTATATAGGTGTTTGCAGTTTCTTCTAATAATAAATTTTTTTATGGTTGATACGAGAAGTGCCTGCTGCCATCTGTTGACAGTTTATACAAGTAAGAAAATCGATATGACTTTTATTGAAAATATCTAAAATTCTATAAAATATAATTAAACAAAACATGCTGTCTGGCATTGCCCATAAATTTCAATTAATTATAATATATTAAATATTGTAGAATGTTCAAAATATTAAAATTTTTTTGTTGAGCATAGCTACTACCTGTTTTACAAAATGGGATTTTATTAAAGAAAATAATTTTAACTAATCTTTGTAAAAAGGAATTATGATGGCAAAATTTAAGAAATGAACATTTTGAACAGAGCTAAAGTGAATGTAAAATTAGTCACGTGGTGTAAGCCATTGAAAACCTTGCTTGGCGGTGGAAAAATAACGCAAGGAACTAACTCCTCTCCCTGGCTAGGTGGCTTCACTGCAATGCCCGAATTTGCCATGTTTAGAGGGCGCTGCAATCGAAAAGTTTACATTACGTCTACGGAAGCTAGCTCTCTTCTTCCTTAGACACTCCTTGATTTGAGTGACATCTAAAATTTATCGCCATTAACAGATTTTGCGCAAAAGGTTTATTTTCAGTGTTAGGGAGCTTTGAAAGTGGTTTTCCATTCACATAACATGGAAGTGTCCGGACACTTTTTTCCAATATAGTGTATACCACTGATCTCCTTGAGTTATCTGGGCAGCGATATATAACTTACGTGGTAGTAATGTACCACGAAAGTTAATGAAAATCAAAGCAAACTTGATCTTCCATAAATTATTAACCTAATATATACCTTTCTATGATCCATGCGCTATGCTGTCGTCCATCGAAAAATACAGTAGAAATATTCCTCGATAGAATGAAAAATATATCCAACAGGTAAATACAAATTCTCCATTTTTAGGTGGATTTTCTTACAAAACCCACCAGACATCTGCGACCACATTTCCATTGGAAAACAACTTATGAAATATATGATTCTTTTAAACCAATAAATATACTTTATCAATGCGCAACATATATTACACTGTCAATATATAATATTGACAGTGTACCTAATATATACCTTTATATGATCATAAAATAAAAATTCGCAAAGATTTGTCCATTTTTTATATGATCATTGATGTCCTTTCTTGTTACACTGTCAATATATAAATAAGAATTCATGATATATCAAAGTGCACCATTTTTTTCACTATTTTCTGAACAGAAAAATACATCACTTTTGCAGATTCAGCATACGTGGTGTGACTTTCTTAACTGCTATTTGCCTATTTATACATTTAAGCTTTAAAATTATTGACTCTAACCAGTTTTCTTTTGCCTAAAATGTGCTATTGTTCATAATATTCTAGTAGCACCAAAAACAACACAAAAGTAAATGCACAGATACAACTAATGAGAGCTACTCATGATTTTCCAACATCGATTGACTATAACATACAGGGAACTACAGTGGACCCCCGATATAACGCGCATGTCGGGCGGGAAACAACACCCGCGTTATAAGGTGAACCGCGTTATACCGAGCGGCGCGGTGGCGACACAATAAATTTCACACTGTAAGCTTTTCTTTTACTCATCATGCATACAATAATTAAACACTATTCAAAATACATGCAGGAACTCAATACATACACAATTACTCAATACGCAGTGACAATAAAATGCGATACTCACTAACGCCGCACGGACCTGTATAAACATGTTTGAACTTATCGCGAACATCGCCCGCGCTATAACCGATATGATAAGATCATATATTTCATAAGAGTGCGCGGTATAGCGAGCAGCGCTATAACGAAGGTCCACTGTATAAGGTTCGTTCTCCTTCATGTGAGCCATCCAATCATTTGCTACCTTATTAATAACAAACGATATGTGAGACACTCCATCCATGCATCACGTATCGTTTGCCATGCATCACGTATCATGTCCATATCACGTATGCCATGCATCACGTATCGATGTCCATGCATCACGTATCGTTTGCCCACCAATTCCTAATCTTTCTTATCTATATCAATATCCGTTTCTCGACCTTGATTTAATTCGTTTCTCATTTCGATTATAAATATGAAAGTAATCAAAAGCATATTGATCAACGATTTGAGAAAAAAAAGTATCCCCTCAAGCAGCTGCTTACCACAGATGTCTGACAGGAGCCTGTCAGAGTATATGCCATAGTAGAAGGTCTGAGAGGATGGCAGGACCTCAGCAGAAAAACGACGCATACATCCATGCCTTACGCGGGGTTCGAACCCCAGGTCCCTTGGATCCGTAGCCAAGCGCACTAACCACTCGGCAAAGGCAAGATATATTTTTCGTTTGTTTTTCCAACTTATTTATCGTCCAAGGTGCATTTCTAATTCAAAATTTTAATAACGAATGTCATTATCTTAATTCTCCGTCCTTTATTATTTCACCGACGTATTATATCGCATATTATACCGACAGTCTTTTGCCAGGTCTCTATTGGTAAGCAACTGCTTTTCGACCTCCTTTCTGTACAGTGCTAAATCTTCGGCACTTTTTCGCCACTTCCTCGTGAAATCTAATTACTATTTAATCTAAGTTCATTTTCTTAAGTCATTCGTCTTAATTTCAATTCTTTCTTTTTTCCATTAGATGGATTTATAGACGCTTTCATTTTTTCACGCATTTGGTTAAATTTCCAGGTCAGTTGGGTTGTTTTACCTCTGAGCGGCACTTTTTTGCACACAATGGGCTAAATGGCCAGGTCACATGGACCCCGAAGGCTCAAAGAAGGTTGGGAACCCACTGAACAGCTATTGGGAGACAGATGGTAGTCTCCCGTCAAGGCCATCCAGCGTGTTCTTTAACGTGCACAGGGTATGGCTCTCCCACACACTGGGCCACGGCTTAACGTCCCATCCGACGAACGGCGGCCTTTACCAAGCCCATCGGTATCCCCTACTGACCGTGGGCAGGGCGGAGAATTTTGCGGAGATCAATCTCAACGCTGACCCAGCTGGGACTCGAACCTGGGAACTACAGATTACGAGCCTGGCGCGCAACCGACTGAGCCACCCCCGCCCCTTCCAGGTCAGAACAACTGCTATACTTACAGTTGGATAGGAAAGGGACATAATGGGCTAATGGCCAAGTCACAAAGAGCAAAAAGATCTGGCGAAGATTAAGGACACACAAGAAAGCCTTCAAGACCATCCAATGTGTTCTTAATCGAGCACAGGTGTGGCTCTTCTGCACACGGGTCCAAGGCTTCATGTCCGATCCTCTGGACTTGGATTTTCTTCGCTAAATACCCTCTGTGCGCTCGGTGACAAAGAGCTGAAAGAGAAAACTCCAATGTAGGCACAGTGAAGACTCGAACTGGGCACATCAGATTACGAATCTGGTCTCGACCAGATATATAAGTGCAGCAATCGTCTGGAACTCGTTGGAGTCAGTTGTTTTGTATGTTAGCGGCACTAATGTGCACATAATTCGTTAAATGGCCAGGTCACAAGACCCCATGGACTTGGGGGCGGGGGTGGCTCAGTCGGTAGCGCGCCAGGCTCGTAATCTGTAGTTCTCAGGTTCGAGTCCCAGCTGGGTCAGCGTTGAGATTTATCTCCGCAAAATTCCCCGCCCTGCCCACGGTCAGTAGGGGACACCGATGGGCTTGGAAAGGCCGCCGTCCGTCGGATGGGACGTTAAGCCGTGGCCCCGTGTGCGGGAGAGCCATACCCTGTGCACGTTAAAGAACACGCTGGATGGCCTTAACGGGAGGTTACCATCTGTCTCCCAACCGCTGTTCCAGTGGGTCCCCTCCCCCAACATTCTCTGAGCCTTTGGGGCCCCTGTGACCTGGCCATTTAGCCCATAGTGTGCAAAAAAGTGCCGCTCAGAGGTAAAACAACCCAACCCAACCCCATGGACTTCGAGAAAACTGAGGAAGGAATCCACAAGACAGCTGTTAGGAGACAGACGGAGATTCCCGTCAAGGCCATCCAGCATGCTTCTTAATGTGCACAGGGTATTGCTCACCTGCAGATAGAACCAGAGTTTAATGTTCCATCCGACGTACGGTGTCTTTTCTCACCGAGGGACAAGGTGAGGGTTAGCGAGGATAAAGCTCAATCCAGGCCCCGTTGGGACTCGAACCTGGTAACGTTTCATAATTTTTGCCTCTCTGAATTGTCAGGGGGAGAACAACTTGTTCGTCTGTACAAATTAAACAGAGAAAAATATACTATAATTTCAGAAAATACCATTTTTGCAATATATAAAGAGGGGGAGGGGCAAATAGGTCATGCCCCCTCCCCCTCCTTTAAAAAAGCTAGTAAGGGTAATGGGGGCAAAAAAAATTATTAAACGGTGGGGAACGTGTTATAGTACAATGGATTGGATTATTTTACCTCTGAGCGGCACTTTTTTGCACACCATGGGCTAAATGGCCAGGTCACATGGACCCCAAAGGCTCAGAGAAAGTTGGGGGAGGGGACCCACTGGAACAGCTGTTGGGAGACAGATGGTAGCCTCCCGTCAAGGTAGCGCGCCAGGCTCGTAATCTGCAGTTCCCAGGTTCGAGTCCCAGCTGGGTCAGCGTTGAGATTTATCTCCGCAAAATTCCTCGCCCTGCCTACGGTCAGTAGGGGACACCGATGGGCTTAGAAAGGCCGCCGTCCGTCGGATGGGACGTTAAGCCGTGGCTCCGTGTGCGGGAGAGTCATACGCTGTGCACGTTAAAGAACACGCTGGATGGCCTTGACGGGGGGGCTACCATCTGTCTCCCAACAGCTGTTCCAGTGGGTCCCCTCCCCCAACCTTCTCTGAGCCTTCGGGGTTCATGTGACCTGGCCATTTAGCCCATGGTGTGCAAAAAAGTGCCGCTCACAGGTAAAACAACCCAACCCATCAATTTCGAAAGGAGGAAGTAAATAACAGTCTTATTGTTGTTCAATGAAAAACAAATAACGAAACAATAAGAACTAGTTAAATAAATTTCGAAAATTATATTTGCCTTGGCGACAATTTGTTAAAACACTTATTTTTTTCATTTTTTATTAAATTTCGAAGTAAATTCTTATTACCAACAAAGTTGCCGTTAAACACTTTCAATTCACTTACAACAGAATAAAATAAGTTAATAAAGTAATAAAACTATACAAATAATAATAAAATAAATTAAATAATACGGAAATAGAAATATATAAAAATAACAAAATAAATATAGTAATAATGAAATAAATGAAATAATAAACAAATAATAATAATAAGACCAAATAATGAAAGCCTTCCATTAATATTACTTGGAATCGTCCTAATAATTTCGGTAATATTCTCTATATTCAGTTTATATTAAAAGCCTTTTAAACTACCGATAATACGATATATATAGATAAGACTATAGATAAGACGATAGTTGAATCATAAAAAGGTCCCCAAAATCCGGGTCGTCTTATAGGACAGATACAAAAAATATTAGATTGAAATTTATATAAATTGAAACCATTATAATGATATATAATTACTACAACTTATCGAAAAATCTATCATATTATTTAAATACGCTATATGATAATACATTACATTGTAATAGTAAAACAATACTAAAACAAAATAAATATTAAAAGTTATGTTTATTGAGCTACTGAGGAAAAAACGGACAAACCGTAATTATTTACTAGTACAGAGTAGGGTATGTCCACAAAATAGAATAGCCCATACGACGCTTTTGTGAATAGTCAAGGTCATTACCCGAATGCCCGAATCAGTGCGAATGTTTGCGAATAGGACATAATTCCGTATACGCTATACAGTATTATTATCCAGATGATGATCGCCGATCTAAACTAAATTCATAGGCGGTTGATAGTTTGGGGTCGTCTTATAGGACAGATATATGCTAAAACTATAAAACTTTGACGAAAATTTATACCTCGTCTTATCTGAAGGTCGTCTTATCTGTGGAAATATACGGTAATAAAGTAATAAAACTATACAAATAATAATAAAATAAATTAAATAATACGGAAATAGAAATATATAAAAATAACAAAATAAATATACTAATAATGTAATAAATAAAATAATAAACAAATAATAATAATAAGACCAAATAATGAAAGCCTTCCATTAATATTACTTGGAATCGTCCTAATAGTTTCGGTAATATTTTGTATATTCAGTTTATATTAAAAGCCTTTTAAACTACTTTAATTAAGCCTACAAGGTAAGATTTTTCAAATATATGGAGAAAACGATAGAAAGTTTAGCCTGTTTCAGCCCTTGTGTTCGACAGGCCGGATTCTGGACTTCTGTTCAACAGGCCAAATCTGGGACTGCAATATTAATAGCCAGTCCCAGATTTGGACAGCCCAAGTGCATACAATAAGGTTAAGAAGTGTTCACTAATTGCCCAATCAGACAAAATGGCGAAACACCCAAATAAACATATTAAAGGAAGGTTTCTTAGAAATCTTAAACGAACTACTTATAAATTAACTATGATGCTTACCACCTCATCGTGATCTACATCAGTGGGTTTGTGATAATTGAGATTTTAGGCCTATTAAAAAAAGCTAAAGAATCTTTGCGACATGACGCCATGAAAGAAGTTGTGATGACTTGCTGGGATTCCCAGGAAGTGGCGTGCGTCTGTTGATAGACTTTGCTGCCACCAGGCGGCTAACGAAGAATGTAGATGCGTGTGCGCGTGCCAGCAGATCGCAGAAGAAACGGTGCGAGAATGGCGGGAAGGAAGGTCATTACTGCTGCGTCGGCAAACACGGTACGTGTTTCCGGGGAAATGTTTCACGATGGTGATGCAATGCTAGATTTGGTCAATATACTATTGACGGTCTTTGTGGAAATTTTCCATTTGTGTTGAGATATTTCCTTTGAGGCATTGGGTATATAGCAAAATGGGCATTGAAGTTACTACTATCGTAGAACTACAATATACACTCAGCGGTCACTTTATTAGTAGTGTTCCCTGCCAATAGGAACTCAGATACAGAATTCAGAAACTACTTAAATAATAGTTTTACGAAAAAAGTGTTAATTGAAAAATATTTTGGTGTTTGAGGCATTGGTTTGTAACCTTTTTGAGAATCATTTTACCCGAAAACAGACGCCAGGCTCGTAATCTGTAGTTCCCAGGTTCGAGTCCCAGCTGGGTCAGCGTTGAGATTTATCTCCGCAAAAATTCCCCGCCCTGCCCACGGTCAGTAGGGGACACCGATGGGCTTGGAAAGACCGCCGACCGTCGGATGGGACGTTAAGCCGTGGCCCCGTGTGCGGGAGAGCCATACCTTGTGCACGTTAAAGAACACGCTGGATGGCCTTGACGGGAGGCTACCATCCGTCTCCCAACAGCCGTTCCAGTGGGTCCCCTCCCCCAATCTTCTCTGAGCCTTCGGGGTCCTTGTGGCCTGGCCATTTAGCCCACGGTGTGCAAAAAAGTGCAGCTCAGAGGTAAAACAACCCAACAACAACCCGAAAACAGACTCAGAGAGTATCAAGGCGTTTAAGGACAATATTGAAGAGCATCAAAAATTTCAAAGATGACTTGGAGAGCACCAAAATGCTCAAGTACATCTCGGCAGGCACCAAACGTTTCAAGGACTGTCCTCGAGCCTTACAGTTCTTTGTGATCACCAAAAGGCTAAAGGACATCCTTGGCGAGAACCAAAAAGTTTAAAGATAGCATTTTCGAGTACCGAATGCTTACGGACAGCCTCGGAAAGTTCGAAAAGGCTCTAAACCAGCACCGGAGGGCTTAAAGGCCAATCTTGGTAAGAGCGAAAATTTTTGAAGATAGTATTCTCGAGTATCAAAAAACTCAAGAACCAACTTAGAGAATACGAAAATGCTCAAGGACAGCCTTCATTAATAACGAAACGCTCAAGGACTGTCTTGGAGATATCAAAAGACTCATGGACAACTTTGGATAGAACCAAAGGTTTCAAAGCTATACTTGTCGAATAAGAAATGCTCAAGGACAGTTGTGAGAATACCAAAACGCTCAATAGCAGCCATCAAAAGGTTCAAAGATAGCCTTGTCGAGTATCAAAAGGCTCTAGGGCAGCTTTGGAGAAAACCAAAATGGCTCAAGGATTACCGAGGTGAGTTGGGTTGTTTTACCTCTGAGCGGCACTTTTTTGCACACCATGGGCTAAATGGCCAGGCCACAAGTCGTTTGAATATTTAACAACTGCAATGTCAGTATTAAGAAACTTATACAAAGCTGAAGAATAATTATCTGAAACAAATTATTGTTTTATTCATTTATTAGATATATCCTAAAGCAACTTGCAGTATTATTACACTTACAGTTTTAAACATTATCCCTGGAATCGTAACAATATCAAAACTGCTGTCATGGCCTTAA